>OZ005735.1:184465071-186865071 GCA_963930755.1 Eudasyphora cyanicolor | reverse complement strand
GAATTTGAATCGTTACTGACTGTCATAAATGTTATTACAATCCCTGTATCTGTCTTAATTATCATTTGTAGTATTTTTTCCTGAAACTTTTAAAGTTGAGATTTCGGCCGATTTATTAGGAATGACAGAAAAGTCGACGTAACCTAATCAATATGGGTATCAAATTTATTGGCTTGCTCAGGAGAATTCAAGAAAAATATAAACCAAGTTGTATAGGGAACTGATACGAAGATTTTCTTGAAATATGTATTACAGTGAATTTGGACCGTTTTTGGCAGTCGTATATTTTATAAAAATTCTGTGCAATACTTGTATTTCCTCTAATTATCATTTGCAGTAATATTTTCTGGGAAATTTCAAAGTTGAGATTTCGTCCGATTTATTAGGAATGACAGGAAAGTCGAGATAACCTAACCAAAATGGGTATCAAATTTCTTGGCTTGCTTAGGAGAATTCAAGAAAAATATAAACAATTTAGAATTCTGAAATTGCAACATAAGCAAAAATGTTTATGAAATAGTTATTTTCTATAAATTTTCGTTTGAGATTTTAGCCGATTTATTAAAAATTTTACAAAAAATATGCAAACCTAATCAAAATTCTTATCAAATTCTATTAAAGAAGTTATTTTCACTAAAATCTTAATTTACCTCTAGATTTTCTTGAAAATTGCAAAGTTGAGATTTCAGCCGATCTATTACACCCAGGAAAATTATTGGTTGGAATTCGATTGTAACAATAAAAAAATAGAACTAGCAACCGAAAGTATATTGCCTACACCGTCTGTCGGTTGTATTTATAAATAAATGGTTGAAACAACAATAATAACAGGGATACGATCAAATGAAAATGCTTGCAACTAAATCGATGGTTGTATCAATCGAATTAAGATTGTTTTTTTCATTGACACTCGGTTAGTTGTGGTAACCAATTTTAAATGTTCTTTATAGTACTATATGATCGATTTTTGGTTGTGACAACCAATGTTTTATTCTTGACAACAGAAATTGTATCAATAGACCAAAGATTATTATTGCAACGATTAATTGGTTACTACAACAGAAAAAATATTAATAAATAATCGTTTATTGGTTATCCCAATCATTTCCCAAATTTAGAATAAATAAATGTATTTTGGGAAATACAACCGAAAGATTGGTTGCTGTTCTTTTGCTGATACATGACAAACAAAAAATAAAATTACTCGACATAAAAAAATCTTCAACATTTTGTTCAAGAACGGTATAGGTAATCAAAAATAATTTCGTGTGGATAATAATGTGTGGAATGCAGAATATGTTGTGCAAAATGTTTTACATAAATAAAAAATAAAAGCAACAATCATGAAAAAAAAAAACACAAAATAAAAGTTTTGTGTTTTTTTCGTGTACTAAAATGTGTGTCAAATATTTCCACATCTCATAATAGTGATGAATTTGTAATATGGGATTTTTAATTTTGTTATGAGTTGTTTTATTTTTGTTCAATAAATAAAATAGAAATTAATGAAAACTGTTTTTAATTAATTGTCGGTAGTATATGACTGACGAATTGTCAGAACAACCAATTTTTTAAAACAGTTGGTTGTGGCAACTACAATAGATAATTTAATCCACCATTTTCGTAGTTGGCGCAACCAAATATGATTGTTGTCAACATGGAAGCAGAAGTATACCACAACCAAAATATTGGTTGTACTGATGGAATCGCATGATAGTAGAGAGAACCAACAAAATTCGGTTGGCAAATAATTCGGTTGAGGCAACCAAACTGTATTCTGTGTGTGATACAATTATTTTAAGGAATTAAGTATTTTATGAATTATTGGCATTTATTGTAATTTTAAATCTTTAAAAATGTGATTAATAGCACATAAAACACCCAAGTTATCAATATCAGTTTAAACATACTCAAAATGGATATCAAAATTCGTGGGATACTTAGAAAATTTTAAGAAAAATAACAGGTGGCCCAAAAGTAATCCTCCTATCAGAAAATGCTATAAATTTTGCGATTGGCCCCTAATGTCAGTTCTGTTTTGACATTTGTGTAGTAAACACATGCGAAATACACGTTAATAAACAGTGTTACGCTACACTGCTCCAGAACGCGGAATATTGCTGACTATTTATTTGACCAATAATCGGTCGGTGACTTTGGCACAGATTTCCTGGCCGTCCAACGCCTACTGGTGAAACACTGCGACGTTTAGCCGCTCGCCTCGAAGAGACTGGCACAACACGAGATGCTGCCAGGCGTGGCAGACCCCGGAGTAGCCGTTCTGCAGAGAATATTGCTGCTGTAGCCGAGGATGTCATGGAAGCGCCGTCGACATCGACCAGACGACGTGCCACGCAAATGGGTATCAGTCGACGGTCTCTACAGCGAATTTTGGTACAAGATTTTAAGATGTTTCCGTACAAAGTCCAGACGGTGAATCAGCTGTTAGCTACTGACCGCCAATCGCGTCTAAAATAACATCGAAAGGTTACTTTTGCGCCACCTGTTATAAACTCAATCAAGGCAACTGACACAATTATTTTCCGGATAAGTATTTTATTAATTCTGGGCATTAATTGTGATTTTAAAACATTAAACATATGCTTAATATAGCATAATGTTATCATGTTTTTATTTTCGTTGTGATTCAGTGGGAATTTTTAAAGATAAGATTTCAACCGATTTATTAGGAATATAATAATATCGGTTTAAACATGGGCAATATGGGTATCAAACTTCGTGGCTAACTCAGAGGCTGACACGGGAAAATATAAACCCATACATCCAGGCAACTGATACAATTACACGTATTCTCCGGAATTAAGTATTTTATGAATTCTGGGCATTAATTGTTATAATAAATCTATGAAAATCTACTTAATATAGCATAGTAACCTAATGTTATCAGTTGCCTTCTATTTTAGTGCGAGTTTTCAAAGTTGATATTTCAATCGATTTATTGGGAATATCATAATATCAGTTTAAACACAGGCAATATGGGTATCAAACTTCGTGGCCTCCTCAGAGGATTCCAAGAAAAATATAAACCCATCTATCCAGGCAACTGATATAATTATTAACCGGAATCAAGAATTTTATGAATTCTTTGGTTGGTTGGATGCATAATTGTTAGTTTAAAACGTTGAAAATATGCTTAATATAGCATAGTATTCTCATATAATCAGTTGCCTTCTGTTTTAGTGAGAATTTTCAAAGTTGAGATTTGAACCGATTTATTAGAATTATCATAATATCACATTAAATATAGGCAATATGCATATCAAATTTCTTGGTGCCCTCAGAGCATACCAAGAAAAATATAAACCCATCAATCCAGGCAAATGATACAATTATTTTGCGGAATTAAGTATTTTATGAATTCCGGGCATTAATTGTTATAATAAATCTATGAAAATCTACTTAATATAGTAATATAATATTATTACTCAGTTGCCTTCTGTTTTAGTGGGAATTTTCAAGGTTGATATTTCAACAGATTTATTGGGAATATCAAAATATCAACAAAATCGGTATCAAACATCGTGGTTTACTCAGAACATTCTAAGAAAAATATAAACTCAACAATTGGAGCAAATAAAAATTTACATTTTTAGTTTTTACTGAATTTAGGGCATTTTCTGCACTTTGAAAAAAGTTTTGGGTAACAAAAGTTTAGTTAACTTTTTCAAACTTCTTTTTAAATCTTTCCAGCCTCCTAACATTCTACCAGCTACAATAATTACCACAAAGTCTCCAAGCTTATTAATTTCATCGACTTCAAGTAAGTGCTATCGAATGGTACTCGTATAAAAACGATGGAGACAATGTTTCTTTAACAGATTTCAAAGATAAATTAAAACTACAAAAAATCAACAACAAAACAAATGTTGAAGAGGTCAAACAACTTTGGGAAGAAACAGAGGAAACAAACGTTTGAAAAACGTTTATTTTTTCCTCTCTCACTCTTAACTTTTCCAGAATTAAATTGAATCTCGAAGTTCTTCAAGTCAACGTAATCTAAGCGAATGCATTTAAAGAATGATATGAATGATTTCGTTTAATGATGGCTGGTTGACTGTCCGTCTGTCTGCCATTTAGATGGTTTTATGTTAGGGCGACCATTCAAACACACAATAAACTTCACAAATCCGTTTGTCCGTCCGTCAGTCTGTCTCTTTAGCCACAAAAGGGGGTTCGCGCCTGCGTCCAACACCTAAGACAATCCATCACCGTGTGACGCGCTTAGACAAAATGCCACTCACACCGCCATGTCACTCTTTGGTGTGATCACAATTTGTGTCTAAGTTGTTGGATTTTTTGGTAACTATTTCTTTTTGTTTCTTCTGTGATTGAGGTAATAATACATTTTGGACAATGCCATCAGCTCACAATAACAAAGAAACTATTTTGTTAAATGCGTGACGAATTGTAATGGAATGCGCTTTGGAAATCTAGAGGCAGACGCGACGAGGTTTGAAGCCCAGCCAGAGACAACCAACCAACAACTCCCTCCCCATCATTGGACTGGGGGGAGATTGGGCCACATAATGAATGTGGATGGCTGCAGTCAGTCAGTTGGTTAGATGCATTCACCGGAATCGACATTCGGCAAGACAGTAGCTGCTGAACGATAGCCTGATGGTAGGTAGGTATGTAGTAGGTACTCATCATATGCAGGGTCTGCGGTTAGTCCAATGGCTTATTAGCAGCAGGAGAGTTAAAAAAAGAGGCAAAAGTGCCCATTACTATCGCTGTCTTCATTGCATTACTGATTTCCTAACTAAAGATAAACGATTGGATTTTAATCATGTCTAGGACAGACTGACCGCCTTCATGCATTCCTAGGCAACTTGCGTGTGTTACTTATTTTTTTTTGAAATTGATTTAAACTATTTTCGTAATAAAGAAAACACCTCATTCAAACCAAACCCTCTAGCAACGCACAAATTCCAAGATTGATTATGATTATTTTCTTTTCACAAATCATTAGGAAATTTATGAGGGTTCCACAAATTATGCTAATTTTTTGAAACGAAACTACTACATCTTTAATGACTTTCATCAACTTGACCTTGTTCGTAAATAAAATTTTATAGTTTTTATTAAATACATATTATGTGATCATTTTTATGGTGGACTAGAGATGGATGTATGGTGGCTTGGTTAATAAGTTATAAATTTTAATAGAAAAAAATTAATGGTGCACAAATTGAGCAGTGAAATGTTAATACACAAATTAAATTAGTTACAGTTTTCGGCTGGCATTAATTACTAAACAACCATTCAAATGAGCGAAAAGAGTAGCTTCAATGATTGTCGAGTTTTTCGTTGGTATAAAGCTTAGAAATGTCAAATAACGCTTAATTTGTAATAGTCCAGTGAAGATCTATCGTTTGGTGGCTAATTTAATGGACTACTTAGAAGTTGAAATTTCGTCCGATTCATTAAGAATGATATGATATTTATGGCTATATCATATCATTATTAATGAATCGGACGAAATTTCAACTTCAAAGTAGTCCCTTAAATTAGCCACCAAATCCCCACCATATGGGTATCAAAATTTAGCATTTGATCACAGCAGTTTAAGAAAAATATAAACCTAACGTTTCCTTGAGCATTTTGACATAAAATTAAAAAAATATTTATACAAGTTTATGATTAATGATAGTTATTTTAATTTTTCATCTTTTTAATCTTATATTTGAAAATTTTTTGCGAATAAATTATAACTCTGTAAATTACGTATGGGCTAAACAAGATCTATTAATGAGTTAAAGGAACACAAATTATATCAGTCATAGTTTTCGGATAACTTTAATAAGCAAAACTATGCACTGAAAAAAAGTTGTCTGAAAATTAAAGAATGGCTCCAAAGAAATCTTACAGACATAATTATTTAAAAAATTAATGACGTCTTTTCAGTCATTCTTTAATATTATGACACAATTGTTTTCAGTTTGGAAATAAGGGCAAATGGTAGCATCAATGATCTCTGAGTTACTCGTTCATATAAAACTCAGAAATGTCAAATAGCGCTTAGTTGTTAATCGTCTAGTGAAGATCTATCGTTTGGTGCATAATTTAAGGGGCTACTTTGAAGTTGAGATTTCAACCGATTTATTAAGAATGATATGATATAGCTACAAAGCCCCACAATATGGGTATCAAAATTTAGCATTTCATCACAGAAGTTCAGGAAAAATATAAACCTAAAGTTTTATTAAAATCTGTAACAGAAAATCGAAGAAAATACAATTATGTGCTGATTTTTTGTTTATGATCAGTGAAACGTATTTTATTGACTTTTTGATGTTGCATTCGAATAGTTTTTTTTTATTATAAATCAGTCAATTACAGATGGGATAAGCAAGATCAATTTACAAATTTACAAAATTACATTAGTTGTAGTTTCCGGGTAGCTTTAATTACTGAATTAGGGAAAAGACTAGGTAGGGTCAACGATTGTTGCATTTTTCGTACATATTACGCTTGGAAATGTAAAGCTATTCTCAATTGTTAATTATCTAGTGAAGATCTATCGCTTGGTGCATAATTTAGGGGGCCAGTTTGAAGTTGAGGTTTCGACCGATTTATTAAGAACGATGGGATATAGCTGCAAAGCCCCATAATATGGGTATCAAAATTTAGCATTTTATCACAGCAATTCGGGAAAAATATAAACCTAAAGATTTCTTGAACATTGTAGCGTAAAATTTAAAAAAAAATTTATGATCAATGAAAATTATTTTAATTTTTTTCCCTTTTTAATGTTACATTCAAACAACATTTTGTGTATATCTGTCAAATACGGATGGGCTTAACTAGATCCATTAATGAGCTACTGGCAGACAAATTACATTAGTTATAGTATTCGAGTATTATAATCAAGCAAATGAAGATGAATTATGAGAAAGGATATGATCAGCGATTGCCGAGTTTCTTGTAAATATAAAACTTAGAAATGTGAAATAACGCTTAATTATTTATAGCATAATGAAGAGATATCGTTTGGTGCATAATTTAAGAAACTACTTTGAAGTAGAGACTTCGACCGATTTATTAAGAATGATAGGATATAGCCACAAAGCCCCACAATATGGGTATCAAAAGTTAGCATTTGATCACAATAGTTCAGTAAAAATATAAACCTAAAGTTGTCTTGAACTACGCAACAGAAAATCGCAGGAAATACATATGTGGATTGCATTGTTTGTTTATAGTCAATTAAACTTATTTTAATTTCTTTTGCTTTTAATGTTACGTTCGAAACTTTTTTAGGATAAATTACCTATCTGTCAATTACGGATGGCCTTAAATAGATCTTTTAATGGGCTACCTACCGGTACAAAAATTATTTTACTCATAGTTTCCGGGTAACTTTAGTTAAACAATTGTATGTGAATGAGGGAAAGGGTACGATTAGCGATTGATGATCATTCGTACATATGAAGAAACTTTGAAGTGTTAAATAAGTTAAATAAGTTAATTGTCTAGTGCAGATCTATCGCTTGGTGTATAATTAAGTGGGGTACTTTAAAGTTGAGATTTCGACCGATTTATTAAGAACTATAGGATATAGCTCAAAAGCCCTACAATATGGGTATCAAGTGATAGCATTTCACCTCAGTAGTTCAGGAAAAATATAAACCTAATGTCTTCTCGAAGACATAACAGAAAATTTTGGGATATACATTTTTGAGATTAATTTTTTGGTTAAGATTATTTTCGTTTGTTTTTTAACATAGACTATATACATACATTTTTTGTGCATTTGTTGAATACAGAAGGGTTAAAACAATTAATGGGCTACTGCTATAGACACTACATTAGTAATAATTTTCGACCAGTTTTAACTAAGAACATTGATTGAAGAGTTTCGCTGAACACAAAGCTCGCAAAATTTAAAGAACGCCTAATTTGTAGTCCAAAATTTTAGATCTATTATTTGGGGCTAAATTGAATTTGAGATTCAACCGATTTATTAAGAATGGTAGGATATAGCATACAGGTTCTACAATATGTGTATCAAACGAAAGTTTTTCATCACAGCAATCGAGGAAAAATATAAACCCACGTATAACATCAAAATATTGCTTGGAATAGTTAAAACGTATTTAATTGTTACTGTACTGTAAATACCAATCGTTTGATGTATAATTTAATGCTCTAGTCCAAAAATGAGATTACAACCGATTTATTAAGAATGACAAGATATAGCAGAAAAGTCCTACAATATGGGTATCAAATGAAAGCTTTTAATCACAGCAATCAAGGAAAAATATAAACCTGCCAAAAGAATAAAGCAAATGACGTCAAAAGCGTCAATTTTACGATTTTTTTGTGGTATAAAATCATGAAATTTATTTTATTTATGGGTATCAATATTTCAGTCTCTCCACCAGCATGCCATTAAAAATATCCAAATACAGTAAATGTTAAATTTGTGGAAAATGTGTCATCGTGCAAACATGTTCGCTATGTTTGTTTACAAATTGTAATATTATGGTGGTGGCCAAACATATTTCATATTTCCCAGCCAAAGATAAGATAAGTGATCAATCTTCACTGACATTGAGATGATTCGTGTGGAGCATTACAAATGAAATGCATATTAAAGCATTTTATAATTTATTTTGTTTGTAACAGATTATGGTGATGGGGCGCAGATGATGGTCTTTGGAGTGAGCTAAGCTTTGATATTTTCTCCTTTTTTTTGTATTTTGTTTGTCTCATACGACAGACCAATGTAATATTTGTTTTTTGTTTTGGATTCAATTTGGCGTCTGTTGTAGTATGTGCCATAAAAATCGGCATACCAAAACGTTTTTAAGCGCCGCTTGTTCAATGTTTTTTTCCAGCTTAAGCTAGTCAGTCATTGAGTAGTTTTCAGGTTTTCTTTGTCGTGGCTGGCCAAACATTTATGCAATTTTTTTTTTTTGAAAATAATAATAATAGACTTTTTGATTTATGTTGTTGATAAAACCGAACAAATTTTTCAAATAATTTTTATGGCCCATAAAGAAATGGGAGGTAAATCCGTGTTATGAATACTAATGTGGATTTTTGTAAAAGAAAGCTTAGCAGAAGAGCATTTAGTATATACTCGTATTTAAAGGCATAACTATTTGTTCATATAAAGCTTAGTTAGGCATTGTATATATTTGATAAAATAATATAAACAATCATAATTTATTACAAGACGAGTACTAATTATTTAATTTATTTTTTTGGCTACATTAACAAATAGGCTCGAAGTTTAATAGAAACTTACATGATTAATCAAAGTCACTTAAAACTAAAAGCTATTAATTATATCTGAATTGCAAGCTATATTTGGAGTTAGCCATATGTGGTTAGAAAATTTATTTAATTGTAAAAGAACTTTCACCGGCATACGAAGTGCCTAATTAGGATTTATCATCAGCATTTGATGAGTTTCTTGTAAATATATTTTTGTAGAAATGTGAATTAACTCATTATTGTCAATCGCCAAGTGAAGATCTATAGTTTGATGCCTAATTTAAAGGGCTACGTTCAAGTTGAGATTTCGTCCGATTTATTAAGAATGATAGGATATAACCATAAAGTCCCACAAAATGGGTATCAAAAGTTAGCATTTGATCTCGGGAATTAGGGAAAAATATAAACCTGAAAAATATAAACCTAAAACAAGGAATTTTCACCGGTATACGGTGTGCCTTTTTTAGCTCATTCGATGAGTTTCTTGTAAATATCTGTTATAGAAATGTGAATTAATTAATTATTGTTAATCGGCAAGTGAATATCTATTGTTTGATGTGTAATTTGAAGGGCTACGTTCAAGTTGATATTTCGTCCGATTTATTAAGAATGATAGTATATAGCGCCATAAAGCCCTGCAATATGGGTATCAAAAGTTTGCATTTGTTGACAGTAATTCAGGAAAAATATAAACTAGAATTATCTTGGACATTATAAGATAAAATCGAAGATAATATGTTTTGTCATGTAAATTATTCCAACTTAAGCCGATATTGCCATTATATTAGTCACATTTACGGTTGGTTTATATTTTTCCTTAATTGCTGTGGTGAATATCTTTCATTTGATACCCATATTGTAGAGGCCTTATGCTATATCCCCTCATTCTTAATAAATCGGTTGAAATCTCATTTTCTCAATATTTGAAAAAATTAAATGCCAAGTGATAAATCTTTACAAAACACTAAAAATTAAGTACTTTTCAGCATATTTCAGCAAAATATGTTCAAGTTTTCAAACATTTTCTCTTAACTGAATAAATGTATTAATAAAATATTTGTATTTCAATTCCACTCTTTTCTTCAACTTTATGTGAAAAATCTCATTTCATTTACAGTTCATTTGTTGCCGCCAGTTTTGCTGCTGCTGACACTGCCACAACTTCCAAACAACTTGAGAAAAGATTTTTTTGCTAAACCTATTTAAGACATTTTAGCACGCAATCTTACTATCATCTTCATCTATCTGTCTATAGTGTTGAGCACTTAACTAACAACTTGTTCCAGTAATTAAAGAAATGAAAACGACGCAGAAATGATAGAAAAGAAAAAAGGCAAAAAATTGTCCAACAAAAATCAGACAGAATCAACAAGCGTTGAAAGAGCTGGAAATAAATTGAAGAAAAAACAATCTAAAATCTTTATTTCACATAACACGTTTGGTTTTTTATTTACTATGCTTTACTTTTCCCCCCACTAGACTTTCCTAGGTTTTTATCACACAATAATATGTTAGCTAGAAATAAAAAATCACTTTTTAATTATGGCAGATTGTAAACTTTATAGAAAAGCAACACATCACATTAATCTTTTCAATGAAGTGAAATGAGTTTAAATCAGTTAAAAAGTGGTGCTCAATGGCAGATGGATGGTTTTGAGAAAGAAAAATGATAAAAAATACTTAGTAATGACAAATAATGACTTCGGGAAACTATAGTATTATTCCCTAAAATATTTTTATTCATAAATCAAATACTACTAAACAAATTTCTGGAATCTGAATAGATATAAAAGTTAAAAATTATTTGTCACGTAATGTAAATATCAAGGTTTTAAAGTATAATTTAATGATATAGTCCAAAGATGAGTCTTCAACCGATTTATTAAGAATGACAGAATACAGCAGAAATGTTCTGAAATATAGGTATCAAACGAAAGCTCTTCATCACAGCAATCGAGGAGAAATATAAACCTGTCTGAAATATGAAGCAGATGATGTCAAAGGCGTCAAAATGCGAAAAACCAACTTAAATTAATGCAGTAAAAGTTAAAACGAAATTAGTTGTTACTGTAATGTAAATACGAATCGTTTGATGTCCGATTTAATGACCTAATCCAAAGATGAGAGTTCAACCGATTTATTAAGAATGACAAGATATAGCAGAAAAGTCCTACAATATTCGTATCAAAAGAAAGCTATTCATCACATCTATCGAGGAAAAATATAAACCTACATGAAAATTTGGAAAATTTTCGAAAAACTTCCGCTAAATACTTTTCGATTATCGCGGAAAAATGTCATTATCCGATGAATATATTGTTTGGAAAAGTAAAAACATATCTAATTGTTATTGTACGGTAAATACCAATAGTTTGATGTATAATTTAAAGCTCTAGTCCAAATATGAGATTTCAACCGATTTATTAAGAATGACAAGATATATCAGAAAAGTCATACAATATAGGTATCAAATGAAAGCTTTTCATCACAGCAATCGAGGAAAAATATAATCCTGTCTTAAAAATGAGGCAAATGAAGTCAAACGCGCCAAATACGTAAATTGCACCTTAAATTGTATACGAACGTGTCAACCGAGAATATTTACATAAACACAGGAATACAAGTTAAAACGTATTTAATTGTTACTGTACGGTAAATACCAATCGTTTGATATATAATTTAGTGCCATATTTTAAAGATGAGATTTCAACCGATTTATATGAATGACAAGCTATAGCAGACAAGTCGTACAATATGGGTATCAAATGAAAGCCTTCCATCACAGCAATCGAGGAAAAATATAAACCTAAATGAAAAATTTTAAATTTTTGAAAAACTTCAGCTAAATACATTTGAATTATCGAGGAAAAGTGTTATTTTCAGATAGTTACAGTTCTTGGAAATTTAAAAAGTATTACATTTTTACTGTAGTGGAAAGACCTGTCGTTTGATGATCATTAAATGCACTATTTCAAAGATGTGATTTCAACCGATTTATTAAGAAGTGCAGAATAGTCTTACAACATGGGTATCAAAAGAAAGGTATTCATCGCAGCTATTGAGGAAAAATATAAACCTATTTGAACATTTGGAAAATTGCCGAAAAACTTCCGCTAAGCAGTTTTCGATTATCCCGGTAAAATATCATTATCAGATTGATGTGTTACTTGGAATAGATAAAACGTATTTAATTTTTAATGCACTGTATATACCAATCGTTTGATGTAAAATTTAATGCACTAGTCCAAATATGAGAGTTCAACGGATTTATAAAGAATGACAAGATATAGCAGCAAAATCCTACAATATGGGTATTAATGACAAGATATAGCAGAAAAGTCCTACAATATGGGTATCAAACAAAAGCTTTTCATTACAGAAATCGAGGAAAAATATAAACCTAATTGAAAATTTAAAATTTTTTGAAAAACTTCAGCTAAACACTACTCAATTATCGAAAAAACCTGTTATTATCAGATAAGTATAGTGCCTGGAAAAGTCAAAAAGTATTATATTTGTAATGAATTGTAAAGACATATCGTTTGATGTATAATTTAATGCTCTGGTCCAAATATGAGATTTCAACCGATTTATTAAGAATGACAAGATATAGCAGAAAAGTCCTACAACATGGGTATCAAATGAAAGCTTTTCACCACAGCAATTGAGGAAAAATATAAACCTGTTTGAAAAATGAAACAGATGACGTCTAACGCGTCAAATACGGAAATCCCACCTTAAATTGAATACGATTGTGTCAATAGAGAATATAATCATATTAACAGGAATACAAGCTAAAAGATATTTAGTTGTTACTGTATGGTAAATACCAATCGTTGAATGTAGCATTAAGTACTCTATTTCAAATATGAGATTTCAACCGATTTATTAAGAATGACAAGATATAGCAGAAAAGTCCTGCAATATGGGTATCAAATGAGAGCTTTTCATCACAGCAATTGAGGAAAAATATAAACCTATATGAAATTTAAATAAGTTGATGTCAAATACTGAAATTCCACTTTAAATTTCATACGAAGGGCCTAACAAAGAATATTTACAGACAAACAGGAATAAGGAGAAGTAATGGGGTTTCCAATAGGGATGATATGATTTTGAAGTGACGTTTCGGCCATTTGTAATATGTCGTGATCTGTTATTTGTTTTTCATTGTATTCAGTAGTGTTTACAATTTCATCATGTAGAGATATACGCAAGAACAACGTTTACAAATTATTCAGTTTTATTATCAAAATAATCGTTCTCCAATTGCAACTTTTCGTGCGCTAAGTCCATTTTTTTAAATCCAAAAAAAAAAAACAAAACGCTTTCTAGTCGACCTACGACCTTGATACCCATGCGCAATATTTTACCTCTCGTTAAGAGCTATCTTTTTGCCATTGATCGATTGTGGCTACGTGCCACACAGCAAATGCAACAATTGAATTGTTGCGAGAAAAGTTTGGAGATTCGATTATTTCAAGGTATTGATATTGAATGGCCTCCAAGAAGTTGTGATTTAACACCATTAGACTATTTCTTGAAGGGTTATTTGAAGTCACTGGTCTATCGAAATAAACCAGACACTCTCCAAGCTTTACAAGTCAATATTGAACGTGCCATTCATGACAAACGACTTGTTTTAGTGGAAAAAGTGTTCGAAAATTGGGTTCATCGAATTCGTTCCTGCAGAAGAAGTCGTGGAGGCCATTTGAATGACGTTTTATTTAGAATTTAATTGTATCGATTGTACTTCATATTAAATAAAAAAATTTTGAATTTCCTTAGCAATAAGTGTGTTTTTTTTTCAAGAAATCATATCACTCTTATTGGAAAACCCTGCATTAACTGTAGTTCATAGAAAAAATTGACTTATTTTCTTTATATTTCGCCGTCACTATGTATTATTTAGAGAGACTATTTGTGAAATAAAAAGTATATCAACAAATGACATAAATAATAATCAATTTCGAGAAAATAAATCATAAATCTTATGATTAAAACATTACTTAGATTAAAGAACGAATTTCAAGATTTCATGCCAGATTTATGTATTTTCGATTCTAAACCAGTTTCTCTCTCTCGTACGAATATTATCTAACTTTGCGTTTTTTTTTTCTTTTTATTTTGTTTTGCAAATGTTACCTTGTATTCCATTTGGATTTAAGTAGATTTTTATCTCCAATTTACTTATTAACAATATTATCTTGTTGATGAATACACATACTAAACGTTATAAATTAAGCTTATACCTGCGCTGGTTATTTCAGTCATTTCAGTATTCACAAAACGTTTAGATATTCTTCGTATGTTACAAAAACATTAGACCGGGCCCTCCTTCCACCCGATTGCGGAGGGACTTAATGTTGTTGTAGCATTGTGCTATCTTTGGGGCCTTATCAAAACTTCAGGTATATATGTCTACCTACCTGCTATCTACTGGTGTATACGAGTATGTATGTATGAGAGAGTTTTTTTTTAATGTTCGCTTGTACTGCTATCAATTCGAGTTGGTTTTTTACCTACCAAAGTCAAGGTAAAACGACAGTGACAGTTAACAACATTGTACACGAATACATATGTACACAAATATATGTATGTATATAAATATTTAATACACACATACCCGCGATTTTAAATTCACATCATCATTCATTCCGCCTGGACAAGAGTTAACATCCAACAAATTATTTTTTGGTAATCATAAGAGGAGGTATAAATGACTGTCGGTCTGTCTATTAGATTGACATATGTTTGTAAGTATAACACACCTGTAATGTTTGTTAACTATGCCCGAATACATGTTTGTTACAAACATCGGTCGTTGTTGCCATATGTAAAGGGTTTTCCAACAAGAGGTGTTATTTTGGTATTCAAAGAAAAATGCAATTTTTTGAGATAAATAATCGGATGTTTATTTCATAATAAAGAGGAAGGTATGCCGTTAATAATGAAAAATAACATTAGCCAAATGGCCACCACGACCACGCTTACAGGACCATATCCTTTCCATAACAAAAGTGGCTGCCCTATGTCCTCGATAGCCTCACGAATTCTATCTTTCAGGTCTTGAATCGACGCTGGGCTGCTGGCGTAGACCTTATCTTTCACGTGGCCCCAAAGGAAGAAGTCGCAAGGTGTTAAATCGCAAGATCTCGGTGGCCAATTGTGGTCACCTCTTCGAGAGATAACAGATCCAGATCAATACCAACTCCGACCATAAAAAATCATTAATCATCTCCCGATAGCGCAATCCATTCACCATAACTGTTGATCCAACCTCATTTTCGAAAAGTAAGGTCAAATGACCCCGCCGGACCATAAACCGCACCAAACAGTCACACGTTGAGGATGGAGAGGCTTCTCAACAATAACTCTTGGGTTTTCCGAGCCCCAGATGCGACAATTTTGCTTGTTGACGTAGCCACCGAGGTGGAAATGGGCCTCATCAGTCAAGATGATTTTTCGATGATTTTCGATTTTTCGAATTTTAATAATTTCATTGCGTTGTTGACTCGTGTATCGTTCCATTTTTAGTAATGGCGTAGTTTCTACTTGCAAATGTCAAAGAATAAAAGCTTCAAAAGTGACAGCTACCGAAATACAGGGTGATTCAAAATAACACCTCTTGTTGGAAAACCCTGTATAAGGCATAACTTGAAATGTATTGTGTTATTTGAAGTTTTAAGCACTGACTGGATGTTCTTATTATTGTTGCAAACGTTTTCTATTATTTTAAGGCTATATCTGCAAATTGAGATTTCGACCGATTTAATAGGAATGACAGTCATGGCGTATAAACATAGGCAATATGGGTCTTAAAATGTCCGCAATAACTCAAGCAATTCTATAAAAATATAAACCTAGCATTCTGGAGACTTGGAAAAAAGTTATTACTAATTATCAGCAAAAATTATCGTAATCGAAATGAGAAGGTTATAAAAATACTAAAATGTTAATATTTATTTTGTTGTGATGGCTTTTGGGAGTTATGTACATTAATAAAAAGTTTATTCCTGACATTGTTCACTTGCATTTCCCATAATTTTTCTGCAAGTTGAGTATCAGCCGATTTAATGGGAATGATTGTAACGGTGTACAAACCTAGGCAATATGGGTCTGAAAATTTTCGTAATGCCACCAGCAATCCTATAACCTACCATTCTAGGGACTTGCAAAAACCTTGTAATAAATTACTTTGTTGGCAGTGAAACGAAAACGTTTAAATATAAATAATAACACTAATTATAAAGCCGTTATATCTTAGTAAACATTCCTCGCAATGCTTTAAATAAAAGTAGCGGTGAGGGTGCATTATTCTAGACGAGTTTTGCCACGATATGCAAAAGCTGATATTTCATCCGATTTATTAAGAATAAGCAAAAATCCATATAAACTATGGCAATAGGGTATAAAAACGCTCTGCAAAACATGAGCAATTAAATAAAAATATAAACCTACCATTTTGACCCATGTACAAGAAATCAACATTGATGCTATGCTATTTTCTTTTTACAGCTCCCATTGAAAATATAAATAAACAAGATAATAATAAAGTTTTTACATTTTAATTAACATCTCTTTTATTGTTTATAATAACAGTACCGTTGAATGTGCATCATTCTAGAAGAGCTTTGCAACAATATGCAACAGTTGATATTTCATCCGATTTGTTAAGAATATGCGAAAATCCATATAAACTATGACAAAATAGGTATCAAAATGCTCAGCAGAACACGAGAAATGAAATAAAAATATAAACCTATAATTTTGAACCAGTTGCAAGAAATCAACAATGATACTAAGTTATTTTCTTATTACAGATCTCATTGAAAATATAAATAAAAAAAATTTGTAAAGCGTTAAATCTTAATAAACATCCCTTTTATTGCTTATAATAACAGTAGCGTTAAAGGTGCATCATTCTAGACGAGTTTTGTGGCGACATCCAAAAGTTGATATTTCATCCGATTTATAAAGAATAAGCAAAAATCCATATAAACTATGCCAATATGGGTATCAGAATGCTCAGCAAAACATGAGCAATAAAATAAAAATATAAACCTAAAGTTTTGAACCTATTTTCAAGAAATAAACAGTCATACTAAGTTATTTTCTTATTACAGTTCTCATTGAAAATATAAACAAAAAAATTAATAATATAGTTTTTAAATATTAATAAACACGCCTCGTAATTCTAGCGTTAAAGGTGCTCATTCTAGACGAGTTTTGCCACGATATGCAAAAGTTGATATTTCATCCGATTTATTAAAAATAAGCGAAAATCCATATAAAATACGGTAATATGGGTATCAAAATGCTCAGCAGAACATGAACAATTAAATAAAAATATAATCCCATCATTTTGAACCAGTTACAAGAAATCAACAGTGATACTAAGTTATTTTCTTATTACAGATCTCTTTGAAAATATATTTAAATATATATCCCTTGTAATGCTTATAATTGCTATAGCGTTCAGGTGCTTTATTTTAGATGAATTTTTTTGACGATGTGTAAAACTTGATATTTCATACGATTTATTAATAATAAGCGAAAATCCATTAAATTATTTCAATTTAATAAAAATATAAACCTGCAATTTTCATCCATCTACAAGAAATCAACAACAATACCAAGTTATTTCAATTATTCAGTTCTCATTGAAAATATAAATAAAAATCTAGTAATTGACCTGTTAAATCTATGTATACAACCTGTATATTACTTAAAACCAGAGGATCAGCAGGACCAGCAAGAGGGCGCGTGGACTTCAAGTGTACCTAGGTTGTTGACTGAGATATCCAGAATATGCTAGGCTATTAATAGCTTTGAGCCCTTCAAGTTACCTGGACCAGACGGCATCACTCCCGCAGAAATGCAGAAAATGTTAAAGTACATTATCCCCTGGCTGGAGAAAATTTATGTAGGCTGTATCAGACTTTCATACATCCCGAATCGATGGAGGGATATCAAAGTGGTATTCATACCTAAAGCGGGGAAGATATCACACACTAGGCCAAAAGACTTCAAACCAATTAGCCTATCCTCCTTCCTATTGAAAGCTCTGGAAAGACTTTTAGATTATTCCATTAGGGAAAACCTGGATACAAAACTCCTGTCGGTGAACCAACATGCTTACAATAAGGGGAAGTCTACAGAATCAGCCCTGCACGAACTTGTGAGCACTATCGAATCGTCCCTGCATTTCAAGGAATTCACCATGGTGGCATTTCCTGAAATACTCGTATGTCACTCATATGCAGTAATTGCGGCTCTGTCACATCTAAAAGTTAACTCTAGTTTGATTAGACTAGTTCAAAGTCTGCTCACCGGAAGACGCATAACAGCATGTCTTGGGTCCACAACTCTAACATGGTTTCTAAACAGAGGGACCCCACATGGAGGAGTACTGTCTCCACTAATTTGGAACCTAGCGGTGAATGAAATCCTGCTAGATCTATAACGTTGTGGCTGCAAGGTCGTGGCATATGCGGACGACGTGGCAATCGTGAGTGGCAAATTCGAAAACGTCCCCCGAGACATTCTACAGGTGGCTCTGAACAAATTGGCTAGATGGGCCAGAAGCCCAAACCGCTTTACTAGGGTAAACAATGTCCTAGGCTAACAAAGTCCCTCATGTGGACCCTCCACCTCGGATAAATGGAACAGATCTAGTCTTTTCTAAAAGTGCAACATTTTTAGGAATAATTCTAGATAGACAACTGTTATTTAGACTTAACATATTGGAACGTGTAAGGAAGGCCAACGTCGCCTTATATTCCTGCAAAAAGTGTAGGGTCGCGGTGGGGCCCCTCTCCTAAAATCGTCCACTGCAGTGGACAGTGCAGGCAGTCCAACGAAAGATGGACAGAAATCGGCGCCTATAGGGCAGCTAGACAAATCTGGCCAAGGTATGACCTGAGAAGATCAAAATATCTCCTCGCACTAGAGAGGCAACGATTGTCTACCTTAGTATCAGTTCTGACCGGACACTGCTTGATCGGCGAAAATGCAAAAGATTGGGTATTGACTCCAATGACTTCTGCAGAAGCTGTGGAGATGAGGAAGAAGTGGAGAGCATTGAGCACTTGCTATGCGACCGCCCCGCTCTGAGTAAACGATGACTGGACATGCTGGGGTCGGCCTTTCTAGGAAGCCTAACAGATCTTTCCAGTACCGATATTCGTACTATCGATAAATTTGTATATCAAACAGGTTGGTTTCAATGACGGGCATTTCAGCCCGTGGTAACGCTAGGGACCTAAACTGGTCTATGCGAGCTTGTAAAAATATACGGCTGCCACCTTAACCTAAACCTATATTACTTAAAATTATTATAGCATTGCAGGCGTATCATTTGCCATTATTTTCAGGTTGTTATCCTAAAGTTGAGACTTCATCCGAGTTATTAGGAATAAGCAAAAATGCATATAAACTATGGCAATATGGGTATCAAACTTCACAGCATAAAATTAGCAATACAATAAAAATATAAACCCGACATTTGAGTTCATGTATAAATTGTCAGAATATATATCGCTTGGTATATATTCGAATATTGCAGATAGTTTATGAAGCGATTTTTTATTAAGAAAATGTCTTCCAATCGATTTAAAATCAGTTCTAGGACTATTCCATTCCTAAACAGTTTCTCGTGAACTACATCGAAATAAGAAGAACATTTAAAGCAAATAAATATTTTGTATCGTAAATTTGTTAGATGTTCGTAACTAACTTTTTCTTAGCCTGAATAAAACTACATTAAAACATATTTCAGATTGCCTAATATCCTCTTCAGATCTTGCTTTAATTATTTGCAACGTCTACAACACTTTAAAATCGCTTCTATGTTTATATTCAAGAGTTGATATTTGGACCGATTTATTAAGATTAACAGGATGACTTATACAAAACATGACAATATGGGTATTAAAACGTTCACAACACTTTCAGTAATCTAATAAAAATATAAACCTGCACTATAATCCACTAATTTAAATTAAAAACTTGTTCTACAAAAATTTAAATGAATCGCAAATTTTTAAGGGATGCTTCAATAGATCATGCCTTCTTTATTTCTAATACTCACAGAAACTTCCTATAAATTTTAGGTTATTTTTGAAAGTTGCGAGTTGAACCGATCAATTAAGAAGATAAAACAAGTAAAAGCGTTAACTTCGGTCATGTCGAATCTTTCAGCTATAAGAAGTATATATACCAAATTTCAGCCACCTAGCTCAAGTATTATAGATTGTAGCGTGATTACAACAGACGGACATGGCTAAATCGTCTTAGAATTTTACGACGATTAAGAATATATATACTTTATGGGGTCTCAGATCAATATTTAGAGGTGTTACAAACGGAGTGACAAAATGAATATACCCCCCATCCTATGGTGGAGGGTATAAAAATAAAGAAACCCCATCAAAATGGGTGTTTAAATTTGCGCGACTCCTTCAGCTATGTAAAAAAATAATAAACCTTCCTTTGTAAAATTTTACGGACTTCAAGGGAGTGATAAATTGCTTACCATGATTACATTTTATATCCACAATAATTTCCAAGCAATTTTAGGAAAATATCTAGGTGTTGAGATTTGAACCGATTTATTAAGAATGACATATTCCATAGATAAAACCCTACAACATGGGTCTCAAAATTTGCCCAACACTTGCAGCAATGAAATAAAAATATAAACCTGATATTAATGAAATAAAATAAATTTTATTTTGTCACAATAAAATCATATTAATGAACTAAGATAAAATAAATCTTATTTTGTCATTATAAAATCCTATTAATGAATTGTTGAACTATAATGTAGTAGTCTATTCACATATACTTCAAATGTTGTTTTCTCTTTCCTGTTGTCGCACACTCATTTCATATCATCATCAAAAAAAAGTAGCTAAAACTTCAACAAAGTACCTTCATTGTACGATTAGTTTAATTAAAAATAATATTTATAAATAAATACAAAGCTACGGTATTTTGTTGTTGTTATTTTTCAGTTTATTTTGTTATTGCTCGCAAATTTCGTGCAATGAGTGATATGTGAAAAAATGGGTATTTGACGTCATTTCTCACATTCATTATTTGCCGTGTTATCTTTAGCAAGAATTTATTCTATAACATTTTCCTTTGTTATATGTCTATGTATTGTATATACCGTTCGTTCGTTTTAACTTGTTACTTTGGAGAAAAAAGAACAACAAAAAATGGTAGAAACCTGATTTGTTATGCATTTGGGACACTTAAAAAAAGTTGAGGATTTATTTTTGCGTTATCCTGACACATCATGCAAATTTACTTTTTGACACTTGGCCGTGTGTAAGGTACGGGGGTTTCCATAGGAAAAAAAATAATTAAATTGAAGATATTGCACACTTAAAATGTTTAAATATTCTGAAGGCTATAGACAATTGGTAGATAATTTTAAACTAAAACAACTTATATACCCTCCACCATGGATAGCATGTGACCTCACAAAATAACTCAAACCTAAAGAAAATAACACCGAAAAACACAAAAAATATAGTAGATGAGAACAGTGGTAGGTCATATAGTAGATCACAACAAGTTAGATGCTATATATGGGAGCTATATCTAAATATGGACCGATATCGCCCATTTTCAATCCCAAATTACATGCAGCTATAAAAAGTATCTATACCAAATTTCAGCCACCTAGCTTAGGTATTATAGATTGTACCGTGATTACAACAGACGGACGGACGGACATGGCTAAATCGTATTTGAATTTGAAGACGATTAAGAATATATCGAGCCCTAACCGCCAAAAAGACGTAAGCGCCGCCATTATTTACTTTTAATTTTTTGAGGGAAATCGTTTACTTATGACAAATGGCATCATGTTTCCGAAACTTATAGCTGGGTAAAAATAAAACAAGTGTGTCAACATTTTTTGGAAGGTCAAGATTTTTTTGAAATTTTTTATTAATCTGGTTGAGAATTTGAAAAAAATAAAACAATTTCAACCGTTTTGCAAAATTTAGATTTTTTCGCGAGATATGACCTATTAAATTTTTCCGAGTGTGTTTAGAAAACTGCAATTTTCTCCGGAAATATTGATCAAATTCGACTGAAATTTTTGCTGGTCGGTCCGAAACATTTCCTAAAATCTAAATATATCATAAACTTTAATTACCAACTGACCATATGAAAAATATTGCAAAATATTTTTTGCATATGCGAATAATTTCACTATCTGGAGCAGTGATTTGAAATATTTTATATTTAGAATGCGTCCTATATTGATGTCCGCCAGAATCAGAAAAAACATTTTGGTAGATCGCGCTTTGTAAAAATTTACAGCTAATTTACGGACACTACCTTTTTGAAAATATTTTTGGTTCATTATTACAGGACCTCAAGGACCTTACCAATTTTGTCCAAATTTACACAATAGCTGAATCCATTAGTTCTGACTCCAAAAACGCATTAATTTTTTTTCGGCGGATCAAGTTCTCAGTATCGCGACCTTTCAAACTGTGGATATATAATTTGCAATATCTCCGTCAATTCCTAATCAATCTGTACAAAATCAACGACAAAAGAGACGTGATAAAAGCCACTTTCATATCTTGTTTCCTAACATATGTTTTCGTAACCCATTAAGAGCCAATTTTTTTACTTTTTGTGTTAAATGCAATGATTTTGGAAAATGCGTTATGGACTGGACTGCTCATGCGGTGGAAGTATAAATTGGCGATTCTTTAGTACATACAACACCTTAAGCTTTATTTCAAGAAATAAACCTTTAAAAACCACAATAAAATTTAGCATATTGCCTCTAAAACTTTTGCCATACATTGAAACTAAAATTATGTTAAAAATTCTAAAGTCCATTCTGTATTATTTCATTACGAAATAATAAAGTTATGTATGGGTTACAATAAAATAGTAATATTTTATGTTCTTATGGGAAACATTGGTCATATAATACATTGATATTAATAGAATCGCCAATTTATACTTCCACCGCACGAACAGTCCAGTCCATAACGCATTTTCCAAAATCATTGCATTTAACACAAAAAGTAAAAAAATTGGCTCTTAATGGGTTAAGAAAACATATATTAGGAAACAAGATATGATAGTGACTTTTCTCACGTCTCTTTTATCGTTGATTTTGTACAGATTGATTAGGAATTGGCGGAGATATTGCAAATTATATATCCACAGTTTGAAAGGTCGCGATACTGAGAACTTGATCCGCCGAAAAAAAATTAATGCGTTTTTGGAGTCAGAACTAATAGATTCAGCTATTGTGTAAATTTGGACAAAATTGGTAAGGTCCTTGAGGTCCTGTAATAATGAACCAAAAATATTTTCAAAAAGGTAGTGTCCGTAAATTAGCTGTAAATTTTTACAAAGCGCGATCTACCAAAATGTTTTTTCTGATTCTGGCGGACATCAATATAGGACGCATTCTAAATATAAAATATTTCAAATCACTGCTCCAGATAGTGAAATTATTCGCATATGCAAAAAATATTTTGCAATATTTTTCATATGGTCAGTTGGTAATTAAAGTTTATGATATATTTAGATTTTAGGAAATGTTTCGGACCGACCAGCAAAAATTTCAGTCGAATTTGATCAATATTTCCGGAGAAAATTGCAGTTTTCTAAACACACTCGGAAAAATTTAATAGGTCATATCTCGCGAAAAAATCTAAATTTTGCAAAACGGTTGAAATTGTTTTATTTTTTTCAAATTCTCAACCAGATTAATAAAAAATTTCAAAAAAATCTTGACCTTCCAAAAAATGTTGACACACTTGTTTTATTTTTACCCAGCTATAAGTTTCGGAAACATGATGCCATTTGTCATAAGTAAACGATTTCCCTCAAAAAATTAAAAGTAAATAATGGCGGCGCTTACGTCTTTTTGGCGGTTAGGGCTCGATATATTCTTAATCGTCTTCAAATTCAAATACGATTTAGCCATGTCCGTCCGTCCGTCTGTTGTAATCACGGTACAATCTATCAGGCCTGTTCTGTAATCACGGTGTTTTCAAAACACGGACCGTTTTGAAATCACGTCGGTGATTTCGTGCTGTCTTGCAAATCACGAAATCTTAAGTATTTCACCGTGATTTCGAATTTCCGAAATCGCTGCAAAACAGCTGATTTAAACAAACACACATGCGACCAACTCGTTTATCAATAACAAAATAATAATACAAGAAGAAAATAAATAATGCCGGGAGCAGCTTTATTGGCTTTAATGGCTTTAAAAAGAAAGCGGCTTAGATATGAGCGTGTTAAAAAGCGTTCCTTGCGGGACTTGTCAAATCCTTTAGATATGAATGAAACAACGTAAGTGTAAACAGCTTTAACATTGAAATATGTAATAATATACAAATGCTTTTTCAGGTTCATCAGTCTTTATCGGCTAAATAAAAGAGCTTTTAAGATGGTATTGGAGGAAGTAGCACCACGCTTAACAAAGTGTTCCATACCGGAAATTATTCAGCTAGTAGCTGTACTAAGATCTTTAGCAGTCGGGTCGTATCAAGGTGTTATTGCAAACGATGTGAACATAAGTATTGGGCGCTCCACCTTCTGCAAGATTTTATGGAATGTAATTCCAGCATTAGAAGATGCATTGTGTCCAAATTGGATACAAATATCATCGGAACAACATATACATAGTGCCTCTAAATTGCATTTCTATCAAACATTTGGTATACCTGGCGTAATTGGATGTGTTGATGGAACGCTCATTAGAATTATGAAACCACCGTCCGATCATTCTGCTTATTTTGGAAGAAAGGGATATTACTGTCTAAATGTTATGATTGTACGTTATAAATGCATGTACATGTACGATACCTATTAATATTTATTTTCTTTTAGATTTGCGATTATGAAATGCGGATTCTAGCCGTAGATGCATCCCGACCTGGGTCATGTCATGATTCCTTTGTTTGGAATATGAGTGATGCAAAAAGATACTACGAAGAAATGTATGATGAAGGTGGACGCAATTTTTGGCTCTTGGGAGATTCAGGGTATGGTTTAAAGCCATATTTGATGACGCCATATAAAAACCCTAATCATGGTACTGTAGAACACATATTTAACCAAAGACATGCCTCCGCAAGAAATGTTATAGAAAGAACCATTGGCGTCTTGAAAAGTCGCTTCAGAATCCTTCAGGGTGTGTTTCTGTATACACCAACCAAAGTGGTTTCTGTCATTAATGTATGTTGTGCATTACATAACATATGCAAACACTATGGTATAACATTTGACGAAGAAACTATTTCAGATGTGGACGATGACGATTTTGAATTCACGGAACCAGATGGAGATAACACAGCAGTAACTATAAGGGATAATATAGCTCGCTCCCTAAATTAAAACATCGCAGTATAAAAACAAAAACATTTATTTATAAGACAACTTAACCAATTCAATAAAATGCATTTCAATTCAATAAAAATTTACGTATATCTAAAAGAAAAACGAGATCCATATTTTTTCAAGGGAATAGTGACTATTTTTTAAAAAAAAACTTATAGGTTGGATGATACTGATTGTATCTTCATTTGCTCTATCTCTAAAAACTGCAATTTAAGTTCATTTTTTGTTTGCATTTTTTTTTCCATTTCGTAATTGTGTCTCATCATCTCTTTCAACTCATTTTCCTTTATTTTTTTAAGGTCACTGAGGGTTTTGTTAGTATCTTTGGCATTTCTCGACAACTCTTTTAAATATCTTCTATTTTCCTTTAATTCTCCTTTAATTTTTTCCAATTGAGATGCCATTTTTGAAAAATGTTCTGCTTCCATTTGCATAACATCCCCAGCATCCACAACGTGTCTCTTTCGTTTATGACTTCTTACTGGCGTTGTTGGCTTTGTTTGTGGTGATGGAAGTCGTTCATCTGGATTTATTTGTAATGGAGACTGATTTGTACTTGTAGATAAGGAACCAATCTCGTTCAATTCCGTTACATGGCGTGAAGGCGATGTCAATGAAGAAGTAGCTTGCGAAGCGGCAGATGTTGCAGGCAAATTTTCATTGGTAAGGGATTTTTGTTTCTTTTGCGCACCATAAGTTTTTATATTTTCCACACCATCCACCGACGCATACAAACAACTGATTATTGCCACCTGCTCATCACTAGGCGATATAATAAATTGGTTGAAGCGTCCACCTCCTGTTTTATTTAATTCAACTTTGTTATGGGACAAGCGTTGTTTAATATTCAGTTTCCAGTCTGTCCATACCTACAAAATTTAATTGAGCACTCACTTCTTGTTGTACTGTTATACATACTTGCCTTTTTCCAGCTTGAAACGTTCTTCTTTGGAGGTCCCGAAGCATTTAGATCGTTTGCTAGGTCTTCCCATAATTTTTCAACACGCACCCTATCACCCTTCACAAAGCCCCTGGCTAAATCAGGATGTTGCTCCATGAATTTAATAAAAATTTCAATTTGGGCATTGTTCTTATGTTGTCCCCTGTAAAGAAATAAGTTAATAGGTACCTTAACTAGTTTCTTTGTTTATAACAATAATATGTACTTACATTTTTGGAGAAATGCTTTGATCACAACGATGAGATCCCGCGAAACATCAAAATAAACAACAAACAAAATCGCAATGTTACCACAGTTTTAAAATACTTATTGTAGCCATTTGTTTGTATTTTATGCTTTTATATCATTGAATTTACCAAACAAAAGTATATAAAGATTGGAAATTTTTAATTTTACTTTTTAAAAATTATTAAATATTATGTGAAACAATTCGTTTTATTGGATAAATACGTTTATTTGTACCCTATTTTAACATATATGGGGTCTGGCAACTACTGATGTTTTTCGAAGATCTAAATCAGCTGACAACCAAAAAGTGGATGAAAATCACGATGAATTACACAATAAAGCAAACAGTTGTTGAACCAAAAAAGTTGTGTGTTAAGAATTCTGTAATTTATTGTTTATTTCTCTTGTAAAAATACAATTTTAATACAAATAACAAAAAATAACATATCAATCTATGATTTGGCATATTTTTATTTAATATTTACAACAGAATACTTGGACAAAATAGGCAAGTGATATGCTTTCACCACCATAAAGCTGACCGATTTAAAATCACGAAATTCTGAAAAATTTTGTCTACAGAACACCTTTTTTGTAAAAACGAAATCACTTTAACGTGAAGTGATTTCAGAACAGGCCTGTATAATACCTAAGCTAGGTGGCTGAAATTTGGTATAGATACTTTTTATAGCTGCATGTAACTTGGGATTGAAAATGGGCGATATCGGTCCATATTTAGATATAGCTCCCATATATAGCATCTAACTTGTTGTGATCTACTATATGACCTACTACTGTTCTCCTCTACTATATTTTTTGTGTTTTCGGTGTTATTTTCTTTAGGTTTGAGTTATTTTGTGAAGTCACATGCTATCCATGGTAGAGGGTATATAAGATTCGGCATGGCCGAACTTAACGCTTTTACTTGTTAGTAATGGCGTAGTTTATACTTGTCAAATGTCAAAGAATAAAAGCTTCAAAAGTGACAGTTACCGAAATACCGGGTGATTCAAAATAACACCTCTTGTTGGAAAGCCCGTATTATCCATTACAGTTCTCATTGAAAAGTATTAATAAAAAAAATTGTTAAATCTTAGCAAACAAACCTTGCAATGCTTATAATTAATATAGCGCAAAAAGTGCATAGTTTAAACAAGTTTTATGACGATATCGAAAAGTTAATATTTCTTCCGATTTATTAAGAATAAACTATGACAATATGGGTATCAAAATGCTCAGTAGAACATGAGCAATTAAATAAAAATATAAACCTATCATTTTGTTCCATTGACAACAAATCAACATTGATACTAAGATATTTTCTTATTACAGTTTTCATTGAAAATATAAAAAAAATATATTAACGTTGTTAAATCTCACTAAAGATCTATTTTAATGCTTAAAATTACTGTAGCGTTGAAGGTGCATCATTCTAGACATTCTTTGTGATGATATCCAAATGTTGATATTTCATCCGATTTATTAAGAATAAGCGAAATCAATATAAACTATGACAATATGGGTATCTAAATACTCAGCAGAAAATGAGCAATTAAATAAAAATATAAACCTGCAGTATTGATCCATTTACAAGGATCCCAAATATTTTCTTATTATAGTTCTCATAGAAAATATAAATAAAAAATTACAATAAAGCTGTTACATCTAAATAAACATCTATTTTAATGTTTATAATTACTGTAGCATTGTACACAGAAAGAAAAATGCCATACTAAATTCAAGTAAAAAATTCTTAATTTAAGCCGAAATCGTACTTAAAAATTTAAGTACGTTCCTACTAAGTTTTTCTTAAAACAAGTATAAATCGGCTTAAAATGAAAAAATCAAGCGCTGAAAGGCTTACAATAAGCATTTAATGCATGAAATCAAGTAAACATTTCTTGATAAGAAAAATTAAGCCTAATATGGCTTAAAGTAAGAAAAAAAAGCTTACTTTAATCTCTGAGAGACAGAACCATTATAGAGCACAATAAAATTACCCTCTCAACCACTCTCATGTAAGTGGTTGATTTTGGCTGACGCAACATCATTTGTGCGCGACCATATCCAATTCATTTCTCGTTCAAGCAGTGTTTGCAAATACATTACTTGGCGTGATTTTTTATGATTTTAGTTTTTTGAAGTTGTTAGTAATTCTTATTCATTTCGTTTATGCTGTTCCTTATATGTTTCATATTTAAATCGAATAAATGCAGCAAAACTTTTACTTTTGCTGTCAAGCAATTGTATTTTGACATACCATTTTAAAAAATTGCATTCTTTGCAATACAGTAGCAAAAATGGTATAATTAATATGAATGGTATATAGGTATAAAACGAACGAAAGCACAATAAATCTAGTATGATCAAGAACTTATCTGGCTTAAATCAACTATTGGTTAGAATTAAATCAAGAACTGATCAGGATTAAATCAAGTATTATCAGACTTAAATCAAGTATTGGGCAGGCTTAATTCAATCAAAAATTTCTTCATTGAAGCCCATTTCGAACTCAAATTAATCCGATAAAATTCTTAAATCAATCGCTTTAAGCTTAAAATAAGAATTTTTCGGCTTAAAATCAAGCCTAATCAGGCTTAATTAGCGCTAATATTAAGAATTCAGGGCTTAAAAATCCGTACTTGATTCAAGTATTTTGTACTTGGTTTAAGAAAATCCGTACTTAACGTACTTTTGACACCGCTACGGCTTGATTCAAGTACGGATTACTCAATTTTTTCTTTCTGTGTAGGTGCATCATTTTAGACGAGTTTTGTGACGATATGCAAAAGTTTACATTTCATCCGATTTATTAAGAATAAATAATAAATAAATAATAATATCAAACTTCCCAGTATAACAGAACCAATACAATAAAAATATAAACCAGGCATTAGAACCAATTTATAGACATGACAGTTATTCCCATTTCTCTAAACCGTAAATTCAATTTCAAATTTAACAAATATTTTTATTTTTATCTATCTATATTAAACGATTTTATTCTCTAGCCTTTCCCTTCCACTGAATTACCCATATACGGAACTGTTATCGATTTCGGTTTTCAAATACGGTAAAATACTGTATTTTGCATTCTAAATTAACATTCTTCATGTTTTACGTGCTGTTATTATCGCCTAACACGTAATTTCCATGTAAATATTTACTAACATTGGCCCCAAAATGCAAAGAAATGGAAAATAAAATGGAAAAGCCACCCGAGACAAGGGGTTGGTTGGTTGGTTGAGCCATAACCATGCGAGGTGCAGTGGTAGTATATCGTATTATCATACACTTCACTAGCTGGGCAAAGTTTTCACAATTTAGTCATTCTTTAGAGCAGACAAAAAACTACAAAAACTATTTTCACTTTTTTTTCATTTTGTTTGTAAGCGCGCCGACGCCGCCCAGACAAATGTTTAGAACACCAAATCTACAAATTTAGGTTAAGTATTTCTTTGGGGAGGGTTTTTTTGAGTGGTATTTTTGCAAGCCATAAAAAACAAAACTAAAAAAATTATTTTCTTTAAACAATAAATGGCTAGCCTTAACAATTAGTATCACATTTCAGCATGAGTACATGTCAAATTGCCGAGGGGAATTTAAGACACTGTGACCTTTGCGAAAGAAATGACAAAGCAATGATAGTGAGAAGAGAAATTTCATAGTGCGAACCCGCATGTGAATATGTATGTATACAGAGAAAAAAAACAAAAAAACTCAACTAATTAGTTTAAATTAGTAGAGAAAACATAAACGCTTCGAAAGAGGTCAAGGCGGGAATAAGTAGGTCACTCTGGAAAAGTTTAACAAACTTTAATAAATTCAAAAATAACATTAAAAATTATAGGTTTATATTTTTATCAGGTTGTTGAAGGAAATACGAAAAATTTAAGATGAATATTGCCTAGTTTTAAATGGCATTGCTCTTATTCCTATCAAATCGGTTAAAATCTCAACTTTCAGCTATAGCCATAAAATGGTGGAAATCAATTCTTAATATGATCAGTAATAAAATGCAAAATAAAAAACAACAACTAATTACTTAAATTAAGAGAGAGAACTTAAACGCTTCGCAGGAAGTCAAGGTGGGAATAAAAAATTTACCGCACTTCAGTAAATTAAAAAAAAAACTTTTTAAATTATAGGTTTATATTTTTATTAGATTGCTGAAGGAAGGAGGAAAATTTTAAGATGCATATTGCCTAGTTTTATATGACATTACTCTCATTCCTATTAAATCGGTTGAAATCTCAAAATTGAGCTATAGCCTTAAAAATGGTGGGAAATAGTTCTTAATACAATAAGTAATCAAATTCAAAAAACAAAAACTACTAATATTAGTAATTTAAGTTTTAGTTTAAATTAGTAGAGAAAACATAGTATGTTAAGGCACTCTGGTAAAAGTTTACCGAACTTCAATAAATTAAAAAAATAACTGTTAAAATTATAGGTTTACATTTTTATTACATTGCTGAAGGAAAGACGAAAATTTTAAAATGCATATTGCCTAGTTTTATATGGCATTACTGTCATTCTTATTAAATCGATTTAAAACTTTAAATTGAGCTATAGCCTTAAAAATGGTGGAAATCAATTCTTAATATGATCAGTAATAAAATGCAAAATAAAAAACAACAACTAATTAGTTTAAATTAATAGAGAGAACTTAAGCGCTCCGCAGGAAGTCAAGGCGGCAATAAACAGGACACTATGGCAAAAGTTTACCGAAGATCAATAAATTAAAAAAAATAACTTTTAAAATTATAGGTTTATATTTTTATTTGATTGCTGAAGGTAGAAGGAAAATTTTAAGATGCATATTGCCTAGTTTTATATGGCATTACTCTCATTCCTATTAAATCGGTTGAAATCTCAAAATTGAGCTATAGCCTTAAAAATGGTGGGAAATAGTTCTTAATAGGATCAGTAATCAAATTCAAAAAACAAAAACTACTAATGTAAGTAGTTTAAGTTTTAGTTTAAATTAGTAGAGAAAACATAGTACTCGTATGTCAACCCACTCTGGCAAAAGTTTACGGAACTTCAATAAATTAAAAAAATAACTTTTAAAATTATAGGTTTATATTTTTATTAGATTGCTGAAGGAAAGACGAAAAAGATGCATATTGCCTAGTTTTATATGGCATTACTGTCATTCTCATTAAATCGGTTGAAATCTAAACTTTAAGCTATAGACTTAGAAGTGGTGGGAAATGGTTCTTAATAGAATCAGTAATAAAGTAAGAAGTAGAAAGATGTTCACACCGAATTTTGGAATAATTGGCTTTTAATTTTATAACAAAAAGGAAATTTTAGGACTCTTATTGCCAAATTTTATATGGATTATCTGTAATTCTCATTAAATCGGTTGAAATCTCATATTTGAGTTATAACCTTAAAAATGTAAAGCAATTACTCAATAATTTACAGATGTATGTAATACATCTGTAAATTATTCTTAAATTGTTCCATCAATTAAAATCATTTTTAGGTTTATATTCCAAAATTGAGATTTCGACCGATTTATTAAGAATAATACAATTTTCATATAAAACCCCTCAATGTGGCTATCAAAATTTGAATAATTATGGCAGTAATCTAATAAAAATATAAACCTGGTGCTCAGACATCAGTTATTATTGTTATTCAAGAATTATAAAATAAAAAAATCAGGGAAATGATATTTTCTTCCTGTACAAGTAATAGAGCAGAAGATTTAAACCCTTCCTAACTTCTCACTTTATTTTCTTTCGGTTTATTCAGCTATTTCCAATCGATTTTAAGTCTATATTCCAAAGTTGAGATTTAGACCGATTTATTAAGAATGAGACAATGCTCATATAAAACCCCTAAATATGGGTATCAAAATTTGAGCAATTGTTCTAGTAATATAATAAAAATTTAAACTTAATCTTCAAATCTAATTTAGTATTGAAATATCTCAATTGTTTCAAAATTATTTGCTCCGGAAACAATTTATCTTTTTCCTTTAAAATAAACATTGCAGAAGATTTAGTCCTATCTTAATATCTTGCCCTAATTACTTCCAATGTCCTCTGACATTTCCAATGTATTTAGGGGCTATAATCCAATGTTGATATTTGGACCGATTTATTAAGAATGAGACAATTCTCACATAAACCCCTCAATATGGGTATCAAACTATGCGTAATTGTTCCAGTAATCTAGTAAAAATATAAACCCAATGATTAGTCAATTTTTAATATTGCAATTACTCAATTAGTTGTTTGCTACAATATTTTCTCCTAAACGAGTTTATCTTTTATTCTTTAGAAATAAAACTGCAGAAGGTTTAAAGAGCTGTTAATATTTTTCCTTAATTCCTCTCAATGTATTCAGTAATTTCCAATCACCTTTAGGGCTATAATCTAAAGTTGAGATTTGAACCGATTTATTAAGAACAAGACAATTATTACATAGAACCTCCTCAATATGGGTATAAAAATTTGCGCAACTGTTCTAGTAATGTAAAAAAAATATAAACCTAATCTTCAGACATAATTTAATATTGCAATTTCTCAATTAATTGTTTGAAAATAATTTCCTCTGGATATATTTCAGCTTTTTCCTTCAAAATAAACATTGCAGAAGATTTAGTCCTATCTTAATATCTTGCTCTAATTACTTCCAATGTCCTCTGACATTTCCAATGTCTTTAGGGGCTATAATCCAAAGTTGATATTTGGACCGATTTATTAAGAATGAGTCAATTCTCACATAAACCCCTCAATATGGGTATCAAAATATGCGCAATTGTTCCAGTAATCTAGTAAAAATATAAACCCAATGCTTAGTCATCATTTAATATAGCAATTACTCAATTAGTTGTTTGCTAGAATATTTTCTCCTAAACGAGTTTATCTTTTATTCTTTAAAAATGACACTGCAGAAGGTTTAAAGAGCTGTTAATATTTTTCCTTAATTCCTTTCAATGTATTCAGTAATTTCCAATCACCTTTAGGGCTATAATCTACAGTTGAGATTTGAACCGATTTATTAAGAACAAGACAATTATTACATAGAACCTCCTCAATATGGATATCAAAATTTGCGCAACTGTTCTAGTAATGTAATAAAAATATAAACCTTATTCTTCAGACATGATTTAGTATTGAAATTTCTCAATTAATTGTTGAATAAAATATTTTCTATGGAAAAAATAAATCTTTTTCCTTCAAAGATAACTTTGCAGAAGGTTTAAAGCCATATAAATATTATGCCATAATCATTTGCAATGTCCTCAGTCATTTCCAATCGCTGTTAGGTACAAATATCAAAGTTGAGATTTCGCCCGATTTATTAAGAATGAGTTATTCCTCGCATAATCCTCGTCAATATAGGTATCAAAATTTGCGCAATTGTTCTAGTAATGTAATAAAAATATAAACTTAATCTTCAAATCTAATTTAGTATTGAAATTTCTCAATTGTTTGGAAATTATTCCCTCCGAAAAGAATTTATATTTTTCCTTTAAAATAAACATTGCAGAAGGTTTAGTCCTATATTAATATCTTGCCCTAATTACTTCCAATGTCCTCGTACATTTCCAATGTCTTTAGGGGCTATAATCCAAAGTTGATATTTGGACCGATTTATTAAGAATGAGTCAATTCTCACATAAACCCCCTCAATATGGGTATCAAAATATGCGCAATTGTTCCAGTAATATAGTAGAAATATAAACCTAATGCTTAGACATCATTTAATATTGCAATTACTCAATTAGTAGTTTGCTACAATATTTTGTTCGAAACGAAATAATCTTCTTCCTTTAAAAATAACCCTGTAGAAGGTTTACAGCTCTGTTAATATCTTGCCTCAATTACTTCCAATATCCTCAGTCATTTTCAATCAGTTTTTGGGCTATAAACCAAAGTTGAGATTTGGGCCGATTCATTAAGAATGAGACAATTGCTACATAAAACCCCTCAATATGGGTACCAAAATTTGAGGAATTGTTGCAGTAATCTAATAAAAATATAAACCTAATCTTCAGACATAATTTAATATTGAAATTTCTCAATAAAATGTTGGATAAAATATTTTCTAAGGAAAAAATAAATCTTTTTCCTTCAAAGATAACTTTGCAGAAGGTTTAAAGCCATATAAATATTATGCCATAATCATTTGCAATGTCCTCAGTCATTTCCAATCGCTGTTAGGTACAAATATCAATGTTGAGATTTCGCCCGATTTATTAAGAATGAGTTATTTCTCACATAAACCTCGTCAATATGGGTATCAAAATTTGCGCAATTCTTCTAGTAATGTAATAAAAATATAAACTTAATCTTCAAATCTAATTTAGTATTGAAATTTCTCAATTGTTTGGAAATTATTCCCTCCGAAAAGAATTTATATTTTTCCTTTAAAATAAACATTGCAGAAGGTTTAGTCCTATATTAATATCTTGCCCTAATTACTTCCAATGTCCTCGTACATTTCCAATGTCTTTAGGGGCTATAATCCAAAGTTGATATTTGGACCGATTTATTAAGAATGAGTCAATTCTCACATAAACCCCCTCAATATGGGTATCAAAATATGCGCAATTGTTCCAGTAATATAGTAGAAATATAAACCTAATGCTTAGACATCATTTAATATTGCAATTACTCAATTAGTAGTTTGCTACAATATTTTGTTCGAAACGAAATAATCTTCTTCCTTTAAAAATAACCCTGTAGAAGGTTTACAGCTCTGTTAATATCTTGCCTCAATTGCTTCCAATATCCTCAGTCATTTTCAATCAGTTTTTGGGCTATAAACCAAAGTTGAGATTTGGGCCGATTCATTAAGAATGAGACAATTGCTACATAAAACCCCTCAATATGGGTACCAAAATTTGAGGAATTGTTGCAGTAATCTAATAAAAATATAAACCTAATCTTCAGACATAATTTAATATTGAAATTTCTCAATAAAATGTTGGATAAAATATTTTCTAAGGAAAAAATAAATCTTTTTCCTTCAAAGATAACTTTGCAGAAGGTTTAAAGCCATATAAATATTATGCCATAATCATTTGCAATGTCCTCAGTCATTTCCAATCGCTGTTAGGTACAAATATCAAAGTTGAGATTTCGCCCGATTTATTAAGAATGAGTTATTTCTTGCATAAACCTCGTCAATATGGTTATCAAAATTTGAGCAATTTTTCTAGTAATGTAATAAAAATATAAACTTAATCTTCAAACCTAATTTAGTATTAAAATTTCTCAATTGTTTGGAAATTATTCCATCCGAAAAGAATTTATCTCTTGCCTTTAAAATAAACATTGCAGAAGATTTAGTCCTTTATAAATATCTTGCCCTAATTACTTTCAATGTCCTCGGACATTTCCAATGTCTTTAGGGGCTATAATCCATAGTTGATATTTGGACCGATTTATTAAGAATGAGTCAATTCTCACATAAACCCCACAATATGGGTATCAAAATATGCGCAAGTGCTCCAGTAATCTAGTAATAATATAAACCCAATGCTTAGTCATCATTTAATATAGCAACTACTCAATTAGTTGTTTGCTATAATATTTTCTCCTAAACGAGTTTATCTTTTATTCTTTAAAAATGACACTGCAGAAGGTTGAAAGAGCTATTAATATTTTTCCTTAATTCCTTTCAATGTATTCAGTAATTTCCAATCACCTTTAGGGCTATAATCTAAAGTTGAGATTTGAACCGATTTATTAAGAACAAGACAAGTATTACATAGAACCTCCTCAATATGGGTATCAAAATGTGCGCAATCGTTCTAGTAATGTAATAAAAATATAAACCTTCTTCTTCAGACATAATTTATTATTGAAATTTCTCAATTAATTGTTGAATAAAATATTTTCTATGGAAAAATAAATCTTTTTCCTTCAAAGATAACTTTGCAGAAGGTTTAAAGCCATATAAATATTATGCCATAATCATTTGCAATGTCCTCAGTCATTTCCAATCGCTGTTAGGTACAAATATCAAAGTTGAGATTTCGCCCGATTTATTAAGAATGAGTTATTCCTCGCATAATCCTCGTCAATATAGGTATCAAAATTTGCGCAATTGTTCTAGTAATGTAATAAAAATATAAACTTAATCTTCAAATCTAATTTAGTATTGAAATTTCTCAATTGTTTGGAAATTATTCCCTCCGAAAAGAATTTATATTTTTCCTTTAAAATAAACATTGCAGAAGATTTAGTCCTATATTAATATCATGCCCTAATTACTTCCAATGTCCTCAGTCATTTCCAATGTCTTTTGGGGCTATAATCCAAAGTTGATATTTTGTCCGATTTATTAAGAATGAGTCAATTCTCACATAAACCCCCTCAATATGGGTATCAAAATATGCGCAATTGCTCCAGTAATCTAGTAAAAATATAAACCCAATGCTCAGTCATCATTTAATATTGCAATTACTCAATTAGTAGTTTGCTACAATATTACAAATAACACTGTAGAAGGTTTACAGCTCTATTAATATCTTGCCTTAATTACTTCCAAAATCCTCAGCCATTTTCAATCTGTTTTTGGGCTATAAACCAAAGTTGAGATTTGGGCCGATTCATTAAGAATGAGAAAATTGCTACATAAAACCCCTCAATATGGGTATCAAAATTTGAGGAATTGTTGCAGTAATCTAATAAAAATATAAACCTAATGCTCATTCATCATTTATTAATGGAAACATAAATTTGTTTATTTTACTAACTCAATAATCACTCAATTTCCTTGGCTACCTTTTTTAATTTTCCACCAAATGTTTCCATTTCTTTGTTTGAAAAATGTTTTCTGTGAAACCATTTGAATTAATAAACATTTCTCTTTTTTTTCGTATGTTATTTAAACAATATTGATTAGTTTCGAGAAATTGCATTGTTGCACACCGAGAAAATACTTCATAATAAATGTATGGCAGTAAAAATCGTTTAAGTGTCTAAACACGCCATAACGGTCTATAGATAGAAATCTTTAAAATTTAAAAAAAGAAGAAAAAAACTGTGCCATAACAAGGTTAAAATTAAACTCAAACTCAAATAAAATTCGATTTCAATTCCTTTTGTAGTCAGTCAAACAATACTGAAGCGGCGCGGCGACTGCCGTGGACAAAATGGAAAAACAAAGCCACGAAATAAAAATAATAAATGAAATTGCCATCAAATCTAAATATGAGATCACAAAGCGAAATCATCAAACAACGACCACAAATGAGGCAAATTAATTTTCTATTTTGGAAAATCTCCGAGTGTGTTTCGTTTACGTTTCGAAATGGGAAAAACTACATTACGAAAAATGAATATTAAGAATTTTTCTTCTCAAAAAAAAACTTACAAAAACTGACACAAATTTTGTAAATTTCATAGTCTATCGCTGCCAAAAATAATTCAAACTCGTCCACGGCATTACTCAAAATTTCGGGGCGGAGTAGGGGGCGAAGTGTTGCGATATTTGTTGGCTTGTGCTTTGGGGCATCTATCCCATGGATTGCTATGGTGAATACCATCATAATTTGTTGGCCGTTTTTGCATGTCATTCAGATATGAGAAGACACACATACATCGTGCGTCCATCTTTTCACCACCTCTTTTACAAGTGTGTGACTAATTTTCGAGAAATGAAATGCTTTAAGATCACGTCTGCCAGCCAACATACAAACCACTGGGATGGATGAATGAGCTGGGGACGTATTGAACGAGGGAAGATCGAAAAAAAGCAATGCAAGTAATCCCATCTATTACAGTAGTTTCATAAAATTTTGTCAATTTACAAATACAAAGACACTATGGGGTGATTCGGATGGGCAAAAAATAAAAAGCAAATACACTGAAGAAAAATTAATTGTATACATTTTGTTCCAAAGACGTTCTAATCTTTAAAAACAAAAGCATTTCGTACTTGAAATTAAGATTAATATTAAGAATATTTTCTTAGTTCTAGTGAAAATATAAACCTTGTGCTCAGTCATCAGTTATTACAGTAATTATTCAATAATTAAAATTACAAATATTTGCGAAAAGATTTTTTTCTTCCTTAATAATAAACATTTTACAAGATTAAACTCTTTTTAATCTCTTGTTAAAATTTCTTTCAATGTGTTAAGTTTTTCCCATCATTTTTAGGTTTTTACTCAAAAGTTGAGGTTCGGACCGATTTATTAAGAATGAGACAATTTTCATATAAAACCCATCAATATGGGTATCAAAATTTGCGTTATTCTGGCAGTAATCTGACAAAAATATAAACCTGGTGCACAGTCATCAGTTATTACTGTAATTATTCAATAATAAAAATAACAATCAGTTACATATACTATGCAAATAGATTTTTTCTTCCTTTGAAATTAACATTCCAGATGATTTAAACTCGTCTTAATCTGTTGTTATATGTTATTTCAATGTGTTAAGTAATTTCCAATCAATTTTAGGTCTATATTCCAAAGTTGACATTTGGACCGATTTATTAAGAATGAGAAAATTTGCTTATAAAACTCCTCAATATGGGTATCAAAATTTGCGTAATTTTAACAGTATTCTAATAAAAATATAAACCTGGTGCTCAGTCATCAGTTATTACTGTAATTATTCAGTAATTGAAATAACAAACGAGCTTTTTTTCATTAGAAATAGTATTGCAAAAGGTTTAAACTACAATTAATTTCTTTATTTCAACTCGTCGTAATCTCTTGTTATATGTTATTTCAATGTGTTAAGTAATTTCCAATCATTATTAGGTTTATATTCCAATGTTGAGATTTGGACCGATTTATTAAGAATGAGACAATTTGCATATAAAACACCTCAATATGGGTATCAAAATTTGCGTAATTTTTCCAGCAATCTAATAAAAATATAAACCTGGAACTAAGTTATCTGTTATTACCGTAATTATTCAACAATGAAAAAAACATTTTTTACGAAACGGTCATTTATTCATTAGAAATAGTATTGCAGAAGGTTTAAACTACAATTAATTTCTTATTTCATGTATGCAGTTATTTCCAATCAATTTTAGGTCTATATTCCAAAGTTGGCATTTGGACCGATTTATTAAGAATGAGACATTTTGCTTATAAAACCCTCACAATATGTGTATCAAACTTTGCGTAATCTGACAAAAATATAAACCTGGTGCTCAGTCATCAGTTATTACTGTAATTATTCAATAATATAAATAACAGTCAGTTATATGCAAATAGATTGTTTCTTCCTTTGAAATTAAAATTTCAGATGACTTAATTAAGCTCGTCTTAATCTCTTGTTTTATATTCTTTCAATGTAATCACTTATTTCCACTGAATTTTGGGTCTATATTCCAAAGTTGAAATTTGGACCGATTTATTAAGGATTAGACAATTTTCATATAAAACCTCTCAATATGGGTATCAAAATTTGCGTAATTCTTCCGGCAATCTAATAAAAATATAAACCTGCTGCTCAATCATATGTTATTACTGTAGTTATTCCATTATAAATATAAAAAATAAAACATTTTCACCGAAGCGATATTTTCTTTCTAATAGTGCGAAAGATTTAAACCCTTCTTAATCTCGTGTTATATTTTCTTTCAATGTCGACAACTATTTCCAATCAATTTTAGGCCATTATTCCAAAGTTGAGATTTGGACCGATTTATTAAGAATGAAATAATTTTCAAATAAAACCCTACAATATGGGTATCGAAATTTCCATAATTGTTGTAGTAATCTAATAAAAATATAAACTTAATCCTCAATCATCATCAATTCGATACCTCCATTCTAAACTATGCTAAGTGCAAAAAGGTAGTTTTTCAGGAGAGGCGATCAAAGATTGATGACTATTTTAAATTTGTGTGCAATTTCTTTATAATTCAAATCGAATGACCTGTATTGATTTGTGAATAACTTTTGATTGGGTCGACGGATAAATACCACATTTTGACTGAATATAATTTGGAATATTTAGGAATTCAGAATAGCTAAGTCGACTTAGCATGTTTTAGAATGGAGGTATCGAATTATTGTAATAACTAAATAAATGATTTAAGATAAAGTTTATTGAGCAGTATTACCACATTGTACTCAACAAAGATTTAAATGCAATTTCTTTCATATAAGTACAGGTTGGCGTATAATGAGCTATATGGTTTGAATTCTTTGTAACTTTTTTAATTATTATTCTCTTTGTTTTTTCAGAATTTTGTGAAGGAGACTTGGGAAATTAATTATGAATCGAACAACGTACAAAAATAATTGAATTTTTCCGAAATTTTGCGAAAAGTTATGGAAAATATGCTAAAAAAAGTTTTAATACAGGGTGGTGCAGAATGACCTATATGGTTTGAATTCTTTATAACTTTTTTAATTATTATTCTTTCTTTGTTTTTTTTTCAGCATTTGTACAAAAATAATTGAATTTTTCCGAAAAAGTTATGGAAAATATTCTAAAAAGAGCACGTATGTGCGATGCAGAATATGGACATCACTTACAGGATATCAGGATTCAAAGGTAATTGCGAAAAATTCCCAAATAATATACTGTATTTTTAAAAAAAATATTATAATCGCATAAATAAAAAAGTTATAAACCATTTAAATCATATAGCTCACTCTACGTCACCCTGTATATACATTTTTCCCAAGTAAATAGTTGTTAATATTAATTAATTATATTCTCTCAACTTGTTTCCTTTCTTACCTAAAACACATTCTGCATAACAAAAATTGTCTTCATTTAAAAATAACATTGCAGAAGATTAAATATCTTGTACTAAGGACTCCAGTGTATTAAATAATTTTCAACCACTTGTAGGTCTGCATTCCAATTTTGATATGTCGACCGATTTATTAAGAATGAGATAATTATACTATAAAGCCCTGCAATATGAGTATGTAAATTTGCAAAAAAAATTTGAGTAGTCTAAGAAAAATATAAACGCAATACTTTAATTTAATATTATAATTACTCAAGCAATTTTTTGCAAAAATATTTTCTGCGAAACAAATTTTTCTTATGAAAAAAATTAAAACATTGCAGCTTATTTTAAGCTCTGTTAAATTCTTTCTATAGTTTCTTCAAATGTACTCAGTCATTTCAAATCACTTTTAGGTCTATAATCCAAAGTTGAGACTTGGACCGATTTATTAAGAATGAGGCAATTATCATATAATACCTCTCAATATGGGTATTATAATTTTATCAATTGTCCCAGTAATCCAATAAAAATATAAACCTCAATTAATTTTTGGAAAAATATTTTTTTTAGGGAACAAATTTGTCTTACTAATTAAATAGCATTGCCGGATATTTTAAGCTCTATTAATTTCTTCCTATTGACTTATCCCTTTGAACTCAAACATTTCCAATCTAGATGGAACACTCCAATAACCAATTAGATATGCTTTATAAAGCTATTGGGTAAAACATTATATCTATGACATGCACACTAACAAATTTTAGCCTCTATCACATTGATTTGCGATATTTTCCGATATGTTCTAATATCTGCCACTGCAATGCAATATGATTTTGGCTGTCAGAGTGATTTTTTTGGGATTGACGAGCTTTTGATGGTAAAAATATACATAAATATATGTGTATAAATAACTTAAAATTTTAGCTTATATATATTTGTTTATGTAATAATTACATATATTTAGCAATTGCAGTTTCTTGGCAATTGAAAACCCATCAAAAGTGTAGCCTCTTTGGTGTTATACGAGTATAATATTTTGTTGTCTTTATTTTAAGCACAGACTAGTGACACATTTGAGTGCAAGACATATATTTTGAAAATAAGTTTCTAGGCAATTATTGCAAATAGTTCAAATTCTTTGCATTTTATTTTTCTTCATATCAGGCACAGACTAGTGACATTTGAGTGTAAAACATAGATGTACATATTTAAAATATAAAAAATATCAACATTTCTAAGCAATTATTGCAAATTAGTTCAAATTCTTTCATTTCTTCTTAGCAACACCCTTTTTTGTAAAGACTAATGGACACATCATAAAAAAACGCCTATTTTTTTTCTCTCTAAAGTGTTAAATAATTTGTATTTGCTTTCTTTCGCCGCACTTATTGGTTTGGTTAAATTGACCCAGTTTTATGCGCATTTTTCGCGGCACTGTTTTGCTTAATATTAATTGACAAGAAAACTAGAAATGATATGATCACTTGGCGTTCACTGTGCGAGTGTGTGACATACATTTTGCAAAACAAAACAAAAACCCAAGTGATCATTTATTACAGTGTAGGCAAATACATATTAATAAGTTTATTTTTGCAATTTGGATTTATAATAAATATTATTAGTCACCGTTATTGTTGGGTCACATACAATTGCATGAAATTCATTAATTTTAAGTTTAATAATTGGAGGGAGAGAAAATGGGATTATCTCTTCGCATTCAAGGTAGACCTGGGGAAGTTGTCAATTTCGAAGAAGAAATAAAATTGTTAATAAATTAATAAATTTTTAATAAATTGAAGTAGGTTTATTTGATCTAAAAAAAGGAATGAGAAAATACAGTGGTTCGAAATTAAAAAACCTTAAAGTAAGAAAATTAAGTATTTATTTTTTTTCAAATTTACACAGAACTATGGGGACTCAATATTTGTAAAAGTCAGGTCATTGTTGACATTTTCTTTACACTAAGTGTAAAATTTCATCAAGGTATTTTAAAATTCATATAAGCAGAAACAGAAGAACAATTTTCAAAATTGCCAGACCTATCTTATTACTTCAGTTCAGCCGTCCAAGAGCAATTAGAAATTTCGTAAAATCCAAATTTTTTTTTAAATTTCAAATGTCCATACAATTTTAGGAACATTTTTTTCGAAAAATATGTAAATGATTGCGAGATGCTATTTTATTTGGTAACTTTTTATACAGGGTTTTCCAATAAGAGTGATATGATTTCTTTGAAAAACTTACACACTTATTGTTAAGGAAATTTAAAAGTTTTTTATTTAATGTGAGGTACAATCGATACAATTAAGTTCTAAATAAATCGTCATTCAAATGGCCTCCACGACCTCTTCTGCAGGAACGAATTCCTGCACTTTTTCCACTAAATCAAGTCGTATTCATAACGAATGGCACGTTCAATATTGACTTGTAAAGCTTGAAGAGAGTTTGCTTTATTTCGAAGGACCACTGACTTCAAATAACCCCACAAGAAATAGTATAATGGTGTTAAATCACAACTTTTTGGAGGCCACTCAATATCACAATTTCTTGAAATAATCGAATCTCCAAACATTTCTCGCAACAATTCAATTGATTCATTTGCTGTGTGGTACGTAGCCACAATCGGTCAATGAAAAAAAGATAACTCTTAACGATATCTTAATTATTGCTCATGGGTGTCAAGATCGTAGGACGACTGGAAAGGGTTTTTTTGATTAAAAAATGGATATAGCATCATTTTCAAATGTGAATGGAAAGTTTTTTTTTGCTCTAGCTCCTTAACGGTACGTCGGATCGGAAATCGGTCAATGGCAAAAGGATAGCTCTTAACGAGAGCTAAGATATTGCTCATGGGTCTCAAGGTTGTAGGCCGACTGGAAAGTGTTTTTTTATTAAAAAAAATAGACTTAGCGCACGAAAAGTTGCAACTGCAGAACGATTATTTAGGTAATAAAACTGAATAATTTGTAAACGTTGTTCTTGCGTATATCTCTCCATGATGAACTTGTAAACACTACTAAATGCAATGAAAAACAAATGACAGATCATGACATATTACAAATGGCCGAAACATCGCTTCAAAATTATATCATCCCTATTGGAAAACCCGTTATAATTTTTAGACAAAAATAAAATTTATAGCTTAATAATAAAAATTCTGACCCCTGTCATAAAGCAATTATCCAATTTGCAATTAACGGGTGATCCAAGTAGAGATACTATTTTAAATAGCCTTTTTTGACAGATCACGTGTGAGTCGTGTCATGCTGTCGAGGTAGTTTTGTTAAGTATTGTTTCGCATTTCATCATGGAAAGACTTATGTCTGAACAACGTTTACAAATCGTTCAACTTTATTACGAAAACTCGCGTTCTGTGAGGAATGTGTTTCGTGCACTTCGCTCAACTTATGTCAACATTATCGGCCTACTGAGCGTACTATTCGCAACATCATCACTCATCTTGAGACCCAGCACTCATTATTGGATAATATTCGACCGAATAGACCACGTCCAGCACGCAGTGAAGAAAATGTAGCGGCCGTAGCTGAGAGTGTACAAGAAGATCGTGGAGAGTCGATTCGGCGCCGTTCGCAGCAACTCGGACTGACGTATTGAACGACTTGGCGCATTTTACGTCGAGATCTTAAATTGAAAGCATACAAAATACAGCTTGTGCAGGAACTGAAGCCGCCCGACCTTCCCAAGCGACATCGCTTCGCTCTATGAGCTCTTGAAAAGTTCCAAGAGGATCCGACTTTTTCGAGCCAAATTTTGCTTAGCGATGAGGCCCATTTCTGGCTCAATGCGTATGTAAACAAGCAAAATTGCCGCATTTGGGACGGAGAGCAACCTGAAGAGATTCAAGAGCTGCCACTTCATCCAGGTGTCGTTTGTGGGCCGGCGGAATCATCGGTCCATATTTCTTCAAAAATTATGCCGGTGAGAATGTAACCGTCAATAGCGACCGTTATCGTGCCGTGATAACCGACTATTTGATGCCTGAAATTGAAGCTCGTGATCTCGGCGACATTTGGTTTCAACAAGACGGCGCCACTTGCCACACATCGCATCAATTAATGGATTTATTGAGTAAACACTTCGGTGAGCAGATAATTTCACGTTTGGGCTGGTCGATTGGCCGCCAAGATCGTGTGATATCACACCGTTAGACTTTTTCCTGTGGGGATATGTAAAGTCTAAAGTTTATGCGGACAACCCCGCTTCGATTCAGGCCTTGGAGCAAAACATCACGCGTGTCATTCGCCAGTTACCAGTCGAAATGCTCGAACGAGTCATCGAAAATTGGACTCAACGGATGGACCATCTGAGACGTAGCCGTGGCCAACATTTGATAGACATAATCTTCAAAAAAAAAAAAATTTCTTTCAAATGATAATAAACATTCCCCATTCAATTTGAATTTTCTGTGTTTTTTTTCTTTAAAAAAAGTAGGGAACCTCGAAATGGATCACGCTATACTAAAGGAAAATTGCCATAAGTTAATGTCTGAGAGAATTCTTATTGTCAGAGTTGTGGAATTTTATGAGGATCATTTTTGTGAAAGTTCTTATCCCTCTAGATCCCCTCTAAGTGGATCAATTTGGATTAAAATATTCTACGAAAAATTTCAGTGGGGGTCGCCAAAGACACCATAGTTGTAAATACAGCTTAACGCTTAACGCTTATTCAGCAAAAATTACACGCCAACTTGTACAAGAAAATAATACATATAATGTACATTTAAAGTAGTGATATCTATGGAATAATTGGCACAGAAGAGCCACTCTATAATTCTGAAAGGGCATGTTGAGTACATTATTTTTGTAGAACAAACTTATGGTCCAGCTGGTCTGAAATTTTTTTTACCGTGGGTCAAAGTTTTCATTTTTGGTCGAAATGAGCATTATACTAAATGAAAAAAATTATGTAACTTAATGTCTGAAAAATTTCTTATTGTCAGAGTTATATAGTGCAATTTTATGAGGATAATTTTTGTGGAAGATCTTAACCCTCTAGTTCCTTTCTTAATGGGTCAATTTGGCCCTTTTTCAAAAAAATCAAAAAAGTCTTTTCAAAAAGGGCATTTAAGGATTAAAATATTCTACGAACATTTTTGCTTATACAAATAAATGATATAATGTAATGTGTTTGATTTCGAGGAATTCTGTAAAATGATGGAACTCATTAATCAAAAAAGAAATTTTGATTTGTAATTATTTGAATTTTTACTGGAAATTGCGGCCAATTTGAGATTAATGGGATCGCATCCAAATTGTCTCTTTTTGATTTTATGAATAATCGTAATTTTATGGAAAAATGCTTAATTTCGACTTGATTTCAAAGAATATTGTCAAATTTCTATTGTGAATATTAACTATTAAAAGAAATCGATTAATTAAGCTGGAAATATTTAAAAAAGCACTTGTTCTCAACTTAATTTCTAAGGATTTTATAAAATGTATTCAATATCATTAAAAAATCGTACTTTTAAAGGGGGTTTCAAATTGGTAATTGGATAAAAATGGGATGCAAAATGGGTAAATTGGATAAAAGTCTTTATATTTTTTTGTAGCTACCGACTAAACCGCCAAAATTGTTTGTCCGAATTTCACCCATAAATTGTACAACTACGTATTACAATCCAAGAAACATAACTGACAAAACAACTGTTGTGAAACATTGAAAAAAAAAACTGTTTTGAGTTTGTGGAGATCTTCGAATATTTGTTGTGAATTTTACGAACGTCGGCGATATTGTTTTTTAAAATTTTTGCAATTCTTTAATAAAACTATTTTTTATGATAGTTCATACATCTAAATATATTATCTTTAAAATAACACAATTTTGATTCAAATAGGTCAATTAATTTCACATGAATTAAAATTAACCTGGAATAATGGGTAATGACCTAACTCCAACGTGTACTAAGACCCTAGGTCTTCAGATGCTAAACAAAAGATTTTCTCTTCCTTATTTGTGCATTTAGAAAATTATTTATGATTTTAATGAATAATGAAATTAAACATTTGGAATAATTTTAAAGAATTCACTTTTTGGGAAAATTAATTTTGTTTAGTCAATTTGTGTATGATTTTTATTTTTTATTTTATTTTATTTATTAATGAAGTTGCACAACTGATTGTCAAGAAAAGGTTACATTGATCTGAAAATTTGATTAAAAAATTAATTCACTTAAAAAAATAATTCCAAGCGTTCTTTACAATATTTATTAGCTAAAGAGTTTAATTTTCTGCTGAAATTTCATTTGTGCAGAACATCAAGTTTTATGGTAAAAGTTTTATTTTAAAATTACACAGCACATACAAATAGAAAACTTTTTGTTCCGCAAAAAAAAATTCTTAGGTCGATATTAAAAATTCTGTTATAAGTTATCATAAAGCTTCAGGCGTTTTTAAAAAAAATTAAGGTATAATTACTATTACTAAAGACTACTTCCCACTATAAAACATTGTCACATGATTTTCGGAAAAACACATGGCAACTCCATTTACAGCACATACCATATACATACATAACAAAATAGTACCACCTGTTTTGTCAAATGTCAGATGATAATGGGAGATAAGTTTAAATTGGAATGTGGAGAAAATCAAGTATTTTATATTTTATATTGATCTAAAAAACATTTAATGAATTCTATAAAAGATTAATTTAAGTAAAAAGCTAAGAACACAATATATCTAAAGCTAGAAAATCGGTTTATTTTTTATGTAAAATTCGTAAATTTTAGGTTTCCAGCCACTGTGACTGAAAATTATGTAAAATTTCATGTCGATTGTTTGTCCAGTCTTTTGGTAATATGTTTTATCATCGTAACAATTTTAAGGATTTCATTTGCGATATTTAAATACGAATTTATGTAAGCCATAACTTACCTTTTCTGGGAAAGTTTCAGCAATTCCACAAAATTCCAATATAATAAAAGGCACAAAAATTTTTTGGTTCTTCAAGATTTCTTTTTCAACAAATAAAAATTCTTCAATCTACACTTCTTTGTAGACAAATTAAATTGATTATATTTTTTTTTCACTTTTTGTTTAATTTATTTGATTGCTGTCATGTATGTATAGGTGAGAGGGGATTTAACCCACCAACACGACATAAATTTCCAATGACGGCTGGTGTGTGGTGGGTATTATTATCATCTGTGACGGCGATGCAAGCAAGATCACGCAAAACAGCTGTTCAAACCACAAAATGATATAATAATGAATATAAATATAGCGAAATAATAATATTGTCATAGGGATGAATGACAAGGGAAAAAGAGTGAGAATATATGCTGTAATTCGTTGCAGGGCGATGACAATGAAAGAGAGTGCGAAGATAGATAATAATTTTTAAATGTACATATATTTTTTTGTAAAAATAATTGTCCAAAAACGTTTGTTTTCGTCAAAATTCATTTTATAATTGTCTGAAATTTGTATTGGCTAACTTCTGGTCTTAGTTTCTCACACAACTCGAAAATGAACTGTCATGACCGGTCGATCATCGATCGGTCTATCTTCGATAGTCTTGACCACAACAATACACAACCGACGACCATCTTCGCCAACACCAGCAGCAACACCACAATTCAATGACAGTTGACTTTGACACATATTCAAAGGTTCGTTCGTACGTTCGGTTCACGTTCAGATATGCGAATGTCCAAGCCAACAAATCAGAAATCACTTGGATTGCAGCAAACAGCTTTTTTTCCGCACGTTTCGTCTTCGAACCAAAAGCCACCGTAAACGGGGGATTCATATCTCAAGATCATTTCACTTCATCTTTTCCATTGTCATTGGAAACGACAATGTGATTTTAGAGTAGACTCTTGTCGATGGTGGAAATTATTAATACAATTATCGCAGGTTGGTGTATTAACATGGGTAGTGCCATACAGTGGCCCGAAGTTATAGAAAATTCAGAAAATAATTGATTCCCGGAAAATTTTCCTAAGGCAAAAAACTATATATTATATTTAGCTACTCATAAATGAATCAGCAAAGTGAACCATATCAAGCTGGCAACTACTTTTTAAAATCAACTGAGGAAACGTTGATCTAAGGCTGGAGTTGGCAACGCAACCGTAGGGTCGCCATAGCTTAATTAATTAGCTGATAAAATCTGTCATTTGGAGATCAGTGTTAACGTTCTACCAAAAGGTGGAACTTGTTGAAATTTAATTTTTGTTGTACGTTTGTGTCACTAACAGTCCAAATGATGAAATTACTAACTATCTGGCAACTAAAGGGTGGTCCTACCATAATGAACGATGTTAATAGTGAGTCACACGTGGCGAGCATTTGGCCGATATTTTGTTTCACACATATTTGTCATAGATCCTGCTATCATAATAAAAAATATTAAGATAATTCTCTGAAAACTTTTTGTTTTATTTACAATTATCATCGCGGGTTTAATATGGACCGCCCTTTACTATTTAAAACGAACTGAGTGAAATGGTGAATAGCTGACATAACGCTAGGTTAGGCAAACGTAACGGTAGCGTAACGAATCAGCTGATCTAATCACGTCATATGGAAAATAATATTAACAACAAGCCAACGAAAATGAAGCGGAACGTAAACGGTAAAAGGTTATGTTGCCCAAAGAAAACTGTTAAACTATGGAAAAAGACGAAATTTATAAGAAATATGGTCATCGCATTTGATTTTTTTTTTCAAAAATGCTTCATTTTATTCCTACTTTGAGCCACTGTCAAGACAACAGCTGGGGTGGGGAAAAATCACAGAAATATGAACAGAAACAAAACAATTCAATTATGGTGTTGCAATATAACCCAATCACTCATTAAATAGAAGAAAACCCCCACACGCTCGCTCATTACACAATATCTTCATTATTCTACTCTGCATTGTGCGGGGGAAATCTATTCAGTTTGTCAAGCAGTTTTGAAGAAAACAAACCTTGAACTATTCTACAGGTACTACGAGTATATGATATACAGAAAGAAGCCTACCTACCATTGTTTGGTTTTGCTGATTGAAAACCAGAAATCCATACATAGTTAGGAGCACTTAGCTTCAATTCTGTGCAGAGCTATGGAATGAAAATGAATCATAGAAAACATCTGTAACAATTTATTAACTCAGAAAAAACGTCTTTCAGTTTCTTTAAATAGGAGCCTCAAAATGGGACAATATATTTTCGGAACTGAACCCTCAAATTGTTTCTACTTAGAGACACGGTAAATGAAGTAATAAATCGACAGTTTATAAATAAATTGAAATTTTCATTTAAATAGAAAAAGATTCGATTCCTGGAAAAAACCCCTGATAATAACATGCAATTTCCAATGAATAAGATTCATAAGTAGTCACCGACACAGTTATCACCCTCGAAGAAAATACTCCTTGGTTGATGACATTTGTGGAATGATCGCCTGATTGGCAAATGGGAATGATTGATTGAAATAAACGACTCTTTTTACGCCACTGTTATCGACAGAATAACCGACCGCTGTTAGATCGAATAGACGGCACTTTGGGCGGAAGAATTGCCGACTTTATGGGCGATAGTAAAAATTAATCGACCGATGGCCCTTTTGTCGACAGAATAGACAACTACTTGTTCGATGGAATAGCCGTCCTTTTGGTCGGCAGCACAATCGCATGATGGGCGGAAGAATTGATTTTATGATCGATATAATAGGTGAATCCTTCGTGAACAGATGACTCTTTGTTGACAGAATAGTGAACTACGTTCGATAGAAAAGCCGACTTCTACTGGTCGACAAAATAATATGGGCTTTGTGGTTGACAGAATATACATCTCCTTGGTCATGTTACTATCCTATTGTGTAGTCCGCTCTTTGGTTCCCAGTATAATAAGCTAGCTGATCGCAAAAATATGCAACATTCTGGTCCACAGAATGAGTGGCAGGAAAATAAAAAAGTAGATTCTTCGGCCGACAGAATAGAGACTCTGTGGTCGACAGATTAGTGATTTATTTGGGTTGAAAGAATAGGCTACTGTTTGAGCGGCAAAATATTGATATATATATGGTCGAGATAATCGGCGTTTTGTTCGACAAACAGAAGACTCACTGGCCGACAGAATAGCCCACTTCTGCTAGATGGAGTTGCGACTATTTAACAAATAGGATAGATGACTTTTTGGTCCTGAAAAAAGTGATATTTATGATCGACCGCATAGACAACTCCTTGGTCGTAAGAATTGTATATTGTATGGTCAATAACATAAATGGTTCACTGATGGGCAGAAGAGAGATCAAATGACGATTTTTTGGTCGTCAAGAATAGACTATGTGGTCGACAGATTCGCGATTTTTTGGTTTGGAAAATAATCTGCCCTTTGCTTGAGCAAACTGAAGACTCATTGTCCGATAGAATATACGAGTCCATGGTCGACTTAATATACGACATTTTGATTTTTACAGAGTTGTGAAATAGACGACTTTCTGGGCAAGAAAATATCAGTCTAATATACAACTGCTTGGCCGAAGGAATAGTCTTTTGTTCGTCCACTCTTTGGTCCATAAAACAGTTGAATCTCTGGTCCACAGAATATACGATTCAGAGGTCGAGAAAAAAGTGGTACAAAAAATAATCTAAAGTTTGGTGGACAGAATAATACACCCAAAGAACGGCGGTGTGTTTTTTAGTAAAAAACTATTGGCTCTACGATATAACAATTGAAAGATCCAAAAAACCGCTGGAGTATGTCCAAAGCCGGATTCGTGTTTTTGTTCCAGGACGCACTGGAGTTATAGTAATTTTAAGTTTTGATAAGCAAACTAAAGAAGTAAAATAACTACTAAGTAAGTGTTCTCAGCTTTGGCCTAGTTTTAGAGTTATCGACTTATTTTCTTATAATTTGTTTATGTATTTGCTACAATTGTTTTCCTAATTTTTCATCGAATTTTCCCAAAACTTGGTGCAGTTAGAAAGGTCATAACAATGACATGTAAGAAGACAATGTGCCAAAACAAAATTATTTGCGTTTCCGACCAGAGTTTCCAGGGTTAATGATTCTCACCTCTGCACAGAAAAAGAAATATTGTCCCAGTTTTAAAGATTTTGTCTAATATTAAGGAATTTTTCTACATTTTAATTACTAATATCGCTACTTTAAAAGTTAGGTCGTAGTTGCCATCATATCTCTAAAATTAGGGCAATTTGATTCCTGTTTGGGGTATGTCCAAATCTGGCGATGCGGACCCCAACCTTCTGCCAGGGTTAAAGATTTTTACCGGGGGATGTCCAAAGACGGATTTCTAAATAAAAAGTGTTATTTTTCTGTCCCAGGGTGCTCTTAAGGAGTTATAGCCATTTTAAGTTTTGATAAGCCAATTAAAGAAGGAAGTGGTCTACTAAGTATGTTATATCTATTTTGACCATGTCTTCGAGTTATCGGCACTATTTTCATATTTTTTGCAAATTATTTGCTACAATTTTTTTTCCTAATTTTCATCGGATTTTCCAAAAACTTGGTGCTGTTGGAAAGCTCATGACAATGACAAAAAAATATATAGGGTGATCTAAGTAAAGATACTTTTTTCAATAGCCTTTTTTGACAGATCACGTGTGAGCCGTGTCATGCTGTCATGTTATTTTGTTGAGTATTTTTGGGACAGACTTACGCCTGAACAACGTTTACAAATTATTCAGTTTTATTATCAAAATAATCGTTCGCCAATTGCGCTAAGTCCATTTTTTTTAATAAAAAAACACTTTCCAGTAGACCCACGACCTTGACACCCATGAGCAATATTTTAGCTCTTGTTAAGAGCTATCTTTTTGCCATTGACCGATTCCCGATCCGACGTACCGGAATCATCGGTCCATATTTCTTCAAAAATGATGCCGGTGAAAACGTAACCGTCAATGGCGACCGTTATCGTGCCATGATAACCGTCTATTTGATGCCTGAAATTGAAGCTCGTGATCTCGGCGACATTTGGTTTCAACAAGACGGCGCCACTTCCCACACATCGCATCAATCAATGGATTTATTGAGAGAGCACTTCGGTAAGCAGATAATTTCACGTTTTGGGCCGGTCGATTGGCCACCAAGATCGTGTGATATCACACCGTAAGACTTTTTCCGGAGGGGATATGTAAAGTCTAAAATTTATGCATACAAACCCGCTTCGATTCAGGCCTTGGAGCAAAACATCACGCGTGTCATTCGCCAGTTACCAGTCGAAATGCTCGAACGAGTCATCGAAAATTGGACTCAACGGATGGACCATCTGAGACGTAGCCGCGGCCAACATTTGATAGACATAATCTTCAAAAAATAAATGCCAAAGAATGTTCTTTCAAATGGTAAAAAACATTCCCCATTCAATTTAAATTTTATGTGTTTTTTTCTTTAAAAAAGTAGGGAGCCTCGAAATAGATCACCCTATATATATATAAATAATAAGTTTGAGGGCAAACTTTTTGGAAATCTGATAAAAATAAGTAATAGTTAGCGAAATTAGAAAAACAAAGGAAAATTGAGGACTGTTGATTCAAAAACATTACCTCGCCGCTTATTTTTATTTTAATTTTTTGTAATTTATGAAAAAAATATTTTTTTGTCCCAAACAAATTTTTTAATTAACCTATTCTGAAGATTTTGGCATAACCTTTCAACGTTAGAAACCTTTTGGAAATCCTTAATAGAAATCGTTGGATTTGTGTTAAACTAGATTTAACAGTTTCTACAGTAAACAAAAATTGTCGTAAAATTACAGAATGGTTCCAAGGAGGTCCTTATTCTTTAAAATAAGTACTTTCTGTACTTAAAATATAGATAATTTCATTAATATTAAGCACACTTTCTTTAAAATAAGTACTTTATGTACTTAAAATATAGATAATTTCATTAATATTAAGTACATTTTCTTAATATCAAGTGCAAAATGTACTTATTTCAAAGATTAAGGACGTCTTTGGTGCCAATCTTTAATTTTAAGACAACATTTTTTTCTGTATAATTTTTCATCCTAAGTAGTTGTATTAAGGAGTTATAGCCATTATAAGTTTTGCCAAGAAACATACAAATTGCCAAACTAATTGGCAAGTGATCACAAAATTCCGTCTGTTTTTCACTCAATATAAGGCTAGACACCTTAATTTTGGCCAAAAGCCCCTGTAAAGGGTTCACAAAATTCGTTACCACCCGTCCGTCCGTCTGCACTAACTCGACACTTTATGATCGTTGACGTTTTTTATTCACCTTTCATTACTTCTATTGTTGTCTGCGTCTTCCTAATTATTATTATCTTGTGCCCGTGTTCTTCTGGTTTGCCAAAAAAAAAGAAGAAGACAATAACAACAACCACAATCGTTCAGGGGAATTGTAAGTGTGACAACGATGAGCAGAGGATAGATCTAAAGTTAAATAAAGTCATTAAACTATTAACTTTTATTATTTCGCACTCTTCCATTGCCACCGCACCGCACCACACATCACACAATAACAAAAGCAGCAACAACAACAACGTCCGCCATCCGCATTATAAACGTTTGTTAAACTTTTTATTTTGGTGTGTAGTTAAGTTGTTGCTGTTTTTTTATTTCTTGTTAACAATTTAAAATTTTGGGTTTTAATTTTTAATAATTTTTCATTTCTTTTTTTTTTGTTTCGTTGTTATTATATATACACTACTATTTTAGCTGTAACTTTTTCGTTGTTGTATTCATTCCATAAGTTTCCGGCTTAACTACTTTTGTTTGGTTTCTTTCGTTTCTTTTTTTGTTTTTGTCGTAGTTGTTGTTGTTTTACTACCACTTTTTTTCTCACTCACTATCAAAAAGGCCAGCCAAAAGAAACGAAAACACACAGCGCACTGTCAGACAAATACACAGTACACAAGGCGCACAAACAAACAAAAAAAGACACAAAAAATATCCGTTAATATAAAATTCGCATTTGTAACGATACGAATCTCGCTTCGAAACAGTTTTAACCGTCTTAAACGTCTTAACCGCACGAAAGTCTCTCATCAACTAAACAACGGCCAAAGAGTGCTAAAGTTTTGTTGTGGATGTCATTTGGGGTCTGTCGGCCTATCCAACAACAACAACAAACACACGAAAAGCAAACGTATTCTACTCTATTCATTCGTTCGCTCACTCGTACCTAAACACACACTCATTCATTGTTTGTTTGCTTGGTCGCTCGAAGTCTCCATCAAGTCTTAAGACCTCCAAAAAAAATTTAAAGGTGTGCAGTGATGCGACATGTATAGGGCTGTGTGTATTTTGCTCGCGTGTGTGTGAAAAGGCAGTCTTCATCAGTCAGTTCAGTGGTTGTGCTGGTCGAAATATTTTTTTTTGGGGAGAAAAAAAAAGAACGTTTGTCCGTAACATGTACTCAATTGCATTTCTGTGTGAGTTTCTTATTCAAGCTGTCGTCCACCGTCTCGCATATCAAAAGGTAAGGTACGTGAGCACAGTGGGACGAAGTTTAACCAACATAAAATTAAACAGCTATTCTAAAATACGGAATAAGAAAACTGCCTTAAATGCCACATATGTAGGTGATAATTCAATTAACATAATAGGGTTTTTCAATAGGTATGCTATGATTTTGAAGTGACGTTTCGGCCATTTGTAATATATCATGATCTGTCATTTGTTTTTCATTGTATTCTGTAGTGTTTACAATTTCATCATGGAGAGATATACACAAGAACAAAGTTTACAAATTATTCAGTTTTATTACACAGGTCTACAAAAAAAGAAATAATTTGTTGGCGCCTTGAGTTTTGCAGCTGATTTTGAGACTTTATTTGTACTTATAACGCGGATTTCAAAACTGAATACCATTTTTCCCTAGCAGCTCTAGTTTTTGAGTTACAGAAATATACAATTTACCCTACTATGTATTTAAAAAGTGCATATGCTTTTCTGATATACACTTTGAAAAGTATCTACTTAGATCACCCTATATATAGTAGTCTATGAATCAGGGCATACTAAGCTTGCTGTGTCCCAGATGTTCGTCTAATGGAATTAGACCGATTTATATTGGTACTGTCCATATCACGTTAGTGTGCAAATAACAGGTCGCAATTTGTGTCAGATTTCAACGAAATTCCCTAGAAAGCTTTGATTAAGACCAATACCTACTTATAGCCTGCAAATCGTTTCTGATGAAAATATAGGCGGTCGGAGGAGTAGCATCTCCCTATTTTAAATTCGTAGATGAAAGAGGCCCTAAAAGACAAAATTTTAAATTACGCTCCAAAAAAATTGTACTTGAACTTTTTTGGGGCCACGATTCATAAAAATACAGAGGTTGTGTTCATGGGGCCATCTTCATTCCGGTATTCCCATATACATATATGTACATACCTGGGAATTTTAATACGTTAAAAAAAAACAATGAAAAAAATCCTTTATTCCAAAGTAAGCTAAGTCGACATAGCATGATTTCAGGAACATTGCATTTTTAAATTCTAAATATTCCAAATTATATTCTGTCAAAATTTGGTGTTTATTCGTCAATCCAATAACTATGCTAAAAAAAATATACATAGTTCATTCGATTTACATTATGAAGGAATTCCATACAAATTTAAAATTTTAATAAAACTTATAATGCCTTTCCTGAAAAACTACCTGTATTGACTTATCATACTCTGGAATGGAAGTATCGATATGTATCTCTCGATTTCATTTAAATGCGAACCAGCAACCAAATTTTCCAAAAGAAACTTTACAGATAGCAGTTTTTATTAAAAAAAAACAAACGGCGATGAATTAAAAAAGTCGGTTCAGATTTATATATAGCACTGATAGCTCAATTTTTATATAAGCGTTATAGAAGTCACACTTTTCAACCGATCTTTATTAGACATTTCATACCGACGTTTTTTGAATCAAGAGTCAAAACTCTCTTCAGGTTTAGGTAAAGCCCACAAATATATGTACCTCCAGAATTGGCATAAAATAGGTAAAGAAGCCACATTTTTCAAGTGAACATCAGAAAGTCACAGTTTCTATGATGATTGGAATCAAATCGAAAATAAATGTTTAAAAAATCCGACTTGTTTAGATCAAAGTACGAACTGGTGACAATATTAGATATATGAAACATAAAACTTACATCCTCAACCAATTTGCACGGAATGCATTCCAGAAACCCACAAAAAGAGTATTAATATCCATTACTTCCTCATTTTTTCCAAATATAAATAAAAAACCTTACCTTAAGAATCGCACAAAATTTCAGATGAGAAATATTTTTTTTTTGCACTCACCTGAAAATAAAGAAAAACAAAAAGTTATTATCATAATAAATTAGATAAAAATAAAAATCATAACTTTGATAAAAGAAAATAGTTTAGAAAAAATATGTACGAAAAGATTCAAATATCTCAAAAATGCCCAAAAAGGTTGAAAGCGTTAAAAATTAGAAAATATTGGAAGTAATTTTATTTTCGACACACTTATAAAGGGTGTTTAAATTGTAAGGGCCGATGTTGAATGTGAACCACACCTAAACGTCAAGTTTTTTTCTGCATTTCATTTGACATTTCTCAATTTCAGACTAACTCAATTTGAACCATGGAAAGATACACAATCGAGCAACGCGTTAGAGTTTTTTAAGCATTTTACCAAAATAGGCGTTCAAATTAAAATGCATTCGTGATGTTTTTTTGATCAGCATAATCGACAAAATGTGTCCACAATCGGAAGACATCCCAGCAAACCGGGTCTGCAGGAGATATCAAACACCTGTGCATACTGGCCCAGTTCGTTTGTTGCGGCTTATGGGCTGGCGACGTCATCGGGCCCTACTTCTTCAAAATGAGGCCGGTCAGGCAGTTACTGTGAATGGTGTTCGCTATCGTGAGATGATAACGAACTTTTTATGGCCCGAATTGGAAGATATGGATGTGGACAATATGTGGTTTCAACAGGACGGTGCCACTTGCCACACTGCTAACGAAATAATGGCTCTTTTGCGCAACAAATGCAATGGCCGTGTTATCTCACGTCGTGGCGATGTCAATTGGCCGCCAAGATCATGTGATTTAACACCGTTGGACTTCATTCTTTGGGGTTATTTGAAAGAAAAGGTGTACGTCGATAAGCCAGCAACAATTCAAGCTAAAGGATGAGATAATTCGGCACATTAACGGCATAAAACCTCAATTATGCCTCAGCGTCATCGAAAATTTGGACCATCGGATGGAGGTGTGCCGCCGAGGTCGCGGCGGCCATTTGGCCGATATTTTGTTCCATACATAATGGAACCATACCAATATTATCATAATAAAAAGAAATGACAATAATATCCTAAATTTTCTGGCAACTCTGCATGTATTGGACAAATAATCAAAAGAGCCTCTAACTTAATATGTTTGCCTCTCTATAGGTATATATTTTGTCCCATTGTGCAAATGAATAAAACCAAGAAACTCAATAAAGGCAAAGTCAATAACAAGAACAGCAACAACAACAATCTGTGTGACTATGACAACAGAAAATAAAGAAACAACGAACCAAAAAGGGGGAAACAAACAATCACAAACAAACATCGTCAACGAAAACAATCAAAATCTTTGTACTCCTCGACTACGATTGGTGTGGAGAAGAATAGTGGTGACAAAACACAGAAGAAATGGTTCTACGATTGCCAATAGAGACGAGTACAACAAACAGTGCAATTTCTAATCCCCCCTACTCACCCCCAAAGCACATTACCGCCCAACACAAGACCGGTCTATAATTTACACTAAACGAACAAGAAGAAGAAATGCGAAATGCACTGCTAGCACAGAACAGCAGCTACCAAGGAAACAACAATGACACCACCGATGGACAACAACGACAACAAGAAAGAAAATCAATACGGCCACCGAAAGAAAGCCATAACAAACATCTGTTTTTTGGAGCCCATGCGAATGTTTGCGTATGTGGAACGTAAGAGAATGGCGTCTTCAAAGAGTACAGTGGCGAGAGAAACATCGTTATGCTCACTTCAGCATAAACACTCAAACTACTAGATGGTCCTTCGCTCCCTTAAGCAAATTTCTCGAGTTACGAACGATTAAATTTTTGACATTAGTAGTTAAGAGAAGAAAGAGCACAAATTTGTTTTTATTTTTTATACATATTTTTGGCATTTTTCCTCAAACATTTCACTTTACAATCACAATTGGAGCAAACACAATTGATTTTTAAAATAAAATTGCAAAAAACACATGTTTAAATCAGCAAATTAAATCTCGAGAGTTAACAAGAGAATGGCAAAATAACTCGAAGAGAGCAAAACAAATGTCAAAAATTTAATCGTTCGTAACTGTCACTTTTTAAAGAGTACGACGGACCATCTATTACTTTGATTGTTTATGCACTTCAGTGTCGAGTGGGGGCTTTCTGTAAGAGAGCATTATTGTTAGTACTGATGGAGGATGGAGCGAGACACCACAACAACTTGTTGTTGCCCGTTGCTGCTGCTGGTGGTTTTTGAATGTTTAGTTTGTTTTTGTTTTCGTACTTAATGCCGCTTGGTGTGTTCTTCGTAGTGATAGTTTTACGCTATTAAAGCTTCTACGACGACATCGCACCAGGGATGGAAAATTCGATTTCTCAAGAAGTACTAAAATGGTACTTTATGAACTGATAAGGTTTTTTCTTTAATATTAATTTAATGCAAATATAGCGTGAACCATTTCGAGGTTCCCTACTTTTTTAAAGAAAAAAACACAGAAAATTCAAATTGAATGGGGAATGTTTATTATCATTCGAAAGAACATTCTTTGGCATTTATTTTTTGAAGAGTATGTCTATCAAATGTTGGCCGCGGCTACGTCTCAGATGGTCCATCCGTTGAGTCCAATTTTCGATGGCTCGTTCCAAGGCCTGAATCGAAGCGGGTTTGTCCGCATTAACTTTAGACTTTACATATCCGCCACAGGAAAAAGTCTAACGGTGTGATATCACACGATCTTGGTGGCCAATCACCGAAGTGTTCTCTCAATAAATCCAATGATTGATGCGATGTGTAGGAAGTGGCGCAGTCTTGTTTAAACCAAATGTCGCCGAGATCACGAGCTTCAATTTCAGGCATCAAATAGTCGGTTATCATGGCACGATAACGGTCGCCATTGACGCATACGTACTCACCGGCATCATTTTTGAAGACCGATGATTCCGGTACGTCGGATCGGGAATCGGTCAATGGCAAAATGATAGCTCTTAACGAGAGCTAAAATATTGCTCATGGGTGTCAAGGTCGTGGGTCGACCGGAAGGTGTATTTTTTTGGATTTAAAAAAAAAATGGACTTAGCGCAATTGGCGAACGATTATTTTAATAATAAAATTGTTCAGGCGTTAGTCTTTCCATGATGAAATGCCAAACAATACTTAACAAAAATAACATGACAGCATGACACGACTCACACGTGATCTGTCAAAAAAAGGCTATTGAAAAAGTATCTCTACTAGGATCACCCTTTAGCTGTCAAATTCCACACAATTTAACTTTCGTTAGCTCTAACTAGGGATGTGACGAATGTTGCTTTAGCGAAAGCGAATATTGAAATATATTTTTTTTGCGAATGCGAATACGAATAGTAAAATATGAATTTTTGCGAAAGCGAATGCGAATAATAGTTTAGACCCTTTAGTACCAGCAGATTTAAGGAACTGAACTGCAACTTTTCCAGGATATTCAAGTATTAAGAATGTTTTCCATATTTTTATATCCTGTTACCACAAGGACAAACATAACATATTTTTTCAACTGTTTTGAAAGAAGTGGTAGAGGTTTTCATTGGTATTAATATCTTCAAATTGTGTGAAGGGAATAAGGAGATTTAACACTTTTAACAAATGGAAGCGAATACTGAAATATATTTTTGCGAAAGCGAATAATCCAAATAGGGTTTTTGCGAAAGCGAATGTTAAAATGATGCGAATAATTCGCGTTCGCATATGAGAATGCGAATATTCGTTACATCCCTAGCTCTAACGCTCGGTTATTTTGTTTTGTGTTAATGGGGGAAATTATTTTGCTCCCTAACTATGAAAACTTCTATAATAAGGCGTCATTAAATAGACATTCCACATTTAGTAATTCCCTAAAATCATTTCATAGAGTTAAATGCTATTCCAATCTGAAACAAACATTTAAATGGTTGCAAGCGGTTCGCACAAAATTCTAATACGATCTTCTGATTTAACTAAACATTGTAAAATTAACCCATTTTCAGGAATCATCATACAAAAAGATATAACAAGAAAAAATATATATGCCGCACATTATTTACTACTTCGTTTTTTATTTGGTAGCCTGTCATAACGTCCAGGGTCATAGTGGACAATAAGACACTTTCACAATGTTCACGAACGCGATGTCACTACTTCCATGGTTATAGAGGACCGTTTAGTCTGTAAGTTATCATTTAATACAACTTTCGAGTTATCGAATGTCGAAAGGCGGATACGCGGACCAAAGTGTTTTTCTTGTCTTTTGATTTTTATAGACTTCAAAATAGGCGTTTCTTCAGGAGCATAAATAGAGAGATGAAATGGTACTGAAATGGCCCTGGGGGTACTTCGGTAGTTTTGAAAGTGGAAAAGTACTAAAGTACAGACTTTTCCATCCCTGCATGGCACACACTATCCACACTTAACATTTTAGCTGTAATTGCAGCGACGTCAACGAATCGAGTATTATTTGTGGTGCGCTGTGTTCTAAAAATAAGAGCATCGTAATCGAGCGGATGATGCGCGCAAATGCTGCCGGCTGTTGATAGCGTGTGCCACAGGTAGTCAATTCGATGGTTCATCAGATAGGGTTGCCAATTTGATGCGTGAATTTGCAATGGGGGAATTTATTACGTATGGCTAATAATGCAGCGCTTTAGCTAAAGGGTGGTTACATTTTAAGGGCCGATGTTGATTTTGAATAAAGCACAAATTATTTAGGAAATTATTGTCCGATGGTCCAAATTTTCGATGACGCTTAGGCATAATTGAGGTTCTATGCCGTTAATGTGCGGAATTATCTCATCCTTTAGCTCTTAAATTGTTGCTGGCTTATAGACGTACACCTTTTTTTCAAATAACCCCAAAGAAAAGTCCAACGTTGTCAAATCATATTATCTTGGCGGCCAATTGACATCGCCACGACGTGAGATAACACGGCCATTGAATTTGTTGCGTTAGCTGTGTGGCAAGTGGCACCGTCCTGTTGAAACCAGATATTGCCCACATCCATATCTTCCAATTCGGGCCATAAAAAGTTAGTTATCATCTCACGATAGCGATCACCATTCACAGTAACTGCCTGACCGGCCTCATCTTGGAAAAAAAATACGGCCCGATGATGCCGCCAGCCCATAAACCGCACCAAACAGTCACTCTTTGTGGGTGCATTGGTTTTTCGCCAATCACTCTTGGATTATCATTTGCCCAAATGCGGTAATTCTGCTTATTGACGAATCCACTGAAGTGAAAATGTGCCTCACCAATGAAGATGATTTTCTTCGAAAATTGATCATCCACTGTTGCCATTTCTTGCCACCATTCTGACCATTGGCGACGTTTGGAATGGCCAAGAGGCTTTAGTTCTTGAGTCAGTTGCACCTTGTATGTGTGTAAATGCCAGTCTTTATGCATAATGTTCATCAACGACGAGCGTGAGAGGTGCAATTGTTGGGCACGACAACATTCTCTGTATTTACTTTAATATGACTTGGGAACTACTTGTCCAATTCGGTTTATAAAAATAATATAAATAAATAAGGATGGTAGGAAGTTCGGTCGCGCTCTTCGGTCTACCATGGATTGCGTTTAATTCTATAACCGAAAACCTTTGAAGAAGCAAATCACGGAGCGAAATGTTTTTTATAGCAAATTATTTGAAAAGTAATATGCTGCAAGGTTTCAAACAAATTGTTTGGAAAAAATTCTCCGCATATCCTCATCTCCTTCTGACGTATTCGCCGATCAGGTGGTGACATTTGTTCCTCTCTGATGCGAAGTGACATTCTGCAGGCGCAAATGGACTTGGATTGGTCATATCTTGAGAAAACCTCCATATGAAATTGCAATACATGCACTGGACTGGAACCCACAGGGCATAGAAATCCTGGCAGACCCCGAAACACATGCACCCAGGAAAATAATTGGTTGGAATTCGATTGTAACAATAAACCAGTAAGGCAGAAAGTCGGGCGGGGCCGACTATATAGTACCCTACACCTACCTACCAATGCGAAAATGGGCATTGCGATAAGAATTTGGCAGTGTTCATACATGTAATAAGCAAACTCTCTCTGCCGATTTTCGTACTGATCGGATATAAAACACGGTATCTACAGCGCTTACATGTCAAATCGGGTGTAACATATATATTGGGACTATGTTAAAATCTGAACCGATTTTTCCCGAATTTGGCAGTGTTCATACATGTAATAAGAAAACTCTCTCTGTTAAATTTCGTACTGATCGGATATAAAACACAATTTCTACAGCGCTTAAATGTTAAATCGGGTGAAACATATAAATGGTGGCTATATCTAAATCTGAACCGATTTTCCCCGAATTTGCCAGTGTTTATTCATGTAATAAGAGAACTCTCTCTGCCAAATTTCGTACTGATCTGATTTAAAATACAGTTCCTACAGCGCTTACATGCCAAATCGGGGGAAACATATATATGGGGGCTATATCTAAATCTGATCGGATTTTCTCCGAATTTGGTAGTGTTCATTCACGTAATAATAAAACTCTCTCTGCCGAATTTCATAAAGATCGGATGTAAAATGTGGTTTCTACGGCGCTTGCATGTCAAATCGGGTGAAACATATATATGGGGACTATATCCAAATCTGAACCGATTTTAACCAATTTCAATAGGGATCGTCCTTGGGCCAAAAAAGAGCACTATGCTAAATTTCATCACAATCGATCCATAAATACGACCTGCACTTTGATTACAAGAATACATGGACAGACAGACAGACAGACGGACATGGCTAAATCGACTCAGAAAGTGATTCTGAGTCGATCGGTATAATAAACAATGGGTCTATCTCTTCTCCTTTTAGGTGTTACAAACAAATGCACAAAGTCATAATACCCTGTACCACAGTGTGGTGTAGGGTATAAAAAATAGTATTAGCAACAAAAAGTATATTGCCTATACCGTGTGTCTGTTGTATTTATATTGAATAGTTGAAACAACAATAATAACATGGATACGATCAAATGAAAATGCTTGCAACTAAATCGATGGTTGTATCAATCGAATTAAGATTGTTTTTTCGTTGACACTAGGTTAGTTGTGGTAACCAATTTTGAACTTTCATTATAGTACCATATGATCGATTTTTGGTTGTGACCACCAATGTTTTATTCTTGACAACAGAAATTGTATCAACAGACCAAAGATTATTATTGCAACGAATAATTGGTTACTACAACAGACAAAATATTAATAAATAATCGTTTTTTGGTTGTCGCAATAATTTCCCAAATTTAGAATAATTAAATTTATTTTTGGAAATACAACCGAAAGATTGGTTGCTCTTTTTTGCTGATACATGAGAAACAAAAAATAAAATTACTCGACATAAATACATAAATCTTCAACATTTTGTTCAAGAGCAGTCAAAAATAATCTCTGCAAATATTTCCACATCTCATAATAGTGATGAATTTGTAATATGGGATTTTTAATTTTGTTATGAATTGTTTGGTTTTTTGTTCAATAAATAAAATAAAAATTAATGATAACTTTTTTTATTAATTGTCGGTAGTATATGACTGACAAATTGTTAGAACAACCAATTTTTTAAAACAGTTGGTTGTGGCAACATACAACAGATAATTTTAGCCGCCATTTTCGTAGTTGGCGCAACCAAATATGATTGTTGTCAACATGGAAGCAGAAGTATACCACAACCAAAATGTTGGTTGTCCTGATGGAATCGCATGATAGTAGACAGAACTACCAAAATTCGGTTGGAAAATAATTCGGTTGAGGCAACCAAATTGTATTCTGTGTGTGGATACGAATGATGAAGAATGAATGTAAATCTCGAAATATGACTTGGAACCAAGCAAAGATGCTAGCTAATGATCGAGTAAAGTGGAGACAATCTGTAGACGCCCTGTGTTCTTCGTGAACTTTTATTTAATTTGCAACCACTATTTTGTAAATATAAATTTTATAAATAAAGGAAATATATATATACATATATAATATCATCTATACTACCTAGCGAAATCTTCTGAAATGCCACACATAGTATTACTTTGTTAGTCACTATTACCTTGTGAGAAATGGGCGAAGTTGCCGCCCACAAATGGACCATTTTGCACTAAATATCAACAGCTTATAACATGAATACCAGCGCAAACAAAACCTGAAATGTTGCCTAGAGTAATGGTTTTATAGTGCCCAGAGTCTGTCGAAAAATGGGAGTTATTATCACGCCCCTTTTGGTACCTCCCACACAAACGTACCATTTTGTACAAAAAGTTAACAGCTTATATCGTGAATGAAAATGCCTACTCAAAACTTTCCTACAGACCAGTTAAAAATGGGAGTTATCACCACACCCGTTTTAGTACCTCCCATACAAAAAGAGCCAAGGTATTATAAATATTAGTACATATCGCTCGTTTAGAAAAAGAACATCAGATTTTGAGTTATGACATTCTACTTACGCGTGATTTAAATGATCTATACAAAGTAACTATTTAGCAGAATGGCATAACATAAATTCTGAAGTGCGCCAAATATTATTGTCTTCCGCAGGAATCAGGCCAATCATGGATCAGCTTGTAGGACAATTTATAACCTAAAAAAATAATTTTGAGTTGTGATGTTCTTTTTCTAAATGAGCGATATGTATATACCATTGTATATTTACATTGTTCATAAAGTATGGTTATAGCTTATTCGGTTTACCAGACTGAAATTTCGAACTTGTTTGGGTTCTATTTTTTTTCTCATTGTGCGGCTCAAACTTCGTATCTTGAAGAACATATGAAGAGAAAAATATTTTTAAAGTTTCTTCCGACCACTTTTGAATACGGCGGAAGTTTTGCAATATCCATTTCGGGAAATTTTTATACCAAATCGGCGGAAATGTCTATTACTTTTATAATTATGCCACGTCTTCTACAAAAAGCCAAAAATTAAAAATTTTCAAGAAATTTATGTCACAGAAAAATAACGAAAAATGGCCACAAACAAATTAAAATAAATTAATTACTGTGTTAAAAACGTGGTTGGACAAAAATTTAAACAACAGTTCCTTTATATGCTCCTCAGGACTCGTTGTTTGAGCTGCAACATCATTTTTTTTAGAGAAAATGTACTGGAAGTCGAATCTTGAGTGGCCAAAACTAAATTTTGGTATTCCGTAATCAGCGCATCAATGCTCCTCTTTTGGGACATTTTCGATAAAAAAAAGTGAATTTCGGTACAGACTATTCTAAATCCATTTTCTTCAGGTAAGTCTCATTTTATTCGTAATTTAATCGGTCATGATATGTTCCAGAATAAAAATACAAGATTGCATAATTGAGATAAAAACATCAACATTAAATCAGAATTATTCAAAGAAACAAATTACTTTTTATTTTTAACATTTTGAGGTATAAATTATATTTCAATTATAAGTTCCTTCCGTGGTTTAAGGGCATTTTAATAAGGTTCTGTTAAAACGAGCGGTCGTGGTGAATACCACAACTTTTTTGGACTCACCGGTGATGGCAACCCTGGATTTTGTTTGTTATTAAGAAAGGTATTAAAATAATGAAAAATTCGCAAATAAAAAAAATACTGAGCTGAACTTATTTGCCATATTATTTGCAAATGAAAGTATTAAAAAAGAGGATGATTTCCAGAAGTAAAGATACAAACGTTGCTGGGACTGAAGCCGCAGCCAAAGTGTTAGTGAGAGTGCGGTTAAAAATAGCCCCAAACAAAAACAAAGACAACAACAGAAATCCCCCCCCAACAAATAAAACCACTGAACGTGTTCGCATCGTAGAAAAAACAATAACAACAACTTCAACAAAACCTGTCTCTCATCCACTCATGAGAGCGGGAGAACTTAGAAACTAAGTCAGGCTTTCGAACGACGTCGATGGCAGAGGCGAAGTTGCAGAGTATGAAATTATTGATTGATGCATTAAAGCCAATGGGTTGGATGTGCTGCTGCACTAATAAAATAATTGCATTGATTCGAACGTGCAACATCAACAACAACAATAGCAACCACAACAGCAGCAGCAGCAAAAACACAGTTTGCAATTCCATTGCAAATGGAAGAAGAAAGAAGATGCAGCTGGAAAAGTTAGGCATCTGGTGTGGCGGCCCTAACGTCCTTGCCCGTATTATGATGCATTTTGTAGGTATGCACATATGTATGTATGTCCGTCCCTCCGTCTGTTTGCGTGTTGTGCGCGTTGTACCTGCTCCACCACCTTCGATAGTTCGTTGTTGGGGCAGGGCCGCCACAAGATAAACTGGATTTTAATAGAGTTACAAGACATTCAATTGCCTCACGTTGCTGCTGCGGCTTTGCAGAGCAGTGTTGCAACAGCAAATAACTTCAAACACTTGTCATGGCTAATGAAAAATTGTCAGGAATGCAAGAAAATAAATTAAAGGCTATTTATGGTTGCACCACAAAATTACTTCATAATAAAGTTGTTGTTCCGTCGCATGTTCTTCGTCACTTCCAAATGATGCACAATGTCGTAACATTGACCAATTCAGGATGAAAGTGAATTTTCTATAAGGAAAAATACTTTACGTTGGGAACACTTTATCATTCAAGACTTTTCTTAAGAAAAACTTTATGGTTGATGACTTTTCTTTAGGAAAAGTTCATCGTTGATGGATTTTCTTTAGGAAAAGTTCATCGTTGATGATTTTCGTTAGGAAAAGTTAATCGTTGATGACTTTTCTTTAGGAAAAGTTCATCGTTGATGACTTTTCTTTAGGAAAAGTTCATCGTTGATGACTTTTCTTTAGGAAAAGTTCATCGTTGATTATGATTTATTTAGGAAAAGTTCACCGTTCATGACTTTTCTTTAGAAAAAATTCATCGTTGATGATTTTTATACCCTACACCACACTGTGGTACAGGGTATTATAACTTTGTGCATTTGTTTGTAACACCCAAAAGCAGAAGAAATAGACCCATCGTTTATTATACCAATCGACTTAGAATCACTTTCTGAGTCGATTTAGCTATGTCCGTCTGTCCGTCTGTCTGTCCGTCTGTCTGTCCGTCTGTGCATGTATTCTTGTAATCAAAGTACAGGTCGCAATTATGGTCCGATCTCGACGAAACTTTACACATATCTTTTTTTTGGCCCAAGGACGATCCCTATTGAATTTGGTTAAAATCGGTTCAGATTTAGATATAGCCCCCATATATATGTTAGCCCCGATTTGATATGTAAGCGCTGTAAAAACTTTATTTTATATCCGATCAGTATGAAATTCGGCAGGAAAAGGTTTCTTATTACATGAATGAACTCTATTAAATTTGGAATAAATCGGTTCAGATTTAGATATAGCCCCCATATATACATTACCCCCGATTTGACATATAAGCGCTGTAAAAATGTTATTTTATATCCGATCAGTGCGAAATTCGGCAAAGAGAGGTTTCTTATTAAATGAAGGAATATTGCTAAATTCGGAGAAAATCGGTTCAGATTCAGATATAGCCCCCATATATATGTTAACCCCGATTTGACATGTAAGCGCTGTAAAAACTGTATTTTATATCCGATCAGTGCAAAATTTGGCAGAAAGAGGTTTCTTATTACATGAAGGAATACTGCTAAATTCGGAGAAAATCGGTTCACATTTAGATATAGCCCCCATATATACGTTACCCCCGATTTGACTTGTAAGCGCTGTAAAAATGTTATTTTATATCCGATCAGTATGAAATTCGTCAGAAAGAGGTTTCTTATTATATGAATGAACACTGTTAAATTTGGAAGAAATCGGTTCAGATTTAGATATAGCCCCCATATATACGTTACCCCCGATTTGACATGTAGGCGCTGTAGAGACTGTATTTTATATGCGATCAGTACGAAATTCGACAGAAGGAGGTCTGTTTACATGATTGAGTATTCGGGGAAGATCGGTTCAGATTTATATTGATTGTTCCTCCTGATTTGGTATCAAACCGCTGTAGAAGTTGTATTTTACTTCCGATCATTAAAATTTTCCAGAAAGATGTTTCTCAATTTAGGAACGAATATTGCTTAATTAAGCGATTATCGTTTCAGAATTAGATAATATGTTTCTACCCATTTACCAATTATTCCAAATTATTATGGCAATGACCCTTATCGCATTGTTAGGGAGGTGTAGGGTATTATATAGTCGGCCCCGCCCGACTTTCTGCCTTTCCTTACTGGTTTTTTATTAAAAGCGCATCGTTGATGACTTTTCTTTAGGAAAAGTTCATCGTTGATGACTTTTCTTTAGGAAAAGTTCATCGTTGATGACTTTTCTTTAGGAAAAGTTCATCGTTGATGACTTTTCTTTAGGAAAAGTTCATCGTTGATGACTTTTCTTTAGGAAAAGTTCATCGTTGATGACTTTTCTTTAGGAAAAGTTCATCGTTGATGACTTTTCATTAGGAAAAGTTCATCGTTGATGACTTTTCTTTAGGAAAAGTTCATCGTTGATGACTTTTCTTTAGGAAAAGCTCATCGTTGATGACTTTTCTTAAGGAAAAGTTCATCGTTGATGACTTTTCTTTAGGAAAAGCTCACCGTTGATGACTTTTCTTTAGGAAAAGTTCATCGTTGATGACTATTCTTTAGGAAAAGTTCATTGTCGATGACTTTTCTTTAGGAAAAGTTCATTGCCGATGACTTTTCTTTAGGAAAAGTTCATTGTCGATGACTTTTCTTTAGGAAAAGTTCATTGTCGATGACTTTTCTTTAGGAAAAGTTCATTGTCGATGACTTTTCTTTAGGAAAAGTTCATTGTCGATGACTTTTCTTTAGGAAAAGTTCATTGTCGATGACTTTCCTTTAGGAAAAGTTCATTGTCGATGACTTTTCTTTAGGAAAAGTTCATTGTCGATGACTTTTCTTTAGGAAAAGTTTTTTGTCGATGACTTTTCTTTAGGAAAAGTTCATTGTCGATGACTTTTCTTTAGGAAAAGTTCATTGTCGATGACTTTTCTTTAGGAAAAGTTCATTGTCGATGACTTTTCTTTAGGAAAAGTTCATTGTCGATGACTTTTCTTTAGGAAAAGTTCATTGTCGATGACTTTTCTTTAGGAAAAGTTCATTGTCGATGACTTTTCTTTAGGAAAAGTTCATTGCCGATGACTTTTCTTTAGGAAAAGTTCTTTGTCGATGACTTTTCTTTAGGAAAAGTTCATTGTCGATGACCTTTCTTTAGGAAAAGTTCATTGTCGATGACTTTTCTTTAGGAAAAGTTCATTGTCGATGACTTTTCTTTAGGAAAAGTTCATTGTCGATGACTTTTCTTTAGGAAAAGTTCATTGTCGATGACTTTTCTTTAGGAAAAGTTCATCGTTGATGACTTTGCTTTAGGAAAAGTTCATCGCTGATGACTTTGCTTTAGGAAAAGTTTATCGTTGATGACTTTTCTTTAGGAAAAGTTCATCGTTGATGACTTTTCTTTATGAAAAGTTTATCGTTGATGACTTTTCTTTAGGAAAAGTACATCGTCGATGACTTTTCTTTCGTTGATGACTTTTCTTTAGGAAAAGTTCATCGTTGATGACTTTTGTTTAGGAATAGTTCATCGGTGATGACTTTTCTTTAGGAAAAGTTGAACTTTTCCTAAATAAAAGTCATCAACGATGAACTTTCATTAAATAAAAGTCATCAACGATGACCTTTTTCTTAAGAAAAGTCATCAACGATGAACTTTTATTTAATAAAAGTTCATCGTTGATGACATTTATTTAGGAAAAGTTCATCGTTGATGACTTTTCTGTAGGAAAAGTTCTTCGTTCATGACTTTTCTTTAGAAAAAGTTCATCGTTGATGACTTTGCTTTAGGAAAAGTTTATCGTTGATGACTTTTCTTTAGGAAAAGTTCTTTGTCGATGACTTTTCTTTAGGAATAGTTCATTGTCGATGACTTTTCTTTAGGAAAAGTTCATTGTCGATGACTTTTCTTTAGGAAAAGTTCATTGTCGATGACTTTTCTTTAGGAAAAGTTCATTGTCGATGACTTTTCTTTAGGAAAAGTTCATTGCCGATGACTTTTCTTTAGGAAAAGTTCATTGTCGATGACTTTTCTTTAGGAAAAGTTCATTGTCGATGACTTTTCTTTAGGAAAAGTTCATCGTTGATGACTTTTCTATTGGAAAAGTTAATCGTTGATGACTTTTCTTTAGGAAAAGTTCATCGTTGATGACTTTTGCTTTAGGAAAAGTTTATCGTTGATGACTTCTCTTTAGGAAGATTTCATCGTTGATGACTATTCTTTAGGAAAATGTCAACGTTGATGACTTTACGAAAATTTAATCGTTGATGACTTTTCTTTAGGAAAAGTTCATAGTTGATGACTATTCTTTAGGAAAAGTTCATCGTTGATAGTTTCTCTATGAGCAAGGGTTATCACATACCTGTCTTTGTCGAAAATAAAAGCAACATCTAACTGTATAATATTGGCTTTGAATTGATAATGATTAACATCCGTTTGGTCTGCATTATCAGCGCATATAGCCAAAAAGGGGGAAACATGAAATTAAGCCAAATTTGTACAAATGTTTAATCAGATTTTTATGAGAAAACATATTTCAAATGACACAGCGATCACAACTATGCGATTAGTTTGGCTAGGAGACAGACAGACAAACAGACAGTCGACACCCACTCGTTTCGGTGTTCTCTCATTAAATATTTTAATTTGTGACATTTGCATCAGATTTCAAAGCTGACTACGGCAACGACGACGACTTGTCAAAATGAAAACAATCTTTTATTTGTCGTTTGACACAATTACCGCTGTAAATCCACAAATGTTTTGAGTTTAACAATTCACTCGCATTGTAAGTTACCCGTCCCATTCATGAATCATCTATGTTTGCTATGACTACAAAAAATGTTGTTCTTGAAATGTTCCATTGCACTGTGTGTGGAAAAATATTCAGATTTAGTAGCATTCGTTATTTTAGATCCGGAAATAGTAGATATGAATTCATCGTTGATGACTTTTCTTTAGGAAAAGTTCATCGTTGATGACTTCTCTTTAGGCAAAGTTCATCTTTTATGATTTTTCTTCAGGAAAATTTCATCGTTGATGGCTTCTCTTTATGAAAAGTTCATCGTTGATGACTTTTCTTTACGAAAAATTCATCGTTGGCGACATTTCTTTAGGAAAAGTTCATCGCTGATGACTTTTCTTTAGGAAAAGTTCATCGCTGATGACTTTTCTTTAGGAAAAGTTCATCGATGATGACTTTTCTTTACGAAAAGTTCATCGTTGATGACTTTTCTTTACGAAAAGTTCATCGTTGATGACTTTTCTTTACGAAAAGTTCATCGTTGATGACTATTCTTTACGAAAAGTTCATCGTTGATGACTTTTCTTTACGAAAAGTTAATCGTTGATGACATTTCTTTAAGAAAAGTTAATCGTTGATGACATTTCTTTAGGAAAAGTTCAACGTTGATGACTATTCTTTAGGAAAAGTTCATCGCTGATGACTTTTCTTTAGGAAAACTTCATCGTTGATGACTTTTCTTTAGGAAAAGTACATCGTTGATGACTTTTCTTTTGGAAAAGTACATCGTTGATGACTCGTGTTTACAAACAACTCATTGTCGATGAATTTTTTAAGGAAAAAATAATCATTTAGAGGTTTTACTTTTAAGCAAATACATTCCCTCACCCTAGATGTTAATGTACAACAAAATTAACACCATAATTCATTAAACATTGCAACAATATGACATAATATTTTTTATGATTTGTTTTAATTTCAAAATACCCTTTTTTATTTCAACTCCAACTCAAGTCCATTGTTAAGAATATTATATGGCATTTCAGCAGTTGCTGCGAAATTCTTTGTCTTCGCCGCCGATGACGACGAAACAAAACTTCCTTATATCCGTATATTTTGTGGTTTATTGTATTTTCCACAAAAAGATCGCGAAACAAAGATTGATTGCTGTCGCCGCCATTGCCGCTTTTACAGCAGCAATTATTGTAAAATGCCAAGTGATGAAAATTAAACAAAAGATTGCTAAACTCCAGTGACCTCTGAATGTCACTCGACAGTGTCACAGCGCCGTTGGCCACCACCGACCGCCCAATCAATCAGAATGAATGTAGATAGAACAATGGAGGGGGAAATGTGGCCCGGCACGTCCCCAATTGCAGCATACTCGTACACACACACTTAGTGTCGTCACTTATCACCGCCTGTCGGCCAGGCCCATGAAAGGTGGTTTTTTGTAAAAGTTTTATTTTTAGTTGCTCCGATTTGTGCTCATTTTAATCTTCTGTTTTTTTTTGGTTCGCAATTATTGTGTAAATAAAAACAAAAACGAAATTATTTTGTTAAATGATTATCTAGAGCAGTCACAGCTAAAAAAACAACAACAAAAATGCGCATTCAAATATTATCAGCAGTAGAACGAGGGCTTTGTAATGACATTTTAGGTGGTTTACAGGACTAGCTGATTCGATAATCGCTTACGTATTCTCCAGTCAAAATCAGCAAGAGAAGAGGGCTAAATTTCGATAATTTCGTTACTAGTTCTCAAGAAATTACCCGAATTGGGAAAATGAAGTTCCAGTTGCGACATGCAAAGCTTCTTTCAGATTTCTTCGGATTATGTGAAGATACATTAGAAACTAGTAAAGCTGATTTTAGATAGTCGGGACCAGTTGATCGAACCGTCATGCATGGCCAACAAGTCTTATGGTCCAAACAAGAGTCGTACGATTTCATGCAAAACTAAATTAGCCGACCTAACAAAGAAAACACAACAAATTATAACAAGTGGACCGCAGGACAAAAACAACACCAATTCATCCGAAGATCTGATTTACCACGTAAGTGAAACGTAATGCAGCGGTAGGTGTAGCTTTTCAAGGTTGTGTTCTTTTCACTTGACTATTCAAATACCATTCCTCACTTAGAAGGAAACCCTTTGATTTTCAGCTTAACTTCAAAGTGAGAAAACAAAAAAAAAATCAAAGTCATACATTTCAGTCAGAGTTGTTAAACAATTTATTATCTAGAACAGGATTTCACAGCCGTATTAGCTCGGTGGCGCTGCGATCAGGTGAAGGTAACATCTTCGATGACTCCCTCATGCCCTGGCTGGAGCTGCTGGCTGATGGCTGCATTGAGCTCTCGTATATCCCCTATCGATGGATGGACACCAACGTGACATTCCTACCCAAATCGGGCAGGATATCAAACACAAGGTCAAAGTACTTCAGATTAATTAGCCTATCCTTCGTTCTATTGAATGGTCTGGAAAGACTTTTCATTAGAGAAAACTTGGATACAAAACTCCTGTTGGGTGAACCAAGATGCATGCAACATGTTATAGTCTACAGAATCGGCCCTGCACGAACTTGTGGGTACTATCGAATTGTCCCTACATTTCAAGGAACCCTACACCGTGGTGGCTTTTCATGACATAGAGGGGGTTTTACCAACATCCACTCAGATGTGGTAATTGTGGCGCTGTTTCATCTAAAGGTGAACTCTAGATTGATTACACTAATTCAAAGCCTACTCAACAGAAGAAACATAACAGAATGTCTAGGGTTCACAACTCTAACAAGGTTTGTAAACAGAGGGACCCCACAAGGAGGAGTACTGTCTCCACTAATTTGGAACCTAGCGGTGAATGAAATCCTGCTGGATCTAGAAAGTTGTGGCTGCAAGGTCGTGGCATATGCGGACGACGTGGCAATCGCAGTGAGTGGCAAATTCGAAAACGTCCTCCGAGACATTCTACAGGTGGCTCTGAACAAACCCAAACAAGACAGAATTGGTTCTCTTTACTAGGATGAATAATGTCCCACATGTGGACCCTCCACCTCGGATAAATGGAACAGATCTAGTCTTTTCTGAAAGTGCAAAATTTTTAGGAATAATTCTAGATAGGAAACAGTTATTTAGACTTAACGTATTGGAACGTGTAAGGAAGGCCAACGTCGCCTTATATTCCTGCAAAAAGGCTGTAGGGTCGCGGTGGGGCCTCTCTCCTAAAATCGTCCACTCGATACATATATTAGTAGTTAGTCCAATACTGTTATAACCATTACCAACCTATAAACAAAGGTTCAGAGAACTGCCTGCCTGAGCATAAGCGGAGCCTTAAGGACTACAGCGACCGAGTCTCTACAAGCCCTACTCCATATACTGCCGATTAATATTGTGGCGAGAGAAGTTGCAAACAAAGCGGCAATACGACTAAACTGCCTATCAATGTGGAGGTACAAAAACTACGGTCACATGAGGATATCAAATTGTAGTGCTATGGTAACCGACCTAGTGGACTATACATATACCAACTGTGTACACCTTCGAGAGAAATTGCATTACTATGATTCCCGCCAGAGATGAATGGGTTGGAAGAATACCAGGTAATATAAACCATCTCCACTTTTACACGGATAGTGCGAAGCATGATGACAAGGTTGGCTTCGGAGTACACTGTGCAGAGCTTAGTTTGGATATAGCTCACAGACTACCAGATACCTGCAGTGTCTATCAAGCCGAAATAATGGCAATATGGGAAGTAGCCAAGTGGCTGAGTCGCAACATAGTAACCAACACTGGCGTTGTCATTTACTCGGACAGCCAGGCTGCCATCGATTCTCGGGAGGCAACATCCCTAAATTCATAAACAGCCCTCGACTGCCGCAGATTTCTTAACGAGATGGCTGAGCAGTTTAATACACGAGTACACCTCATATGGGTGCCTGGGCATAGGTATATCCCGGGGAATGGCAAAGCCGATGAACTTGCTAGGAAATGGACGACATTACAAATTCTCGAAGAATTTTCATATAATGGTGCGCCACTATCCACGTACAAGCTTTGGTTTAGGCAAGAGGCAATCAGGCAGTCCAACGAGATGGACAGGCAAAGATTGTCTTCGTTAGTTTCAGTTCTGACGGGACACTGCTTGATCGACGAACACGCCAAAAGATTGGGTATTGACTCCAATGACTTTTCCAGAAGCTGTGGAGATGAGGAAGAAGTGGAGAGCATTGAACACTTGCTATGCGACTGGCCCGCTCTGAGTAAACGACGACTCTCATTATCCACGTGCAAGATTTGGCTTAGGCAAGAGGCAATCAGGCAGTTCAAAGAAAAATGGACAGAAATCGGCACCTGTAGGATCTGGTCACGAAATGTCCTGATCAGGTAAAAATATCTCCTCGCACTAGAGAAGAAAAGATTGTTTACATTAGTATCAGTTCTGACGGGACACTGTCTAATTGGCGAACTCGCTGGAAGATTGGGCATTGACTTCAATGACTTCTGCAGAAGGTGTGGAAATGAGGAAGTAGTGGAGAGTATTAAGCACTTGCTATGCGACTTTTCCGCATTGAGTAAACGACGACTGGACATACTAGGGTCGACTTTCTAGACAGTCTAACAGATCTTTCCGGTACCGATATTCGTACTATCGTTAAATTTGTATATCAAACAGGTTGGTTTCGATGAGGCGCATTTCAGACCGTGGTAACACTAGGGACCTAAACTGGTCTATCTGAGCTTGTAAAAAAATACGGCTGCCACCTATATTTCAACCAATAGCGTTCAACCAATAGGTTCAATAGGATTCTTTCTAGGCGCAAAAGACTTCTAACTGCAAAAATTTAGCACGATCCGAGTGAAATTTCGACCTGTACTCAAGGAGCAACATAAGATGGGCAGATGGACAGACATGGTTAAATCGACTCAGTTGGTGATTCTGAGTCGATCGGTATATATTCAGGTGGGTCTAGCTGTAGTATTTCTAGATCTTACAAACATCTGCCAAACTTATAATAACCTAACCACAGTGTGGTGTAGGGTATTAATATCTATCAATTTGGAGGTATAAGAACTACGCACATGAGGATATCAAAATTTTGTGCTGTGCTAACCGACCGACTGGACTATATACCAACGGTGTTCACCTTGAGGAATCTGGAGGAATGGGTTCGCAGAACATCAGGAAATAGAAAACATCTTCACTTACACACAGATGGTTCCAAGCTTGATGCCAAGGTTAAAGAACTCAGTCTTGATATAGATCATAGACTACCAGATACCTGAAGTGTCTATCAAGCCGAAATAATGGCAATAGGGAAAGTCGCCAAGTGGCTGAGTCACAACATAGTGACCAACACTGGCGTTGTCATTTACTCGGACAGTCAGGCTGCCATCCATTCTCTAAATACACAATCAGCCCTTGACTGCCGCAGATCTTTAAACGGGCGGAAGTAAGATGTGCCCCATAAAAATACAACCCCATAATTTGTATGAATATGAGCCCCAAAAAATTACCTGTTACATTCGCACTCTTGATAACATTGCATTGCTGCGATTTTTAAGGCACTGGATGCACCTTTTCGGTCGGGTTTGTTCCGCATTTTCTCTTCTATTCAATATCTACAACTTTGCTTCGGTCACAAAGGAGATATTCCGTATGGTATACCGAGATTTCAGAAGAAGTTCTTATTTTTGGGGCTACTTTCACGTCCAATTCTCAGAATTGAGTCCCAAATCAAGGAGCTGCAAAAATACTGTACTGTGTTAACAAAGCGATAATCTGGCTGTTCAATGTCAGATGTTCAGAAATCGGAATCTGTGTGGTAGCTATACAAATCTGGCCAAGATACGACCTGAGAAGATTAAAATATCTCGTCGCACTACACTCAAAAAAATGTATTTCCTAAATTTTAATAAAATCCATACTCAAATTTAGTTCAATGTTTTTATTCATATTGAATTATTTTTTTCTTAAAAGTGGGAAATTTTATTTTGTACTACAAAATTTTATTTTTTTGGGGGATATGCAGAATAGTTCTTTAACTAAAAATGAGGACATATTTTTACTAAAATAATATTTCGTGAAAAGAGTTCGAATATTCATATATTTATCAAATTTACACATATGCGGTGGACACCCAACATAAACATAAAGAAATTATGAACTAATAATGGAAAGCATGATTTTTAGGAAATTTTAACTAAAAATAATCATGAATCCTTATTTCGAGTCCATGAATTTGAACTCAAAATTAGGAAAACATACTAAAATCAAGGAAAAATTAACTATTTTCGGACTATGTTGTAGTGCTAAAAACACAAAAAATTCTGTCCATTTTCATTCCGCAATTTTTATTTTTTCGCAAATCGTTACTTGCAGAAACTTAAATTTATGGAGAAAGATTAAAAATATTACGCCCGGGACGAGAGTCGAACCGATAACCTTACGATAGTGAGCCAGACACACTATATATCGAGCTACGAAACTCTTTTGGGATTGATATGAAAATGTCATTCATAATAAAATTTCTTTATAACCTATAAATAGGTTATATGGCAACTCTATTTATCATTCAATGATGGCAATCCTTTTATCAAATTCAGGTGTACATAAAATACATTGTTTCGAAAATTTTGGTATATATAATTGTATTTAAAAACAAATTTTTCATAAAAATTTCAGTGTCTACGTAGCTCAGTTGGTAAACATGTGGTTCAGAAAACGGGGGGTTCTGGGATCGAATCGCATTCAGAGGTAAACTTTTATATATGTACATAATGTTTAATGTTTAATAAAATAAATCTCAATTCCTAAAATAAAGCAGAAGAGAGAAATCCAAAGAGGAAGTGGTAAGAGAGAGAGATTCCAACATATAAATGGAGTAGGAAAGTGATGAAGTAGGATCAAAAGTCGCAAAAAAAATCATGGACTAAAAGTCCAAGAACATTTTTAATTTTTCTTTTCTTTTTGCATAAATTTAATTAAATTTTCCTAAATTTGAGTAAACATTTACTTGCAATAAGGACAAAAGTATGCTGAATTTGCATAATTTTAAGTCAGAATTTGCTAGTATTGAGTTCATTTTCCCTATTTTAATTTCAATAGTTACTTAAAGGAACTACGAGTTAACTAGAATTAAGTTAAAAATATTTCATAATTGTGAGGAAATGTATGAACTTGATATAAGGAAAACTAGCTTTAGCGAAATACGAAGTTCAATATTTCTACAGTTAAGTTCATTTTAACTTGCTCTAGGGTTCACTTTTTTTTGAGTGTAGAAAGGAAAAATATGTCTACGTTAGTGTCAGCTCTGCGGGACATTGTCTGATATGCGAACATGAAGGTTAGATGGTTAGATATTGAACCCAATGACTTCTGCAGACGCTGTAGTGATGAAGAAGAAGTGGAAATCATTGAGCACGTGCATTGCCACTGTCTCTTATTAAGTAAACGACCTCGCTATAGAGAGAAAAAACATGTCTACTTTATTGTCTGTTCTGACGAAACACTGTCTGATATGCTAAAAAGCCAGGAGGGTAAGAATTATATGCAATTTCTTCGGCAGAAGTTGTGGCGGAGAGCAATGATCACCTGCTTTGTTACTGTCTCGCATTGAGTAAACGACAGCTAAGTTTTGAGCACGAGCGTTGTTCCTGCTCCGCCTTGAGACACTGACTTCGGTATATTTTAGGGTCGGTCTTCCTAGGAAGTCTATCAAATCTTGCCGGGTTCCGGTATTCCTATTATTAATAAGTTTGTGTAACAAAAAAAATAGTACTAGCTACAAAAAGTATATTGCCTACACCGTGTGTCGGTTGTATTTATATAAAGGGTTTCCAACAAGAGGTGTTATTTTGGATCGGATGTTTATTTCATAATAATGAGGAAGGTATGCCGTTAATAATTAAAAACAACATCAGCCAAATGGCCACAACGACCACGCTTACAGGACCATATCCTTTCCATGAAATTTTCCATAACCAAATCGCAAAGTGGCTGCCCTATGTCCTCGATAGCCTCACGAATTCTATCTTTAAGGTCTTGAATCGACGCTGGGCTGTTGGCGTAGACCTTATCTTTCACGTGGCCCCAAAGGAAGAAGTCGCAAAGTGTTAAATCACAAGATCTCGCGGCCAATTGTGATTACCTCTTCGAGAGATAACACGGTCCGGAAACTTTTGTGGGGCACGTAGCGCCGTCTTGTTGAAAGTAAACGTTGTCCAGATCATTAATCATCTCTCGATAGGGCAATCCATTCAACGTAAATGTTGATCCCACCTAATTTTCGAAAAAGTAAGGTTCAATGACCCCGCCGAACCATAAATCGCACCAAACAGTCACACGTTGCGGATGGAGAGGCTTCTCAACAATAACTCTTGGGTTTTCCGAGCCCCAGATGCGACAATTTTGCTTGTTGACGTAGCCACCGAGGTGGAAATGGGCCTCATCAGTCAAGATGATTTTGTATCGTTTTTTGTTCGATCGTTTTTTGATCGGTTTGTATCGTTCCATTTTTAGTACTGGCGTAGTTTCTACTTGTCAAATGTCAAAGAATAAAAGCTTCAAAAGTGACAGCTACCGAAATACCGGGTGATTCAAAATAACACCTCTTGTTGAAAATCCCTTTATATATAGTTGAAACAACAATAATAACATGGATACGATCAAATAAAAATGCTTGCAACTAAATCGATGGTTGTATCAATCAATTTAAGATTGTTTTTTCATTGATTCTCGGTTAGTTGTGGTAACTACTTTTAAATTTCCATTATAGTACTATATGATCGATTTTTGGTTGTGACAACCAATGTTTTATTCTTGACAACAGAAATTGTACCAATAGACCAAAGAATATTATTACAACGAATAATTGGTTACTACAGCAGAACAAATATTAATAAATAATCGTTTTTTGGTTATCCCAAATCCCTAAGTTTAGAATAATTATTAATTATTAATAATGTTCTTTTGCTGATACATGACAAACAAAAAATAAAATTACTCGACATAAATAAATCTTCAACATTTTGTTCAAGAATGGTATATGTTGGCAAAAATAATCTCGTGTGGATAATAATGTGTGGAATGCAGAATATGTTGTGCAAAATGTTTTACATAAATAAAAAACCAGTAAGGAAAGGCTAAAGTCGGGCGGTGCCGACTATATAATACCCTACACCACTCTCGTAATAAACTCTGATATATAAATTTTGTAATTCATGTATAAATTGTTTACATAAATTTACTTTTGGGACATTTTATACTTAAATAATACCCTGTACCACAGTGTGGTGTAGGGTATAAAAACGATTGGATCTAAAGAGCCAAATCGGATGAAACATATATATAGAAGCTATAGCTAAATCTTTACCGATTTTCTTCAAATTCGGCTATGTTGGTTCATGAATCAAGACACTCTACGATTCTAAATTTCAAAACGATTGGATGTAAAATATAGCTTCTATAGAACTAAAGGGCCAAATCGGACGAAACATATATATGGGAGCTATAGCTAAATCTTAACCGATTTTCTTCAAATTCGGTAGTGTTGGTTCAAGAAACTCTACCATTCTAAATTTCAAACTGATTGGATGTAAAATACAGCTTCTTCAGGACTAAAGAGCAAAATCGGACGAAACATATGTATGGGAACTATAGCTAAATCTTAACCGATTTTCTTTAAATTCGGCAATGTTGGTTCATGGATCAAGAAACTCTACCATTCTAAATTTCAAACTGATTGGATGTAAAATACAGCTTCTTCAGGACTAAAGAGCAAAATCGGACGAAACATATATATGAGAGCTATAGCTAAATCTTAACCGATTTTCTTCAAATTCGGCAATGTTGGTTCATGGATCAAGAAACTCTACCATTCTCAAATTCAAAACGTTTGGATGTAAAATACAGCTTCTATAGGACTAAAGGGCCAAATCGGACGAAAGATATATATGGGAGCTATATCTAAATCTGAACCGATTTCAACCAAATTCAATAGCGATCTTAACAGCCGCGAAATACTCTAAACTGCAAAATTTCAGAACGATCGGAGTGAAATTGCGACCTGTAGTCGACGAACAACTTTACATGGACGGACGGACGGACGGACATCGTTAAATCGACTCAGCTAGTGATTCTGAGTCGATCGGTATACTTTAAGGTGGGTCTAGCTGTGTTACTTTCAGGTGTTACAAACATCTGCCGTGAAACAAACTTATAATACCCTGTACCACAGTGTGGTGTAGGGTATAATAAAAGCAACAATCATGAAATTGAAAGCAGAGGGTTAAGCGATATTTGCATAAAAGTTTTGTGTTTTTTTTCGTGTACTAAAATTTGTGTCAAATATTTCCACATCTCATAAAAGTGATGAATTTGTAATATGGGATTTTTAATTTCGTAATGAATTGTTTGGTTTTTTGTTCAATAAATAAAATAAAAATTAATGAAAACAGTTTTTAATTAATTGTCGGTAGCATATGACTGACAAATTGTCAGAACAACAAATTTTTTAAAACAGTTGGTTGTGGCGACATACAACCGATTATTTTAGCCACCATTTTCGTAGTTGGCGCAACCAAATATGATTGTTGTCAACATGGAAGCAGAAGTATACCACAACCAAAATGTTGGTTGTCCTGATGGAATCGCATGATAGTAGACAGAACTACCAAAATTCGGTTAAGGCAACTAAACTGTATTCTGTGTGTACTGGTAACTCCGGCTGCCAACCTAACATAAAACCAAAACCCTCTTTTTCTTTGGAGCTAAATCTATAAAATTGGTTAACTTTATTCAGAGCAGCCAATTACATTTTAATTTTTGCAAACTTTTGCATTTGAATAATAAGAATTTTTTTGAGAAAGCAATATTTTAACATTTTATTGACGTAGATCTTTGACCCTCAATCAAATGCAATTACCGCAGAGTCGATGTAGAAGAAGAAAAAAACCTACCCATAATCCAATTGCAGATTTCCAACGCCAATGACCTCTATTGTTTGTTTTGTTTATTTCATTTAACGACATTTTTATTTGACGATAATTTGAAATTACTTTAAACTTAAAAACGCATTCTCTTTTAATGAAATCGACCGTGGCAAAAAACCATTTATGTACATATGTATGTATACTCGTACACACACACACACATACTAATGTTATATGCGTAATTCAACAAAATATTCATTCAAATACGCTCGGTTCAGAAGTAAATATTTAATTTGTGCTTAAAATTTGTTTAAGGCCGCAAAATTACAAATATTTGCAGTGGTATTAAATATATGTATTTTTTGGCGTGAAGAGTACTGCGAACATCAGTGAATCTCATCAAAGTTGAGCTGTTTTTGTTTTGTTTTTAGGAAATGTTGTTTAACCTTTCTTCGAATTCAAGCGGCGGTGTTATTCACATTTTATTATTCAATTTTATTGTTTTTATTTGCCAAGCACTACTAGAGTACAATCATACGTTATACTGAAATCGAAAACGCTGAATTCGACGTTGTCGGCGTAATTGCCAATTGCCTTGGACAAGGTCTATTTTGTCGCGATGGCTTCACGCAGTCTGGCATTACCGCATGAGAACGCCAGCCAGAAGAGTTAGTTACTCATGAATAAGTCAATAGCTGTTGCTGCTGCTGCTGCTGCTCCAGTCGCACTTTGATATCAACGAACGATATTTTTATTATGACGTCAGATTGTCTCAAAGAAAGAAAAAAAAAACGACCGGCACAATATATACTCGTAAACAAATCATGTGGTCAAATTAGCTAGAATAAATTAAACTATAAAATATCTATGATTGAGTAAAAACGGGCAATAGCGATAAGATGGTCTAATCGATGAATTTTCGTATGAGTTGGGAATGTTATTTTAAATTTATTCATCATATTGATAGGAGCGGAACTCAAGGAAAATAGTCATACCGGAATAGTTACGGCGTATGAAGGGTCTTTCGAATGAAAGGAGATATCATTCTTTTCACTTAAACTAGGCAACAATCAAAACAAGTAAAGTCGTCAGTAATTTCGACCGAACCTTATCTTGTATACCCTTCACCAGGTATTACACTAAATTCTATATTTGAAAAATCTCTGAAAATCGTTGAAGTGGAAGTGACAAATCAATTTATTTTTAAAACAAATCATCATTCTTTTAAAAATAAAATGAAGCTACGAGTACAGAGTTTAGAAAATATGACAACCATAGCTTAACCAAAGATAAGTGTACTCAAAAGCGACATCTAACGCGTTTCCCAACAAGAGGAGTAATTTTGAATCACCCGGTATTTCGGTAGCTGTCACTTTTGAAGCTTTTATTCTTTGACATTTGACAAGTAGAAACTACGCCATTACTAACCAGTAAGGAAAGGCTAAAGTCGGGCGGGGCCGACTATATAATACCCTACACCACTCTCGTAATATTGAATAACTCTGATATATAAATTTTGTAATTCATGTATAAATTGTTTACATAAATTTACTTTTGGGACATTTTATACTTAAATAATACCCTGTACCACAGTGTGGTGTAGGGTATAAAAACGATTGGATCTAAAGAGCCAAATCGGATGAATCATATATGTATATGGGAGCTATAGCTAAATATAGCTTCTATAGAAATAAAGGGCCAAATCGGACGAAACATATATATGGGAGCTATAGCTAAATCTTAACCGATTTTCTTCAAATTCGGTAGTGTTGGTTCATGGATCAAGAAACTCTACCATTCTAAATTTCAAAACGATTGGATGTAAAATATGGCTTCTATAGAACTAAAGGGCCAAATCGGACGAAAGATTTATATGGGAGCTATATCTAAATCTGAACCGATTTCAACCAAATTCAATAGGGATCTTTACAGCTGCGAAATACTCTAAACTGCAAAATTTCAGAAATCGGAGTGAAATTGCGACATGTAATCGACGAACAACTTTACATGGACAGACGGACAGACATGGTTAAATCGACTCTGCTAGTGGGTCTAGCTGTGTTATTTTCAGGTGTTACAAACATCTGCCGTGAAACAAACATATAATACCCTGTACCACAGTGTGGTGTAGGGTATACAAATTGAACGATACACCATCATCAAAGCGATACGAACGATACAAAATCATCTTGACTGATGAGGCCCATTTCCACCTCGGTGGCTACGTCAACAAGCAAAATTATCGCATCTGGGGCTCGGAAAACCCAAGAGTTATTGTTGAGAAGCATCTCCATCCTCAACGTGTGACTGTTTGGTGCGGTTTATGGTCCGGCGGGGTCATTGGACCTTACTTTTTCGAAAATGAGGTTGGTGCAACAGTTACGGTGAATGGATTGCGCTATCGAGAGATGATTGATGATTTTTTATGGTCGGAGTTGGATGGTATTGATCTGGACAACGTTTACTTTCAACAAGACGGCGCTACGTGCTACACAAGTAATGAAACCTTTGCTCAGTTGCGGGAAAAGTTTCCGGACCGTGTTATCTCTCGAAGAGGTGATCACAATTGGCCACCGAGATCTTGTGATTAACACCTTCCTTTGGGGCCACGTGAAAGATAAGGTCTACGCCAACAGCCCAGCGTCGATTCAAGACCTCAAAGATAGAATTCGTGAGGCTATCGAGGACATAGGGCAGCCACTTTGCGATTTGGTTATGGAAAATTTCATGAAAAGGATATGGTCCTGTAAGCGTGGTCGTAGTGGCCATTTGGCTGATGTGGTTTTTCATTATTAACGGCATATCTTCCTCTTTGTTATGAAATAAACATCCGATCATTTATCTCAAAAAATGGCATTTTTCTTTATATACCAAAATAACACCTCTTGTTGGAAAACCCTATATTGGGACTATATAAAAAAGTAGACCGACATGGTAAATTTTCATTGTGCAGAATTATAGTATAAATTATCAAATCGACTGGAAATGTGTTTTTTTATGGCATAAATAAGCCTTAAAGACCATATGGAGAAGATCTCGGGTGCTGGTTCAATGAAATAAAAAGACATATGTCAAGATAGAATAAGATAGAAAGATCTTGCAGATGACCTATTTTCCCAAGTGCAATAAATAAAGGCAACAAATTGTGAATGTTCTAGATGTCGATGATAGGTCGGGTCAGTAGGATGGACCAAAAGGTAATTGATCACCTGGATCTAAGGGACATATGGGAGGTCGTAGATAGACGATATCAATTACACTGTCAAGGGCATGTTGTGCTCTAACTGGCGGAAGAGAAATAAAAAACTTGTCATTGAACAGCACCGAATGGAATTGATGGCCCTTTGTTCCTAATAGGAGTCACAGGACATTATATATATATATATTACAGAGGTTTCGGATAGGTACACACAGAATACAGTTTGGTTGCCTCAACCGAATTATTTGCCAACCGAATTTTGGTAGTTCTGTATACTATTATGCGATTCCATCATGACAACCAACATTTTGGTTGTGGTATACTTCTGCTTCCATGTTGACAACAATCATATTTGGTTGCGCCAACTACGAAAATGGTGTCTAAAATTATTATGGTGGCTAAATGTTATGTTGCCACAACCAACTGTTTTAAAAAAATTGGTTGTTCTGACAATTTGTCAGTCATATGCTATCGACAATTAATTAAAAACAGTTTTCATTAATTTTTATTCTATTTATTGAACAAAAAACCAAACAATTCATAACAAAATTAAAGATCCCATATTACTAATTCATCACTATTATGAGATGTGGAAATATTTGACACAAATTTTAGTACACGAAAAAAACAAAACTTTTATGCAAATATCGCTTAACCGTGTGCTTTCAAATTCATGATTGTTGCTTTTTTTTATTTATGTAAAATATTTTGCACAGCATATTCTACATTCCACACATTATTATCTACACGAGATTATTTTTGACTACATATACCGTTCTTGAACAAAATGTTGAAGATTTATTTATGTCGAGTAATTTTATTTTTTGTTTGTCATCAAAAGAATAGCAACCAATCTTTCGGTTGTATTTCCCAAAATACATTTAACTATTCTAAATTTGGGATATGATTGGGATAACCAATAAATGATTATTTAATAATATTTTTTCTGTTGTAGTAACCAATTATTCGTTGCAGTAATAATCGTTGGTCCATTGATACAATTTCTGTTGTCAAGAATAAAACATTTATTGTCACAACCAAAAATCGATCATATGGAACTATAATAAAAATCTAAAATTGGTTACCACAACTAACCGAGTGTCAATGAAAAAAACAATCTTAATTCGATTGATACAACCATCGATTTAGTTGCAAGCATTTTCAATTGATCGTATCCATGTTATTGTTATTGTTTCAACTACTTATATATAAATACAACCGACAGACGGTGTAGGCAATATAATTTTTGTTGCTAGTACTATATTTTAATTGTTACAATCGAATTCCAACCAACTATTTTCCTGGGTGTACTATAAATGTTATTAGAGATATAATATTTCAGTAAATGTAAACATTTTGTGTGGATCTACTAGAAGGAGTGAACCAATATGAAATTTTAAGTCAAGTGGTTACTCCTTTTGAGAGTTATCATGCGCCCAGCCAAACAGACGGACAGATTAACAGACAGACAGAAGGGCGATAGGACAGACAGACAGAAGGACGAACATACGGTGATTGCTCAAATAACTCAGGAGAGACACATCAACAAATTGACCGATAATGTAAATTTTCATTGTAGTCGATACGAAACACAAACTGCAGAATTTTAGCCTAATCGACTGGAAAATATGGCGTGGGCTTGAGTATGATTTTCAAAGAGCGACCTCTAAATTAGGACTTTAATATTTGGAAGCGACATCTACTTATTGTGGAGCTATATCAATTAATTACTCGGCGCATTTTCAATACACGCTGAAAAAATCGCTTCTGTAGTATATTATCCCAAACATATTCTGCTGGAAATATACATATGTTTAGGGTACACTCTAAACATATAAATAATATTTGACACACACAAATATTATGTTTGGAAGGATATTGTTCTAAACCAAACTATGATCCCATCCTAATATTTTTTATTTGGAAGTAATATTTCCGAAACAATGATTAAATTGTATTTAGGTATTTTGGGAACGTAACAAGTTTACTGCTTCCCAGAACTTCAAAGTGCAATTTTTTAGAAACTGTAAATGCTTGTAAAATTCGATTAAAATTTAAATGACAAATATTTATAAATTAAAAATTAGTGCAGTAAATCGAAATCTAGGGTAAACTGACTAAAATTCGATTATTTTTAAATAAAATATAGTTGGAAAACTTCTTAAATATAATAACTTTGTTTGTGTGTAAACACATATTTTATTTGTGAAAGTCAATTCGCGAATATATATATATATAGTTCTAATATTTTAATATATGCGTCCCAAATAAAATTTCTTGATTTTTAAATAAAATTTATTATTTATTTATTTATATGAATTACAATACAAAGTAAATTTATATTCTAATTTTAAGGTCCAGGGAAAGGCCGAGTTACAAAGACCATATGGCTAAATTTGCCAGCGACAGACCAGAGCCTCTGGTGGGAATCGAACCCACGACCCCCAAACTCATAGGCGAGTACGCTACCAACTCGTCTACTGGGGCGCTCTAAATAAAATTTATTTGTTCACAAATATATAATATTAAAAATTTTGGTTCCAAATATATTTTTTTTTTCAATTCAAACATATCAAAAATGGCGATTTTCGCCCGTGTACATTTTTATACTGTGTCATGAATTTAGCGGACAGGTTGACGGCAGACAGACGGACATGTCAATCTTCATAGAATTTCAGACAATCAAGAAGATATATGTAATTTTCTGGAATAACGCGGAAGATTCGAAAAAGTTGTATAGAAGTTATTAAAGAATCAATATTTCGCTAAACGTCAACCCTTTGTGGGGGACGTTCTAGAAGGAGGGGACCAATTTTGCCCATCATCGAACTTATCCTGAGATTGAGAAAAATATTACCGCATACTAAATTTAAAGTCAATCGGTTAATCCGAGAGTCATCATACACACCAGCCAGCAGACAGACACACAGACGGAGGGACGGACGGACATTGTTGAAATGACTTAAAACAAGTAAGAAAGTTCAGTCTTGTAAAACGACTTATGAATAATCCCCTCACCTTGATTCCCAAAATAATAATCGTAACAATAAACATGTAAGGAATGTGTTTGCGTACTGTTCGCTATGAAGTAGAGTGCGGTACGTTAATGTTTTTTTCCGATCGCTGGAATTATCGCATCTGAGTGAACGTTGTAAAAGCCTCTTCTATGTCAAGAAAAGCCACAATATTAAAATCCTTTAAATGTAGGGACGATTCGGTAGTGCCCACAAGTTCGTGCAGGGCAGATTCTGTAGACTTTTCCTTGTTGTAAGCTTGTCCCGCCTGAAGTTTTGTAAGCAGGTTTTCTCCAATGAAAGAAACTTAAAGTCTTTTCATACCTTTCAATAGGAATCACGATAATCTAATTGGTCTGAAGTCCTTTGGCCTAGTGTGCGATACCACTGAGAGCCTGTTACACTCTTCATAAATGTTCTGCAGCCAGTGGATAATGAACTTTAACATTTCCTGCATTACTGCTGGGGAAGTGCCGTCTGGTCCAGGTTATTTAAAGGGCGCAAAGCTGTTAATCGCTTAGCACATTTTGTATTCCTCAGTCAACAACTTAGCGACGCTTGTAGTCCTCTCGCTCTCTTGTTGGTCCTGCTGTTCCTCGTGTTCTGTTGCTGAGTTCCCCCGGAAATGTTTGTCGCGCAGTCCATTAAGCGACTGCTCGCTGTTTTTGTCCAGTTGCTGACATCATCCTGCAGGTAACTAACTGTACAGGGTGTAGCGGATAGTATCTTCCTCAGCCTTTCGGCGTTCGAGACCTTTTCCACTTCACCACAGAACGTATAGCAAGAACATCTTTGCGCTTTCCTAAGCTTCTTCTTATAGATCTTGAGTTGCTATGCAGTTCTTTTTCCTAACATTAAGTTCAGAAGTCAACCATTGTGGTTAAGGTATACCCTTGCACCTTGGTTTTTGATATGTTGAATGATGTGTAGTAAGATGCTCCACCAGATTAGGGTATTGTAAAATAGATGTATTTTTTCTTTCGAAAATAAATGATGATTCCTTATAACGGAAAAATGAAGCCTGTTTATGCCATGTTGAACCTCTTTTGTCCCATCATACCGTATTTAACTTATTATTCTTTACTGTGTGTCTAAAAATACTAATGAGCTACCTCACATCATAGGACCATTAATATTGGGGCTTGACTGTGCATATTTCACACTAGTTTTACCCCACCTTAAAATATTTAACCCTTTTGTCCCACTGTGTACGAAACAGTTTATGTTCCAAGAACTACTCTTTTGCCTCACTATTCCCCGTTCAATAGTTTCTTTCCCCACTGTACCATATTTAATAAAAACTCTTTTGACCCCAAGTTTAACATTTTCTGCTACACAGTGCCACACTTAACTTTGCCCCACTGTAACATACTTATCTATATAATTTCCATACTCCATGTGCTACTCTCGCACCCCGGGACCATATTTAATAATGAACATAAATCGGAAGTCAAAGAAATTGGCAAAATTTTCAGGAAAAAATATATGCATCCTAAATCAAGCATTTTTACATTTAAAAAATACGGCGTGCACAAGTTGAGACTCACTTCTCACATCTAAAAAGGCTATATATTTTACATATAAGGGTACTCATACATTTTTGTAGCTACAACTTTTCATTTAATGGCAAATTTAATATATTAATATAATCCGACTTATTTTCAGAATTTTAACTTGTTTATGTTAATTTCCTTCTTGGCTTAATGCAATTCAAACCTCCAACACTTTGTGTTGGTGACTTATTGTAATTGTCAGAAAATTCTTGACAAATTATGACACACATCAGAATCGTGACGGTAATACACTTGAAAGTATTTAAAATTCCACCTATGCTCTGGAGTTGGTTGAGCAAGAACTTAAGTTTGTGAAGTTCTGGAAATTAATATCGCGCGATGGATGGCGATGGGAACACAGTGATAACCCAGTGTGTGTGTGTGTGAGTGCATAGCATATGACACTCGATGTGCAACTACATTTGTAAAAAAATGGTATGAATAACATACATATATACATACGTAAATATACTAAATTTCATTGTATCGTAGAGTGGACCGAAAATTGCAGCCATTGCTTCCAGTCCCAATCATAAACCTGATTTTTAGCTAAGTAATCCTGATTTTTATTTATTTTTTTGAGGGAAATTGTTAACCTATGACAAATGGCATAATGTGTCAGAATTTTATTGCTATTAAATATACCGTTATACAAACTTTAAGAGTAATATTAACAGATGTATTCACTAAATATGCATTTAAACCAAAAATAATCGCAAAAGAAATCTTCTCTACATTTTTGTTAGTGGCGCTTACGACTTTTGGGCGGTTATTTGTCAATTCACATTGTAATAAGTGCAAAAAAAAAATTTTAAAAATGTTATCCTTGAAATTTTAAAAGTCCAGTAAAATGGAGAAACGATCACGAAATAAACCAGTAAGGAAAGGCTAAAGTCGGGCGGTGCCGACTATATAATACCCTACACCACTCTCGTAATATTGAATAACTCTGATATATAAATTTTGTAATTCATGTATAAATTGTTTACATAAATTTACTTTTGGGACATTTTATACTTAAATAATACCCTGTACCACAGTGTGGTGTAGGGTATAAAAACGATTGGATCTAAAGAGCCAAATCGGATGAAACATATATATGGGAGCTATATCAAATTGGGTAGTGTTGGTTCATGGATCAAGAAACTCTACCATACTAAATTTCAAAACGATTGGATGTAAAATACAGCTTCTATAGGACTAAAGGGCTAAATCGGACGAAACATATATATGGGACTTATAGCTAAATCTTAACCGATTTTCTTCAAATTCGGCAGTGTTGGTTCATGGCTCAAGAAACTCTACCATTCTAAATTTCAAAATGATTGGATGTAAAATACAGCTTCTACAGGACTAAAGGGCCAAATCGGACGAAACATGTATATGGGAGTTATAGCTAAATCTTAACCGATTTTCTTCAAATTCGGTAGTGTTAGTTCATGGAACAATAAACTATTCCATTCTAAATTTCAAAACGATTGGATGTAAAATACAGCTTTTATAAAACTAAAGGGCCAAATCGGACGAAACATATATATGGGAGCTATAGCTAAATCTTAACCGATTTTCTTCAAATTCGGTAGTGTTGGTTCATGGATCAAGAAACTCTACCATTCTAAATTTCAAAATGATTGGATGTAAAATACAGCTTCTTCAGGACTAAAGAGCAAAATCGGACGAAACATATATATGGGAGCTATAGCTAAATCTTAACCGATTTCAACCAAATTCAATAGCGATCTTAACAGCTGCGAAATACTCTAAACTGCAAAATTTCAGAACGATCGGAGTGAAATTGCGACCTTTAGTCGACGAACAACTTTACATGGAGAGACGGACGGACGGACGGACGGACATCGACTCAGCTAGTGATTCTGAGTCGATCGGTATACTTTAAGGTGGGTCTAGCTGTGTTATTTTCAGGTGTTACAAACATCTGCCGTGAAACAAACTTATAATACCCTGTACCACAGTGTGGTGTAGGGTATAAAACTGGTTACCTACTGTTGACCTATGTTTTTATTTCTATATATTCTCCTTTTTTAATTTTTTTCTGGACCGATCAGAGATAACGATAAAATCATGAAATATAACAACTGTGCTTATGAGGCTTTAATTTATGTTCAAGCTTGTTGAACAATTTAACTTGTAGTAGATTTTGATGTACTAAATAATTATGTATTTCAACCCTGCAAAATATGTTTCTCAACTTGGCACTATTGTTATCCTTAAATCCCTTTTGTGCTCCGCCATTTAACTTTAAAACCGAGGTTTCTTAAATAAACAAAACTTTGAATCTGCCTCTTTAATTCACGGCATCCGAGGGAACCACATCTCTTCTCAAAAGGACAGGTTTAATAAATACTAATATAAAACTTAACTTGGTCTCTTATTTTTTACCCCGCATAGTTAAGGCAATCACCTAAACATTACGTGTTCGCTCGTGTAGTAGTTTTCACGAAACTACGTGCCTTCACTCTCTCCAAGTCTAGGTTTTTCTCATTACAGAAAGTGGAAACTACAACTTTCTTCAATTCAAAAAATTATTTAAATTTTCTCAAAAATAGGATTTTTTGCTATATTTTGTAAGATATCGTCGAAAACGCTGAACGGATGGAAAATTGTATTGTAAGAAGTTAAAGGCTACTTAATTTAGTATTTTTTTAAACTTTGCTGAACCAATTCGGATAAATGGTTCTCTAGTTATGCCAAAATATGTGGTTCAACCGTGTCTAATTGGTCATGAATAAAATTAGACCATTACGAAGAAAATCGATGCATAATTTATAAAACTGTAGCTAATTTAGTAAGATTTTATCTTCACAATTTTCTTATCGATGTAAAACTGATAAAAGTAAAATTTTAAAGTTAAGAATAAATAATTTAGCGTTTTTGATGTCAATCAGAATCCATGCATTAAAACAGAAACCCCAGAAAAAATTGTGTTTTTTTAACGTGTAATCCTAAATTTTTTATTCAAATAATATGAAAAGAATCCATATTGATAACTTTATCCAGCGCTAACTTTGCTGTAATCCCTTAAAATTTCTCGATCTACCCTAATGTATACATACATGCAAATTAACATAAATATGTGTATGCATGTTTCTCTGAAGAAATGATAATCACTCATGCATATTCACATAATCGTTATGATCTTTTGAGAACGCGTGTAAGTCTCCGCTACAATTGCAACGACAACAAAAACAATAACGTAAACAAAATAGAGAAAAACGTGCGTCGCCTCTTATCTCCGGTATCAACAGTCTACACCAACGGAGACAACAAATAAACGGCAACATTCAACACAAAGCAAAAAAAGAAACAAAACAAAAAAATATCACAGGAAAATAACGACGCAAATATTTAAGAAATTTTGACAGAAACTTTAAGACAAAATAAAACAAAACTCGAACAAGAAACAATCCCAGAAAAGCACCAGCACAGACAAACACCCACAACTAAATGCAAATGTTGCCACAGTGATGTGGTATTCATGAGTATGGTGCGTACCGAGTACACGGATTAAAGGGTAATAATTTCGTTAATTTGAGTAAAAGTAGCTCATGATTGATAAAAATTTCAAAAATAAACTACCAAGGATGTTAGTACATTGTTTCACTATATTAATAATTTTTGAACAATATAAAATATTAAAAATAATTTGCACAGAATTCTCATTCGGTTGTGTGTGGAAATCTACCTTAACGTGTTCCGTATCTCCCATACAACTGCAGCAGAACTGTTAATAACGATCCAGTAGGGAATGTCTTAAAGGCATACTTGAAGCGGGTGCAAGACCCTTTATAAATCGTTGAAGACACTTCCCAGTAGGCTTTTTGGTCTTTGATGACATGTCATGCAAGACCTAAATCACATAAACTTTTCTTCAATGACAACATAAGGGAAAACTTCATTCATGACCTTTTGCAAGGCAAGTTCCATGACAAAATGGTGCATAGAAGATGTTGGAGACACACTTCAAGACAAAGTTCAAGATTGCCGGACATGACAATCTGTTGGCGACAAGTTCGGTAACAGCATCGTGCATCTGTTCCTTAATGAGAATAAAGGGTTTTCCAACAAGAGGTGTTATTTTGGTATTTAAAGAAAAATTGAATTTTTTGAGATAAATGATCGGATGTTTATTTCATAATAAAGAGGAAGGTATGCCGTTAATAATGTAACAATGTGTAATAACCAAATCGCAAAGTGGCTGCCCTATGTCCTCGATAGCCTCACGATTTCTATCTTTGAGGTCTTGAATCGACGCTGGGCTGTTGGCGTAGACCTTATCTTTCACGTGGCCCCAAGGGAAGAAGTCGCAAGGTGTTAAATCACAAGATCTCGGTGGCCAATTGTGATCACCTCTTCGAGAGATAACACGGTCCGGAAACTTTTCCCGTAACAGATCAATGCTTTCGTTGTTTGTGTGGCACGTAGCGCCGTCTTGTGGAAAGTAAACGTTGTCCAGATCAATCCAGACCATCCAACTCCGACCATAAAAAATCATTAATCATTTCTCGATAGCGCAATCCATTCACCGTAACTGTTGATCCAACCTCATTTTCGAAAATGTAAGGTCCAATGAACCCGCCGGACCATAAACCGCACCAAACAGTTACACGTTGAGGATGGAGAGGCTTCTCAACAATAACTCTTGGGTTTTCCGGGTCCCAGATGCGACAATTTTGCTTGTTGACGTAGCCACCGAGGTGGAAATGGGCCTCATCAGTCAAGATGATTTTGTATCGTTCGTATCGTTTTGTATCGTTCGATGATCGTGTATCGTTCCATTTTTAGTAATGGCGTAGTTTTTACTTGTCAAATGCCAAAGAATAAAAGCTTCAAAAGTGACAGCTACCGAAATACCGGGTGATTCAAAATAACACCACTTGTTAAAAACACATATGTAAGCGATACTGTTATGTATAATTTAAAGGCCAGTAAGCGCAATGTTCTAGCATTGCCGACGTATCATAGTGGAAGCACGCGAGAAATGCAATTCCAGGCTTCGAGTTCGAAAAACAGATCAAGACATTTCCAAATTATAACAAAATCAATTAAAAAATCAAATTGACATATGAGAATTAGAAGAGACAAAGAGTTTACTATTGCAAAATATGTTATATGGATGATTCCTCCTCTTCATTTCTTTGCTGAGCCATTGGTGCGTTTCAAGTTCAGGCGGGTCCACATCAGCTTGGAATACAAACAGTTCCTTACTAGTGAGCAAAAGCTAAACAAGATCGGGACTAGTAAGATGATGAGTGTTCTAACGGGACACTAATGCTAACAAGCACACCTACACTGCATAGGACAAGCAGATAACGACGAACGCAGGGCATGTGAAAACATCGAAACGATTTAACATTTTCTGTGCTTTCGCACATGCAAGATCCCGATACTTCGGGCCCGACATATTACCAGGCATGACTCATCTCAGAGGATATGACTGCAAGACTATGAGGAAATTCGTGTCTAATACCGATTTTGAGGATTTAAAAAAAGAGCGCACAACAGACCGATCCACTGGCCTATTTTAAACGTCTTCTCCCTTCAACCTAACCTGATAGTGAGCACATGAAATTTACTGCTATAAGGGCACTGTCTCTCAAGAAGAGCTTACATATTGCTAGAGACATGCCCACATATTTCCGTTCCAATGTAACATGTAAGGAAGTTTCAAGCTTATCTGTACTGCAGTTCCATGTAATGAACATGTGGAACGGCACAGATAGCAGGCGAAAACGGGAATCCCGGGAATCCCGGGATACAATGACAGCTTGCTATCTGATAATATGTATGTATATTTATTCCAACCTTTGTCAGAACGTCATATCTCAATCATTCTGCTGCCTCCCTAAATACTGCCGAGATCAGGCAGCCTACGAGCTAAAGATGTCCCATGATTTTCTGGTAGACCCTGAAGGCAAAACTACAATTAATTTAAGAGCCTTCAGTAATGAAATGCACATACAATTCGGAATGCGGCCTTTCCATACATGACTTTCTGGTATAAGTGTGTGCGTCTGCAATATCAGGCATCATAAGAGGACTACATAATATTCGCAGTCATTTACTGACTGACCTTTGCAATAGTTCTCTCCAGCAAGAGACAGCAAATTCAGTGTTATATTTAGTGTATCAGATGGCTTTGCTTTAAAGTGTCATAGTGCAAACGCTATTACAGTAAATATACATATAGCTCCGTAAAGCATAATGTCTCTGACAGTGTACAATACTAAAAATAGTCTTTGGTCTTTTGAGAAGACTCCGAGGCCAACCCTCTAATTAAGTTTTCAGCCTTTCATACATCCCTTTCTGAAATAAGGGTGTGTACTTTTGGTCCGACAGGGCATAGTTAGTGATGTCTGCCATATCGTCGCTTGGATGACCAACCGACGTAACTGACCATTTTTCAGAAATTGAGTTAAGGTCACCATTCGATTTGTCTAGTCAAAGTACAACGTGTGTATAAATGTTGTGCATATATACATATATTACCGTTTTCTCAAAAAACGGTAAATGATTTTAGACGTAACTGACACAATGCAATGTCATTTAATAATTCGTTCTCCTGAAATGTTTGTTCATCATTGCAAAAACTTATGGAGTACTTGGTGGACCCAGCCCACTCGTTGCTAATTTGTGGACCGATTACGGTCGAAACGGGATCACGGTCCAGTCCCAATCGTCAGATAACGACAGTAGGAATCTCGATAATCCAATCGTAGTAGGTAGGAACAGTAGGAATCACTAAGAAAATAACTCCAAATTGGCTTATTTGGGCGGGGTCACGCCTCTAGGATAATCTAAAGATTACAGTATTGAACCCTATTCCGTTATGTGCCACTAAATGCCATTAAACCACAACTGTACACCATTTAATCGTTTTTGCATCACAGTGCCACTATAAGTATGTATTAAGAGAAAAACATACTGTATATTCCAAAATCTAAATTCGTACCCTTGGCCCTACTATACCATATTTAACCTACTATACCATATTTAACCCTTTTTGCCATATCGTACCATATTTTACCATTTTTGCACGACGGTACCATATTTAACCTTTTTTCCCCCACTGTGCCACATTTAACACATTTCTGACCCACTGCACAAACTTAATTTTTCCCCCCACTGTACCATATTTAACACTTTTTGCCCCACTGTACAATATTAAACACAGTTTTTTCCAACTCCACAATATTTAATTTTGCCATCACTGTACCATACGTAACCTTTATCTTAACCATATTTAACCCATGTTGCCCCACAATATTAAACAAATTTTTGTGTGCCATATTTAACACATTTTTATCTCACTGCACAAATTTAAAATATTTGCCCAACTGTACCACATTTAACCCTTTTTGCCCCACGGTGCCATATTTAACACATTTTGACCCACTGCACATAGACCCTACCTCACACGAAATGTTACAATTCTAGCTCCAGCCGTTTGGATTTGGCTGTGATACCATATTTTTTTCTTTTTTGACCCATTGTGCGCCAAAAATTTCGAAAAACCCTTCTATATTGCACGTCTATATAGCAAGGACTACCATCCTACCAAATTTCATGACTCTAGCGTTAGCCGTTTGGGCTGGGCGGAAATCAGTCGTAACTGACATTAAGCATATTTTTTTTTCACAAAGTGACGTATCTGCACTGTTTATGAAAAACATGCATTATAATTAATTTATTTTATTTTTTTGTTAATAATATTGAAAAAGATGGAGTAAAGTACTCAATGAGAAAAGCAAACGCCGTGGGGAAGAAGGAACATTGTCTCAAAAACAGAAAAACTGCTCTCCTGGACAATTTTGAAAATGTCAGTTACTGCAGTTGGTCATCCAAGCGACGATATCAGGTACCATTGAGAGGATTACACAATGTTCGCAGTTATTTCCTGATCTTTGATATAGTTTTCAAAAATGTTCTGCCGAGGTTTCGACAGAGGCAGCAAATGCAGTATTATATTTAGTAAATCAGGCGGTGTTGTTCTTCAAGCGTTTGTGATGCACAGACTGACCTTACCAGTATACGAGTATTACAGTAGGTAGAGTTTTCGAGAGCCGTCCACCAAACAATAGCTCCGTAAAGCATTATGGGTACGACAACTGTGGTATACAGCCTCTCTAATAGCCAACATTGCAGGCAAGTAGCCACTGCAGTGATCATGCAGCATACGAGCTATAGGTAGCCTGAGGCGTACAAAAAACGTACAAATACGTTTTGAGGCCGCTCCCGGAAAGCGATCTTTCAATGCATCCCTATGTCATAACGTTGGCCAAAGGTTAAACCTGATAAATACTGCAGTGATGTGACAGCTTACAAGCTATAAGTAGTCCTAAGCCTTTCGAGTAGACCACGGGACCAATACTACCACTTAGTTTGAAGACGCAATGCCGTCTTTATATGCATCCTTGTCTGCTATATGTGGGTGGTACTTCTTGCCAAGAAGTGCCTTGGACATAGTGTAGTCAGTGGTGTACGCAATTTCAAGCACAATTGGTAGGATTACACGAGCAGTCATCTCCTATTCACTACAGTACTTACCTTTAACTCACTGCTATGGCTGCGACAGACTGTTTACCTACAATACCCAGATGCAGCAAGTGTAGTACAGTAGTTATCGCGTATATGCATCCCAAAATTGCAAGAGATTCAGTATATATAAAGAAGAAATGCTTATAAACAAATTATTTGCTAGGAATATTTAATAGAGAAGTGCAGATTTTGTGGTTCGTATAAGCGTTATATGCTTATAAGCGAGGTGCATATAAGTGAGAATTAGTGTAGTATATACATGTAGTTGTTGTTTTTGAAGCGCCCGTGACGTACTGGCTGGCCACTCTTTGGACCTTAATCAGCATATTACAGTATGTATCTCTCCACCAGACAACATCTCTCTAGAGCATTATGGGATTGACAATCTTGGTATAAACCCAGTGTACATTATGAGGCGTAAGACACAACGTTCTGCCTTTTGTTTGTTGATTATAAACTGTAAAATTTTCAAGGAAGTCGAGCTGAGATCCTGTAATTTATGGAATCTGAGAAGACCCTAGAACATGTGCTTGTTTTCATCTTCGAACCATTCGTGAAGATTGAGATTTCGTCCACTCAGATGACCATATTAAATGCCGTATTTTCTCTAGTGGGTATTTTTATTTTAAAGGCCTTGTGTGTGACTGTTTGGAGCGAGACAGTCTGAGACTTATTCTTTTCCTTCATTCTTTTCTATCGCTTCAAGAGTGAAGTTTGGTTCAATGGTACTGGAGTCCATCATACCGACCTTCCATAACCATGCTCATTGCACACCATTTTCACAGTATGGTATCCAGGCACATATTTGGTGCAGATTTAATTGCTCCCGCAATATCCACACATTTCGTTCTGCGATTTTAGTGACGACGTTGAGATACGATTTCTTATCCACCGCTTTCCATTGTACCAATGCTTCATACGTGAGTATTGTTCTAACTATACCTGTGTAAATATAATATATCATTCTCGTTTGTAGGCCTAATATTTTCGGAGCATCTTTCTGCAGGTACAGGGTGGAGCGCGGGAATTTGCTTTTTTGCACTGCAGGCTGTGGCGGCACTGTTGGTCCAAGAGAGTGGATAGTGTGCGTGGCTTATAGTGGCTGACGGGAGATTTGCATTCGTCTTTCAGTTGTCATCAAGCATTGGACACGTCAGGAGAGGTCATTTTGTGTTGAAGCGTATTTTTCAAATGCGCACTCGACCATAGCAGTGCAGCGTGCTTTTCGTTTACGATTCACTGTTCCCCCACGCGGACGTGTTCCTGGACGGCAATTAATTGTAAATTGGGTAAGTCGAAGTTGTAAATTGGGAAGTCGAAGGTGTATATCAACCGTCCCAACACCTTGGAAGACCTAATTAACAATATTGAGGCTGAAATTGGCAGAATACCAGTCGACATGCTTGTTAGAGTTCATGAAAACTTTAGAAAACGTATGCAGCAGTGTGTGGATAGCGAAGGTCGACATTTGCCAGATACACTATTTAAAACCATGTTATTTAAAAATTCCCTTACTGTTCAATATAATTAAAATATTAAATACATTTTTCTAAGGTTCATAACAATTTTATTTCATTCCCAAATAAGCAAATTGCCGCGCTGCACCCTATATAAAAACCAGTAAGCGAAGGCTAAAGTCGGGCGGGGCCGACTATATAATACCCTACACCATTCTCGTAATATTGAATAACACTGAAATATAAATTTTCTAATTTCATTTATCTCTGAACTCTATCATACTAAATTTCAAAATACTTGGATGTAAAATACAGCTTCTACAGGACTAAAGAGCCAAATCACACGAAACATATATATGGGAGCTGTAGCTAAATCTTAACCGATTTTCTGCAAATTCGGCAATGTTCGTCCATGAATGAAGAAACTCTACAATGCTAAATTTCAAAACGATTGGATGTAAAATACAGCTTCTATAGGACTAAAGGGCCAAATAGGACGAAACATATATATGGGAGCTATAGCTAAATCTTAACCGATTTTCTTCAAATTCGGCAATGTTGGTCGATGGATCAAGAAACTCTACCATTCTAAATTTCAAAACGATTGCATGTAAAATACAGCTTCTTCAGGACTAAAGAGCAAAATCGGACGAAACATATATATGGGAGCTATAGCTAAATCTTAACCGATTTTCTTCAAATTCGGCAACGTTGGTCCATGGATCAAGAAACTCTACCATTCTAAATTTCAAAACGATTTCATGTAAAATACAGCTTCTATAGAACTAAAGGGCCAAATCGGACGAAACATATATATGGGAGCTATAGCTAAATCTTAACCGATTTTCTTCAAATTCGGCAATGTTGGTCCATGGATCAAGAAACTTTACCATTCTAAATTTCAAAACGATTGCATGTAAAATACAGCTTCTATAGAACTAAAGGGCCAAATCGGACGAAACATATATATGGGAGCTTTAGCTAAATCTTAACCGATTTTCTTCAAATTCGGCAACGTTGGTCCATGGATCAAGAAACTCTACCATTCTAAATTTAAAAACGATTGCATGTAAAATACAGCTTCTACAGGACTAAAGAGTCAAATCGGATGAAACATATATAAGGGAGCTATAGCTAAATCTTAACCGATTTTCTTCAAATTCGGCAATGTTGGTCCATGGATCAAGAAACTTTACCATTCTAAATTTCAAAACGATTGCATGTAAAATACAGCTTCTATAGAACTAAATGGCCAAATCGGACGAAACATATATATGGGAGCTTTAGCTAAATCTTAACCGATTTTCTTCAAATTCGGCAACGTTGGTTCATGGATCAAGAAACTCTACCATTCTAAATTTAAAAACGATTGCATGTAAAATACAGCTTCTATACAACTAAAGGGCCAAATCGGACGAAACATATACATGGGAGCTATAGCTAAATCTTAACCGATTTTATTCAAATTCGGCAGTGTTGGTTCATGGACCAAGAAACTCTACCATTCTAAATTTCAAAACGATTGGATGTAAAATACAGCTTCTACCAGACTAAAAAGCGAAATCGGACGAAACATATATATGGGAGCTATAGCTAAATCTTAACCGATTTTTTTTTTCAAATTCGGCAATGTTGGTCCATGGATTAAGAAAGTCTACCATTCTAAATTTCAAAACGATTGGATGTAAAATACAGCTTCTATATATAGAAGCTATATCTAAATCTGAACCGATTTCAACCAAATTCAATAGGGATCTTTACAGCTGCGAAATACTCCAAACTGCAAAATTTCAGAACGATTGGAGTGAAATTGCGACCTGTAGTCGACGAACAACTTAACATTGACAGACGGACGGACGGATAGACAGTTATTCTGAGTCGATCGGTATACTTTAAGGTGGGTCTAGCTGTAGTATTTTCAGGTGTTACAAACATCTGCCGTGAAACTAACTTATAATACCCTGTACCACAGTGTGGTGTAGTGTACAATAACATATTCTTTCCTCAGTATTTCTATGTACTCATATATTTGTAGTAAAGGATTACGCCAATGTATTTCGCCTGCTTTGATAGCTGAAATGTTTCACCATTTAGTTTTGGGAGCTGGAAGTTCGTTATCTTATTTTCTTATAAACAGAAAAAGTTCAGATTTTAGGATTAACACGTAATCCATTCTTGATTGCCTATCGTGAGAGCTATTTCAGTAATAGCGCCATGACTTCACTAATCCTCGTATGTACGTCTGACCGGTAGCACCACATCACATGTAAACCTCATGACTTTATAGTCTTCTCTGTAAAGATTCATCAAGATTTCGTTAATCTGTAGGTTCCATAGCATCGGTGATATTACACCTTCTTTTGGTGTTCATCTCGTGCCATGTTTCCTTATGACTCCCTCGCCCAGAAACAAGTTCTATATCCTGCTTTCCAGCACATTTCCCGTCTATAATAGTGTAGTCCCAAGCGATTAAGAGTCTATATAACCGATTTCAACTTAACGTTTTTGAAGTCACTCTCGAGAAAAGCTGGTGTAAGAAGTCCTTGACAAGCCTTACAACTTCATGAAGTGCTCTTTCTCCGAAACCTTCATTTAAAGCAGGCTTTTTGTGTCCCACTGATATAGTTTGGAGCAATTTTCTAACTCTCACGTAAATCTGTTAGTCCTTCCAGTGTTTTCAACAAAAACAATGAGAGACTACTGGGTCTGCAATCCTTAACCGTATAGTTAAACGAAAGTAATACAGACTGGTGTTTAAAAACAAGTAAGAAAGTTTCAGTCGGGTAAACCGACTAAGGTATACCCTCACTTTGTGAGTAATTTAATATTGAATATTACACGAATTATTCTGTCAATTTGTGTGGGAGGTACCAGAAGGGGTTTAACAAATACACCTATTTTTCGCTGAACATTAGATACTTTAAATTCATTGCACTGTGCCGAATTATAAGCGATTATGTTCACTGGTATAAACGTTAGGAGATATTAAATTGTGGTATGATTTGGCCATTTGTGTGGGAGGTACAAAAAGGGGCGTGGCGATAACGCCCATTTTTCCCTGGCCTGTAGACACTATTAAAACATTACACTGTACAAAATTTCAAGTATTTTTATACACTGGTATTATGATATAAGCTGTTAACTTTTGGTGCAAAACGGTGTATTTGTATGGGACGTACCAAAAGGGTCGTGGCAACTTCGCCCATTTTTCTCGAGTTGATAGTGACTAATAATATTGCGGAAAATATTGAACGAGTACAGCAAAGTGTTAACGAAGCACCAGAAACATCTGTCAGAAGGCGTTCTCCTCAGCTAGAAATGTCTCGTACGTCACTACGGCGCATTTTAAAAAAAGATCTACAGTTATACCCATATAAGGTCCAATTGGTGCAAGAATTAAAACCCCCAGATCATCGGCAACGTCTAAATTTTGCAGTTAAATTTCAAGAGTTGGCCAGAAATAAAATCAACTTTATTAAAAATTTGATTATGAGTGATGAAGCTCATTTTCATTTGAATGGCCTTGTTAATAAGCAGAACTGTAGGTTCTGGGGTTCTCAAAATCCAAGAGCCATTCATCAACGCCAATTGCACCTCACCAGGTGTACAGTATGGTGTGGGATCACATCTGAAAATGTCATTAGGCCTTACTTCTTCGAGAATGAAGATGGAAGTGCTGTAACCGTAAATGGAGAGCGGTATCGGTTTATGATAGAAAATTTTTTACGTCCTGCTCTTGAAAACAGACCTGGTATGTGGTTTCAGCAGGACGGAGCCACAGCCCATACTGCCCGAGACACAATGGCACTTTTAAGTCAAATTTTTGGAGAGCGAATAATTTCCAGAAATTCGGACTATTTTCTTTGGGGTTATTTGAAGGAGCGAGTGTATGTGAACAAGCCAGAGACAATCCTTGAACTCAAGGCACAAGTTTTGAAAGGTGTTATGGAAAATGCTCTAAAAAGAGCCCATCAGTGCGAAGCTGAAAACGGTGGTCATTTAAGAGACATTATTTTTCATACTTAGTGTAAAAAAATTTGCCTTTTGCATATTATATAATCTGGAAGAAAAAATAAAAAAAAATAATAAACGAAAAAGTTATTAAACTTTTACACCCCTTGGTTTCTTTAGGCCCACCCTGTAGTATAGCAGTTATTAAAGAATCAATATTTCACAACATTTTAACCCTTTGTGTGGGAGGTACCAGAAGGAGTGGACCAATATGGCCCATCTTCGAACTTAGCCGGAGATAGAAAAAAATATTACTACATACCAAACTTTAAGTCAATCGGTTACTCCTTTCGAGAGTTATCGTGCGCACCAGCCAGCAGACAGACAGACGGACGGACATTGCTCATTCGACTTAAAATGACTCAAAACGTATTTCCTCCGAACATTCTTGGGGTCTTAGGTCACTCCTTCGATGTGTTACACTTTTTTCCGTAGCAAATGACATATACCCTCGTCACACTAATGTGAGGGTATAATAACAATAAGCTTTGACATATTTTCATGGTATGAAGTATCCACAATCCAAAGACTCGGTTATTCAAAATATTCCACTGCACTACTCCCCCACATATGGCCATATGATTACATACATTTTTCTGTTGACTCGACGAATATCATTAACCAACCAAGTCTTTGGTTCTTTCTGGTGCTGCAACTATTGTTGGTTGCCGGTTCTGGCAGTTATTCTTCGGTGACTCACTACTCACTCAACAACGCCAACACGAATACCGAAAATTGCTTGATAACATTGTTTCAGATCTGTACCTGGCGAAAGAGGTGCACCTTCGTCCCGCGCGATCCCGTCTACGTTAGTCACCAAACCAACCGCAAATTGTGTACGCAAATAACAAAGACGGCTACTATTCCTCCTTTAGCTTTTTATCTTAATTTTATTGTTTTTTGGTGGTTTCGTCAAAACAATTTAAATTTTTACAAAATCTGTAATAATTTACAATTGGTTGAAAGCAAAAGTTGTGGTTAGTTAAGGTGATTGCAAAAAGGATTTTGTAATATGACCAAGTCACAGATGACCTTGATATTTTCCAGAATAAATTTCACATTTCAATATTTATTTAAATTAAATGGGGACCGCAGAAGGGAATTCATTAACAGGCCAGACTACTTATAAAGTGACAAAAATCTCTATTTCTTATTTTGGAAGATAAATGGTCCATGTCTTAGAACACTATGCCACTCAAAATTGTCTAAAGGGTAATTGTATATTTTTGTGTGTAATAAAAACAAATGAGTTGTTTCTAAAATTGGTCCATTCTTTGCCGCGCAGTAGGAACTTAAACGAGTAAAAAAATTATATTAAATTTTATAAAATGTTAAAATAAGGGAGGATCTTGTATCTCAAAAAGTGAACTAACAGAAACACATGTGTTGGCAAATGGATTTGCTTTGATGGATTTACGCTTTTCGGCCGTCAAGGAGTGTATTGGTCCTTTTTATATCAAAAAAGTGGTCTAATCACAATTAAATGAAAACAGTCAACATTCATCATAATCGGTGGAAATTTTCAGGTTCTGTCTGACGCTGTAGAAGAAGTCAAGTCTGGAGGGTTTATGGGGCTATTGCAAATGGGTGGAAATTTTTACAGTAATATACAGTCAAACAAATTAAATTGGCTAGAACCTTAGTGCGGAGTAGTACTCGTATCAACACATACTCCCCCTTTTCTATGGTGGGGATCATAAACATGCTGCATTGTACCGAATTTGCTGTATCTACTCGGACTATGAGCAATTAGATTTTGGTACGGTTTAGGGCTTTTGTGGGGCATAACGTCAGACTCCACATAGTGCACCCTTTATAAAATTAAATGGTCTACCGGGGTGTAATGACACCTCGAGCACATCGGTGTTATGGCTTGCAGTCTGCAGTCAGGGGAAAACGACTATATTTCTACACAGCCTCAGCAAGTAACAGCTGTTATATCCGACCATCAAAACGGAGACACAAGAAGCAGCAGATAGCGCTCAGGGTTTTGACGAAATTGGATGCTGTTGAGATTTCGACTCTTACCGAGAAACAAAAATGAATAACTTTTCTGGTCGAAGAACGTTATGGATGATTCTAAAGCCACTCAGCTGAGAGGGCCATAACAATGTAAAAAATCTAATCACCTGATGGCCTTCTGTCTTCCAAAAGAAGACATAACATCACCACCTATAGGACGCCCATGGAGTCATTGAGTAAAGTGGCAAAGAAGAGACCAAGTAGAGTCATGTGCAATCGGCCACTATGGCACAATTTCTCGTTGGCCTTAAATAGATGCCAGGCACACCACCTATCCGCAACTATGCAGGATGGCATCAGTGGAGACTCAAGCTCATAACTCATAGCGGTGATCCGTAGACATGTATAAGACTGCTCTGATTCGAGGGGGTGAGGCCTGAAAGTGCCCCCTGTGGCATGTTGCCGAGAAAACTGACATTCCTAGTCGCTACAGAGCCCTTACCGGGACAAAGAGGCGGACATTGCTAAATCGCTTTAGAAACTTACGACTATTAAAAATATATATACGTATACTGGCACAGGCACAGAAGGTGTTCTATTGATTCGTCTAACTCTTCATCTCGGCTGCTTTCGCAAAAGTCATTACGCAAGCCTTTCAATCTCTCTGCGTGTCGTCCAATAGAGATAGCGAACCGTCATGACAGACACGATAAATGAGCCTCTCCAGAGTTCATTCTAGATAGCGTCAGTTTTTTATTGTTTTTTTTTTTGTTATCTTCGGAGCGAAGAACTTAGTTTGGATATAGCTCACAGACTACCAGATACCTGCAGTGTCTATCATGCCGAAATAATGGCAATATGGGAAGTCGCCAAGTCGCAACATAGTAACCAACACTGGCGTTGTCATTTACTCGGACAGCCAGGCTGCCATCAATTCTCTGGATGCAACACCCCTAAATTCACAAACAGCCCTCGACATCCGCAGATCTCTTAACGAGATGGCTGAGCAGTTTAATATATCGGGTCCGTCAATAAGAGCGCTACAAAAGTTTTTTTTAAATAAAACAAAAACGGTTTTGGATATCAATGAAATTCTTTATTCCTGTGAAAGTACGTTCGATGCCATTAGGTATGGAACTCGGTTTCTTTTGCATGGCCACCACGGGCACGCTTGCAGAAGTCCAGACGCTGAACCCAATTTTCGACGGTTTTCAAGCATAAATCGGCCGATACTGCTGCAATTTCACGTTCGATATTCGTACGAAGTTCATCAATCGTCGCTGGCGTGTTGGCATAGACCATAGACTTGACGTAGCCCCACAGGAAATAGTCTAACGGCGTCAAATCGCACGACCGAGGCGGCCAATAGGCTGGACCATTTCGTGAGATAACACGTTCTCCAAACTTGGTTTCCAATAAATTGATTGTGGCATTCGCTGTGTGGCGCCGTCCTGTTGGAGCCACATGTCCTCCAAGTCCATATCATCCAATTAGGGCCAAAAATATTCGTTGGGGCCAAAAATATTATCATTGAACGGTAGCGATTCCCATTCACAGTAACGTTCCGGTCTTGATCATCACGGAAGAAGTACGGCCCAATGACGCCGCCGGCCCATAAACCGCACCAAACCGTAATTTTTTCGGGATGCAATGATGACTTATGGAGTACGTGTGGATTGCTGTCTGACCAATAACGCATATTTTGTTTATTGACGAAGCCATTCAGCCAGAAATGAGCCTCATCGCTGAATATGATTTTTCGCGCTCTTAACGTTGAGGCCACTGACTCCTAATTTCGGTAGTAAATTTTAATAATTTCGACTCGTTGGCTCGTATATCTTTCCATCATGAAATGGCAAACCTTACTGAAGAGAAATGTCAAAAGAGCGGCAAAAAATATGGCGTCGTTTGTTGTCCCTGTAAGTCTACTTTTGTAGCGTTCCTGTTGAAAAACCCTTTACACCTCATATGAGTGCCTGTGCATAGGGATATCCCGGGGAACTGCAATGCCGATGAACTTGCTAGGAAAGGGGCGACATTACAAATTCTCGAAGAATTTGCATATATTGGTGCGCCACTATCCACGTGCAAGCTTTGGCTTAGGCAAGAGGCAATCAGGCAGTCCAACGATAGATGGACAGAAGTAGCTAGACAAATCTGGCCAAGGTATGACCTGAGAAGATCAAAATATCTCCTCGCACTAGAGAGGCAAATATTGTCTACGTTACTTTCAGTTCTGACGGGACACTGCTTGATCGGCGAACACGCCAAAAGATTGGGTATTGACTCCAATGACTTCTGCAGAAGCTGTGGAGATGAGAAAGAAGTCGACTGGACATACAGGGGTCGGCCCTTGTATGCAGCCTAACAGATCTTTCCAGTACCGATATTCGTATTATCGATAAATTTGTATATCAAACAGGTTGGTTTCGATGAGGGGCATTTCAGCCCGTGGTAACACTAGGGAACTTAACTGGTCTATGTGAGTTTGAAAACAAAATACAGCTGCCACCATAACCTAAACCAGTTTCCTGGTATGTCCCTGTGGCCTGGCACTGATATCAGGTGAATATCAACTTTTCAATCTATCCGCGACAGTGGAGGTCAGTTTCGGCCATTTGTAATATGTCATGATCTGTCATTTGTTTTTCATTGTATTCAGTAGAGTTTACAATTTCATCATGGAGAGATATACGCCAGAACAATGTTTACATATTATTCAGTTTTATTTTAAAAATAATCGATCTCCAATTGCAACTTTTCGTGCGCTAAGTCCATTTCTTTTGAAATAAAAAAACACTCTCCGGTCGACCTACGACCTTGACACGACTCGTTAAGAGCTATATTTTTGTCATCGACCGAATGTGGCTACGTGCCACACAGCAAATGAAACAATCGAATTGTTGCGAGAAATGTTTGGAGATTCGATTATTTCCAGAAATTCTGATAAGAAGTTGTGATTTAACACCATTAGACTATTTCTTGTGGGGTTATTTGAAGTCATTGGTCTTTCGAAATAAACCACACTCTCTTCAAGCTTTACAAGTCAATATTGAACGTGCCATTCATGACATACGACTTGATGTAGTGGAAAAAGTGCTTGAAAATTGGGTTCATCGAATTCGTTCCTGCAGAAGAAGTCATGGAGGCCATTTGAATGGCGTTTTATTTACAACTTAATTGTATCGATTGTCCTTCACATTAAATAAAAAACTTTTGAATTTTCTTAACAATAAGTGTGTTTTTTTCAAAGAAATCAACCTGTACTTGTAGCAGCCTGACTATTAGAAAAAATATTGATACCGACTTTAGTCAAAACGTAAATATTCAGTCATTCTGCAAACTCTTTATTGGCTAAGATTTCTGTCTGGTACACACTACAGTGAATAGCTTAAGTTCCCCAGAAAAGACACTAAAGCCCACTTGGCTGTTGGGTTTGAAACCGTCTGTATAGAAGAAACCGTCTGTATAGAAGAAACCGTCTGTATAGAAGTTAAGCTATAAAAACGAGATACTTCTTGTCAAAAAGTGGTTCAGTCATAGTGTAATCTACAATGTCCGAACGGTCAGGCATTGTGTCTAGAATGACCTGACTGACAGTTCTAATAGCAGTGCATGTGACATTTAGTGCCAAAGTCGGTGTCGTTCTCAACACACCAGATACACAAATCAGACATTTGCTTTACATGGTTTAGTATCTCGCTGAAGGTGGATTTGTGCACCAGACGACAATGCCGTATGACATTATCGGTCTGACTACAATCAATAAAAAATACGCGCGTTCGCCCCACAGCCCTTCCAGAATGTTAGGTGTGAAGTTGAACTCCCTGTCTAGTAGAATTCTGTGTATTCTGTGCTTTCAGAGAAGGGAATTTCTACACCCCCAAAGAGACAGATCCAACTGTTGGTACCTTAAATCTCTTCATACTATTGTTTATTACTATCGAGTTCAAGTTCGTTGTTTCCTCTTATTTTCCTTAATTTAAAATTTAAATTTATACTAATTTCTTATATTAATGATGATTGCTAATGATTATACGCTGGACAACAAGCAATTCATAAGTTAGCTGTTGAAATATTTTTACCGTTACACCCTAGTACACACCACAACATACGTACAGTAATTAATCAATCATTTTGATCGTTTGCAATATAATTTATAGTCTCACTATTTCGCATGGTTTAAACCAAGTTTGAGGTACATAAATAAACGAACAAAATATAACAAAAGAAAGATTCACACTTACCACTCTTTGCTCACTTCGTGGTGGAGTTCTTGCATTTGACGCTGCTGTCTGCTCCCAATCTTCTCTGCTGTGGGGAGAAAATAAAAATACAGATGCATAAGAAAAAACAGAAAACCAACAAATAACATTTTACTAAAGCTTTCACCACACCACTGTTAAAAGTTCACCACACGCGCCCTGGTAGACTAATAATAACAAGAGATATCTGTTCGCTAGCGAATATAGCATTTACTTTTTCTCCCGTTAATAAATATATGATTGATTGACCATTTGAGAAATTATTTATTCGTACAAATTTACCAGTCTACTAGGGTAATGTTGTTCATTAAGGTCTGACAAAAAAGTAGTTATTTTTTCTAAATTAGCTTAGGGATTTTTTTAAGATAAAATGACCTCTGAAACTGAAATTATCGGTGTATATATTGTAGTCTTCTAGCATGTGTCATTCAAAAGAGCTATACAATATTGTAAATCTATGCAAATTTATACTGAACCGCGGCACACAAAACTAACATAATCCATGCCTTCGTTCAAATTCAGCCTCTGAAAGTGGGTTATCCAATTTCTGATGGCAACAGAAATCTCAACCACGGTTCATCCTGTATAGCTCCGGAGATATCTGCTTTTGAAATTAAAATTTTCTAATTTTCCATAGCTTAATATTTTAAAGATTTTAGATTCTAAAAATAAAATTATTGTTTTGCAAATGTACCAACAATTATCACATTTCTTTTGAATGAATTCAGAAACGGAAAAGTTGTACACATTTTAAAATTGTGTGTGACCCTATTTGCAGCTCTGTAGCTACTCCACTATTTGGTTTAAACTACACAATTTTATAACCGAAGATCGCCAATACTTCTTTCATAAGTGTGTCATGTTTCAGGAAAATATGTTGACTGGTCAAGAAATGATCCCTGTGCGGTTTAGAAAGCCAACATTTAAACTTCAGCTCGCCAATACCTCATCTACAATAAACAAATTATTTCATACTAAACGCTTTACACATTAAGAAAAAATATTCCCGTTTTTTGCGAAGTTCTTCCACTGCTCATTGTTTGGGTATAAAAATGACTCATTTTGGATGTTAAACTTTCCAGACGGTTCTCTATTGGGATATATTGTGGAGGGAAAAGGAACCAATAACGGTACCCTCTCAAAGATATCTTTTGATATAATACGTGGACAAAATAGGGTACAGTGGACTTTTTTCGTCACCGTCCCCTTTTTTACTAGAAGAATATACCTTTTTCTGCTCCTTTTTATAATAAATTACTTTCCGTTTTTATAGGAAAGAGCATTATTTTATTTAAAATTAATTATATCATTTTTGGGTTGGTAACTATTTTGTTGTACTTAAATGTGTACCATAGGTGGATCCTTTCTTTCTTGTGTAAAATCCAAAAATGCCATTTTAGCCTCAACTCAATAACTCAAGTCCACTCATTTGTTATCTGTATTCATGAACCGAGTTTACCATAGAGAGTTGTTAGCTAATTAATGCTAAGTACAGTGTTTACCTTGACAGTGCACCCTATTAGTCTCTTCGATTGTAAAGGGTGTCCCAAGAAGAGCGCAATTTTTTAATTTTAAATAAAACACAGATATTTAAGAAAAAATCGTGAAACTTTATTATATCGTAAAGTAGAAAGAATGAGGTTATGTATGGAACAATATATCGTGCAGATGGCCGCCGCGGCTTTGCTGGCATGCACGCGATCTTTTAATGAAATTTTCAATGACCGTTTTGCATGAATGCTGCGGTATTTCATTAATGCAGCGTCCAATTTCGTCTTTTAAGGCTTGAGTCGTCGTCGGCTTATTCGCGTAAACCATCGACTTCAAAAAACCCCAAAGAAAAAAATCTAATGGTGTTAAATCGCACGATCTAGGCGGCCAATTCTGATCTCCAAAACGCGAAATAACACGACCGGGAAATGACTGATGCAGCAATTGAATTGTTTCTCTGGCTGTATGACATGTGGCGCCGTCTTGTTGGAACCACATGCCCTCCACATTCATTTCTTCAATTCTAGGCAAGAAAAAACTGGTTAAGTGGATTTGGAGACACCAATTTGCTGAGCTCGGTGTCGAATTGAGGTGGATGGAGTTTGAGCGACATCATCACGTACAGCTGCGACATTTTCGGTCGATCGACCTGGTCGATGGCGCGTTGTTGTCTTTACATCACTAACAGACCCAGTTTCGGCAAATTTATCCATTAATCTCTTTACAGTTGACTCTTTTGGAGCATTATTGTGACCCCAAATTGATCGCAATTTGCGAACTGTAGCCGCAAAACTTTCACCATTTTGGTAAAACAATTTCACAATGAGAATGCGTTGTTCATTCGTGTAGCGCCCCATTTTTACTAACCTCGTACCTTCTACTAACAAACAATAACAATTATTCAAATGTCAAACAATGACACTTCGAATGTTGCGAGATTTAAAAATTGCGCTCTTCTTGGGACACCCTTTATAACTCTGGCGTTTGAGTTCTCTCGCGATTCTCGACTCTGCATATAACATAATTGAATCGAGAGTTTCAAAAACCTGAATAGGTTGGTTTCACTGCGGATACGCTTTCAAAGGACAATTTGAACACAGTGATATTAACCAAGTATTTATATTCTACTCGACACTGTACAGTGTATTATAAGTTTTTTCGTGGCAGATGTTTGTAACGCCTAAAAATATTGAAGCTAGATCCAACTTAAGGTCAGGGCTGTGGAGTCGGAGTCTTGGCTCGATAAAATTTGCCAGATAATAGTATCTTCCATCAAGAACGAAACCTACCAACTTTGAAGAAAATCTGTTCAAATTTAGATGATACTACATTTCGATATTTCATCTAAGCGCTTTACACATTTGTCAACATATCTTTATAAAACCAAAAACGAACCTTGTCCAATTTCATAAATCGGTCCAGATTTACATATGGGCCCGCCATGTTGAATCTAAGCGCTATACAATATGTACGTTTAATGGTGAATTTTCAATTTAATGTGGCAATGCCAAATCAAGCGGCGCACTGTGGTTCAAAATTGAATTTTACTGGGCAAGAGTCAAATTTTTTGTCATCGCCGATTTCTAAAATGTTAATGCCATTCAATAGCAAAGATATTGAGACTAGGGTAGCCAAAAAATTTGATCAAAATATTTATTATTTTGGGCGTGGTGTGCTGCTGAAAACAAATATTTTATGTAATTCATTCTCGCATTTTTTTTCGTTACGTACGTAGGATAGTACTCTTTGAAAAATTGCCAAAAGTATTACTGTACTGTTTACACGTGGTTTGTTATAACATATTTCCACAGGTACTATATTTTTGTCAACTTCGAATTTTAGTAGAATTAAACTTTTTAGCATCAAGAGACTTCAAGAAGATTTTGGTACCAGGAGAAAGTGCCCTCTTTAAGCTTTTATATACTTTTGTACCTGTACCACTTTTTTTTAATTTAATGAAATTACTCGGGAAAAAATTTATTGTTCTTTCTATTTTACCTGTGCATATGACTATGTTGTAGGTACACCAAGCCAAGTTATATGTGCTTTATGACATATTTTTTGGTTGGTTTTCTATTTTACCTATGTTTATGCTACTTCTGAACAGAGTATGACATTATACATGTAAAAGGATAAAATCCAGTGGTATTCGAATACAAACTCTATTGCAAAATTATATCCAAGCAGAAACAATCAAATTTTAGAATATTAAAAAAATGGAGAACTTCAGCTATAAAGAGTTATACGAAGAGTATTTTAGAAACAAAAAGAAGGAAAATGTTTTAAGTTACGTTCAAAGCAAAGTAAATTCCCCAAGCATCGAAATACAATTGCAACTACAAAATAAAGTAAACATCAACAACTTAACTAAGCGCTACAAACAAGTTGGATGGAATAAGCATACATTTTTTAAGACCTTTGCAATATGGTTAGAGGGCGCACTTAGTGTCCAAGTATCTTCAGAAAGTAAAAATCAAAACAATTGTGGGAGACCAACAAAATCACTAGGTAACTGTAGCGATAGATCTAAAAGGCAGAAACATAAAGATATCTATGAAGAAATCAGATGTGAAACTATTGCAGAAAGCTTGTTACATCAATTGGCCTTCGGTAGCTTAGTGGTTAGTGCGTTAGACTTGGATCCCGAAGGTGCTGGGTTTAACTCCCAGCCATGGCACCGGAAAAATTTAACATCAACATTTCATGTTTTCATCATAATTCGAGTTTCTGCAGCTAACAATAACTCACCGGTCGTACTACCACTACAACAACATCTGATCACACAAGTCAACAGGGAAGCTAAAAATAGACATAACACCATGACGACTATTAACAGAAATGCAGCGCTTCTAGTGGAGAATAGAAACGGCAATACTCAAAAATGACATCCATTCCCTGATATTAACAGACGAATGTTAACTTACAACCGGACAACATTGAGTGGATGAAAAACAACACAAGGTTCCCGCGATAATCGAATATATGCCGGAACGAAGTCTGTAGTAGAAATAGACTTAAGGATTATCAACTCAGCGTCTCCAAGCTGCTACAAAAACAACGCACAAAAGCCGAAATTGTTGAAAAAGTTTTAAACGCTAGTCCTCTGAGAACAAAGCGGATTATTAAGAGTATTCCAACTACAGGCGATGAAAAACAGTTCTCAAATGAAGAGGCATTATCATTATTTTTGGATTTGAAGTTAACAAAACACCAATATACATAGCTCAGGTTGCAAAAAGGCTCAAATATGTATCCATCATATCATCACATACTTGCCGCTAAAAAGGAATGTTTGCCACCAACGGATACTATTAAAATCACATCGAGTTCGGCAGAGGTAAAACTTCAAGACCTACTTAATCATACAGCTCAACGCTTGCTACAATCATTTAAAGGACATGATTTGAAGAAATATGGGAACTGCAAGTTAACTCTCTTTTGCAAATGGGGATATGAAGGTTCTTCGGGACAAAAACAATACAAGCAATCTGTATGTGAAAATACTTCAGACGCAGATATGTTCATGGTGTCATTTGTGCCATTGCGATTGATAAAGAATTTGGAAGACTCTGTATCTTCGACCAGTACGATGCAGACGACATTCTGCAGACCAATCAAATTTGAATTTAAAAAAGAAACTCATGATACCAAAAAAGAAGTCAATGATCAAATTATAAGACTGCAGCCATTAGAAGTAGAAATTGAAGGCCAGACAATTTAAGTTAACTAGCAATTAGTGCTAACGATGATAGATGGAAAAGTTGGCCAGGCTTTGACTGACACAAATCGACCTCAAGCAAAATAAACCCGGAAAACTCAGTACATAATACTGATGCATATGAATTTGGATTATCGCCACTACATACAATAATATGATTTATGGAACACATACTTAAAATCAGTTATGATTTGGATTTTGCAACTACAGGATCAATAAGAAACAATGACACCAACAAGGATTTAAGAAATTTAAAAAAGAAACATGTTCAGGATGAATTTCTCAAATGTGGGTTGATTATATACCAACCAAAACAAGGATCAGGCAATACCAATGATGGGAATACAGCAAGAAGGTTCTTTTGTGATCCCAAAAAAGCATCTGAAATAACTGGTGTAGATATAAATCTCTTTTCAAGATTTAAAACAATTGTCGATGTACTTGCGTGCCATAAACAAATTGATGATAAAAAATTTAATGAATATACTGAGGAAACTGCACGAATATATAATACCAAATATTCATGGAGAAATATGTCTGCAACAGTGCACAAAATTCTTTATCATGGAGGAGATGTCATTAAGCATCATTTGGTACCAATCGGAGATCTATCAGAGGAAGCCCAGGAAAAACGAAATAAGGATTAAATGTTTTTTAGAGAGCACAATACCAGAAAAATATCTCGAAATTGTACATACGAAGATCTATTTAATATTTTGTTGGCAACGTCAGATCCCCTCATCTCCAGCATTCGAAATCAATGGAAAGTAGAACATCGGGACTTAGATGAAGATGCAAGAGGGCTGCTAGAGGACAGAAATATACGGAAAATATGGAATATTTCCAGGCAATTTTTCAACCGAACGAATAAAAATTATAATTTACTGTTTTTGTTACATATATAAGTAAAAGATAAATGCTTTCCTTAATGTTGTTGAAATACAAAATATAAAATATCGAGGAATTTTTTTTTGTCGACAAAATTTTTTTTTTTAGTTTTACAAAATTTATTATTAAAATGGTTTATTTATCAACGTATGACATTCTTTTAATAAATAAAGAAGATGAAAGCAAAACAAAACCCCACATTTCTATGTTAATATTAAAAAAATTCAAAAGTTAAACTTTGACCTTGAATTCCTCAATAACTGCTGACTCGATTTTATTAAAATAAAAACGGACGAAAAGCTTAAGGAGTTACCTGTCGAACAAAAATTACTAAAATATCTCTATCGGTTCCAAAGTTACAGAGTTTTGGCCAGTAAAAAACGATTCTGAACCACTGTGCGGCGGGGCAGAGAAGTTGAACAATTTTCAACTTTTCTGACAAATCAGAATCATAAGAAAAAAACAATATCGATAAAAATTCACAACATTCCTTCTTATTCTGCTCTGATAGGATTGTGTAGGGTAATATACAGTCGGCTCCGCCCCACTTTAGCCCTTCCTTACCGGTTTTAAAATGTATTTGATGTCTTAAATAGCTGACCTCCACGACAAGAAATGTCTAAGCTACGAGAAAAATCGAACGGATTTGTTGCTTCAATATTAAATTTTTCGTTAGTACATTTTTTAACCATTAAGTATTGTAGCATAATTGAGTTGTTAAGGCATTAGATGTTGTTTTTCATACTTGAGAATCAAAATAAATATAATGTAGATAAAAACATTTGATTTTAGTCAGTATCGCCTAATTTAATATACATTAATTTCCATCAGTTCCGACCAAATTCAATTGCTTTCCTGTGTATTAAGAGAAACGTCTCTTAATATTTCAAAATAGTTTTAGAAATTTGAATTTATCTAATAATAATCTCAGAATTAGCTTCTATTAAACTTATTTGAGGTTTGTTCGAGAAAAACTAACCTACACGCAAAACATAGTTACGAGTATCACCCGCAAATGGTCTTTGTTTCAAATCATAAGAGAAGTTCGACACGTCTTGTTATTATTAGTCACTGCTTGCTCTTTTGTGTTGAAAACATAAAAAGCTTTTCAATGTCATTGTGGTGTATTATGGAAACATAAAAAGCTTTTCAACACAATGTGTTGTGTTGTTTAAGAAAACTCACCTATCCATGCGTTGTATGAACGGCCTTTGGGCCGTACTGTCATGAATGCGTACTTGGTCGGGCGTTATTTCCTCCAGAAACAGATTGCGCTGTGTGGGCATTGTTTGAAAGCTTCCATCGTTGTCGAAATAGAGGGGACTTAATGGTCGACACGAACCACTCAAAAGCTCGTCAATGTTTTGATGGCGCGAAATAAACTGTTTACCATTTTTCGAACGCAAATCATTGTTGTTGTACTGCTGTGGAGGGGACCATTGTTTTTGTGGCGAATGTTTTTCATTCAGGTGCTCTTGTTGACAAGCGGAGGTATTGTTAGCATTCTCGCTGTAGGCCGCCAAGTGGCTTAGTGTGGGGGAGGCAGGTGTTGTTGCACCTAAAATTGGCATTAGATTTGGTGTGTCCAACACTGCCGCATTGGCCGCCGCCGCCGACATTGTTGTTGCGCTTGTCTGTTGAACTTTTGTCATTGGAATGTTGTCGTAGGGAGAGGAGCAATATGGCTCATGTCTTGCTGGCTGCTCTTCTTCTTGTTGCACGGGACTGGCACATTGACCCAGAGGTGGTGGCCGTTCCGAGTATTCGAAATTGAACGAATTACTCAGTTCTGTCTGTGAGTCAGCACGATTTGAGGGCATAAAGGTTGAATGTTGATCATCATCGAATTGTTGTACAACTTCGTCATCGTCGGTATTCGATTGGAAGGATTGATTTAGAGGTTGGTAGTTATCTGGCATTCGATGGGCGGCGGTCTGTTCGGCGGCCCAACGTTGTGGTGTAATTCTCGAGCGGGGAGGCTGTTCCGCCTGCTCTTGATATTGCCGATTGCGGTCCTGGAGCCAACGTTCCTTTTGTTCTTCCAGCGATTGTTGGTGGGTAAGGACTCTTTTGACGGGGCTTTCATTGGACCTTCTATCCTGCTGCAGCCATATGTCTTGTTCGCCACTTTCACAAGGAGGTGTGGCCTCCTGCTGCCATTTTTCTGCCCTTGTGCGGGGTTTTCCCTCTAATCTTTGTTCAACATCTCTAGATCTACTACGCGTTTTACTTCTTTCGGGGCAATCTTGTTGCCACCATGCCTCTTCTTCCTGTTCTGAGTCTACTCTCGAGAATTTGAATAGCTTTTTGGTAGGATTAAGTTGACGTTGTTCCTTTACGGCATGGTTATTATCGGCCACAAAACGTCCAGTTTCTTCAAGGGATTGTTGAGGTGAAAATACCTTCTTAACAGGGCTTTCGCTGCTACTCCTTCTATCTGGGAACCACATTTTCTGGTTGCCCGCTTCTGCGGGAGGAGTTCCGACCTGCTTCATTTTTGGCGGACAATGCTCGGAATCCTGAGACCTACTGCGTGTTTGGCCTCTATCGGAGGAATCTTTTTGCCACCATGGCTCTTCCTCCTCCTGATCAGAATCTACTCTCGATAAATTAAATAGTTTTTTGGTGGGACTAGTTAGACGTTCTTCTTTCTCAACCACGACTTGGTTGTTCTGCTTGTTTTCCACCAATCGCTCGGGATCTTGAGATATGCTACGTTTTTCCTCTTTGTCAGAGTTATCTGCCATCCACCAGGCTTTTTCGCCAGACTCTACCCGGGGAAGATTGAAGAGTTTCTTGATGGTTGCATTTTTAGGCGGTGCCTGCTCTGATTCACTGTTGGCGGCATCTACCATACGCTCTGGCTGTTGGGACTTACTGCGTTGGCTGTCTTTATCCGAGTTGTTTGACTGCCACCAGGCTTTTTCGCCCGACTCTACTCTCGGAATTTTAAAGAGTTTCTTAGCAGGACCTGACATCCACCACTTCTTTTGGTCTGTAGTGCTACTGGATGACGGTTCTGAAGATTCCGTCGTCTGCTGATTCTCTATATTCTCGGAGGATTTACTCACTTCTTTGGAATTTTCTTCTTGTTGCCACCAGGGCGTTTCGCCCGACTCAACTCGACATATTTTCAATTGTATTGTACCATTTTGTTTGGGTGCAGCAACTGGAGGGGGTTCTGGTTGTTCAATCTGCTTGTTTGCCGCACTGCCTACCTCTTCATCATCATTCCACCAGTCGGTTTCGGGAGTTAAGCGACTGCGTGGAAACGGTCTGGAGGACTCTCCATCGGTTGTTTCTTGTTGTTCCGTATAGTAACCAGGTTTCGTTTTATAATCTAAATCGCTTATAGAAATATCTTTTGGATAATCCTTTTCGTTGTGATAGTCGTTCGGATTCGGGTCGTTTTCATCCGTTTCCCACCAGCCCGTTTTGGCATCTTTGTTACCGTTCTCATCGAATATATCTGTCCCCACATCGTCTTCTTCATCCTGATTCAAAGTGGTCAGGTCATCGGCCAATGTGGCATCCTCATCGTTGCGCAACCACCAGGCTGCTTCGCCGGAATCCGCATGCCGCACCTTGAAACGCATTTCATCTTTGAAACTAAAGTCCAAGGCCGATGAAGTATCGATTTGTTGACTGGTATCTTGCCACCAACTGGCCTCTTCCGAGTCTGTGCCACCCGTAGAGGTTGTTCCAGTAGTGGTTGCCGTATATGGCGATAATGATTCGGATTGTTGTTCGGTAGGCATTCTGGAAGATACGCTTGGGATGCTGGACTTCTGTGCACAATGTGAGGAAGATGTCACGGAAGTTGAACGCGACTTGGATTTCGATTTGGATTTTGAGATGGAAGTTGTCGGCGTAGACTTTGCGGACGACGACGACGATTTCGTTATGCGTGTGGGATGTTCACTCGCAGAAGATTCTCTAGTATATTGAACGGGACTATTACGTTGACTACTGGCACCAGTGCTGCCGTTCGATTTTGCTGGTGTTGAGATTTTCGTTGTTTTCGTTTCGTTTGCTCGTATTAAACTAATGCTCTTTTTCGATGATGATTTTGTCGATCCCACATCTAAATCGGTAGATGTGGTTCCGCTACCGCCACCGCTGCCAGCACCACTTGCCCCACCTGAGGTCTCGGAGCTTTCAAGGTATATTTGCTCGTCGCTATTGGTATTTTTCTGTTGGGTTACAAAAAAATTCGACACAGAAGACAATTTTTTCAAACGTCGTAGGGGATCTTTTTCGGGGCGGGATGATGCGGATGATGATTTCTTTAGAGCAGATGATTCAGATTTCTTTGTTTTGCTGCCACCAACAGTGATTGTTGGTACAGCGTTACCTGCCGTCGTAGGGCTTGTAACAGCAATGGTGGGTTGTGGCACTGATCTTTTTATACGCGATGACGTTCCACTTGAACTTTGATTGTCCGAGTTGTTGGTGCTGCTGCTGAGGGTAGTGGTGGTACTGCTGTTAGTTGTTGCCGGGGAAGGAATGTCCTTGACCACCTTCTTTTTGATGATTTTCTTGTGGGGCTTTTTAACTTCTGCCGAGCTTTCCGTGCCACTTGACGAAGAGGCTGGGACCGTTACTAAAATTTTATTCGATCTGGTGGCTAGAGGCGATGCTATCAAGGGAGACTTCTGTCTAATACTCGTGGCACTATTTTGCCGACTGAGTGGTGATGGTGGGGTCCTACTTCCCAAAGGCTTATTTAGACATTTCTGCCGCAATTTACTTTCGTTGAGATTACGACTTCTGATGGATCTATTGGAAGCATTGCTTATCTCGGATCCCACACTGGGTGACCTTTCTAATCGTTGTATAGCTTGCAGGGCACCATTCAAGGCTTCAATGGTATTAAAATCGGAATCATTTCCAGTACTGGGAGTTCTGGATTTGCGAGCCCGATCTGCTGCTGATCCCACATTCAGGGAAGATTTACGGAAATCTTTATTTGGCAATTTTGTCAATTGGAGACTTGTGGAACTGGGTGATGACAATTTTAGCGGCGATTCAGCCTTAGGTCCTACAGGTGGTTTATGAGGACTAAGACTTTCCACCGAAGATTGGCGGGATTTTAGCCGCCCCACTCGCGGAGGAGATAGTTTGGATTTGGAGGATGCGGAAGATTTTGTAGCTGCTTTACTTGAACTACTGCTGGATGTGGTGGAATCCTCGCGTTTACTTTCGTTCGTGGACAATGAGGCTGATTTTGAGGTGGTCGAGAGTGGGCTGCTGCTGTAACGCAGATTTGAAGGCGAACCACGATCACTACGTGGACTATAGGGTGATAGACGAGTAGTCACTGCATATCGCGAGTATTTGCTGGTATCATCCGATTGCATTTCCTTCTCCAGCATTTTTCTTTTCTGGGTGGAACGTAGAATAGTTTTCTCTATGGTCATGGCTATGTCAGTACGCGGAGATTGGCTGTGGTGAGAGGGTGGACTGCCAGGAGGATTTGGTGATGTTCCCCGTGTACAAACAGTTATTGTTAGAAACAGTTCTGCGGGTACTTCCAAATCTTCGTCTTCCGAAGTATCAGATTCCTCTGTAGTTTCTGAATCTTCTTCTGCTTCAGTTGGACTTTTCTTCTCCTCTTGAATGGGAATGGGTGCAGGTTCTTCAGATTTCTTTTTATTTTCCGATTGCTTTTCATTTGATTTAGGAGGAGATGTGTTTTTAGCTTTGCCAACAGGTCGACCTCGGTAATCACTTGATATGGACAGCGATTTATCTGATATGGAGGCGGAAGATGGCGATCGTGTTGTGCTTGCACTGCGATAAGTTGGGGATTTATCTGGTACAGATGTGGAGGAATGAGATTGTGTTGCGCTAGAGCTGCCATAAGTCGTAGGCTTTACTGCTACAGAGGGGGAGGTGGAGGTAGGAGTTTGTAACGCCCTAGAGCTGCCATATGACATGTACTTCTCTCCATCAGAGTTTCCATAAGACACGGGTTTCTCTGTTACAAATGCGGAAGAAGGCGTTCGTATGGTGTTCGAGCTACCATAGACCACAGACTTATCTGTAGCTTTGGCATTGTCATAACTCATGGACCTCTCAGCCAAGGAGGCCGAGGAAGGAGTTCGTTTTGCACTGGAACTACCGTAAGATGTGGTCTTATCTACTAATGAAGTTGAGGAAGGAGTTCGTTTTGCATAAGCTGTAGATTTATCTGCCAATGAAGTCGAGGAGGGAGTTCTTGTTGTACTGGCACTACCATATGCAGAGGAGGATTTCTCTCCTATGGACGTTGAGGAAGGCGTGCGTGTTGTCCCATAACGCGTGCTGTACGAAGAGGAGGGAGGAGCGGTTTTTGGTACATTCATGCGATAGGAATTCGAAGAGCCATATCCCAATTTGTATTTGCTCTCCAAGGCAGGACTGGGATCACGGGACTGAGCTCTGTAAGGTCTTGTTACCGGGCTGGGATCTCGGGATCGAAGGCGGTTTGTATGTTCCAAAGCCGCTGGACTAGGCTCTCGCGAATATTTGCCCAAACTACTGGACGTCGAGCCGTAGCGTTTAAGTTGACTAGCGGATTTCATACTCAAGGAATCGCTGCCCGTCGTGGTGCTATCTGGTTTCTTTAGTGTTGTTGTAGTGGCTGACGAGCAGGAGGAGGAGGGAGTATAGCGGCTGACATAGGAGGTGGCAGGTACTACAACGGGAGTGTCGCGTTTTAAACGATAAGTACCCCCCGAAAAGGAGGGTCGGTATGAGGTTGGGGAGCTAAGGGTAGATGAGGAATAGCGTGGAGTGGTGCTGCTACTGATATCATCACGTGTGGAATACTAGAAAAAAAAGAAAAGGAAATCGTTATTTTTATTGGCAAAAATCAATAAATTATCGCATCACTCACCGAATTGGTTGAGGTTCCTGATTTATAACTGGAGGGTAGAGACGATTTAAATGGTGTCTAAAAATAAATAGGAGAACGGAAAAGGTGATTAGAAACATTCAACTATTGGCAAAAATCTCAAATTCAAGAAAAGCTATAAAAAGCAACAATTTGAAATTCCAACAATCGCCCTTTTTATGGACTGTCTTTAGTTTCCAAATCATTAGAAACGTTGCACATTAAACCATAAAACTAAGGGCCTCTTTAATGGACTTCACCATACTTTTGCTCTCTGTCTTCCCCCCTCCCTACGATCTGTCGATGGATGTGTGCTTAAAATATCTGTGGAAAAAAAAGAAAACGCATTTTCATTTCGCAACAGTCCGTCCGTTGGCTGGCACTTGGACTTCTATCGATCAACGCTCGCCTGATGTAAAGCGCGCCAAACGTTCAAATGTACAAGGTCCACATGCCCTGTCCAAATGGTTGCCGGCATTTGTATGGGTCTCGGTGTCTCTGCGTTGCGTATTTGCTTTGTAAATATCAATCACATCAGATTTTATTTGTTTTATTATTGCCACATATCGTTTGCATCACTGTCGAGTTAATTCTCCCCTTCCTCTGCATTCGCGTGATATACACACTTAGCGCTCGGCTTGGTCCGCACGGACATGGCCACAGACTTTTGAGTGCACTATGCCGCCGCCTGACAGCGAAATGCAACAACCTTTTGTCAATTCTACAGTAGGGTAACGTGCCACCACACTGCAGTCAGCTGCAAGTTTTCATTCAATGGTGTGTAAGTACCGAAACAATATAGATTTTTAACCCCATTGATGTGTTCTTCAATGACAATTGTTTAAATGGGGGAAAATATAGCTCGACTAGAGGTTCATGGGAAGAAATAGGGGTAGTTTTCGAACAATCTTCTAGCCCTCTATGGTTGAGCCATGGAGAAAATCAAGAGTTGTTTCTCATTTACTAGATATTCGTCAAGAATTGTAGAGTTGATGAACTTGCTAAATTTAAGTATATGTATGTATCTATCCAATCCTTGATCAGATATCTCGGTATTCTAATAGGTGGACTGATACTTCGGCTTCCTATTGTAAGCATACCCGGCCTTCAAAGAAACTGTATAACTATCGGCTCTTTGAGATACTTGAGAAAGCTGACTTTGCAGCTGTAGCAACAAGCAGAGATCATCTCTAAAGTGGGCACGGAGTATCGTTGAAGAACAGGATATTTACAACTAACTATGGGCAGATGCTCAGACGGAGAACCCGGCTGTAATTAAATCTGTGGATGCTACATCTAAATTCACAAATAGGCGCCTCCCTGGAGGCATGTGAAGTTTTATAGAGAATGGGTTGCCCTCTGCATTGTCCAACGTAATACACGCTCTGCTGAGATCTACATATAAAACCTTTCTAATAAATATTACGTCTTTCGAAAAGTATAGGATCTCTGCGTTCTCCTGAAGAACCGCCGGCTTCCAGAAGGGAAGAAGTGGTCACTGATAACACTGGTCCTTGTACCCGTCGGATGACCTCGAGGGTATAGTTAGCAGTAGCACGGCCAATAGTATTGTACGTTATTGTAGTGTATTGGATGGCGACCGATAAGTGATCCATTAACAGTCTACTGATGAAGGTTCAGAGAACCAAAGGCCCAACTATAATATGCATAAGCTAGCATAAGCAACTGTGCGAATACATATAAATCGTATGCGCCAAACTATAATGTACTTAAGTGAACTTTTCTTTAAGTTCTCTCAGTTCCCATTTGATTAAGCACGAAATCAAACTTAACGCACATTCCGTACGGAGTTGCTTATGCATATTATAGTTGGGCCTTAACTGTCTGAGCTTCAGCGGAGCTTTAATGATTACAGCGCCATTTATACTGCATATATACTGCTGGTGGACATAGTGACTAGCGAATTTGCAATCAGAACGGCATTAAGACTAAACGATCTATAAATGAGGAGATACAAGAACTATGGCCACATCAGGATATAACATTGTAGTGCAATTGTAACCGAACAACCACTTTCAATGGGAACTTTACGACAGAGATTCTGAAGGAGGAATAGGTTGGCAGAATAACCGGGAATAGAAACTACACCCAGGAAAATAATTGGTTGGAATTCGATTGTAACAATAAAAAAATAGTACTAGCAACAAAAAGTATATTGCCTTCACCGTCTGTCGGTTGTATTTAAAAATAAATAGTTGAAACAACAATAATAAGATGGATACGATCAAATGAAAATACTTGCAACTAAATCGATGGTTGTATCAATCGAATTAAGATTGTTTTTTTTTTCATTGACACTTGGTTAGTTGTGGTAACCTATTTTAAATTTTCATTATAGTACCATATGATCGATTTTTGGTTGTGACAACCAATATTTTATTCTTGACAATAGAAATTGTATTAATAGACCAAAGATTATTATTGCAGCGAATAATTGGTTACTACAACAGAAAAAATATTAATAAATAATCGTTTATTGGTTATCCCAATCATTTCCCAAATTTAGAATAATTAAATGTATTTTGGGAAATACAACCGAAAGATTGGTTGCTGTTCTTTTGCTGATACATGACAAACAAAAAATAAAATTACTCGACATAAATAAATCTTCAACATTTTGTTCATGAGCGGTATATGTAGTCAAAAATAATCTCGTGTGGATAATAATGTGTGGAATGCAGAATATGTTGTGCAAAATTGTTTACATAAATAAAAACTAAAAGCAACAATCATGAAATTGAAAGCACAGGCTTAAACGATATTTACATACAAGTTTTGTTTTTTCGTGTACTAAAATGTGTGTCAAATATTTCCACATCTCATAATAGTGATGAATTTGTAATATGGGATTTTTAATTTTGTTATGAATTGTTTTGTTTTTTGTTCAATAAATAAAATAAAAATTAATGAAAACTGTTTTTAATTAATTGTCGGTAGTATATGACTGACAAATTGTCAGAACAACCAATTTTTTAAAACAGTTTGTTGTGGCAACTACAACATATAATTTTAGCCAAATATGATTGTTGTCAATATGGAAGCAGAAGTATACCACAACCAACAAATTGGTTGTCCTGATGGAATCGCATGATAGTAGACAGAACTACCAAAATTCGGTTGGCAAATAATTCGGTTGAGGCAACCAAACTGTATACTGTGTGTATCTCCACATCGAAGCTTTATGGGAAGAATTGCTTCGGATTACACTGGAAAGAACTTGCAGTGTCTTTCATGCCGAAATAATGGCAATAAGGGAAGTGGAAAAGTGGCTGAGTGGTAATATAGTGACCAACAGTGGCGCCGTCATTTACTTGGGCAATCTGGTTGCCATTAACTATCAGGAGGCTACATCGCTAAACTCCAAAATAGGCCTCGACTTCAGCAGATGATCTCTTAACCAGATAGCTGTGCAGTTTATGCTAGAAACATCTGGCCTCAGTTCTGAAGGGACACTGCCTGATCGGCGAACACGCCGGGAGGTTGGGAATTGGGTCTAATGACTTCTGCATAAGGTGTGGAAAAGAGAAAGAATTGGAGATCAGTAAGGTAATCGACGTCTGGATATACTAAAGGCAGACAGATCTGACAGTTACCGATATTCGTATTATTGAAAACTTTGTGTATCAAACGAGGTAGCACTAAAGATTTCAACTGGTGTATGCGCGCTGGTAACCGTGACTTCAACCCTACTCTAATATAACCTAACGCAGGCCCTTCGCTGAAGTTGCCAAGGACGGCTTGGTACTGGCGGTCATCAAGAGGGGATAGCAAGACGAAAAAATCTCCATAAAGTGTTGTAATGGATGGTCTTGTACACCTACTCCCTACAGTAAACTCGTAGGCACAGGGTCGCATACAATTAATAATGTTCAGCGATATAAGCTCTGTTGAGAGCTACATAGAAGAAAACCTTTCAAAAAAGTTTGCTAACTGCTCAGAGAAATGTGAGCCTATGGTAGTCTGCCGTTCTCTAGAGATCGGTGCATAGATACTGAAGTTGTTCTATTGATTTCTCCTCCCCTTCGTCACTGCAGCTTCTGCAAAATCATTTTGTAGGGCCTTCAGTCCCTCTGTAAGGATTTCTGCAGATCCTTCCACCAATTACTTATGGCATTATCGGTATAACTATTGTCATATATAACCAATAAATTAAACGCGGTTCAAAAGCCAGCATTTTCCCATTGCCCTTTTACAGATATATGTATGGCGATACAACAAGCTTTTTTGCTCTTTCCAGAATTTAACTTCCTGTCTAGAAAATACCGAAGGGTAAAGGGAATATCAATAACCTTCTAAGGAGAATTATTGTAATTACTGTTGTAATTAACTAGTTCTGTCTTGGTCGGGTTCCCACCAAGACCCCTTCATAGTTCATCATTAGGGCGAGTTGTAGGATTTTTCTAAGAGTACTCTCCAAACTTCCCTCAAACCGATATTGGCGCGCCATCTGCATAGGCAACAACATTAAAATCCATCTTCTTCAGAGAAAGCGGAACACTGTCCATGGAGAGATTCCTTCTTTTTGACGTGCTCTTTTAGAAAAAGTGCTCAAACATGACCATTCGTCTAGCTTATAGGCCCAAAATCATCAAGAAGCGCAACAATCACTTCATCCGCCCTCAATTGGATCGCTATGCCAAGTTATCGCACAAATGGCGTAAACCAAAAGGTATTGACAACAGAGTACGTCATCGCTTCAAGGGCCAATACTTGATGCCCAACATTTTAACTAACGTACCCTCCTATGCTCTCTATCGGCTTCAAGAAGTTCCTCTTTCACAATGTTAAGGAACTCGAAGTTTTGATGATGCAGAACCGTGTGTACTGCGGCGAAATCGCTCACTGTGTTTCCTCCAAGAAGCGCAAGGAAGTCGTTGAACATGCCAAGCAACTGTCCATCCGTTTGACGAATCCCAACGGTCGTGCCCGCTCTCAAGAAAACGAATAAACGTTTAAAGTTAAAGTATAAATAAACGTTTTAAGTTAAAGTATAAATATAACATATAAAGTAGCCTTAGGTTATCTGACAGGAGCGATGAAATCTACCGCTACAAGATCACTTGAGATTATTATGGGAATTCAACCTATCGATTTATATATAAAAGAGTCTGCGGAACTAACACTAACCCGGCTAGCCCAGACGAATCTTCTGCTAGATACCAATTCGAGACATACTCGTATAGTAGATATCAATAATGGGATCAAGTACAGATTATATGATCAACCATGACATAGTTGACGAAAAAAGCCTTAGGTTATCTGCCAGGAGCGATGAAATCTAGCGCTACAAGATCAATTGAGATTAGTATGGGAATTCAACCTATCGATTTATATATAAAAAAGTCGGCGGAACTAACACTAACCCGGCTAGTCCAGATGAATCTTCTGCTGGGTACCAATTCGAGACATACTCGTATATTAGATCTATCAATAATGGGATCTAGTACAGATTATATGATAAACCATGACATAGTTGGTGAAGGGGTACGCGTTCGAATTCCTTTTTTGACAGAATGGCAGAAAGGGAATGTTAGGTTTCTTGATATTAATGTCTTTACAGATGGTTCCAAAATGGAGGATGGTACTGGATGCGACATTTTCTGTCGTGAGCTTGATTTGGAGGTCTCCCTTCGCTTACATAATAACCGCAGCATCTTCCAAGCAGAAATATATGCGATTGCCAAAGCGGCTGAACTTATCTTGCAAGTATTTAGAAGCGATATTTGCTTTTTCATCGATAGCCAGGCTGCTTTAAACGCATTACAGAGTACGAATATAAGGTCTAAGGTGGCCAGCCGCTGTCGCAGAGAACTTAAGGTTCTCGAGGAACAGCATAATGTAACTCTGTGCTGGGTATCTGGCCATAAAGATATATTCGGTAATAAAGTTGCGGATAAACTCGCCAAAACTGGAGCCATTTCCCCGTGTAACGTCGAGGCTGATGTATACCCACCCCTGTCGTTAATCTTTTATGGTATTAAACTGAAATATAAAAATGTATGGCATCAGAGATGGTACTCAGTAGACGGATGTGAACAAACTAAGGCTCTTTGGGACGAGCGGTCTCCAAGGAACACGGAGGTACTGCTAAGTATCGAAAAAGCGCATCTACGATTGATTGTGGGTATAATTACTGGACATAATATACAAAATTGGCCTAGGAAATGACGATTTGTGTCGCTGGTGTCATGACCCTGATGTGGTAGAAGATACCTTTTATTTCCCTTGTCTATGTCCTACTTTATCGTAGGACATAGACAAGATACTGGGTTATTTCAGGAGTTGGTAGAACTTAAAGGATTGGACCCTCTCAGACTTTTACAGTTTATTAAGGCATCAGATCGAAACTCCAGACTCAGCTGAGCGTGAAGAAGAAGAATTCATGAGGAATTACAATGGATCAAATGTGGTCTATGTGGACGCCTGACTTTTATTATATAGGGTGATCCATTTCGAGGTTCCCTACATTTTTAAAGAAAATAACACAGAAAATTGGATGGGAAATGTTTATTATCATTTGAAAGAACATTCTTTGGCATTTATTTTTTGAAGATTATGTCTGTCAAATATTGGCCGCGGCTACGTCTTAGAAAGTTCATTCGTCCAATTTTCGATGACTCGTTAGAGCATTTCGACTGGTAACTGGCGAATGACACGTGTAAACATTGTTCAGTCGTAAGTCTTTCCATGATGAAATGCCAAACAACACTTAACAAAAATAACATGACAGCATGGCACGACTCACACGTGATCTGTCAAAAAAAGGCTATTGAAAAAGTATCTCTACTTGGATCAACCGTTATATATTATTATATTATAGTCGGGCGCCATCCTCAGCTAACCTAACCTAAAGTTTATTACAAGACTTTTGTACTCTATTCTACAACAGTGGATTGAATACACAATTCAATTTAGACATCTACATCTACAACAGTGGATGGAATAAACAATTCAATTTAGATCTTAAACAAAAATAAAAAGGAGGGGACAGAATGCCATCGTATTATCCAGGGTTTAGGTTAGATTGCAAGAGAGGAGATGTTATAACGTCTTATATCCATAGACATACACTTAAGCAAGTGGACCGGCCTGTTGTGCGTTCCTTAATTATGAAATTTTGTTAACTCTCCACAGTTATAGCAAATCTGAACTAGATACGATTTTCCTCAGTATCTTCTAATTATATCCCTTGAGATGAGGCAGATCTGGTAATGTGTCGGACCCAAAGTATCGGGATCTTGCATGTGTAAAAGCTGGGCATTGGCACAGAAAATATTCCATCGTTTCGATGTTCTGCCTGCATGCCCTGCATCCATCATTATCTGCTTGTGCTATGCGGTGCAGATGAAAGCTGGCCTTAAGATAGCTTAAATGCGTTTTTAAGACATAAAAAACTCTTTTTAAATTCCATTGACGAGAAGCTATCAGAGAGGTAGCACATCTACCGAATTTAGCTCTTTTGACCTAAACGCGAAACGCACAAACTTTCTCTGTTCTTATCAAGATTAGACATTCACTTATCGTGTCTGTCATGACGGGTCACTGCCTTAATTGACGGTTCACAGAGGAATTGAAGGTCTTGAAAATGACTTTTGAAGAAGCTGCGGTGACAAAGAGGAAAATAATTCAATAGAACATCTTATGGATGTGCGTCCTGCTCTCTCTAGAAGGCGGCAGGCTACCTCATCCTCACATTTCTTTCTATGTGGAAGTACTAATTTATGTCATGGCTTTATAAATGACGTCACTTGTCATAGTATTCATGTCAGATTACATGCAAATTATAAGACTATACACGCATAGAAAAAATTCTTTTTTGCGAAGTCTTGTTTCCAGTAGAAGTCTACGTCTATTGAATGATCTATTCACTGAGTTCGACGTTAGAACATGCCACAACCACATTACAAGGCCTCAAAGCAATACGTCAATTGACTGGGTTTGTAGTAACACCTCTGAACGGATAATTGTGCATAGCATCGAGAATAAATTGTCGGATCATAATATTCTAAGTTGCTGCATATTTTTAAATCATCATGCTTCTAACGCAGTGATTGAAAACAGAAAACAACTTCATATTGAAAAATTTGGTACTATTCTGGATAATAACCTACCTTCTTTGGAAAATATAACAAATTCGTCTGTCTTGTGTGACAAATTTGTTCAAATATGTACAACGGCGGCGACACAGTGCATGATAAATACGCCTAAATCAATAAATATTCGTAAAAAACTAACACCGTGGATAACTGATACTTTGATATCTTTAATAGATTATAAGAATAAACTGTTGAAAAGGAGAAGGAACATTTTAAACAAAAGCAGTATTAATGAGCAATTGAAGCGAATTGGGAAAGTTATAAAAAAATGTAACAAACAGCTTATGGATAATTATTATATGCACAACCTTAATTCATATGAAGGCGATACTAAAAAAACTTGGCAATTTCTTAATAAAGAACTTGGCCGAAACAATAAACCGATCAAAGAAATTATTTCGGAAGATGGAACCTTGTGTATATCTGATAATGATAAAGCCATAGCGTTTAACAAGTACTTTATTGAGTCGGTTAGTACGCTGAAAAGAAACATGACGAGTTATAGTGATGATAATATCAACATTTTTGGAACCCAGATACCACGGCGAACTTGTTTTAACTTACAAAGAATAAATAAAAGCCAAGTTGAATTTGTCATGGATACTTTAAAAGTTAATAAAGGTTCAGGATGTGATAATATAAAACCCAAAATGTTGCTTATTCGTAAATCGTACGTTGCGGATATATTGGTGCGCATCTTTAACAACATGATTGTTGAGCAAATATATCCAAATGTTCTTAAAGTCCATCGAGTCATACCAATTCCAAAAGGAAATCATTCTTCAAACATAACTAATTACAGGCCTATATCAGTTCTACCAATCATAGACAAAATTTTTGAAAAACTTATATATAATCAAATAGCTGATTACATCCACCGCAATGGAATACTTTATGAACATCAATATGGATTCAGAAAAGGATCCGGTACTGACAAAGCTTTGGTAAATGTAATGGAACATATTTGTGCTGGTATAGATGCTGGGTATAAAGGAGTTGCTGGAGTGTTCTTTGATTTTTCTAAGGCATTTGACCTAGTTGACCACAACATATTAATCAGAAAACTTCGAGTCGTTGGCATTTGTGATGCAACATCCAATTTATTTCAAGATTTTCTAACCAACAGATTCCAGTATGTTGAGATAAACGATACTAAAAGCACAATGCTATCAGTTAAACACGGGGTTCCTCAGGGCAGCGTTCTTGGTCCTTTGTTGTTCAAAATTTATATAAATGATATAATGAATATACATTTCCATGGCAAACTTTTCATGTTCGCAGATGACATATGTCTTTTTTACAATTATAAGAATGAGAAAGTCCTAAAAGCTCATATTGAATACGACGCCGCAATCATAGCTGAGTATGCGCGTATCAACAAGTTGGTTTTAAATTCAAATAAAACTAAATTTATACGATTCAAGCCATATGCAAGCAGAAATGATATTGCGATGAGTGTTAATGTTGACGGCACCTCTATTGATGAATCTGATAATGTGAAATACCTTGGCGTTACTATGAATAAAAACACGTTATGGGATTCTCATATTGCGAATGTAAAGGCCAAAATTTCGTCTGCTACAGGAATTCTGTACAAGTTTAAAAATAAATTAAAAACCGACACAAAAATGTTAATATACAAAACACTGATACATTCGCACTTGACGTACCAGCCTATGATTTATGCCTGGAGAACCAACAGTTGCTTAAGATCTTTGCAAGCTGCTCAAAGTAAGGCTTTAAAAATAGTTCACAATCTACCTACACGTTATCCATCTTTAAACTTGTATAGACATATATCTAAAGACGTGCTTCCAATTTATGGTTTATATAAACAACAAATTTCGATTTATATGTTTAAATCGTTGCAAGGAATTGGATCTGGATCGACAATTTTCTCCCGTAATATTGCAATAACGGGAAGACATACAAGGCAAGGTGGAAATATTGCAGCAGCACGATGTCGCTTAGATATTACCAAACAACGCATCAAATACTCGGGGCCAAATATTTACAACAGTTTGCCTGTTAATGTTAAAAATACAACAGGCATTTCTTCTTTTAAAAAGTTATTAAAAGATCACTTACTGCAGAACCTTGAAACACTTCTAATATAACTGTTTAATCACATTTTTTTATAATATTGATAATTTTTGATACTATGTATATTAAGTAGTACGTATATTGTTGCCAGTTTGCCTCTATAAAGCCTATATGGCGCTGAGGCTTTGAAATGTATAAGATGTAATAACATAATGATTTAATAAACTAATAAAAAAAAAAAAAAAAAAAAAAATGAAATATAAGACAACTACAGTTCTCGTTTACGACGATGGCAATTTCGGGAATTGTAGTTGTCTAAAATTTCGTTTCACAGATACGAATTCCTTTCTTTGCGTGTAGAGTAACCACATGTAATGCGAGTATCTGTGCAAAAATCAACTTATTATACTTCTATTGCAATTGTCAACAAATCATTATACAATACAAAAAAACACTATTACACAAATTCCTCAGTGAGAAGGAAAATTAAAAAAAATAATGATTTTCGGGTAGATTTGTTTTTTTTCACTATTCTTTTTCAAAAGACTATTCGTCGAAATCTTTTGCAGAGGGACGCTGATCGTCAATGAAAGCCGTAAAAAAACAAATATCTTCCCCTTAGACTAGCAGACAAATTGATGGACAGACGGGTGGACGGACGGACATCACAATCGGCTGGCTTCGAATTGTGTTGATGCTTTCGGAAGACATCCCCTTTTTTCAATTACTTCGGACGTGTAAACAGATTTATTTCAATTTGTTTCAACATCTGCGGCGCTATTATAGACTCGACTCGTGCTCCTACTCAACGCCCCCTCCCCACATCCTGCATTTCACAGTAGATATTTCACGGATATTATCTATCCACTTGTTAGGGAGGAGGATGTGTGAAAATTGAGGGAAAACCCAACAATTTATGATGGCAATTCAAAACATTGAAGAGTGAAATTGCATTTTTTTTTCGATTTTAATGACCCCTTTGCAACAACCTCCTGAAAATTTACACATTTTACAAAAATCTTAAAATGTCATTTGAAATACAATGTTTTGCTGCTGTGGCAAATTAATTTGTGGCCAGAGAAGATGCTTAGGGAAATCTATTTCGCGCTGGGCAAGATTTATGGCGTCTTGGTATTTTAAAGTGGCGACATCTTCATTGGATGCCACAGCGATGGAGGAGTATGGAGAATGGAAAGCGACATTAATAGTGGCGTTCATGTCTACTAGAAACTGGAAACATTTGTTTCTCATCTCACTGGCTGGCGACGAGACAAACAAGCCAAATCACAATCACATTTTTTAATGGATTGTTGCGAGTGATCGTTTCAGGAACAAAGAATTAAAAAATACATTTGATTGGACAAAGAGTGGCAGATTTTTGCATATTTCATTGAAAATAATTTCACTGTGCTAGCTCAAAAATGTAACAGAAAGGAGACCCTATGGATAGACCTATTTCGGCCACGCTGAATCAGTGGTATTATCAGTTCTGCCAAGTTAGCTTTTGTTTTCGCGATATTCGCCCACAAATTTTGCTAGGAAATTAGAGAGTTTAGTTATCTCGGTGGTTTTTTTGAAGTTTAAAACTTAAAACCTTAAACCTTAAAACCTACAGTAATTTTTCGCGAGGAATATTTTTCTCATAGACACCAACTAAAAATCTCGACTATTTGTATGACGTTTGACATATGATAAGATTTGATTGACATTTTTCAAGGGTAAGACGCGTGGATGACTGTTTTGAGAGAAATAATTCTCCAACACACACAATATGTACAGTTTGGTTGCCTCAACCGGATTATTTTCCAACCGAATTTTGGTAGATCGGTCCAATTTTTAAGCACATTATCGATTGTGTGCAGCTGTATTTCACCAATGGCTTCACGAATATTGTCCTTTAAAGCGTCAATTGTCTCTGGCTTGTCGGCGTACCACTTATCTTTGAGGGCACCCCACAAATAATAGTCCAACGGTGTCAAATCGCAACTCCGAGGTGGCCAAACGACATCAGCTCTGCGGCTGATAATGCGATCTCCAAAAACAGGGTCAAAACATCGAGTGTAGCTTCGGCTGTGTGGCACGTAGCGCCGCCCTGTTGAAACCAAATGTTGCCAATATCCTCCTCTTAAATTTTTGTGAACAAAAATTCGTTCAACATGGCCCGATAACGATCGCCATTGACTGTAACGGCCACTCCTTGCTCATTATCGAAGAAAAATGGCCCAATTATGCCTCAGGACCAAAATACTTCCGCTTCCATGTTGACAACAATTATATTTGGTTGCGCCAACTACGAAAATGCTGGCTAAAATTATCTGTTGTAGTTGCGACAACCAACTGCTTTAAATAAATGGTTGTTCTGACAATTTGTCAGTCATATACTACCGACAATTAATTAAAAACTGTTTTCATTAATTTTTATTTTATTTATTGAACAAAAAACAAAACAATTCATAACAAAATTAAAGATCCCATATTACAAATTCATCACTATTATGAGATGTGGAAATATTTGACAGACATTTCAGTGCACGAAAAAAAAACACAAAACTGTTATGCAAATATCGCTTAAACCTGTGCTTTCAACTTCATGATTGTTGCTTTTATTTTTTATTTATGTAAAACATTTTGCACACATATTCTGCATTCCACACATTATTATCCACACGAGATTATTTTGGATTACCTATACCGTTCTTGAACAAAATATTGAAGATTTATTTATGTCGAGTAATTTTATTTTTTGTTTGTCATGTATCAGCAAAAGAACAGCAACCAATCCTTCGGTTGTATTTCCTAAAATACATTTAATTATTATAAATTTGGGAAATGGTTGGGATAACCAATAACCAATAAACGATTAATTATTAATATTTTTTCGGTTGTAGTAACCAATTATTCGTTGCAACAATAATCTTTGGTCTGTTGATACAATTTCTGTTGTCAAGAATAAAACATTGGTTGTCACAACCAAAAATCGATCATATGGTACTATAATGAAAATGTAAAGTTGGTTACCACAACTAACCGAGTGTCAATGAAAAAACAATCTTAATTCGATGATTCGATTGATTGATTTTCATTTGATCGTATCCATGTTATTATTGTTGTTTAACCATTTATTTATAAATACAACCGACAGACGGTGTAGGCAATATACTTTTTGTTGCTAGTACTATTTTTTATTGTTACAATCGAATTCCAACCAATTATTCTCCTGGGTGAAAGGTCCCCTTTATTTCGTTCGTTCGACTGAGGCATGTATTCCAAAGTCTTCCATTTAAAAATCACAACTGACTAACTTCGCTGATTTCCAAGCAAACTTTGTGGACGAATATCGCGAAAACAAGAGGTAAACCAGTAAAACGGCGTATACCACTGGATTCAGCATCGTGGAAATATGTATATCCATAGGGTCTCTTTCTGTAACATTATCAAAGTGTCCGTTTCGAGCAAAGTTTTTTTATTAAGACATTTCATAAAACTCAACAATATTGATGAAATAATATAAAAATAATAATAGGATATCCAAAAATTCCATATATCTATATAAAGTTGGAGGAGTAACTCGTCTTTTAGAGGCTAACAAATCGCAACGTGTGGGAAATTTTAATCATTTTTATAAAAGCAGTTTGGTATTGAGACAGAAGAACATTCCAGTTGAAATCATAGTGTGGACTAGACCTATAAAATCGGTTTTAGTATAATTGTTTAGTAAGTTCTGCAAAACTATTTCCATTACAGAGCGCCCCAGTAGGTGAGTAGGTAGCGTACTCGCCCATGTGTTTAGGGTCGTGGGTTCAATTCACACCGTAGAGTGTGATCTGTCGCTGCAAAATCTAGTCAAATGAGTTTAATTTAAATGAATTTCGAGGTTCCCTACTTTTTTAAAGAAAAAAACACAGACAATTCAAATTGCATTGGGAATGTTTATTATCATTTGAAAGAACATTCTTTGGCATTTATTTTTTGAAGATTATGTCTATCAAATGTTGGCCGCGTCTACGTCTCAGATGGTCCATCCGTTGAGTCCAATTTTCGATGACTCGTTCGAGCATTTCGACTGGTAACTGGCGAATGAAACGCGTGATGTTTTGCTCCAAGGCCTGAATCGAAGCGGGTTTGTCTGCATAAACTTTAGACTTTACATATCCCCTCCGGAAAAAGTCTAACGGTGTGATATCACACGATCTTGGTGGCCAATCGACCGACCCAAAACGTGAAATTATCTGCTCACCGAAGTGTTCTCTCAATAAATCCATTGATTGATGCGATGTGTGGGAAGTGGCGCCGTCTTGTTGAAACCAAATGTCTCCGAGATCACGAGCTTCACTTTCAGGCATCAAATAGTCGGTTATCATGGCACGATAACGGTCGCCATTGACGGTTACATTGACGCCGGCATCATTTCTGAAGAAATATGGACCGATGATTCCGGTACGTCGGATCGGGAATCGGTCAATGGCAAAAAGATAGCTCTTAACGAGTGCTAAAATATTGCTCATGGGTGTCAAGGTCGTGGGTCGACTGGAAAGTGTTTTTTTTTATTTAAAAAAAAAATTGAATTAGCGCGATTGGCGAACGATTATTTTGATAATAAAGCTGAATAATTTGTAAACGTTGTTCAGGCGTAAGTCTTTCCATGATGAAATGCCAAACAATACTTAACAAAAATAACATGACAGCATGACACGACTCACACGTGATCTGTCAAAAAAGGCTATTGAAAAAAGTATCTCTACTTATAATACAAATTAAACGTTATTCTAATTATACGATCCCGGGAAAAGCCGGGATATAAAGACCATGTGGCCAAAGCATAGATAAGCAAGCTATACATCCACTAGGTGGCTCAACTCATAAATTTAATAGCAGTGCACATACACACAGAATACAGTTTGGTTGCCTCAACCGAATTTTGGTAGTTCTGTCTACTATCATGCGATTCCATCAAGAAACCAACATTTTGGTTGTGGTATACTTCTGCTTCCATGTTGACAACAATCATAATTGGTGGCTATTTATCATAATTGGCTAAAATTATCTGTAGAATGTTTCCACAACCAACTGTTTTAAAAAAAATTGGTTGTTCTGACAATTTGTCAGTCATATACTACCGACAATTAATTAAAAACACTTTTTATTAATTTTTATTTTATTTATTGAACAAAAAACCAAACAATTCATAATAAAATTTAAAATCCCATATTACAAATTCATCACGATGTGGAAATATTTGACACAAATATTTCTATATCTTTTATTCAAATATCGCTTTCCCAAAATACATTTAATTATTCTAAATTTGGGAAATGATTGGGATAACCAATAAACGATTAATTATTAATATATTTTCTGTTGTAGTAACCAATTATTCGTTGCAATAATAATCTTTTGTCTATTGATACAATTTCTGTTGTCAAGAATAAAACATTGGTTGTTACAACCAAAAATCGATCATATGGTTCTATAATGAAAATTTGAAATTGGTTACCACAACTAACCGAGTGTCAATGAAAAAAACAATCTAAATTCGATTGATACAACCATCGATTTAGTTGCAAGCATTTTCATTTGATCGTATCCATGTTATTATTGTTGTTTCAACTATTTTTATATAGAAATACAACCAACACACGGTGTAGGCAATATAATTTTTGTTGCTAGTACTATTTTTTTATTGTTACAATCGAATTCCAACCAATTATTTTCCTGGGTGTAACCACTTACAATTTGGAACAGTGCAAAGCCTTTGAAGTATTCACTGTTCAGCTGTAAATGGTTGTACACAAATTGGCAGATTCATTCTACCACAACTCCCCATAACTTCTGTAGTATTCATCTTAATGTTTTTATTTTCTGTTAGTGAGACAACTTTGACAATTTTTTATACCCTCACTTTACTGATACGAGGGCATATATCATTTGCTACGGGCCAAAAGTGTAACACATCGAAGGAGTGACATAAGACCCTATGTATGTTCGGCGGATATCAGTTTTAGGTCGTTTTAAGTCGAAGGAGCAATGTCCGTCCGTCCGTCTGTCTGGTATTTGGTATGTGGTAATATTTTCTTCTATCTCCGGCTAAGTTCGAAGATGGGCCATATTGGTCCACTGCTTCTAGTACCTGCCCCACAAAGGGTTTATATTAAGTGAATTATTGATTATTTATATGCTTATAACTATAATATCACTTTATGCAAATACTTGAAATTCTGTACAGTGTAATACTTTTATAGTACCTACTATAGTCCAGTTATAATTGGGCCAGTTATATTTTGCACCAAAAGTTAACAGCTTTTAACTTTAATACCAGTAAATAAAAATACTTGAGATTTTGTACAGTGTAATGCTTTTATAGTGGCTACAGTCCAGTTGAAAACGGGGGTTATTGCCACGCCCCTTTTGGTACCTCCCACACAAATGTACCATTTTATACAAAAAGGTAGGACCTTGTAGCGAGAGTGCCAATGCACGAAAATACAACAAAATTTTGCAAATTTGGACGTTATCAACACGCTCCTTTTGGTACCTCCCACACAAAATGGCCAAATCATACCAAAATTGATTAGATCATAACTTTAATATACCAGTGCACATAAATGCTTACAATTCGGTACAGTGCAATATATTTGAAGTATCTATTTGTTTAGCGAAACCCCCTGTGGTACCTTCCATACAAATTTTATGGAAGGTAAATTTTATAAAGTTCAGAAATGATCAGAATACTTTATATTACAAATCAGGATATAGATATATATTGGGGTCATATCCACATCGGAATCAGGAACTATTCTCTCAAAATTACAAAGATGCGTAGATGTAAAAGTGGGATGTACATATGTATGTACGAGTGTATATGGGGGGGGGGGGGGGTCAATATATACAAATCTAAACCGATATTCGGAAGATGTCATTACTGTATCTTGTGATAATTTTAATAAAGATCTGAAAAAAAAGGCTTATATGTGGCTAAATTCTCAAATCGGGATGTACATATATTAGGGCGCTATATCTAATAGGCTTCTTTCCTGATGTAAGGGAGAGCATTGCAGTTCGAGTAAAATTGCATCCTGACTTTGCGAAGAACTTAAGATGAACAGACGGGCGGACAGGCATTGTTAAAACTAATCAGCTAGTGTGATTCTGAGTCGATCGGTATACTTTAAGGTGTATTTTAGGCGCTACAAACATCTGGGCCAAAACGCATTTATAATACCCTTTACTCTACAGTACCGAAAAATACCAATTTTCATATTATAAAGGGTTTTCCAACAAGAGGTCTTATTTTGGCCAATTGTGATCACCTCTTCGAGGTGCACGTAGCGCCGTCTTGTTGAAAGTAAACGTTGTCCAGATCAATACCATCCAACTCCGACCATAAAAAATCATTAATCATCTATCGATAGCGCAATCCATTCACCGTAACTGCTGATCCAACCTCATTTTCGAAAAAGTAAGGTCCAATGACCCCGCCGGACCATAAACCGCACCAAACAGTCACACGTTGAGGATGGAGAGGCTTCTCTACAATAACTCTTGGGTTTTCCGAGCCCCAGATGCGACAATTTAGCTTGTTGACGTAGCCACCGAGTTGGAAATGGGCCTCATCAGTCATCTTTAATAACTTCAATGCGTTGTTGAATCGTGTATCGTTCAATTTTTAGTAATGGCGTAGTTTCTACTTGTCAAATGTCAAAGAATAAAAGCTTCAAAAGTGACAGCTACCGAAATACCGGGTGATTCAAAATAACACCTCTTGTTGGAAAACCCGTTATTTCTTACAAAGCATTTGTATTCGAAATTTAAATGTTTTTTTTTTCTTTTCATTACATCCCTATGTATAAATTGCCCGACATGAACGTGGCAAAAAAGTTCATTCAATTAAATATAATAGCCCCAACAAAGCCACAAAAAAAACCCCAAAAGTGCCTCATGGTATTATGTCACTCGTCGGGCCATAAGATGTTCGCCCAAATAATATATGTGTTCTGATCACATTTCTACTGCTGTGGCCAAGTCTTTTTGGTTGTTTATATTTATTTGTCTACAGATTTTCACACAATTCAATTAGGCAAGAACTGCAAACATATACGAAATATGACCAAAAATAATAAATTTAAATTAAAAAAAAGAATATGGCACGCGATCGTTTAAAATGTTTGTTCAACATTTTTACACAAAATCCGCAGAGAATGTAGGCATGAGAGCTTTCGCCCCTTCCCGATAGAAACCACATCAAATTTGAGCATTTTGAAATCGATGAATGTGTGCCAAAAACATGAACATGTTTTTCCCCGACTGTTGTATTTTGGTGAATTTGTACAATTCTACCGGTTAGTAAAAGAAATAATATACAAAAATAAATGAATGAATGAACGAGTATTTACGAGTGTTTCTGGTTTGAAAAATAAGTTCAAAATATTGAAATATTCTAAGCACTCAGAGCAAAATGTATATGGGGTGTTGAAATATACCTAAAACATGAAAGAAACAATTCAAATTTGGCTAAGATTACAATATGGTTTGCAATTTCTGCCACATATATGTACATAAGTATTTTAAGATTTTTCATTATTTGTAAAATGAGAATTGACAGACTCGGTTTCGGTAAATGTTGAAATATTAAAAATGCAACTGAAACGAAATGATTGTTTTTAAAAGTGTTAGAAAAGACTAGTATCTCTTCCAATATTTATCCCCTCACCTTAGAGAGGAGGGTATATATCATTTGCTACGAGCCTGAAGTGTAACACATCGAAGGAGTGACTTAAGACCCTACAGGGTGGCTGATATGTAATGCAACAAAGTAAAGCGCTACATTTTTTTATTTTTTTTTTTAAATTTTATTGTTCAAAAGCAAAAAATGTCGGAAATTACATAACGTTTTAGAAACAGTTTAGATTTGTTCGAATTGGCCACCTTTGGCACGAATTATGTCCTTCAAACGGCCGACAAAGCCATCAGACGCTGCACGAAAGTGGCTCATTCCCGGCGAAGCGCCGTCTTGAGATGATCGATACTTTGGTATTTTTTAGTGCGAACCTTACTTAAATGCCCCAGGCGCAAAAGTCCAACGGATTGAGATCCGGAGATCTTGGTGGCCATTGTGCGGTAGAAATGAAGCGAGGAACCCCCTTTTTAAGCCATTCTTGGTTGACGCGTGCTGAGTGCGATGGTGCTGAGTCCTGTTGGAATGTCCATGGTCTGCGGCCGAAATGTTTGTCTGCCTAGGGCTTCAATACTGTCTTTAGGACAGTTTCCCGATAATATTCGGCATTTATTTTGACCCCATGATCGATGAATAGGAGCGGGGAGCGACCATCGGCCGTTACGGCGGCCCACACCATTACCATCGGCGGCGCTTGAGTTCTGGTGGCCAATCGAAGGTGTAAATTTTCAGCTGACCTCTTTGGCAAGTAAACCCGATCATTTTGTTTGTTCACAAACTGCTCGATTTGGAATGGCTTCTCATCGGAGAAAACCAAATTCGGTAACTAGCCACTTTCGTGCAAGCGAAGCAACTCCTTGGCTCTTTCCAGTCTAACTTTTTTTTGTGCATCGGTGAGCTCTTGTACTTTTTGGAACTTTAATGGCTTTAGTCCAAGCTCATTTTTTAATATGTGTTGTATCCGTTCTCGCGATATGTTCAGCTTCGGATCATTTCTGGTGTTGTTACCGTTTTTTTTCGTCTACTTTTTGGACGCGATGCAACACTGCCAGTATCACGGTAACGAGCAATGGTACGAGAAACAAAAGATTTATTCACATTTAAATGCTGGAGGGCTCTAACGATAGCCACTTGTGTTTTTCCACCCAAATATAAAGTAATCACACTATCACGCTTGAATTCCATTACGAATAACTTTTTTCTGAATTCGATAGATCAAAATACAAAAGCAAGCTTGTAAACAATAAAATGAACTGTCACTGAAATAAATCTGTCAGCTATCAGACTAGCGGTTTAGAAATGATAGCAACCTGAAGTTGGTTGCAATACATATCAGCCACCCTGTATATGTTGCCCCCGATTTGACATGTAAGCGCTGTAAAACTGTATTTTACATCCGATCAGTACGAAATTCGCCAGAAAGAGGTTTCTTATTACATGAAGGAATACTGCCAAATTCGTAGAAAATCGGTTCAGATTTAGATATAGCCCCCATATATATGTTAGCCCCGATTTGAAATTCAAGCGCTGTAGAAACTGTATTTTATATCCGATCACAGTGAAATTCGGCAGAAAGAGGTTTCGTATTACATGAAGGAATACTGCCAAATTCGGAGAAAATCGCTTCAGATTTAGATATAGCTCCCATATATATGTTAACCCCGATTTGACATCTAAGCGCTGTAGAGACTGTATTTTATATCCGATCAGTACGAAATTCGACAGAAAGAGGTTTCTATTTTACACGAAGTAGTATTCAGGGAAAATCGATTCAGATTGATATATAACCTCCATATATATGTTCCTCCTGATTTGGTTACAAAGCGCTATAGAAGTTGTACTTTACTTCCGATCATTACAAAATTTTCCAGTAAGATGTTTCTCAATTTAGGAACGAATATTGCTTAATTTAGCGATTATCGGTTCAGAATTAGATATATCCACATATATATGTTCTTACCCATTTACCAAGTATTCCAAAATATTATCGCAATGACCCTTATCGCATTGTTAGGGAGGTGTAGGGTATTATATAGTCGGCCCCGCCCGACTTTCTGCCTTTCCTTACTGGTTTTTATTTTGGCAATTTTGTTTGGGAGGTACCAAAAGGGACGTGGCAGTGACGCCCAATTTTTAATATACTATGGGTAGTATAAAACAAGTAAGAAAGTTCAGTCGGGTAAACCGACTTATAAATCCTCTCACCTTGAGTCCCAAAAAATATTCGTAAATTTATAATTTTTTGTTTTAATTAAATTATTATCATTTAAATTAAATTATTAGCATTTAAATTAAATTATTAGCACTCTTTCCACTAAATCAAGTCGTATGTCATGAATGGCACGTTCAATATTTACTTGTAAAGCTAGAAGAGAGTCTGGTTTATTTCGAAATACCAATGACTTCAAATAACTGCACAATAAATAGTCCAATGGTGTTAAATCACAACTTCTGGAGGCCATTTGATATCACAATTTCCCGAAATAATCGAATCTCCAAACTTGTGGCGCAACTATTCAATTGCTTCATTTGCTGTGTGGCACGTAGCCACAATCGGTCAATGGCAAAAAGATAGCTCTTAACGAGAGCTAAAATATTGCTCATGGGTGTCAAGGACGTAGGTCGACTAGAAAGTGTTTTTGTTTTTGATTTAAAAAAATGCACTTAGCATAATTTTCAAATGTGAACGGAAAGTTTATTTTTGCTCTAGCTACTTAACGGTACTTCGGATCGGGAATCGGGTAATGGCAAAAAGATAGCTCTTAACGAGATCTAAAATTTTGGCAAAGTTGTAGGTCGACTGGAAAGTGTTTTTTTGGATTTAAAAAAAAAATTACTTAGCGCACGAAAAGTTGCAATTGGAGAACGATTATTTTGGTAATAAAACTGAATAATTTGTGAACGTAGTTCTTGCGTATATCTCTCCATGATGAAATTGTAAACACTACTGAATACGATGAAAAACCAGTAAGGAAAGGCTAAAGTCGGGCGGTGCCGACTATATAATACCCTACACCACTCTCGTAATATTGAATAACTCTGATATATAAATTTTGTAATTCATGTATAAATTGTTTACATAAATTTACTTTTGGGACATTTTGTACTTAAATAATACCCTGTACCACAGTGTGGTGTAGGGTATAAAAACGATTGGATCTAAAGAGCCAAATCGGATGAAACATATATATGGGAGATATAGCTAAATCTTAACCGATTTTCTTCAAATTCAGCAATGTTGGTTCATGGATCAAGAAACTCTACCATTCTAAATTTCAAAACGATTGGATGTAAAATATAGCTTCTATAGAACTAAAGGGCCAAATCGGACGAAACATATATATGGGAGCTATAGCTAAATCTTAACCGATTTTCTTCAAATTCGGTAGTGTTGGTTCATGGATCATGAAACTCTACCATTCTAAATTTCAAAATGATTGGATGTAAAATACAGCTTTTTCAGGACTAAAGAGCAAGATCGGACGAAACATATATATGGGAGCTATAGCTAAATCTTAACCGATTTTCTTCAAATTCGGCAATGTTGGTTCATGGATCAAGAAACTCTACCATTCTAAATTTCAAAACGATTGGATGTAAAATACAGCTTTTATAGGACTAAAGGGCCAAATCGGACGAAACATATATATGGGAGCTATAGCTAAATCTTAACCGATTTTCTTCAAATTTGGCAATGTTGGTTCATGGATCAAGAAACTCTACCATTCTAAATTTCAAAACGATTGGATGTAAAATACAGCTTCTATAGGACTAAAGGGCCAAATCGGACGAAAGATATATATGGGAGCTAAATAAATACTCTAACTGCAAAATTTCAGAACGATCGGAGTGAAATTGCGACCTGTAGTCGACGAACAACTTTACATGGACAGACGGACGGACGGACAGACATCGTTAAATCGACTCAGCTAGTGATTCTGAGTTGATCGGTAAATTTAAAAAAAAAATATCAAAAAATGTTGTCAATATTTTTTCGTGTTTAGGACTCCATATTAGTCCAGAATATTTTATGCGTAGCCTTTCGACAGCAATTTGCATAGTGTTATTTATAAAATATTGAAGTGTATGTCTCAGGAGGTCATATTCATACAAATTTACTGGAAACACATTACAAAACCAATCAAAACAAACCGATAGTGTTATCGATAGAGTTCCACACATGTTGTATATCTACTTGAAATCTATCGATGTGTCACAAAAAAAACATGTTGCCGAAGACTCATTTTTTTTTTATAAAATATTGAAGTGTGTGTCCCAAATAATGTTTATTTTTGGCAAACACATTTTTTTTGCTCATAAGATCTTTTCCCCCAAGAATTCCCCAGCCCTGGCAGGGCTATCATATCATCAAATTAAAGCATATATGCTATCGCTACGCTAAGGCAGACTTTGTTTCTCTAATAGATAGGACTATTTCTAAGAACTTGTCTGCATTTGAGAATTTCCACATACTCGAAAATTATAAATAACAACGTTTGGGGCCATTTTCATGACACACATTACGAGTACGAGAGTATCTGTTGCAATAGAATATGCGGTTTTTCGCAATGTATTTGGTAAATATTTCACTTGAGACCCAAACAAATCGCAGGCACATGTTTCGCTGGTATTCGGCCAAAATACACTATGATGAGGAGGAGTCGCGGCCACCGGCACTAGGCAGGCGAGGCCAGACCAACCACTAAAATGCAAACACATGTTTAAATACGCCAATTGTCTAAACAAATGCCGAACTGAAGCATAAACAATTTGGGCGAAAAAAAAAACTTTTTACAATAAACTCTCCAAAGTGATTCCCAGTGCTGAACTGTTACAGAACCACCAATTCAATTCAATAAGATTTTCAATTTGTACATTTTTCGTACCTGTTGCAGTGTGTGGGATGTGCGATGTGGGATGTCTGGTGGTGTTGGCCGGTGTCTGAGGCATATATCGTTCATATATATTTTTGTTGTTGAGCCGGGCCGGGTCGATTCCTTCTGGTATGCACTACATTTCAATTAAAAAAATTAGTTCATATCCATTCATATTCAACCAGCCAATACAAAGAACAATGCACGGCTATAGGCATAGACTTTGTTAAAATTTAATTTTGTTTATTTTTCCAGTTATGTTTTACATTTTCCAAATTTGTTTATTTTGATTTACACCGAAAAGTAAGTAAATCGAAATTGTACAAAAACGAACGAACGCAATTTCAGCTCTGATTGGACATTCGATACGACCCCTTTTGGAAATTATGTTGGGCTATCACTCGCAATGCATTCATTCCCCGACATGATTTCAACTAAATTAACATGTGTTATCGATGATTGATGCAATTCCGACAACAACAACAACAACAATTTGAATAAATATAAATAACTAGACAACTAAACATAGACCACCACCTACTACACCATTTCCATGTGAAATTGAAAAATTCAAATAAAGTTCTTTGAAAATTTGATTTAATGTTGGACGAAAAATCGTGTAAAAGGAATTTAAAGCTGATTTTTTTATAGTGATTGAAGAAACTTGTAGTTTGCACTTTCTGTAATGAGAAAAACCTAGACTTGGAGAGAGAGAAGGCACGTAGTTTCGTGAAAACTACTACACGAGCGAACACGTAATGTTGAAGTGATTGCCTTAACTATGCGGGGTAAAAAATAAGAGACCAAGTTAAGTTTTATATTAGTATTTATTGAACATGTCCTTTTGAGAAGAGATGTGGTGCCCTCGGCTGCCGTGAATAAAAGAGGCAGATTCAAGGTTTTGTTTATTTAAGAAACCTCGGTTTTAAAGTTAAATGGCGGATCACAAAAAGGATTGAGAGATACAACTTATGCCAAGTTTACAATATAATTTGTCAGGGTTGGGAAAATAGATTTAGTAAATGAACAATGTTTAATCTATTACAATAAATCAATTTGTACAACGAGATTGAACAGTGATACAAATTTGTTTTCAATAATACAGGGTTTTCCAGTAAGAGTGATATGATTTCTTTGAAAAAAACTCACTTATTGTTAAGGAAATTCAAAAGTTGTTTTAATTAATGTGAAGTACAATCTATACAATTTAGTTCTAAATAAAACGTCATAAAAATGGCCTCCACGACTTCTTCTGCAGGAACGAATTCGATGGGCCCAGTTTTCGAGCACAAAAAAATGGCGTTCAAATGTGAACGGAAAGTTTATTTTTGCTCTAGCGTCATAGCGAGATAATTTGCAGATTGTTAGATGTGCGATGTTTATGCATGTGACAACGGCGCCATTGTCAGAAAAACATTTTATTGGCAACACTGTCTTTAAAATATTTTTATTGACAATCCTGCATATAAATATTTACAAAATATATTAAATAAAGGGTCCAGCAACTGGGACGCCACAAAAGTAGACCGACAGGGACAGCAAACGACGCCATATTTTTTGCCGCTCTTTTGACATTTCTCTTCAGTAAGGTTTGCCATTTCATGATGGAAAGATATACGAGCCAACAACGAGTCGAAATTATTAAAATTTACTACCGAAATTCGGAGTCTGTGGTTCGGATATTCATCGAAAAATCATCTTCAGCGATGAGGCTCATTTCTGGCTGAATGGCTTCATCAATAAACAAAATATGCGTTATTGGTCAACAGCAATCCACACGTACTCCATCCATACGGACCAGAAATCCACACGGACCATCCACGAAATGGTCCAGTCGATTGGCCGCCTCGGTCGTGCGATTTGACGCCGTTAGACTATTTCCTGTGGGGCTACGTCAAGTCTATGCCAACAAGCCAGCGACGATTGATGAACTTCGTACGAATATCGAACGTGAAATTGTAGCAGTATCGGTGGCCATGAAATTGCATGCCCGTGGTGGCCATGCAAAAGAAATCGAGTTCCATACATAATGGCAGGAATAAACAATTTCATTGATATCCAAAACCGTTTTTGTTTTATTTAAAAAACTTTTGTAGCGCTCTTATTGAAAAACCCTATATATGTATTTGTAAGGATTTATTGCAATCGTCTGAACTGTCAAATCGCCTTTCTGTCATTGTCCGTACATTGGCAGCTCTTTAACAAGGTTGATAACGTTGTCCGATCTGGCAAGCGTGTATACTAGGGCGGGTCGATTTAAAAATCGCCCATTGCTCAGTGAAAATCTTATTCTAGGGATCAAAATATGAAACTTTGCCGAAGGAACCATACCTCTAAAACGAATTCTGATGTCCTGGAAAAAATCCCACTTTGACCCATTTAGAGTGCTCCAATCGAGTCCAAATGTATGACCGACCCCCACTCAGTGAAGTGTTCAGTGAAAATCGTATTCTAGGGATCAAAATAAGAAACTTTGCCGAAGGAACCATACCTCTAAAACGAATTCTGATGTCCCGGAAAAAATCCCATTTTGACCCATTTAGAGTGCTCCAATCGAGTCCAAATGTATGGAACCCCCAGGGGGTTCCAGGGGGTGTGCCACTGGCATGGGTGGGTCGGGCCTCCAAAGTTAGTGGGGGTCGGTCATACATTTGGACTCATTTGGAGCACTCTAAATGGGTCAAAGTGGGATTTTTCAAAATTTGCCCCTACTTAAAAGTTCGACCCAAATTCCGGGACATCAGAATTCGTTCTAGAGGTATGGTTCCTTCGGCAAAGTTTCTTATTTTGATCCCTAGAATACGATTTTCACTGAGCAATGGCGACTTTTTTTGCCTCCCCACAAATCGACCCGGCCTAGTGTATACTTAGCTTTAGTAACGCATGATCTCGGAAACCATAAGAACGAGTGGGCTAATAATTGCACATTAAGTTCAGTTCGGGGTTATTTGTGTTTTAGAATTATTTTAACCGAGACCGATTTGACTGAAACTGTAAATATATGTGCGGTTTATCTTGATAATAGTTTGTATTTAGTATTCTAACCTATAGTTGGCGCTGTTGTGGTCCAATACACATTTTTATGGTGATTTTTTCCTGAAACTCGGAATGTATGAATTTTTTAATGAAATATCAATGAATAATAAACCAAATTATTTCAAACAGAACGGGCAGAAAAACGTCTGCTGGGTTCAGTTAGTTTTTCCATAAACATTTTTTCATCGTAAAATCCACAGTCAAATTTTGCAAAATTCATAAAACTTGCAATTTTATAAAAAAAAATATTTTGAAAAATCCTTTACAATCACAGTCAAATTTTGCAAAATTTAATTTTGTTGAAAAATTCATAGAAATTGCAATTTTATAAAAAAAATTATTTTGAAAAATCCTTCCTTTTATATATGCAATTGATAGTTTCTTGCAAATTTCATAAAAATTGAGTGTTCATTGTAAATTACAAAAAAAACTAGTTAAAATGGGCTTTTTATAGAAAAATTCAAAAAAAAAAAATGATTTACATAAAAAAGTTCAAAAATCCTTCATCGCCATAGCTTTTTTTCGGAATATTTCAATGCAAATGTATTTTCATGAAAAGTTTGATAAAAATCACAGATTTTATAAAATATGAAATTAAAATTTTTGTGAAAATTTCTCCGAAATTGCATTTTTTGAAAATTTTGTCGAAAGAAATTTTTTACTAAAATTTTAATATATTTTTAGAATTTTTTTTTACAAATTCCAACTTTGTAGACAAATTTGTCGAAATTGCATATTTCTATTACATTTCTTCTAAGTTAACTAAAAGATATCTTCGAAATTTAATGATTCTATAAAATTTCGTTAAAATTGCAAATTTCATCTTAAGTAAATTTTTCAAAAAAATATCTTCGAACTTTCTTTTTTCTAGAAAATGTCGTTAAAATTGTAAAATTTTCTTTCTTTCAGAAAATTGTCTGCATCGGCATTCCAGCAAATATCCTCCACATTTAATTTTATTTTAAATTCCTAGAAATGCAAAATTTCGTTTTCATTAAAAATTTTATAATATCATAGTTTTACATGAAAAGTTTACAAAATTTTTACTTAAAAATTGTTTCAAAATATATATTTTTTTTAAATTGGCTAAAATTTTTTTTCGAAATTAAAGTTTTTCAGAAAAATTCTTAGGAATTTTATTTTTTATAAATTTTGTTGAACAAGCATTTTTACAGAATTTTTTTTAGAAAATTTTGTTAAAATTGCGAAATTTCTTCGAAATAAATTTTGTCGAAAGAAAATTTGTACTGAAATTTTATAGTAAATTCCTTCGAAATTTAATTTTCCTAAAAAAATATTTTCGACATTTCATTTTTCTAGAACATTTTGTTCAAATTGCAAAATTTCTTCGAAAGAAAATTTGTACTGAAATTTAATAGCAAATTCCTGCGAAATTTAATTTTCCTAAAAAATATTTTCGACATTTCATTTTTCTAGAAAATTTTGTTAAAATTGCAAAATATCTTCGAAATAAATATTGTCGAAAGGAAATTTGTACTGGAATTTTATAGTAAATTCCTTCGAAATTTAATTTTCCTAAAAAATATTTTCGACATTTCATTTTTCTAGAAAATTTCGTTAAAATTGCAAAATATCTTCGAAATAAATATTGTCGAAAGGAAATTTGTACTGGAATTTTATAGTAAATTCCTTCGAAATTTAATTTTCCTAAAAAATATTTTCGACATTTCATTTTTCTAGAAAATTTCGTTAAAATTGCAAAATTTCTTCGAAATTCCATTTAAAACGTTGTTCCTCTACATTCGAAGTTTAGGTTTATTAAAAAATGTAAAGAAATATTAATTTTATTGATAGTATCATCGAATTTCAATTTTACAGAAATTTATGTCGAAATAGATAGTTTTATAGAAAACGCTGTCAAAATTGTGACATTGAAATTTTCTAACAAAAATTTTTAAAAATACTTTTTTTGGTATATATTTTATTCGAAATAAAAATTTTCTTTAAAATTGTATTTTTTGAAAATTTCGTCGAGAAATTATTTTATGAAAAATTAGTTTTTTTCTTCAAAATTTTATATTTTTAGAAAACTTTGTCGAAATTGCATATATATAGTAAAATTCTTCGAAACTTAATTTTTCAAAAGTTAATTTTTCTAGAATATTTCGTTAAATCAGAAAATTTCTTCAAAATTTGCGTTTTAAATTCATAAAAATAGTAAAAATGTAAATTTAGTTCAAATTGAAAAAGAAAAGAATTAAAGTTAAAATTTATAGAGAGATTAAAAAATTAAATTTTCATAGAAAAATTCAAAATTACTTTTTTTTTTGAAAATTTTATTGGAAATGACTCTTCATTAAAAGATTAAAAATCACAGTTTAAAAAACATTTTCTCAAAATTGCAATTTTCTAAAATATTTCTATAAAATGTATTCGAAATGTCTTGAGAAAATTTCTACGAAATTAATTTTTTTTCTGCAAATTTTGTCGAAAGAAAATTTTTACTGAAAATTTCGTTTTCCTAGATAAGTTTGTCAGAATTTCATTCATATTTCGAAAAAATAGTCAAATTGCATATTTCTAGCAAATTTCTTTGAAATTATGTTTTTCTAAAAAATATCTTTCGAATTTAATTTTTGTAAAATTTCGTTGTAAGTATTTACTAAATTCAGTGCAATTGCATTTTTCCAGAAAATTTTCTTGATCGGTATTTAATTTTTTGAAAAAATCATAGAATTGCAATTTTATAGAACAATTCATTAAAAGTGGCATTTTTCTATAAAATTTCTTCGAAATTAATTTTTTTACAAAATTGTTCCGAAAATCAAATTTTAGCGAAAGTAAATTTGTTCCGAAAGATTTTTTTTTAAATATTGTCTAGATTCCATATTTTTAGGAAAATCAGTCGAAGTTACTTATTTCTAGTAAATTTCTTCGAAATTTTTCTAAAAAACATATTTTTAATTAATTTTTCTGGAAAATTGCATTAGAACTTCAAAACGGTGCAAAATCACATTAACATTTTTCCACAAAATTTCCTTCATTGGCAAACACAGGCTCTAGCAAATATCGTCGATATTTAATTTTATTGAAAACTTCATAAAATTTCATTTTATAGAATATTTCAAGGAGATGTTGTATTTTATAGAAAACTAGCTGGACCCGGTCCACTTCGTTGCCCCAGATTTCAGATTTCTGATCCCGTCCATTTTTGGACTAATAACGTAGACTGCCGCCAAATACATACACAAAAAATTCAGCAATCTCTCTAACAAATTTCTCAAGATATATCAAATTCAAAACATGGCTCATGTGGGCGGGATCACTACCATTGGTCCAATCCCTCCAATTTTTTTACCAATCACGTAGCCTGTCACCAGATAAATATACACAAAATTATCGCTAAAAATTTGCTCAAGGTATCTCAATTCCAAAATTAGCCTTAAATGGTCGGGGCCACGCCCATTTGTCCGATCCAGCCCATTTTTGGACCAGTCACGTAGACTGCCACCAGATATATATACACAAAATTGCAGCACTCTCGCTAAAAAATTGCTCAAGATATCTCAATTCCAAAATTTGCCTTATATGGGCGGGGCCACGCCCATTTTTAGACCAATCACGTAGAAGTCCACCAGATACATATACACAAAATTACAGCACTCTCGCTAATAAATTGTGCAAGATATCTCAATTTTAAAATTTTGCTTATATGGGCGGGGCCACACCCTTTCGACCGATCCCGCCCATTTTTGGACCAATTACTCAGTCTTGTACCAGATACATATACGCAAAATTTCAGCGCTCTCTTTTACAAATTGTGTAAGATATCTCTATTTCAATATTTGGCTTATATAGACGGGGCCACGCCCATTGATCCGATCCCACCCATTTTTGGACCAATCACGTAGACTGTCACCAGATACTTATACACAAAATTACAGCACTATCGCTAAAAAATTGCTCAAGGTATCTCAATTCCAAAATTAGCCTTATATGGTCGGGGCCACGCCCATTTGTCCGATCCAGCCCATTTTTGGACCAGTCACGTAGACTGCCACCAGATATATATAAACTAAATTGCAGCATACAAAATACAGCACTGTCGCTAACATTTTTTTCAAGATATCCCAATTCCAAAATTTGCCTTATATGGGCGGGGCCACGCCCATTTGTCCCGCCCATTTTTAGACCAGTCACGTAGACTGCCACCAGATATATATACATAAAATTGCAGCACTCTCACTAAAAAATTGCTCAAGATATCTCAATTCCAAAATTAGTCCGATCCCGCCCATTTTTGGACCAGTCACGTAGACTGCCACCAGATATGTATACACAAAATTGCAGCACTTTCGCTAAAAAATTGCTCAAGATATCTCAATTCCAAAATTTGCCTTATATGGGCGGGGCAACGCCCATTTTTAGACCAATCACGTAGAAGTCCACCAGATACATATACACAAAATTACAGCACTCTCGCTAATAAATTGTGCAAGATATCTCAATTTTAAAACTTTGCTTATATGGGCGGGGCCACACCCATTGGACCGATCCCGCCCATTTTTGGACCAATTACTCAGTCTTGTACCAGATACATATACGCAAAATTTCAGCGCTCGCTCTTACAAATTGTGTAAGATATCTCTATTTCAATATTTGGCTTTTATAGACGGGCCACTCCCATTGCTCCGATCGCGCCCTTTTTTAGACCAAACACATGGACTGCTACCAGATACATGTAAACAAAACTAAACGCTCTTGCTAAAAAATGGAGCAAGATATCTCAATTTAAAATTTTGTCTTACATGGGCGGGGCCACGCCCATTGGTCCGATTCCGCCCACTTTTGGTCCAGTCCCGTAGACTGCCACCAGATACATATGCACAAAATTACAGTACTCTCGCTAACAAATTGTGGAGGATATCTCCATTTCAAAATTCGGCGTGGCCACGCCCATTGGTCCGATCCCGCCCACTTTTAGGCCAATCACGTAGACTACCACCAGATACATATGCACCAAATTACAGCACTCTCGCTAACAAATTGTGTAAGATATCGCAATTTAAAAATTTGTCTTGTGTGGGCGTGGCCACGCCCATTGGTCCAACCCCGCCCTTTTTTGGACCAATCCCGTAGACTACCACCAGATACATATGCACCAAAGTACAACACTCTCGCTAACAAATTGTGTAAGATATCTCAATTCTATAATTTGGCTTATATCGGCGGGGCCACGCCCCTTGGTCCGATCACGCCCATTTTTGGACCAATCATGTAGACTGCCACCAGATACATATGTACAAAATTACAGCACTCTCGGTAACAAATTGTGCAAGATATCTCAATTTTAAAATTTGTCTTATGTGGGCGGGGCCACGCCCACTTGATATATCAAAAATTCAAGTACCCTATTTTCACCACGCCCCACATATGTACATTCTGTGAAAATTTCAAGAAGATCGGTCCAGCCGTTTAGACGTCTATTCGGTACAAACAAACCAACAAACAAACAAACAAACACACATTCTTCTTTATATATATAGATTATGCCAGATTGGTTTTTATTGAAAATTCCTTCAAATTTGACGAAATTGCTTCTTCCTAGAAAATCTTGCATAAATTAAAAAAATTGTGTGTCCATTGTAAATTTATTCAAAACTGCATTTTTGTAGAAAAATGAAACAAAATTGTATTGTCAAAAAAAAATACAAAATTTGGGTCTATCGAAGAAAATAGTCAAAATTGATTTTTTCTTAAAAATTTGGCTAAAAACATAATTTTTCTGTAAAATTTAATCAAAATTAAATTTTTTAAGAAAAACTTTTCGAAATTATTTTTTTTTTGCAAATTTAGTAGAATTGTTTGCTGCAAATTTCGTTTTCTTTTGAAAATTTCATCACAATTCAATCTTTTTCCAAAAATTTGTAAAAAATTTCTATGACATTTAATTTTTCTAAATAATATCTTAGAATTTTAATTTTTCTAGAAAATTTCGTTAAATTGTATTTTTCTAGAAAAAATTTCTTCATCCGTTCCAACAATTTTCGTCGATATTTAATTTTATTGAAACATTCATAGAAGAGCAATTTTATAGAACATTTCATATTTATAGAAAATTATGGCAAAATTGAATTTTGTTTTATTTTTATATTTAAATTTTGTATAAATTGACATTTTTTGCAAACATGTTAATAAAACATTTTCATTGAAAACTAAACAAAAATCGGAGCTTTATGGAAAATTCTGACAATATTAATATTTTTAGAAAACATTGTCAAAATTGTTATTTCTAAAAAAGTTTGTTAAAAGTGTAATTTTCTAAAAAATGGTTAAAATAGCTTGTTCCAATAAAATTTATTCAAAACCAAAATTTTGGAGAAAATGTCTTCGAAATTGTATTTTTGCAAATTTTAATTTTTTTTTAGGAAAATCACTGGAATATATATTTAATTTTTTTTTTAATTTCGTTGCAAACGCTTTTTCATTAAAAAGTAAAAAAAAACAAAGAAGATTAATTTTTCTAGAAAATTTTGCTACAATTGCAAAATTGCATTTAAAAAATAGTCTAATTTGACATTTTCATTAAAAAAACAAAGTTTTATAGCAATTTTTTTAGAAATTTTTTTATGTTTCTTCAAAATTGCATAGATTAGATCAAATTTTTTTTATAAAATTTATTAGAATTTATAATTTTTGAGGAAATTTCTTCGAAATTGCATTTTTGAAAATTTTGTGAAAATTCCATTTTTTTGTCTATTAAATTTCTTCCAAATTAAATTTTTCTATATAACATTTCCGAAGATTAATTTTTCTAGAAAATTTTGTTAAAATTGCAATTCAAAAATTTTTTTTCTAAATTGGCATTTTCATTAAAAATTTTAAAAAAATCACAGATTTATAGCAATTTTTTTTTGTTTCTTCAAAATTCCAATTTTCCGAAAAAAATGGTTACAAGATTCCTTTTTTTATAAAATTGATTAGAATTTATATTTTTGAGAAAATTTCTTCGAAACTGCTTTTTTGAAAATTTTCTCAAAATTCCATTTTTTAGTCTATTAAATTTCTTCCAAATCAAATTTTTCTAAATAATATTTCCGAAGACTAATTTTTCTAAAAAAATTTTGTTAAAATTAAAATCAAACAAATTTTTGTCTAAATTGACATTTTCTTGCAAATTTCATAATTAGTCAAAATTGAATTTTCAAAGAATAAGTCAACAAAATTGTATTTTCATAGAAATATTTGCATTTTTATAAAATATTTCAACAACATAGATTTTTTAGAAAGTTTAGGTGCAAATGCATTTTCATTAAAAGTTTGATAAAAAATCTGTTTATAGAAATAGAATTTTAGAAAATTTCTTTAAATTTTGAATTTTCCAAAAATGTTTTGTCGAAAATTTAATTTTCTATAATATTCATTCAAAATTAAATTGTTCAAGTAAATTTCTTTAAATTTGAATTTTTTTTGAAAATTTAGTTGAAAGTAAATTTCTACTGAAAATAAATTTTTGCAAATATTGTCAAAATTCCAGCTTTTTAAAGTAATTCTCAAAATTTTATAGCAAATACTAGTAAATCTTGCCTAAATTGATATTTTCTTGAAATTTCATAAATATTTCGTTTTGATTAAAAATTTAGCGAAATTGCGTTTTTGTAGACAAATTAAATAAAATTCAATTTTCATAGAAAAAATAAAAAAAATGTTTTTATAAAATATGTATTTCACCAACTTGGTATTTTTTTTTTGAAAAATTTCGTTGCAAATGCACATTCATTAAAAGTTTGATAGAATCACAGCTTTATAGAATGCCTTGTCAACATATTTAAAAAAAAAATTGGTTAAAAACGTAATTTTTCTGTAAAATTCAATCAAAAATAAATTTTTGGAGAAAATTTCTTCGAAATTGCATTTTTTGAAAAATTTGTCAAAAGAAAAATTTTACTTAAAATGTTTGTTATTTATGGAAAACTTTGTCAAAATTCTATCTTTTTTAAAAAAAATTAGTCGAAATTTCATATGTCTAGCAAATTTTTTCGAAATGTTATTTCCGAAGAAATATCTTCGAAATTCGATTATTTTTGAAAATTCTTTCAAATTGCATTTTTCTGGAAAATCTTGTCAGAATTGATATTTTTTTTACAAATTTCATAAAAAAGTTGTATTTTTCTATAAAATGTATTCAAATTTAAAATTTTTGAGAAAATTTCTTCGATATTACATTTTTGGAAAATTTTGTCCAGCGAAGATTTTCGTTGAAAACTTAATTTTTTATAAAAAATATTGTCAAAACTCCATCTTTTTAAAAAAATTGGTCGATATTGCATATTTCTTCAAAATTTAATTTTTTTAAAAAAATTTCTAAAATAAGATAATTTCTTCGGAATTTAATTTTTTTCCGAAAATCGAGCCATTATTGATATTTTCTTGCAAATTTCATAAAACATGTGTGTTCATTGTAAATTTATTCATGTTTATAGAATAATTCAACAAAATTGCATTTTCATAGAAAAATTTAAATATTTGTATTTTCATTAAAAGTGTGATAAAAAAATCATAGTTTTATGGTTCATTCGTATATTTGTCATAATTGCTATTTAAAAAAATTGGAAAAATGACATTTTTCTACAAAATTTATTTGAAATCATTTTTTGAGAACATTTCTTCGAAACTGCATTGTTTTAAATTTTGCGGAAAAAAATTGTACTTAAAATTTCGTTTTGTTTATAGAAAATTTGACAAAAAATCCATCTCTTTTGAAATTTTTTCGAAATTGCTTATTTCTAGTAAACATACCTTTTAGCCGGGTTTCTGTGGATTATCTACCTCATACTAATGTAATATTTCTTAAATATTTGGTAACTTCGCCTAAATGGTTAAACCTTAAAGCTTACCTAATATACATCGAAAATAAGATTTTTCTGAAAGATAAGTGGTATTCCTATTTATGACGAAATGGTGTAGTCATAGGCATTTACATACGTGCCGTCACAATTCACAAGACAGCTCCGCGCCAATCAATTAATTGATTCTGGCAATGTGAATGCGGTGGCAAAGGCAAAGCGGCTGCCACCGATGATCATCGGCCATCGATCAAAGTTTCATTTGAGGGAAAATTTATGATAAACATTGCATATTTGTAAAAGATCCCAAGATTTATTAGGGTAGAGGAATCAATAAAATTTTTTTTTGCTCTTCCCTAGCACCGGGGGAGGCTAGATGGATTACATTTTAGGAAAATTTATGTTGGCATTTGTCGGGCATTTAACATTTTGTGATCTTCTGAGGTTGTAAATTACAAAATCTTTAGAACTCCTGCAGATGTCTAACGATTTTTATTTGTTTTCTTATAATTTGAATACATGTATTCTTGTTATGCTTAGCAGCATCCTCTTGGAGTTCATAAAACTGTCAGTTAAATCCAGGGTAAGTCTTACAAATTGTAGTTTTTTTTATAACCGGAAGTGAGATACAATTTCTGTCTTCATGAATTTTTTAAAAGGTCAACTTTTACAGAAATCTTAACAAAAACTAATTTACTCAAAAAATAGTTCTTAGCAATTATATTTTATTCGGTCTGCAACTCTTTCGAAGAGATTCATAGCATAGAAATTATTATACATACTTTCTCACATAGCAATTTTGAATGATATGTATAAATACATTTTTTCTATCATTATTTATTTATATAAAGACATAAAATGGTCTACGGGAAAATATCGATTTGCTCCATTAATTTTATTTTATTTTATATTATTTTACTTATTTTACATTATTTAATTTATTTTATTTATTTTATTTATTTTATTTATTTTATTTATTTTATTTATTTTATTTATTTTATTTATTTTATTTATTTTATTTATTTTATTTATTTTATTTATTTTATTTATTTTATTTATTTTATTTATTTTATTTGTTTTATTTATTTTATTTATTTTATTTATTTTATTTATTTTATTTATTTTATTTATTTTATTTGTTTTATTTATTTTATTTATTTTATTTATTTTATTTATTTTATTTATTTTATTTATTTTATTTATTTTATTTATTTTATTTATTTTATTTATTTTATTTATTTTATTTATTTTATTTATTTTATTTATTTTATTTATTTTATTTATTTTATTTATTTTATTTATTTTATTTATTTTATTTATTTTATTTATTTTATTTATTTTATTTATTTTATTTATTTTATTTATTTTATTTATTTTATTTATTTTATTTATTTTATTTATTTTATTTATTTTATTTATTTTATTTATTTTATTTATTTTATTTATTTTATTTATTTTATTTATTTTATTTATTTTATTTATTTTATTTATTTTATTTATTTTATTTATTTTATTTATTTTATTTATTTTATTTATTTTATTTATTTTATTTATTTTATTTATTTTATTTATTTTATTTATTTTATTTATTTTATTTATTTTATTTATTTTATTTATTTTATTTATTTTATTTATTTTATTTATTTTATTTATTTTATTTATTTTATTTATTTTATTTATTTTATTTATTTTATTTATTTTATTTATTTTATTTATTTTATTTATTTTATTTATTTTATTTATTTTATTTATTTTATTTATTTTATTTATTTTATTTATTTTATTTATTTTATTTAGTTTAATTAATATAATTTTTTAACTTCTATTTTTTTAATTTAATAACCAATAACTTTTGTTCTAAATTTAACTACTTAATTTACATTTATTCTTTCGCAATAAAAATCTTCAACATTGTTCTATACATTTCCCTACATTTGTGTAGTCTACAACACTGTTTTCATGTCTCTTCACACTCTCTGCTATTCTGCAACTTCCAGTCTCTCCTTCTCCGTGTGCCTGCCTTTATGCTAAATTTAGTTACATTTTAAAAATAAGACATTATTTAAGAAGTGACACACGTTCCATTTACAATGGAATAGAGAGCGCCAATATACACACACACATACATAATATAACATACGTATTTTCTGTGGAAAAATATCAACAAAACTTGAGTACCGACGATGACTGCCACAACAACTGTGTAAAGCACCTCAACTCCATTAATTAAATGCTGCGCTAAGCAGACGACAGATTCGATGCGGTTCAGAGAACAGGAAATCATCAACTTTGGAATCTACTCTACTCGTCCTCTCCCTCCCATCGCCACGTTCAGTCTTGCAGCAGTTCTATTCTAAGTTCTCTGTCCTCTTACAATGCAATGAGAGAAATAAGGCAAGAGTCTATAAACAACCGAATACTTTCCATTTGAACACAAATTCACACACGCACAAACATACATACACGTGCCGAATGGCGTCGACATGCATTCGAATTTCGAATGTTTCGCAGATCTGTGTGATCTTAATTTAATTAAGTGGCTCTGAGAGTGTGAATGAGAGTGCGTATGGTACAGAATTGTCCACAGTGGAGGATATTTTGATAAGAATTGGAACTGCATTTTAAATGTTTTGTTAATATCAGATCCATATTCTATAAAGTCTGTTATCGAAATTTATAGTTCAGGTACACTCATGTAATTATATATTTCTTTCATTTATAGAGTAAATACAAATAAAGTTTAAATTGACATTTCGATAAAAAAATATGTATTGAAAAGAACTTTCTCCTTTAATATTTTACAACTTCGATGTGAAGATTATTTTTATGTAAAGTTTTCTGATTTAAGCACGGTACTATGTTCCGGTTTCACGCTGAAATCCCATACAAAAAATAAAGATGTGAAAATATGAGTGAAATTTTATTCATTTGTGGTACTGTGTTTTTTCAACGTGACAAATTGACATTTTGCGCCGCCACAAATTAATTGAACGCCGCAACAAATTGAAGCCGCCAGCATTGTACTCATATTTCTTTATATTCATATTTACAATAAAATTTCCTAATAAAGAATACTAAATTAAATTATAAATACTAAATTAAATATAAAGAAAATTTATGTAATGATTTGGAACGGAAAATAATTATGTATGTATATGGAATAAACGAGAAGAACGACATTCCGATTAGACAGCAAAGCAAAAAATGTGCAAAACACTGGAAGGACATGTAACTATATGTAATAATGAGGAATTCGTCTTGTAAATACATATGTACATGTACGTTTGTATGTAAGAACAATCGTTCCGAAAAGCCTGGAAAAACTTTGCGGACGGCTAACGATACCGAAGCTGTAGGACAATGGAATTGGGCAGTGCCTGTGATCTCGTTTTTAAATTGTTATAAAGAAAATAGTGGGTTCTTGCCAGCCATAGGAGTTGGCAGAAGAAATTCCGTTTATGGATGGAAGTATAATTTATATATGTCAACAAATATAATGTAAATCCTTAAAAATAACAATAAAACATCTTTTTCGGTTCATCAAAACATCATTTTATTATTTATATTCGTACAAAAGTGGGAAATTATTTTGTTATTTGTAACATTGTATTACCCTGTCTTCTGATGCCTCACAAGCATCGCCATCGTATCAACACAAAATAAATAATTTATGTATAACATTAGCACAATGATCTTCAACAATATTTCCTTTCTGCAACTTAAATTAATTTTTTCTAATTCGGCATTATTCCATTTAATTGTTTATTGATTAGTATTTAAACTCGTGTTAGTTTTAAAGAAAAGCAAAAAGGAAAAAATTCACATGTTTATACACACACACATTCATATAAGAGTGACATTTCGACACACATACTTCAAAAATGCAACGCAACTTTAGAAAAAAGCGTTCCATTTTTCAACTTGAAATAATATTTTGTGGAATTTTTTCAAGGTGAAAAACGTAGTACCCACCTTTAACAACAAATATTGCTATGAGATAACAGAATTTCATACATTTGAATTCTCACTATAGACCACTGAAGAAATTTTTGCACAAAAACGTCATTAAAGATTTCAAGGTCGCTTTCTTCTTTACTTGACTATTCAAAATACCTTCCTTCACGTTGAAGGAACTCTTTGATCGTCAGCTCAACTCCATAGTGAGAAAACCATAAGATTTTGATTGTTTTGCAAAATAATTCCGTATTCTTTAGAAATATAAAAATTAAATCGACTTCTGCATTGTGCTCGCGGAGCATACGATTGAAGTGGCTATATTTTTTCGGTGTGCATATTTATTCAAAATTCCACCATTGTGCAGATGCGCAATAAGACAATGCGAACAACTTAAGTAGTAGAATCAGTTGGGTTTTTTTGGAGAGCTATTTTTCATGTAATTGTTTGCGTGATATGTATCCCCATCTATAGTTGTGAGAACCACTGTGCGAGGCACAATGCGAGTCAATACAACTTCTGCCACCGCTGCGAATTTCAGTATTCGTTGAGCGTTATTGTTGTTATTGCAGAGTTATTGCCTACCACACACTGAATTACAACGTCTGCATTCTATCCTCTCCTCTACTCTGTGTTTTTTTCGATTTTATTTTTATTTCAGAACATTTCATATCTTTTTTTTTCGAGTTTCCAAAATCTTTACAATATTTTAATTTTTCGAATTTTGAGTGCATCATAAAGTTTTGAAATTGTCTGGCGGTGGGGTGCTCGCTCTGCATGTCTGCATGTCTATATGTCTGTAATAATATTTTGTTGTAAATTTTGAAATGGTCATAAACTATTCGATGTTTCTTCTTTCGTTTTCACTTAATGTTCTTCACATTTTAATGGGGGTAATTTGTGAGGAGACACACTTCAAAGTGAAGAGATCATCAGAAGAATCTTATAAATTTCAACATTCAGGCGAATTGGACGGACGCAATGTCATTTGATGTTTTTCAAGTACTTTTGGATTAAGTACTTTAAGGGGGAGAATTGAAAAGCAAATATTATTATAGATTTTATGAAGTGAATATTGGATTGTGTAAATAGAAATGTTTAATAAAAAAAGTAAAAAATCGGTGTTTTGTAGAGAACACTTTGGAAAAATTTTATACCAAATCTTAAGGTATTCTGTACGAAATATTGGGATATTAAATTGAGATAGAATTGTCAGACATTGCCAAATTTCAAACGAACGGCAATTATTGTAAGTTCATTTTAAAACTAAATTAAATTAAACGCATTGCCATTTTTGCTAATAAAATGTTTTGCTTCACCATTACTTTTGTGTATTACAGAAACAATTGCACAGTTCGCAAAAATGTGGGCAAAACTGAAAAAAATACCATCCGTCATCAATTGAGATCGCAAAGAAAATACTTTGAGACATACTTTGACACCATCTCTTCTGAAATTTGATTCTATGGGTCTAGGTTTTAATATACCGTCCGTGTAAAATTAATTATGGGTTCAAATTCTTGACAATCTACCCGTTTCCCCTTATATAGCGTAAAATTAATGTCAGTAAATATTTCTATGAAAACTTGTATAATATTTATTATAGATATCAGAAACATTTCCATAGATTTAAGAAACAAACCTTATGAAAACACTCCAAAAATATTATGAAGAATCCTTCTTATTGTTGTATATTGTCCCAAACATATTCTGCTTGAAACATTATTATGTTTATGGTACATTCTAAATTTGTAATACTTGGCATATTTGGCAATTCAAAGTCCATTATCCTATATAATCTAAATCGTATTATCTTGAAAAACGATAAATTACTTGATGAATTGACAACACATGATAACTTGAAATATTTAGAAATTAAAAATATGTTCTTTGAGTAAATTCTTAATTGAAAGTTATAATTCGAAATCCAGGAAAAATTCAAAAAGAAAATCGAAAAAGTCAGCAAAGTTTAAAATTATTTTTTAAATAAAAAATATTTGGAGAAATTCCTAAACAATCATTTTATTTGTATTTATATATATATTTTACAGGGTTTTCCAACAAGAGGTGTTATTTTGAATCACTATTTCGGTAGCTGTCACTTTTGAAGCTTTTATTCTTTAACATTTGACAAGTAGAAACTACGCCATTACTAAAAATGGAACGATACACGATTCAACAACGCATTGAAATTATTAAAATTCGAAAATCATCGAAAAATCGTCTTGACTGATGAGTAGACCTCGGATTTTTGAATATCTTGAAATTTTCATCCGATTTGAACCAAAATTTGTATTTAGGCGTTTCATCACTCAAATTTAAATATTTTGAGAGCATATTAAAAATATGCAAAACAAATATACACAAAATATGCAAAAAATATGCAAAATGTGCAAAAGAAATGTGCAAAATATGCAAAAAATATGCAAAATATGCAAATTGTTTTGGCGATATATCAATCAAAAATGCAAAATATCAGAAGGATATGTCAATAATATTTAAAAAATTATGTCACAAAAATGAAAAATGGGTGATTTCAAAAATAATCCAAAAAAAAAATTGCCTAAATGGGTGAAAAGTACGGGGTAATTCCAAATAAAACCGACCAACTCTCAATATTTATACATTTAGATTTGGTGCAATTTTGCACGCTTATACTACAAGACAATGCGGAATTATGGCCTTTACCATTTGACCAATTTCATAGTGGTTTAGATTTTATAGGGTGCCAAAGTTGGTCATTTACAACATTTTTTTAAAATTTAACTATTTTGAAGTCGACATAACGTTTGAGCGGAATACTAGATTTGAATAATATAAGTACCTTTAGAAAGAACATCCTCTCTAAGAATTATGAATTTAGTTACCAACTTTTGTGTATTAAGGACTCAAAAGGAGTCCTTAAAACAAGCATATCTTAGTTTTTTTTTGTTATATTTTTCAAATTTACCCACATATTTTCCCAAAAAGTTTAAACATTTTAGGATTGGTCACAGTGTGGTGTAGGGTATAAAAACGATTGGATCTAAAGAGCCAAATCGGATGAAACATATATATGGGAGCTATAGCTAAATCTTTACCGATTTTCTTCAAATTCGGTAGTGTTGGTTCATGGATCAATAAACTCTACCATTCTAAATTTCATAACGATTGGATGTAAAATACAGCTTCTACAGGACTAAAGGGCCAAATCGGACGAAACATGTATATGGGAGCTATAGCTAAATCTTAACCGATTTTCTTCACATTCGGTAGTGTTGGTTCATGGATCAATAAACTCTACCATTCTAAATTTCAAAACGATTGGATGTAAAATACAGCTTCTATAGAACTAAAGGGCCAAATCGGACGAAACATATATATGGGAGCTATAGCTAAATCTTAACCGATTTTCTTCAAATTCGGTAGTGTTGGTTCGTGGATCAAGAAAGTTAACCATTCTAAATTTCAAAATGATTGGATGTAAAATACAGCTTCTTCAGGACTAAAGAGCAAAATCGGACGAAACATATATATGGGAGCTATAGCTAAATCTTTACCGATTTTCTTTAAATTCGGCAGTGTTGGTTCATGGATCAAGAAACTCTACCATTCTAAATTTCAAAATGATTGGATGTAAAATACAGCTTCTACAGGACTAAAGAGCAAAATCGGACGAAACATATATATGGGAGCTATAGCAAAATCTTAACCGATTTTCTTCAAATTCGGTAGTGTTGGTTCATGGATCAATAAACTCTACCATTCTAAGTTTCAAAACGATTGGATGTAAAATACAGCTTCTATAGAACTAAAGGGCCAAATCGGACGAAAGATATATATGGGAGCTATATCTAAATCTGAACCGATTTCAACCAAATTCAATAGCGATCTTAACAGCCCCGAAATACTCTAAACTGCAAAATTTCAGAATGATCGGAGTGAAATTGCGAAAACTTTACATGGACAGACGGACGGACGGACGGACAGACATCGTTAAATCGACTCAGCTAGTGATTCTGAGTCGATCGGTATACTTTAAGGTGGGTCTAGCTGTTATTTTCAGGTGTTACAAACATCTGCCGTGAAACAAACTTATAATACCTTGTACCACAGTGTGGTGTAGGGTATAAAAATCAAAATTGGAGACAGGGGGCAAGGTCAAAGTTCAGAAAAATTTATATTTTCTTCTGTAATGGTTTTGTGAAGTTAATTTTAATGATACAAAGCATAAGAAATTAAAAATATAAAATATAATTTCTTATAGCTTTTTCCTTGGACTTTTCATAAAAAATATTAATTTAATCTAAAACAGTTTATTTCGGTCACTTTTCGCGAAAATAAAAATATAAATAAAAAAAATTGTCAATATAGAGTACCGATGGTGGACACTTTAGAGTGGGCACAACTTTGATTCAGAAGCTACATTATAATAGCTGAAAATCTTCACCAAATTACAAAGAAAAAATTTTTGAAAACACATACAATAATCTAATCTAAATTCAAGTACATTTGTTTTGCTAAACTAGTATTTGGTGTGTCCCCCCTTATTATTCTGAATGACAGAAAAAATGCGATTTGGCATTGAGTTTATCAAGTTTTGAATTGTTGTGATGTGAATTTCCGACCAAAATTCTTTTATTGTAAATTTTAGCTCATTTAATGTCGAGAATTGTCTTCCACGCTCATATACATTTGCTGCGAGTATGACCCTTCCTTTTTTTATGGCAATAAATTAAAATTTTTTTCCGAAAACCAAGTTTTCGTTCATACTTCTGTTCAATCTCCAAAATCTGAAAAACTATCAATGACATATTCCAAAAATTTTACCTATTATCTAAGAAATTGCATCAATTTACCAAAAATTGGAAATTTGGCTGCTTAAATATTTTGAAACTAAAAATTTGTTTCACAAAAACAAAACAGTCGAAAATTCCCACGACAAAACATATTGGACTATGCATTTCTTCTAAGATTTTAAGGAAAAACATTTATTATCAAGGACGGCGCTGCTTCTTCTTGCATGGAATCAATAAGATTGCTTGTTATCTTTGTATCTATGGAGTTGCAAGCATCTGCAATAGCTTGAAATAGATTATCTTTATCACCACCTACGCTTTCTCGATTTGTCGCTATGTTGACATTTTCCCAAAGGTTGTCAATGGGATTCAAGTCTACGGTTGATCTGGCCTCTCCTTTGTAACTCAATTATTGAATCATTTCGCGGTAATATGCGGGTGGTTGTCGTGAAATTGCCGTAATAGAGCAACATTCCACTCAGCATAGGAAAACATGGCATTCTCCAATATTTCGCAGTACATAAATCTGTACATAACTCCATTTATTGTATAGGAGGAGTCCAACCACGTTTCCGGAAAAGGATACCCAGACCATTTCATTGCCGCCTCAATGATTTACATACCCTTTATAGTATAAAGGGTTCAATATTTTATTAACCGGTATACTTATATACTGTATATCATTCAAATCTGATATTCCGTTAAAAAGTTATCGACTTCAAAATAGCTAAATTTGTAAAAAAAAATTTTTAGATGACCAATTTGGCACCCCATAAAATCTATGTAAACTGCTTTGAATTTGGTCATAACTCCGTATTGTCTTTTAGTATACGCGTGCAAAATTGTATCCAAATCTAAATTCATAAATATTCAGAGTGGGTCGGTTTCCTTTGGAATTACCACATACATTCCATATATTTAGACACTTTTTTGGATGATTTTTTAAATCATCCATTTTTGTGTCATGAATTTTTAAATAGTATTGACACATCCTTAAAAAATTTCTCATTTTTGATTCATATATCGCAATTTTTTGTGTGCATATTTTGCATAAATTTTTGCATATTTTGCATATATTTAGCATATTTAGCATATTTTTTGCATATTTCAAATATGCGGGGTCATTGGACGTTACTTTTTCGAAAATGAGGTTGAATCAACAGTTACGGTGATCGGATTGCGCTATCGAGAGATGATTAATGATTTTTTATGGTCGTAGTTGGATGGATCTGGACAACGTTTACTTTCAACAAGACGGCGCTACGTGCCACACAAGCAACGAAACCATTGCTCTGTTACGGGAAAAGTTTCCGGACCGTGTTACCTCTCGCAGAGGTGATCACAATTGGCCACCGTGATCTTGTGATTTAAAACCTTGCGACTTCTTCCTTTGGGGCCACGTGAAAGATAAGGTCTACGCCAACAGCCCAGTGTCGATTCAAGACCTCAAAGATAGAATTCGTGAGGCTATCGAGGACATGGGGCAGCCACTTTGCGATTTGGTTATGGAAAATTTCATGAAAAGGATATGGTCCTGTAAGCGTGGTCGTGGTGGCCAAGATATGCCGTTAATAATGATGTTGTTTTTCATTATTAACGGCATATCTTCCTCTTTATTATGAAATAAACATCCGATCATTTATCTCAAAAAATTGTATTTTTCTTTGAATACCAAAATAACACCTCTTGTTGGAAAACCTTTTTGAGAAAATCAGTTTGCAAATATAATCATTCAAATACATTTTCTTGATTTTCAAATAAAATTTATTTGTTCAGAAATATATACACGCTGAAAAAAAATCGCTTCTGTAGTATATTGTCCCAAACATATTCGGCTTGAAACATATATATGTTTGGGGTAGACTCTAAGCATGTAATATTTGGTACACACAAAAATTATGTATTTGGGAAGATGTTGTTCTAAACAAATATTTGTTTACATTCCAATATGTTTTTATTTGGGACCATTATTTTCGAAACAAATATTTATTTGCATTTAAGTATTCATAAAATACATAAATTGTGTAAAATTGTTCAGTAATTCAAAGTTAACTTTTTTAGAAACTTTTAATGTTAGTAAAAAATAATAATTGAAATCATATAATCTTGGATCAATATAAAGTACTTAGACGATTGACAACTAATGATGGCTTGGAATACTCAGAAATTTGAAATGATTGATTTAAAACAGAAGGTAATGCTGCATATGGTATCATAACTGGGAGGTACAATTCGAAACCCAAGAAAAATTGAAACTGAAATATGAAAAACAGCAAAAGTTTTGGAAATATTTTTTAAATAAAATATATTTGGAAAAATTCCTAAATAATAATTTTATTTGTATTTAAACACATATTTTATTTGAGAAATTTAGTTTGCAAATATAATTTGTTGTAATATATTAATATATGCGTTCCAAATATATTTTTTTGATTTTCAAATAAAATTTATTTGCTAAGAAATATATAATATTTAAAAATTTGTGTTCCAAATATATTTTCTTTCGATTTAAACATATCAAAAAAGGCGATTTTGCCCCGTGTATGTACGGGTATAATCTAAAAAATTTTAGAACATTTCCAACACTTACCTCTAATTTTTAGAGGTGTTTTTGCCTATTTTTATATAGCTACAACAGTCATAGGAAGGCTTATTTCACAAGGGTCACTGAAAATGTGGTTTTAATAAATACACGATTCATAGACAACACTTTTTACAAATAGCATGAAGATATAAGTCCGTCCGTCCGCGTGTCCCACGATGCCTAGAAACAAGAGAAAGGCGGTGGCTTTTAATACCCTACACCACACTGTGGTACAGGGTATTATAAGTTTGTTTCACGGCAGATGTTTGTAACACCTGAAAATAACACAGCTAGACCCACCTTAAAGTATACCGATCGACTCAGAATCACTAGCTGAGTCGATTTAACCGTGTCTGTCCGTCCGTCTGTCCATGTAAAGTTGTTCGTCGACTACAGGTCGAAATTTCACTCCGATCGTTCTGAAATTTTGCAGTTTAGAGTATTTCGCAGCTGTAAAGATCCCTATTGAATTTGGTTGAAATCGGTTCAGATTTGGATATAGCTCCCATATATATCTTTCGTCCGATTTGGCGCTATAGTCCTATAGAAGCTGTATTTTCCATCCAATCGTTTTGATATTTAGAATGGTAGAGTTTCTTGATCCATGAACCAACACTACCGAATTTGAAGAAAATCGGTTAGGATTTAGCTATAGCTCCCATATATATGTTTCGTCCGATTTTGCTCTTTAGTCCTGAAGAAGTTGTATTTTACATCCAATCATTTTGAAATTTAGAATGTTAGAGTTTCTTGATCCATGAACCAACACTACCGAATTTGAAGAAAATCGGTTAAGATTTAGCTATAGCTCCTATATATATGTTTCGTCCGATTTGGCCGATTTCTATAGAAGCTGTATTTTACATCCAATCGTTTTAAAATTTAGAATGGTAGAGTTTCTTGATCCATGAACCAACATTGCCGAATTTGCAGAAAATCGGTTAAGATTTAGCTATAGCTCCCATATATATGTTTGGTCCGATTTTGCTCTTTAGTCCTTTAGAAGCTGTATTTTACATTCAATCATTTTGAAATTTAGAATGGTAGAGTTTCTTGATCCATGAACCAACGCTACCGAATTTGAAGAAAATCGGTTAAGATTTAGCTATAGCTCCCATATATATGTTTCGTCCGATTTGGCCCTTTAGTTCTATAGAAGCAATATTTTACATCCAATCGTTTTGAAATTTAGAATGGTAGAGTTTCTTGATCCATGAACCAACATTGCCGAATTTGAAGAAAATCGGTTAAGATTTAGCTATAGCTCCCATATATATGTTTCATCCGATTTGGCTCTTTAGATCCAATCGTTTTTATACCCTACACCACACTGTGGTACAGGGTATTATTTAAGTATAAAACGTCCCAAAAGTAAATTTATGTAAACAATTTATACATGAATTAAACAATTTATATATCAGAGTTATTCAATATTACGAGAGTGGTGTAGGGTATTATATAGTCGGCCCCGCCCGACTTTAGCCTTTCCTTACTGGTTATACTCCTACTTTAGTGAAGGAGGGTCAAAAGTGTAACACATCGACCTAACCCCTAGCGAAGCCTGCCGCCTTCTAGAGAGATCTGGCATATATACAGAGGGTGTTCTGTTGATTCCTCGTCCTCTTCGTCGCAGCAGCTTCTGCAAAACTCTTTTTGCAAGACCTTCAGCCCCGTTTGTGTGCTGTCCAAAAAAGCAGTGACCCGTTACAACAGTCATGACGAGTGAGACACGTCCGGTCTCCATGATGACAGAATGGCGTTGGTGCGTTTGGATTTGAGGCAGATCCACATCATCCTAGAATGTACATATGCAGTTCCTGACTAGTGAACACCTATTTGTTACCGTAAGGGCATCACGTTACCTGTTTCCCTGGAGCGTGTAAGGTAGTTCCTAATCTTGCAAGTTCATCTGCTCAGTTCTCTTGTATGTCCTTGTGAGCCATCACCCAAATCTGGTGAATATTGAACTGTTCAGTCATCTCGTTAAGAAATCTACGACAGTGACAGTTTTTTTAATTCAGAAATACAGTTTCCAAGTAGTTTATAGAAACCTGCACGCTGAAAAAAAAATCGCTTCTGTAGTATATTGTCTCAGACATATTCGGCTTGAAAGACATATATGTTTAGGGTACACTCGAAATATATAATATTTGGTACACACAAAAGTTGTGGATTTGAGAAGATATTTTTCTAAACAAATATTTGTTAACATCCCAATGTGACCGTTATTTCGAAACAAATATTTATTTGCATTTAAGTATTAATAAAATACATAAATGGTGTTAAATTTTTCAGTAATTCAAAGTTAAATTTTTAGAAATTTTTAATGTTCGTAAAAATAATAAATGATAATAATTGAAATCGTATAATAAAGTACTTAGAGGATTGACAACTATGATGGCTTGGAATACTCAGAAATTTGAAATGATTGATTTAAAACAGAAGTTAATGCTGCATATGGTATCATAACTGGGAGGTACAATTCGAAACTAAAGAAAAATTTAAACTGAAATTCAAAAAGTCAACAAAAGTTTTTGAATTCTTTTTTAAATAAAATATATGTATTTAGAAAAATTCCTAAACAATAATTATATTTGTATTTAAACACATATTTTATTTGAGAAATTTAGTTTGCAAATACAATTTGTTGGAATATATTAATATATGCGTTCCAAATATATTTTATTGATTTTCAAATAAAATTTATTTGCTAAGAAATTTATAATATTTAAAAATGTGTGTTCCAAATATATTATCTTTCGGTTCAAACATATCAAAAAAGGCGATTTTGCCCCGTGTGACTATCACAGAAATATAAATAACGACTTTTGTTAGAACATTCATTTCCAGCCATTATGCTACCTCTCTACATAATGACTAAGATTTCTGCCTAGTAAACAGTATTTTTACAATGAATATTTTAAGTTTCTTGGAAAAGACAACAAACAATTTGGTGAAATATTGAATCTCGGTGTACCCGACTGAAGTTTCTTACTTGTCTGTTTGATGCTTGTACTTCTGTTTCCAACACCTTGAATATTGATCGGATGGTTTAAATTGTACGTCCAATGAAATCATATTATAGATTTCACCTATTGACGCCTTAGAAATCACAATTACATACCAGAAATTTTGCAATTTGTATTTAATTGTATATGCAGGGGTAATGAATGTCATTAGCCGACATTTTGCGAAGGGTCAACATAAAGGTTTGATCCGATTTGAATTCTCTAGGCCTTACAAACCACAGATATCACCCGCTTGAGCTGAAATTTGGTAATTTACGTCGTTCCATAATTCTACCGATTTTTAGATATAAGTTAGAGTTCTATGGGTGTTCCCGCAGAGCATAAAAAAATAAATTCTTGACCCACTAGTGGTATACAGGCCGGAGACCCGATAGAATGCAGCCGCAACATTTACTTCGTTGCGGCTTTTGTCCACACGCTGAAAAAAAATTGCTTCTGTAGTATATTGTCCCAAACATATTCGGCTTGAAATATACATATGTTTAGGGTACACTCCAAATACATAATATTTGACACACACAAATATTATATGTTTGGGAAGATATTGTTCTAAACAAAAATATGCTCCCATTCAACTATTTTTTTATTTGGAACTGGTATTTCCGAAACAAAGATTAATTTGTAATTATTTATTTTGACAACGTATCAATGCCTTAACTTAATGACAAGTTTTCTGTTTTTCAGATGTTCAAAGAGCATTTTTTTTAGAAATTGTATATGTTTGTAAAATTTAATTAAAACTTAAATCGAATAAACTTTCGTAAATGTAAACTGATGGATGGATCGACAAAAAGTGATGAGTTGGAATATTTATAAATTAAAAATCATTTTTAGCTATTAAGTTTAACACGACAACTAGTAAAAACTAACTAATATTCGAATAAGTCAGCATAGTTTTAAAAATCTGTTTAAATAAAGTATATTTGAAAACTTTCTTAAACTATAACTTTGTTTGTGTGTAAACACATGTTTAATTTGTGAAATTCAGTTTGCAAATAAAGTATGTTCTAATATATTAATATATGCGTTTCAAAAAAAATGTCTTGATTTTCAAATAAAATTTATTTGTTAACAAATATATAATACTTAAAAAAATCGTTTCCAAGTAACAGGTGGCGCAAAAGTAATCCTCCTATTAGAAAATGCTATAAATTTTGCGATTGGCCCCTAATGTCAGTTCTGTTTTGACATTTGTGTAGTAAACACATGCGAAATACACGTTAATAAACAATGTTACGCTACACTGCTCCAGAACGCGGAATATTGCTGACTATTTCTTTCACCAATAATCGGTCGGTGACTTTGGCACAACATGAATTTCGTCGCAGATTTCCTGGCCGTCCAACGCCTACTGGTGAAACACTGCAACGTTTAGCCGCTCGACTCGAAGAGACTGGCACAACACGAGATGCTGCCAGGCGTGGCAGACCCCGGAGTAGCCGTTCTGCAGAGAATATTGCTGCTGTAGCCGAGGATGTCATGGAAGCGCCGTCGGCATCGACCAGACGACGTGCCACGCAAATGGGTATCAGTCGACGGTCTCTACAGCGAATTTTGGTACAAGATTTGAAAATGTTTCCGTACAAAGTCCAGACGGTGCATCAGCTGTTAGCTGCTGACCGCCAATCGCGTCTAACATACGCTCAAGCCATCCTTAATCACCACCAAGAGGAAGATGATTTTTCATCAAAAATAATCATGAGTGATGAGGCCCATTTCCATCTTAGCGGGTACGTAAATAAGCAAAATTTACGCTTCTGGGGCACTGAAAATCCGCGTGTAACCCACGAAGAGCCATTACACCCGCTCAAAGTCACTGTATGGTGTGCTGTTTTCGCTGGAGGAGTCATCGGACCTTTTTTCTTCGAAGACGTCGCGGGCCAAACGGTTACTGTGAATGGTGAGCGCTACAGAGCAATGATCAACGAGTTCTTTTTGCCGCAACTTGATGAATTGGGATTGGAAAACATGTGGTTCCAACAGGACGGTGCAACGGCACACACTGCACGTGCCACAACCGATATGCTGAAGGATGCATTTCCCGGGCGCCTAATCTCCGTTTTGGCGGTTTGCACTGGCCAGCAAGATCGCCTGATTTGACCGCTCCAGACTTCTTTTTGTGGGGCTTTTTGAAGTCGAGGGTTTATGTCAACAAGCCTCAGACTCTTGCAGCTCTTAAAGACAATATCCGTCAAGAATGTGAGGACCTATCGCCGGAAGTTTTGGCCAAAGTGATGGAAAATGCCATAAAAAGGGCTCAAATGACAATCAACTCAAACATATCAAAAATGACGATTTTCCTCCGTGTAGGAGGCTTATTTACGATATATGACCCTTTGAAGTTTTGAAAACAAATTTCTCTTTATACCCTACACCACAGTGTGATACAGGGAATTATAACCTTGTGCCTTTGTTTGTAACACACACAAGGAGAAGAAATAGACCAATCGTTTATTATACCCATCGACTTAAAATCACATTCTGAGTTGATTTAGCTATGTCCGTCCATCTCTGCATGTCTTCTTGTAATCAAAGTACAGGTCGCAATTATGGTCCCATCTCAACAAAACACATATTTTTCTTTTGGCCCAAGGACGATCCCTATTGAATTTGATTAAAATCAGTTCAGATTTACATATAGCTCACATATATATGTACCTCCGATTTGGCATATACATATGCACTGTACAATCAACATTTTTTAACCGATCTTTTAAAAAGAAATTGAGGAAAATCCGTTCAGATTTAGATGTAAGCGCTGTAGAAACAGTATTTTATATCTCACCAGTACGAAATTCGGCAGAAAGAGGTTTCATATTACATAAATGAAAACTGCATAATTTGGGAAAAATCGGTTCAGACTTAGATATCGCCCCCAAATATACGTTACTCCCGATTTGACATGTAAACGCTGTAGATACTGTATTTTATATGAGAAAAGTGCGAAATTCGGCAGAAAGAGGTTTCATATTACATAAATTAACACTTCCAAATTTGGGGAAAATCGGTTCAGGTTTAGGTATAGACCTCACATATATGTTACTACCAATTTGGTAGCGAAGCTATAGAATATAGTCGAAGTTTTACTTTACTTCCGATCATTACCAAATTTGACAGAAAGAAGTTTCTTAACTTATGAACGAATACTGCTTAATTTGGGGATAATCCGTTCAGACTTAGATATAGCCACATATAAATGTTTCTGCCTATTTATTATTTAAGCACTATTAAAACTGTATTTCACGTCCGATCTATATATACTAGGCCGGGTCAATTTGTGGGGAGGCAAAAAAGTCGTCATTGCTCAGTGAAAATCGTATTCTAGGGATCAAAATAAGAAACTTTGCCGAAGGAACCATACCTCTAAAACGAATTCTGATGTCCCGGAATTTGGGTCGAACTTTTGGGTAGGGTCAAATTTTGAAAAATCCCTCTTTGACGCATTTAGAGTGCTCCAATCGAGTCCAAATGTATGACCGACCACCACTAACATTGGAGGCCCGACCCACCCATGACAGTGGCACACCCCCTGGATCCCCCAGGGAGTTCCATACATTTGGACTCGATTGGAGCACTCTAAATGAGTCAAAGTGGGATTTTTTCCGGGACATCAGAATTCGTTTTAGAGGTATGGTTCCTTCGGAAAAGTTTCTTATTTTGATCAGTAGAATACGATTTTCACTGAGCAATGGGCGATTTTCAAATCGACCCGCCCTAATATATACATAATTTGACAGAAATTAAGTGTTTGATTGAAGTGTATGAAAATCTGTTTAGTTTCTGTATAGTCCCATCTATTTGTTCCTTTCGATTCTTGATCTATGAAAGAATACGGCTCATTTTAAGGTCATAGTTCCAAATTTAGTTTACTATGATCAACATCTTCAACTCCTCCTTGGAAAAAGCCTTAATAAGGAGGTGGAGCTTAGTACTTTGTTAAGTAAAACGAAACTAATTATTCCAAATTATTATCGCAATGCCCCTTTTCGCATTGTCAGGGAGGTGTACGGCATTATATAATCGGCCTCCGCCTTAGTCTTTCCTTACTGATTTTTTACTAGAAAATAGTGATCAAAGATTTTAAAAATGTTCACTAGAAAATAGTGATCACGAAAATTCGTCCTTTTAGCACTAGGAAGTTATTTCCGAGATATGACCGTTTAATGTTTTGAAAAGAAATTTCGAATTTCACACCAAAAAATAGTGATCACAAATATTCGTCCGTTATGCCCATATTTACCGAGATATGACGGTTTAAAGATTTCGAATTTTTTACTAGGAAATAGTGATAACGAAAAGTTCATCCTTTTTGTCTAGTAGAAGCCTTTTGAAAAGTAGGAGCCATATTTACCGAGATATCACAGTTATCAGCTTTATTTTTTATGTATGTTTACGTGGAATAATCCAAGAGGAAAACCCAAACCTTTCAGCCTTCGCCCCCAAAATCATGTAAAAACTCTTCATGGCACTTTCCGCAAAAATTTATCGGAAATTATATTTAATTGTTAATATGATTCATAAGAGTGTAATTGATTAAGACTATGTAGAAAAGATCAGCAAATGTTCATTTTTGAACAATTTAAATAGTATATCTGAAGAAAGTTCATGGGAAAATGAAAATATGGCTATTCTGCAATGGATTATAGCTATTCAGCAATGGATTTAACAATGAATATTTATTCATATTGTGTATTCTAGACAAAAATTCCAATGACTATAGTCTGACAAAGAATGAACAATATTTTTCAACGTTCTGGCATCTCTCACCCTTATTGCCATATTACATTACTCACTAAATGAGGATATACCTTCGTTGGATTACCCGACTGAAATTTTTCTTACTAGTACAGTTTTGAAATTTTTAAAAGTTAAATTTTAGAAAATAATCAATTATCCAGAATCGCTTATTTCATTACTTTTTAGTAAGAACTCTGAAGTTACTTTTAGACATTTTCAAAAGTCATAATTCCCATTAAAATTAACTATAAAAATATTTTAAATATATCATAGGCAAAAATATACTAATAGATTTATTATACTACTTTTTGTGCAAAATGGTACATTTGCATGGGAGGTACCAAACGGGGCGGCGCAATAACGGCATTTTTCCACGGGAGAAACTATAAAATCATTTCACTTCACAAAATTGCAAGTATTTCTATGGACTGGAATCAAAGTTATAATCCGTTAACTTTTTGTGCAAAATGGTCCAACAACTTCGACCACTTTTCTAAAGATGATAGCGATTAATAAACTAATACTATGTGTGGAATTGTGAAAGATTCTGGGTAGTAGTATATAAGATATGGGATAATCAATATTTCACTAAATTTTGAACCTTCGTGGGGGAGGTACTCGAAGGAGTGGACCAACATAGCACATCTTTGACGTTAGCCTGAGATAGAAACAAATATTGACACATACCAAATTTGAAGTCAAACGGTTAATCATGTCGAAAGTTATCGGGCGCACCAACCAGACAGACAGACGGACAGGCTGGCGGACATTGCTAAAATGACTTAAAATGGCCCATAACGGATTTCCGCTAAATATTCTTGGGACATCTTAGGTCACTCCATCGATGAGTTACACTTTTGGTTGGCAGCATCCGATATATGTATGTATACTAGGGCGGGTTGATTTGTATGGACGAAAAAAAAATTAAAAATCGTATAGCAAAAACGTAATCCACATTAAATTCTAAGAAAATTCTCCGAAGAAACCATGGGTCTAAAATCAATCCGCGCCTCTCGACGTGAAGAATTTTTTCCTCTTCTTTCACTAAAATTATTTTCTTTTTTTTGAAATATATTATGTTTTATTATACCATCACTTTAGTGATACGAGGGTATATATCATTTGCTACGGGCCAAAAGTATAACACATGGAAGGAATGATATAAGACCCTAAGTATGTTTGGCGGATATCCGTTTTAGGTCGTTTTAAGTCGAATGAGCACTGTCCGTCGGTCTGTCTGTCTGTCTGCTGGCTGTTGCACACGATAACTCTCGAAAGGAGTAACCGATTGACTTCAAATTTGGTATGTGTTAATATTTTTTTCTATCTCCTGCTAAGTTCGAAGATGGGCCATATTGGTCCACTCCTTCTAGTACCTTCCCCACAAAGTGTTAATATTAAGTGAAATATTGATTATTTAATAACTTCTATGCTACTTATTTGAATCTTCTGAAATTTTACACATAATATTATTCTATTAGTCACTATCACCTCAAGAAAAATGGGCGAAGTTACCGCACCCCTTTTGGCACCTCCCACACAAATGGACCATTTTGCTCCAAAAGTTAACAGCTTGTAACATTAATACTAGTGCACAAAAATACTTTAAATTTTGTACAGTATAATGCTTTTATATTGCCTACAGCCCTGTTGAAAACGGGGCTACGCCCCTTTTTGTACCTACCACACAAATGTACCATTTTGTACCAAAAGTTAGGAGCTTAAAAATATTAAATATAAAATTATAAACAAACTTTTTTAGTTGGGTGAATATTTTTTTAATTAACAAAAATTTTGAGTGTAGAAAAGATATAAAGTACAAAAGAACTACCTTACTTAACAATTTTATTCAGAAAATTCGATTTCATTTTGGACAAAGCTATTTTTTCTAATATTTATTTTTGTTGGCAAAGGCGGGCATATACATTTTCAAGTCGAGAGGCGCGGATTACGATTTTATTTTAGATACATGGTTTCTTCGGAGAATTTTCTTAGAATTCCATATAGTTTACGCTTTTGCTATACGATTTACAAAAAAAAAATCAACCCGCCCTAATGTATACCCTTGTTCACAATAGTGGGGGTATAAAAACCGAATTTTGTTGAAATTCTCTTATTTCGGCCAAAAGTGCTATAATTTGTACATTTATCCAAAGATTTTATTCAGATAGACGTAGTTTTTTTCGTTAAGAACCTAGCTTTCAAAATATGGAACAAACGATTTCTTGGCGATTTATTTCTATTTTTTATGTTTTTTTTGCGCCAACAAAAAAACAATTTTTTTTCTGATTGTTTTAACGAAAGTTGCTAAACTTCTGTTTCCACATTAAATTGTCATTACCAACATTTTTAGTCCTCATAATTTCCTTTAAATTTCGGGTAAACCGAGTTATGAATCACCTTTGAGTCCCCAAAAAATATTCGTAAATTTGTTTTGTTTTTGACTTAATTAAATTGTTATCAATTTAAATTGCATTTAACAACTTTAAAGTATGTGCTGGTATTAAAGTTAAAAGCTGTTTATGTACATTTGGTACAAAATGGTCCATGTGTGTGGGAGGTACCGAAAGGGACGTGTCAATAACTGTCAGTTTTCTCAGGACTCTGGATACTACAGAAGCATTACACCGTACAAAATTTCAAGTATTTATATGCACTGGTATTAAAGTTATAAGCTGTTAGCTTTTGGTGTAAAATGGTCCATTTGTGTGGGAGGTACCGAAAGGGGCGTGCCAGAGACTATAGACCACTTTTCTCTAGTCTCTAGGTACTATAAAAGCATTACACTGTATGCAATTTCAAGTATATGTATGAACTGGTATTAAAGTTTTAAGCTGGTAACTTTTAGTACAAAAGGGGCGTGTCAACTTCGCCTCTTTTTTCTCGAGGTAATAGTGACTAATAAACTAATACTATGCGTACAATTGCAGAGGATTCAAATATGTAGCATAGAAGTTATTAAATAATCAATATTTCACTAAATGTTAACCCTTTGTGGGGGAGGTACTAGAAGGAGTTGACGAATATGGACCATCTTCGAACTTAGCCGGAGATAGAAGAAAATATTACCACATACCAAAATTTGAAGTCAATCGGTTAGTACTTTCGGGAGTTATCAGCCAGCAGACAGACAGACGGACGGACATTGCTCATTCGACTTAAAATAACCCAAAACGAATATCCGCCGAACATACTTAGGGTGCTAGGTCACTCCTTCGATGTGTTACACTTTTGGCTCGTAGCAAATGATATATACTCTCCTCTCTAAGGTGAGGGGTTTACAAATTTTGTAATATTTTTTTCGTTTTAGGACACCATATTACACCAGAAAATATTATGCACAGCCCTTAGAGAAACATTTTGTTGCATAGAGTTACCCGACTGACATTTTCTTACCACTTCTGTTTTGAAATTTATACAAGTTAAATTTTTCGAAAATAATCCATTGTCCAGAATCTGTTAATTTATTTCTCGTAAGTTACTTTTAGACATTTTCCAAAGTCATAATCCTCATAAATATAGCCAATAAAAATAGTTTAAATACCAATAGCCAATAGATTTAATAAATGTACTCAGGACTCCCCCGGAATGTCGCTACGGCTTCTTGGGTTTGCTGCGGCTCCCCGGTTGCGAAGACCCTCATTAGAGTTTATTTCACTCTCCTAAGACTATATTTTGCATGCTTTTTTTGCACAGTGTAATTAAATAAAAATAAAAAAAACATTTTCATTAGAGGTTTATTCAGTTTTCATTCCATCCCAATGCCCTTCCTTAAGCTCCCTCGAATTTTCACACTATTTAATAAATTTTCTTCTTTATGGGGAACGCTAAAAAGTTGTTTTTTCATCTGTTTTATCTCTAATTTATTTATTCTTTTTCAATTTTATTTATTTAATTCAATTCATAACAATAATCTCAACAAGGTGTGAAGGTGCTACGACCACCTGTTGTATATACACCAGAGCGTATGAGTTATGACCAGTAAACCATCATCTAACATTTGTTAACACTCATACGCCACAATTGTTTGGAATAGAAATAAATAGAAATATGTATAACGAAATGGAATAATCGATTTATGTATACTTACATAACTACTACGATACGACATTATAATTGTTTAGAAGCTCTTTTTTCACCACTTTTTCTCGTCTTTGTAAACACTTTTCTTGTCTCGTTACACTTTGAATTGATGTGAAAAACTATTTCGCTTCTTTTCGAAGTAGATTTGGGCGTTTTTTTTTCTTTGGTTCACCGAATTGATTTTGGCATAAAATGCGATGGCGATGGCGAAGGCTGCCACCATTTAACGCGCGCTCTCTCTCACACACACACTTATACTCGCGCGGACGAAACTCTTTTTATTTGGTGGTTTCTTTAGTTAGATTTCAATTGTATTCGCTTTTTTACAATTTCATTTCTGCTTTTCTTTGTTTGTTTGAGAGGAGAATTGGGATTTCAGGTAAAATACACTAGAGTTGGGTGCACCGAAAAATTCGAAATTATTTTCTCCAGACGAAGAATAATAGTACACAAAACAACGCGGAGATATTGCACAAATGTAAACATTTTTGTTGTTGTTTTAGCTTTTCGTATTTTATTTGTTGGAATTGAGGCTCTGCAATTGCATCCTCAACATTTCAAAAGTAATTTTACAGATTCATGTATTGTATTTGTTGTTGTAGCTGTTGTTTTTGTTGTTGTTGTTGTTAAATAATCACTTTATTTTGCAATATGGGTCAACATTTCATCATTTTCTGTTGCGTTTACTAAATGTAGGATGGAATTTTTCATTTCACTTAATTTCATTTGTTATTTTAATTGTGGAATTTATTTATTATAACCCGTGGCGAATGCATTTTTTGTGTGAAAATTACAAAAAAAAAGAATATTATTGTCTGTGGAACAACTCACTTCAAAGCAACAGATGATCTAGATCAATTTCAGTTTCATGTAATATTAATTAATTTCAATATTTCTTGTAAATTCATTTCAATTAATAAATTAATATTTCTATTTATTTTATAACGTTGCAAATTGCTCACAGGCAAATTGCGAATTGCACTTGATACTACTGAACACTAGAGCACCGAGTCCCCTGTCTCTGCAAACTATGCCCGATCTAATCATTCAATACACGAGAGCTGCACTACGATCCGATTATCGTGTGTCACGGTGATATTGAAAACGTTCATTGCTCTCGAATTTATTTGTCTGTTCTTTGCTACGACAAATTTGTTGTTATTTTTGTTACCTACGCCAGTGTGATTTGTTGCCTAAACTCACATAAAGCAAATTCTCTAAGTCGTTGAGCTGAGAGTCACGAAACGCATTGTACTCGTATGGAACAACAACAGCATGCTCTTTTATCTCTATAAACGTATGAAGGGGTTAGTGCCAGATGGATGTCTCCAAAAACTCACAATGATTCATGGGAGATCAAGGTTTGGCATAAACATGGAGTACTAATTTGAAGCTCTCTCAGTACACATTTTGCCCTTTACTTGTGAAAGGGTAGAAATTGAAGCGTGCATTTTTTGTAACGACCACAAAAAAAAGAAGAGATAGGCCCATAGTTTATTATACCGATCGCCATAGAATCAGATCACTTTTTTGGCCGATTTAGCCATGTCCATCTGCCTGTCTGTTCATACATTGTTATACACTGCAGGTCGCAAATATGAAGCGATGTATACGAAAATTGGTACCGGGGCATTTCTCAGTCAAGCGATCCCTGTTGAAAATGGAGTACATCGGTCCATGTTTTGATATAGCCCCCATATACACGTCCCTCCCGATTTGACTTCTTGAAGCTCTAGAGAACGCATTTTTTAACCGATAATGTTGAAATGTAACTACCCAGCAATATATTGATAAGTACTTGTCATTACCACTTGCATTACCAGGTAATGATATCTCATTATCGCCAGCATTAGTTTCGGTAAATAAATAACGACTAACAAAATAATGACAAAAATAAGTTATTACTAGTAATCTAAGCTAGAAAATCTTATTTGAATTTATAAACTTTTCTTTAAATGATTTACGATTTAGAATTTTTTCTTAAATAATTTACGTATTACGTTGTAGTTGGTATTCAGTGAAATAGTTTAAAGACAAATTATAAATTCAAATTAGATTCTCTAAATTAGATTACTAACAATAACTTATTTTTGTCATTAGTTATTCGCTATTAATTTACCGAAACTAATGCTGGCGATAATGAGATATCATTACCTGGTAATGCCTGTGGTAACGACATTTACTTACCAAGATTTGGATGGGTTATATTTAAGTACTTGATTATTAAGCGATTTTTCTATGAATCGTGAGGTAGGCCAGTGGTTATGATGCGAAACCATGAGGTCGCGAGTTCAATCCCACATGCCGGCAAATGAAATTTTTCGTCATATCGCTCACTTACTTCAAGAGTGTCATAACTCAAAATTGAAAATTGTCAGGATGTGTAACTTTAAGTCCACACATTCCACCACTGATGATGGTGGACAAGCAATAGCACCTCGAAAATATCCACTACCACACAAACTCACTCATGAAATTATTATTCATTTCCACGTTTACTTTTGAATAATTGTATGCGTGGCGGTAAGTGGTTATTTTTCAGCTTCTTGTATGCTTGAGTGGAAGCACTTTCTTCCAATGACATGTACATGTAAAAGTAATTCGAAGTGAGGCCAAATTATAAGCAGTTACTAGTTCTGAATTTAGCGTACCCGTCAGGTTATTTGGTAATGGGAAATTTTGCTGAGTATTTATATTTTCTATTGCATAGAATCGTCCTTAGAAAAAATGTTGCATATCGGTTCATGTTATAATATATGTATGTCGCCCATATAAATATCCATTCCAATTAGACTTCTCGAAGCTATAGAAAACGCATTTATTAACCGATCATGCCAAAATGTAAGCATTTGTATCCCCTCTCCTTTGCTAAGAAAAAAAGTGTAACACATCGAAACCCATCCGTTTTGGGTAATTTTAAGTCGAATGAGCAATGTCCGTCCGTCTGTCTGCCTGCTTGCTGGTGCGCACAATAACTCTCGAAAGGAGTAACCGATTAATTAATTTATTTATTTATTTAACTAAAATAAATAGAAAAAGTAAGAGATTGACTTCAAATTTGGTATGTGGTAATATTTTTTCTATCTCCGGTTAAGTTCGAAGATGGGTTATATTGGTCCACTTCTTCTGGTACCTCCCCCACAATGGGTTAAAATGTTGTGAAATATTGAAATACAAAAAGCTTTAGCAAGCGAACAGTGTTTCGCAACATAAATGTAACTTTGTTATCTATATCCCTGAAAATGACCAGCGATGTTGGTCGAAATATTGAAATAAAATCACAATAAACAAATAAAAACTAGTTTTTCTTTTATTTTTATGACCTGTAGCCTAACAAAATAACAACATAGAAGGTCAACGATACACAAATCAATATCGATTCTTTAATAACTGATATACTACTTAGTCGAATATTCTGAAATTCCACACATAGTATAAGTTTATTAGTCACTATTACCTCGAGAAAAACAGACGAAGTTGCCCCTTTTGTCCCCTTTTGGTACCTCCCACAACAATTTTGAACCAAAAGTTAATAGCTTATAACTTTATTACCAGTGCATACAAAGACTTGAAATTTTGTACAGTGTAATGGTTTAACAGTTCCTACAATACGGTGAAAAGTGGGCATTTTGTATTGCCACGCTCCAAATAGTCCACACAAATGTACCATTTTGTACCAAAAGTTACCAGCTTTTAAATTTAATATTAGTGCATACAAACACTTGAAATTTATAGTACCTAGAGTCCAGAGAAAAATGGGCGTTATTGGCCCAACCCTTTTGGTACCTCCCACGCAAATGGACCTTTTTGTACCAAAAGTTAACAGTTTTTAACTTTAATACCAGTGCATACAAATACTTGACATTTCGTACAGTGCAATGCTTTTATAGTACCTAGAGTCCAGATAAAAGTGACCGTTATTGGCCCGCCCTTTTGGTACCTGTCACACAAATGGACAATTTTGTACCAAAAGTAAACAGCTGTTAACTTTAATACCAGTACATACTTTAAAGCTATTAAATTCAATTTAAATTTATAATAATTTAAATAAAACAAAAAAATAAATAAATTTACTAATATTTTTTGAGACTCAGGGTGAGGGGATTCATTAGTCGGTTTACCCGACTGAACTTTCTTACTTGTTATTTTATATTTCACTAAATCCTCCACATATTATACTAAAGGTGACAGAAAATGACCAAAGGGGGTTGAATTCCTTACAACTTTTTTAAAGTAATTTTTTATACCCTGATATCATTTGATACGTGCCAAAAGTGTAACACATCAAAGGAGTGAAGACCATAAGTACGTTCGGCGGATATCCGTTTTGGGTCATTTTAAGTCGAATGAGCAATGTCCGTCCGTCCGTCTGCTGGCTGGTGCGCACGATAACTCTCGCAAGGAGTAACCGATTGACTTCAAATGAAAGTTCGAAGATGGGCCATATTGGTCCACTCCTTCTAGGAAATTTCATTTTAACCCCACAAAGGCTTAAAATGAGTTGAAATATTGATTCTTAAATAATTTCTATACTACTTTTTCGAATCTTCTGAAATTCCACACATAGTATTAGTTTATTAGTCGCTATCACCTCGAGAAAAATGGGTAAACTTGCCACGCCTATTTTGGTACCTCCCACACTAATGCAAAATTTTGCACCAAAAGTTAACAGTTTATAACTTTAATACAAAAGCATAAAAATACTTGAAATTTTTTACGGTATAATGTTTTTTTAGTCTGGTAAAAAATTGGCATTATTGCACGGCCTCTTTTGGTACCTCCCACACAAATGGACCGTTTTGCACCAAAAGTAAACAGCTTATAACTTTAATACCGGTGTTTTATTTTGGATCAGTTTTGTGATCGGGATCTGATGACGATCACTCTGCTACAGGAGGCTAAAGAACTCATCCTGTCATCCGCTTATTTTCCGCGTGAAGACTTAGTTAGTCCTCCACCTATGATAGTTAGAGAGCTTATAGAATATTACAGAAGCAACGAAAAAGATCTTGTATTAGGCTGTGATGCTAACGCACGCCATACCAATATGACAGAAGCAACGAAAAAGATCTTGTATTAGGCTGTGATGCGAACGCACGCCATATCCATTTGGGTAGTACTGATATAAATATAAGAGGCGAAACTTTACTGAAATTTTTACTCGAAAACGGGTTGCTACTTCAAAATAGAGGTCATGAACCCACTTTCGAGGCCAGAAATAGGAAAGAGGTCTTAGACCTGACCTTTGGCACAGGTTTTAATTATATGTTTAATGACTGGAAAGTGTCCAGGGAAGTCAGTTTCTCGGATCAGAAGTATATAGAGTTTAATATTAAGAACTTTAATAAGAACGGTACTGTCTCCTTTAGGAATCCAAGAAGGGTAAAATGGGATAAATTTAGTAATTTCTTAAGGAAATCTTTCAATTTTTGTGGCCGCTGCACAGCACAGTAGACATAGACAGGTCAGTTAACACCTTGAGAGACCTAATGAAAAAGGCTTTTAAGAAATCCTGCCCTATTAGTAGACAGAGGACCTCAAAAGATAAAAAAAATGGTGGAATCAAAATCTCAGTTTTCTAAGAAAGCAATCTGGGAAAGCCTTTAACGCGGCGAAGAAAAGTAGTAGCGAACAGCTATAAAAGCTGCCTCCGTACCTACAAGAAAGAACTCCGGAAAGCAGAAAGAGAGAATTTCTGTAACCGTATCGAGGAACTATCCAATATAAAAGACACCTCCAGAGACGGACTTCGTGGGTAGTATCCAAGATGAATCAGGTCTTTGGACTAAATCCCCTAACGACACACTGTCACATCTGATGAGAGTACACTTTCCAGGGTGCGATTCAGAGCAGCATACAAACAGCTACCAGCCTAACCAGGACTTATCTAATATACGGATTGTTGATGGTCTTGTTACCCATCACGGCGTAAAATGGGTAATACACACTTTTAGACCTTTTAAATCTTCAGGATTCGATGGAATTTATCCCATAATGCTTCAAGAATCATTTGAGGTAATATCTGAGATTAACGTACGTCCCTCTATCATGGAGGAAGGTTAAGGTGGCTTTCATACCAAAAGCAGGCAGGTTAAACCACAGCTCCGCCAAAGATTTGAGGCCTATTAGTCTCTCCTCTTTCTTTGTCAAGACGTTAGCGAGAATTTTAGAAGAGCATATCAGAAGCTAGACATAGGCTTCCTCTCTAGGAGTCAACATGCTTAACCGAAAGGTAGGTCGGTAGACTCAACTCTCATAGTGTGGCACATTATTTTGAAAGGACCCTGGACTATAAGGAGATCACTCTGCCAGCGTTCCTTGATATCGAAGGTGCTTTTAACAATGTTCTTCCATCAGCCATTGAAGTTGCACTGGAAGAACCAGGTACAGAAACCAGATCATGACTATGCTAAACTTTAGAGATATTACGGCTTGTTTCGCGACAACTTCAGTTGTAATGAGAGCGCCTGGGGCCCCTCAAGGAGGAGTTATTTCACCACTCTTGTTGATCCTAGCAGTTAATGAAATCCTTTAAGATTGCAATTATCAGGAGTCAAGGTGTGCGCATACGCTGATGATATTGTAATACTTTCTAGAGGTAAATTCTTACCGTCAGTATCAGACATTCTGCACTCCCTAACGGAAATATCCTCATGGGCAATTGCTTGCGGTTTAAACATTAACCCTACTAAGACCGAATTGGTACTGTTTGCAGTAAGGCAACAAATAGCGGACTGTACATTACCGGTTTTACATGGTACTGCTATCAAATTGTCAAATTTTTGGGTGTTATCCTGGATCGAAGGCTGAACTAGATAGAAAATAAAGAAGCTCGAATAAAGCAAGCTTTTGCGGCTTTGTACTCATGCCAGAAGTTCGTCGGGCCCAGATGGGGACTAAAACCGAGATTAATTCACTGGCTCTACGCTGCGATAGCAAGACCTGTCCTGCCCTATGGCTGTCATACATGGTGGCCCATAGCAGAGTATGTTACACACGTAAAAGCACTAAGTAAGGTAAATAAAGTCGCACTCAGCTACCTGGCGGGTGCGATGAGATCCACAGCCACAAGATCCCTTCAGATTATAATGGGTATTCAATCTATTGATTTATTTGTGACAGAATTTGCGGAATTTACATTAACTCGGCTAGCCCAGCAAAACCAACTCAAAACATACTCGTATTGGGGACCTTACCTCAGTCTTCGCCGATGCAGATTACGTTATTAGTCATGACGTAGTTGACAAAGGTTTTCACATTAAAATGCCCACCCTGTCAGAAAGTTTTATTATCTAAATGTCTTTACAGATGGTTCCAAAATGGAGGAGGGTACTGGATGTGGTATCTTCTGCAGCGAGCTTGGCATAGAGGTCTCTCTACGCCTAAGCAAAGAATGTAGTATCTTTCAAGCTGAATTATTTGCGATTGCCAAAGCGACTGAACTTATCTCGCTGATGCAAATATTTAGAAGCGATATTTGTTTTTTCATCGATAGCCAGGCCGCTTTAAAGGCTCTACTGAGTACGAATGGTAGTCGAAGGTAGTCAGGTGCTGTCGCAGAGAGCTTAAGGTTCTCGGAGAACAGCAAAATATAACTCTGGGCTGGGTACCGGGACACAAAGACATATTCCGTAATGTGGCTGCTGATAAGGCGCAACTTCCTCAAGCAACATAGAGACTGATGTCTGCCCACCTCTTTCATTAATTACAAAAAGCCTTGGCAACAGAGATGGCAATCAACAACATAATGTGAACAAACAAAAGCTCTCTGGGACCAATTGTCTTCACGAAATACTGATATACTGCTACAATTAGATACAGCGAATATACGAAAGATTGTGGGCCTTATTACAGGACACAATAGCCTTGGTACGCATATGCATAGAATTGGCCTAAGAAATGACGACCTATGCCGTTGGTGTCAGGACCCTGACGAAGTGGAAGACACCTTTCATTTCCCTTGCCAATGTCCTTTTTTATCCCATAGAAGAAACAAGATACTGGGCTCTTTTTTCTTTCAGGGGCTGGAAGAGCTTAAAGGGCTGGACCCGCTCAGGCTTCTACCATTCATCAAGGCATCCGATCGGAACTCAAGAATTAACCGATTTGGAAGAAGCGGAATGTATGAGGAATCACAATGGATCAATTATGGTCTCAGTGGGCGCATGGTCTCTCTCACCAGGCGTCATCATCAGTCAACCTAACTTAATCTAACCTGAATACCAGTGCATACAAATACGAGTACTTGAAATTCGGTACAGGGTAATTATGTTATACTCGTAGTGCCTACAGTCGTGTGAAAAATAGGTGTTATTGCCACGCCCCTTATTGGCACGCCCCTTTTGGTACCTCCCACACAAATGGACCATTTTGTACCAAATGTAAACAGCTTTTAACTTTAATACGAGTACATATAAGTACTCTAAAGTTATTAAATGAAATTTAAATCGACAATAATTTAATTAAAACAAAAAAAATAATTTACAAATTTTTTTTGGGACTCAAGGTGAGTGGATTCTTAAGTCGGTTTACCCAACTGAACTTTCTTACTTGTTTTTTTTTTTGAGGTTCTGTAAAGTCACTCGGCCACGCCGATAATCCAGAGACAATTTAAAACCTGGAAATTAACATTCGACAACCAGATAAAATAATTGAGTGTGAAATTTATTTTATTTTATTGAAATATTATTTACGTATTGCTGGAAGCTCCACCTATGGAGTAGAACACCATAATGTACAATTAAATAATAGAAAACCAGTAAGGAAAGGCTAAAGTCAGGCGGTGCCGACTATATAATACCCTACACCACTCTCGTAATATTGAATAACTCTGATATATACATTTTGTAATTCATGTATAAATTGTTTACATAAATTTACTTTTGGGACATTTTATATTTAAATAAAACCCTGTACCACAGTGTGGTGTAGAGTATAAAAACGATTGGATCTAAAGAGCCAAATCGGATGAAACATATATATGGGAGCTATAGCTAAATCTTTACCGATTTTCTTCAAATTCGGCATTGTTGGTTCATGAATCAAGAAACTCTACCATTCTAAATTTCAAAATGATTGGATGTAAAATACAGCTTCTTCAGTACTAAAGAGCAAAATCGGACGACACATATATATGGGAGCTATAGCTAAATCTTAACCGATTTTCTTCAAATTCGGTAGTGTTGGTTCATGGATCAATAAACTCTACCATTCTAAATTTCAAAACGATTGGATGTAAAATACAGCTTCTATAGAACTAAAGGGCCAAATCGGACGAAACATATATATGGGAGCTATAGCTAAATCTTAACCGATTTTCTTCAAATTCGGTAGTGTTGGTTCATGGATCAAGAAACTTTACCATTCTAAATTTCAAAGTGATTGGATGTAAAATACAGCTTCTTCAGTACTAAAGAGCAAAATCGGACGACACATATATATGGGAGCTATAGCTAAATCTTAACCGATTTTCTTCAAATTCGGCAATGTTGGTTCATGGATCAAGAAACTCTACCATTCTAAATATCAAAACGATTGGATGTAAAATACAGCTTTTATAGGACTAAATGGCAAAATCGGACGAAACATATATATGGGAGCTATAGCTAAATCTTAACCGATTTTCTTCAAATTCGGTAGTGTTGGTTCATGGATCAAGAAACTCTACCATTCTAAATTTCAAAATGATTGGATGTAAAATACAGCTTCTACAGGACTAAAGAGCAAAATTCGACGAAACATATATATGGGAGCTATAGCTAAGTCTTAACCGATTTTCTTCAAATTCGGTAGTGTTCGTTCATGGATCAAGAAACTCTACCATTCTAAATTTCAAAATGATTGGATTTAAAATACAGCTTCTAAAGGACTAAAGAGCAAAATCGGACGAAACATATATATGGGAGCTATAGCTAAATCTTAACCGATTTTCTTCAAATTCGGCAATATTGGTTCATGGATCAAGAAACTCTACCATTCTAAATTACAAAACGATCGGATGTAAAATACAGCTTCTATAGGACTAAAGGGCCAAATCGGACGAAACATATACATGGGAGCTATAGCTAAATCTTAACCGATTTTCTTCAAATTCGGCAATGTTGGATCATGGATCAAGAAACTCTACCATTCTAAATTTCAAAACGATTGGATGTAAAATACAGCTTCTACAGAACTAAAGGGCCAAATCGGACGAAAGATATATAAGCTATATCTAAATCTAAACCGATTTCAACCAAATTCAATAGCGATTTTAACAGCCGCGAAATACTCTAAACTGCAAAATTTCAGAACGATCGGAGTGAAATTGCGACCTGTAGTCGACGAACAACTTTACATGGACAGACGGATGGACAGACATGGTTAAATCGACTCAGCTAGTGATTCTGAGTCGATCGGTATACTAAAGGTGGGTCTAGCTGTGTTATTTTCAGGTGTTACAAACATCTGCCGTGAAACAAACTTATAATACCCTGTACCACAGTGTGGTGTAGGGTATACAAATTATGAAAAATTATTTGAATATCTCTAGCATAACTATTATTTTTTCGGAGTTGTCTTAAAAGATGGGGAAATGTATAAATAATTAGCAGCATTTTTTCCAACTTAAAAAAACAAGTAAATTCCCCTAAAAATAAATAGTTTTCGGCAAATACACTACTTATGCAATTTTTTTTCGTAAGTAGGGAAAATATGTCCCGTTTTAACACAGTCTTATGTATCTCTGCACAACAACCGATATTCTTGTGAAGTATTCACAAAAATTAGGTCTTTTTCAAAAGAACAAACGAATATTAAGAGTATCGAAGTTGTCAAATTCAAAATTTTAATTCATGTGATCAGTTTGCAAAAGTTTTTTAAATTGTTTGCTGTTTTTTAAATATCATAACTCTTTGCCTGTGAATGTGAGAGAAACATATTTGAAATTTTGTCTAGTTTTTTTATGAAATACTTATTTATTTTTTTGTAGTCTGAAACCATCTAGGCAAATGCCAATAATTAATAACGATTTATTGACAAAGCAACATTTACAGAGTTTTGTAAATTACCCGGAATTTCATACATATACATACAGTGGATATACATATATGTATGTGTATGTAAGTCTACGTCTGTCCTAAACGATGTGTGTAAAAAAAAAGAAAATTAATTTCAAAATGCTCCAAGTGTGTTGTTGTTGTTGATTTTGCTGCTGTTGTTGTAAATTAAAAAATACCCTATCGAAGCGAGCCGGCAAAAATAGCTAAAAATGCACTAAACTCGACATAAAAAACGAGAATTAGTTTTCTTCAAAATGCACACACAAAAAAAGCACTCGCACACCGAACCGCATAGACAGTAAGACCGAAGGACGGATGGATGGACGGACGGACAGACTTATCGAACGTCCGTCGAACGTCAGAACGACCAACTTACGCGGCGTCTTTACACATTCGAACATCAGCCAAAGAGCCATTGTCTTTCTCGGCGACGTTGTGAAGTCATTTTTCCTGTTTCTGCTTCAATTTTTCACTTTTCTTTTTTTAATTTTGCTCCTCTCGCTCTCGTTTAATTTCTTGACTATGTCAACCGAGATGTTTATTTATGGAAGAAATCCGAGGAGACGGTTTCATCCGTTCCGTTACTATTCCGTTTGTGTTTTTTTTTTCTTCAAAAATTATATTTTTTGTTTCATTTTATTTTTTAAATTTTCAAAAACTTTTTTCTGTTGATTTTTCACAAACGAAAAAAACTATTTTTGTTGTTGGTGAGCGCACTCGGTTTTGAAAATAATTTTCCCGCTGCGATCTGATCTTTATGTTACACGACGCGTAGTCAAAAGAAAACTAATGCGGCCCGTGCTTCTTGGCGATGTTCTGTGCTGTGGCGTGCCGTGCCGTAGCAGACCGCCGTTCCTTGCCGTGCAGCGTGAGTCGGTCGGTAAATCTACATATGTATGCACCCGCTCGCTCCACCGTGCTGTCTTTTTCGGGGATTTTCACTTACTCACTTTGCTGTGAAAGTGATGGGGCTCATTGCCTAGTCTATTCATTTTCGCTCCCATTTTGTAGGAGCCGTACAGTGGTTCAGATTCGATTGCTATTGGCCACATTGTATACATCTTCGAATATTTATGTGAGCTTCTTCAATTTAATATCTTTCTTAAAAAATACGTTTGAAAATAAAAAAAACACAAAAACAAATATGAAACTTCAGACGGGTAAACCAACTAAGGTATACCCTCACTTTGTGAGCAATGTAAATGCACTGGTATATGTACTAATACAGGGTTTTCCAATTAGAGTGATATGATTTATTTAAAAAAAACACGCTTGTTGTTAAGGAAATTCAAAACTTTTTTATTTAATGCGAAGTAAGTGAACTAATTTGATGAACCCAATTTTCGAGCACTTTTTCCACTAAATCAAGTCGTATGTCATGAATGGCACGTTCAATATTGACTTGTAAAGCTTGAAGAGAGTCTGGTTTATTTCGAAAGACCAATGACTTCAAATAACCCCACAAGAAATACTCTAGTGGTGTTAAATCGCAACTTCTTGGAGGCCATTCAATATCACAATTTCTTGAAATAATCGAATCTCCAAACTTTTCTCGCAACAATCCAATTGTTTCATTTGCTGTGTGGCACGTAGCCACAATCGGTCAATGGGAAAAAGGTAGCTCTTAACGAGAGCTAAAATATTGCTCATGGGTGTCAAGGTCGTAGGTCGACTGGAAAGTGTTTTTTTTTTTTATTTAAAAAAAAAATGAACTTCGAATCATTTTCAAATGTGAACGGAAAGTTTATTTGCTCTAGCTCCTTAACGGTACGTCGGATCGGGAATCGGTCAATGGCAAAAAGATAGCTCTTAACGAGAGCTAAAATATTGCTCATGAGTGTCAATGTAGTAGGTCGACCGAAAAGTGTTTTTTGGATTTAAAAAAAATGACTTTGCGCACGACAAATTGCAATTGGAGAACGATTATTTCGATAATAAAATTGAATAATTTGTAAACGTTGTTCTTGCGTATATCTCTCCATGATGAAATTGTAAACACTCCTGAATACAATGAAAAACAAATGACAGATCATGACATATTACGAATGGTCGAAACGTCACATCAAAATCATATCATCCCTATTGGAAAACCCGTTACTACAAAGAATATGGTTCAAATACCAAAGGTACGTTGCATGAAAATTGGAATGCTAGAAAAAAGTCTTAAAAAAATTTGTTTTCATAAAATAGTATGACTCAATCAATACAAAAAAAGTTTTTAGTTTTCGGACACAAAAACAAATTTTGTTGCATAGTGTTATATGTTAAATTGAGTAGGTAGTTAAGTTCAATAATGTGCACAAGTTACAATGAAAAATGGCTCACAAGTCTTTGTTTTTAAGAAATATTATTTTAAGCTTATTATTAAGTAAATTTCCTTATTCCAAAATATTCATATTGTTTAACGTATTAAAAAACTATTGCTATAAATAATGTGATTTATTTTGTTCGCAAGAAATCCATTCAAACCCACTGTGGTCGGACGCTTTGTCGATTTGCTGCAAGTTTTCTCTTTTTTTTGTTGTTCTGAGCAGAATTCATCAGTTCGATTTGTGAACATATTCGAATTCATTCGAAAAGTGCTTCGCTCTGCACTGCTCGACTCGGATCGGCTCTGCAATAGTTTTATTCATTGGGTTGTCGAGATTTTTCATGTTTTTTTCGTTTCGTTGTGCCGTTAGGTATTGTAAATTTTGAAAACTAAAATAGATTTGAATTTCTTGACGTTGTTGTTGACGTAGTGTGTGTGTGAGTGCGTTTTTTTTTAAATTCTGCAACATTTGATCAATTTGCTCGAATTCACACGATACTCGTCGTTCTGTTCATATCGGCTGTTGCAGTTGCAATTGAAGTGAATAGAGATTAAACGAAAAACTCAATTTGCTTTTCAAGATTGCATCAATCTCAGTTGTCAATTGGTATAAATTGCTATCTCTTTTAACGCCAATCAGCACCATTAATTTCTCAATAATATTAGCAATTCTTAAATGAAGACTTTTTAAGGCTGGGAACTTTTTGAGGCGGAAAAGAATTTTGGTAAATCGCAGGGATCTTACAAATTTGTGCATATTTTTCTCTGGTACGGAAAAAATCTAGGATTTTGAAATGTTTGAGGACAAATAAAATTTGTATTTAGAGCCGAATTTTTAAATAAAATGTATGTGTCTACAAGTGAATCCCATTTGCTAATGAACAACAAGACAAGTAAGAAAGTTGAGTCGGGTAAACCGACTTATGAATCCCCTCACCTTGAGTCCCAAAAAATATTAGTTAATTGATTTATTTTTTTGTTTTAATTAAATTATTAGCAATTTAAATTGCATTTAATAACTTTAAAGTATGTTCTGGTATTAAAGTTAAAAGCTGTTTACTTTTGGTAGAAAATGGTCCATTTGTGTGGGGGGTACCAAAAGGGACGTCCCAATAACGGTCACTTTTCTCTGAACTCTAGATACTATAAAAGCATTACACTGTACAACATTTCTAGTATTTGTATGCACAGGTATTAAAGTTATAAGCTGGTAACATTTGGTACAAAATGGTCCATTTGTGTGGGGGGTACCAAAAGGGGCGTGGCAATAATGCCCATTTTTCACTGTATTTTAGGTACTATCAAATTAATACACTGTACAAAATTTTATGTTTTTGTATGCACTGGTAATAAAGTTATAAGCTTTTACCTTTTGGTTAAAAATTGTCCATTTGTGTGGGAGGTACCAATAGGGGCAAGGCAACTTCGCCCATTTTTTCTGGAGCTAATAGTGACTAATAAACTAAGACTATGTGTAGATTTTCGGAGGATTCAAATAACTAGTATAGAAGTTATTAAATAATCAATATTTCACTAAATGTTAACCCTTTGTGGGGGAGGTACTAGAAGGAGTGGACCAATATGGCCCATCTTCGAAATTAGCCGGAGATAGAAGACAATATTTCCACATACCAAATTTGAGGTCAATCGGTTACTCCTTTCGAGAGTTATCGTGGGCACCAGCCAGCAGACAAACAGACAGACAGACGAACAGACGGACGGACATTGCTCATTCGACTTAAAATGACCCAAAACGGATATTCGCCGAACATACTTAGGGTCTAAGGTCACTCCTTCGTTGTGTTACACTTTTGGTTCGTAGCAAATGATATAGACCCTCCTCTCTAAGTTGAGGGGATAAATACTGATGCGATTTATCTATATTTGGATGTTAAAAAATTTTTGAATGAACTGATATTAAAGATATAATCCGTTAACATTTGGTTAATTTGTGTGGGAGGTACCAAAAGGGGCGTGGCAACTTCGCCCATTTTTCCTGGGCTGATAGCGACTAATAAAATAATACTACACTCAGAAAAAAATGAACCCAAAGATAAGTTAAAATGAACTAAACTTCAGGAAAATTAAACTTCATATGGCGCTAAAGCAATTTTTTCCCAAATCAAGTTCACATTTCTCCTTAATATTAGCAAATGTTTTCAACTTAGTTTTAGTTAATACTAAATTGAATTTAGTAAATATTCCTTTATAGCTACTTCAATTGAACTCATATTAAGGAAAACCCAGTAAGGAAAGGCTAAAGTCGGGCGGGGCCGACTATATAATACCCTACACCACTCTCGTAATATTGAATAACTCTGATATATAAATTTTGTAATTCATGTATAAATTGTTTACATAAATTTATTTTCGGGACATTTTATACTTACATAATACCCTGTACCACAGTGTGGTGTAGGGTATAAAAACGATTGGATCTAAAGAGCCAAATCGGATGAAACATATATATGGGAGCTATAGCTAAATCTTTCGGCAATGTTGGTTCATGGATCAAGAAACTCTACCATTCTAAATTTAAAAACAATTGGATGTAAAATACAGCTTCTATAGAACTAAAGGGCCAAATCGGACGAAACATATATATGGGAGCTATAGCTAAATCTTAACCGATTTTCTTCAAATTCTGTAGTGTTGGTTCATGGATCAAGAAACTCTACCATTCTAAATTTCAAAATGATTGGATGTAAAATACAGCTTCTACAGGACTAAAGAGCAAAATCGGACGAAACATATATATGGGAGCTATAGCTAAATCTTAACCGATTTTCTTCAAATTCGGTAGTGTTGGTTCATGGACCAAGAAACTCTACCATTCTAAATTTCAAAATGATTGGATGTAAAATACAGCTTCTACAGGACTAAAGAGCAAAATCGGACGAAACATATATATGGGAGCTATAGCTAAATCTTAACCGATTTTCTTCAAATTCGGCAATGTTGGTTCATGGATCAAGAAACTCTACCATTCTAAATTTCAAAACGATCGGATGTAAAATACAGGTTCTATAGGACTAAAGGCCAAATCGGACGAAACATATATATGGGAGCTATAGCTAAATCTTAACGGATTTTCTTCAAAATCGGCAATGTTGGTTCATGGATCAAGAAACTCTACCATTCTAAATTTCAAATCGATTGGATGTAAAATACAGCTTCTATAGGACTAAAGGGCCAAATCGGACGAAAGATATATATGGGAGCTATATCTAAATCTGAACCGATTTCAACCAAATTCAATAGCGACCTTAACAGCTGCGAAATACTCTAAACTGCAAAATTTCAGAACGATCGGAGTGAAATTGCGACCTGTAGTCGACGAACAACTTTACATGGACAGACGGACGGACGGACGGACAGACATCGTTAAATCGACTCAGCTAGTGATTCTGAGTCGATCGGTATACTTTAAGGTGGGTCTATCTGTGTTATTTTCAGGTGTTACAAACATCTGCCATGAAACAAACTTATAATACCCTGTACCACAGAGTGGTGTAGGGTATAATTAACTCAGTTTAAGTAAAAATTTACATGAAATTTGGAAAAAATCTAGTTAAATTTTCACTAAAATCAGGTGCATTTTTACTGGAAATCAGGAAATTTTTACTAAAAATTAAGAAAATTTTAACTAAAATCAAGTAATTTTTTTACTAAGATTAAGTTACATTTTTACTAAATGGAAGTAAAATAATTCCTCAAATCAAGTACTTGAATATACGAAAATTAAACTAAAATGTAAGAAACGTTTAACTATAAATGAGTAATTTTTGAACTTGCAACTTGTAGAAGTAAACTAATTTTAGTTCATTACTACTAATATAGGATAATTCAGCAAAATATTCTCGGGAATTTTCCAATAAATATTTTGCTCCAATGTGTTTGAAACAAATTCAAAAAACCTGAAACAAATAGAATTCTCATTCAATGTCTCAATCTTATGTCTTAAGCATTTCACATATAATCCTATATATTTTGCTGCGAAGTTAAATTACTTAACTTCGCAGCTGCTGTTTGAAATGATATTTGAGCAGTTAAGGAAAGAATCTCTTGAGACGAACGGGAATTTTTTGCTTAACGAATATTCAAGGATTTTTGAAAACCGTATTATAAATTTCAGAAAAACATGAACTAGAACTAACGAAATTCGGATATTTCTAGTTAAAATTTCCTAAAATGATTTATTTTCGAGGAGTAGTAAATGTTTCTTCAACGCTAGGAAATCCTTCCTCGGTAAAAGTCAAAATTTACCAAATAGTAGGAAATTTTTACTTGGTCGATGGCATTTTAAGTAAGTAAAATCATATCCCATTTCCGAGTATGTAACCAAAGTGCTATATCTTTGAATTTAGTTTAATTTACTCAATGAAAGTAAAATTTCCCAGTTTTGAGGAAAATTTAACTAAACATGAATAAAAATCTTTAACTAAACTGAGATATAGATTTTACTCATATAAACGATTGCCATTTTTCTGTGGGTATGTATGTAATTTTAGAAGATTCGAGTAGTTAGTACAGATGTTATAAAAGAATCAATATTTCACTAAATGTTAACCCTTTGTGGGGGAGATACTAGAAGGGGTGGGGCAATATGGCCCATCTTCAAACTTATCCGGAGATTGAGCAAATATTATCGTATACAAAATTTAAAGTCAATCTGTTAATCCTTTCGAGAGTTATCGTGCGCACCAGCCAGCAGACAGACAGACGGACGGATATTGCTCAATCGACTTAAAATTACCCAAAACGGATATCCGTCGAACATACTTAGGGACTTAGGTCACTCCTTCGATGTGTTACACTTTTGCTCCGTAGCAAAGGGTATCGCTGAAGTGGGGGTATAATAACCCAAATCGAATTTCCGCAAAACATGCTTGGGGTCTTCGGCCACTCCTTTCGACTTATGGAACCCTAGTGGACAGCTCTGCAGAAATCCACCTTCTGCGGGATACTAGGTCCAGCGAATGGCTGATATATGTACATACTCGTATGTATTACTGGTGCGCTGAGAACGAGGCTAGACATTATAACAGGGTAATATGCCGCTTCTACTGCTATTAGACTTAATGAACTGTCATTATCTTTTATCGAGATGACTGAACAGTTCAATATTCACCTGATTTGGGTGCCGGGTCGCAAGGTCACACCAGGGAACTACAAAGCAGGTTGAACTCGCAAGTCTAGGATCTACCCCCAGGGAACTGAAATATGTGGACATATTCTCAAGCGATCTGCAAGCTCTTGCTAAGTGATAGTGCTCTTACGGCAACAAATGACAAGTGTCTTTGTGGAGACCGGTCGTCTCACATATTGTGCCAGTCATGATGGGACAGAGCCTTATTGGATGATACGCAGAGAAATTAAAGGTCTTGAGAAATGAATTTTGCTAAAGCTGTGGAGCCGAAGAGGAGGACTTAACTAACTTGGCTGATTGTGGAATCCGCCAAGTTTTGAGCTTTTTGAAGCAATAAAATTGGTTCAACTGGAGGTGCTAGCGACAACTTATGTTAAAAAAAAACACATAGTACTGAGGTGGCAGCCCCTGGCCGAAGAATTGCTGCTTCGGGTCAATCCGGTACAAAGAACCGGCTGCCGTGGGATTAATCGATGACATATGTGGAAGGCTGAACGTCTACCTCGCTGAGATTGCCAATTTCTTCGCTGCGAGTAACTTAAAAATATCCGCCACCAAATCATAGTCGATGACACAATAATTCCGACCACCAACTACCCTAAGGTTCTTGGTGTCACATTCGATAGCCTCTTCAGGTCTAACGCGCATGCCACAGCTATCTGCAATAAGATGAGAAGTAGGAACAAGGTCCTCAAGTCGCTAGCCGACAGCACTTGGGGCACAGATAAAGAAACCTTGTTGACCTCTTACAAAGCGATAGGTCGGTCTGTGGTAAACTATGCAGCACCAGTGTGATCACCGAATGTGAGCGAGACGCAGTGGAAGAATATACAGACCTGCCAAAATGCCGCCCTGAGAACTGCGACAGGGTGCCTCCTCATGTCTTCTGTGGACCACTTACATGAGGAGACGAAGATCATAACCGTGCGACGACACAATTTTTTGCTGTCGAAGCAGTATCTGCTTGGTTGCTACCGTCCCAGCCATCCCAATCACCATCTAGTGGATAGGCGCCCACCTCCCAGGCAGATCAGGAAAGTCCTTCATGATCTAGAGCGCGAGGTCCAACGCTACAAGAGAGAACCTCTAGACCAAAGAGCTTTCAAGGCAGGTCTGGCTGACATACACTCTGACGCAGTCGCTGAAGCCGTGAATAACTACAGAGTCAATGTCGTACAAGGAGACCACCCTCCATCAGTGGCCTCAGAGGAAGAGGAATTACCACGACAGACAAGAGTACTTTTGGCCCAATTAAGATCTGGCTGGTGTAGCTGCCTCAATTCATACTGGGCAAGGATTGATGGCACCACGTCGAACATATGTCCCGCCTGTAACCAGGGACCACACGACACACTACACCTCTTTAACTGCCCTGCCAAACCTACTCAACTTGTTCCCAGGTCTCTTTGGACCCAACCAGTGGAAGCAGCCATCTTCCTCGGCCTGGAAACCAATACAGCAGAAACCAATATACAAGGCGAATGAAAAACAACTAATGGATAACAAACACATATACTGCTACAACAACAACAACAACTTATGTTTTTCCTTTTTCCAGAAACGAAATCGCCATAATTGAGTCTGTTTGACAGGCCACTCTTAACCTAAATTAACATAACGGAGGTTTACCTCCAGTATTTTCAGGAGTTACAAACATCTGCCAGAAATAGACTGTACCAGAGTGCGGTATAAATACAATTAAATGAAATATTGGCTCAATTTTGATACACTAATATATTAAGAGCATCAAATTTCTTACCACAGAAATCACCATGAGATTCGAAACTCTGACGAAACGTCCAAAGACCAAAAGTATTCATAATACTGCCGATTCTTATACTGTCGTATTGTCATATTCCATATTGTGTCATATTTAACGTAATAAACATGTCATCTGCCAAGTCATTCGATGGAATCACCGCAGTCATTATTACCTGAGACAGTTTAAAAATATCTTTTGCTAATAACCGGTGTGTGTGTGTGTGTGCCCCAATTTCCCAGAAACACCAGAGGGGAAGTGCTTAACTTGAGTCACAGCGATCAAATAAAATTGTTACCCCGATGAGGTTAGAACACAAATCCTCCGGTGGTCATTAAAGGGTTAAATACAATGGAGCGAACTAAAATGAATAGTGTACATCAGTTGTGCGTTTTGCATTTTTATTAATATTTTTTTTGATGACATTATTCAGTGTTGTCCACCTATTCATGGCTTGTGGGAACCGGATGCATTTGTGCCACTTCAACTCACAACTGAATACTCTGCCTAGCCTCGGACGACCAACCGACCGACCGACTATTCTTTTTATAGATGCCTGATTTCAGATTTGTATCTGGACCTGTTTTAATTCTCTCGAATACAAAAGATGTTTTATTGAACGAAATTTTGCTTGTATTTTTGTGAGTTAATTTTTCCGTTGGGAATGCATTCGAACACTAGGCTGTATCGCATTTTCTTTTCAAAAATAGAAGTGTTCACACAGTGTAAATGGATCTAAAGTAAGTGCTAATAGATTGAAATGGATAAACATTGAAAATTAATTAAAACACTATCTTAAAGTATTGTTTTTAATAAAGTTTACTCGCAAACCGGTTATGAGCCATTTGGTACCGTTTCCCATCACTGCCTCCTTTGTCCATCACTGCTGTTCCTGCTCATCCAACGTGAAGACTTTTTGCCCCTCTCACACCTACGGTTTGGTTTGGCTGTTTGCAATTTTTAGAAAATTTTCTTTTGACTAAAAAGTGGCTTAATAACTGTGCAATCGGTGATTAAATGAAGTCACAAAGAACCAGCAAAATTGCAGAAAAAATCAGACAGCTTTGACCTCATTTTCATTTAATTTAAACCGAACATAGGCCTTTGTCAAAGGATAAAATAAAAACAAATTTGATTTTCACTGGGACCTAATACACAATACACTCTAAGTAAACATAAAACTATATGTATGTATAGACACATACACATCCATGTGTACTCCCTGCGGTTTTCGCTGCAACAATATATGTAAATATGTCCAAGTTTTCTTTCAGGAGGAAAATGTCACGTCTTTCAGATTACTAATGGTAATAAATCATTCGCAACCCAAGAAAAAGTAGGAAATCTGTAGTTTTTACTCATCCATTGAAAATTCGAAATTTATTTATGGATTGAAATATTGAAGTTATACAGCGAAAAGGAAATATGGCGTGAAAATAATTTGACAGAAGACTCAACTCAATTTGTATCAAATTTCTTTGGGATTTACTTAATAGCGAAGAGGTTGGAGAAATATCCACCCTATGGCAAAGGGTGAAAAATTCTGTTGTCTATGGGCATAAAATGATAATTTTCTAAAGGCTAATTTCCATCTCCGGTTATCCTACTATCCTAGTTGGAGCTAAGCTATAGTTCGCATAGTATGGAATTTTAAAGAATTTTAATGTTGGTTTCTCCAACCAGAATTGACAAAAAAATGGGGGTTAATGTATTTATTTGTTGTTTATATTATTACTACAATTTGACAGAAATATTGAAAGAAATGTTTTCTTATTCTTCAGCCAAAGAATAATTTATTCTTCAAATATATGAACTCTGCCACAGTAGCCATTTATCTAGATTAACACTTGTTTTCAACAAATTCAGCGACAAAATTCTCTGCGAAATCTTCTACGAGTATATTGCTTTCGGCATACATGCTTCATTCTATATAACGAATAAAAGAGGACTCTTGGATAATTATTTCTGTGAATAAAAATATACACAAATTATGTATTAACTTAACAAAGTTTCAGCCTAATTTTTAATTTTGGCAAATATAATTCAAAACCAGTAAGGAAAGGCTAAAGTCGGGCGGTGCCGACTATATAATACCCTACACCACTCTTGTAATATTCAATAACTCTGATATATAAATTTTGTAATTCATGTATAAATTGTTTACATAAATTTACTTTTGGGACATTTTATACTTAAATAATACCCTGTACCACAGTGTGGTGTAGGGTATAAAAACGATTGGATCTAAAGAGCCAAATCGGATGAAACATATATATGGGAGCTATAGCTAAATCTTAACCGATTTTCTTCAAATTCGGCACTGTTGGTTCATGGATCAAGAAACTCTACCATTCTACATTTCAAAACGATCGGATGTAAAATACAGCTTCTATAGGACTAAAGGACCAAATCGGAAGAAAGATATATATGGGAGCTATATCTAAATCTGAACCGATTTTCTTCAAATTCGGCAATTTTGGTTCATGGATCAAGAAACTCTACCATTCTAAATTTCAAAACGATCGGATGTAAAATACAGCTTATATAGGACTAAAGGGCCAAATCGGACGAAACATATATATGGGAGCTATAGCTAAATCTTAACCGATTTTCTTCAAATTCGGCAATGTTGGTTCATGGATCAAGAAACTCTACCATGCTAAATTTCAAAACGATCGGATGTAAAATACAGCTTCTATAGGACTAATGGGCCAAATCGGACGAAAGATATATATGGGAGCTATATCTAAATCTGAACCGATTTCATTCAATAGCGATCTTAACAGCCGCGAAATACGAAATAGTGATTCTGAGTCGATCGGTATACTTTAAGGTGGGTCTAGCTGTGTTATTTTCAGGTGTTACAAACATCTGCCGTGAAACAAACTTATAATACCCTGTACCACAGAGTGGTGTAGGGTATAACAAGTAAGAAAGTTTCAGTCGGGTAAACCGACTAAGGTATACCTAAACCTAAAAGGGGCTATTCCGAAGCCTTCAAGCCACAAGCACAGTGGCTAGCAGCGATTTTTTTTTAAATTTTAAAAAATTAAAAAAACAAGTAAGAAATTTTCAGTCGTGTAAACTGAGACTGAGGTATACCCTCACTTTGTTAGAACTGTAATATGAAATATTAAACGCAATTATCTGTCAATTTGAATGGGAGGTACCAGGTACAAATACTCCAATTTTTTGCTAAACAGTACATACTTCAAATATATGGCACTGTACCGAATTGTAAGCGCTTATGTGAACTGGTATATTAAAGTTATGATCTATTCAATTTTGGTATTATTTGGCCATTTTGTGTGGGAGGTACCAAAAGGGGCTTTGCAATAACCCCCGTTTTTCACGGGACTGTAGTCACTATAAAAGCATTACACTGCACTTTATTTCAATTATTTTTATGCACTGGTATTAAAGTTATAAGATGTTAAATTTTGGTGCAAAATTATCCATTTGTGTAGGAGGTACCAAATGGGGCGTGCCAACTACGCCCAATTTTCACTGGACTATAGGCACTCTAAAATATTACACTGTACAAAATTTCAAGTATTTGCATTAAGTGATATTATAGTTATAAACAGGTAACTTTTGGTGCAAAATGGTCCATTTGTGTGGTAGGTTCCAAAAGGGACCCGGCAACTTCGCCCATTTTTCTCGAGTTGATAGTGACTAATAAACTAATATTATGTATAGAATCTCAGGAGATTCGAACAAGTAGTATAGAAGTTATTGAAGAATCAATATTTCACTAAAAGACAACCCTTTGTGGGGGAGGTACCAGTAGGAGTGGACCAATATAGCCCATCTTCGAACTCACCCGGAGACAGATAAAAATATTACCGCATTCCAAATTTGAAGTCAATCGGTTACTCCTCTCGAGAGTTATCGTGCGCACCAGCCAGCAGACAGACAGACGGACGTACATTGCTCATTCGATTTAAAATGACGGATTTCCGCCGAACATACTGAGGGTCTTACATCACTCCATCGATGTGTTACACTTTTGGCCGAAGCAAATTTTTATTTTAGACCCACTTTCATCCAGAACCTATATGTTAGACATTTTTTTTCTGAAAAGTACCGAAAAATTCCAGCATTTCAAAAAAAAAAGGATTTTTCAAATCGGGCCATAACTTAAGAAGTTATGATCAATAACCCGATACACAGAGCGATATCTTAACTATATTTTAAATATCGATAACTTCTGAACGATTTATCGGAAAAATCTCATCTATCTGTACTAAAAAATATAAAAAAGGGGAAAATCACAGCCGAAATTTTTGTGAAACCGTCGATTTGTCGTGGAATTCCACATTTACATACTTAGTAATGCTCGGACCAAAGGTATAACACATTATTCGAATCGTCTGAAATTCCACACATAGTATTAGCTTATTGGTCGCTACCATCTTGAGAAAAATGAACAAATTCCATGCCCCGCCATTACTAAAAATGGAACGATACACGATTCAACAACGCATTGAAATTATTAAAATTAAAAAATCGAAAATCATCTTGACTGATGAGGCCCATTTCCACTCGGTGGCTACGTCAAAAACCGAAATTGTCGCATCTGGGGCTCGGAAAACCCAAGAGTTATTGTTGAGAAGCTTCTCCATCCTCAACGTGTGACTGTTTGGTGCGGTTTATTGTCCGGCGGGTCATTGGACCTTACTTTTTCGAAAATGAGGTTGGATCAACAGTTATGGTGAATGGATTGCGCTATCGAGAGATGATTAATGATTTTTTATGGTCGGAGTTGGTTGGTATTGATCTGGACAACGTTTACTTTCAACAAGACGGCGCTACGTGCCACACAAGCAACGAAACCATTGCTCTGTTGTGGGAAAAGTTTCCGTACCGTGTTATCTCTCGAAGAGGTGATCACAATTGGCCACCGAGATCTTGTGATTTAACACCTTGCGACTTCTTCCCTTGGGGCCACGTGAAAGATAAGGTCTACGCCAACAGCCCAGCGTCGATTCAAGACCTCAAAGATAGAATTCGTGAGACTATCTAGGACATAGGGCAGCCACTTTGCAATTTGGTTATGGAAAATTTCATGAAAAGGATATGGTCCGGTAAGCGTGGTCGTGTTGGCCATATGGCTGATGTTGTTTTTCATTATTAACGGCATACCTTCCTCTTTATTATGAAATAAACATCCGATCAGTTTTCTTTGAAAACCAAAATAACACCTGTTGTTGGAAAACCCTTTATAATTAAAACAAGTAAGGAAGTTTCAGTCGGGTTAACCGACTTAGGTATACCTTCACTTTGTGAGTAATGTAATATGGAATATTACACGTATTAATCTGTAAATTTTTGTGGGGGGTACAAGAAAGGGGCTTAGTTGATCAGCGGGTGTGGCGGTTTTTTTGGAAGAAATACTTCCTGAAGAGTCTCCCTGATTTTGTTCTTTGGCATGAAACATCTATGCCGGAGCTTTCAAGCCACAAGCACAGTGGCTAGTAACAATTTTTTGTAAAATTTTTTAAAGAATTAAAAAAGAGGTAAGATAGTTCAGTCGGGTAAACCGACTTAGGAATAATGCCCATTTTTCTCTGGACTCTTTGTAATATAAAAGCATTGCACTGTACAAAATTTCCCATTTGTGTGGGAGGTACCAAAAGGAGCGTGGCTATAATGCCCATTTTCACTGTATTGTAGGTACTATTACACCATTACATTGTACAAAATTTCAAGTCTTTGTATGTACTGCTACTAAAGTTATAAGCTTTAACTTTTGGTTCAAAATTGTCCATTTGTGTGGGAGGTACCAAAAGGGGCAAGGCAACTTCGCCGAATTTTCTCTAGGTTATAGAATTTCAGAGTATTGAAATAAGTAGTATAGAAGTTATTAAATAATTAATATTTGACTAAATATTAACCCTTTGTGGGGGAAGTACCAGAAGGAGTAGACCAATATGGCCCATCTTCAAACATAGCCGGAGATAGAAGAAAATATTACCACATACCAAATTTGAAGTCAATCGGTTACACCTTTCGAGAGTTATCGGGCGCACCAGACAGACGGACGGACATTGCTCATTTCACATAAAATGACCCAAAACGGATATCCGTCGAACATAGTTAGGGTCTTAGGTCACTCATTCGACGTGTTACACTTGTGGCTCGTAGCAAATGATATATATGTACGCCTCTCTCTAAGGTGAGGGTATAAAAAGAACAAGGCTTGAAATTTGCAGGGTCAGATTAGGAAAAATGGGGCTACATGACTATATTTTTCTCAGAATTTTAAGTTTCTGTCATTGATGTGTATGATGCAAAATAAAGTTGCATATGCAACTAATGCATTTTAAAACTTTAAATTAACCGGACATAATATATGGGCAAATATCAAATTTTTGTAATTTTGAAGTAAATTTTTTTCAAAATTTTTTTGGCGATCACATCAACGGCTTTTACAACAGACGAAGATAAAAATATAAACATGCAAAATGGCAATGGCGGTTCCAAATTGAAATTTGAAAAAAATGGCATAAAATGTAAATTTTCAGCGGATTTCGGAAAACTAAAATTACAATCATAGAACATTAGCATTTCTATCAACCTATGACAAAATATTCGCTGTAGCTTCATTATTCGGATAAATATAGCGAATCCAAAAATCGACCAGGTAAAATTTTCACACGAACATTATTTTTGTGGAAATATAATTTTTGCAAAGTGCATAATTTGCACAATCATCAAAATAAAATGACGGCCCTCCGATTTCGGAATAGAGCGTTAAAAATCGTTTTATTTCCTATACACTTCCGCCATATCCGTACCCTGCACTGGGTGTGCCTTGACGATCATTGCTGAGACAAAAGTTTCACGTTCTTCGCGTACAAGACTTCAATCTTCAAATAAGTATCCATGCTTGTTAAGTGCACCACAGCAGTACGCCCGAAGAACATAGAAATGAATTTCAGATGTTTATACTATTAAAAATGCCAACGACAAAATTTGCAATTTTTGCAAAAAATTTAAAAAAGCGAATAAAATTTCAGCGATTCGTTATTCTGTTACGGCCCTCTGATTTTTGGATTCACCAGGTCAAAAGCCATCTGGGATAATTAATTCAGCTCAACCTATACATAACTGTCGATGTGCTCCGCGAAATACGCTCCCAGCAAAAAAAGAGCACCCAAAGAAGCAATAAAAATCCCCAATTTTCACCAATGAATTTAACAAGGGGTTGTCGCGCCGGGGAAGTACTTCTTTGTCACCACTTTTGCACAACTCTTTTAAAGCACTGTAAGATTTGCTTTTTTGGTGTTGTATTTATTTGATGAATGTATGTCATTCTTATTAACATCTTTGGGTCCAGAGATTTCATATTTTAAAGGAATACAAATGTTGACATAGGGAAGGGAACGTATAAATAATATACTATTGGCCAAACAGATTAACGATCATATATACATATGTATGTTTGTTTAGGACATTTGAAGATGTCTGTAATCTGTATGGTGTAGATGGCTCTTGAAAAGTGTGACCCCATAGTGTAATTAACATTCTCACAAAAAAAAAAGTTTTCCGTAGCCCCGGTTCAGAGAATAGTAAAGTACCACAGTGTGGTACAGTATGTATGGTATATTTAATTACCATAATTTCTTTTAAAATTATTTAATTATAACCTACACCACACTGTGGTACAATTTATTATGATTTTATGCATTTGTTTCTAACACCAAAAATGAGAAGAGATATATAGAACCATCGTTTATTCTACCGATCGACTTAGAATCACTTTCTGAACCGATTTAGCTATGTTAGTTTGTGCATGCGTTCTTGTAATCTATGTGCAGGTCACAAATATAGTCCGATCTCAAAGAAATTTTGTACATATCTTTATTTTGGGACAAGACAATTCGTATTGAAATTGAAAGACAATCCGTATTTCTTTCGTCTACGGAGAACGATCAAAAATCTCTTAACTATTTGAATATCAGTTTAGAACCAGATATCGTAATATATATGAATGTACCTTCGATTTAGCTTATACCCTCTATAGAAGATATAATTTCCTTTCGATGTTCATGAAATTTGGTAAAGAGTGTCTTATTTTAACAGTTAATATCTGTGTGAACAATATCGGTTCAAATGTACATATAGCCCCACATACTCGCATGGATGTGTACCTTCCGATTTAGCATCTAAGCTCCATAGAAGTCATATTTTAGCCAAATGTACTATATTTTGCACAAAGAATTTTATAATCCGAGAAGAAACGGTCACTAGCAAGGTTGGAAAAATGTGATTTCATGTTTTACATCAGAGCATTATTAAATTTGGCAGAGATTAGTTTATAGAATCACGAACACTGCGAAATTTGATAAAAAAAATGGATACCCTTCAGATAAAGGCCAAATTTAAATACAGACCCATATAGAATTTTGCATTAGACGCAGTATTTTACATATGAGTCATTCCACGCCAAACGGGACGATTTTTGACATCACTATTTTTGATTGCTTCGAAATTTTGTGTATGCATTATTTACCTAAAAATATCTTATACGTAGTTCAAGAAAAAATTTTAAAAAAATTTCTTTAAGAGTTATGAGCAATTTAAAGTTGACGAAATTACGTTTTTTCTGAAAGGTGTGTTTATCCTTTAGCTTGTATCTCCTAAAATACGTGACCTATTTTAATGTGATATACCTTGTTTTGAAGGTAATTTCAACTACTACAACTAACGTAAATTAAGCACTGCAACAAAAATACTAATTTTTAATGTTTTTGCCCTTTTATACTTTCTATTGCGATTTTCAAAATGATTACACCCTTCGATTTTTTTTTAATTTTAATGTCGTGTTCTGAGATGTCTTTGTTAGCTACTGTATGAATTTGGAAGTGGTGAATTGATGGGAACTATTTTTTACGATTTTTTATAAAAAGAACCATTTGCATAATTTCTTTGAGTGTGCTTTAAATAATTAACGGAATGATAATTTTTAGCCGTTAGTTTATTAATATAACAATACAACAATAAATATTATTAATTTTGCAAAATTATTTGCAAAAACGCAAAAATTAGCGAAGAATTGATATTTAAAAAACAAAACTCATTAAACAATAGCAAGAGTCAAAAGATAAGAAAGTACTTGTTAAACTATACTCTGAGATGATTTTTTTTTTTAAATCACAGCAACCTGGATTTCAGTTTTTGATGAAGAAAAAAATACAATAACTTTGTTAGTCCGTTTTTCACATTAAATTCGACAACTCAAAGAAAATGGAAAGCAATAATAAAGCAAAAGTAATTTTTTGAACTTAAAACTACCACGTCCGATAAAAAAATTAGAGTTCAGACATCATCAACTTCCGAAAAGTACTGTGTTAAGACGGTGTACAATGATTAATATTTTTATACCCATTTTCATCTTTTTTACTGTTAAAAGAATACTTGATTCGAATAAAATACAATAACTTTGTTAGTCCGTTTTTCACATTAAATTCGACAACTCAAAGAAAATGGAAAGCAATAATAAAGCAAAAGTAATTTTTTGAACTTAAAACTACCACGTCCGATAAAAAAAATTAGAGTTCAGACATCATCAACTTCCGAAAAGTACTGTGTTAAGACGGTGTACAATGATTAATATTTTTATACCCATTTTCATCTTTTTTACTGTTAATAAAATACTTGATTCGAATCTTTCTAATACATTTTTATTGTTCTTATTTTTACATTAGTATACTGATTATTAATAATTGTCATTCTTTCTTAAATGTTTTATTGTTCTTACTGTTTTAGTAAACTAATGACTAAAAATTATCATTCTGTTAATTATTTAAAGCACATTCACAGAATTTATGCAAATGGTTTTTTTTATAAAAAATCGTAAAAAATAGTTCCCATCAATTCACCACTTCCAAATTCATACAGTAGCTAACAAAGACATCTAAGAACACGACATTAAAATTTCAAAAAAATCGAAGGGTGTAATCATTTTGAAAATCGCAATAGAAAGTATAATAGGGCAAAAACATTAAAAACTAGTATATTTGTTGTAGTGCTTAACCAAGTTGTTTGTAGTAGTTGAAATTACCTTCAAAACAAGGTATAACACATTAAAATCGGCCACGTATTTCAGGAGATACAAGTAAAAGAATGAACACAACTTTAAGAAAAAAACGTAATTTCGTCAACTTTAAATTGCTCATAACTCTTAAAGAAAAATTTTTAAAATTTTTTCTTGAGCTACGTATAAGATATTTTTAGGTAAATCATGCATACACAAAATTTCGAAGCAATCAAAAATAGTGATGTCAAAAACCGTCCCGTTTGGCATGGAATGACTCATATATATCATAGCCCTCATACATATGTTCCTTCCGATCTGGACTTTTATCACTTCACAAGATTCATTTTACATCCAATCGTTTTAAAATTATGCATTCTTGGGTTAATAATTTATATTCCGAAATTACATTTTGGTTAGTTATTTAGAAGAACTTCATTAAATGCCGAAAAAATGTTCATACTTATGAATTGGAAGTACTTATAATGTTATTCTTTTGGAAGTACTTCTTTTATTTTTTGCTGGGCTATCAAAAAAAATTCACGCAAGTTTAACGAAGGTTTGGGAAGCTATAGCGGTGGTTCCATTAAGAGCACATAAACGACACCTATATAGATTCATAGGTATTTCAAGCCACTATAACCGCTTCTTTAGTGTTATTTCATTACATGGCGGGCCGCGCTGGCCGCGGTCAAAAAACAAAAAACACTTGAAATTGCATTTCAAAAAGTTATGAGCTATAATTTTTTGCGGAAAGATCTCACTTGAACAGTGCTCACGAAAAATTCTTCCTCCATGTGTCCCTCGTGTTTTTTGTAACTGAACAGTAACTTATGAATAAATAGTTTTGCCACAACTTATAAAAGAATGGATACAGATAAGAACATTTCTAGGACTTTTTTCACAATTTTGAAATGTATGTGCTTGTAACTTCTAAAGTTTTTTAGATAATAACAAACTTTTTGGGAAAAAACTTTTATGTTTGTGGTTTATCTAATTCCATCAACTTATGCACCGAAATCTGTACACATAGCGAGAAAAGGGTAAAACAACATACATTACCCCTGTGTTAAAAATTTTGATATTTGCCCATATATACATACATGAAAGTATAAGCTACGACCTTAAAAACGAGCCTTCATTTGTAAAATTCCATCCACGCCTTTGCCTTATACATAAATTCCAAAATACACCTCTTCAGATATTTCCACAAATTTTTCAGAATTTACATGTTGTAACATTTAAAAAAAAATTGTTTTTTACTCGCCAACTACAAGATGATAATTTCCCACAGTAAAACGCACATACAAATTTTCAGGGAAAACGGGAATGTCGGCGAGATTTTTTTTCGAAAAATCGTTCGGTTTAACATGGAATGAACGTTATATGTTAGGATAAAGCTCGAAAATGGGTCATATTGCTCCACATCTTCTAGTACCTCCCCCCAAAGGGTTAACTTCTATACTACTAACTCGAATCTTCTGAAATTCCACACATAGTATTGGTTTGTTAGTCGCTAACACGTCAAGAAAAATGGACGAAGTGGCCACTCCCTTTATGGTACCTTCCAAACAAATAAACCATTTTGAACCAAAAGTTAACTGCTTACAGCTTTAATATCAGTGTATACAAATACTTGAAATATTGTACAGTGTTTTCTTTTATAGTACCTAGAGTCCAGAGAAAATTCGGCGTTATTAACACGCCCCTTTGATACCTCCCACAAAAATGAACCTTTTTGTACCAAAAGTTAATAACTTTAAACTTTAATACCAGTGCATATAAATACTTGGAATTTTGTTCAGTGGAATGCTTTTATAGTACCTAGGGTCCACAGAAAAGTGGGCGTTATTGGCACGCCCCTTTCGGTACCTCCAACACACAAATGGACCATTTTGTACAAAAAGTTAACACATTTTAAGTTTACACCAGTGAATATAAATACATACTTGCAATTTTGTACGGTGTAATGCTTTTTATAGTATCTAGAGTCCAGAGAAAAGTGACCGTTATTGGTACCTCCCACACAAATGGACCATTTTGTACCAAATGTAAACAGCTTTTAACTCTAATACTAGTACATAACTGGTTTTCCAATAGGGCTGATTTTGAAGTGGCGATTCGGCCATTTGTAATATGTCATGATCTGTCATTTGTTTTTCATTGTATTCAGTAGTGTTTACAATTTCATCATAGAGTGATATAAGCAAAAACAACGTTTACAAATTATTCAGTTTTATTATCCAAATAATGGTTCTCCAATTGCAACCTATCATGCGCTAAGTCCATTTTTTTAAATCCAAAAAATAACACTTTCCAGTCGACCTACGACCTTGACATCCATGAGCAATATTTTAGCTCTCGTTAAGAGCTATCTTTTTGCCATTGACCGATTGTGGTTACGTGTCACACAGCAAATGAAACAATTGAATTGTTGCGAGGAAAGTTTGGAGATTCGATTATTTGATTGAAGTTGTGATTTAACACCATTAGACTATTTCTTGTGGGGTTATTTGAAGTCATTGGTCTTTCGAAATAAACCATACTCTCTTTAAGCTTAACAAGTCAATATTGAACGTTCCATTCATGACATACGACTTGATTTAGTGGAAAAAGTGCTCGAAAGAAGTCGTGGAGGCCATTTGAATAACGTTTTATTTAGAGCTTAATTGTATCGAATGTACTTCACATTAAATAAAAAACTTTTCAATTTCCTTAACAAAAAGTGTGTTTTTTTTTCAAAGAAATCATATGAATCTTCCAATAAAGTTACTTCAAAGTTATTAAATGCAATATAAATTGATAATAATTTAATTATAACAAAAAAAAAATAAATTAACCAATTTTTTTTTGGGACTCAAGGTGAGGGTATTCATAAGTCAGTTTAACCGACTGAATTTTCTTACTAATTTTTTGCAAAAATAGCGTTTTTCACTTCGAAGTGTTCCCAAAAATTTAAAAATAGAAATTTCGAAGAACCATCCCATCGTTGCCTGGGGAAAACGATTACTTAACGAAATAATTTTGATTTGAAATGATCCACCACAGAGGTATGATGGACACCGCAATTTAACTTTTTTCCGAGACGCTTCCGAATAGCTGCTGCCGACGCTATATTTAGTAATATTTCTCATGAAATTTTTACACAATATCCCAAGTTATACATACTATAATATATCGCATTGTCTGTATCGTTACAAAAATGTGCCCCTTTTTGCACGAATTAATGTTACCCAACGTTATTGATTCGTTAATAACTTCTGTACTACCTGCCCGAATCCTCTGAAATTGCACACATTGTATCAGTTTATTAGTCGCTATAACTTCGAGAAAAATGGAGGCGAAGTTGCCACGCCCTTATTGGTATCTCCCACACAAATGGACCATTTTGCACCAAAATTTAACTGCTTATAACTTTAATACCGGTACATACAAATAAAGGGTGGGACATTTAAAATTTTAAATTTGAACTACCGATTACTTTGACTTGTGATTTGAGCTGTGTGGATTATATTCTGTGGGGAGCCATCAAGTATAAATGTCACACAAAGCATCCAGAGACAATTGAAGCGTTGAAACATGAAATCGAAGTTACCAGTGAAGAGATTCGACCCGAAACAATCGAAAATGTACTGAAAAATTGTGTTGATCGGATGAGGTACTGCCGAGCCAGTCATGGTAGTTATATGTTCGCAAAGTTCGATAGTGGTAAGTACTTATTATTTAGCCACTTTTCTCATTATTTTAACATGGGATGTCATTGGAGGAAAGTACTTCCTAAAAGCATACAATAAAGTAGCATAATAAGTACTTAAGGCCTCGTTAGGCAAACTTAACCGTAACGCCCCCGTAGCGTAGCGAATCAGCTGATTCAATCTGTCATATGGAAATCAGTGTAAACGATTAGCCAACGGAAACGAAACGTAAACGGACGGCTGAATCTGTTGAAATCAGAATTGGACGTTCCGTTTACGTACAATTTGATAACAGCTGATAGTACATGTTGTTTACAATTACAATTGTATTTTCACCGAGAAAAGTAAAGAAAATAATTTATTAATTATTTGTTGTTTAAAAGTGCAAATAAACATGAAAGACGAATATTTGATTTCATTGGTGCAGTCGCACGAGTATTTATACAATAAATATAATCCAGCATATCGACAGTTTATATTCAATATCCTCTATCTTAAAAAACACAATTGTTCAGTAGAGCCAAAAAACCGTTTATATCCCTAATTTTAAAGAAAATTAAAATTGTTTGTTCTACAATGCTTATTACACCTAACTACGTGAACTACTAAATAATTTTTTTTTTAATATTTGCAACACGAGCCATTTTATGGAACATAGAGGGTATTGCTATTCAAAAATTCTTCATGTATAAAAAAAGATAGAGGGTTTTGCATAGTAAAAAAAAATTATTTATGAATTCCACAAATTTTTTTAATATATAATTATACATATTATAATAAAAATAATAAATAATAATAACAATGAATTAATGATTAATTTTTTATTTAAGTATTATCTATTTCTTGGGGTTCATTTTTTTCAAATTGTCATAGAAAATGGTTTTCTTGTGGAATCACAGGTTAGATATAAAAATAGTCATAATTTGAAAACTAAAGCTTCGACTAAAAAAATTTAACCAGAAAAGAAAAAAAAAACAAAAAAATAGTCCCAAATTATATGAAGAGATAGAGGGTATTGCATTCAGAAAAAATAATTGTGTAAGATAGAGAAATTACAAAAATGACCATAAAATCTAAATTTTTGTTTTTTTTTATTTCAAAATTAGTACCATAGATGCGCCTTATTTTACCGAATATTTTAACATAAAAATCTCATTTTTGCAAAAATTGAAGATAGAGGGTTTTGAGTATAAGCTCTCGATATAGGATATCTGAAAAAAGCGAGAAGCTTGGAAGCAAATTGGCAAGGAGCTGGGCGTTACAGGTGAGTTTTTTGAAGATCGCGGCTGACTTCATTAACAATTAAATTTATAATCTGCTTCAGGATTCTTTTGACGACAGTTCGAGACAATCATTGCGCCAATCTTCTTCATTGTGGGTTAATTTGACAGCAATATAAGCGTCTCTACAAACGTGGACTTATTTATAGATAGAGCTTGGATTGGATTTGGCTGAGTCCCTCTTCAATGGAAATAGACTTAAGTAAAGGGGTTTCCATTAAGGACATACGAATTTTATATATTAATAAAACACAGAATATTTAAGATATAGAGTTCAAATTTATTCCAGGTGTAGTGCAAATGTTACATTTTAAGAATGGAATTCAATTTCGGTCATATGACCACCACGAACCCGTCAACAGCGGGCTTGGACTTAGACCAAGGATATTCCTCAGGGGAAACGACTCATCGCCAATACAAAAAATTAGGCTAGGCTTCAGAGGATGCTGACGATAATGGTTTACTAGGAGGCACAGGTACTGTACCTAAAATAACTGATTACCTAAAATAACGGAGAGTACTGGAATAATGCTGTATTTAATTTAAATTAAGAAATGGAAATTTTTTGTATTCAAATAGATTATAAATAAATTGAAGTTTAATGGACATACCCCCATCGTGTTGGCTGACATAACTTCCAACATTAACTGATATGAATGTATAGTTAGCATCGCAGATTCCCACACAATTCGGCATATCCCACATTCGTTGAAAATCATTGGCAAAGTGTTTTTGTACTGCTGTGTAGTTTGTTCACTTACATAAATCGGCGAAAGCAAGCGCCACAAAACTTCACTGCATTCTAAAATAATATTTCTAATTGTTGTTTTCCCCAGATTGTGACTCCATGCAATCGATTGTATGGAACAACCGTGACCCAAAAATCTACAATTTTAAAGAATAGAATGTTAATATTTCCCAACTTGGAATCATAGGATAAAGCAATATTTGACATACAGTGGTGTTTTTGCTAGTCTCTCTGACGGTTTTCTTGGTTACTTTTATTGTAAATTCTGCACAGATTTAAGAACACAACTTTATAAACATTCTTTTTAACTTCATTTTTAATAAACCTAAACAAAAAGAAATAGCGACTTTTTTGTTTACTTATGTGTTGTTGTCAGAACATATGACTCTTTTTCTCAACGTTGGCTAATCGCTCAAACGGTCAACGTTACGGCCACAGTAAAGATAAATTACGGTTACGTATGCCTAACCCGGCCTTTATTTGTAGCATAGGCATACCACATAAATATGTGATAATATTTTCATGATTTTAGGTACTTGAATAATACATTACCAATAAGTTATAAATGAAGTAGTAGATATGGTAGATATGTAGAAATGGCCATTTAAAGTGATTTTTTGCATATTGTCGCGCATGTTTCTCGAAACAAACAATTTCCTCATGCCAGCTCGAATTTCTGAACCAAAAAAATTTTCAATGGTCTAACATCAAACGATATACGTAAATATTTATGGTATTCTCATTCAAATCTCCACGTATTATTTGAACACAAGTTGAAAAATAAATAAATCTTGCACAATAACCCAAATATAGCCTAAATTGCTTTATATTAAAAATTGCCAAAATGATTTTGATAACAAAAAATCACTTATTTCTGTAATTATTGGTGAGTCATTATTAATTACCCGAAAGTAATGCAGCGAATAATGAGATAGCATTATTTGGTAATGCAGGAAATAATGACAGGTACTTACTTTGATTTTGCAGTTTTTCGACAGAAATGTTGTAAACTAGTGTTATTGGCCTTTTTGCATGGGAGGTATACAACGGGCTAACATTTTGTCAATTTCTCTCAAGATGATAGCAAGAAGATACCACATATTACCACGTATGAAATGATGGAAGATTCATATAAAAGTTTGGTCGACACCATCAGCTCGAAATGCGAGTAAGTGGCACGCTCCTTGATACCAGCTATTTTGTACCAAAAGAAATACAGGCAAAATCGTACGAAATATATTAATTTTAAATGTTTCACTACAATGGAGCTCAAAAAATATCTAAATCAATATACGATGGTGAAATGAAAACTGTCCAATTGCAACAAATTTCTATAACAAAAACTTTTTATAAAAAATTCAAATTTTCAGTAAATTGCCAGAAATGCGTCAACAAATCATTTAAAACATACGCACATTCCCATGTGTGTGATTTTGAAATCGCCATTTATTTTACAATGTCTCAGAGTGTATTGCTAAGGAACAAAGAAAAGCAATAGGTACGAGTATTGTAAATTTCCAAAAAGCAAAAGAAAACGCAACTACAACCACTTGTCTAGCCAATCTTTTGCAATTACAATACTTATTTATGTTGTGTTATTTTTCAAAATAAATTTACAATATCGTAATCGTAAATATTGCCGAGTGCAAAGAAATAGAGAAAAAAATACACTGCATTATTTGTGGTCTAAATATAAATAAACAAAATTAATTGCAGCGAGGAAGATCAGCCGGCCGGTCCACAACTGTTGAGTAGGTTACAAGTGATAATACGCGTACATAAATGAAAGTCAGAATATAAATAATGAATTTACTTAAACAATTTATTCGCCCGAACTGACCTATAAAACCATACAATATTGGGATTATTATTATTATAATTTTGTGTTACTTTAGCAGAACTATAAAATATGCGCACAAGAATTGCAGGAATACAGAAATAAAAGAAGTAAGAAAGTTTCAGTCGGGTAAACCGACTTATGAATCCCTTCACCTTGAAAAAAATATTGGCAAACTATTTTTGTTTTGTTTTAATTAACTTATTTTCATTTCGAATTGCATTTAATAACGTTACAGTATGTAATGGTATTAATGTTAAAAACTGTTTACATTTGGTACAAAATGGTCCATTTGTGTGGGAGGTACCAAAAAGGTAGTGGCTACTTCGCCCATTTCTCTTGACGTGTTTGCAACTATCAAACTAATACTATGTGTAAAATTTCCAGTACATACTTTAAAGTTAATAAACGCAATTTAAATTAATAATAATTTAATTAAAACAAAAAAATAAATTAATTTACTAATATTTTTTGGGACTCAAGGTGAGGGGATTCATAACTCGGTTTACCTGACTGAACCTTCTTACTTGTTTAAGTCGACTTTGGAAAAATCAATTTTTATTTTGATGTAATGAGAATTCTTTACGACGTAGGTCAATGTGTTTTGGTTAATAGTTTTTTAAAAAATGACGATTCAGACATGTGGATTTCACGTTAATATAGAGTATTGTTAGAAGACATGTGAATTTCACGTAAATATATAGTATTATTAGTACAATATGATATAAATAATTCAAATATTTCTTACATCGAATTAGGCGCTTATTGATTGTGACCACAGATATATTTAAAAAGAAATCTGATATTGAATAAGTTTTTGCAAAAGTTAGAAACGTTTTTCGAATGTGTTGTGCAAAAAAATTTTATATTGATATTAAAAGTCTGATCTTCTTAATTCCATTTTCGACGAGCTAATTTCCGACAGACTGACTACTGGCATATCATCCACTTGTTTTTTTTTTTCAAAAATTTCAATGACAAAAGCACAAAATTTCTTAATCCAATCAATCCACCCCATAAGTATTCCTACCATTAATTGTTTTCCCAAGTGTCTACACTTTTATCATGAGCCAATGATATTTCAACAATCAACGCATTAGATCCGATCCTTCACATTTTGTTCATCACTATTTGGATTCATATTTCAACACAAATGCGATAGTGTGCCTCTAATCGAATCGAATCGACTACGAATCGTATTCGAATGTGAATGGGGCGCAATCCGAAAGCACATATTTTGCAATAGAAATCAAAATAAGAAACATATGTTTGTTGAAAGATCCAAAAACCGAAACCGAATGCAAAAAAACAAGAACAACAATCAAAATGAAAAGGAAAACAATAACAATAACACAAATACTAGTACACCCAAAATATTGCCAACTGTCTGCGAATGAAAGAAAAACAATTGAGACCCCAACAGAGAACTGCAGCTGACATGAAGCGTTGTGTGCAATAGCGACCTAACCAACATGACCAAAAAACGAAATATTTGTTCTTCTTTTTATTAAAAGTGTTTTGGATATGTTTACAAAATTTAGTTGCCTGGTAGTTCGAGTGGAATATCATATGGCGAGCCTAATTAAAAAACTTTTAATATGTCAGGTACTGCAGTGTCTATGTCTTCATTAGAAAATGACAATCTACGACGACGACATCTATGTAGGCAATGTAGTACTCGTCGAGACCAACACATTGATGTATCACATGTGACAATCGAGCTACAAACAAAAAAGTTACGATAAAAAAACGATTTTGGACCGATTAAAAAAAATGTTTTTGCGATTGTCTCGATGTAAACTTTCATATTCCGCCTCGCAATTGATAACTTTTTTGGTGATGCGATACGTTAATAAAGCGATAATGGGCCGATTCCGCGGGCTCGGAAAATTTTTTAAAATATGTGTTTGCAATTGTCTCGAGCTTAGCTTTAATATTTCGCCTCGCATTTCATAACTTTTTTTGGTGTCTAGTATTTAGTGCATTACATTGAGCAACACTGCGTTGCTGAGATTCTCAAAGTGTTCCAAAAATTAGCAGAACGGAAGAGGATAATACTTTTTATATTGTTTCTTTGAAAACGGTTCCTGAAGTGATCATTAGATCAGAGATCCGGCTATCCTCCACTGCATCATTCCAATATTTCAAAGTCTTTTTTAATGGTGGACTTACATCCATATTCACAATGGGGTCCTGATATATTAGCACATATGTATGTATGTAAATTACACTATGCAACAAAATTTTTGTCGAAGGCCAGAGCATAACATTTTCTGGTGTAATATGGAGTCCTAAACACGAAAGAAATATTAAACCAGTAAGGAAAGGCTAAAGTCGGGCGGTGCCGACTATATAATACCCTACACCACTCTCGTAATATTGAATAACTCTGATATATAAATTTTGTAATTCATGTATAAATTGTTTACATAAATTTACTTTTGGGACATTTTATACTTAAATAATACCCTGTACCACAGAGTGGTGTAAGGTATAAAAACGATTGGATCTAAAGAGAAAAATCGGATGAAACATATATATGGGAGCTATATCTAAATCTTAACCGATTTTCTTCAAATTCGGCAATGTTGGTTCATTGATCAAGAAACTCTACCATTCTAAATTTCAAAACGATCGGATGTAAAATACAGCTTCTATAGGACTAAAGGGCCAAATCGGACGAAACATATATATGGGAGCTATAGCTAAATCTTAACCGATTTTCTTCAAATTCGGCAATGTTGGTTCATAGATCAAGAAACTCTACCATTCTAAACCTCAAAACGATCGGATGTAAAATACAGCTTCTATAGGACTAAAGGGCCAAATCGGACGAAACATATATATGGGAGCTATATCTAAATCTGAACCGATTTCAACCAAATTCAATAGCGATCTTAACAGCCGCGAAATACTCTAAACTGCAAAATTTCAGAACGATCGGAGTAAAAGTGCGACCTGTAGTCGACGAACAACTTTACATGGACGGACGGACGGACGGACATCGTTAAATCGACTCAGCTAGTGATTCTGAGTCGATCGGTATACTTTAAGGTGGGTCTAGCTGTGTTATTTTCAGGTGTTACAAACATCTGCCGTGAAACAAATTTATAATACCCTGTACCACAGTGTAGTGTAGGGTATAATTATAAAAAAAATTTGTAAGGTAATTTTTTTTTTTTATTTTTTTTTTAAATTCCTGTATTCTTGGAAAGTACATTTAGTATTTGGACCATAATTTTTATACCCTACACCACACTGTGGTACAGGGTATTATAAGTTTGTTTCACGGCAGATGTTTGTAACACAGCTAGACCCACCTTAAAGTATACCGATCGACTCAGAATCACTAGCTGAGTCGATTTAACGATGTCCGTCCGTCCGTCCGCCCGTCCGTCCGTCTGTCCATGTAAAGTTGTTCGTCGACTACAGGTCGCAATTTCACTCCGATCGTTCTGAAATTTTGCAGTTTAGAGTATTTCGCGGCTGTTAAGGTCGCTATTGAATTTGGTTGAAATCGGTTCAGATTTAGATATAGCTCCCATATATATCATTCGTCCGATTTGGCCCTTTAGTTCTATAGAAGCTGTATTTTACATCCAATCGTTTTGAAATTTAGAATGGTAGAGTTTCTTGATCCATGAACCAACATTGCCGAATTTGAAGAAAATCGGTTAAGATTTAGCTATAGCTCCCATATATATGTTTCGTCCGATTTGGCCCTTTAGTCGTATAGAAGCTGTATTTGACATCCGATCGTTTTGAAATTTAGAATGGTAGAGTTTCTTGATCCATGAACCAACATTGCCGAAGTTGAAGAAAATCGGTTAAGATTTAGCTATAGCTCCCATATATATGTTTCGTCCGATTTTGCTCTTTAGTCCTGTAGAAGCCGTATTTTACATCCAATCATTTTGAAATTTAGAATGGTAGAGTTTCTTGATCCATGAACCAACACTACCAAATTTGAAGAAAATCGGTTAAGATTTAGCTATAGCTCCCATATATATGTTTCGTCCGATTTGGCCCTTTCGTTCTATAGAAGCTATATTTTACATCCAATCGTTTTGAAATTTAGAATGGTAGAGTTTCTTGATTCATGAACCAACATTGCCGAATTTGAAGAAAATCGGTAAAGATTTAGCTATAGCTCCCATATATATGTTTCATCCGATTTGGCTCTTTAGATCCAATCGTTTTTATACCCTACACCACACTGTGGTACAGGGTATTGCTTAAGTATAAAATGTCCCAAAAGTAAATTTATGTAAACAATTTATACATGAATTACAAAATTTATATATCAGAGTTATTCAGTATTACGAGAGTGGTGTAGGGTATTATATAGTCGGCACCGCCCGACTTTAGCCTTTCCTTACTGGTTCAAGTATAAGGCTGATTGAGACGTGTTATGCCTTAAATTAAAGGGAATTATGAGGGCTACATATTCTGCAAATGTCATTTTCATGTAGAATCTTTGATTTATTAACAGTCGTCAAAAATATATTTTAAAAAAAACACTTTTTCCTGGTACAAAAAAAAACATAAAAAATAGAAAAAAAGTCGAAAAAATTATTTTATCACATTTTTAAAAAGCCAGCATGCTAACAAAGAAACACTGTATTTTGAAAAAAAATCTATGGATAGAAGTAAAAGTTATGAGTTATTTGGTAAATGTTAGGGAAATTCAAAAAAATCTTGCTTCATATTTTTTCGTTTTTACATGATGTTGTTTTGCTTATATTAAATTCGCCATATGTGAGCGAGACATATAAAAGACATTGCACTTGCATTTTATTTTATGAGGATTGGTGTCAGAAATTATAGATAGGACGAGGTTTTATGGCCGTTCATAACCCTCCAAAAACATAATATGCAATGCGAGAGCTATATTGGATCCGCTCAGGTAGAGGGTCATTCAACAATATTTGTGGTTTTTTATTTATGAGGTTTCCATTCAGTTACGCCTTTTAGGGGCATGGACATCCCAGTCGTATATACAGGTAGTTAAATTATATGTACGCAATACAAAGTAGTACGCGGCAGTCTTGAAAATATTGGGTGTCTACTTTCGAAGCAAACTATATGTCAGCTACAGGTACTGCAACTTATGAACCGTAAACCCGGAATTGATGAATGAAATTTCTTATTGATAAATTAGTGTAACTCAGCGCATTAAAGATGATGTAATGTATTATGTCGATTTTCTGAAAAGTAGTTATATTTGGAAGTACGAGGTAATATCCACGCCCATGCAATCCAAGAAAGCTGTGCTCAAAAAAAAAAACGGGCGTCCGGCACGCTGTTCGTCCTTCGCATCTTCTCGGCCCTCTAAGAACATTTTTTCTTTCACACAAAATTTGATGCAGAAAAAATTTGATCCAATAGATAAAAATCGAAGACAAGTTAAAACACATCCAAGCACAACAGCTGTCAAAAATTTACTAAACATTCAAAATGGCCGACCTTGTCTGCATAAGTAAAATATCAAAAATCAAATACACGTAGCGAGCGGAAATTAAAAATTCGCGATATTTTTTGAACATACCTCGTATGTGTAAAAGGCAAAGAACTGTTCAATGTGTAAATTATCCCGACAATTTTTGCGACATCTGCGGAAAATTAGTAATTAAAAAAAATCGGCGTGCGTTTAGTAAAATAATATAAGAAATATATGTGTAATATTTTGGTATACGAATTAAAAATATGAGCGAACCGTGGACACCTAGTATTTTGTGTAATTCGTGCCATGTAAATCTTACTCGATGGACTAGTGGAAGAATGCGGTAAGTACTTTAAAATTAATGTATTACAATGTTTTGTGGAATAAAACGTTTCAATTTTAGACTTCACGTGCAATTTCGAATGCCAATGATTTCGAGGCAAGTATTGATTCGCGATACGGACTGCTATTTTTGTCTAAGTAAACAGATTGGAGTAGGAAGGAGCATTCGCTGGAATTACGCTGAAGTAAAAGTCTGTCACTTTGCCAGTTGCACATTCGGAAACAATACCAATTCTCAAGTGTCCAAGTATAGCTAACAGCCTAATTACGGAAACATCAGCAAGTTCAACTGAGTACTCAACTCTGAGCGATTCAAGTTTGAGTCAGAAGTCATCGCTTTTAACTCAGTTTCAACTCATTGATCTAGTGAGAGATTTGGAATTGACCAAAGATAAGGCGGACCTACTTGCATCTCGGATGAAACAGTACAATATTTTGGCCCTAGATGTTAACATATCATATTATAGAGTCCGTGATATACCTTACAAACAATTTTATACAACTGTGGATAACAGATGCTTTTGTAAGGACCTTCCCGCATTGTTCGAGGAACTTAATCAAACATACAATTCAAAGGAATGGCGGTTACTTGTTGACAGCAGTAAAGAAATTTTGAAAGCAGTACTTTTACACAACGGAAATCAGAAACCGTCGGTTCCCATTGCTCATGCTATCAACACTAAGAATCATACGAAACAGTGGCTAAATTGATAAAATACATAAAATATGAACAACATGACTGGAAAATTTGTTGCGATTTAAAAGTAGTTTGGATGTTATGTGGAATGCTAGGCGGATATACAAACTATTGCTGTCTTTTATGTCTCTGGGATAGCCGTGCTCGCGAAGATCATTACAGAAGAAAGAAATGGCCAACAAGAAAACACATTACATTAGGTGAAAACAACTTAAAATACACACCTCTCGTCCAAAAAGAAAACATTATTTTGCCACCACTGTATATTAAGCTGGGGATCTTTAAAATTTTTTTAAAAGCCTTAAGGAAAGATGGCAATTCACTCTCATATTTAAAAAGTTTATTTAAAAATCTTTCTTTTCAAAAAATCGAAGAATTCGTTTTGATGGGCCTAAAATAAGGAAACTGATGAATGATGTAAATTTCGAATCATATTTGATCGCCCTATAAGCTTACTATCGATACTTTCAAAAATATTTGAGTCCATTCTCATGAATAAAATCACACCTCATATAATTTCTCACAATATTATACCTGACCATCAATTTGGTTTTAGAAAAAGTCATAATACTATAGAACAGGTACTCCGTATCGTAACCTGCATCAAAAGAGCTTTTGAGAATAAAGAATACTGTTCGGCGTTATTCATAGATATTTCCCAAGCATTTGACAAAGTCTGGCACGAAGGACTTTTGTACAAAATATGCGACCTTCTGCCAATCAACACGCATAAACTGTTCAGAAGTTATTTGACTAACCGGTCTTTTCAAGTTAAATCAAATGGCATTTTTTCTAGCCCTAAGAAAATAAATGCCGGTGTCCCACAGGGGAGCATTCTAGGTCCTATACAGTACGTTATTTTTAGGCAGATATGCCCATAACCAACTTTACGCACACGTCTGCTTTTGCGGACGATACTGCTTTCGTCAGTACTCACAAAAACCCTTCAGTTGCGTCCGATCAACTGCAGTCTCATGTCCGAATCCTAGAAGAATGGTTAAAAAATGGAGAATAATGGTGAATGCCTCAAAGTGTACTCATGTTACTTTTACCCTGCGAAGGGATACAAGTCCTCCAATTTCTATTTTCAATTCACAGATTCCCCAAAAGGATCATGTAAAATACCTTGGAATCCAGTTAGATCGGCGTTTGACGTGGTCGCGCCACATAGACTCTACAGTAACTCAAATAAAATTCAAAAGTAATCAACTTCAGTGGCTTATCAGCCAAAGATCTGCCCTAGATCCAGAGCATAAAGTTCTTTTATACAAAACGGTATTGAAGCCCATTTGGACATATGGTATCCAGCTCTGGGGTACAGCGTGCGCTTCAAATGTATGCAAATTACAAAGAAGACAATCGAATATTCTTCGTTTAATTACAGGTACACCATGGTATATAAGAAACGCTAACATCCATAAGGATCTCAACATGCCAACAGTTAAAGAGGAAATTGAAAAATATTGCCGGTGTTACGTGGGTAAACTATTCAAACATCCTGGCTCGAGAACTACTAAATTTTGAAGGTCATAACCGCCTTAGAAGAAGAGATACGCTGGACATGATTTAAATTAAAACTAATCAAAAACACAAATGAAATGAAATTATGAATTCTTAAATTTGAAATGCTAACCTTTTGGTTAAAGTAAAAATCGTGTAAAGTCTCAATGGTTTATTAGCAATGGCAATAACCCAGAGAATAGTATTTTAGGTTAAGATTTGTCCACCTATAGTTATTTTCATTGTATAATAATGAAAGATTCAATAAAAAATATAATGAATTGGAAAAAAAAAAATATTTGACGTCGGATGAAATTGCAGCATGAGGTCGTTTAAGCTTGTGGTTTCAAATTTCTTTGGATCCAATAAAAGCCCGCAATATGAAACAATGATTGATGATTTGTTAAAAAATTATGAAAAAATTGGTAAGAAATATATTTTTCACTATTTATGTATAAAACACATATGTATGTCTTCTTCTAACTTATTTTTCGCTTTATGTATTCCAACAGGTGTAAATATGTCCCTAAAAATGCAGTTCTTGCATTCTCATTTAAACTTTTGCCCCGAGAATCTTGGCGACGTAAGCGACGAACATGGCAAAAGGTTTAACCAAGAAATGAAGTCCAACGAGCGGCGTTACCAAGGGCACTGAGATGAAAGAATGATGGGAGATTATATTTGGTTCCTCATTAGAGAAACCGATTCCGAAATCTACAAACGTCAACAAAGAACTCACAATTACTTCTAATGAAACTTGTACATGTATGTAAATAAACTCAAATGTACATAATATAAATAAACAAATAACAAATAAAATCGCTGTTTAAACTGAAATTTAAAAAAAAGAATTTTTTAAAATTCTCTTACTTCTACCAAAAGGGCTATTTCTACATTTATCCATAGATTTTTTCAAATAGCCATTATTATCTTCGCTAGGATGCAGTCTTTTAAAAACTAAAATATTTTTTTTTTGAAAAAAATCTACTTTGTAGCCCTCATTAATAGCTTCAATTTGACGTATAAGTCGACCTTATTTATATACTCCAAAAATTATAGTGCAAATACTAAGGGTACCTTCGACGATAATAGTATTTTTAATAAAAAAAATTAAAAAAAAAAAAAATTTTAAAAAATTTTTGGTTTTGATTTTATATAACAGTATGCCACAATCTATATAAAAAAATGATTTTTTAGGACACAAAAACATTTTGTTGCATAGTGTTATCAGTACTTATTTTTATAGCCGATTCAAATTTAAAATTTTAAATGGCCCACCCTTTATCTGAAGGGGAATAGAAATTGATGAATAAATAAATATTTTATAATTTATTGATATGTCCCAAACTACCGGTGATCCCAAAATGATTTTTTTGGAAATATAGGGCACAATATGGGTTATCATCTGGTCCACATTTTTTCAATTTAAAAACCAGTAAGGAAAGACAGAAAGTCGGGCGGGGCCGACTATATAATACCCTACACCTACCTACCAATGCGAAATTGGGCATTGCGATAAGAATTTGGCAGTGTTCATACATGTAATAAGAAAACTCTCTCTGTTAAATTTCGTACTGATCGGATATAAAACACGATTTCTACAGCGCTTAAATGTTAAATCGGGTGGAACATATATATGGGGGCTATATCTAAATCTGAACCGATTTTCCCCGAATTGCGCAGTGTTTTTTCATGTAATAAGAGAACTTTCTCTGCCGAATTTCGTACAGGTCGGATGTAAAATACGGTTTCTACAGCGCTTTCATGTCAAATCGGGTGAAACATATATATGGGGACTATATCTAAATCTGAACCGATATTCTCCGAATTTGGCAGTGTTTATTCATGTAATAAGATAACTCTCTCTGCCAAATTTCGTACTGATCTGATTTAAAATACAGTTCCTACAGCGCTTACATGTCAAATCGGGTGAAACATATATATGGGGGCTATACCTAAATCTGAACGGATTTTCTCCGAATTTGGTAGTGTTCATTCACGTAATAATAAAACTCTCTCTGCCGAATTTCATAAAGATCGGATGTAAAATGTGGTTTCTACAGCGCTTACATGTCAAATCGGGTGAAACATATATATGGGGACTATATCCAAATCTGAACCCATTTTAACCAATTTCAATAGGGATCGTTCTTGGGCCAAAAAAGAGCACTATGCTAAATTTCATCACAATCGGACCATAAATACAACCTGCACTTTGATTACAAGAATACATGGACAGACAGACGGACAGACGGACATGGCTAAATCGACTCAGAAAGTGATTCTGAGTCGATCGGTATAATAAACAATGGGTCTATCTCTTCTCCTTTTAGGTGTTACAAACAAATGCACAAAGTCATAATACCCTGTACCACAGTGTGGTGTAGGGTATAATTAACATGGTTCTCGTTTTTAGCAAAAATTTCATAGCCAACATTTTCTTTAACAATTCTTCCTCGATTCACTATTTTTGGGGGTTGTTTTTCACGATTTGTTAAAATAGAGCCAACAATTACTCTTATGGAAAGCTAGCTCTGAAACTATACCTACAATAATATGAAACAAGTAAAAAAGTTCAAAAAATAGTCCTAAATATATTTAATTTTTTGTTTGAATTAAATTATTATCAATTTAAATTGCATTTAATAACTTTTTTCTGTTAAATTAAATCGCAAAATAGTCCACTTGTATGGGAGGTACCAAAAGGGGCGTGTCAACGATGCTGATTTTTCAGTGACTGTAGGTACTAGTTTTTGTATACACTGGTATTAAGGTTATATGCTGTTAACTTTTGGTGCAAAATAGTCCATTTGTGTAGGAGGTACCAAAAGGAGCGGTACAATAATGCCCATTTATTACCGGACTGTAGGTACCATTAAAACATTACACTGTACAAAACTTCAATTATTTTTATGCACTGGTATTAAAGTTATAAACTGTTAAGTTTTGGTACAAAATGGTCCATTTGTGTGGGAGGTACCAAAAGGGGCGTGCCGATGACGCCCATCTTTCACTGGACTCTAGGTACTATAAAAGCATTACACTGTACGAAATTGAAGGTATTTCTATGCGCTGGTATTAATGTTATAAGCTGTTAACTTTTTTATTTGTGTGAAAGGTACCAAAAGGGGCGACAACTTCGATAGCGACTACTGAACTAATACTATGTGTAAAATGTCAGCAGATTCAAATAAGCAGTATAAAAGTTATTAATGAATCAATATTTCACTAACAGCCTGCTTCTGTAACTTGAAATGTTGCATTCGTTCGCCTGTCAGACGACAAACAGCTTATTTAGGTTTCACTAACTACCATCTCAACGACAAGTCGCACGATAATGAACTCGTAAATTTTGGTTTCTCTATCTCTCTTTGCTGTCATCTGGGCGAACACAAATGTCAGATCGAGTCACTTTATTTTATTTGTCGACTGATAGGAACAATGACAAAAAACGGCATTAAAAGGAAAAAATAAGTAGATATTAATATAATTATGGTAAAAGCAATTACATAGTAAAAAAATTATATACATATGTATACATATTTAAGCATAAAGAAGTCAACATTGGCAGCTCCATGGAAAAAATTCATCAGTGCACAATGAGAGAGACGGGAGAGAGAGAGAGAGAGAGAGAGAAAAATGAGAGTGTTGGATCAGCTCAACTGACCCACCCAGGGTTGATTTTTGGCCACTGCTAGTGTAATGGATACAGAGGTGTATTTTCTAAGGTCGACCATACAAAAATGTGTGCTTTTTTAGACCGGAAGTTGTGAAATTATTGATCTGGCAATTACATTTTTTCCAATTGCTAACGTTGACGTAAGGCCAGGCGAACGAACGAACGAACCTTAGAGAAACCAAATTCCTGACGAAAGTGAGTGTCTGGTTTTCGTTCGCAGAGACTTTCGTTAGAAATACAGAAACAGGCCGTAAATGTTAGATATTGCTCAAATGACTTAAAATGATCCAAAACGGATTTCCGCCGATCATACTTGGGGTCTTAGAGCATTCCTTCGATGTGTTGCACTTTTGGTCCGTAGCAAATGATATACTCGTATACCCTCCTCTCTAAGGCGAGGAGATAAATATCAAAATAAAGTTTCAGCCAAAATATTCACAATACGATAAAATCCGAATTGGATCTAAACTAGAAAAACTCAAATAACATTTTGTTGCTTTCGATAAGCACAAACGGAGTCAACCTTTTATGCGTTGCACCGCGATATTTGTGTATTAATTATTTGTATGAAGCTTTCATCAATATGAAAAAATGTTGGAATCCTTTATAATCTCTCTTGTTACTGTTTGGTTGCCTTTTGTTTGTTCTGGCGTTGGGACATTTTCTGCAATGAAACAATGAATGGGAATGAGTCGAATCATTTCAATAACTTCCGAAGTGATTTGGCAACCAAAATCGCCAAAATTTGCGCCTTTGGGATATTTTCTCCGAGTCATCTCAAAGACAGAGTTCATTCGCATAAACCAGAAAAGTCGAAGCTTGAAATACAGCATTCGACGAGAAATTTCAGAGTTGGATCCACAATTATAACGAAATTTCATCAAAAATTGAAAAAACATTTGTAAGCGGACTTGCGGGGAACGTTTGCAAGATATCACTCATAAACTTTAGACCCTCTACCACATATTCTAAAAAACATTTCAAAATCTGTATTTAATTTGCATTTGAAAAAGAAACTCGCACTTGAGGGACCCTATAGGGTAAATCCAAAGCACTTCGACCAACTTTAAAAATGACCCCCTTGGATTTAAAAGATATTCTGCACACTTGTTCTCCTAGTGTGTGGGAATTATATGGCGTTTTTATTTTGTCGAATTTCGTTGAAGTTCCCGTGATATAGAGGTCCAAAGTTGCCTACCTCAACGATTTTTCTCAAAACCTACCTTTTTTCAAATGCTCATATCTTCTTATCCACTTGACGTAAATTCACGATATTGATATCAATATGAAGCACATCTACTCCTCTTAACAACTGTGCAAAAAATAAGTATGTCCTTTTGGAGGCAGGACATGAATATATAAAAAACATTTTTAATCCTTGAATATCCTTAAAAACTATCAATTGATTTCCTTAATTTTTTTCGTACAAAAAGGTGCTACTATAATGTACGGACTGTAAAAATCTTAAGTTGGAACCGCAATGGACTCGAGAGTTATACCTATTTTATTTATGATATTCTCATTTTTTCCCATATTTCTTACACAAACGTTTGTTGTTACATTTTTTATTTTCATTTGACTTTAGAAAAAGTCGATAAATTTACGTGTATATTCGTCATACCCTTATACTCGTATGCATCATGCTGTTACTGTAATGCGCATTTGGCGGGGAACCGATAATTTGCGGAACGGTCAAGTTCTTTTAAGCAATTTATACACATTCATGTCAGATATACAATTTCCAAAATATGAAACAAGTATGGAGGAAATTGACCACTTCGGTTCGTAGTACATGAATGCAGGTGGATTTGGTTATCGCGTCAGTTTATGCTTCAAAACTTTGATTATTTTTGAAATCATCGAAAAATTTTATTGTAACGATGAGTACAGCCGGTTACTTACCGGAAGGAAAGATTATAAATCAATAAAGGTTTTAATATGTTTGTATATACATAGAGATAATATAATTAATGTATATATTTTTTATATATATAAGCAAATTGACGGAAAAAGGGTCCAAGGTTAAAATAGACTGGTTCTCTTACTTGAAGGAGTTGTAATCCTGACATAAAAACATAATTTTCGAAGTTTGCCTCTCTGAGGCCAAAATATTGTATATTGGAGGGTAGCAGCGGGATACATTCCGTATGTGTTTCTTCTATTCATCAAATTGTTAAGCTGATGTGTGAAGGTGTCTTCAAAAATGACTTCGATGGAAAAAAGTACAACGATTATCACACATGGCTTAACCTTGCTACATGTGATGGTCCATCAACAAAATGTTTTTTTGGCGAGTGTTTTCAATGCCCTGGCTTTGATAGTTTACGCGAAGTTTTATAAGACTATTTTGATAAGCATGACAAAGAAACCATAAAATACTCGCGAATTCCTAAATTAACAAGGATTTATTTTTGTTTACAAATCTAGAAGATGTAACAGACTTGACTGGTCCGCGACGTATCGGTTTCCCGTCATGACGAATATATCACGTAAATTTATCGACACGTTCAAAATTTAAACGAAAATAAAAAGTGTAACAACAAACGTTTGTGTAAGAAATATGGGAAAAAAATGAGAATAGCATAAATAAAATGGGTATAACTCTCGAGTCCATTGCGGTTCCAACTTAAGATTTTTACACTCCGTACATTAAAGTAACACCTTTTTGTACGAAAAAAATTAAGGAAATCAATTGATAGTTTTTAAGGATATTCAAGGATTAAAAATGTTTTTTATATTTTCATGTCCTGCCTCCAAAGGACATACTTATTTTTTGCACAGTTTTTAAGAGGAGTAAAAGTGCTTTACATTGATATCAATATCGTGAATTTACGTCAAGTGGTTACGAAGATATGAGCATTTGAAGAAAGGTAGGTTTTGAGAAAAATCGTTGAGGTAGGCAACTTTGGATCTCTATATCACGGGAACCTCAACGAAATTCAACAAAATAAAAACGCCATATAATTCCCACACACTAGGAGAACAAGTGTGCAGAATATCTTTTAAATCCGAGGAGGTCATTTTTTAAAAGTGATTTTTTTGGTCGAAGTGCTTTGGAATTACCCTATATATATATTAATAATTTTATTTAAAAATAATAAGAAACTACGTACATCAAATTTTATGAAATATTCTCAAAAATTTAATAAACAATTTTAATCACTTTCTATAAAGCTTTCTTCAATGCGAAGGCATTTTTCATAAAATATCATTTTGAAAAAACAGGTTTCATAGAATTGATGAACGTCTCATTGGAATCAAATCTATGAAGTTTTTATTCATATTGATGAAGATTTTTTCTGTTTCTAGTAACTCAAAATATACGGTTTCCCAGTGGAGGCAATAACCATTGTTAACTATTGAGAACTCTTATGGGGAAACAATAAAAGGAGAAGAGATAAGGATCTCCATTTTTCTTGAAAAGGTCAAAAAGTAGAACTATTACTATTTTTTGTTCTAGTCTTCCGTTTATAAACTGGATCTGTTGCTCTCCCCGATACGATTAGTCCCATTGTGCAACAAATTCTGAAGTAAATAATGACATACGAGTGTAGTCGGTTGCAGTCGAGTGTGTGTTTTTCTTCTTCAGCTTCGGTGCGTGAGTTAAATCGAAAGGTGGCCCTTTATTAATGCGGCCATGTCAGGGACAGATTATAAAACTATTTATTTAGTTTTCTGCATCGCCCAGTGAATTATTTGTGTTTTCACAGAAATCAGAAATCAACGACGACGGGCGACAGATTATGCAATCAAAATAAAACCGATGAACAAATGAAACGATCGACGAATGCACCACAAAAACAACAACGGGAAATTTACTCACACCATTCAATAGTTAATAAAACCGCACAACAACAAAAATAACAAATCAAAAATACACAGACACACACATATGCACATCAAGAACATTAATAACAACAACAGATGCACAGTGTTTGGGAAAAATCCCATTAATTATAGAATTTTGGACTTCGCGACTCAATACAGTGTGTGTAGAAGTCACAAAAGTGAAATCGATTATCGTGTAATCGGTCTGACTACTAGATAAATAATTTATGTACAGTATGTCAAGAAAGTGTTTTTACATCCTATAAAACTGTACCTTCTGATAGAATTTTAGGAAAAAAACTAAATGTTGTGTTATTTAAAAAAATATTTTTTTTCGATATTTTTAATAAAAAATTTAGCCAAAACCAGATGAGAATGAGAATTTAGCAAACACAGACGACGAGGCAGATACAGCGGTGGTGGCGAAATCTGAAAATAGTCCGGCTTCTACCGATAAACCTCCACAACTCTAAGGCCGAATCAGCTGCCTTCAAAGGACTGATGTGACTGAGCGTTATTGCCAAGTCCCAAAAGGGACATGGCAATATTCATTTTTCACTGAACTGTAGGCAGTATAAAAGCTTTACAGGCGGAATGAAATTGGGCCTCAGGAAAATACACCCCAATATTTTTATGAATATAAGTCCCAAAAAATTACATGTCAAACAACCACAATTTTATTGGGTCTTAATTTCATTTTTTGTCTACTTTTTGGGGCTTATTTTTACCTTTAAATTTAGAAACAGGAGATCCTGTTCATAGATGAAAGTCTTAAACAGAGGCCGTAGGCCGAACACGCAGGAAAAAATTTTAATTAGAAAATGGGTTCGTAGACGGCCGGAAGTTGGACCACAAGAAAATTCACCCCAAATTGAAAATGAAAATGCACCCCAAATTTGGCGCCCATTTTCGTTACAAAAACTGATTTAGGAAATTACATCCCAATCAAGAAAACAGCACGAAATGAAAATAAACCCCAAAAAAACTAAGAAATTTTCTCTCCGTAAATCTGGTGAGTACGCAATAATACGCGTATACAAACCTATTTTCTAATTATAAATCTTTTCCTGTGCGGTCGGCCTACGGCCTCCGTTTAAGACTTACTCCTATGGACAGGATCCAAAGTTGGCAACCTGGAGCAAATCTTTTATGTGTAGCCTCTCCTGTTTCTAAATTAATAGATGAAAATAAGCCCCAAGAAATGCAGACAAGAAATGAAAGTAAACCCCAAAAAGCAGACAAAATATGAAATTAAGCCCCAAAATAAAATTGTTGTTGTTTCATATGTTATTTTTTGGGGCCCATATTCATAAAAATATTGGGGTGTATTTTCCTGGGGCCCAATTTCATTCCGCCATAAATTTTCTCTTCGTAAATCTGGGGAGTACGCAATAATACACGTATACGAACCTGTTTTCTAATTATAAATATTTTCCTGTGCGGTCGGCCTATGCCCTGCGGCCTCTGTTTAAGACTTTCTCCTATGGACAGGATCCAAAGTTGGCAACCTGGAGCAAATCTTTTATGTGTAGCCTCTCCTGTTTCTAAATTAATAGATGAAAATAAGCCCCAAGAAATGCAGACAAGAAATGAAAGTAAACCCCAAAAAGCAGACAAAATATGAAATTAAGCCCCAAAATAAAATTGTTGTTGTTTCATATGTTATATTTTGGGGCCCATATTCATAAAAATATTGGGGTGTATTTTCCTGGGGCCCAAGAATTTGTAATGTCTTCCCTTTCCTAGCAAGTTCATCGGCTTTGCAGTTCCCCGGGATATCCCTATGCCCAGGCACCCATATGAGGTGTATATTAAACTGCTCAGCCATCTCGTTAAGAGATCTGCGGCAGTCGAGGGCTGTTTGTGAATTTAGGGATGTTGCCTCCAGAGAATTGATGGCAGCCTGGCTGTCCGAGTATATGACAACGCCAGTGTTGGTTACTATGTTGCGACTCAGCCACTTGGCGACTTCCCATATTGCCATTATTTCGGCTTGATAGACACTGCAGGTATCTGGTAGTCTGTGAGCTATATCCAGACTAAGTTCTTCACAGTTTACTCGGAAGCCAACCTTTTCATCAAGCTTCGAACCATCCGTGTAAAAGTGGAGATGGTTTCTATTACCTGGTATTCTGCCGACCCTTTCATCTCTGGCGGGAATCATAGTGATGTAATTTCTCTCGAAGGTGTACACAGTTGGTATATAGTCCACTCGGTCGGTTACCATAGCACTACACTTTGATATCCTCATGTGACCAAAGTTCTTGTACCTCCACATTGATAGGCAGTTTAATCTTATTGCCGGTTTGGGTGCAACTTCTCTCGCCACAATATTAATCGGCAGTATATGGAGTAAAGCTTGAAGAGACTCGGTCGCTGTATTCCTTAAGGCTCCGCTTATGCTCAGGCAGGCAGTTCTCTGAACCTTTGTTAGTAGGTTGGTAATGGTTAGTTTGTCAGTTGCCGTCCACCATACCACAATACTGTATAACAGTATTGGACGAACTACTGATATATATATCCAGTGGACCATTTTAGGAGAGAGTCCCCACCGCGACCCTACAGCCTTTTTGCAGGAATATAAGGCGACGTTGGCCTTCCTTACACGTTCCAATACGTTAAGTCTAAATAACATTTTCCTATCTAGAATTATTCCTAAAAATGTTGCACTTTTACAGCACTGTTGTACAGTCTAGATCTGTACCATTTATCCGAGGTGGAGGGTCCACATGTGGGACATTGGTCATCCTAGTAAAGAGAATCAATTCTGTCTTGTTGGGGTTAACGCCCAAACCGCTGCTTCTGGCCCATCTAGCCAACTTGTTCAGAGCCACCTGTAGGATGTCTCTGAGGACGTTTACGAATTTGCCACTCACTGCGATTGCCACGTCGTCCGCATATGCCACGACCTTGCAGCCACAACGTTCTAGATCTAGCAGGATTCCATTCACCACTAGGTTCCAAATTAGTGGAGACAGTACTCCTCCTTGCGGGGTCCCTCTGTTTACAAACCTTGTTAGAGTTGTGGACCCTAGACATGCTGTTATGCGTCTTCTGTTGAGCAGACTTTGAATTAGTCTAATCAAACTAGAGTTATATTTTAGATGTGACAGTGCCGCAATTACTGCATCTGAGTGAACGTTGTTAAAAGCCCCTTCTATGTCAAGAATTGCCACCATGGTGAATTCCTTGAAATGCAGGGACGATTCGATAGTGCTCACAAGTTCGTGCAGGGCTGATTCTGTATTTCTGTAAAGCCATAAGCAGTTAACTTGTTGTGGAAAATGGTCCATTCGTGTGGGAGGTACCAAAAAGGGAGTGGTCAATTCGACCATTTTTCTTGACGTATTAGCGACTAACAAACCAATATTATGTGTAAAATTTCAGAAGATTAGAGTTAGTAGTATAGAGGTTATTAAAGAATCAATATTTCAAAAAAGTTAATCCTTTGTGGGGGAGGTACTAGAAGAAGTGGACCAATATGGCCCATCTTCGAACTTAGCCGGAGATAGATCAATCAGTTACTGCTTTCGAGAGTTATCGTGCGCATCAGCCAGCAGACAGACAGACAGACAGACGGACGGAGCGGATACACATATAACCTTCTCCACTAAAGATAGATTATAATTATACAAAAAAAATCGTCCGTTTCTGAGTGTATAACAAGTAAGAAAGCTTCAGTCGGGTAAACCGACTAAGGTATACCCTCACTTTGTGAGTAATGTAATATGGAATATTAAACGAATTATTCTGTCAATTTGTGTGGGATTTACCAGAAGGTTTTTAACAAATACACCTATTTTTCGCTGAATAGTAGATACTTTAAATACATTGCACTGCGCCAAATATAAGCGTTTATTTGCCTAGTATATTAACGTTATGAGATATTAAATTTTGGTATGATTTGGTCATTTTGTGTGGGAGGTACAGAAAGGGGCGTGGCGATAACGGCCATTTTTTACAGGGCTATAGGCACTTCAAAAACGTTACAATGTGCAAAATGTTGTTGCATTTTCGTGCATTGGTACTCATGCTGTGAGCTCTTATCTTTTTGTGCAAAATTGTACCTTTGTGTGGGAGGTACAAAAAGGGGCGTGGCAGTAGCGTCCATTTTTCACAGGGCTATAGACACTATAAAAGCATTACACTTTACAAAATTTCAAGTATTTTTATACACTGGTATTAACGTTATAAGCTGTTAACTTTTGGTGCAAAATGGTGCATTTGTGTGGGAGGTACCAAAAGGGGCGTAGCAATTTGGCCCATTTTTCTCGAGTTAATAGCGACTAATAAACTAATGCTATGTGTGGAATTTCAGAAGATTTGGATAAGTAGTATAGCAGTTTTTAAAGATTCAATATTTCACAACATTTTAACACTTTGTGGGGGAGGTACTAGAAGGAGTGCACCAATATGGCCCATCTTCGAACTTAGCCGGAGATAGAAAAAAATATTACCACGTACCAAATTTGAAGTCAAACGGTTACTCCTTTCGAGAGTTATCGTGCGCACCAGCCAGCAGACAGACACACAGACAGACAGACAGACAGACAGACGGACGGAGATTGCTCATTCGACTTAAAATGACCCAAAACGAATATCCGCTGAACATACTTAGGGTCTTAGATCACTCCTTCGATGTGTTACACTTTTTTTCGTAGCAAATGATATATACCCTCGTCACACTAAAGTGACGGTATAAATATTTATATTGATTCTTGTAGTAGATTCGCATTGTAGTAGAGGGCAATGACGATTTATTATCCATGGAATTTGCACTTCTCTTATAGATACAGGTAGTTTCATGTAAGGTATGAAAGTAGTGTATCGCGGTTCATGTAGTGCAGAGGTTGTGTTTACACTTTTGTCAGAAATTCTATATTATTTAAAACATAAAATTTAAATTGTAGGTGAAAGAGAAATATTTTTTAAAAAATAACATAAAAAATGTTTTTAGAAATAAAAAAAAAAGCAATTTGAAAATGTTTCCATTCTTCACTGGATTAGACCAGGTTAAGATTCATGTGTACGTATATCTGCATAAATATTTGATATTATTGATGATACAATGCTGTCCAATAGGTTTGTGAAATGTTCCTCTCATTCGCCACTGCAATGTAATAAAAATAAAAAAAAATGCAATTAAGCGACTGTGAACTGAAATATATGAAGACATTCTTCATATGAACACCCAGGCAAACATGGAAGCGACAAAGGAAAATGTACATTAGAGTGGCATTTACTTTTGTATTTCGTTATTCTCTCAGAACTCAATTATCTCACTAATATATATTGTCAGAAGAAACGAAAAAGGGCATAACAACAAGAAAAATGGAAATTCAGTTTTTGATGGATTTCGGTACACTGCTTCAAAATACACATCCTGAGAAATTTTTAGCGACCTGCTCTTAAAATTAATTAACGAAATTCAAAATGGCCTAGGAAACAAATTATTTATTTTTTCGTAGTTAAAAATTCCATTTTCACGCAATTTTTAGAAGACAGCTATAAATCATGTTTGTTTGAATACATATTAATCATATTGTCCTGAAACCCCCGTTTTTCTAACGACCTTTTCATTTTATTTAGTTTTTTTCTTTTCCTGTAAAATTATTAAATATGATGGTAGGCCCTTTCTCGTTTCTGATGACGATATGTACATACTGAGGATGAAACGAAAGTGGCTTTAGCAAAAGCGAATGCGAAAGGGAATATTGAATAGTGAAATATTCATTTTTGCGAAAGCGAATAATGCTTTTTTGTTTTTGCGAATACGAAGCGAATATTAAAAAAATTGATTCAGTCTTTTAAATTCAATGTATGTATTGCAGTTAGGCAATTCCAAAGCAAATGTATCAAAAAACACAAACATTACAAATATGGGCATTTCCAACGAAATGTCAACCGCAGCCAAAAAATTGAAAGTCTATAAAAGTATGTTGTTTTACAATTTTTTTTATAGGGAATCTATCAAATTTAACTAATTTTCCCAAAAACTACATTGATTCATAACACATTTTAAAATATTTGAGTGCAAATTCGAATAATTGCAAAATTTATGTTTTAAACATTTTTAAGATACATTAATCCATGACATTCTAAAATTAGTCTCATTAAAATATTCCATCAGGTTTCCCTGAAATCAGTGTTTGATTGGTTTGCTTTGAAAGCGACTTCTGTTTTTGTCGCGAGCGAATGGCTTGGCCTTTTGTAATTATCTTGAAAACGAATAATTGGGCAAAATCGACCTTAGCACCAATTATAGTGCTAATCAAGAGCTATAAGTTTCACCTTTTGCAAAATGAAATAATGTTTAGGCATATGTTTTTTCACTTTGAATACGTACGAATGTCGCATTCGACATTGGAGAATTTCCCATATATTTATAAAAATTGGCACGATAATTCATCAGGCCTTTTTTGGGGTTTTTCAAAATTCATTGTAGTTTTTGTGGTACAGATAACACTGTACAAAGTTTCTTAAAATTTTTTTGGAAAAAAATTGTTTATCCGTTACTTTTTTTTGAAAAAGTGAAGGAAAAATATATTTTTTTCACTTTTTTCAGCATAACTTCCGAGGACTCGTAATTTTTTAGTAGCAATGCATGGCAAAATTGTAGGCAACGTAAATCTGAACAACTTTTGTGAACATATCAATACAATCTGAACGTGTCGAGGCACCCTGAATAGCTCAAAAAACCACATTGTACCCCAAAAATGTTAGTATTTCACTATTATGTAACAAAAATAGATATTTTTTGAATAGGGTATGTTCAGCAAGTTTATAGAAAATATTATGGCCATTATTTTTGGCCCCATTTTAACAAATCGTAAAAAACACCCCTTAAAATGGGCAGGGCGGGAATGAAATGTTCTATAAAAATGTTGGTCCCTGAAAGTTATGCTGAAAAAAGTGAAAAAAATTGTTTCCTTCTCTTTTTAAAAAAAAAAAAGTACCGGAAAAAAATTTTGTTCGCAAAAAATTTTAAGAAACTTTGTTCGGCATATTATTAGCTACATTATTGCCAAATATACTTAAGCGGTATTATCAAGTCTGAATCAGTTGTTGGACAAAAGCTGATTACAGTTTTTTCGAGGGGCCCACTAATTTTCAGAAACTTTGGAGGCCCATAAAAAAAAATTGGTCACCAATTTCGCCAAACCGAGTATAGGGTTATACTACCCTTTGATAGCAGAATCGAACCTATACTGTCAAGTCCGTGTATTTTTCAAAAAGTGTTCATTTGTTGCATAGTGTAATTTAGACCTCTTCTTCGTCAGCCTATACCGCGAATATGAGTCATTTTATTTCGATGATTCCCTATGATTGGTTGATCTGTTATTGATGTTATTTTATGATTTTCTCACTGTGAAGTTCAGCTGAAGATCTAAGGGTTTGTGAAAATTGTTAATAACACTTATATAGCGCCACCTATCGGATCCTGATGCAGGGATCTCAAACTGATAATAAAACCAGTAAGGAAAGGCAGAAAGTCGGGCGGGGCCGACTATATAATACCCTACACCTTCCTAACAATGCGATAAGGGTCATTGCGATAATAATTTGGAATATTTGGTAAATGGGTAGGAACTTATTATCTTATTCTGAACCGATAATCGCTAAATTAAGCAATATTCGTTCCTAAATTGAGAAACATCTCTCTGGAGAATTTTCTAATGATCGGATGTTAAGTACAACTTCTATAGCGCTTTGTAACCAAATCAGGAGGAACATACATATATATGGAGGTTATATACATATTAATCTGAATCGATTTTCCCTGAATACACATTCATGTAAAATAGAGACCTCTTTATAATACAGTCTTTACAGCGCTTGGATGTCATATCGGGGCTAACATTTATATGGGGGCTATATCTAAATCTGAACCGATTTTCTCCGAATTTGGCAGTATTCCTTCATGTAATAAGAACCCCCTTTCTGCCGAATTTCGTACTGATCGGATATAAGATACAGATTCTACAGCGCTTACATGTGAAATCGGGGGTAACATATATGTGGGGGCTATATCTAAATCTGAACCGATTTCCCCCAAATTTTGTATTGTATCTAAGTGTACCACGAGACTACTCTCTGTAAATTTTTGTACAAATCGGTTCAAAAATGTTGCTTATACAGTGCATATATGCCAAATCGGAGGTACATATATATATGGGAGCTATATGTAAATCTGAACCGATTTTAACCAAATTCAATAGGGATCGTCCTTGGGCCTAGAAAAAGATATGTGCAAAGTTTCGTTGAGATCGGACCATAATTGCGACCTGCACTTTGATTACAAGAATACATCTACAGACAGACAGACGTACAGACAGACGGACAGACATACGGACAGACAGACGGACAGACAGACGGACAGACAGACGGACAGACAGACGGACAGACAGACGGACATAGCTAAATCGACTCAGAAAGTGATTACAAGTCGATCGGTATAATAAACAATGGGTCTATCTCTTCTCCTTTTGGGTGTTACAAACAAATGCACAACGTCATAATACCCTGTACCACAGTGTGGTGTAGGGCATAAATATAATGGGCATTTGCGTTGTTGCGGACGGCAGGAATTTAATTACTTTTCCCCATAAAATCTCCAATATTAATCTTAGGATTATTATTGTTATTAGCAAATTTGTAAAGTCTATCGAGTTGAATAACACTGCATTTATGGAATTTTTAAAACTTGTTTAGTTTGGGTAAAAATCGACAAATGGACAGCGTGACGGGCGGCTCAAAAAAGCGATTCTTGAGCAGGGCTGTGGAGTCGAGCCAAAACTACTCGACTCCGACATCGACTCCCGGAGTAGAATTTTAAAATCATTCGACTCCGACTCCTTCAGTTAAAAACATAAAATTCTTAAATTATAATTCTACTAAGACGTAAGTTCATGTAATTGAAAATAAGATATAGCTTTGTTTAAAAAAAACACAAAAAAGTAGGTATTCAATACCAGTAATTAAATAAAATTTTATTTTATAAATATGCAACTTGACTTGCAAGTTGCAACTAATATGACAATTCTTTCAACATGGATTCACTACAAAATTGTCATCAATCACTGACTATGTTTTAATATTCTGCAATTTTTGGAAATTATGTTCGCTTCTTGCAACCAGTTAATTCGTTAGTTATTGTACCCTACACCACACTATGTTACAGTGGGTAAAATTACAGGTAAAAATACTACTACTAAAATATGTATACCATTCTACTCAGAATCACTAGCTGTACTTCATAGCCAACATTTCTATACGCTCATAGAAATGTTGGCTATGAAGCATACGCCACACTGAACGTCAATAAAAATTTTTGTAGATATAACTGCTCACAACTCAGCTTCTTTTGGAATATTCAATATATTTAATGCAGCTAGACCCGGGATCGCGAAATTTAATGAGATGATCTCTCTGGACAGAAGCGATTTTCCGATATGTGTACATTAGAGTGGGTCGCAAAAAAAAGTTGCACCGGTCACCCCCTAGATTTGAAGATTATCTGGAGACAATTCCGGGGAAACAAAAAATTTTTTTTTCTGTGCACCCTACATGTCGCCCTTTTAATTTTATTATCCTGCGTTGCCATTTGATGTCCGATCGTAACGGGATGCATATCGTTGTTTGAGTTTTAGCAAGGGCTACATTTCGTCCATATGTCACTTTTGACTCCGAAGTCAAATTCGATAAGTGACCTCTGTCATCTCGTTTTCTACCCCCCTATTTCGGGAATATTTTGAAACGCCAATAAAGGTCTTCATAAATAATGAAACTTTTGCTTTCAAAGTACCCACTATTATTCATAAACAAAAAAGTTATACTAGTTTTGAAATTACAAAATACATGCAGAGATCAAATTACACAATCTACTTTTGACGTCGATTTCTGCCTCTCTCACACACATACACACAGATATACCCCATTCACATCCCCTATCACGGTTCGGTTCAATACGAACGAATTAAATTTGAGAGCTTCGTCACCAAATGTTAAAGCGTTCTAAGGAACGAAATCAGAATAAAATCTCTGTTTTCCCATGCACCCTACACGACACATAAATAGTAGTAATTTTGTCACTGTGTGCTTATTTAACGTATGATCTTAACGTATGATACGTCGTTGATGATATCTTCACAATGGCTACACTTCTTCCCTATGTCAGTCAGTAATCCAAGTCGAATTTTTACTAGTGACTTATCCGATTTTCTACCTCTGTAAAGTAAAGAACTTTGAAATAAATATTTTTTGTTTTACGATTTTTATTTTTATTCATAAATATATACTCGTATATTAAATTTACAGTCCAAGAAAAAACTTGAAACGTATGTCCAAAATTAAGAGCACAATTATTTTCGTTGTTGGTAATTTCGGAAGATCGAAGTTAATGGACAAGAAACAACAATCAAGGAAATACAGTTGTAATGCTGTTTTGCATCTCTTTCTCTCTTTGTATTAGATTCTCAGACTTGTCTTAAAGTTGCACTTTCTGTAATTGAATTTTAGAAGCTTATGTTAGCTTTAACACTACGTATATTAATTAATTTTAATTTAATTTTACGTGCCATTCTCAAAATAAGAATTTATGTGCTGATTGTTAATAAATCAGCAAGTAAGGATATGTGAAAAGCGGATTGGGTATATATTTTCCAAAATAAGAAGGCGGGAGCGTTATAGTAAACTGGATTTACGTCAGTATTATCTTCAATGCCATACATACCATTAATAATAATAAAAATATTATAAATGCAAATATAAATCCTGAATGGAAAATTATTTATTTTCAAATGACGTTACTTGTTGCAAAATAAATACCATTTACATGGGCAGAAAATCGGATAACTGAAGTCACTAGTAACTACATTTGTTTAAGTGGAGTCTCGCAAATTTAGTTCGTTCGTACTAAAGGCCGGGTTAGGCATACGTAACCGTAATTTATCTTTACCGTTGCCGTAACGTTGCCCGTTTGAGCGATTAGCCAACGTTGAGATAACGAGTCATATGGTCTGACAACAACAACACATAAGTAAACAAAAAAGCCGCGATTTCTTTTTGTTTAGGTTTATTAAAAATTAAGTTAAAAAGATTGTTTATAAATTTGTGTGTTTTTAAATCTGTGCAGAATTTACAATTAAAGTAAATCAAGAAAATATCGTCCTATAAACAATGACTGAGTTAACTACGCCAAAGCAACGGATTAGACCGGCAGAGATATAACAATAACAATACTGTATGTCAAATATTGCTTTATCCTATGATTCCAAGTTGGGAAATATTAACATTCTATTCTTTATTCTTGTAGATATTTGGGTCACGGTTGTTCCATACAATCGATTGCATGGAGTCACAGGCTGGGGAAAACAACAATGCGAAATATTGCTTTAGAATACAGTGAAGTTTTGTGGCGCTTGCTTTCTCCGATTTAATTAAGTGAACCAACTACACAGCAGTACAAACACATTGCCAATGATTTTCAACGAATGTGGGATATGCCGAATTGTGTGGGAATCTGCGATGCTAACTATACATGACATATATACATATCAGTTAATGTTGGAAGTTATGGCAGCCAACACGATGGGGTTATGTCCATTAAACTTATATTTAATTGTAATCTATTTTAATACAAACAATTTCCATTTCTTAAGTTAAATTAAATACAGCTATATTCCAGTACTCTCCGTTTGGCCAATCAGTTATTTTAGGTACAGTACCTGTACCTCCTAGTAAACCATTATCGTCAGCATCCTCTGAAGCCTTTCCTCATTTTTTTTATTGGCGATGCGGCGTTTCCCCTGAGGAATATCCTTGGTCTAAGTCAACAACTATAGACGAGCTCAGAGACAACACCCAACGCGAAATTGCCAACGTTCCGGTCGAAATGTCGCTGTAGACGGGCTCGTGGTAGTCATATGACCGAAATTGAATTGCATTCTTAAAATGTAACATTTGCACTACACCTGGAATAAATTTGAACTCAATATCTTAAATATTCTGTGTTTTATTAATACTTTTACTTATGTCTATTTCCATTGAAGAGGGACTCAGCCAAATCCAATCCAATCTCTGTCTATAAATAAGTCCACATTTGTAGAGATGCTTATATTGCTGTCAAATTCACCCGCAATGAAGAAGATTGGCGCAATGATTGTCTCGTACTGTCGCCAAAGGAATCCTGAAGCAGATTATAAATTTAATTTTTAATGGAATCAGCCGCGATCTTCATAAAACTCACCTGTGACGCCCAGCTCCTTGCCAATTTGCTTCCAAGCTTCTCGCTTTTTTTCAGATATCCTATATGCTGGGTTATATTTATTGTATAAATGCTCGTGCAACTGCAGCAATGAATCAAATCTTCGTCTTTCATGTTTATTTGCATTTTTAAACAACAAATAATTAATCAATTATTTTCGTAGCTTTTCTCGGTGAACATACAATTGTAATTGTAAACAACATGTAGTATCAGCTGTTGTCAAATTGTACGTAAACGGAACGTCCAATTCTAATTTCAACAGATTCAGCCGTCCGTTTACGTTTCGTTTCCGTTGGTTAATCGTTTACACCGACTTCCATATGACAGATTGAATCAGCTGATTCGTTACGCTAAGGGGGCGTTACGGTTAAGTTTGCCTAACTGGGCCTTAAACCGAACTCATAGTGGATGTGCATTTTTGGGTACGGGGTTTACTTGTGTATATGTGTGTGTGAGAGAGAGACAGAAAAAGACGTCAAAAGTAGATAGTGTAATTTAATATCTGCATATATTATGTAATTTTAAAACTATTATAACTTTTTTGTTTATGAATAATAGTGGGTACTTCAAAAGCAAAAGTTTCATTATTTTTAAAGACCTTTATTAGCGTTTCAAAATATTCCCCACTTAGAGGGGTAGAAAACGAGATAACAGAGGTCACTTATCGAATTTGACTTCGGAGTCAAAAGTGACATATGGACGAAATATAGTCCTTGCCAAAACTCGAACAACAATATCCCGTTACGATCGGACATCAAATGGCAACGCAGCATAATAAAACTAAAAGGGCGTCATGTAGGGTGCACAGAAAAAAATTTTTTTTGTTGCCTCGGAATTGTCTCTAGGTAATCTTCAAAACTAGGGGGTGACTGGCGCAACAATTTTTTTTTGTATGAGGACCGACCCTTACTAGTGTACATTTAGAGGGTTGAATAGGGCGCACTGGGGTAAATGAGGAAAAATATGGTCCTCCGCCAGTAAAATAGGATGCAGTGGTGAAAAAAAAGATAAAATTGCCGTTCTTGGAAACCAAACTAGGAATTAAACTCGCTTTTAATTCAATCAGTGGCACAATGGGCCAAAAAGTTTAAATAGTCACAGCGCGTGATGGTAATGTTAGTAAGAAGCTTTTATAAAATTTGTTCTTTCAGGGGCACCATGAATCAAAGTAAGTTTAATATGGTACAGTGGGGAAGAAAGAGTTAAATGGATTAAATATCGATAGCTTATATCCAAAAGTGGCTATATTAAAAAATCCAATTTTTCAATAGAGCAAAAAAACTGTTGAATTTTACTATTTCGCGATAATTTTATTATGATATCAATTTGGAATTCGAAGGTATGTATTATATACGTTCGTATACATAATTCATATCATATAAAAACCAGTAAGGAAAGGCTAAAGTCGGGCGGGGCCGACTATATAATACCCTACACCACTCTCGTAATATAATTATGGCGAAATAATAAAAAAGCAACAGTTTTTTTGCTCTCCTGAAAAATTGTGATTATACCCTACACCACACAGTGGTACAGGGTATTATAAGTTTGTTTCACGGCAGATGTTTGTAACACCTGAAAATAACACAGCTAGACCCACCTTAAAGTATACCGATCGACTCAGAATCACTGTCTGTCTGTCCGTCCGTCCATCCGTCCGTCCGTCTGTCCATGTAAAGTTGTTCGTCGACTACAGGTCGCAATTTCACTCCAATCGTTCTGAAATTTTGCAGTTTAGAGTATTTCGCAGCTGTTAAGATCGCTATTGAATTTGGTTGAAATCGGTTCAGATTTAGATATAGCTCCCATATATATCTTTCGTCCGATTTGGCCCTTTAGTCCTATAGAAGCTGTATTTTACATCCAATCGTTTTGAAATTTAGAATGGAAGAGTTTCTTGATCCATGAACCAACATTGCCTAATTTGAAGAAAATCGGTTAAGATTTATCTATAGCTCCCATATATATGTTTCGTCCGATTTTGCTCTTTAGTCCTGTAGAAGCTGTATTTTACATCCAATCGTTTTGAAATTTAGAATGGTAGAGTTTCTTGATCCATGAACCAACACTACCGAATTTGAAGAAAATCGGTTCAGATTTAGCTATAGCTCCCATATATATGTTTCGTCCGATTTGGCCCTTTAGTCCTATAAAAGCTGTATTTTACATCCAATCGTTTTGAAATTTAGAATGGTAGAGTTTCTTGATCCATGAACCAACATTGCCGAATTTGAAGAAAATCGGTTAAGATTTAGCTATAGCTCCCATATGTATATGTTTCGTCCGATTTTGCTCTTTAGTCCTGAAGAAGCTGTATTTTACATCCAATCATTTTGAAATTTAGAATGGTAGAGTTTCTTGATCCATGAACCAACACTACCGAATTTGAAGAAAATCGGTTAAGATTTAGCTATAGCTCCCATATATATGTTTCGTCCGATTTGGCCCTTTAGTACTATAGAAGCTGTATTTTACATCCAATCATTTTGAAATTTAGAACGGTAGAGTTTCTTGATCCATGAACCAACATTGCCGAATTTGAAGAAAATCGGTTAAGATTTAGCTATAGCTCCCATATATATGTTTCGTCCGATTTTGCTCTTTAGTCCTGTAGAAGCTGTATTTTACATGCAATAAGTTTTAAATTTAGAATGGTAGAGTTTCTTGATCCATGAACCAACATTGGCGAATTTGAAGAAAATCGGTAAAGATTTAGCTATAGCTCCCATATATATGTTTCATCCGATTTGGCTCTTTAGATCCAATCGTTTTTATACCCAACACCACACTGTGGTACAGGGTATTATTTAAGTATAAAATGTCCCAAAAGTAAATTTATGTAAACAATTTATACATGAATTACAAAATTTATATATTAGAGTTATTCAATATTACGAGAGTGGTGTAGGGTATTATATAGCCGGCCCCGCCCGACTTTAGCCTTTCCTTACTGGTTTTTAATATAGCCACTTTTGGATATAACGATGTACTTTCAGTGTGTGAGGATAGCTCTTGAAACATAAACTAGAAATTCAAGTGCCTTTTCAAATTCGTACTATTAGGGTGACAGTGCGACGAGTTAAATAGGGCCCCCGGGTGTGAGAGTACACTGAAAAAAATATTAAAGACAGCGGCATTGATTTCGAGCCAATGATAAATGGATGTACAGTTAGTACATTTTCTACTTAAATTAAAAGTAATGTACTTAATATTAAGAAATTCCGCTTAATTTTTAATTAATTGTCTTAATATTAGGTATTCAAACTTTAATAATTATTTGTCGAAATCATTGCCACTGTCTTTAATGTTAGTAAACTTTTTTCTGTGTAGCTATTGGAAAATAAACTAGAGATAAGAATTATAGTTCTAAACTCGTACGGTAGGGCAAGGTAAGGACACCCCCGATCATCCCCTTATCCCTGATAATACACCACCAAAAATAATGATCAAAAATATCAGAAGTCATAGAAATTCATAGATTATTTTGGGTGATGTATTCGACAAAAATTGAACTTGTAAAAAATCACCATAGGTCCCCACAATACAATTTTACGACAATCATATGGTTCTTTACATAAATCGTATTTAATGGTTATCTTTGAACAATTGAAATAAAGGGAAAATTTCAAGATCACACAAAACTCAAAACACGTCGCGTCTTGTATACAGCTCCTGACTTGTGACCAGCCGGCATTTGTTGCCGTAAGTGCACTATTTCTCATGAAGAGCTTGCAGATCGCTAGAGGCATGCATACAAGTTCCAATTTCTCCCGGTAAGGTAATAGTACTTTTCCTGTGGTCTGGTACCCATATCAGGTGAAGATTTAACTGTTCCGTTATCTCATTAAAGAGATCTGCGATTGTCAAGGGCAGTTCTTGAGTTCAGGAATATATGTAGTTCCCACACCCAGGAAAATAATTTGTTGCAAGTCGATAGTAACAAAAAAAAATAGTACTAGCAACAAAAATTATATTGCATACACTGTGTGCCGGTTGTATTTAAGTATAAATAGTAGAAGCAACAATAATACCATGGATACTATCAAATGGAAATGCTTGCAACCAAAGCAATGGTTGTATCAATCGAATTAAGATTGTTTTTTTCATTGACACTCGGTTAGTTGTGGTAACTACTTTTAAACTTTCATTACAGTAGCATATGATCGATATTTGGTTGTGACAACAAATGTTTTATTCTTGACAACAGAAAAAATATTAATAAATAATCGTTTTTTGGTTATCCCAATCATTTCCCAAATTTAGATTAATTAAATGTTTTTTTGGGAAATACAACCGATAGATTGGTTGCTGTTCTTTTGCAGATATATGACAAACAAAAATAAAATTATTCGACATAAATATATTTAGTCAAAAATAATCTCGTGTGGACAATAATGGAATGCAGAATGCAAATTTTTTTACATAAATAAAAACTAAAAGCAACAGTGATGAAATTGAAAGCACAGGGTTAAGCGATATTTGCATAAAAGTTTTGTACTCTCGTGTACTAAAATTTGTGTCAAATATTTCCATACATGGAATTTTTAATTTTGTTATGAATTGTTTGGTTTTTTGTTCAATAAATAAAATAAAAATTAATGAAAACTGTTTTTAATAAATTGTCGGTAGTATTTATATGACTGAAAAATTGTCAGAACAACCAATTTTTAAAAACGGTTGTGGTAACATACGACAGATAATTTTAGCCACCATTTTCGTAGTTGCCGCAATCAAATATGATTGTTAGCAACATGGAAGCAGAAGTATACCACAACCAAAATATTGGTTGTCCTAATGAAATCGCATGATAGTAGACAAAACTACCAAAATTCGGTTGGCAAATAATTCGCTTGAGGCAACCAAACTGTATTCTGTGTGCACGGACTTGATTGCAGCCCGACTATCAGAGAAAATACTGATATCGACTTTGGACATTAAACATTACATTTCGGTTATTCCGAGTCCTCTTGAATAGCTAATATTTTTGCCTGGTAATTACTTTTTCCAATTCACAGCTCAATATCATCAGAAAAAACACCAAAGCCACTTGCTCGTTAAGTTTGGAACCGTCTATGTTATCGAACCTCTTATGTCTTGGGATACGGCCATTCCTTTCATATCTATTAGGTGTAAGAGTGAGAAATTTCTTGTAAAAAATTGCTTCAGTAGTAGTGTAATCAACAATGCCCTGAATGTCAGACCTTGTATCTAGATTGACTAGATTGAATTTGATAGTTTGTTTGGTGAAACAAAAACAAAAATTAACGTTATGTGGGAGTTAAAATGTTCCACAAAAATATTGACCTTAATAGTTTCTGAACATACCCTACACCTCAGATGTAAAGAACACATAGTTTCATATACCGATATACTGCACGAACGGGCCAAAGCGGGGAAACTTAAACCCCCCATAAAATAAAATTCCCATGTGATTTTTGAAAACATATTTTTTTGTTCTTCTCTACAAGAATCCATTATAGAACCCCGTATTTGTAAACCCTACACCACACTATCTATGTACCAGGATATTATTAGTTTGTTCATATGAATTTTCTTTTTAAAATTTTCGAAATTTTAAAAAAATTTATTATTTGGTTTTACGAAATTTGTAATTGATCGTAAACCGCTGAATCGATTTTTACAAAGTCGTCGTTTGAAAGAGAACATAACGGAACATTTTTTTTTAAATTAATAATTTTTTCGACTCTTTTTATATTTTTTAATTTAAAAACAATTTAAACAGAGTATGCTCCAGACTGTCACAAATTCAAAACAATAATTGTATTTTTGGAGACTCAATATTTGTAAAAGTTATGGTTAACAGCCTGTTCAGCTGAATGTAACAAAACGCAGACGTGCGATAGCCACCCAAGCAATAATTTTCTTCTTCTTATTCTCACCCAAGCGATCATGTTTTTAATTTGGTTCATTGTCACTTATCGTTCGGGTAAGAAAGCTCTTTTCTTCATCGTCTTCCTGTCAAATGCCAATATTACCTACATGTTGTTATTGACATTTCTTAAAGCTTTTTCCACACGAAAATATCAGAACGGGGCAACCCTATCCAACAGCTGTAAAAGTAGCAACAGCTGATTCTAGACAATGAGAAATAATCAAGCAACCGAAAATAAATACAATTGTTTGCTTGATTGATCATATATGTATATATAGGGGCTATATATAAATCGGAAACCTTCTGTACCCAATTCAGTAAGTCATAGAGTTAAAAAGAAAGTTCTTGCTAAATTTGATAGTGATCTGAGCATAATTGTGACATGTATTTGGTAACAAGAATACATTTACAAACAGACGGACGGACAAAACAAAACCAATTCAGAAAGAGATTCTAGGTCGATAGGTATAATAAACGATTGTTTGGTTCACCTAATTTAAGGTATTATGAAACAATATAAAAAGCAACAGTGTAGATGTAGGATTTCAATACACTTTATACACACTAATAACCAGAGGTTTTTTGTAATTATAGTGGATACTTCAACAAAAGATACATGTTGTTTGGTTCATTTATCCATTTTTTTATTCATTTTCCCAACAATTTTCACTTTATCTTTCAAAAGGACGGCAAAAATAACCGACACGAATGAATTTTTCTGATCGTCTGATTTGACATTTCATTTCGTTCGTTGTTGTCTTATAAGAACCAAAAACTTGGCGATAATTGAAAGCTTCTTTGTTTACAATCAAAACAAAGTGTGCAAAAACCAAAAATTTCATTCGCTTCCCAATAGACGTGCGAAGTGACAAAAAATAAGTTACAAAAACATGCCCTAAGTCTATTTTCGAAAAAAAAATTATAATTTTTTTTTTAAATAATCTATGAAAACTGTATAGCGTTATGTTCTCTTTCAAACGACATTAATTACTAAAAATCGGTGCAGTCCTTCAAGAGCGATTAAAAATTTCGTGAAACCAAACCAAAAATACATTTTTTTTAATTTGAAAAAAAATTTAAAAAAAAAAATTTGGAATTTTTTGGAAAAATAAATGCTAGCGTGATCTTATTTTACCATTTAGCAACATTGAATAAACTTTTTAGTCAAAAATAACTTACATATGAGCGCCCCAGTCGGCGAGTTGGTAGCTGCTCGCCTATGACTTTGAGGGTCGTAGGTTCGATTCCCACCAGAAGCTCTGGTCTGTCGCTACAAAATATAGCAAGCAACACAGTCTTTGTCATCCGTCTTTTCCCTGGACTGTAAAATTAGAATATAAATTTACTTTATACACGTATTGTAAATCATACAAATAAATAAATAAAATTCACAGGTTAATATGTATTAAAAATTCTGCTCCTGATGTGAAATGAATAATTTCTTTTCAAATAAAAAATTCAAATTTCAGTTATGAATTTCTATTAGAAATTCTAAATTTAAATTAACGAGTTCTGAATAGCAAAAAGATATCATGAATGTCAATGGATGAATTCCGACATTCAAATGCATTTTCCTGCATTTCAATTGATGACGAGTTCTGAATTTCAAATGGAAGTTCTGATTTTCAACAGTTCAGTTGTGAGAATTTTCAAATAGAAAATCTGAATACACTGTGATACAAAATCGAACTTTCCGAATGGGAATGGGATGAGACCAATTGCAAATGAAAGCTGACATTATCCATAACAAAACCCTCAAGGGTTTTTTCAGGTCAGTGCGAGATTTTTTTTACACGCATTTGAAGTTGATGATTTTGGAACGCTGTCTAACAAGAAAAGATCATTGAAAATTTGATAAAAATAATGTTATTTCTTTTTATTATCATGTAAAGTTTTGGTATCTTACGGTTTTTGGGGTCGAGGAAGTCATTTATTACCTACAACTCATGATAGATGGCGCTGACATGCAAATGGTGCTACTTCTTGTCGATTTTCATTGAAAAAGCGGTTCAAAATTACCAACTTCAAATGCGTGTAAAAAAAATCTAGCACTGAACTGAAAAAAACCCTTAAAGGTTTTGTTAGGGATAATGTCAACATTCATTGGTTTCATCCCATTCCCATTTTGGTTGTTGCACTGTGATATTAATCGACAACTTTTGAACTTCAAATGAAAATCCGGATTTTCAATTAATGAATTTCTAATGACGAGTTCTGAATTTCAATTGATTTTTCTGAACTAAAGTACATTTGGAAATGATGTAGTGTTCTTAGGGTATATGTTAGAGTGTACATTTGTATACAATAGGCATGTTTTCGTTACAAGCTAGCGATTTTAGTTTAGCACTTTGCAACGAAAACAACTGACTTCCTCCAACTGGCGCATAAGCAGTAAGTGGCGAATTACCCCTATATGGTAGCAATGGTGTCATGAGTTGCGAAGAAAGAACAGTGCGAAAGAGACAAACAATTTGGGAAATGTATTTATAAAACTTAAATTTGCTGTTCTATGTTCAATTGTTTACACTCTTTTTGCAAATATTAAAATAATTTATCCATTTTTGTTCATCTTCTTCCCGTTAATTCACAATAATTGATAACAATCTCTCCAAAAATGAGATGCTATACTGCGAAATATTGGATGCCCAATCTGGCAACACCATACTCGATTAAGACAGGAACACAAGTATCAAACTTCATCGGGAACTAATAATACTTAAGGTAAGTACACACGATTTGCAGATCGGACAACATTGCCAGAAAAATGGCGGTAAAATACAACCGTGTGAACATACAATTTTTGTTTGCAACGTTAGCGGAAAAGTCATTGCGAGATAATTTGCAGATCGTTATATGTGCGAAGTTTATGCATGTGGCAACGGCGCGATTGCCAGAAAAACATTTTATTTGCAACACTGTCTATAATGTATTTTTATTGGCAATCCTGCATATAAATATTTACCAAATATATTGTAAATACATGAAATTGTAATGTTTTCTTGCAATAGTCAGAACTGTCAATTCACCTTTGCTTAACAATCTGTCATTGTCCGTATATTTGCAGCACTTTAACAGGGTTGATAACGTTTGTCGATCTGGCAATCGTCTAAACTCAGCTTTAGAAGTGCTTAGCTCCCCATACAAATTAAGCACATTTGCTGTAACGAAAACACGCATAATGTCATTAAACTCATGGGAAACGTAATTTTTAAAATCGATCTTTTTTAAATTTTTCACCAAAAATTAAGAGCCAGTCTAATATACATTAAAATACATACATGTATGTAGCCGATGAATATCCCTTTCGATCTGTACGACTCTAGGGCGGCATAAGAAACAGATTATTGCTTACAACAGCAAAACTGAATGGATGGACGAAAAATAAACAAATGCGCCGCGCCCTGCACAGTCAAGAATTGTCATGAAGCGAAGAGTAGGCACTTTGCTCATTCTTACTCTCAGTTCTCAGTGATTGTGATGTATTTTTTTTGTTTGCTTTCCATTCCACGGCTGATGAGTGTTGCCAATTTTTTGCTCGCCTCAGCAAATCTTCAGTTGATTTTCGAAAACCGGCAAACCTAGAACAACGAACGAACAGCGGCGAAAATAATTTTTCGAAAGCAAAGGAAAGCAAAATCAAAACAGACCAAAAAAGACAAGCAATTGATGTGGTTGTGCGCGCGGCTGTGTTATGAATAAGATAGAAACGAAGTGAACAAAAAATATACATATATAGTACGATTATAATAATAAAATTGTGAAATTTGGGACAAATATTGCTGGGGAAAATCAAAATCGCTTAAAATATTTCATTATATTGTCATGCAATCAAAAGTATGTTTTCCCGGAAATTTTAAATGACCTAAGTTCTTCCACCTTACCCTCACCACCCCTCTCCCACAGGAAATAGTGCGTGTTGTTTATGTCTTAATTTCTTTTGCATCTCTTTTTTTTGCAGCTGACGAATGTAGAGTCAGAGGAGAAACAACACACGTAAATTACCACAGAATGGCAATACTTTTAGTACACTTGCGGCGTCTGATTCTTCTGTGCAGTATTATCTATCTGAGTGGCGCCTTCGTGCGGAAACTGTTGACCGATTCACGTCAAGCATATCTGCTGCATATGAATGGTGGTGGCGGCGGAGGCGGAGGCGTTGGCGGCAGTGGCAAATCTCTGCTGTGGGCGAAGCATTTGCACTTCCAGTGGTGGGCCTACATCTACACTTGCTATGCCTATATAGTGCTGGTGAATTATGTGAATATGCGACGCTATACAACTCTGCTGGAATTCTTTCTCACATGAAGCGTAAATGAGATCATCTTCATCCCCGACATCAGCATCATCATCATCATCAACATTTCATCATTCGCGGGGGAATACATTGCTTCCCGAGGCTGACAACTGAAAGTGAAAGAATTCAAATTCTGTGCAATATAAAAGATCGCAATAAAACCGAAAGAATGTGCATTTTTGTGTTTTCTTTTTCTTGTTTCTCGTCTCATTTGATTTTCCTCTTTTATTTTTTTTTTGCTATTTTATTTCTTTTTGTGTTCATGTTTTTTGTTCTATTTTTGTCAATAGATTTATGAGCGGACACGAATTTTGATGAAGTAAATCATAACGTGTGGAAACAATGTTGTTGTTGTTGTTGTCATCATAAACATCGTCGTCACGGTGATCATCGCTGTCTGAGAGTGAATCTCGCTGATGCGATTAATGCGAGGCGTGACAATTATTTGGATAACAAATATAAGAGATCTTAAACTCAGGAAAAGGAGAAACATAAACCATCGAAAAAAGTGTCCTAATATTAAGGAAAATCACATTGATTTTACAAATATATTATCTTAAATGTAAATTCACAAGGGGGTATGATATCCGAGGTTCCTTGATCTGACCAAGTAGATATGATAAACACGGCATGCGATCGATATCTCGCTTAGTTGTCGAGTTATCGGACGTTAAAATTTAAAACATTCTATTTTCGTTCTAAGGGCTTGAAATCAAAAATTGGAAGAAGAAAATCGAAGAGGAAATTCAATAACTTTTTTTATTTATCGATTACTGCATTAGTAGTTAGTCTGGGAGATTAATTTCTGACACATTTTATTGTTAGTGGTAGAAAGGTGAACAAATGATACATTTTCCAATTTTAGTTTTGCCTAAAATTATAATAAAAATTTGCTAAATGGTTAAATAATTCACAGACCTTAACTTATACAGATGTGCCGTCAGCCAAAAACGTCCAAAACTATCAGTTAAGAACGAATAGGAATGAAATGTCACACGCGAAAAAACAGGTTTCCGCGAACATAGTTTGAACTTTTTTTGCACTAATCGATTAATATTAATTTTTTAATTGTGACAATTACAAAAAAATTGGGAAAATCGGTCCGAAATCCGCGGAAAACCTCACTCTTTGAAGTCCTACTCGTTGAAATTTCTATTCGTTCGTAACTGACAACTTACTCGCTCCGGAATGACATATCTTATTATTTATTATTTTTGAAATAATTAATATTTTTAAAAAAATTTGTTTTATGGGAATTAACATTTTCAAAATTTGAAAAAAAGTATTTTTGGGTTTACCATCGTTTGAAAGAGAACATAACGAGCCATTTTTAAAAAAAATCTATAAAATATTGTTTTTCGATTTTTTTTTTAAAACTTAAATTTACCAAAAAATTGCTTCCCTTCGATTTTTCCACACCTACACAGAACATGCACCAGACGCTCACAAATCCGAAAAAGCAATTGAATTTTTGCTGACTCAATATTTGCAAAAGTTTTGGGCGAAATACTAAGGCAGGTCTGTCAATTTTTTATAATTTGTCTTCCAATCGAAGGGAGAGAATTTTTTTTAAAAAAAGATTTAAAAAAATTCCGAAAAAAATGACATTAAACAAATACGGCCCGTTATGTTCCCAGCTAAACGACGTAAAATTTTGTAAAAATAAGTTCAGCCGTTCACTTAAAATTTTCATAACCTAACTTTTTAAATTTTTTTCAAATTTCAAATTCGTCTAAAATTCTGGAAATCTATATATATATATAAATGGTGCGAAAAATGTATAGTAATTCATCAATTGAGAACGGCTGGACCGATTTGGCTCAATTTTTTTTTCAGTTGTTCGTATTTGCCAGGAGAAGGTTGTTACGAAAGAAAATTTTGGGAAAACCCTCCGGAAAAGTCGGAAAATTGGGAAAATCGAAAAATAATAAATATATAAAAATAATAAAATAATAAATAAGTTCAGCCGTTCACTTAAAATTTTCATAACCTAACTTTTTAAATTTTTTTCAAATTTCAAATTCGTCTAAAATTCTGGAAATCTATATATATATAAAAATGGTGCGAAAAATGTATAGTAATTCATCAATTGAGAACGGCTGGACCGATTTGGCTCAATTTTTTTTCAGTTGTTCGTATTTGCCAGGAGAAGGTTGTTACGAAAGAAAATTTTGGGAAAACCCTCCGGAAAAGTCGGAAAATTGGGAAAATCGAAAATGCTATTTCTTGCGAGATTCCTACTGTTCCTATCTACTGCTCTCATCAATTGAGAACGGCTGGACCGATTTGGCTCAATTTTTTTTTAGTTGTTCGTATTTGCCTGGAGAAGGTTTTTACTAAAGAAAATTTTGGGAAAACCCTCCGGAAAAGTCGGAAATTTGGGAAAATCGAAAATTGCTATTTCTTGCGAGATTCCTACTGTTCCTATCTACTGCTCTCTTTTTCAATCCAAATTTTTTTTATTAATTTTCTATTAAACAAAAAAGTTTTCTATTAAACATATGTACGAGTATGTGCTATTTTTCTTGTGCTATTGCTATTTTCATTCCAGTTTTGCGTATTGTTACAGTGATTTCGCGTATCACATCGGCAAACGGTACAAGCATTACGATCAATTAAAATTCAACGCGATATTTATCAATTCGAACATTTTTTCAGATAATAAGTTTGAGTATAAGAGGTAAGGATATCTTATTGGATTGCGGGCATTGCAAAATCATAATTTCGGATGAATGCACGATGGCGCATAAACGAGCTCTGGAGGCAGTTGACCGAACGATGAAGGATTTACGACGTGATTTGAGACAATTTGGTGAGTATATGATATTGCTCTCCAGAGATTTTCGTCAAACGCTTCCCGTCATCCCGAAATCTACTGCCGATGAAATTAATGCATGCCTGAAATCGTGGTCTTTGTGGCGGAATGTCAAGAAGTTGAAATTGACCACGAACATGAGAGTCGCGCTGCAGAACGACTCATCGGCTCTTGAATTCTCGAAACAACTGTTGGCGCTTGGCAATGGCCAAATTACTGTTGATGTTTCCACTGCATTGATATTGTTCCCGGCAAATTTTTGCGAGTTCACATCGTCGAACGAGGAACTCATCACCAAAGTGTTTCCAAATCTCGATTAGATTAGTGAACGGGCAATATTAGCAGCGAAGAATAAGGACGTCAATAGCATGAATTTTATTATTCAAAGTAAAATCGAACTCGCTTGATGTGCCAGGAGCTCCGCATAATTTACAGCTGAAGGTGGAATCGATCATAATCATGTTGCGGAATCTGAATCATCCGAAATTGTGCATAGTTCGCGGTTGTCCATTATGAAACTGATGGACAATGTGATTCAGGCGACGATCATCAAGGGAAAATTCAAATGAGAGGAAGTCCTTATCCCACGAATTCCGATTATTCCAACTGATCTTTCATTCCAATTCAAGCGGATTCAGTTCCCTGTACGATTGGCTTTTGCGATGACAATCAATAAATCTCAAAACCAATCGTAGGAAGTCTGTGGAATTAATCTCGAATTTCCCTGTTTTTCGCACGGTCATCTGTACGTTGCCTGTCTTCGTTGTTTGTTGTTTATCACATCGCTCTCTACTGATTTCGATTCCTTTTAAACAAATCGCAATAAAATTTTAACTATCTGTGTTTTATTATCACTCTGGAGTTTATCTGAAGGCGTTAAATTGGGACGAGTCGAAGTTCGCCGGGTCCGCTAGTAACTTATAATAATAAAAAAATTTTGCTAAAAATCCAATTTTCATGGAAGTTACCTGTAGTATTTAGACCATATTTGAAATATGTATAAGCTCGACAAAGCCGAGATACCATTTCAATTAAAGGAAATTATGAGGGTTAAAACTGCTGAAAACGTGACTCACGTAGAAACAGAAGTTTTTTTACTGTTAAAACAATAAGATAAGACAATAAATAAAAATTAGATAACAATAAAAATTTGTTTTAAACAAAAATTTTTGCTGCCACGAAAAAACCCTTCAAAAATAAAAAAAAAAATATTTCCTCCTTTTTTTAAAAAGCTAGCATACTTACAAAGAAAGCAACGCCTATTTGCAAAAAATCTATGGAATTTATCCACATATTTAAATTATGACCCATATTGTAAAAGTAAGGGATATTCAAACAAATCATTTTTCATATTATTTATTTTGGCAATTTTGTTTGGGAGCACTTTAGAGAGGAGGGTATATATCATTTACTACGAACTAAAAGTGTAACACATCGAAGGAGTGACCTAAGACCCTAAATATGTTCGGCGGATATCCGTTTTGGGTCATTTTATGTCGAATGAGCAATGTCCGTCCGTCTGTCTGCTGACTGGTGCGCACGCTAACTCTCGATAGGGACAACCGATTGACTCCAAATTTGGTATGTGGTAATATTTTCCTCTATCTCCGGCTAAGTTCGAAGATGGGCCATATTGGTCCACTCCTTCTAGTGAAATATTGATTATTTAATAACTTCTATACTACTTATTTGAATCCTCAGAAATTCTACACATAGTATTTGTTTATTATTCACTATTACCTCGAGAAAAATAGGCGAAGTTGTGCCCCTTTTGGTACCTCCCACACAAATGGACAATTTTGAACCAAAAGTTTATAGCTTATAACTTTTTTACCAGTGCATACAAAGTCTTGAAATTGTGTACACTGTAACGGTTTAATAGTACATACAATACAGTGAAAAATGGCCATTTTTAATAAAAGTTAGCAGCTTTTATTGTTTATACCAGTGCAAACAAATGCATACTTGAAATTTCGTACAGTGTAATGCGTTATAATACATAGAGTCTAGAGAAAAGTGGTCGTCATTGGCACGTCCCTTTTGGTACCTCTCACACAAATGGACCATTTTGTACCAAAAGTAAACAGCTTTGAACTTTAATACCAGTACATACTTTAAAGTTATTAAATGCAATTTAAATTGATAATAATTTAAATAAAACAAAAAATAGATAAATTTACTAATATGATTTTGAGACTCACGGTGAGGGCTGTGTAGTGTGAATATATGTCAGTGTGAATATATAAACTTAGTTATGCTGACTATGTGAGAATTGCCTCACAGCCAGACAGTCACACGGTGTAACTATAAACCGTCACATATCCATACCGGCCAGACAGTCGCACGGTGTAACTATACACCGCCATGTATTCACACCTGCCAAACTTTAGAGACTAATTAATAATAAAAGAGCAGTCGCTCATCTGAACACAAACTCAACGGTCTTCTTATTATATGGCGACCGTGACAGTGATAAAGTTTTGTATGTGATTTTAAATTCAAGTGAAAATGCCTACTAAATTCAGTGGTAAAGCAGTAACAAACTCCGGATTAAACCATAGAACGCTACCAAAAGTAAAATTGAAATAAAAACAATAAGCCGTGAAAGTGATAAAGAACACTACAAAAAAAAAATAACAAAAACAATAATGAAAACAAAAACCGTGAAAGTGATAAAAACACTACAAAATAAAAAATAATTATATAAACAAGAGTAAAAACAAAGAAAGGCTACTACAAGTGTTTTATTTTGTGCAACAAAAACAAACTGCCAAAGGTCCACCTCCGACTACCAAATAGCTGTGTTTTATTTTTCATCAACACACAACTCCACCCAATGCAGAGAAGGCGCTGAAAACTAAATCAACTGAAACTACAAACAGCAAAAACAACATCTTAATGAAGTGCCATAGTTGCTGAGGAAGCCAAATCCGAATTTCCAAATTAACAACAGAAAACCAGAGACGTAAAAAATGCCTACAACACCACCGCCTATATTTCTACACTGTAATGTATATTAATTATTATTATTATATGTATAAATAATTAAATACTAACGTAAATGGTAATGATAAGATTTGCTATAACATCTTTTTTTAATTTTTGTTCTCAAAATTACTGACACTAAAAAAAAAAAAATTAAAATATTGTCACAAATTAAATAATACTTAGAGTGCTACAGATTTTATGTTAAAATGGGAAGCCAGGAATCAAAGAGAATAGAAAACACAGGAGAAGTTATTAATGAAATAATAACAACTCCAAATGAGAACACTGATTTAAAAAGTTTAAAAATTATGGTTTTTATAATAACCATTATACTAATTGTTAATATTTTCTGGAAAGTACACAGCTCTTATAGAAATTCTTTAAAAAAGAAATATGAATCATCAGCCACATTGGCCGAAATTTAAAAATAAAAAAAAATTAAATTTAAATACAGGAAATTTCAATAGTATATATGAACTGGCAGAATATAGTGGGAAAATTAAGGATAATAAAGGAGGACTTCGATAAGTCTTATAAGTGTTTAAACACCGACAGACCATCGAGGCCAGACACTATCGAAAAACACATTAAGATTCTTTTTGCTTCTACTGAAAGCATTAGAGTAATATTGAATGTAAATTATTCGAGACTGACAGTAGCTCACAAGGCGGCGGCCGACAACTTCTTTTCCGATGTTTGTGGAAAATTAGAGAATGTTTTGTCAAGAAAAAGTATAGATGTAAAGTTACCACTAACTCTTCGCGAGGAAATAGTCTACAGCCCGGAAATAAGCAAACTGATACTGGTGACCGATTCCCAGGCGGAAAAAGAGACTGAGGAATCGAATCAGCATTGCACCAACTCTAGAAAAAATCAAACAAAAATGCCAGTGTCAGTAATAGAATTTCTTGGTTTGGCCACAAAACTCATTCCAGAGTTTGACGGCAAACCAGAAAATATGCAATCTTTTCTGGACTCTTTAAATCTACTGGATACTGTTAAAGAGTCCCATGAAGCAATAGCAGTGAACCTAATTAAAACAAAATTGAAAAATTCGAGCAGAAACTTAATTTCAAATGAGTCTTCAATTGCCGAAATAGTAGCTAAGTTGAAGGCATCCGTAAAAGGAGAATCCACTGAGGTTCTAACTGCCAAAATTCTCAATATTAAACAAAACAACAAATCTGCCAATAATTTTGTTCAAGAAATAGAAGACCTTACAAAATCCTTGACCAATGCATATATTACAGACGGCCTACCTGTCTCGTTAGCTGAGAAATATTCCACACAGGTAGCGGTCAAGTCAATGGCCAGAAATGCCTCAAGCGAACGAGTACGACTCATTATGGAAGCAGGCACATTCAGTAACATGAATGAAGCAGTGACCAAGTTTGTTAACTCGTGTACCGATAATACTTCAGGCTCAAATGTCCTATTCTATAAATCAAGAACAGGCAATAGAGGTTCACGAGGTGGAGGAAACGGTCGCGGCCGCGGATATTATAATCGTGGTAGAGGCAACACCCGTGGCCGTGGACGTCCCCAAAGAGGAGGTAATAACTCCAGCCGCCAGAATCGGGGCAACTATCGAACCCTATGTGTACATGATCAGGGAAACCAACATTTCCCAGAGGTTACACATCTTGGGGACGACGGCAATTAAACTTACATGAGTCCGGGAAATTCATCAACAATACAATTTATTTTTGAGTCATAGCTTTCAAATAGTTGATGAAAATTTCCCTGTCCCCTAGACAAAGTTTCACAAGAAAGACCGGATGACTTGACACCCAAAGTGATAGAAACATATTAAGAGATCAAGAAATTTGTTCGCCTAAAGTTCATACTTAAAGGTAAATCACCTAGGTGTTACCTGATAAAAGGAAAATGTACTTTAGATAGAATATCATTGGTAGAGATTCTTGTTAATGGAAAGTTTGATCTCGATCAATTCTTTCCTAGGCTCGAGGAAGTGGCCGACAAGAATAAAGTTGACAGAATTGGAGATTTACTTGGGCCCAAGACTAACAATTATTTCTGGTGACGATCAGAAACATGATATACTTGTGAAATATCACGATGATCCATTAATCGGTGGTCATCCCGGAGTCAGTAGAATGACGACAAACCTGAGGTCGAAGTACTACTGGCCTGGCATATCCAAGGATATCCGAAATTATGTGAAGAAATGTGAGCTTTGTCAAAGGAATAAATCAATGCCAAAGACCAAAGAACCAATGATATTGACTAATACTCCCACGAGTGCATTTGATGTACTTATCATTGACACAATAGGTCCTTTTATTAAGTCGAACAGTGGCAATGAGTATGCCCTGACGATGATTTGCGACCTTACTAAATACCTCGTTGTGGTGCCCATTCCACATAAATCATCAAAAACAGTGGCTAGGGCAATTTTTGAACATTTCATATTAGTGTATGGTCCTGCTAGCAAAATACTGACCGACATGGGTACTGAATTCAAAAATCAGACCATGGAGGAACTTTGTAAACTGTTGAAGATTGATAATAAAACTTCAACAGCTTATCATCACCAGACAGTAGGTACAGTGGAAAGATCCCACAGAACTTTCAATGAGTATGTGCGATCGTACATATCATTAGATAGGACTGATTGGGACGAATGGTTACGATATTTCGCTTATTGTTTTAACACAACACCATCAACTGTCCACCAATACTGTCCGTATGAGTTGGTATTTGGTAAAATACCTCCTACGATTGAAAACCTCGGAACGAATACAGTCGATCCGATTTACAATATCGACTCATATGCTAAAGAGGTTAAATATAGACTACAACTAGTTCGGAATAGAGTTACGCAGATGTTAGAACGTACTAAGAAGACTAATAAGGATCGATACGACAGTACTGCAAGACCAATCGTTATTGAGGAACATGATTTGGTCTTGTTTGAAGACACATCGGGACACAAGTTATCAAATTTGTATAAGGGACCATACGAAGTTGTAGCCATTGATGACAAGGGCAACTGTGAACTGTTTTTAAACAACGGGAAAAAAGTTGTGATTCACAAGAACCGACTAGGGAAATTTGTAGTATAGTATAACTTTAACTTTCTTTCACCATTTTTATTTTCTTTATTATTATAAGTGACGTCACTAAAATAATATATTACCTATGTTAAGACCATAGTTGTAAGGTTTTAATATATACTAAAATTATATCCTGCATATGTTAAGATCATAGTTTTAATATATACGTATAATTTATAATTAATAATGTTAAGAATACAATTGTACACTTAAATGTATATAAATTATAATTAATCAATTATGTTTTAAATACTACATTATACTAATTACTATTATATTAGAGATATATTACTACTATTGAATATGAACCAAATATCATATAATTACTATTTTTTCTAACCTAAATTGTTTGTAATATGAACAAATTTTATTTTATATAATACCATAAATTTATTCAAAAAAAAAAGGGAGGTGTAGTGTGAATATATGTCAGTGTGAATATATAAACTTAGTTATGCTGACTATGTGAGAATTGCCTCACAGCCAGACAGTCACACGGTGTAACTATAAACCGTCACATATCCATACCGGCCAGACAGTCGCACGGTGTAACTATACACCGCCATGTATTCACACCTGCCAAACTTTAGAGACTAATTAATAATAAAAGAGCAGTCGCTCATCTGAACACAAACTCAACGGTCTTCTTATTATAGCTGGAATCGAAGTTATAAGCAGTTAACTTTTTGTGCAAAATGATCCGTTTGTATGGGAGTTACTATGTGTGGAATTGTGTAAGATTCTGAGTAGTAGTATAGAAGTTATGAGATAATCAATATTTGTCTACATTTTTACCCTTCGTGTGGGAGTTACTCGGATGAGTATACCAATATAGTCCATCTTTTTCCTTAGTCTGGGGTAGAAAAAAATATTGACACAGACAGGTAAGTACACACGATTTGCAGATCGGACAATATTTCCAGAAAAATGGCGGAAAAATGCAACCCTCTGAATTTACAACCGTGTGAACATACAATTTTTGTTTTGCAACGTTAGCAGAAGTCATTGCGAGATAATTTGCAGATTGCTGTATGTGCGTAGTTTATGCATGTGACAACGGCGCTATTGTCAGAAAAACATTTTATTGGCAACACTGTCTTGGCAATCCTGCATATAAATATTTACAAAATATATTGTAAATATATGTAATTGTATGGTTTTCTTGCAATCGTCTGAACTGTCAATTCACTTTTGCCTAACAATCTGTCATTGTCCGTACATTTGCAGCACTTTAACAGGGTTGATAACGTTGTCCGATCTGGCAATCGTGTACAGTAGGCCGGGTCGATTTGTGGGGAGGCAAAAAAAGTCGCCATTGCTCAGTGAAAATCGTATTCTAGGGATCAAAGTAAGAAACTTTGCCGAAGGAACCATACCTCTAAAACAAATTCAGATGTCCCGGAATTTGGGTCGAACTTTTGGGTAGGGGCAAATTTTGAAAAATCCCATTTTGACCCATTTAGAGTGCTCCAATCGAGTCCAAATGTATGACCGACCCCCACTAACTTTGGAGGCCCGACCCACCCATGCCAGTGGCACAGCCCCTGGAACCCCCTGGGGGTTCCATACATTTGGACTCGATTGGAGCACTCTAAATGGGTCAAAGTGGGATTTTTTCCGGGACATCAGAATTCGTTTTAGAGGTATGGTTCCTTCGGCAAAGTTTCTTATTTTGATCCCTAGAATACGATTTTCACTGAGCAATGGGCGATTTTTAAATCGACCCGCCCTAGTGTACAAGGTGGTTGATATGTATTGCAACCAACTTCAGGTTGCTATCATTTCTAAACCGCTAGTCTGATAGCTGACAGATTTATTTCAGTGACAGTTAATTTTATTGTTTACAAGCTTACAAAAGCATTTTGATCTATTGCATTCAGAAAAAAAGTTATTCGTGATGAAATTCAAGCGTGGTAGTGTGATTGCTTTATATTTGGGTGGAAAAACACAAGTGGCTTTTAGAGCCCTCCAGCATTTAAATGTGAATAAATCTTTTGTTTCTCGTACCATTGCTCGTTACCGTGATACTGGCAGTGTTGCATCGCGTCCAAAAAGTGGACGAAAAAAAACGGTAACAACACCAGAAATGATCCGAAAAGTGAAGGCCAGATTTGATCGAAATCCACGCTGCAGTGGTAGAAAAATTGCTAGTGAGCTGAACATATCGCGAGAACGGATACAACACATATTAAAAAATGAGCTGGGACTAAATCCATTGAAGTTCCAAAAAGTGCAAGAGCTCACCGATGCACAACAAAAAGTTAGACTGGAAAGAGCCAAGGAGTTGCTTCGCTTGCACGAAAGTGGCCAGTTACCGAATTTGGTTTTCTCCGATGAGAAGCCATTCCAAATTGAGCAGTTTGTGAACAAACAAAATGATCGGGTTTACTTGCCAGCTGAAAATTTGCACCTTCGATTGGCCACCAGAACTCAAGCGCCGCCGATGGTAATGGTGTGGGCCGCCATAACGGCCGATGGTTGCTCCCCGCTCGTATTCATCGACCATGGGGTCAAAATAAATGCCGAATATTATCGGGGAAATGTCCTAAAGACAGTATTGAAGCCCTGGGCAGTAGAGTGATCAAAAAACCGGTTTTTTGAAAAAAAAAACCGGTGGATGGTTTATTTAAGTTATAAAAAAACCGGTGGACGGTTTTTTTCTTCGAAGAAAACCGGGGAAACCGGTAGAACCGGTTTTTTTCTGCATAACAAAACAGTATGAAAATTGCCGTTTGAAAAGCATTTTCCTTTTTAATAACAAAAAAGGCGATTTTTAATATTAAATTTTTAAAAGCGTCTTCTGATCAGGAGTCTTGCACCAAATTTAGTCCTGTTGGATAGTAGTTATGAGTTGGATTGTGATGAATATTGTCATTTGAGTCAAACGGTCCTTTTATCTCATACTTATAACTAATTAGCTATTGTATTTAGAAACATTTTCCAAAAGTGTTATCGATAGTCTTTTCTTCAACCTTTTAAAAAAATTAGCAAATATAGTTTCATTACTTTTTTGCAAAATTAAACTTTTTTGAAATTTTGGTAAAAACCTATGTTTTAATTTTTGATTTTTTTGCTCAAAGATAATTTCCTTTAAAAGCTTTGTGACCTATTAATGGGATGGGACCCGTTGATCTATCAAAATAAATATAAACCTCTGAAAAAAAATTAACGTTCAACCAAACATTTTAGCATTTCAGATGGGAAAACAACCGTTTGACAAAAATGGCAATATTGGCACCCTCCAACTCGGAAAGTCCTTAACCGATCTCGTTGGAATTGTGTCTCATAACTACTATCTGATAGGGCTACTTGGTGCAATTTTCATCCCGACAGAAGACATCCCTTTTAAAATATATATATTTTATATACACACTTTAGTGCAGGTGGGTATATACGAGTATATAAATATGTAAGAGTATACACTAGTCGGTTTACCCAATTGAAATGTTCTTACTTGTTTTTGTTTCGGTTTGGAAGTGGGAGAATGCGTTTACTTTTCACATAACTTCTCCGCGTATTTGTATAGAAATTGGTGAATGACTTCGGATTCTACCAAAGTTGCTGAGTCTTTTTAGGCCATATAAGGAGATCTTTCATATTATTATCTTAATTTGTGATATTTTGTATATAAAGTTGTAAATAATTTTTAATATTTTAGTGATAATAAAAAACCGGAAAACCGGTGGAAACAAACGAAAAAAACCGGTTGCACCGGTTGTTCGAAATTCATGATTTTGAGAAAAACCGGTGGGCCGGTTTATTTTAAACCGGTTTTGATCACTCTACTGGGCAGACAAACATTTCGGCCGCAGACCATAGACATTCCAACAGGACTCAGCACCATCGCACTCAGCACGCGTCAACCAAGAATGGCTTAAAAAGGAGGTTCCTTGCTTCATTTCTACCGCACAATGGCCACCAAGATCTCCGGATCTCAATCCGTTGGACTTTTGCGCCTGGGGCATTTTAGAGAGTAAGGTTCGCACTAAAAAATACCAAAGTATCGATCATCTCAAGACGGTGCTTCGCCGGGAATGGGCCAAAATACCGCAGAGCCACTTTCGTGCAGCGTGTGATGGCTTTGTCGGCCGTTTGAAGGCCAAATTTGTGTCAAAGGTGGCCAATTCGAACAAATCTAAACTGTTTCAAAATTTTTATGTTATTTCCGACATTTTTTGCTTTTGAACAATAAAATTTAAAAAAAAAATTAAAAAAAAATATAGCGCTTTACTTTGTTGCATTACATATCAGCCACCCTGTATACTTAGCTTTAGTATGGCCCAAAACGGATTCCGCCAAATATTCTTGGAGTCTCTTAGGTCACTCCATCGATGTGTTAAGTGGCAAATACACGGTATAATCATCGTACCGATTATCGGTACGAAAAAAATCTAGTTGAAAAATACGGACTAAGAAAATAGATATTTTAGTTGCTTTTAAACTCCGAAGAGATGAAGTCTATACATAGTTTTGTTTTAAATGTAGTTATTGTGCTTTTATTCGTGTCTCTTAATTTTTGTATAATTTGTTATTATTTGTATTTTAAAGTGAATTTCCCTGATAGTGATTGCGGAAAAAATCGAGAAAAGGTCAACAATAAATAAAATTAACAAAACAAATTTTAGAAAAAAAAAATTGTTTTGGTTTCGTACAAAGTATACCTCATCTATATAAAAAAAGTTTTTAGGTCTCAAACACAAAAAAAAAATTGTTGTGTAGTGTTATCGTATGTTTTAAGTTTTCGGAAATACTTTATGAAATGTATTTTTATACCCTCACTTTAGTGATACGAAATATTGGGAACAATAATAAAGGGTGTCCCAAGAAGAGCGCAATTTTTTAATTTTAAATAAAACACAGATATTTAAGAAAAAATCGTGAAACTTTATTATATCGTAAAGTAGACAGAATGAGGTTATGTATGGAACAATATATCGTGCAGATGGCCGCCGCGGCTTTGCTGGCATTCACGCGATCTTTTAATGAAATTTTCAATGACCGTTTTGCATGAATGCTGCGGTATTTCATTAATGCAGCGTCCAATTTCGTCTTTTAAGGCTTGAGTCGTCGTCGGCTTATTCGCGTAAACCAACGACTTCAAAAAACCCCAAAGAAAAAAATCTAATGGTGTTAAATCGCACGATCTAGGCGGCCAATTCTGATCACCAAAACGCGAAATAACACGACCGGGAAATGACTGATGCAGCAATTGAATTGTTTCTCTGGCTGTATGACATGTGGCGCCGTCTTGTTGGAACTACATGCCCTCCACATTCATTTCTTCAATTCTAGGCAAGAAAAAACTGGTTATCATTTCACGATACCGAACACCATTGACTGTTTGCGCTTGACCTGCCTCATTTTCATAAAAAAAAGGTCCAATGATTCCTCCAGCCCAAAAACCACACCACACAGTGACACGTTGAGGATGCATTTGCTTCTCGTGAATCACTCGAGGATTTTCCGCACCCCAAATGCGACAATTCTGCCTATTGACCCCAAATTGATCGCAATTTGCGAACTGTAGCCGCAAAACTTTCACCATTTTGGTAAAACAATTTCACAATGAGAATGCGTTGTTCATTCGTGTAGCGCTCCATTTTTACTAACCTCGTACCTTCTACTAACAAACAATAACAATTATTCAAATGTCAAACAATGACACTTCGAATGTTGCGAGATTTAAAAATTGCGTTCTTCTTGGGACACCCTTTAGTTAATGTAACTTAACCACCAGTTTTTATAAAAAGGTCAACAATAAATAAAATTAACAAAACAAATTTTAGAAAAAAAAATTGTTTTGGTTTCGTACAAAGTATACCTCATCTATATAAAAAAAGTTTTTAGGTCTCAAACACAAAAATAAAATTGTTGTGTAGTGTTATCGTATGTTTTAAGTTTTCGGAAATACTTTATGAAATGTATTTTTATACCCTCACTTTAGTGATACGAGGGTATATATCATTTGCTACGGAAAAAAGTTTAGCACATCGAAGGAGTGACCTAAGACCCAAGTATGTTCGGCGGATATTCGTTTTGGGCCATTTTAAGTCGAATGAGCAATGTCCGTCCGTATGTCTGTCTGCTGGCAGGTGCTCACGATAACTCTCGAAAGGAGTAACCGATTGACTTCAAATTTGGTATGCGGTAATATTTTTATTTATCTCCGGATGAGTTCGAAGATGCGCTATATTGGTCTACTCCTTCTGGAACCTCCCACACAAAGGGTTAAAATTTATGGTGATTTCGTTTCTGAAAAATAATATCACCACATCATGTTGCGACATTTTAAAAATTCCCCCTGCACCCACTGCTAATTTCGCATTTTGCATGCGAACAATCAAACAAAAATCGTGCGGTGAGTAAAACCCATACCTACATTATGGCGCAACCATTTGATAGTGCCTTAAGAATGTACGCTTTCAATTAGGTTTGGTTCTGAAGTTATCTTTTTGATGGTGCAACACTCCACACCGTGGACTGGGCTGAGTGTGGTAAATGCGATATTTTCGCATTTGCGGAGTGTAATAATATTACAAACGAAATCAAAACCCGTTCATAGGGCTGCACCATTTTTACAAACGAACCTAAAAATGCGGTTTCAGTGTAAAATGTAGAAAAAATTTTAAATTTTTTTGCACAAACGAAATCACCATTAGTGAAATATTGATTCTTTAATAGCTTCTATACTACTTATTCGAATCTTCTGAAATTCTACACATGATATTAGTACATTAGTCGCTATTACCTCGAGAAAAATGGGTGAAGTTGGCATGCCTCTTCTGGTACCTCCCACACAAATGGACCATTTTGCATCAAAATTTAACTGCTTATAACATTAATACAAGTGCATAAAAATGCTTTAAATTTTCTACAGTATAATGTTTTTGTAGCACCTATATTCCGGTAAAAAATGGGCATTATTATACAGCCACTTTTGGTACCTCCCACACAAATATACCTTTTGTACCAAAAGTTAACAGCTTTTAACTTTAATACCAGTGCATACAAATATTTGAAATTTTGTACAGTGTAATGTTGTTATAGTGCCTATAGTGCCTATAGTCCTGTAACCCTACACCACACTGTGGTACAGGGTATTATAACTTTGTGCATTTGTTTGTAACACCCAAAAGGAGAAGAAATAGACCCATCGTTTATTATACCGATCGACTTAGAATCACTTTCTGAGTCGATTTAGCTATGTCCGTCTGTCTGTCTATCTGTCTGTCCGTCCGTCTGTCTGTCTGTCCGTCTGTGCATGTATTCTTGTAATCAAAGTACAGGTCGCAATTATGGTCCGATCTCGACGAAACTTTACACATATATTTTTTTGGCCCAAGGACGATCCCTATTGAATTTGGTTAAAATCGGTTCAGATTTAGATATAGCCCCCATATATATGTTAGCCCCGATTTGACATGTAAGCGCTGTAAAAACTTTATTTTATATCCGATCAGTATGAAATTCGGCAGGAAAAGGTTTCTTATTATATGAATGAACTCTGTTAAATTTGGAAAAAATCGGTTCAGATTTAGATATAGCCCCCATATATACATTACCCCCGATTTGACATATAAGCGGTGTAAAAATGTTATTTTATATCCGATCAGTGCGAAATTCGGCAAAGAGAGGTTTCTTATTACATGAAGGAATACTGCCAAATTCGGAGAAAATCGGTTCAGATTCAGATATAGCCCCCATATATATGTTACCCCCGATTTGACATGTAAGCGCTGTAAAAACTGTATTTTATATCCGATCAGTGCAAAATTTGGCAGAAAGAGGTTTCTTATTACATGAAGGAATACTGCCAAATTCGGAGAAAATCGGTTCAGATTCAGATATAGCCCCCATATATATGTTACCCCCGATTTGACATGTAAGCGCTGTAAAAACTGTATTTTATATCCGATCAGTGCAAAATTTGGCAGAAAGAGGTTTCTTATTACATGAAGGAATACTGCTAAATTCGGAGAAAATCGGTTCAGATTTAGATATAGCCCCCATATATACGTTACCCCCGATTTGACATGTAGTCGCTGCAGAGACTGTATTTTATATGCGATCAGTACGAAATTCGACAGAAGGAGGTCTTTTTACATGAATGAGTATTCAGGGAAGATCGGTTCAGATTTATATTGATTGTTCCTCCTGATTTGGTATCAAACCGCTATAGAAGTTGTATTTTACTTCCGATCATTAAAATTTTCCAGAAAGATGTTTCTCAATTTAGGAACGAATATTGCTTAATTTAGCGATTATCGTTTCAGAATTAGATAATATGTTTCTACCCATTTACCAATTATTCCATATTATTATGGCAATGACCCTTATCGCATTGTTAGGGAGGTGTAGGGTATTATATAGTCGGCCCCGCCCGACTTTCTGCCTTTCCTTACTGGTTTTTTACAAAGCAACTGATAGCCAGATCTTATTTTACATTTAAGCCAAAAATAAAATTCTTGGTTAATATAAAAAATTGTGACCCAAAAATGATTGATTTCATAAATTTGTAAATCTTGGGGTTGGACGGCCGAAATACTGTGCCCTCTCCTAGAAATTATAACTATTCTTTAAAATTTTTATTAGCTGAAAAAATTGGTCAAAATGGTCCCAAAATTTGGTGAGTTCGTTCTCCTGCAGATGTTAGGACAAAATGAAAATGTAATACCAATTACTGATTGATTTTCGAAATTCGTACTTTTTTGGGATGGCGGGAACTAAAAAGTCCGAAATGTGGTACCATATAGAAATTACCGTAAATGTATGGGATGGAGCATTGCATTATATGACAATGTGACCTGATTTTGGCACCAAAGACAATAAAACCTTGAGATAAGTCCATTTTGAAAAAGTATGATATGATAATACAATATTCTAGTTACAAATCAAAAATGCGCACAAAAACAAAAATTTAAAAATGGATTGGGTAATTTTTCAAATTTTGTTTGGGCAGTTTTTTCATTTTCTGACCACATTTATGGCGATTTTCTTTTCTCGAAAACTGCACATTCCTAACACATTTTGGAAATTTGAAAATTTAAGTCAAGTTAAATACGAGGGACTACACTATTTCGACAAATCACGTGGACGGGCAACATTTTTTCCGTAAACGAAATCGCTATTAGTCAAGTATTTTGCGCTATTTTTTCTTTCAACATTTGAATTAGGAAATTATTCTTATTTTATGATTTCATTTTGTGGGTCCTATTTTTTATGTTGGCCCTTTTAAACAAATGCACAAAAAACTTTATTCTCGAAGGACATTTTACTGGTACAAGGAATCATACGAAAGGAAGAAATTATTATAGAGGTAAATCTTCAAATAACGGGTTTTCCAATAGGGATGATATGATTTTGAAGTGAACGTTTCGGCCATTTGTAATATGTCATGATCTGTCATTTGTTTTTCATTGTATTCAGTAGTGTTTACAAGTTCATCATGGAGAGATATACGCAAGAACAACGTTTACAAATTATTCAGTTTTATTATCAAAATAATCGTTCTCCAATTGATACTTTTCGTGCGCTAAGTCCATTTTTTTTAAATCTAAAAAAACACTTTCCAGTCGTCCTACGACTTTGATTTTAGCTCTCTTTAAGCGCTATCTTTTTTCTATTGACCTATTCCCGATCCGATCCGACGAGGAGCTAGAGCAAAAATAAACATTCCATTCACATCTGAAAATAATGCAAAGTCCTTTTTTTTTTAAATCCAAAAAAAAAAACACTTTACAGTCGACCTACGGCCTTGACACCCTTGAGCAATATTTTAGCTCTCGTTAAGAGCTATCTTTTTGCCATTGACCGATTGTGGCAAATGAAACAAATGAATTGTTGCTAGAAAAGTTTGGAGATTCGATTATTTCAAGAAATTGTCTTGGAGGCCATTCAATATCAAAGTTTTGATTTAACACCATTAGACTATTTCTTGTGGGGTTATTTGAAGTCATTGGTCTTTCGAAATAAACCAGACTCTCTTCAAGCTTTACAAGTCAATATTCATCGAATTCGTTCCTGCAGAAGAAGTCGTGGAGGCCATTTGAATCACGTTTTATTTAGAACTTAATGGTATCGATTATACTTCACATTAAATAAAAAACTTTTGAATTTCCTTAACAATAAGTGTGTTTTTTTTCAAAGAAATCATATCACTCTTATTGGAAAATCCTGTATATCGGCCAAGGACTAAATGCTATTCAGCTTGCTTCAAACACTGTTTTTTTTTTTGAAAATTTCCTGATTTTATTTTTTCTTACGAATGTCTACCCCATCTTTTGTATGCTTTAGTGATATGTGAAATAAAATGTGTTTTCGTGCGAGAAATTTCGTATGTCACTGTAAACAAACACTGCGCCCTCTGGTTGCCTCTGTTGGTCATATTGTGGTTGAAGAATTGGGTAGATGAATAAACACACACTCGTTCGAGCACTAGATGTAGACTGTGAGCACACAATTGTTTGTGTGTATGTGCAAGAGCTATGGAGATACATCTATAGGAACTTTTGTGTTATTCAGTCACTTGTCACATTTGTATTGTTTGTATATCTTCATAGTTTCACGCTTTAGCTTATCTCACATACAGAGTCAGAAGCTTTTTGCTTAGGGAACGCTTTCTGCAGTGGTGTTAACATCAACGAAATGATGAACAAGGTTTACAGAAAAATTATTTGACCCCTAAAGTCAATGCATAAGTGACGTTATGCTACATCAAAAAATTACACTTTGTTACAACAACAGAAATGTAATTAATTAATAAATTTTCTGTGAACAAATTGTTATCCTATAAAACGGTATTTTTTTGTTTAAAAATAATTTTACAACGACAGTGTTTATAAAAATTAAAGAATAGTCGCAATTGCTTGCTTTAAAATTTTACAAACTAATTTATTAATCTGTTAAATATTTTCAGAGAGATTCAATAATCTATGGCGTGAACATGTATTTTGCATTTTGTTCAAAAATGTAAAGTCAACTCTTGGAAAAAAGTCAAACGTAAACAAATAATTTCAATAGAAGAATAAATACAACAAGTACGAAAATGCAGTCGGGAAAAACGACTTACCCTCACCATCAGTCACAAAAAATACTGGTAAATTTATTTATTGTTTTTTTTTTTGGTTTTAATCAAATTGTTGTCAATGGAAATTGCATTTAACAACCTTAAAGTATGGACTTGTATTAAAGTTATAAGCCGTTAACTGTTGCTTCAAAATAGTGCATTTGGGTGCGAGATACCAAAAGAGGCGTGGCAAAGACGACCACTTTTCACTGGACTGTAGGTACTATAAAAACAGTACATTGTAAAAAATATCAAGTTTTGAATGTACTAGCATTGCAGTTAGTTATAAGCTGTTAACTTTTGGTGCAAAATGTTCAATTTGTGTGGGAGGTACCAAAAGGGAAGTGCCAATAACGTCCACTTTTTACTGGTTTTTAGGCACTAGAAAAACACTACACTGTACAAAGTTGCAAGTATTAGTTTGCACTGGTATTAAAGATATTAGCAATTAACGTGTTTTACAAAATGGTCCCTTTGTGTGGGAGATACCAAGCTGATAACCAGAAATAAACTATTACTATGTGTGGAATTACAGAATATTCGGATAAGTAGTAGATAAGTTATAAGAAAATCAATATGTCACTAAATGTTAACCCTTTGAATAATCCTTTAAATAATCAATATTTCTCTAAATGTTAACCCTTTGTGGGGGAGGTACTAGAAGGAGTGGACCACTATGGCCCATCTTCGAACTTAGCCGGAGATAGAAGAAAATATTACCACATACCAAATTTGAAGTTAATCGGTTACTCGTTTCGAGAGTTATCGTGCACACCAGCCAGCAGACAGACAGAGAGACGGACGGACATTGCTCATTCGACTTAAAATGACACAAAACGGATATCCGCCGAACATACTTAGGGTCTTAGGTCCCTCCTTCGATGTGTTACACTTTTGGTTCGTAGCAAATGATGAATGATATACCCTCCTCTCTAAGGTGAGGGGATAACAAGTAAAAACATTTCAGGCAAGTTAACCGACTGTGGTATTTTCGTGTGCACAATGGTCCCAAACACCCATTTCATTCGTCCAAAGTCTAATTTGTATACCCACACATTACACTGTGCAACAAAATTTTTGTCGAAGAGCTGCGCATAAAATTGCGTAATATGGTGTAATATGGAGCCCTAAACACAAAAAAATATTTAAAACAAGTAAGAGTGTTAAGTTCGGCCATGCCGAATCGTATATACCCTCCACCATGGATAGCATGTGACCTCACAAAATAACTCAAACTAAAGAAAATAACACCGAAAACACAAAAAATATAGTAGATGAGAACAGTAGGAATCACAGCAAGTTAGATGCTATATATGGGAGCTATATCTAAATATGGACCGATATGGCTCATTTGCAATTCCAAACAACCTGCAACTATAAGAAGTATTTGTACCAAATTTGATTAACCTAGCTCTATTATTGCGGACTGTAGCGTGATTACCACAGACGGACGGACGGACGGACATGGCTAAATCGTCTTAGAATTTTACGACGATTAAGAATATAAGCAATATAAGCAAGCAAGCAACAGGATTAAGAATATATATACTTTATGGGGTCTCAGATCAATATTTAGAGGTGTTACAAACGGAGTGACAAAATGAATATGTATTTATACCCTCCTATGGTGGAGGGTATAAAAATGTATGGTAATTATCCCCTCACCTTAGAGATGAGGGTATATATCAATTGCTACGAGCCAAAAGTGTAACACATTGAAGGAGTGACTCATTTGAGCAATGTCCGAGCGTCCGTCTGTCTGTGTGTCTATCTGCTGGCTGGTGCGCACAATAACTCTCGAAAGGAATGACCGATTGACTTCAAATTTGGTATACGGTAATATTTTTCTCTATCTCCGGCTAAGTTGGAAGATAGGCCATATTGGTCCACTCCTTCTAGTACCTCCCCCACAAAGGGTTAACTTTAAGTGAAATATAGATTCTTTAATCCCTTCTATACTACTTACTCGAATATTCTGAAATTTTACACATAGTATTTGTTTGTTAGTCGCTAACACGTCAAGAAAAATGGGCGAAGTGGCCACTCTCTTTTTGGTACCTCCCACACATATAGACCATTTTGCTCCAAAAGTTAACTGCTTATAGCTTTAATATCAGTTCATACAAATACTTGAAATTTCGTAAAGTGTAATGCTTTTTTAGTCCCTAGAGTCCAGAGAAAAGTGGCTTTCATTGGCAGGTCCCTTTTGGTACCCCCCCCCCACAATTTGGATCATTTTGTACCAAAAGTTAGCAGATTGTAACTTTAACACCAGTGAATATAAATACTTGAAACTTTGTACGGTATAATGCTTTTATTTTCGTACCAAATGTAAAAAGCTTTTTACTTTAATACCAGTACATACTTTAAAGTTATTAAATGCAATTTAAATTGATAACAACTTAATTAAAACGAAAAAAAAAAACAAATAAGAAAGTTCAGTCGGGTAAACCAACTTATGAATCCCCTCACCTTGAGTCCCGAAAAATATTAGTAAATTTGTTTATTTATTTTTTTTGTTTAAATTGAATTTTTATCAATTTTAATTGCATTTATTAACTTTAAAGTATGTATTGGTATTAAAGATATAAGCTTTTAACTTTTGGTGTAAAATGGTCCATTTGTGTGGGGGGTACCAAAAGGGGCGTCCCATAAAGGCCGGTATCTAGATATCTGGTTCATTTGTGAGGGAGGTACCAAAAGGGGCCTGCACGCTGAAAAAAAATCGCTTCTGTAGTATATTGTCCCAAACATATTCGGCTTGAAACATATATATGTTTGGGGTAGACTCTAAGTATGTAATATTTGGTACACACAAAAATTGTGTAATTGGGAAGATGTTGTTCTAAACAAGTATTTGTTTACATTTCCAATATGTTTTTATTTGGGACCTTTATTTCCGGAACAAATATTTATTTGCATTTAAGTATTCATAAAATACATAAATTGTGTCAAATTTTTCAGTAATTCAAAGTAAAATTTTTAGAAATTTTTAATGTTCGTAAAAAATAATAATTGAAATCATATAAACTTGGATCAATATAAAGTACTTAGAGGATTGACAACTAATGATGACTTGGAATACTCAGAAATTTGAAATGATTGATTTAAAACAGAAGGTAATGCTGCATATGGTATCATAACTGGGAGGTACAATTCGAAACCCAAGAAAAATTGAAACTGAAATATCAAAAACTCAGCAAAAGTTTTGGAAATATTTTTTAAATAAAATATATTTGGAAAAATTCCTAAATAATAATTTTATTTGTATTTAAACACATATTTTATTTAAGAAATTTAGTTTGCAAATATAATTTGTTGTAATATATTAATATATTTAAAATATATTTTATTGATTTTCAAATAAAATTTATTTGCTAAGAAATCTATATATATAAAAATGGAAAAATGTTTGTATGTTTGTATGTATGTATGTATGTATGTGTGTGTTTTATAGACGCTTAAACCACTGGACCGATTAAAAATTTTTTTCTTTTGTTTGAAAGCTATTTTGTATGAGATGGTTCTGGAAAAAAAAAATTTGCAAAAAGTCGGCGGCGCAAATGTGGGCGTGACAAATCGTTTGTTTTCAAAAATGGACGGGATCGGAAATCTAAATCTGGGGCAACGAAGTGAACCGGGTCCAGCTAGTATATAATATTTAAAAATTTGTGTTCCAAATATATTTTCTTTCGATTCAAACATATCAAAAAAGGCGATTTTGCCCCGTGTGCCAATATCATTTGTTGCATAGTGTAATTGGTTATTTATAATTTTTTTATTGCAAATTTTGTGTAACAATAAATAAACTACATTGACAACACTGCCTCACTATGTATATACATTGTCTGCCGTCGTTTTGTTGGGTTGCAGCAAATGTTTCTTCTGCTAATGTAAATATTTAAATTATGGCCAAAATTTAAAAATAAAATGTACAATTTGCTGTAGAAGAACAACATTTGACTGGTCGAACAACAAAATCACGGTTATTTATGAAATAATTAAAGAAAATATTTACAGTAAATTGCATTTAATGATGGAAGGTCATAAATAAAACTGTAATTTCAAGTGTTCGTTTTGGGAGGGGTGCAGAACATAAGGTGTTGGTTGGAGGGGGAAGGCAAACATTTGGCTTGCATTAGCCAATGCAACGAAAATTATTATTTTCAAATTTTGGCACATTGGCAGGCTAATAAACGCCCCAAAAATACGTGTATGATTAATCGGAAAAATTTCGCACCGAATCTTTTTCGATTTCTCTATATTAAAGAAAGACAGCTCCTGGGAACTGAGGGGCGGGCAGGGGTTGTGAGGCTATGGTCTTGGGTGTGTCGTGGGATGTTCGCAACGACTAGATGCCGGTGATTATGTCGTTATTGCTGCTGTTGTTGATATGATGATGTCTGATATTTATTTAAAATGACACATTCATTTTTCAGACATTTTCTAGATTAAATTTATTTGCTTTTTTGCTTCTCTTGCCATCGCTGCTTCTGCACTATACAAAATAATTTTAATAGAATTACAAAAAAAAAATATTCAGGAAATTTCGGGCACATTTTTTTCACCCACAAAGGAATTTGTTTTAATTTCACTACAAAAGGTCTTAAATCGTGAGCGGTGTGGTGTGTTGGCCATATCCGTATAATACTCGTTTGTATCTATGGGATGAATCTGCTGTGGACTCACTATATGTAGATGCGAATCATGTCGTTTGTGCTATTTGAAGTACTTTCCCCATTATACTCGCACTCGACTCGTATGTACGAGTACATATTTATATATGAACAAACATTAGCACACTCTTATACACAATTTTTCGAGAAAAACACACAGACAGACAGACAGACGTACGGCCGGACCAACAGACGGACAGACACGGACGTAAACACTCACTCACGTCTTTGGGAATAACATGGACGTAGGTGTTTGATCACATTTTTCTCATCTCCATTTCTTTATTTTTAGATTATTTTCATGATTTTCATCGCGCCACACCGTTTTCTTCCTCAAAATATATTGGGCAAAAAGTTAAGAAAAAAAAAACATTTTATATGCGGTTAAATTTGAAAGCAAAAAATGCCGAAAACTAAAGAAATTGCAAAGAAGAAATTATTTTGCATAAAGTGTTTGCCCACAGATGTATTCATAGTATTTAAACATATATGTATACTTACATATAATGCATATAGGTGTTTATAAATAAATAGTGTATAAAAATTAGGTAATCTGGTAGTATAAAAAAACTGGATTCAAAACGATTCCTGCGAGAGAAGAATTTTATTTCAAAATAACTCTTAACTCTTACAACTTATAAACAGGTTTATCAGACAATAAACAAGTTAAAGCGTTAAGTTCGGATATGCCGAATTATATATCACATCCACCATGGATCGCATTCGCATATACAAATAAACTCAAATTACCTAATTTCAGCCCGATTCGATGAAATTTATGGTTTTTGTTGCATTAAGAAATAAAATCTGCGGGGGAACTTTGTATGGGGTCTCCATGGCGTTAAGAAGTCAAATACGACAGAATAATATATGTATCACCTGTATATATCAAATCCGAAAATGGACCGATTGCCCATTTATAATACCACGTTACCTGTAGCTATAAAAAGTATCTGTAACAAATTTCATTTATCTCAATTATTGTAGACTAGCTTTAACCCAGTGCTCTTCGCAGCCCCCATCTTTTATTTATTTTCTGTTTAGGACACCGTAAAATAGATATACCTCTTTCTTTCAAAATTACATGATTATTATATATGGTGCAATATTGTACTATAGAATTCGAACCCTCGTTACATTTCTAGTTTGTGTTCCAAGAGTTACCCTGACATCATGGTACAATATTTATCCCTTTCTACACTATACCTCTGAACGATGAAAAACTATTTTTTTTTTTGGATCATACGTTAGCAACTTTCCCCTAGTTTATGTAGCTACATTCACACTCTGGTACAATATAAAACCACGTTTGTCCCACTGTGTCTATAAAGGTACGAATTTTTTGTACAATATTTTAAAATGATAATTGATATTTCAAGATCCAAATTCGCAAGCTAACGCCGTATTTCAAAATTGTTGTCCCCTATATCGTCGCTTGGATGACCAACTGCAGTAACTGCCATTTTCAAAATTGTTCAGGAGAGAAGTTTTTCTGTTTTTGAGACAATGTCCATTCTTCCCCACGGCGTAATATTTATTATATTTCCAGTTTGCTTTTCTTATTGTGTACTTAACTCCATATTTTTCAATATTATTAACAAAAAAAATAAAAAAAATTAATTATAATGCATGTTTTTCATAAACAATGCAGATACGTCACTTTGTGGGAAAAAAACAAGTAAGAATGTTTCAGTCGGGTAAACCGACTAAGGTATACCCTCACTTTGTGAGTAATGTAATATTAAATATTACACAAATTATTCTGTCAATTTTTGTGGGAGGTACCACAAGGGGTTTAAGAAATACACCTATATTTCGCTGAACAGTAGATACTTTAAATACATTGCACTGTGCCGAATTGTAACCGTTTATATGGACTGGTATATTAACGTTGAGATATTAAATTGTGGCATAATTTGGCCATTTTGCGTGGCAGGTACAAAAAGGGGCGTGGTGATAACGCTCATTATTCACTGGACTATAGGCATTATAAAAGCATTACACTGTACAAAATTTCAAGTATTTGTATACACTGATATTAATTTTATAAACTGTTAACTTTTGGTGCAAAATGGTGCCTTTGTGGGAGAGGTAACAAAAGGGGCGTGACAATAACGCCCACTTTTCACTGGACTGTAGGCACTATAAAAGCATTACACTGTACAAAATTTCAAGTATTTCTAAACACTGGTATTAATGTTATAAGCTTTTAACTTTTAGTGCAAAATGGTGCATTTGTGTGGGAGATAACAAAACGGGCGTGGCAATTTCGCCCATTTTCCTCGAGTTGATAGCGACTAACAAACTAATACTATGTGTGGAATTTCAGAAGATTCGAATACGTATAATAGCAGTTATTAAAGAATCAATATTTCACAACATTTTAACCCTTTGTGGGGGAGGTACCAGAAGGAGTGGACCAATATGGCCCATCTTCGAACTTTGCCGGAGATAGAAAAAAATATTGCCACATACGAAATTTGAAGTCAATCGGTTACTCCTTTCGAGAGTTATCGTACGCACCAGCCAGCAGACAGACAGACACACAGACAGACAGACAGTCGGACGGACATTGCTCATTTGACTTAAAATGACCCAAAACGGATTTCCGGCGAACATACTTGGGGTCTTAGGTCACTCCTTCGATGTGTTACACTTTTTTCCGTAGCAAATGATATATACCCTCGTCACACTAAAGTGAGGGTATAACAAGTAAGAAAGTTTCAGTCGGGTAAACCGACTAAGGTATACCCTCACTTTGTGAGTAATGTAATATATAACATTACACCAATAAATCTGTCAATTTGTGTGGGAGGTACCAGAAGGGGTTTTCCAAATACACATATTTTTCGGTAAACAGTACATTCTTAAATACATTGCATTGTGCTGAACTATAAGCGTTTATGTGCACTGGTATATTAAAGTTACGAGCTATGTAATTTTGGTATGATTTGGTCATTTTGTGTGGGAGGTACAAAAAGGGGCGGGGTGATAACGCCCACTTTTTACAGGACTATAGGCACTATAACAGCATTACACTGTACAAAATTTCAAGTGTTTGTATGCACTGGTATTAAAGTTACAAGCCGTTTACTTTTGGTACGAAACGGTCCATTTGTGTGGGGGGTACCAAAAGGGGCTGGACAATAATGCCAATTTTTTACCGGACTATAGGCGCTACAAAAACATTATACTGTAGAAAATTTCAAGCATTTTTTAAAGTTTTTATTAAAGTTATAAGCAGTTTAATTTTGATGCGAAATGGTCCATTTGTGTGGGAGGTACCAAAAGGGGCATGCCAACTTCACCCTTTTTTCTCGAGTTAATAGCGACTAATATACTAATGTTATGTGCAGAATTTCAAAAGATTCGAATAAGTAGTATAGAAGTTATTAAAGAATCAATATTTCACTAAATTTTAACCCTTTGTGTGGGAGGTACCAGAAGGAGTAGACCAATATAGCCCATCTTCGAACTCACCCGGAGATAGATCAAAATATTACCACATACCAAATTTGAAGTCAATCGGTTACTCCTTTCGAGAGTTATCGTGCGCACCAGCCAGCAGACAGACAGACACACAGACAGACAGACAGACCGACAGACAGACAGACGGACGGACATTGCTCATTCGACTTAAAATGACCCAAAACGGATTTCCTCCGAACATACTTAGGGTCTTAGATCACTCCTTCGATGTGTTACACTTTTTTCTGTAGCAAATGATATATACCCTTGTCACACTAAAGTGAGGGTATAAAAATATACTTAATGTCAGTTACGACTGACGACGCCAAACGGCTAAAGCTAGTCATGAAATTTGGTAGGATGGTAGTCCTTGCTATATAGACGTGCAATATGGAAGGGTTTTTCGGAATTTTGGGCGCACAATGGGTCAAAAAAGAAAAAAAATATGGTATCACAGCCAAATCCAAACGACTGGAGCTGGAATTGCAACATTTCGTGTGAGGGTAGCGCCTAGGGCGAAGATTCGGTATGAATCACAATTTTTCGAAATTAAAAAATTTCGCGCACATTGGGACAAAAAGGGATAAATATGACATCAAAGCTAAGTTCAAATGGCAAAAGCTTGAATCGTCTAATTTGGCTTGAGGGTAGCCTTTGGAACGTAGACTAGACACAAGGAGTTTTTTAGGCAAAAATGGTGGAAAAATGATAAATATTGTGCAGTGGGACAAAACTATGTTGGATATGGTACAGTGGGCCAAACAGTGCTAAATATGGTACAGTGGGGGAAAAATTTAAATTTGTGCAGTGGGTCAAAAATTTGTTAAATATGGCACAGTGGGGCAAAGAGGGTTAAATAAGATTCAGTTGGGGAAAAATTTTAAATTTGTGCAGTGGGATAAAAATATGTTAACTACGGCACAGTGGGACAAAAATGTGTTTAATATTGTGGGGCAACATAGGTTAAATATGGTAAAGATTAAGGTTACGTACGGCACAGTGATTGAAAAATTAAATATTGTGCAGTTGAAAAAAACTGTTTAATATGTTACAGCGGGGCAACAAGTGTTAAATACAGTGGTACAGTGGGGAAAAAATTAACTTTGTGCAGTGGGTCAAAAATGTGTTAAATATGGCACAGTGGGGCAATAAGGGTTAAATATGGTACCGTAGTGCAAAAATGGTAAAATATGGTACGATATGGCAAAAAGGGTTAAATATGATAGAGTAGGGCTAAGGGTGCGAATTTAGCTTTTGGAATATACAGTATGTTTTTCTCTTAATACATACTTATAGTGGCACTGTGATGCAAAAACGATTAAATGGTGTACAGTTGTGGTTTAATGACATTTAGAGGCACATAACGGAAAAGGGATAAATACTGTAATCTTCAGATTATCCTAGCGGGTGACATAGGATATATTAGTTATTTATTGAGGAGGCGTGGCCCCGCTCAAATAAGCCAATTTGGAGTTATTATTTTCTTAGTGATTCCTACTGTTCCTACCTACGAATGGATTATTGAGATTCCTACTGTCGTTATCTGATGATTGGGACTGGACCTTGATCCCGTTTCGAACGCAATCGGTCCAAAAATGGACAACGAGTGGGCTGGGTCCAGCAAGTACTCCATAACTTTTTGCAATAATGGACAAACATTTCGGGAAAACGAAATATTAAGTGACATATTGCACTTACGTCTGTTGGTGAACATTTTTTTGGCATTGTGTCAGTTACGTCTAAAATCATTTACCGTTTTTTGAGAAAACGGTAATATATATATGCACAAAATTCATACACACGTTGTACTTTGACTAGACAAATCGAATGGCGGCCTTAATTCAATTTCTGAAAAATGGTCAGTTACGTTGGTTGGTCATCCATGCGACGATATGTGCCATTTATTTAACTTGTTTTTCCCCACGGTTTAAGTAGAAGAACCTATTTGGAAAAAACTATTTCTTAGCTTTGGTTTATGCTGTAAAAGCTACCTTTGCACTCTTGGACCACATTCAACACTTTATTCACCACTGTTCCATAATAAACACTTTTTATTACACTGTGCTTAAATTAAAAGTGCGAATTTTTATACATATCTGGGACTATTGTTTCCCTTTTTGTCCCCACTTACCACATTTAACCATTTTACCGTATTTAACTTTTTTGCTTCGCCGTACCATAGTTAACATTTTTTGCTCTACTAAACCATTTTTAACATATTTTCGCCCCTCTGTAATATATTGAACCATTTTTTCTTGCCCCCCAACTTCATCATAATTTTAACCTTTTTGCACCACAGTGCTAAAAGCTAAATTTAAAAAAAACATTCTTATTTCATATTTACCCTCTCTCCATGCATCCTTTTTTTGCCCACTGTACTAAATGTACCCTTTTTGATCCACTGTACGATAGTTAACACATTTTTGCCCCACTGTTCCATAGTTAACGCTTTTTGCCACAATGTACCATACTTAACCCATTTTGTTCCACGTTACCATATTTTACTATTTGTGGCCACTCTAACCATTTTTTCCATACTGTACCATATTTTACCATTTGTGTCCCACTGTACCATAGTTAACACATTTTTGTCCCACTGTTCCATAGTTAAAGCTTTTTGACCCCCTATTCCATATTTAACCCATTTGTCCCTCGTTATCATTTCCAACTAATTGTGCCCACTGTACCATAGTTAACCCTTTTTGCCTCACTGTGTCATATTAAACCCTTTGTCTCACTGTACCATATGGGTAATTCCACCAAAAGGTCTACCGTGATCAAAAAAATGAATGCTATTAAAATCACATTAAGGTAATATATTATTATACAAAAATATTCAAATTTTAATAAAACAAGTAAGAAAGTTTCCGACTAAGGTATACCCTCACTTTGTGAGTAATGTAATATGGAATATTAAACGAATTATTCTGTCAATTTGTATGGGAGGTACCAGAATGTTTTTAACAAATACACCTATTTTTCTCTGAATAGTAGATTCTTTAAATACATTGCACTGCGCCGAATTATAAGCGTTTTTTGCACTGGTATATTAATGTTATGAGATATTAAATTTGGTATGATTTGGCCATTTTGTGTGGGAGGTACAAAAAGGGGCGTGGTGATAACGGCCATTTTTTACAGGGCTATAGGGACTTCAAAAGCGTCACCTGTGCAAAATGTTGTTGCATTTTCGTGCATTGGTACTCATGCTGTGAGCTCTTAACTTTTTGTGCAAAATTGTACCTTTGTGTGGGAGGTACAAAAAGGGGCGTGGCAATAGCGCCCATTTTTCACAGTGCAAATGACACTATAAAAGCATTACGCTGTCCAAAATTTAAAGTGCTTTTATACACTGGTATTAATGTTATAAGCTGTTAATTTTGGTCCAAAATGGTGCATTTGTGTGGGAGGTACCAAAAGGGGCGTAGCAACATGGCCCATTTTTCTCGAGTTGATAGCGGCTAATAAACTAATGCTATGTGTGGAATTTCAGAAGATTCGAATAAGTAGTATAGCAGTTATTAAAGATTCAATATTTCACAACATTTTAACACTTTGTGGGGGAGGTACTAGAAGGAGTGACCAATATGGCCCATCTTCGAACTTAGCCGGAGATAGAAAAAAATATTACCACGTACCAAATTTGAAGTCAATCGGTTACTCCTTTCGAGAGTTATCGTGCGCACCAGCCGGCAGACACACAGACAGACAGACAGACAGATAGACAGACAGACAGACAGACGGACGGACATTGCTCATTCGACTTAAAATGACCCAAAACGAATATCCGCCGAACATACTTAGGGTCTTAGATCACTCCTTCGATGTGTTACACTTTTTTTCGTAGCAAATGATATATACCCTCGTCACACTAAAGTGAGGGTATAATGAAAAACGTTCGCGTGTATTTACACAACATTTAAAAAAAAACAATTGCGTAGCGGCAAATTGTAGTTTTGGTTCATTTACTCATTTTTATTGCACCTTTCTTTAAAATTAACCTCGTAAATAGAGGCTTATTATAAATAATCTTCCTAAGGAAAAGGAATGAGGAATAACGGGAATTTTTTGGCTTATCTCTACTACGAATTATATTGTCACGTTCGACACCGAAAAGAAGCATTAGTTGTCAGTAGGACAGAAATATTCAAAGGAAGCGCATGAAACTATTGCTACAAATAGAATTTTTATCAAATACCAACATTCAACAAAAATCAGTTTAAAAAATTATATAGAATTTTTTTTTGTATCCGTTTGAAATTTGTCACGTTCGACACCGTAAGTGAAAAAAAATAAATTTCACGACACACAATTTTATTTCATCTAGTATTTAAGCTATAATAATTGAGCTAGATGACTGAAATTTTGGTATAGAATCTTCTCATAGCTACAGGTAATTTGAAATTGAAAATGGACCCTATCGGTCCATTTTTTGATATAGCCCCCATATATATCATCTGCTCGATTTGACTTCTTAACGTCATAGAGACCACAAATGTCAACTCATCGGGCTGAAAATTGGTAACTGGTGTTTATATATATCTGTAATCCTTCACACGAACAATGATAGTCATAGGTCCATGTTTTTATATAGCCCTTATACAAAGGTCCTTCTTGATCTGTCTTCGAAACGGCATAAAAACCTCAAATTTCAACGAATTGGTCTGAAATTTGGTATAATGAGTTTATTTGTACCCGAAACCATTCATATGCGATCCATGGTGGAGGGTATACAAGATTTGGCATTACCGAACTTAATCCGTCTATACTTGTTTTATTTAAAAATAGTCATGGAAAAAATGTCACGTTTGAACCAACTTAAAAATTAAGTTTAAAAAAAACTACCCAAGATATTGCTATCAAACAAAGAGGATTCAATAACTTCATTATTTTTTAACATATTAAAATTTTCATCTTTAACATATTTTTTTGTAATTTCGCTGAATCTCATGTTTTTAAAGATGTTCACAAAAACTACTTCTATTTTTGTCGCGTTCGAACCGCTCCTTTTTTTTTGTCCTTATTTTCTAATCAATACTTCGCCTGAATAAGACTAAAACGCCAGTGATAATACTATCAACGATCTATAAGATTATGCAAAAGATGAATCGAAAATATGTTTTAATCTGAACTTTTTATCACTTTTAATGTGTACGACGCACAATGGGAAAAAAGGGTAAATACGCGCGCATAGCAGTATTTTTAATCTCACGACTATACCGTTAGAGATAGAGTCCAACGGTTTGGACCATCTTCAAGAGAATTCTTTGGAGAATAATTTGGTGTAGCCAGATTTTGACTTTTTTTCGACTTTGTGGAAATTAGTGTAAAACTCCGAATATAGTGCCAAATTCAGTGATCTTGATTTTAAATTAAAGCTGACAAAATTTAGTTTAAAATCTGTTGCAGATGCTTGATTGTGTGTTGCTGCGTTTTAAATATGCAGACCATTGAAGTTAAAAAATATGTTTGTCAACATTGCGAAAAAAGTCTACAAAACCTGCCATTCTTTTAAAATTGAAACTAAGACAACTTAAATAGAATAAAATTGTGGGCTGCAATATTTTTGAAAGCTGAAATTTTACTATAATGTACTTTACACAATGGTTCGTAGACTGATAATAATAGAAAATTAAATTAAAAACAAAAAATAATCGGTCCACCCTAATACACACAAACTGCGGAAGCGTATATATTTTATTGTAATTATATTTTTATAGGTTTTGTAGAAAAAGTGAAGTATAAAAATTACTATAATCCTTATAATATTAACAAGATCTCTTTTTTTAATCGTACTTGATAAAACTTGCAGCCGCGTGTTAATCCATTTATTCTCGTCCGTTCAGTACCCTTCGTAATTATTATCCGATTTTGCCGAAATTTCACAAACGTTATTTTTTTTAACCAACAAGATAGGTCCATATGTTTCGGGAAAATCGGTTCATAGATTGATATAGCTCCCACACATATTTTCTATATTTAAAGAAAAAAGCACATATTTAAAGTACAAAAATCTGCCATAATCGCAAAAAGTCGCAGATAAACTAGGTACCGTTGGATTCACTCCTAAGTCACCTCTATTCTCTATGTCATATGGTGTGATCCCACGTGATCCAAAAAAGTTGTATTCCATTTACTGTGGATCATTTTTTTTAAAACAAAAAAAACTGTTTTTTTACTTTGAAATATCTCTTCATTGGAAGGCGTTAAAAATACGTTTTATACACAAAAATTAAGATGAATAGTACCTTATTATATGTTGCAAGTCCTATCGCATTTCACCAATAAACGCGAATTCTACAAGCATTTTAGTATATGCATTTTATCATCGCAATGTTATTTGCATTTATTAGTAAAAAAGACAAACTTTGAATGGTCATAACTCGAAATCGCCTGGAGATATTTTCATAAAATTTGTAGGTATTTTCATTAAATGTTATCCACAATAAAATAACACTCCCAAAAAATTGATTTTTGAAAGATGTTTTCAAAGTCCTATGCGCGCATATTTCATCATATTTTCCCATCGTGCGACGGTCACGTTCGACACCGTGGAATTGCCCATGTTTAACAGTTTTTGCCCCACTGCACTACATTTAACCCTCGTTACTCCACTCTACTGTATAGTTAACCATTTTTGTCACACAGTACCATATTTAACCCTTTTTGCCCCACTGTATCATAGTAATTAAACGTTTACCCCACTGTTACATAGATAACGCTTTTTGCCCACTGTAAAATTTTTAACCCATTTTGTCCCACTTTACCATATATAACTATTTTTGCCCCACTGTACCATAGTTAACCCTTTTTGCAAAAAATGTGCATCCATGCTAGCAGACTTAACCCTTTTTCCCCGACTGTACCACATTTATTCATATTTTCTCCACTGTGCATTATTTAACCGTTTTTGACCACTGTGCTCCTAAAACCAAATAAACTCCTCATATCTCATGTTTAAGTTCCAATTTTGGCAGATTGTTCGATTTTTCCCCATGCTCTATAATTAACCCCTCTTGTCCCACCCACTGTGTCTCTTAAAGTTAGAATTACTAAAAAGCACTTCCGATCTCCAGTTTATGTTCCAAAAGTTACCCTGGAACCATTAATCCATATTTGACATTTTGAAGCCACTGTACCATATTTTACACTTTTTGCCCCACTGTGCCCCGAAAACTACGAATACAAAAAAAACTGTCTATCCCTATCCGTTGTGTTAAAGACATCCCTCGCTTAAATTTTCACCATTCTAATTTTAGGCTTCAAATTTGGCGGTGGTACCATATTTATCCCTTTCTGTCCCACTGTGCCCCTTATTTTTTTCAAACAATCGCTCCTTGTTCTAGTTTACGTCCCAAGAGCTTCTCCCACACCAAATTTCACGATTGTAGGTCTTGCCATTTGAATTTGGCTGTTGTACAACATTTTTTCCCTTTTTACCCCACTGTGTACGATTTTCGAAAAATCCTGTCAATTTCTGAGTCTACCTCATAAGGGCTACCCTAACACAAAATTTCACAATTCTAGCTCTTGCCATTTGAATTTGGCTGTTGTGCTACATTTATCCCATTTATCACATTATTCCCTTTTTACCCCACTTTGTACGTAAATGTTCGAATTTCGAAAAATCCTGTAAATTTCTGAGTCTACCCTCACACAAAATTTCACGATTGTAGCTCTTGCCATTTGGATTTGGCCGTTGTACCACATTTATCACCTTTTACCCCACTGTGTGCTTAAATGTTCGAATTTCGAAAAATCCTACCTGAATTCTGAGTCTACCTCCTAAGGGCTACCTCATACTACATTTCAAGATTCTAGCTCATTTCGTTTGGATTTGGCGGTGGTACCATATTTATCCCTTTTTGCCCTATAGTACGAATTTCGAAAAATCCCGCCTTATTGCTCTTCTACATCCCAAGGACTACCCTCCCAATATATTTCATGATTCTAGATTCAGCCGTTTGGCCTGGGCGATGATCAGTCAGTCAATCAGTCAGCCAGTCACGCAACAATTATATATATATAGATTGTAGCAATTACACTGTGCAAAAAAAATCTTTCCCGAACGAAACCAATTGGTATATCGAAACCGCCAAAGGGTTTTTCGAAGTTAGCTCGAATCTTTGTTTTATAGCCCTTTGAAGTTGGGCTATTTTTAGTCCAATTTCCAGATAGTTTCTATATATTGGCAAAAGTCCACTTTAACGGCTACGCCAATAATTTGTGAAGGAGTGACCTAAGACCCTAAGTATGTATGTTCGGCGGAAATCCGTTTTGGGTCATTTTAAGTCATTTGAGCAATGCGGACGGACATCTGTCTGTATGTCTGCTGGTTGGTGCGCACGATAACTCTCGAAAGGATTAACCGATTGACTTCGAATTTGGTATGCAGTAATATTTTTCTCTATCTCCGGCTATGTTCGAAGATGGCCCATCGAAGGAGTGACCTAAGACCCTAAGTATGTTCGGCGGAAATCCGTTTTGGGTCATTTTAAGTCATTTGAGCAATGTCCGTCCGTCTGTCTGTATGTCTGCTGGTTGGTGCGCACGATAACTCTCGAAAGGATTAACCGATTAATATTAAGTAATATTATTAAGTAATATTTATTCTCTATCTCCGGCTATGTTCGAAGATGGGCCATATTGGCCCATACGGCATATTTCATTGCTATTATGTCTAACGACATTAAATGTATTATAAGATTTAGTGCCTCAGTTGGTGTGGTTGTCAGCGCTGTCCACCAGACGACAATGCCGTACTGCATCATCAGTCCGACTACTGTCGTATACAACCAATAAACTATAAGCGGGTTCCGATCCCAGCATTTTCCTGTTTCCCTTTTACAGGTATACAGCGCCATCACAGCCTTCTTTGATCTTTCGAGAATGTTGGGTTTGAAGTACAACTTCTTGTCTAGTAAAATAGATAAGCAAGTATTTTGGGCTTTCAGAGAAGTGAATTTCAATACCACCAAAGGAGATAGACAACTTCCCTCTAATAGCTATGTCGAGTCATCTGCATTGGCAATAACTTTAACACTCATCATTTTGAGAGAAAGCTGAATACCGTTCATAGAGATTTTCCATAGTAGAGGAGATAAAACATTCACTTTGGGGAGTTCCCCTGCTGACAAATCTGTGGAGGTCATTTGACCCTAAGCTCGCTGAAATGTATCTCTTAATAGGAATGTTATGAATCAGTAATTACAGCGGCTTGATTTATGCTACTCGTATTGAACGCTCCTTCTGTATCTAAGAAAGCAACTATAGTATATTCCTTTTCTTTTAGTAAAGGTGACTAGATCATGCAGCGGGGTTTCGGTGGACTTGCTGATTGGAGAGTAGTCTGTGATCAATTTTAGTCCTAAGATAGCTAACTATCTATTCATCTCTTCAGGGTTTTAAGGAGAAATCATCGGCCGGATACCCTTAACATCTGTATGGGACCTTTTCCTGCTCTTGGGATCAAAACAACCTTGCTTTCTCTCCATTTTGTTGCTATGTAGGCCTGATTGATAAAGGGTGGGCCAATACAATTTTAAATTTGAACTACCGATTACTTTGACTTATGATTTAAGCCCTTTGGATTATTATCTGTGGGGAGACATTAAGGATAAATGTTACGCAAAGCATCCAGAGACAATTGAAGCGTTGTAAGATGAAATCGAAGTTGCTATTGAAGAGATTCGACTCGAAACAATCGACAATGTACTGAAAAATTGGGTTGGTAGTCATATGAATGATATTGTGTTCTATATTAAATGACAAAGTTCAAAATTTCCAATAAAACCAGCAATTTTAAAAAATTATCCGTACTTATTTTTTATAGCCTATTCAAATTTAAAATTTTAAATGGCCCAACTGTACCTGAGTCCATTCGATGCTGATCAGTCGTAGTGAACGGACGTGTTTAGCACAGAGCGGATAGTTAAAATCTATTATACCTATTACGCAATCGCAAAAAATAAAACAAAATCTGTACAAAGTCTGGAAGGCCTACATCGTAGTACCTATTACGGGCTAATACGGAAAAAAAATCATTGGCGGGGATGCCTTCGCGTTCCGATGGAGCGGGGTTCCCCAATCGTCCTACTGCCCGTCCGTTGGTCTTGGCCAAAGCCGACCACACCAAACATGGTGAAAATTTCCCCCCAGTACTCACAACAGGTGGTACGGTGAGGGGAAAACGTCACGTCCGACCGTCAAAACGGAAACACAATGAGCACCGGATAGCGCTCAGAGTTCTGACGAAGTTGGAGGCTGTTGAGGTTTCGGCTCTTACCGAAAAACAAAAAGAGTCACTTACCTGGGCTAAAGGCGTCTTAGATGCTTCTAAGGCCAATCAGCCGGCTGAAAGAGCCACAAATTCAGCTGTGTTAACGGCTAATAAAGTCAAAAGAATCAGATCACCTGATGAACCCCTGCCCTCGAAAAAGGCAAGAGGCCCAAATGTCACTATCAACAGGACACTCACCAAGCCCTTCAATGAAGTGGCGAAGGAGAGTCTAGTGATGGCCGTTATAGACAGAAGTAGTGAGGATGGATCCATCCTCAAGGACAAATGGAGCCATGTGCAATCAGCCATTATGGCTCATTACCTCGATGTCCGTAGAGAGATGCCGGGCACACCACCAATCTGCAACGATGCAGGATGGCATCAGGGGAGAGTAAAGCTCTTACATTTCGGTGATGCCAGATCAGTAGACCTGTATAAGGCTGCTCTTAGTCGAGCGGGTGAGGTGTGGCCGGGTGCCCAGTTGGATATTGTCGAAAAAAAACAACATCCCTAGTCATCCTAGAGCCATCACCTGGGTTACAGAAGAGCCCTCCAACCCGGCTGACATATTAGAAATAATAAAAGATTCCAATCCTGGTCTGCCCGCCCATAATTGGAGAATCAGCAAGGTGGGTGAGGCGGATGGTAAAAAGCGGCAGGTCAATTTGATCCTTAACGCTGAATCCACCTCCCATATACAACGTGCAAGTGCAACCCTACAGTATGGCTTCGAGACTATAGTCTTGAAGGTATACAAGCAGGATATAGTTCCCACTGCGGAAGGTGAGTCGTCCACCGTGGTTGAAACACAGCTTTCTGGAAGTGCGGAGGTATCCACGCCCATTATTTCGGGTGACTCCAACTCTAACAGAAGATCTGTAACGTCCTACTCTGAGGACGAAAGCTCTACTTCTGACACAGAGGGGCTGAGGGGAGTCTCCGGACTCTTTGACGCATCTGGCGGGGACACGCTTCTCGATGATACGGACGAAGAGTTCGATAACACCCTTGTAGGGGTGGAAGTTAATCTGTCAATTACCAATGATGGTAAGAATTTTACAGATTAACCTCCATCACGCTAAAGCAGCCTCAGCGGCTCTATTGCTGCGCCTGTCCACAGGTGCAGTAGACATCGTCCTGATACAGGAGCCCTACGCAGTGGGAGGAAGGGTGTGCGGTATCAGGACACCCAACTTTAAACTGCTTGTGGCCAACTGTGAAGGCACTCCAAGAACCTGCATTTTGGCCAGGAAAGATCTAAGTATCTTTCTCCTGGCTAATTTAAGTGGTAAAGACCAAACATCTGCTAGTCTGGAGATCGGTAATCGCATATATTGGGTGGTCTCCAGTTACTTGCCTTATGAAGCTGTAGTACCGACTGCTCTATTCAGGGAAGTAGTAGAAGAAGCAACATCTGACGAGGTCGAGCTGATTGTTGGCGCAGACACGAACGCTCATCATACTATCTGGGGTAGTACGGATATAAACAATAGGGGTGATTCGCTTCTTGACTTTATTCTAACTACCAACCTAAGTATTTGTAACATAGGTAATAAACCGACCTTTACAATTAAAGACAGACAAGAAGTACTCGACGTAACGTTTGCTACTGACCGGCTGTCAGACAAAATTATTGGGTGGAATGTACTAGACGACCACTCATTCTCAGATCACCATTATATTGAGTTCAAACTCGCTGAAAAAGCGCCTGAACCTGCCGTCCACAGAAATGTGAGAAAGACAAAGTGGCACCTGTATGAAAAGAATTTCAAGAAAGTCCTCAACTCCAAACTTCTGTACGAACCGAATGACAAAGCCGGTCTGGATCATCTGGTCGAGCATATCACCACATCATTCAATAGTTCCCTTGAAGAAGCCTGTCCAAAAACAAGGTACAAGGGTAAAACTAAACCCCAATGGTGGACTTCTGAGCTAACGGCTATGAAAAAGACCTGCAACAAGCTATTCAACAAGGCTAAATCTACTGGGGTCGCTAATGTTTTGGATGCCTATAAAGAGCAACTCAAGATCTATAAGAAGGAGCTTAGAAAGGCGCAAAGACGCTCTTGGTATACTTTCTGTGGCGAAGTGGAAAAGGTCTCCGACGCCGCAAGGCTGAGGAAAATATTATCAGCTTCACCCTGTACAGTGGGTTACTTGCAGGATGAGGCAAATAATTGGACCAAAAACAGCGAGCAGTCGCTCAATGTACTGCTCGACACACATTTCCCGGGGAACTCTCTAACAGAACCAGAGGATCAGCAGGACCAACAAGAGTGCGAGTGGACTGCGAGCGTCGCTAGCTTGTTGACTGTAAGATCCAGAATAAGCTGGGCTATTAATTGCTTTGAGCCCTTCAAGTCACCTGGACCAGACGGCATCACTCCAGCAGAAATGCAGAAAATGTTGAAATACATTATCCCCTGGCTGGAGAAAATTTATGTAGGCTGTATCAGGCTTTCATACATCCCGAATCGATGGAGGGATACCAAAGTGGTATTCATACCAAAAGCGGGGAAGATATCACACACTAGGCCAAAAGACTTCAGACCAATTAGCCTATCCTCCTTCCTATTGAAAGGTCTGGAACGACTTTTAGATTATTTCATTAGGGAAAACCTGGATACAAAACTCCTGTCAGTGAACCAACATGCTTACAATAAGGGGAAGTCTACAGAATCAGCCCTGCACGAACTTGTGAGCACTATCGAATCGTCCCTGCATTTCAAGGAATTCACCATGGTGGCATTTCTTGACATAGAAGGGGCTTTTAACAACATTCACTCAGATGCAGTAATTGCGGCACTGTCACATCTTAATGTTAACTTTAGTTTGATTAGACTAATTCAAAGTCTGCTCAACAGAAGACGCATAACAGAGGCTTTTAGAGGGTGTTTTTACGATTTCTTAAAATGGGGCCAAAAATTACAGTTATGTGGGGGAGCTAGAGGGTTTTAGGTTAGGGTGGCAGCCGTATTTTTTATACAAGCTCACATAGACCAGTTTAGGTCCCTAGTGTTACCACGGGCTGAAATGCCCCTCATCGAAACCAACCTGTTTGATATACAAATTTGTCGATATTACGAATATCGGTACTGGAAAGATCTGTTAGGCTGCCTAGAACAGCCGACCCCAGTATGTCCAGTCGTCGTTTACTCAGAGCGGGACAGTCGCATAGCAAGTGCTCAATGCTCTCCACTTCTTCCTCATCTCCACAGCTTCTGCAGAAGTCATTAGAGTCAATACCCAATCTTTTGGCGTGTTCACCGATCAAGCAGTGTCCCGTCAGAACTGATACTAACGTAGACAATCTTTGCCTCTCTAGTGCGAGGAGATATTTTGATCTTCTCAGGTCATACCTTGGCCAGATTTGTCTAGCTACCCTGCAGGTGCCGATTTCTGTCCATCTTTCGTTGGACTGCCTGATTGCCTCTTGCCTAAGCCAAAGCTTGCACGTGGATAGTGGCGCACCAATATATGCAAATTCTTCGAGAATTTGTAATGTCGTCCCTTTCCTAGCAAGTTCATCGGCTTTGCAGTTCCCCGGGATATCCCTATGCCCAGGCACCCATATGAGGTGTATATTAAACTGCTCAGCCATCTCGTTAAGAGATCTGCGGCAGTCGAGGGCTGTTTGTGAATTTAGGGATGTTGCCTCCAGAGAATTGATGGCAGCCTGGCTGTCCGAGTAAATGACAATGCCAGTGTTGGTTACTATGTTGCGACTCAGCCACTTGGCTACTTCCCATATTGCCATTATTTCGGCTTGATAGACACTGCAGGTATCTGGTAGTCTGTGAGCTATATCCAATCTAAGCTCTGCACAGTGTACTCCGAAGCCAACCTTTTCATCAAGCTTCGAACCATCCGTGTAAAATTGGAGATGGTTTCTATTACCTGGTTTTCTTCCAACCCATTCATCTCTCGCGGGAATCATAGTGATGTAATTTCTCTCGAAGGTGTACACCGTTGGTATATAGTCCACTCGGTCGGTTACCATAGCACTACAATTTGATATCCTCATGTGACCGTAGTTTTTGTACCTCCACATTGATAGGCAGTTTAATCTTATTGCCGCTTTGGTTGCAACTTCTCTCGCCACAATATTAATCGGCAGTATATGGAGTAGGGCTTGTAGAGACTCGGTCGCTGTAGTCCTTAAGGCTCCGCTTATGCTCAGGCAGGCTGTTCTCTGAACCTTTGTAGCAGTATAGGACGAACTTCTGCTATATATATCCAGTGGACGATTTTAGGAGAGAGGCCCCACCGCGACCCTACAGCCTTTTTGCAGGAATATAAGGCGACGTTGGCCTTCCTTACACGTTCCAATACATTAAGTCTAAATAACAGTTTTCTATCTAGAATTATTCCTAAAAATTTTGCACTTTCAGAAAAGACTAGATCTGTTCCATTTATCCGAGGTGGAGGGTGCACATGTGTGACTTTATTCATCTTAGTAAAGAGAACCAATTCTGTCTTGTTTGGGTTTATGCCCAAACCGCTGCTTCTGGCCCATCTAGCCAATTTGTTGAGAGCCACCTGCAGACTGTCTCGGAGGACGTTTTCGAATTTGCCACTCACTGCGATTGCCACATCGTCCGCATATGCCACGACCTTGCTGCCACAACGTTCTAGATCTAGCAGGATTTCATTCACCGCTAGGTTCCAAATTAGTGGAGACAGTACTCCTCCTTGTGGGGTCCCTCTGTTTACAAACCTTGTTAGAGTTGTGGACCCAAGGCATGCTGTTATGCGTCTTCGGTTGAGCAGACTTTGAATTAGTCTAATCAAACTAGAGTTAACTTTTAGATGTGACAGTGCCGCAATTACTGCATCTGAGTGAATGTTGTTAAAAGCCCCTTCTATGTCAAGAAATGCCACCATGGTGAATTCCTTCAAATGCAGGGACGATTCGATAGTGCTCACAAGCCTTATTGTAAGCATGTTGGTTCACCGACAGGAGTTTTGTATCCAGGTTTCCCTAATGAAATAATCTAAAAGTCTTTCCAGACCTTTCAATACGAAGGAGGATAGGCTTATTGGTCTGAAGTCTGCATTTCCTGCATTTTCCTGGCCAAAATGCAGGTTCTTGGAGTGCCTTCAGAGTTGGCCACAAGCAGTTTAAAGTTGGGTGTCCTGATACCGCACTCCCTTCCTCCCACTGCGTAGGGCTCCTGTATCAGGACGATGTCTACTGTACCTGTGGACAGGCGCAGCAATAGAGCCGCTGAGGCTGCTTTAGCGTGGAAGCGTGTCCCCGCCAGATGCGTCAAAGAGTCCGGAGACTCCCCTCAGCCCCTCTGTGTCAGAAGTAGAGCTTTCGTCCTCAGAGTAGGACGTTACAGATCTTCTGTTAGAGTTGGAGTCACCAGAAATAATGGGCGTGGATACCTCCGCACTTCCAGAAAGCTGTGTATCAACCACGGTGGACGACTCACCTTCCGCAGTGGGAACTATATCCTGCTTGTATACCTTCAAGACTATAGTCTCGAAGCCATCCTGTAGGGTTGCACTTGCACGTTGTATATGGGAGGTGGATTCAGCGTTAAGGATCAAATTGACCTGCCGCTTTTTACCATCCGCCTCACCCACCTTGCTGATTCTCCAATTATGGGCGGGCAGACCAGGATTGGAATCTTTTATTATTTCTAATATGTCAGCCGGGTTGGAGGGCTCTTCTGTAACCCAGGTGATGGCTCTAGGGTGACTAGGGATGTTGTTTTTTTTCGACAACATCCAACTGGGCACCCGGCCACATCTCACCCGCTCGACTAAGAGCAGCCTTATACAGGTCTACTGATCTGGCATCACCGAAATATAAGAGCTTTACTCTCCCCTGATGCCATCCTGCATCGTTGTAGATTGGTAGTGTGCCCGGCATTTCTCTACGGACATCGAGGTAATGAGCCATAATGGCTGATTGCACATGGCTCCATTTGTCCTTGAGGATGGATCCATCCTCACTAATTCTGTCTATAACGGCCATCACTAGACTCTCCTTCCACTCTCCGCCACTTCATTGAAGGGCTTGGTGAGTGTCCTGTTGATGGTGACATTAGGGTCTCTTGCCTTTTTCGAAGGCAGGGGTTCATCAGGTGATCTGATTCTTTTGACTTTATTTGCCGTTAACACAGCTGAATTTGTGGCTCTTTCAGCCGGCTGATTGGCCTTAGAAGCATCTATGACGCCTTTAGCCCAGGTAAGGGATTCTTTTTGTTTTTCGGTGAGAGCCGAAATCTCAAAAGCCTCCAACTTCGTCAAAACTCTAAGCGCTATCCGGTGGTCATTGTGCTTCCGTTTTGACGGTCGGACATGACGTTTTCCCCTCACCGTACCACCTGTTCTGAGTACTGGGGGGAAATTTTCACAATGTTTGGTGTGGTCGGCATTGGCCAAGACCAACGGACGGACAGTAGGACGATTGGGGAACCCCGCTCCATCGGAACGCGAAGGCATCCCCGTCAATGAATTTTTTTGTCTGTATTAGCCCGTAATAGGTACTACGATGTAGGCCTTCCAGACTTTGTACGTCCGTTCACTACGACTGATCAGCAACGACTAGAGGGTTAATATGTTCCACAAAAATATTGGCCCTAATATTTTCTATAAAGTATTTTCTATAAAAATATATTTTTGTTACATAACAGTCAAATACTTACATTTTTGGGGTACCATGTGGTTTTTTGAGCTATTTAGGGTGCCTAGGCACGTTCAGATTGTATTGATATGTTCACAAAAGTTTTTCAGATTTACGTTGGCTACAATTTTGCCAAGCATTGTTAGTGAAAAATTACTAGTCCCCGGAAGTTATGCTGGAAAAAGTGAAAAAAAAATATTTTTTTCCTTCACTTTTTCAAAAAAAAAAGCACCGGAAAAATTTTTTTTGCAAAAAATTTTAACAGGATTTATTTAGCATATTCTTAGCTACATTATTGCCAAACATAGTTAAGCGGTATCACCAAGTCTGAATTAGATGTTGGACAAAAGCTGGTGACACCTTTTTCGAGGGGCCCACTGATTTTCAGAAACTTTGGAGGCCCATAAAAAAATTGGTCACCAATTTCGCCAAACCGAGTATAGGTTTGATAGTAGAATCGAACCTATACTGTCAAGACCGTGTAGTTTTTTTTTGTTGCACAGTGTTATCAGTACTTTTTTTATAGCCGATTCAAATTTAAAATTTTAAATGGCCCACCCTGTACAATATATGGAAAACAATATATATATAACCATTAACTCTGTATTAATTGTATTAACTCTCGAAAGGAGTAACCGATTGACTTCAAATTTGGTATGCGGTAATATTTTTCTCTATCTCCGGCTAAGTTCGAATATGGCCCATATTGGTCCACTCCTTCTAGTACCTCCCTCACAAAGGGTTAACATTTAGTGAAATATTGATTCTTTAATAAATTCTATACTACATACTCAAATCTTTTGAAATTCTAAACATAGAATTAGTTTAGTAGTCGCTAATACCTCAAGAAAAATGGGCGAAGTTGCCACGCCCCTTTTGGTACCTCCCACACAAATGGACCATTTTGCACCAAACAGCTTATAACTTTAATACCAGCGCATACGTACTTTAAAGTTATTGAATGCAATATAAGTTGATAATAAATTAATTTTAAAAAAATCAATTTTACGAATATTTTGGGACTGATGGTGAGGGACTGAACTTTCTTACTTGTTCTGAATTGTTTTGTTAATGAAAAATGTTTTTATTTTGAAAGCAATCCAATTGGTTTTAGATTACACATCTGCCCAAAACACATGCTATTGGCAATGTTATAAGACGATTTAATAGTAAAACTACAAAATGCACTTCTACTTCAAATGGTACATCGTACTCTCATTTGGTTCAAGTGTAACGACATACAACGTATACCACCAGCATAAAATGCAATCCTTAAAACCCTCAATAGATTAAGAGTCAGCACGTGTTTTGCTGAGGTACAAATTTCATGGAAGAAGCCTTAAGTCTTGTAACTAATTACCTTGTTTATTGTACATAATTTCAGACGAAAAAAATAATGTGATCCACTTACCTGAAAAGAAAAAAAGGAAAACAAAATTTTATTAAAATATGTTGAAACCAAGTAAGAAAAATGCAATGGGTATACCCTCAATTTCTGAGAAGCGGTGTAGCAATTTTGCGTATTCATTTGTCAGACTGTAATCAGGGGAAAAGTACGTAATACGAGTAGGTACATATAAAATACAGGATATGAAAATATTTAGATTACACAGTATAGGTTCGATTCTTCTACCAAAGTGTACAATGTATACTCTGTTTGGCGAAATTGGTGACAATTTTTTTTATGGGACTCCAAAAGGTGACATCAGCACTTTTTCAACAACTAATTCGGACTTGGTGATGCCGCTTAACTATAATTGGCATAAATGTAGGTAAGAATATGCTGAAGTTTCTTTACATTTTATGCGAAAAAAATTTTTCCCGCACATTTTTTGAAAAGGTAAAGGAAAAAAATAATTGTTTTTACTGTTTTCAGCATAACTTTCATGGACTCGTAATATTTCACTAACAATACTTGGCAAAATTGTACCCAAGGTAAATCTGAACAACTTTGGTGAACATATCAATATAATCTGAACGTCTATAGGCACCCTAAACAGCTCAATAAGTACACATTGTACCTCAAAAATGTTAGTATTTCACTATTATGTAACAAAAATATTTTTTTGGTGCAGGAAATTTTCAGCAACCTTATAGAAAATATTAAAGCCAATATTTTTGTGGAACATATTAACCCTGTATCTCCACCACACACTGTAATTTTTGTTTTTTTTAGACGTGTGGTTTTCAATCTGGCAATACTTTTTTCGGAGTGGCCTCCAAGATCGTGCACAAGAGCCAAGGAGTTGCTTCGCTTGCACGAAAGTGGCCAGTTACCGAATTTGGTTTTCGCCGATGAGAAGCCATTCCAAATTGAGCAGTTTGTGAACAAACAAAATGATCGGTTTTACTTGCCAAAGAGGTCAGCTGAAAATTTACACCTTCGATTGGCCACCAGAACTCAAGCGTCGCCGATGGTAATGGTGTGGGCCGCCGTAACGGCCGATGGTCGCTCCCCGCTCGTATTCATCGACCATGGGGTCAAAATAAATGCCGAATATTATCGGGAAAATGTCCTAAAGATAGCATTAAAGCCCTGGGCAGACAAACATTTCGACCGCAGACCATAGACATTCCAACAGCACTCAGCACCATCGCACTCAGCACGCGTCAACCAAGAATGGCTTAAAAAGGAGGTTCCTCGCTTCATTTCTACCGCACAATGGCCACCAAGATCTCCGGATCTCAATCCGTTGGACTTTTGCGCCTGGGGCATTTTAGAGAGTAAGGTTCGCACTAAAAAATACAAAAGTATCGATCATCTCAAGACGGTGCTTCGCCGGGAATGGGCCAAAATACCGCAGAGCCACTTTCGTGCAGCGTGTGATGGCTTTGTCGGCCGTTTGAAGGCCATAATTCGTGCCAAAGGTGGCCAATTGGAACTAATCTAAACTGTTTCTAAAATTTTATGTTATTTCCGACATTTTTTGCTTTTGAACAATAAAATTTAAAAAGAAATTAAAAAAATAAATCAGCCACCCTGTATACCCTCCTCTCTATGGTGAGGGGATAAAAACACTATGTACATATCCTCACAATTATGAAATATTTTAACTTAATTCTAGTTAACTTGTACTTTTTTGAGTAATTTGAAATAATACAAATTCAGCATACTTTTTCCCTATTGCAAGTAAATAGTTACTTAAATTTAGGAAAATTAAATTAAGTTAATGCAAAAGGAAAAAATAGTGTTTTCTTGGGCTTTTGGTCCTTAAAATTTGTATGCGATTTTGTCCGCCTCCTCCTCTCTCCAGCATTTATATGTTCGAATCACTAGAAACACCTCTTTTTTATCTCCTTCTTGGATTACTCTCTTCTTCTTTATTTTAGGAAATAAAATTGATTATTAGACATGAAATTTTCAAAATTATATAAAATTTACCTCCGCTCCGAATACGATTCCGAATACGATATCCGAATACTACTCCGAATACGATAGGTTGAGCTGAATTAATTATCGCAGATGGCTTTTGACCTGGTGAATCCAAAAATCAGAGGGCCGTAACAGAATAACGAATCGCTGAAATTTTATTCACTTTTTTAAATTTTTGCAAAAATTTCACATTTTGTCCTTGGCATTTTTAATAGTATAAACATCTGAAATTCATTTCTATGTTCTTCGGGCGTACTGCTGTGGTGCACTTAACAAGCATGGATACTTATTTGATGATTGAAGTCTTGTACGCGAAGAACGTGACACTTTTGTCCCTGCACACCCAGTGCAGGGTACGGATATGGCGGAAGTGTATATGAAATAAAACGATTTTTAACGCTCTATTCCGAAATCGGAGGGCCGTCATTTTATTTTGATGATTGTGCAAATTATGCTCATTGCAAAAATTATATTTCCACAAAAATAATGTTCGTATGAAAATGTTACCTGGTCGATTTTTGGATTCGCTTTATTTATCCGAATAATGAAGCTACAGCGAATATTTTGTCATAGGCTGATAGAAATGCTAATGTTCTATGATTGTAATTTTAGTTTTCCGAAATCCGCTGAAAATTGCATTTTCATACAATTTTTTATACCCTACACCACACTGTGGTACAGGGTATTATAAGTTTGTTTCACGGCAGACGTTTGTAACACCTGAAAATAACACAGATAGACCCACCGAAAAGTATCCGCCGATCGACTCAGAATCACTAGCATGTCTGTCCGTCCGTCCGTATGTCCATGTAAAGTTGGCTGTTAGATTTGACCCTTTAGTCCTATAGAAGCTGTATTTTACATCCAATTGTTTTGAAATTTAGAATGGTAGAGCTTCTTGATCCATGAACCAACATTGCCGAATTGGAAGAAAATCGGTTAAGATATAGCTATAGCTCCCATTAGACCATTTATTATTTTTTCGGTACTGATTTCCGGGCCGAAAAAGTTTCCATTTGGCCTACAAACCTCCAATAAAAAATTTGGTGCCGATTGGATAACGCTAAGGTCTGCCCAAAGTTGTTTGAAAACACAAAACTCACTTTACATCAAAAATAATGAATAATAAGATATGTCATCCCGGAGCGAGTAAGTTATCAGATACGAACGAATAGAAATTTCAACGAGTAGGACTTCAAAGAGTGAGGTTTTCCGCGGATTTCGGACCGATTTTCCCGAATTTTTTGTAATTGTCACAATTAAAAAATTAATATTAATCGATTAGTGCAAAAAAAGTTGAAATCACCTTTGCGGAAAAGTGTTTTTTCGCGTGTGACATTTCATTCCTATTCGTCCGTAACTGATAGATTTTCATAATTTATAATTTTTGCTTTACATGAACAAAATTTAGGTTTTTATCAAATGTCACATGTTCAAGTAATTAAAAAATATTTTATTAGCATGAAAAGTTTTTAAATGATCTTTGAATAAAATTTTCTTTCTTACAAGTCGTAAACAATCAAAATCGACCGAGAAACGAAAAAGTTACAGCAGTTTTCATTTGAATTTTACGTCATGACAGGGCATGCATGCACACCGACATGGCCTCTATGCTTGTGCATGCATGAAAAAAACAACGGATTTGCATGATAGTTGATTTTTCGCATCAGTCTGACATTTTTCTACTGGTCAAATAAGAAAACATAAGCAGAACTTTGCAGCGCGCTATACGGCCATGCAACAGGGTCGTTTACAGAACGCGCTCTGCCTCCAGCCTAAGTGAATTGAGAAAGGGACAGCTTCGCACAAAATTTAATTTTAGTCATATTCTTATTTGTCTCCAGACCGACCACATCCAAAATGGTTACTAGATCCAGTGATAAATTTCGCATCGTATAATCAGTTGGGCATGTATCACATACAATATTTGGAGCCAAACTGCCGTCAAACAGACAGATATTTCATGATGTGATAACTGTAATGTATAATGCTGCGACGCCTCTGACAACTGTTGGTGAGCTTGTGATTAATCGATCTACACATCAAAATTTTTGGGCGCCCCCAAAATCCCGGCTGGTACTGGACAAAAAATATGGCCAAAGTCGTTCATGATACACTCATCAAATACAGGTCAAAACACTGGATCGTGCATTTTGTTGCAGAACAAATTAGATCGAAAATTAATCAAGTTCCTATGTTCTCATCACATGATGGAGATAGTATTGAAACATGTGTTTGAGGTTAAACTTCGGCGACTTGTGGTCCTGAAGTGCCTATTTTTATTCGTTTTGCTGCCGTTTGGGTAAGTCTCGACCACAAATCGTTTAAAAACGGACTCGCAGATCCAATTGTACGCTCAAAAATAAGTAATGCTGACTGCGAAGTCATTAAGAAATTCTGCATTAAACAGCTAAATGAAACACAAATCCGAGCTGATTACAAGGAACTATTACAATTAACAATAATGTTTCTTGGTGGTGTCGGCGAAAACTTCCGAACACCTGGTCCAACATCCCACGCAAGGTTCATGGGAAAAGGCATTTATGCCTTAAAAATATACCTATTTCTAGAGCAGTTTGCATTGACAAAACGAGAGTCCAGTGGGCGTGGTTTACATGCAAAATGCCATACGAGCACCAAATCAAGATATACACTTGTTGAAAGACAAGATGTGTCTGAAGCGGTTTTGAAGAAATGGAAAAATCATTTGTGGTATTTGGCCCTAGAATCAATGGCTTTGGCATTTTTCGATTCGGATGTTTCACTCGAAGAGAAACGAAAAATGGTTAGGCATCTGCAATCAACAGAGCCCGTCGTAAATCTGGAAAACGATCGAAAATTATCCGACCCGAAACTATTGCTGTGTAATAATTTGAGCGATTTCGTCTCATACAAAACCAAACATTCTTTCGGTGCTTTTGGATTGAGTACTGAATTTTTAAAGCATGACCCATCCATTTGGTAAGATTATCAAGATACTCTCGATGTTTGTCGTAATCTGTTTGTTGTTAACGACACTGCTGAACGCGGTGTACAATTTATGAATGATTACAACAGAATACTTACGAAAGACGAAGAACAACAACTGTTAACTATGGTACTGTGAGACAAAGGGTTTAATATGACACAGTGGGGCAAAGAGGGTTAACTATGGTACAGTGGGGCACAATTAGTTGAATATGGTAACGTGGGACAAAATGGGTTAAATGTGGTACAGTGGGGCAAAAAGCTATAACTATGAAACAGTGGGACCAAAATGTGTTAACTATGGTACATTGGGGAAAAACTGATTAAATATAGTGGACAAAATATAGTAGGACAAAAAGGTGTTAAATATGATTCAGTGGGCCCAAAAGGGTTAAATATGGTACTGTGGGTCAAAAAGTGTACATTTAGTACAGTGGACAAAAATATGGATGCAGGGATAGATGGTAACTTAAATATGAAATAAGAATTGTGGTGCAAAAAGGTTAAAATTAATTATGATGAAGTTGGGGCAAGCAAAAATTGTTCAATATGTTACAGAGGGTCGAAAATGTGTTAAATACGGTTTAGTGGAGCAAAGAGGCTTAAATATGGTAAGGTGAAGCAAAAAGCTATTTACGGTAATATGGTTAAATGTGGTAAGTGGGGGGAAAAAGGGAAACAATAGTCCCAGATATGTATAAAAATTTGTACTTTAGAAGCAGAGTGTAATAAAATTTGTTTAATATGGAACAGTGTTGTCCCAGAGGCATTCCAGTGCTAAGAAATTGTTTTTTCCAAATAGGTTCTTCTACTTAAACCGTGGGGAAAAACAAGTTAAATAAATGGCACATATAGGGAACAAAAATGTTGAAATACGGCCTAAGGTTGCGAATTTAGATCTTCAAATATTAATTATGATTTTTAAATATTGTACAATCGTGCAAAATTGTTTATGAGACATATAGGTTTCGATTAATCCAAGGTGTAATAAGATTTTTTGTAAGAACCTTCTCCTCCTTCTCAACTGTTGCGTTTTCTACATAATTAGAAAATATATTAATGAAATTAGATGTATCATCTGAAGCATTACCTGAAAACTGCATCACTGATAACCTAGTATTGACGTTTTCTCTCAACATGCTATGATTGCACTGACGATAATATCTTGTTGTGTATTCTAAATCTCTTGTATTACAAATTACTTTGCAAGATATTAAGTTATGATCTGAAATGCTACATTCTATTGAATCACCTAAAATCCAATATCGCCCATTTTCCTCGAGTTGATAGCGACTAATAAACTAATACTATGTGTGGAATTTCAGAATATTCGAATACGTATAATAGCAGTTATTAAAGAATCAATATTTCACAACATTTTAAACCTTTGTGGGGGAGGTACCAGAAGGAGTGGACCAATATGGCCCATCTTCGAACTTAGCCGGAGATAGAAAAAAATATTACCACATACGAAATTTGAAGTCAATCGGTTAATCATTTCGAGAGTTATCGTGCGCACCAGCCAGCAGACAGACAGACAGACGGACGGACATTGCTCATTCGACTTAAAATGACCCAAAAAGGTTTTCCTCCGAACATACTTGGGGTCTTAGGTCACTCCTTCGATGTGTTACACTTTTTTCCGTAGCAAATGATATATACCCCCGTCGCACTAAAGTGAGGGTATAAACAGCATATTTGTAGATTTGTAATCCAGTTATTGAGCAAAAAGGTGAGAGATGGAGATTTGAGTACAATAGCTTGCGAACAAACTTAAAATGGGCAGAAAGACGGACGGACACACTTGGTTCAATCGCATCAGCTAGTGATATTAAGGTGGGTATATCTCCAATATTTTCAGATGTTACAAACACTGGCCCCAAAACAAACTTATAATATCCTGTATCACAGTTTAAATGATATACATATATGTAATACATATATTAGTAACAGCCCTAATTGGTTTTTTTTTACATTTTGATGCTTTGAAATTAAACAATTTTTTTGATGAAATCTGTAAATGTGTTTGCCCTCGAAGACTTTTAATTAGATTTTAATCCATCGCGATAACACTGTATTGCAACACGCGTTTTCATGTCCATGTTCGAGACCATCGCCTGATAATCAATCTTTTTTGGACACTGCGATGCGCAGCACAACACTTAAGCAAATGTTGCGATACAATGTGGGATGAAACGAACAGGAACTTATCATAGTTTGTGTATCAGTACTTACTCACATCAGAAACTGAAGTGAAAATGCTTTAATTATGCCAAAGTCCGATTTGTATAAGTATATTAGAATGGGTCGACTGTAATACAAGTGATCAAAACACTTGTTTTATATTACATATCTAAATACAATGTTATGTAAATGTAATATTTAATATGAAAACACATTGTCGATGTCTACCTCAAAAAAAATTTAGCATTTTCTTTGCCATTTTATCAAAACTCCACTTTTTTAACACATTTTTGAAATTATAGTGACGCTAAATTCGAGGGACTACATTATTTCCACTTAAAATTGTGCATACATTTTCTAGAACTTCATGTCGACGATGCAAAATTTTTTCAGAAACGAAATCCGTCCAACCTAATATCCACACATGGAATACATTCGCCAATAGACATTTGTGTTTGTACATATATACATATTTACTCGTACATATGGCAGAACATATTATGGGTGGCAGATAACAAGATGAACAAAAAAGAACGTTTCCCTCTGCAAACGGGCACTTTATTAAAAGAAAAGAAAAATCACACCTAAAACATTACATCAAGTGTTGGAGTGTTGATACAGATGCGAATGTTTTTCGCTGCACAGTGTGCGATTTACTAAAAGTCTGGGTACAAAGGTCTTTCTATGTTAGTTTGAAAGGTAAATATACCACTGTACAATACTCCTGGCGGGAGGATAGTCTCATTACCAATTGATAGCCCTGAGTGAGTACAATAAGTCCTTCCAAGGACAAGTTAGCCGTAGGTCAACATTTTGTCGCAGAAGCTGTATACTTTTTTGAATTTATCCCTCCGAAGTTGTTGTAGAAAATTGTGAAAATGTACCTTTGTGTTAATTTTTGGAAAATATGTATCATTATGTATAGATTATTTCAATCCAGTAGCTTCAGCTAACTTGAATGGTACGAACTGACGAAATTTTACAAAAATATTCCTTACAAATAAATGTCATTTTTAAAAATTAAAAATGTCAAAAATTTCTTCGAAATTAAATTTTTCTACAAAATTTTGTCACATCCAACTTTTTTAAATTATTTTGTCGAAATTTTTTTTTAAAAAAACTCGTCAAAATCTGATTTTTGGAAAAATATCATATATTGCCATTTTGTAGGAAAATTTATTTTATTGTCCATTAGAAATAGAAAATTATTCCAAAATTAAATTTTATTGATATTTTTTTTTTAAATTTACGAAATTGTGACTTTCTGGAAAATTTCAAAATTTTTTATTAAAATAATTGTCAAAATTGGCATTTTTAGAAATTATTGTCAAAAACTTCTACGAAATTAATTTTTTTTCGAAATTCAATGTGATTTTTTTGAAAATGTTGTCGAATTTTTATTTAAATTCGTCCAAATCTGATTTTTGGAAAAATTTCATATATACGAGTACTCGTATTGCCATTTTGTAGGAAAATTCATTAAATTGCACATTAGTAATAGAAAAATAATGCCAAAATTAAATTTTATTGACATTTTTTTCCAAATTTACGAAATTGCAATTTTCTGAAAAATTTCAATAATGCATTTTTATTGAAAATTTAATAGAAATCACAATTTTATAAAAATAATTGTCAAAATTGGCATTTTTAAAATTTTTTTCGAAATTAAATTTTTCTATAAAATTTTGTTACATTGAATTTTTTGAAAATGTTGTCAAAATTTATTTTTAAAAAATTCGTCAAAATTTAATTTTTGGGAAAATTTCACATATACTCGTATTGCCATTTTATAGGAAAAATTCATTAAATTGCACATTAGTAATAGAAAATTATGCCAAAATTAAATTTTATTGAAAAATTCTGTAATTTTTCTGGAAAATTCTGCAGCATTTAATATTTTCTTGTAAATTTCACATTTACTGTAAGTTTGGCGGAAATTGCATTTCGGCAAAAAGTAATTTTTATAAAAAATTAAAAAAATTTCGCTGAAAATGCAATTTTATGGCAAATTTGACAGAAACCGCAATTTTATAAAAAAAAACTGTAAAAATTGGAATTTGTAATTTTTTTTTATCAAAAAACCAATTTTTTTAATAAATTTAAAATTGTATTTCCTATAAAATTTGTATTTTTTGGAAATGTTGTCGAAAATATCAGTTTTTTTTTAAAAGTTCGTCGAAATCTAATTTTATTAAAAAATTTCGTATAGATATGTATATCAATATTATAGAAAAATAAATCAAATAGCATTTTAATAGCAGTCTATGTCAAAAGTTTAGTTGTAACGAAAATTCCTCAAAAAATTACGAAATTATATCTCTCTACAAAATCATATATTTATTGCAAACTTTGGCGGAAATTGCGGTTTTTATAGCAAATTTCTGCAAAATTTAATTTTTATAAAAATAAAAAAAAAACATTTTTTAGAAACTTTCGTCTAAAATGCCTCTTCCTTGAAAATCTAATAAAAATCACAGTTTTATAAAAAAAATTCAAAATCCGTATTTTTAAAATTTTTTTCAAAATTATTTTTTTTCTGAAAATTGTTTTTCTATAAAATTTCTTCGAAAGCGTATTTTCTATAAAATTTCTTCGAAAGCTTATTTTCTATAAAATTACTCCGAAATTACAGTTTTTTTCAGATTTTTTCGATAACGCCTTTTAATTGAAAATTTAATAGAAATTGAAGTTTTACGAAAAAATGTTCAAAATTTATATTTTTAAAAAATGTCAGGACTGGTCAAAACTGGAAGTGGTCATTGGTCAAAATTAAAAATTTAATTTTCTTTTATAAATGATATTTGATAGAAAATGATATTTTAAATGTTAAGAAATAATTAATAGTGTCAAAAATTTTTAAAAATATGGATTTTTTCCATTTTTTTATAAAACTGTGATTTCTATAAAATTGCATTTTCCACAAAATTTCGCCGACAAGCATTTTTTGACGAAATTGTATCTTTCTTTTGTAAATTTGGCGGAAATTGCGTTTTTATAAAAAAATTCAGCATAATTTATTTTTATATAAAAAATTTAAAAAAAATAATTTTTAGAAACTTTCATGGAAAATGCATTTTCAATGAAAATTTAATAGAAATCACAGTTTTATAAAAAATATTGTAAAAATCCATATTTTTAAAAATTGTTGACACAATTTACTATTTCTAAACATTTAAAATTTCATTTTCTATAAAATTTCTTCGAAATTAAAGTTTTCTAGATAATTTCGTCAAAAATGGATTAATAGAATTAATAGAAATCGAAATTTTATAAAAATACATTTTTCTACAAATTTAAAATTTGCATTTTCTATTAATTTTTTTTTTGAAATTTCATTTTCTAGAAAATTTTGTCAACAAGCATTCATTTGGATATGTCAAAAGTTTCGTTTTTTAAGAAAACATTCGTCGAAATTTAATTTTATTTAAATTTTCTTCGATTTATTGCATTTTTATTGAAAATTTCACGAAAATGTAATATGCATTTTTTTAGAAAATTTCATTTACATTGAAAATTTAATAGAAATAGTAGTTTTATAAAAAAATTAAGTTTTGCAAAAACCCTAAAATTAAATTTTCTACAAAAATTTTTCGAAATCGCATTGTTTATAAAATTTCTTCGAAATTGCACGTTTCCAGATAATTTTATCGACATTAAATTTTTGGATATGTCGAAAATTTCGTTTTTTTTTTTTTGAAAATTTTGTCAAAATCTAATTTTATTGAAAATTTTATAAATATACTCGTACATTGCGATTTTATAGGATAACCCATCGAATTGCAATTTAATACACAATTATGTCTTGAATTTTATTGACAATTCCTTTAAAATAACGCAATTTTATTTCTAGAAAATCTTATAGTTTATAAAAAAAATTGTCAAAACTGTTATTTTTAAGAATTGTTTTTGAAATTATTTTGGTTTTTTCCAAAAATTTTATATTACACTTTCTAAAAATTTTTTGAAATTCCACTTTTTCAGAAAATTTCATCAAAAATTAATTTTTATTGAAAATTTAATACAAATGTCATTTTTATGACAAAATTGCCAAATTGGTATTTTTTAAAAAATGTAGAGTTGAGCTGAAGATCAAAGGGTTTCCTCTAAATGAAGCAAGGTATATTTAAACAGCCAAGTGAAAAAATAAAGCACTTTAACAAATAATTATGTCGAAATCGAATTTTGTTAAAAATTCCTTAAGAATTTACGAAATGTTATTTTTCTAGAATATCATGCCTAAGATAATATTTTCTTGCAAATTTCACCAAAATTGCAAGTTTATTGTTAATTTTGCAATTTCGCAATTTCTATAAATTGCGCTTTTATAGAAAATTTATTTTTTATAAAAAATGTTAAATATTTAATAGAAATCGTTTTGTAAAAGAAATTGTCAAAATTGGTATTTTTTAATTTTTTTGTCAAAATTAAACTTGTACTTTCTACAACATTTCTTCGAAATCGCATTTTGTGTTGTTTTAGAAAAGTTCCGTAAAAATTCACAAAATTGTATTTTTATGGAAAATCTTGACTAAGTTAATATTTTCCTGAAAATTTCGTCAAAACTGCATATTTATTGTAAATTTGGCCCAAATTGCCATTTATAGAATATTTCAGCAAAGTTTAATATTTATAAAAAATTACAAACAAATATATTTTTTGGGTGTATTTTCATTAAAAATTTAATAGTTACATTTTTCTAAAAATTTTAAATTACATTCCTATAAAATGTCTTCGAAATTGCATTTTTCTAGAAACTTTAGTCGATATTTCGTCCAAATTTTCTAAAAAAAATTATATCCATAAAAATGTAATTACGAAAATTTTCAAAAAATCCATTTCAATTAAATTTCGTAGAAATGTTAAATTTCGAAATTTTTTTTGGAAAAATGTAATATCGATACAATTTTGTAAAAAAATTTAATTTCGACGAAATTTTTAAAATTCTATTTAACAACATTTTGTAGAAAAATTCAATTTCAATACAGTTTTCTAGACAAAATACATACTTCAAAGAAAGATCAAAATTCATACAAGTCGAAATCTAATGTTATTGAAAATTTCATAAGTATTGAATTTCATAGGAAAATTCATAGATTTGCAATTTAATAAAAAAATGTCGAAATAGACTTTCATTGAAAATTGCTTAAAAATATATGAAATTTTATCTTTCTACAAAATCTTATATTTATTGTAAATTTGCGGTTTTATAGAAAATTGCAGAAAAATTTAATTTTTATAAAAAATTTAAAAAAAATGATTTTTTAGGAACTTTCGTCGGAAATGCATTTTCATTGAATTTTAGTAGAAATCAGAGTTTTATAAAAAATTTTCAAAATCTATATTTTTAAAAATTGTAGTTAAAATTATTCTTTTTTAAACATTTTAAATTGCATTTTCCATAAAATTTCTTCGAAATGGGATTTTCTCTACAATTTCTTCGAGTTTACAGTTTTCTAGAAAATTTCGCAGAAAATTAGTTTTCATTGAAAATTTAATAGAATTTGCAGTTTTATACAAGAATTGTGAAAGTTTAAAATTGCATTTTTTATAAATAGACTTCGTCGAAATAGACTTTCATTGCAAATTGCTTAAAAATTTACGAAATTTTACCTTTCTACAGAATATTATTATAAATTTGCGGTTTTATAGAAAATTACAGCAAAATTTTATTTTTATAAAAAATTAAAAAAAAAATGATTTTGTAGGAGCTTTCCTCGGAAATGCATTTTCATTGAAAATTTAGTAGAAATCAGAGTTTTCTAAAAAATTCTCAAATCGATATTTGTAAAAATTTTTGTCAAAAAAAATTTTTCTAAAAATTGTAAATTGCATTTTCTATAAAATTTCTTCGAAATCAAATTTTCTTTAAAAATTCTTCGAAATTACAGTTTTCTAGAAAATTTCGCCGAAAATTCATTTTCATTGAAAATTTAATAGATATTGCAGTTTTACTCACTTAGTGAGTAATGTAATATATAACATTATACTAATAAATCTGTCAATTTGTGTGGGAGGTACCGGAAGGGGTTTTTCCAAGTACAGCTATTTTTCGGTAAACAGTAGATTCTTAAATACATTGCATTGTGCCGATATATCAAGTGGGCGGGGCCACGCCCACTTGATATATCGAAAATTCAAGTACCCTATTTTCACCACGCCCCACACATGTACATTCTGTGAAAATTTCAAGAAGATCGGTCCAGCCGCTTAGACGTCTATACGGTACAAACAAACCAACAAACAAACACACATTCTTTATATATATAGATTATTCATGTTTTGATAAATGGACGGAAATCTGAAGTCTGGGGCAACGAAGTGGACCGGGTCCAGCTATATACTAATATTACTTGTAGAATTTCAGAAGATTCGAATAAGTAGTATAGAAGTTATTAAAGAACCAATATTTCACTAAATTTTAACCCTTTGTGTGGGAGGTACAAGAAGGAGTAGACCAATATGGCCCATCTTCGAACTCATCCGGAGATAGATAAAAATATTACCGCATACCAAATTTGAAGTTAATCGTTTACTCCTTTCGAGAGTTATCGTGCGCACCAGCCAGCAGACAGACAGACAGACAGATGGACGGACATTGCTCATTCGACTCAAAATGACCCAAAACGAATATTCGCCAAACATACTTGGGGTCTTGGGTCACTCCTTCGATGTGTTTCACTTTTTTTCCGTAGCAAATGATATATACCCTCGTATCACTAAAGTGAGTCAAAATACATATTTACAAAAATTTTAACTTGTAATTTCTATAACATTCTCGCAATCGCATTTTTGTGTGTTTGGTTTTAGAAAAGTTCCGTAGAAATTCACGAAATTTTATTTTTATGGAAAATTTTGACTAAGTCATTACTTTCTTGCAAATTTCGTCAAAATTGCATATTTATTGTAAATTTGGCCCAAATTGTCATTTAACGAATATTATTTCAAAGCAAAGTTTAATATTTATAAAAAATTAAAAAATATATATATTACATATTTTGTTTATGCACTCAGGCTCAAGATCGTTATACAACCGCCCCCAATACATGTCACTTACTTCTTCTTTAATTTTTAACAAAGTTGTTTTCATATACTGAAAACAACAATAACGATCTTGAGCCTGAGTGCAAAAACAAAATATGTACTATGAAAGCAGATCGAATAAAACAAAAAAACAAAAACAAGAAGAAAATATATATATATTAAAAATTTAATAGAAACCAGTTTTATAAAATATTTAAAATTGGTATTATTAAAATTTTTTGTCAAAATGAATTTTTTCTAAAATTTTAAATTGCATTTTCTATAAAATTTCTTTGAAATTGCATTTTTATAGAGAATTTTGTCGATATTGCATTTTTTGCAAATGTTGATCATCGAAATAAAATTGTGTGAAAAATTTAATAGAAATTGCAATATTGTATTAACTATGTCGAAATGTATCTTATTGAAAATTCTATTGCACATGACAAAATTGTATTTTTTTAGAAAATCATGGTAATTGCAAATTTCTTAAAATTTGCATATTCAGATAAATTTGGCGGAAATTACATTTTTAAGGAAAATTTACCTTTAATCCGGGCATTGACACCTTATTCGGCCAATGACCTTTGACCGGATTAATGATCGATGACTGGGGTAAAGGTCGCTGACGGCGGATTTAGAGCCACATGCGGGATTAAACATCCCATTGAGGGATTAAACGTCGATAACCATCGAATATGTAATGGCCACTGACCCGATTAAATTGGGTAAACCGGAAATTTTCAAAAAAATGCAATTTCGTCCAAATTTTCTAAAAAAAAATGTATATCCATAAAATTGTCTAGAAAAATGTAATTTCGACGAAATTTAAAAAAAAACAATGTCAACTAAATTTTGTAGAAATGTTAAATTTCGATTTTTTTTTATAAAAATTAAAGTCGATAAAATTTTGTAAAAAAATTAATTTCGACGAAATTTGCAAACTTCTATTTTAACTAAATTTTATAGGAAAATTCAATTTCAATAACATTTTTTAGAAAAATGCATACCTAAAGGAAATATCAAAATTCATACAAGTCGAAATCTAATGTTATTGAAAATTTCATAAGTATAGAATTTCATAGGACAATTAATCGAATTCTACTTTAATACAAATTGGAATTGCTTAAAAAATTACGAAATTTGATCTTTCTACAAAATCTTATATTTATTGTAAATTTGCGGTTTTGTAGAAAATATCAACAAAATTTAGGTTAGGTTAGGTTGAAGAGAGGAGACGTTTAAACGTCTCATGTCCATGGACATACACTTAAGCCAGTGGTTCGGCCTGTTGTGCGCTCCTTATTTATGATCTTTTTATACCTCACGAGTTACAGAAAATCGGTACTAGACACGAATTTTCTCAGTATCTTCCAGTCATATTCTCTGAGATGAGTCAAGTCTGGTAATATGTCGGACCCGAAATGTTGGGATCTTGCATGTGTGAAAGCCGGGCAGTGACACAGAAAATGTTCCATCGTTTCGATGTTTTCTCTGTATGCCCTGCATTCGTCGTTTCCTGCTAGTCCTATGCGATGAAGATGTGCTTGTAAGCTTGAGTGTCCCGTTAGAACACTCATCATCTTACTAATATCGATCTTGTTTAGTTTCAGAAGACTTCTTGTTTTCTTTTCATTTGGGCCACCCCACAGTATCTTTGCAGTTGCTCCTACTGTTGCGCTATTCCACACAGTTTTATGAGCCAAGTTGTTTGCCCGTTCATTTCCAATCACTCCGTTGTGTCCTGGTACCCAGCAAATACGCAATTGACCATGGGCTGAGTAATCATTTATCGTTCTTTTACAGTCCAACACAGTTCTGGGTTTGACCCTTTCCGATGTTATTGCTTGAATCGCCATTTGGCTATCTGTGAAGATGTTGGCATATTTAGGCTTTGTCGTGTTACTGAGCCAGTTCACACACTCCGTGATTGCTCGAACTTCTGCTTGAAATACCGTGTTATGGTCAGGGAGGCGGAAGTGAAGTTCGACTTCTGGTTCATCAATAAAAAGTCCCAGATCCGTCCTTCCTCCTCGCTTGGACCCATCCGTGTAGCAGCTGGTTCCCACTGGCACATGGGTCAAAGTTCCATTTTACCAGGAGCGTCTGTCTGGCACAAACGTATCACAGGTAGCTGTAAGCCGCACTTCAGGAATGCGGTCCGAGATTTCTGAATGTGACCAACTAGATATTCTAAAATCTTCTGATGGTACGACTTGTGGTCTCGATTTATCCATTCACCCATTACTTGTAGACGTCTTGCTGTGAGGGCTGCCTCATACTTTATACGGATGTCTATTGGTTGGATGTGCAGTATAGTCTCCAACGCTTTTGTTGGTGCAGTTCTAAATGCCCCGCTTATGCCTAGACAGCACATACGTTGAATTTTTTGCAAAGGTATTACGTTGCAATTCTTGTCCATTGATGTCCACCACACTACAGAGGCGTAGGTGAGTATTGGTCTAATCACGCTCATGTAAAGCCATTGAGTCATATTTGGACGTAGTCCCCATTTTAAACCTATAGCTCTTCTGCACAACGACCAACATCTGTGTGCCTTTGTAACTCTTTCTTCAAGATGATCTTTCCAGTACAGTTTCTGATCCAAGATTACTCCCAAGTATTTTACCTTTTTAGTTATAGCAATTGTCTTATTCAGGAATCGAGGCGGGGTAAAACGTGGGATCTTCGTTTTCCTTGTAAATAGACATATTTCTGTTTTGTCTGGGTTATCATTTAATCCCCTTGGTTGTGCCCAGTTAATATATTTGGATGAAAGCCCCTTCGAAGTATTACAACGTCGTCTGCATAACAGACTGGTTTAAGTCCTTCATTGGTGAGGGCTTTTAGGAGACTGTGTATCGTCGTAACCCATAGAAGAGGCGATAAAATGCCCCCCTGAGGTATACCACGATTTACCTTGTCTCTAATTTTTACGTCATATGACCCACAAATAATCCACCTATTCCTTAGCATATTGTTGATCCAGTTTTTCAGCGCCCGGTCAACCTGAAACTCGTCTAAGGACTGGATAAGTGTATCGGTCTGTACATTGTTAAATGCGCCCTCAATGTCTATGCAAACAGCAAGTGTATACATTTATTTACTGAAGGACTCTTCTATGTGGTGCACTACCTCATGCGGAGCTGTTTCCACTGATCTTCCTTTGACATAGGCGTGTTTTTTGAATTTTAGCCTGTCATCCGCTATTTTACCTTTGACCATGTTATCAATTATTCGCTCCATTGCTTTTAACTGGAAAAAAGTTAGGCTAATGGGACGATAAGCCTTTGGGGTCGTATAACTCGCCTTGCCAGGCTTTGGTATGAAGACCACCCTTGATTCCTGCCAGTTTTTTGGGGTATACGAATTGGTTAGGCATGCAGTGAACACTCCAGCCAGATGAGTTGATACCAGATCCACCTCATTCTTCAGAAGTGCTGGAAATATCCCATCCGGTCCCGCAGCTTTAAAGGGAGAGACACTTTTTATCGCTTCTTTAACCATACCATCTGTTATATCCGTAATAGGTACTTGATGCAATACATTTTCATTCTGTAACTGTTCCTCTGTTGGTCCAGCATTACCAGTCGGAAAATGAGTTTTCATTAAGAGCCTTACGGTATCCTCTATAGTTTCCATCCTTTTGCCCGTTTCATCCACCAGTGTTTCGGTTTGTTCATGAATCTCATCAGTAAGATTTTCTGAACATATCGTTATATCTAATACTTCTTCCCTAATTTTGTTAACAAAGGTTGCAGTGTTTCCTATGTTAAGAGTTATGAGGTCATTTGTATTCAAAAATTCGATAAGTGCGTGTCCCCTTTTATTGGTGTTGGATTCCCTCACCAGACGTTGTAATTCCGACGTAGGTGGCAATGTCGGCGCATCGAATGGCAGATATATTGACGCCAGGTACATATTTCCATTACCTTGCCTCAGCACCGTTCCGTCCGATGTTGACAACTCTGGAGAGAAAATAAAACATAAGTTTTTATGACACAGAATACAAGTCCTTGGACGAGTACTTGTGTAGAAAAGGTTATAGTTCTCATGGTTTAATCCAGTAACCTTGTTGCTAGTTGTCCATGGTTCCTGGATCAAAGCAATATGAACCCTGCCTTTATTTATGATGTCCATCAGAGCGTTGGATGCTGTCTCGCTCCGGTGAAGGTTTATCTGGATGACCTCAATCATTGTCCTTCCAGTAAATGTTTCTTTTGGGAGTCTATCCTATCTGGTGGCACCCCCTCTTTATTTGGTAGTGGGTCATTCTCCTCCATTTATTTTGATCACCACCTTTGCTGGGAACTTCCTGCAAAAGTGGCGGTACTATTGGTGAACTGGTGGTGTTATTGACTACTTCCACATCAGTTTTTGGCAGTGTCTCACTTGTCTCCATCCGTTCAATACCAGTGTTTGCCTCTCCAGACAGTATTTTGGGGCTCGATTCATCTGTCCTGCCAATCGGGACCTTTCCAATTTTGAAAAAGACTGTCCAGATCAAGAAGTACGCCATGCCCTTCGCCATGACAAGATTGTTCTTGGATTCTGGGTCTATGCCCAACACGAGGAGAGTACCCTCGGTATCATCCTTCCTATAGAAGACTTCCCACTTTCTCACGGAAAGTTTTGAATTCTGTTTGCCAATGATGTCGAGTATGTACTCTGATGAGAACTTACTGGGACATCCCTTAACATATAGGGTCGTTTTTATGAGTTCAGGAATGTCGCTTTTCCTTACCAATTTTAGCTTTGCGCCGTCCCAAGGTGAGGGGAAGCTATCCACAAGTTTTACGAGGACACCAGCGCAGCGTTGTGATGCCAGCCTTAGCATCAAAACACCCCTCTCAAACTTGCAACTCATTACTTCGATTGGTGGTTCATCCTTAGATTCGAGGACGTATTCCGCTACCCTCGTATAGACCAAATCTTCGAAGTTACTCTTTTGGTCTTCGGGGATTCTGCCAGATGCACTACTGCTATCAATTATGGCGTAGCATAGATCGTCTCGAAAATGTTGTTTAGCTATAGTAGAATAAGACGGTGGCTTCTTACCCTTCTTTATGGCCAATTGATTTTTCCGTGTCTGTAGAGTCTTTTTGGTTAAAGCCTCATCCTTAACGGATGATTTAGTTGACTTGACCTGCGTTATTGGGTCAACTTTACCGCCCACAATCGAAGGACCCAGACTAGAGACCTCCTTTTGTGTGGTTACGTTAGGCTTATCCGAATTACTGGAAGACGGCGAGCCCTTTTTCTTCTTAGTCACTTTCACAGCGCTATGTTCTTCGGGAGACCTGACTCTTTTAGCGGCCTCCATGTTTGTATTGGAGGTAGAATTGTCAGGTTCATCCCGTAATAGGTTCTGTCGGTTCAACTTATTCAGTTTCCTTTTTTGTGCCCCTGACAGTCTCTTTGAGTTAGCAACAATAGTGATATTGTTTTCATTTGATGACTCAGAGTCAGAGTCCCCAATGGCTTTTAAAGGCTGGGGTTGCTTAAATCCCCGGCTGGGTTCTCCTTCATCTGTGCTCTTGTTTCATTTTCGACTACGGGATCCAAGGCACCAAAGCTCGTAGAAGTTGCTTGCTCACGATTGTTCGATAACGACGACACATGACTCGTGAGTGAATCAACAAAATTTAATTTTTATAAAAAATTAAAAAAATATATTTTTTAAAAACTTTCGTCGGAAAGCATTTTCACTAAAAATTTAGTAGAAATTAGAGTTTTATAAAAACTTGTCAAAATCGAAAAAAATAATAAAAATTGTTGTTAAAATTAAATTTTTCTAAAAATTTTAAATTACATTTTCTATAAAATTTCGCAGAAATTAATCTTCATTGAAAATTTAATATAAATAAATGTATTATAAAACCAGTAAGGAAAGGCTAAAGTCGGGCGGGGCCGACTATATAATACCCTACACCACTCTCGTAATATTGAATAACTCTGAAATATAAATTTTGTAGTTCATGTATAAATTTATTTATTTATTCTAAATTTCAAAACGATTGGATGTAAAATACAGCTTCTATAGAACTAAAGGGCCAAATCGGACGAAACATATATATGGGAGCTATAGCTAAATCTTAACCGATTTTCTTCAAATTCGGCAATGTTGGTTCATGGATCAAGAAACTCTACCATTCCAAATTTCAAAACGATTGGATGTAAAATACAGCTTTTATTGGACTAAAGGTCCAAATCGGACGAAACATATATATGGGAGCTATAGCTAAATCTTAACCGATTTTCTTCAAATTCGGCAATGTTGGTTCATGGATCAAGAAACTCTACCATTCTAAATTTCAAAAAGATTGGATGTAAAATACAGCATTTATAGGACTAAAGGTCCAAATCGGACGAAACATATATATGGGAGCTATAGCTAAATCTTAACCGATTTTCTTCAAATTCAGTAGTGTTGGTTCATGGATCAAGAAACTCTACCATTCTAAATTTCAAAATGATTGGATGTAAAATACAGCTTCTATAGGACTAAAGGGCCAAATCGGACGAAAGATATATATGGGAGCTATATCTAAATCTGAACCGATTTCAACCAAATTCAATAGCGATCTTAACAGCTGCGAAATACTCTAAACTGCAAAATTTCAGAACGATCGGAGTGAAATTGCGACCTGTAGTCGACGAACAACTTTACATCCACAGACGGACGGACGGACGGACGGACGGACGGACGGACGGACATGCTTAAATCGACTCAGCTAGTGATTCTGAGTCGATCGGTATACTTTAAGGTGGGTCTAGCTGTGTTATTTTTAGGTGTTACAAACATCTGCCGTGAAACAAACTTATAATACCCTGTACCACAGAGTGGTGTAGGGTATAAAAATCAAAATTGGTACTTTTAAAAAATTTAAAAATTCGCAATGACTATGGACTGAGTAAAATATTTCCACCTTCCTGGTTCCCAATACATTACTTTACTCACAATGTGGGGATGCACCTTAGTCGGTTTACTCGACTGTAATATTCTTACTTGTTAATTTTCTCCAACTTCCCCCAGGGTGCTATGTGCATGGATGTGGATACTTAAAAAAAACAAAGACCAATATTCATATACACCTACAAATGCGGATATTTTTGTGTCCACACCATCTGTGTGTATGTATGTATGAGATGGGGTGGGGTGTTATGGTTCAAAGTGTGTGAAAGTATTGAGGTGTAGAGAATATCAGTTTTTCTTCGTGGTGTTGTTGTTTTTTTTCCGAATGTGTAATCATAACAATTTTGACCTAATTTTTGGAAGTGTACATAAGACTACAAAGACGCACACACGAACATTTGTATGCATACGGGTATAAGTGATCGCACATACATACATACATATCCATATGTATATTTACATTTCGGCATTTGGTTTTTTGAAGATGACATACACTCACTCACTAAAAGGAAATGTCAAATGAAAATTTTTTTTTGAAGAAGAGCACAACCACGATTTTGTTGGAGGTACGTAGATGCATCTATCAGAAGTCGGCAGTCAATGCTCAAAACAAAACTGACCTAAGAAAATGTAAAGTTGCAAGAGACGCACACACTCTTTTCGGGGTGACATTGTTTGACGTTGTCAAAGGTGATTTCTTGTTCAGAATCAGAAATTATTTAACATTTTATTTCATAATTTTAGTTTAGGCTGACGATGGCATTTATAGGTCATTTATAAATTTTAAAATTAACCTATGAATTTTATTTTTGACTAAAAAGTTGGTAAAATAAACACACGATATAACATATTTATGTTTTAAATATTTTTTTTTTAGAATCTTGTGGCGATATGCAATTTGTAAAAATTGTTTAAAATTTCAGTTTTGGGCTTTACGAAATTTTTAATTGAACTTTTACTTTACACTTCCTGTGGATTTAATTTTTTTTTTAAAAACTTTAAGTTAAAAACCAGTAAGGAAAGGCTAAAGTCGGGCGGTGCCGACTATATAATACCCTACACTACTCTCGTAATATTGAATAACTCTGATATATAAATTTTGTAATTCATGTATAAATTGTTTACATAAATTTACTTTTGGGACATTTTATACTTAAATAATACCCTGTACCACAGTGTGGTGTAGGGTATAAAAACGATTGGATCTAAAGAGCCAAATCGGATGAAACATATATATGGGAGCTATAGCTGAATCTTAACCGATTTTCTTCAAATTCGGTAGTGTTGGTTCATGGATCAAGAAACTCTACCATTCTAAATTTCAACACGATTGGATGTAAAATACAGCTTTTATAGGACTAAAGGGCCAAATCGGACGAAACATATATATGGGAGCTATAGCTAAATCTTAACCGATTTTCTTCAAATTCGGCAATGTTGGTTCATGGGTCAAGAAACTCTACCATTCTAAATTTCAAAACGATCGGGTTTAAATTACAGCTTCTATGGGACTAAAGGGCCAAATCGGACGAAACATATATATGGGAGCTATAGCTAAATCTTAACCGATTTTCTTCAAATTTGGCAATGTTGGTTCATGGATCAAGAAACTCTACCATTCTATATTTCAAAACGATCGGATGTAAAATACAGCTTCTATAGGACTAAAGGACCAAATCGGCCGAAAGATATATATGGGAGCTATATCTAAATCTGCACCGATTTTCTTCAAATTCGGCAATGTTGGTTCATGGATCAAGAAACTCTACCATTCTAAATTTCAAAACGATCGGATGTAAAATACAACTTCTATAGGACTAAAGGACCAAATCGGACGAAAGATATATATAGGAGCTATATCTAAATCTGAACCGATTTTCTTCAAATTCGGCAATGTTGGTTCATAGATCAAGAAACTCTACCATTCTAAATTTCAAAACGATCGGATGTAAAATACAGCTTCTATAGGACTAAAGGGCCAAATCGGACGAAACATATATATGGGAGCTATAGCTAAATCTTAACCGATTTTTTTCAAATTCGGTAGTGTTGGTTCATGGATCAAGAAACTCTACCGTTCTAAATTTCAAAAGGATTGGATGTAAATTACAGCTTCTATAGGACTAAAGGGCCAAATCGGACGAAAGATATATATGGGAGCTATATCTAAATCTGAACCGATTTCAACCAATAGCGATCTTAACAGCCGCGAAATACTCTAAACTGCAAAATTTCAGAACGATCGGAGTGAAATTGCGACCTGTAGTCGACGAACAACTTTACATGGACAGACGGACGGACGGACGGACATCGTTAAATCGACTCAGCTAGTGATTGTGAGTCGATTGGTATACTTTAAGGTGGTTCTAGCTGTGTTATTTTCAGGTGTTACAAACATCTGCCGTGAAACAAACTTATAATACCCTGTACCACAGTGTGGTGTAGGGTATAAAAATATTTTTTGTCAACAATGCAAAAAATGGAAAATACAGGGTTTTCCAACAAGAGGTGTTATTTTGAATCACCCGGTATTTTGGTAGCTGTCACTTTTGCAGCTTTTATTCTTTGACATTTTTTTTTTATTAAAACCATTTTAATACTTAGACCTAGGTTATCACACAATTTACAGAGTTTTAGCTATATTGGCTTGTCATCTAGAAATCATTTTTTTTTTATTTTATGAAAATAATTTTGTATGAATTAAATGAGGGTTACAATGTTCAGAAGACACTTTTTTTTATAACTTCTGATATAAGTATTTATATTTGTTTTTAATTTAGCAGTAACAAGCAGAAATTTAATGAGGCAACTAATATAGCTGTCTTATTAATGGATTATTTGGGAAACTACATAAATATTTGAATTTTTCAAATATAATATTGATTTTATCACAGACCATCTGTATATTATTATAATTGTGCAAGTCTTTTGTAGAGAAATGCCATGGTAGATTGTACATTATTTTTAATATTTTATTTTGAATTATTTGAATCTTTTTTAGGTGGCACATTGCGCAGTTTCCCCATATTGGACATCCATACATAATAATGGATTGAAATACTATTTTTGCTATCAATGTTTTGTTTTCGGCACTTAAGTTTGAACCTCTTTTTATTAAAGGATATAACATGTTTCGAGCTGTGTTAAGTTTTTTAATTATATAATTTACATGATTGCTGAAAATTAATTTTTTATCTAGAATTATTCCCAGATATTTTACCTGGTCACTCCATTGTATCGATATGCTATTCAATTCTATCTGAGTATGAGGGTAGAAACAAGTACTGCGTTTTCTCGTAAAAAATACAGCTTGGGTCTTTCCCTCGTTAATTTTAATTTTCCATTTATGAAAATATGATACAAGTACATTCAGAGAACTTTGAAGATTGTTAACTATAATGTTAGCAAACTCGTGGGAGGAAAATATACATGTATCATCTGCATAAGAAACGCATAAACAGTTATTAAGGCTTGGAATGTCAGAACAAAATATTGTATATAAAATTGCTCCTAATACGGAACCTTGTGGAACACCGGCAGGTATTTCAATCAAATCGGAAAATCGATCATTGAGACATACACAAAAATTTATATTTTTTAAAAAGGATTCAACCAACTTTATAACACACATAGTATTAGTTTATTAGACGCTACCATCTTGAGAAAAATGAACAAATTCCACGCCCCGCCATTACTAAAAATGGAACGATACACGATTCAACAACGCATTGAAATTATTAAAATTCAAAAATCGAAAATCATCTAGACTGATAAGGCCCATTTCCACCTCGGTGGCTACGTCAACAACCGAAATTGTCGCATCTGGGGCTCGGAAAACCGAAGAGTTATTATTGAGAAGCCTATCCATCCTCAACGTGTGACTGTTTGGTGCGGTTTATGGTCCGGCGGGGTCATTGGACCTTACTTTTTCGAAAATGAGGTTAGATCAACAGTTACGTTGAATGGATTGCGCTATCGAGAGATGATTAATGATTGTTTATGGTCGGAGTTGGATGGTATTGATCTGCAACGAAACCATTGCTCAGTTACAGGAAAAGTTTCCGGACCGTGTTATCTCCCGAAGAGGTGATCACAATTCGCCACCGAGATCTTGTAATTTAACACCTTGCGACTTCTTTCTTTGGGGCCACGGGGCTACGCCAACAGCCCAGCGTCGATTCAAGACCTCACAGATAGAATTCGTGAGGCTATCGAGGACATAGGGCAGCCGCATTGCGATTTGGTTATGGAAAATTTCATGAAAAGGATATGGTCCTGTGCCATTTTGCTGATGTTGTTATTCATTATTAACATGCCGTTACTTTCACTTTATTATGAAATAAACATCCGATCATTTATCTCAAAAAATGTAATTTTTCTTTGAATACCAAAATAACACCTCTTGTTGGAAAACCCTTTACATTAAAAATGTTTTTGAAAAGTATAACTTCAAAGGCCCATAACTTTTGTCTCACCGAGTATATCTAAAAGCAAAATTTATTTTCATTTCATTAGGGAAAACCTGGATACAAAACTCCTGTCGGGGAACCAACATGCTTACAATAAGGGCAAGTCTACAGAATCAGCCCTGCACGAACTTGTGAGCACTATCGAATCGTCCCTGCATTTCAAGGAATTCACCATGGTGGCATTTCTTGACATAGAAGGGGCTTTTAACAACATTCACTCAGATGAGGTAATTGCGGCACTCTCACATCTAAAAGTTAGCACTAGTTTGATTAGACTAATTCAAAGTCTGCTCACCAGAAGACGCATAACAGCATGTCTAGGGTCCACAACTCTAACAAGGTATGTAAACAGAGGGACCCCGCAAGGAGGAGTACTGTCTCCACTAATTTGGAACCTAGCGGTGAATGAAATCCTGCTAGATCTAGAACGTTGTGGCTGCAAGGTCGTGGCATATGCGGACGACGTGGCAATCGCAGTGAGTGGCAAATTCGAAAACGTCCTCAGAGACATCCTACAGTTGGCTATGAGCAAGTTGGCTAGATGGCCAGAAGCAGCGGTTTGGGCGTTAACCCCAACAAGACAGAATTGGTTCTCTTTACTAGGATGAATAATGTCCCACATGTGGACCCTCCACCTAGGATAAATGGAACAGATCTAGTATTTTCTGAAAGTGCAAAATTTTTAGGAATAATTCTAGATAGGAAAATGTTATTTAGACTTAACGTATTGGAACGTGTAAGGAAGGCCAACGTCGCCTTACATTCCTGCAAAAAGGCTGTAGGGTCGCGGTGGGGACTCTCTCCTAAAATCATCCACTGGATATATATAGCAGTAGTTCGTCCTATACTGTTATACGGTATTGTGGTATGGTGGACGGCAACTGACAAACTAACCATCAAAAACCTACTAACAAAGGTTCAGAGAACTGCCTGCCTGAGCATAAGCGGAGCCTTAAGGAATACAGCGACCGAGTCTCTACAAGCCCTACTCCATATACGCCGATTGTGGCGAGAGAAGTTGCAACCAAAGCGGCAATAAGATTAAATTGCCTATCAATGTGGAGGTACAAGAACTATGGTCACATGAGGATATCAAAGTGTAGTGCTATGGTAACCGACCGAGTGGACTATATACCAACTATGTACACCTTCGGGAGAAATTATATCACTATGATTCCCGCCAGAGATGAATGGGTCGGCAGAATACCAGGTAATAGAAACCATCTCCACTTTTACACGGATGGTTCGAAGCTTGATGAAAAGGTTGGCTTCGGGGTACACTGTGAAGAACTTAGTCTGGATATAGCTCACAGACTACCAGATACCTGCAGTGTCTATCAAGCCGAAATAATGGCAATATGGGAAGTCGCCGAGTGGCTGAGTCGCAACATAGTAACCAACACTGGCGTTGTCATTTACTCGGACAGCCAGGCTGCCATCAATTCTCTGGAGGCAACATCCCTAAATTCACAAACAGCCCTCGACTGCCGCAGATCTCTTATCGAGATGGCTGAGCAGTTTAATATACACCTCATATGGGTGCCTGGCCATAGGGATATCCCGGGGAACTGCAAAGCAGATGAACTTGCTAGGAAAGGGACGACATTACAAATTCTCGAAGAATTTGCATATATTGGTGCGCCACTATCCACGTGCAAGCTTTGGCTTAGGCAAGAGGTAATCAGGCAGTCCAACGAAAGATGGACAGAAATCGGCACCTGCAGGGTAGCTAGACAAATCTGGCCAAGGTATGACCTGAGAAGGTCAAAATATCTCCTCGCACTAGAGAGGAAACGATTGTCTACGTTAGTACAGGTTCTGACGGGACACTGCTTGATCGGCGAACACGCCAAAAGATTGGGTATTGACTCCAATGACTTCTGCCGAAGCTGTGGAGATGAGGAAGAAGAGGAAGAAGAGGAGAGCATTGAGCACTTGCTTTGCGACTGTCCCGCTTTGAGTAAACGACGACTGGACATACTGGGGCCGGTCTTTTTAGGCAGCCTAACAGATCTTTCCAGTACTGATATTCGTACTATCGATAAATTTGTATATCAAACAGGTTGGTTTCGATGAGGGGCATTTCAGCCCGTGGTAACACTAGGGACCTAAACTGGTCTATCTGAGCTTGTAAAAAAAAATACGGCTGCCACCCTAATCTAAACCTAAATCTGAACCGATTTCTTCCAAATTTAAAAGTGTTCATTCATATAATAGGAAACCTTTTTCTGCCGAATTTCATACTGATCGGATATAAAATACAGTTTTTACAGCGCTTACATATCAAATCGGCGGTAGCAAATATATGGGGGCTATATCTAACTCTGAACCGGTTTTTTCGAATTTGGCAGTATTCCTTCATGTAATAAGAGACCTCTTTCTGCCGAATTTCGCACTGATCGGATATAAAATGCAGTTTCTACAGCGCTTACATGTCAAATCGGGGGTTACATATACATATATGGGGGCAATATGTAAATCTGAACCGATATTCTCCGAATTTAGCAGTATTCCTTCGTGTAATAAGAAACCTCTTTTAGCCGAAATTCGCACTGATCGGATATCAAATAACATTTTTACAGCGCTTACATGTCAAATCGGGGGTAACGCATATATGGGGGCTATATCTAAATCTGAACCGATGTTAACCAAATTCAATAGGGATCGTCCTTGAGCCAAAAAAAACGATATGTGTAAAGTTTCGTCGAGATCGGACCATTATTGCGACCTGTACTTTGATTACAAGAATACATGAGCAGACAGACGGACATAGCTAAATCAACTCAGAAAGTGATTCTGAGTCGATCGGTATAATAAACGATGGGCCTATTTCTGCTCCTTTTGGGTGTTACAAACAAATGCACAAAGTTATAATAACCTGTATCACAGTGTGGTGTAGGGTATAAATAGTACTAGCAACAAAAAGTATATTGCCTACACCGTGTGTCGGTTGTAAATAGTTGAAACAACAATAATAACATGGATACGATCAAATAAAAATGCTTGCAACTAAATCGATGGTTGTATCAATCGAAGTAGGATTGTTTTTTTCATTGACACTCGGCTAGATGTTGTAACCAACTTTAAACTTTCATTGTAGTACCATATGATCGATTTTTGGTTGTGACAAGCAATGTTTTATTCTTGACAACAGAAATTGTATCAATAGACCAAAGATTATTATTGCAACGAATAATTGGTTACTACAACAGAAAAAATATTAGTAAATAATCGTTTTTGGTTATCCCAATAATTTCCCAAATTTAAAATAATAAAATGTATTTTGGGAAATACAACCGAAAGATTGGTTGCTGTTCTTTTGCTGATACATGACAAACAAAAAATAAAATTACTCGACATAAATAAATCTTCAACAGCGGTATATGTAGTCAAAAATAATCTCGTGTGGATAATAATGTGTGGAATGCGATCTGCACTTTTATGGCCATTTTATGCCGTTTTGGGTCATTTTATTTCGCTTGAGCAATAACGCCCACTTCAGTTAACTTTTGATTCAAAATTGTCAATTTGTGTGGGAGCTACCAAAAGAAGCGTGACAACTTAGCCCAGTTTTCTTGAGGTGACAGACAGACGGACAGATACTTGAAATGGTGTGCAGTGTAATGCTTTTACTGCACCTACAGTACCGTGAAAAATGGGAAAAAAAAGATTTTTTTTTGAAAAAGAAACATTTCGGACTTATATTTCAAAAATATGGCCAAATAATAAATGCAGCTTCCATGTTGGAATTAAACAAATTACCATGCACCTTTTTTAATAATTTTTGGTGTTTAGGACGCAAAATTATACCAAAAATTTAATTTGGTGTAATTTTGCTAACTAAATTCTGCAATGCCAAAAATGATGTCGAAATTGGCCCGTAATATCAGAATCATCCATATGTACATAAAAGCAAATTTATTTACACGCTGAAAAAAATCGCTTCTGTAGTATATTGTCCCAAACATATTCGGCTTGAAACATATATATGTTTAGGGTACACTCTAAACATATAACACTGGGTACACACAAAAAGTATATATTTGAGAAAATGTTATTCTAAACAAATCTTTGTTTACATCCCAGTATGTTTTTATTTGGGACTATCATTTCCGAAACAATTATTTATTTGCACTTAAGAATTCAGAAAATACGTTAATTGTGTTAAATTTTTTATAAATTCGAAGTTATTTTTAAGTCATTTTTAAAGTTCGTACAAATAATAAATAATAATAATTTAAGTCGTATAATCGTGGATCAAAATAAATTACTTGGAGGATTGACAAGAAATGATGACATAGAATACTAACTCAGAAATTTTAAAATGATTGATTTAAACCGAAGTTAATGCTGCATATGGTATTGTAACTGGGAGGTACAAAACGTTTTAACTGAAATTCTAAAAAGTCAGCAAAGTTTTGAAAATCTTTTTTAAATAAAATATATTGGGATAAATTCCTAAAGAATAATTTTATTTGTATTTAAACACATATTTTATTTGATAAATTTAGTTCGCAAATATATTTTGTTGTAATATATTAATATATGCGTTCCACATATATTTTATTGATTTTCAAATAAAATTTATTTGCCCAGAAATGTATAATATTTAAAAATTTGTTTTACAAATATATTTTCTTTTGATTCAAACATATCAAAAAAGGCGATTTTGTATTAATCTTTTAAAATATAATTTACAATTTATGAACACAGTAATATATCAGTTTTTGCTTTCTTCATGAAACAATTTATATTTCTATCAGATTTTTTGATATCTTCACTGTCGGCAACGAAGGACAATGCTGGTGATAAGCAAAACGAATTATTGACACAGTTTTGTTGACAAGAAACACCGACAGTTGACAAAACAAACGAAATGACTCATTCGACACGGTGTCATACAGTCAATATATTCACATACATACATATATATTAAATGAAATGGGAAATGGTAATGAAATGAAAATTTGTGTGTTGTCAGCGCCTATAATTATTTAAATGAAATGGATTTTTGAAATTCGTACAGAAAAGTTAATTAACGCAGTTTGTTAGTTTGGAAAATATTTGTTACCCTGTTACCCAGTCAAGTATCGTTCATTCCATATCAAACCGAACGATTTTTGGAAAAAAATCTGATCGACATTTCCGATTGTCTTGAAAATTTGTATATGAGTTTTACTGGAAATGAATCATGTTATTAGTTGGCGAGAAAAATACCAAAATTCTTGTTCCGTTGTTATAAGCATCTGAAATCTGAAAAATTTGGGAAAATATCTGAAAAGGTGTATTTTGGAAGTTATGTATTATGCAAACGCATGGACGGAATTTTACAAGTGATGACTCGTTCGTAAGGTCGTGACTTGTACTTTATAGTACATATGTATATTAATGCTGGTTAATTCAGTATAGTTTTTAACTGCATCAGTTGCATATGCAACTTTATTTTGCATCTTGCACATCAATGACACCAACATAAAATTCACTTGTCCTAAAGGGGGTAACGTTTATAAACTTTTTTTTTGCATTTTTTTAAAATTTTTTTTTTTTGAATAGAGATACTTTCAAGAATATTCTGTGAAAATTTGAGGTGAATCGGAGCAAAACTGACAAAGATACAGCAGTCTAAGCAACCGCACCTCATACGTGGCTCAGTACATCAAAAAAACTTTAAAGCGTTTTTCCCACAGCCCATGTTTTTAAAGACGGTGCCTCTCATAACTGAAAAACTACTGAACCGATCCTTTTGAAAATTTTTAACGCTATTTCTTTACATAATCACGAGGTAACGCTGTCAAATTTTTTTTAAAATTTGTTAATTTTGTTATTTAACAATCACCAATTAGTCGATTTTTTCTCGCAAAAATCGAATTTTTTACTTCAAAGTGTTCCAAAAAATTTAAATTTCGAAAAAAAAAACTCGACAGCGATACCAGGCTATAACGATTGTCTAACTTAATAAATTTATTTTTTTCGCGAACTTACGTTCGTACGCTTTTGATGTACAAAAAATATAGATAACAAAAATTTTCCCCGTATTTTTTTTTGGTGATTTGATAGCATATTGGTAGCTCTAGGTTAGGTGCAAATGATGGGTTTCATCGAGTTTTAGTTTTCATAATGATAGCAAAAAACATGTGGTCACGAACGTACGCGAAATAGAAGTCAACTTGGGCTGAATCTAGTAACATGCAAAAATCTGCGAAAAGGAACGGAATATTCTAAAGGTATTAATTTATTTTAAAAGAGGATTAATGTAGCTTTCTATCGAGTATTTATACAATAAATTATCTCTATTGGTTTTTTTTCTAATTGGCTTAGGTGCCGGTCGCGAACGTACGATTTTTCCATTTGTTTTAACCGTTAAATTAATCGTTAATCGAACTTTTTTTTGGTCTCCTTGCATTTGTCTCTTCTTAATTCAATTCTTAATTGATTGTAATAGAGAAATTTTGTAGAAAGAGTGCAAGCATAACATACATATGTTTTATATGTAAAATAATTAAATATAAAAATGTCTGTAGAAGTAGCTTAAAATGGAAAAAATAAAATTTTTCAGTTTTTAGGCAAATTTTCTCATGAAAACAACTGAGATATGATATGAAACCATTATATTTTAAAAATTTAGACATTTTGTATTCATTTTTTTATAATTATTCGCAATAAAATACGATGATTACCAACATTTTATTTTTCGGCCCTGGTTGACCATTCGGCGGAAATGCCCATATATCATTTGCTATGAGCCAAAAGTGTAACACATCGAAGGAGTGATCTAAGACCCTAAGTACTCGTATGTTAGGCGGAAATCCGTTTTGGGTCATTTAAAGTCGTTTGAGCAATGTCCGTCCGTCCGTCTGTCTGTGTGTCTGTCTGCCAGCTAGCACGATAACTCTCGAAAGGATTAACCGATTGACTTCAAATTTGGTATGCGGTAATATTTTTCTCTATCTCTGGCTAAGTTCGAAGATGGGCCATATTGGTCCACTGCTTCTAATACCTGACCCGCAAAGGGTTAACTTTTAGTGAAATATTGATTCTTTAATACCTTCTATACTGCTTACTCGAATCTTCTGAAATGTCACACATAGTATTAGTCTGTTAGTCACTAACACGTCAAGAAAAATGGGCGAAGTGGCCACTTCATTTTTGGTACCTCCCACACGAATGGACCATTTTGCACCAAAAGATAACTACTAATGACTTTAATATCGGTTCATATAAGTACTTGAAATTTTGTACAGTGTAATGCTTTTATAGTTCCTAGAGTCCAGAGAAAAGTGACCGTTATTGGCAGGCCCTTTTTGGTATCTCCCACGCAAATGGACCATTTCGTACTAAAAGTTAACAGCTTTTAACTTTAATACCAGTAAATTGTTTGAAGTTATTAAAATTAAATTAAATTGATAATAATTTAATTAAAACAAAAAATAAATAAATTTGGGAATATTTATGTGTTGAGTGGATTCACAAGTCGGTTTACCCGACTGAACTTTCTTAGCTGTTAAAATATAACAAATGCAATATTCACATCTCAGGAATTTTTTAAAAAATAACGGGGATGAACACCTTTTGAAAATTGTCAGCTTTCGTTTAGAGTACATGGGCCTACATAACTATATTTTTCACAGAACTTTAAGTTGGTGTCATTGGTGCTTAAAATGCAAATTAAATTTGCAGATGCATCGGATGCACTCAAAAAAGTTAACGACGCGAACATAAATCCCTGCTATGAAAAATAGTACATAGGGCCTTTAAAATGAGCCTACTTTTGTAAAAATCCGTCCACGCGTTCCGAAAATACAGAACTCGAAACGTACGCCCTTTGAGAATATTTTCCTCTTTTCTCAGATTTCAGATGCTAATAACATCTGGGGAAATTTTTTGTAATTTTTTCCTCAACTATAAAGTGTTTCGTTTTGAGCAGAGAATCGATATGCTAATTTATTTTGAAATCGGGAATGGTGACGCAAAAAAGGTGTTCGGTTCGACATGGAATGAACTGCATACAGATTAATGGCGATTTTGTTGCTGGAAAAAGTGTTGCATTTTCTTTACCCTTTTCCGGAAAACTGCACTTTTCTAACACATTTTTGCAGTTTGAAAATTGGAATTAAGTAAAATTCGATGGACTACATTATTTCGACTTCGGAGTATAGCCGCTGCAACGACAATATGTGCGTGTTGCTGAATTTAATACAACATTTGAATGTAAAGGGTTTTCCAATAAGAGTGATATGATTTCTTTGAAAAACAACACACTTATTGGTAATGAAATTCAAAAGTTTTTTGTTTAATGTGAAGTACAATCGATACAATTAAGTTCTAAATAAAACGTCATTCAAATGGCCTCCACGACTTCTTCATTAGGAACGAATTCGATGAACCCAATATTCGAGCACTTTTTGCACTAAATCATGTCGTATGTTATGAATGGCACGTTCAATATTGTCTTGTAAAGCTTGAAGAGAGTCTGGTTTATTTCGAAAGACAAATGACTTCAAATAACACCACAAGAAATAGTCTAATGGTGTTAAATCATAACTTCTTGAAGGCCATTCAATATCACAATTTCTTGAAATAATCGAATCTCCAAATTTTTCCCGCAACAATTCAATTGTTCCATTTGCTGTGTGGCACGTAGCCACAATCGGTCAATGGGAAAAAGATAGCTCTTGACGAGAGCTAAAATATTGCTCATGGGTGTCAAGGTCGTAGGTCGACTGGAAAGTGTTCCTTGAAATTACATTTAAATATTTACCTAACTATTTTTGGTGAATGCGATATTTGCAGCGAAAGTTCCGTTGCGGACGTTACAAAAAATGGAAGTATGTTTTCAGGTTAACGTGAATTTGCATATTTATACCCTACACCAAACTGTGGTACAGGGTATAATGACTTTGTGCATTTGTTTGTAACACCCGAAAAAAGAGAAGAAATGGAACCATAGTTTATTATACCGATCGTCATAGAATCAATTTTTGAGTCGATTTAGCCATGTCCGTCTGTCTGACCGTCTGTCCATGTATTCTTGTAATCAAAGTGCAGGACGTATTTATGGTCCGATTGTGATGAAATTTAGCACAGTGCTCTTTCTTGGCCAAAGGACGATCCCTATTGAAATTGGTCAAAATCGGTTCAGATTTAGATATAGCCCTCATATATATGTTACCCCCGATTTGACATGTAAGCGCTGTAGAAACTGTATTTTATATCAGATCAGTACGAACTTTGGCAGAGAGAGTTCCCTTATTACATGAATGAACACTGCTAAATTCGGGGAAAATCGGTTCAGATTTAGATATAGCCCCAATATATACGTAACCCCCGATTTGACATGTAAGCGCTGTAAATGTGTTTTTTTATATCCGATCAGTATGAAATTCGGCAGAAAGAGGTTTCTTATTATATGAATGAACACTGTTAAATTTTGAAGAAATCGGTTCAGATTTAGATATATCCCCCATATATACGTTACCCCCGATTTGACATGTAAGCGCTGTAAAATGTTATTTTATATCCGATCAGTGCGAAATTCGGCAAAAAGAGGTTTCTTTCTACATGAAGGAATACTGCCAAATTCGGAGAAAATCGGTTCAGATTTAGATATAGCCCCCATATATATGTTACCCCCGATTTGCTATGTAAGCACGGTGACTGTATTTTATATCCGATCAGTACGAAATTCGACAGAAAGAGATATTTTTACGTGAATGAGTATTCAGGGAAAATCGGTTCAGATTTATATATAAATTTATATATAACCTCCGTATATATGTTCCTCCTGATTTGGTTTCAAAGCGCTATAGAAGTTGTACCTTACTTCCGACCATTAAAATTTGCCAGAAATATGTTTCTCAATTTCGGAACGAATATTGCTTAATTTAGCGATTATCGGTTCAGAATTAAGTAATATGTTCCAACCCATTCACTAATTATTACAAATTATTATCGCAATGACCTTTTGGCATTGTTAGGGAGGTGTAGGGTATTATATAGTCGGCCCCGCCCGACTTTCTGCCTTTCCTTACTGGTTTTTAGCTAATTTTGTTTAAGTAGTCAGAAAAATCCAAATAAATTAAAGAAAGAGGAGTACTTAAGGATTAGAGTGATCAAAAAACCGGTTTTTTTGAAAAAATAAAAAACCGGTGGATGGTTTATTTAAGTTATAAAAAAACCGGTGGACGGGTTTTTTATTCGAAGAAAACCGGGGGAACCGGTAGAACCGGTTTTTTCTGCATAACAAAACAGTATGAAAATTGCCGTTTGAAAAACATTTTCCTTTTTAATAACAAAAAAGGCGATTTTTTAATATTAAATTTTTAAAAGCGATGTCTTCTGATCAGGAATCTTGCACCAAATTTAGTCCTGTTGGATAGTAGTTATGAGTTGGATTGTGATGAATATTGTCATTTGAGTCAAACGGTCCTTTTATCTCATACTTATAACTAATTAGCTATTGTATTTAGAAACATTTTCCAAAAGTGTTATCGATAGTCTTTTCTTCAACCTTTTAAAAAAATTAGCAAATATATTTTCATTATTTTTTTGCAAAATTAAACTTTTTTGAAATTTTGGTAAAAACCTATGTTTTAATCTTTGATTTTTTTGCTCAAAAGAAAGCTTAGATAATTTCCTTTAAAAGCTTTGTGACCTATTAATGGGATGGGACCTGTTTATCTATCAAAATAAATATAAACCTCTGAAAAAATTTAACGTTCAACCAAACATTTTAGCATTTCAGATGGGAAAAACAACCGTTTGACAAAAATGTCAATATTTGACACCCTCCAACTCGGAAAGTCCTTAACCGATTTCGTTGGAATTGTGTCTCATAACTACTATCTGATAGAGCTACTTGGTGCAATTTTCATCCCGACAGAAGACATCCCTTTTAAAAATTAACTCACTTGACATGAAATTCCCCTTATGTAGTTCAGTCAAGAAAATATTAATATTTCGGGGAATTAAATAGAGTAATAGAGGTATTAAATCTTTATACATACATATATATATTATATACACACTTTAGTGCAGGTGGGTATATACGAGTATATAAATATATAAGAGTATACACTAGTCGGTTTACCCAATTGAAATTTTCTTACTTGTTTTTGTTTCGGATGGCTTCGGATTCTAGCAAAGTTGCCGAGTCCTTTTAGGCCATATAAGGAGATATTTCATATTATTATCTTAATTTGTGATATTTTGTATATAAAGTTGTAAATAATTTTTAATATTTTAGTGGTAATAAAAATACCGGAAACCCGGTGGAACCAAACGAAAAAAACCGGTTGCACCGGTTGTTCGAAATTCATGATTTTGAGAAAAACCGGGGACGGTGGAAGCAAAAAACCGGTGGGCCGGTTTATTTTAAACCGGTTTTGATCACTCTATTAAGGATATTAAAATAGCTCTCATTAGATTAAACCACTTCATGGTTCATCCACAAACTAGAAATTCGACTGTTGTTTGCGGACCTTGCACAACAATTTCGATATTCTGCGGACATTTTTATACCATCTTATAATTTATATTTCATAGAATCTGCTGAACGTGTCATTTCAATGGTAAGATCATTAGAATGGACCGCAAAATAATTATTTCATTACACACCTGGCATTTTGTTTACATTTTTGGTATACAGTTTTTCGGATTTATTTCCAAAGCAGTTCGACCAACCGAAAAAATGACCCCTTTCAATTCTCACAAACTCTAGCACTAGGATTCTACTAATGCTTTAGAATATTTTGGCGTTTTCAGTTTTTCAAAATTCGTTGTAGTTTTTGTGGTACGGAGCTCCAAAGATACCTATCTCAAGGATTTTTCTTAAAATTACAATTTGTAAAACTAGCCATATCTGCTTAATCGCTTCCTGTATTTGCAAGATATACCCTAAGAAAAAAATCGCTTCTGTAGTATATTTGCTGGAAATATATTATTTTTGGAAACATTAACTTTTTTTCTATAAGTCGGAAATATGTAAAGATTCTATAACTTGAAATTTAGAATGGTAGAGTTTCTTGATCCATGAATCAACATTGCCGAATTTGAAGAAAATCGGTTAAGATTTAGCTATAGCTCCCATATATATGTTTCATCCGATTTGGCTCTTTAGTCCTGTAGAAGCTGTATTTTACATCCAATCGTTTTTATACCCTACACCACACTGTGGTACAGGGTATTATTTAAGTATAAAATGTCCCAAAAGTAAATTTATGTAAGCAATTTATACATGAATTACAAAATATATATTTCAGAGTTATTCAATATTACGAGAGTGGTGTAGGGTATTATATAGTCGGCCCCGCCCGACTTTAGCCTTCCCTTACTGGCTTTTTATTTGGAACTAGTATTTCCGAAACAAAGAATAAATTGTATTTATGTATTTTGGCAATGCCTTAATTCAGTTCAGTTCAGTTTTCTGGTTTTCAGATGCTCAAAGAGCAAATTTTTTTTATAAATTTTATATGTTAATAATTAAGTTTATTTAAAACTTAAATGATATAATCTTTGTAAATATAAATTGCATTGATGGGTTGACAGAAAGTGATGAATTGGAAAAAAACTAACGAAAATTCGAATAAGTCAGCAAAGTTATAAAAATCTTTTTTAAAAAAATATATTTGGAAAACTTCTCAAACAACAACTTTGTTTGTGTGTAAACACATATTTTATTTGTGAGAGTCAGTTTTCAAATAAATTATGTTCTAATATATTAATATATGCGTTCCAAACAAAATTTCTTGATTTTCAAATAAAATTTATTTGTTAACAAATATATAATATTAAAAAAAAAACGTTTCCAAGTATATTTTCTTTCAATTCAAACATATCCAAAACGGCTGGACCGATTTTAAACAACTTATTTGTTTCCGAGAGTGCTGTAATTTTGTATGTATGTATTTGGTAGCAGGATTTGTGATTGGTTCAAAAATTGACGGGATTTGTTTGTAGGACAAATAAACCTATATTCCAACAGCTTCAAATGAACAACATATACATCGTTCGAAAGGTCTAATTCTCTTCTTTCCATGTTCTTTTAGAGATTGAAAATCGGTTAATAACTAACAAAGTCATAGGCGTTCAAGTGAAAAAAGGCAAGAAAATCGGTTTTTTACCCGTAAATCCGGATTTTGGGGGTGTCCGGGGAATTCCAAAGAAAGATTCGTGTTTTACTCGACAAGACCTACAGGAAAAATAGTATCGCGTCATTTGCTTCTCAACTTGATTTTATTTTGTCGCACTGTGATATCTTCAAAATATAACAAGTAGAAGCGTTAAGTTCGGCCATGCCGCATCTTATATACCCTCCACCATGGATAGCATGTGACCTCACAAAATAACTCAAACCTAAAGAAAGTAACACCTAAAAACACCAAAGAAATATAGTAGATAAGAACAGTAGGATCAATATAGTAGGATCAAAGTAGTAGAACAGTAGGAATCACAACAAGTTAGATGCTATATATGGGAGCTATATCTAAATATGAACCGATATAGCCCATTTGCAATCCCAAGCAACCTGCAACTATAAGAAATATTTATACCAAATTTTATCAACCTAGCTCTATTATTGCGGACTGTAGCGTGATTACCACAGACGGACGGACGGACGGACATGGCTAAATCGTTTTAGAATTTTACGACGATTAAGAATATATATACTTTATGGAGTCTCAGATCAATATTTAGAGGTGGTACAAACGTGGAGGGTGTAAAAAAATGTTATTAAGATATGATTAATTTAACAAGTGGTAATTTTGAGAAAAGTCGCTGAGAGAGCTAACTTTGGAGCTCTGTACCACAACAACAACAATGAATTCTAAATCTAAAAACACTTAAAAATTGGGGCACATTTGCTAAAACTTTTTAAAATATGCATCGATTATCTTCCGATTGGACTAATTTTATTCATGACCGATCAGACTTTACGGTAAAACAATAAAAATACAATAACTGTGCATTTTTCGAATATCTTGTAAGATATCTTTGAAACCGCTGATGGCATGGAAAAATTATATTCGAAGAAGATGAAGGCTACAAAATTTAGGATTCTTTAAAGCTTTCCTGAATGAATTAGGATAAATTCTTCTCGAGTGAAGCTAAAATATGTGGATCATCCTCTATTTTTAGATGTTTATCTTTATATTGATAGATATGCAAGACCCATTGAGAGAGCAAGACCCAAGATTGAAGAAACGGCTATCGAGAACACTTTTGAAAATTTTTCTAAAAACAATAGGTACCGTTTGACCATAATGTGAAAATTCAACAGCCTCAGACTCGGCAGTCCTTAGACGATCTCGTTGAAATTTTGTGCCATAGCTACCATGCAATAGGACTAAACTTGGTGCAAGTTTAATCATGATCAAAAACATAGATTTTAAAAATTGAAACTACATATATTCTTGAAATTTGGCAGAGATCATTACTGCCCTACAGAACTTTGCAACTATGCAAAATATCCTAAAAATAAGTCTTATATACCGCATAAATGCCAAATCTGAATATCTCAGAAAATATTGAGAGTAAAAGAACGACAATTTTTTATAATACTAATTTCTCTGATGCTACACGTATTGACAGTAGATGAATGAAATTTGGATTGTGAGCTAGCAGGATCAATATCAACATCGCTAAAAATGGTCGGGAGCCAGGAATTATTAATTGTTGATACAGACTTCGAATCAAGCTAATATGTAGAGTAGGGCGGGTCGATTTAAAAATCGCCCATTGCTCAGTGAAAATCGTATTCTAGGGATCAAAATAAGAAACTTTGCCGAAGGAACCATACCTATAAAACGAATTCACTCAGTGAAGTGCTCAGTGAAAATCGTATTCTAGGGATCAAAATAAGAAACTTTGCCGAAGGAACCATTCCTCTAAAACGAATTCTGATGTCCCGGAAAAAATCCCACTTTGACCCATTTAGAGTGCTCCAATCGAGTCCAAATGTATGGAACCCGCAGGGGGTTCCAGGGGTTGTGCCACTGGCATGGGTGGGTCGGGCCTCCAAAGTTAGTGGTGGTCGGTCATACATTTGGACTCGATTGGAGCACTCTAAATGGGTCAAAGTGGGATTTTTCAAAATTTGCGCCTACCCAAAAGTTCGACCCAAATTCCGGGACATCAGAATTCGTTTTAGAGGTATGGTTCCTTCGGCAAAGTTTCTTATTTTGATCCATAGAATACGATTTTCACTGAGCACTTCACTGAGTGAATTCGTTTTAGAGGTATGGTTCCTTCGGCAAAGTTTCTTATTTTGATCCCTAGAATACGATTTTCACTGAGCAATGGCGACTTTTTCTGCCTCCCCACAAATCGACCCGGCCTAATGTAGAGACAACGTCAACAACTTCGCCAAAAATGGACGGGCAATACAGAGGAATATCGTAGCAACTATTGATTGTAAAAGTATGAAATATGGTTAATATTTTAGAGTAGTTTAAGCAAAAAATCCCCAAAAAATTAAGGGGTCGGACTGAAGAAAACAATTAATGGCGTAAGAGTGCAATTCAGATTTGACGATAGTGCTGGATCAAATTAAACCATGCCACATAAAAAAGTAAACTCCTAGGAAATAAATTGTAGTAGAAACGAAGACTGCGGGATCACTAGATGCATATTATACCTATCGAAGTGAATATTTATCATCATATATCTGCAGTATACGACAATAATCAGTTTGAAACTTACTTAATATGAGTGGGCTCGTAAACAATGCGAGCTGAACATGGGTCGTATCGCTTGCCTTTCAATTCGGAAATAATTGGAATCTATACATATTGTGTGAATGGTAATATTAATTCAGGAATACCAAAGATTGGGGATATTGACATAGTTGAAGCCCTCCCCCTCTCTACAAGTGAAAGCTATTATTATAAGTTCTCGTTATTAAACGATTTCTTGCCCACCTCCAAACGGAAAAGATTGTAGATTAAATAATTTGATTTGAAAAAAATTACCATAAATCTGTAAACATACAAAAGATTGGATGCGTTTTTCCAATTATCACACTGACAATGACAAATTTAAAAATAATGTGACATAAAAACATCCGAATAGAGACATGTGTGACCAACATTTCAAACGAGAGAGGAAACAGTTGATCATGATTATGACCAGAAAACATATATATGTATATACGCTTAAATACACGCTGAAAAAAAATCGCTTCTGTAGTATATTGTCCCAAACATATTCGGCTTGAAACATATATATGTTTAGGGTACACTCTAAATATATAATATTTGGTACACACAAATATTAAATATTTGGGAAGGTGTTGGTCTAAACAATTCTTTGTTTCCATCCTAACAGGTTTTAATTTGGGTATATTACTTCCGAAACAAAGATTTATTTGCTTTTAAGTTTTCATAAAATACACCGATACCTTAATAAAGTTAAGTTTCTCAGGATTCAAAATTAATTTTTTATTTTTAATGTTTATAAAAATATTTTATAATTGAAATCATATAATCTCAAAACAATAATTTATAATAAAATAATTTACTCGAAGGACTTACAGCTAATGATGAATTGGGATATTTAGAAATTTAAAATTAATGCTTTTAAACAGAAGACAATCTTGCATATCGACAGTTTATATTCAATATCCTCTATCTTAAAAAACACAATTGTTCAGTAGAGCCATAAAACCGTTTATATCCCTAATTTTAAATAAAATTAAAATTGTTTGTTCTACAATGTTTATTACACCTAACTACGTGAACTACTACATAATATTTTTTTTAATATTTGCACCACGAGCCATTTTATGGAACTTAGAGGGTATTGCTATTCAAAAATTCTTCATGTATAAAAAAAGATAGAGGGTTTTGCATAGTAAAAAAAATTTATTTATGAATTCCACAATTTTTTTTAATAATTATACATATTATAATAAAAATAATAACAATGAATTAATGAATTAATGATTATATTTTTATTTAAGTATTACCTATTTCTTAGGGTTAATTTTTGAATCCATTTTCAAATTGTCATAGAAAAAATGGTATTCTTGTGGAATTACCACGAGCCATTTTATGGAACATAGAGGGTATTACTATTCAAAAATTCTTCATGTATAAAAAAAGATAGAGGGTTTTGCATAGTAAAAAATGTATTTATGAATTCCACAATTTTTTTTAATATATAATTATACATATTATAATAAAAATAATAACAATGAATTAATGAATATTTTTTTATTAAAGTATTATCTATTTCTTAGGGTTCATTTTTGAATCCATTTTCAAATTGTCATAGAAAAAATGGTATTCTTGTGGAATCACAGGTTAGATATAAAAATAGTCATAATTTGAAAACTAAAGCTTCGACTAAAAAAATTTAACCAAATTCTGGTTTAGCATACTCTTTTCACCAAAGAACCATCTTTTAGAAGAAGTAAGAAACAAACAAAAAAATAGTCCCAAATTATATGAAGAGATAGAGGGTATTGCATTCAGAAAAAATAAGTGTGTAAGATAGAAAAATTAGAAAAATGACCATAAAATCTCAATTTTTGTTTTCTTTTATTTCCAAATTAGTACCATAGATGCGCCTTATTTTACCGAATATTTTAACATAAAAATCTCATTTTTGCAAAAATTGAAGATATAGGGTTTTGAATATAAGCTCTCGATATGCTATATTTAGTTGCGAGGTACATTTCGAAATCAAGGAAAAATTAAAACTGAAGTTCGAAAAGACAGCAAAGTTTTGGAAATCTTTTTTAAATAAAACATATTTGGAGAAAAACCTGAACAATACTTTTATTTGTATTTAAACAAATATTTTATTTGAGAAAATTAGACTGCAAATATATTTTGTTGTAATATATTAATATATGCGTTCCAAATAAATTTTATTGATTTTCAAATAAAATTTGTTTGCTGAAAAATATATAATATTTAAAAAATTGTGTTCCAAATATATTTTCTTTCTATTCAAACATATCAAAAAAGGCGATTTTGCCCCGTGTATATATGTACATACACATGTATATACGCGAACACAATATATCAAAACAAATTTCAAAAATCAATCAACGTGTGTACTTTCAAATATTAAAGATAAAATTAACATTTTGCCAAACAAACAAAATATTTTTGTTAAGTCTACGCGTTTATCTAAATTTAGAATAACCACAAGAAAAAAAACAATTTTTGGAAAAACATTAAGAAATTTAAATTTATTGGACATCTTCAGCATCAAAAAAGAAAAAAACAAAACAAAAAAATATAAGAATTAAAAAGTGGGCTATTTTTAAACTATGAAACATAACACATTCCAAAACCTCTAGAATCCAACAATAATAATACGATCGCACAATATCAGCCGCCGCCACCGCCGCTGCTCCGAACGAGGTGAAACCGAGAGAGCCATAAGAAATGATGGCTAATTCAAAAAAAGCAAAAAAAAAATCAGCAAAACAAAAAATACAGAAAATCTACTGAAAAAATATTGAAAATCATAAAGAATGGACAGACAATCGGACAGATAAATTTTCACGAATAGTGTGTGTACCTATGTATGATTGTCCGTGTGTGTGTGTGTGTGCACTCTCGAGAATTTGGCAGCACTTGGCACTTGGCTTAAGAGTCGGCCAAGAAACCAAATGAATTTTTCACATTCAAAATTCGAATTCAGATACAGATTCGAATGGATATTTCTATAGACATATGTACATAAGTATGTATTTAATAGGGTGTCTTACAGTGAATAGGATTAGGACAATGTCCAGAACACCTATTGCTAAAATTACTTACAGAGTACTCACAACACTGAAAGAAAAATGCTACATCAAATCAAGTGTATTGCAACAAATTCAAGATGAATCTGATCATACATTTGAAGTCTAAGGTTTCCCCTGAAAAACAATCGTTACATCAAACCAATTTACTACTGAACATAAATTTTGTCACTACAACGTTTCTGTTGACTTTAAGAATTATGTTTATCAATTTAAAGAAAAAAAAACATTGAGCGTATGCGTAGCTAGCTTGTGCGCACATCCTCTCATTTGACTCTTTCCCATACATCTAGAGTACATGGGGCTAACCATTTTTGGTAAGTATAGAAATGCACTTAATGTAGTTATTTGGTAAGTATAGAAATGCAATTAATGTAGTTATTTGGTAAGTATAGAAACATAACGTACAAATAATTTCGGATGAACACTCTTAATCGGACCACCGTTATATATGGTTTAAAATTGCACGGCCACCGCCAAACCCAATATGTTTCCGTAATAAGGCTAAGGCCGACTGGACTAATTTCGGAAATCTACTTAGAAATCGATTGGGCCAGCCTACATGCGATTATCTATCTACAGATGACATTGATATCAATGTGAAGAAGATTACGGAGGCTGTTGGAAAATCATTCGAAGATTGTTGCCCACTTCGAGAAAGGAAATCTGCCTATGAGAAACCCTGGATGACAGGACAAATTCGCTCGATTGGCAAGGATGTCCGCAGACTTTACAACAGAGCTCGACGTAAAAAAAATCAGTATATTGGGACGACTACCACAGAAGACTCTAAGAATACAATAAAATCATTAGATCGGCGTAACGTAACTACTGGAGGCTTTTCTGTGAGCAGGTAGACAGCGTTAACAGCATGTCTAAAATGAAAAAGTTCCTCTCAAAAACTCATGACCAAACCGAAACACTGGTGGATGACACGGGTAAAGGGATGGAAACTATAGAGGATACCGTAAGGCTCTTGATGAAAACTTATTTTCCGACTGGTAATGCTGGACCAACAGAGGTACAGTTACAGAATGAAAATGTATTGCATCAAGTACATATTGAGCATATAACAGATGGTATGGTTAAAGAAACGATAAAAAGTTGCTGTCGCTTTAAGGCTGCGAGACCGGATAGAATATTTCCAGCACTTCTGCAGAATGAGGTGGATGTGGTATCAACTCATCTGGCTGGAGTGTTCACTCCATGCCTAACCCATTCTTGTACCCCAAAAAAACTGGCAGGAATCAAGTGTGGTCTTCATACCAAGGCCTGGCAAGGCGAGTTATACGACGCCAAAGGCTTATCGACCCATTAGCCTAACTTCTTTCCTGTTAAAAACAATGGAGCGAATAATTGATGACATGGTCAAAAGTAAAATAGCGGATGACAGGCTAAAATTCCAACAACAAGCCTATGTCAAAGGAAGATCAGTGGAAACAGCTCTGCATTAGGTAGTGCACCACATAGAAGAGTCCTTCAGTAAAGAAATGTATACACTTGCTGTTTGCATAGACATTGAGGTCGTATTTAACAATGTACAGACCGATACATCCAATCCTGAGACCAGGTTCAGGTTGACCGGGCGCTGAAAAACTGGATCAACAATATGCTAATGAATAGGTGAATTATTTGTGGGTCATATGGTGGGCAGGGGGGCATTTTATCGCCTCTTCTATGGGTTACGACGATACGCAGTCTCCTAAAAGCCCTCACCAATGAAGGACTTAAATCAGTCTGTTATGCAGACGACGTTGTAATACTTCTAAGGGGCTTTCATCCAAATCTATTATGCAGAAGAGCTGAGGAGCCACTTAACATAGCATATAACTGGGCACAACCAAGGGGATTTAATGTTAACCCAGACAAAACAGAAATATGTCTATTTACAAGGAAAACGAAGATCCTGCGTTTTACCCGTCCTCGATTCCTGAATAAGACAATTGCTATAAAAAGGTAAAATACTTGGGTAAATCTTGAAGAAAGCGTTAAAAAGGCCCATAGATGTTGGTCGTTGTGCAGAAGAGCTATAGGATCAAAATGGGGACTACCTCCAAATATGACTCACTGACTTTACATACATGAGCGTGATGAGACCAATTATCACCTACGCCTGCGTAATGTGGTGGACATCAATGGACAAGAAGTGCAACGTAATACCTTTGCAAAAAATGCAACATATGTTCTGTCTAGGCATAAGCGGGGCATTTAGAATATCACCAACAAAACATTAGAGACTATACTTCACATCCAACCAATAGACATCCGTATAAAGTATGAGGCAGCCCTCACAGCAAGACGTCTACAAGTGATGGGTGAATGGATAAATCGAGACCACAAGTCGTACCATCACTTGACTCATCTCAGAGGATATAACTGGAAGATACCGAGAAATTTCGTGTCTAGTACCGATTTTCTGTACTCGTGAGGTATAAAAAGATCATAAATAAGAAGCGCGCAACAGGTAGAACCACTGGCTTAAGTGTATGGACATGAGACGTTTAAACGTCTCCTCTCTTCAACCTAACCTAACCTAAATAATTCTTAATCACTTCATATTAGCCTCCTCTTAAGTATGTTATTGCAAAAAGTTAAATTTAAATAAAATTAAGTGAGGTTTTTTTAGATTCACTGGTAATATGGAGTCCATTTGGTCCATTGTGTATACCCTGAGAAGATGAAGCTAAACGCTGGCACCTTGATGTTAATGATCTAACATTACAGTGGCAAGTCAGCGTGCCTATCATTAAGCGAATGCCCCTCTTTGAGAGGTTAAGAAGATGTTTGGTCCTAGACTTTGATATGGCTGGCCAGAGAGATTTAGTGATTTTACAGTCAGATCTGCTCGACCATTTCTGGTTTGCCAGATCTTTGTAGAATAACTCTATGTTACTGAAGAATTACCATCAGGGTGGATGTAGTGATGGCTCAATACTTCCAGCGTCCGTCGCTGATCCAATTCGCGCGAATTCGTCAGCCACAGTCTGATTCTGTCTGCCAATTGCTGTAGTTCCAATCGGCCTCATAAACCACTTCTGACTTAATAATGGTTGACTTCAGTGCCTTCAGAGCAACTTGACTCTCAACATAGACTGTTATGTGATCACCTTGCCTGAGTTTTAGTCGGTTTATCAAGCAGAGGGCCTGCAGTATAGCAAAGATCTTCTCCTGAAAAACACTGCAGCTGTCGGCTAACCTGTAGGACATATGTATGCCAAGAGTTTCGGTGAAGATGCCTGCCACTGTGCCTACAGCCATCTTTGAACCGTAGGTGTATATTGCATGGCCCTCCAAAGGAAGTTTGCCGCATGACAAGTCTGCTCTGGGGTGACAAATGTTCTGAACTGGTGACAAATAGTCTGTCGGTACTGTCAGACATTCGTGAAGCCTCATTGAGAATGGCCGAGTGGCTCCAATCCGCGTTACGCCACGCACGAGCTTCTCGGAGTCTGAGAGCGCACTTTGTGGCACTTAATAAAATGACCCACAGGTTGTAGGTTCAATACCATGTTGGGGGCCGCCTGCGGTGTGCTCTTTCTCGCAGCGGATATAAATAATGGTGCCGCTCTTTGTACTTTCTCTAACTTTTTAAGCTAATATTTAACTTCTATCTTCTTCCGCCATACCACTGAACCATAGGTAAGTATAGGACACACTATAGCTGTATACATTCAATGGATATTACTTGGCGTTTTTCTTTTCCATCTCAATTTCCGATCGAGTTTGATACCAAGGTATTTAGCTTCAGAGGACAGTCTCAATATGCTTTTTTATACAGATCAAGCGTGAAACCGTGAATCCGGTGATTTATCGTGATATTTTGTTCAGTGATGAAGCACATTTCTAGCTCAATAGATACGTTAACAAACAAAATTGCCGTATTTGGGCTGGTGAGCAAACCGAAGAGTACCAAGAGCTACCATTACATCCATTAACAAGTAAAAGCATTAAGTTCGGCCATGCCGAATCTTACATACCCTCCACCATGGATTGCATTCAATTTTATTACTGGAAAAATCGTTGAATATGGAGCAAATCATGAAACGATCCTTTTTGTTTAAGTAAATTATTAAAAAACGAACACTGCAATTTTTAGGCCGCAAATTCTTTAGCCAAACTCTTCACCTGAAAAATGTAGTTTTTATGGCTTAAAATAGCTTTTTGGGAGCTACAACAAAATAAAAATTAAATACAGTTTAATTCTTGCCAAAATAGAATAAAAACTGCAAAGTTTCAGGTAAATTTCTTAGAAAATGTGGTGTTTATGGCTTAAAGAATCCTTTTTGGGAGCGACATCTATAGGTGGACTATAACAAAATATGAACTGATTTAAAAATGTTTAACTGTGATGAATTCTTGTCGTAATTTAATACAAACTGCAAAGATTTAGTTAAAATGCTTAGAAAATATGGTATTTATGGCTTAAATATGTATATTTTGGAGCGACCTCTATTGGGTGACTACAACAAAATATGAACCGATTTGTAAAATTTTTGCTAATGAATTCTTGTCAAAATAGAATACAAACTGCAAAGTTTCTGTTAAATTGCTTTAAAAATGATGTATATATGGCTCAAAACCCGTATTTTCGAGCGACCTCTATAGGGGATCAATATCAAAACATTGGCCGATATGCCCCATTTGCAATCCCAAACAACCTGCAGCTATAAGAAATATTTATACCAAATTTGATCAACCTAGCTCTATTATTACGGACTGTGCCGTGATTAAAATACACGGACAGACGGACATAGCTAAATCGAATTCTACGACGCTTAAGAATATATAAAGGGTGGTTAAAATGTAAGGGCCGATGTTGAATGTGAACCACACCTAAACGTCAAGTTTTTTTCTGCATTTCATTTGACATTTCTCAATTTCAGACTAACTCAATTTGAACCATGGAAAGATACACAATCGAGCGACGTGTTAAAGTTTTTTAAGCCTTTTAGGAAAATGGGCGTTCAAATCAAAATGCATTTCGTGCACTTCGTGATGTTTTTTTGATCAGCATAATCGACCAAATGTGTCCACAATCGGGAGAATTGTGCGCAAATTTCAGCAAACCGGGTCTGTAGGAGATGTGAAAACACCTGTGCATGCTCGTCCAGTTCGTTTGGTGCGGCTTATGGCCTGGCGACGTCATCGGGCCATACTTCTTCGAAATGAGGCCGGTCAGGCAGTTGCTGTGAATGGTGTTCGCTATCATGAGATGATAACGAACTTTTTATGGCCCGAATTGGAAGATATGGATGTGGACAATATGTGGTTTCAACAGGACGGTGCCACTTGCCACACAGCTAACGAAACAATGGCTCTTTTGCGCAACAAATTCAATGGCCGTGTTATCTCACGTTGTGGCGATGTCAATAGGCCGCCAAGATCATGTGATTTGACAGCGTTGGACTTCTTTCTTTGGGGTTATTAGAAAGAAAAGGTGTACGTCGATAAGCCAGCAACAATTCAAGAGCTCAAGGATGAGATAATTTGGCACATTAACGGCATAGAACCTCAATTATGCCTCAGCGTCATCGAAAATTGGCACCATCGGATGGATGTGTGCCGCCGAGGTCGCGGCGGCCATTTCGCCGATATTTTGTTCCGTACATAATTGAACCATACCAATATTTTTTGTTTTATTCAAAATCAACATCGGCCCTTAAAATTTAACCACCCTCTAGTTCCCCCATCTATTCACAGGGTGAGGACTGGACAGTGATCCGAGACTGGTCACCCGTCCTACATTTTCTGGAGTCTAACTGCTAGTATCTTCGGCTACGCAGTCTGACCAGAGCACTTAATCTGGTACCACGGAAGTCAGGAAAGGGTTCGGAGCGCAGGTTCTATTGGTGACTATTGGTGATGACCCTATTGGGTGCAACGTGGTGGCTGTGGTTGAAACCATAATCGCTGGGAGAGAATATTCTCGTATGTGGAGTTGCAAACCAACCGGGTGCCAGGAGTTTTAGATAGACTCCGCTCCTAGCCAAGGAGGAAGGCAAAAGTGCCCAGAAACACGGAATTGATTGGTACTCATGCACATTGTGCGTGGGGTGTTGGTTGACGCATAACCCCACCGTTTAGAGCACGGTGGTGTTAAGCCTAACGGCTGAAACTCACCTGAATCCACAATACTACTGCTTCGGCTGCCTTCGCATTGAAATAAGGCTGTATCTAAATCTGAAGAATTTTTGACCAATTTCAATAGGCCTCGTTCCTGATACAGGAAAATGATTACTAGTGCCTGACTGAAGTCGCATTTTAAGGCCAAAGTCGAACTACAACCTTCGACCGAAGACGAATGTGTTATATTTGTTAAAAAAAGGTTTGTATGTATGATTCTAACCGGTAGATGGCGCTGTAGTGGACATATGGTCAATTTATTTTTTTCCCGACACTCGGGATGTATGCATTTTTGAATGAAATATCAATGAATAACAAACCAATACATCTCAAACAGGACGGGCAGGACAACGTCTGCTGGGGTCAGCCAGTATATATACATATATATTCTATTTAATTCTACAAAAAGCATAGGGCCGTGTGCAGTGTAGGGTATAAATACAGGTGAATTATTTCCAATGCCCATGAATTAAGTGTGTGAGGCGGTCTAATGAACGTGCATATGTACCTGAGCATGAAAGTATATATACTCGTACAACAACCGCCTGTACTCTCTGTATTATTTGCAACATATCGAAAGAAGGAAATTTGAAAAATAAATATATGCTCAGGTGTGTGGAGACTGCGGAAAGAACGCACACACGAAATTCATTATGAATCTGAAGAATCCATCCGTCCACGTACATTTCGTATATACGACGTACGAGTTGAGTATACACGGACGCAAGTCACAACTCGAAAATTCTAAAAATACGCAACAAAATAGCGGCACAATCATGCCGTATATTTTTTTATTCGTGGAAGTGGACGTGTACGTGGATGCCGACGTACTCGACTAAATATATACATATGCCGCCTCTGTGCCACTACTATGCCTCTGCACCTACAGGTATCCACTTTGATCAGAGTAAAAATATTGGCAATATTTTCAAATATAATAGCAGTGGGATGCCAATGCTGACCCCAGAGAGTACCCTACTTAGATTGTGTTGTTAACCTTTACCGAGACATGGAATTCGTTGTGTTTTCTCTTTCTTTGCACCTGTACTGATTCCTTATGGGAGATTCGATGTGTTCGAAGTTCTACACTCTACACAAATAGAGGGTTTAAATATTCATTGGATATGGGAAATGTGTGGAATTTGACTAACGAAGCATTGAATATTCAGATAATTCAAAAACTAGAAATTAAAAAATAAAGTTTAATGGAAAGCGGAGCGAAACGGGTAGTAGAGGCAAAACAAGAGGGTCGAAAATAGTTTTCATCTGATCGGAACAGAGTTTACAGCGATATTATTTTATGCTCTGGAGTGATATTCCGATCCGCTTACTATTCGGCCAAAAATATCCCACTCGTTTCATCACTGACAATGCAATATGGTTGTTGCATAATAATGGGTCTTCCAATATGGGGTTTCATTTTGATATTAAAAAAAGAGTATTTTTAAGGGAAATCAAGGAAACGGCCGTCACTGTCACGCTTGCAATAACATATTCAAACTACGGAAATCGTCCAAAAAACATCCCGAGTGATGAGGCCCATTTTCATCTCTAAGGCTACGTTAGCTAGCAGCGTAGTCGCATTTGGGGTTCGGATGCCCTCGTTTGTCATTGGACCTTACTTTCTTGAAAATGCGGCAGGAGCAACTGTTATGGAAAATAAATGATTTCATTTGGTCGGGATCGTTTTTGTTTTTGTTTCATGCAAATATTCTGCCTGTTTCAAGAGATATAGGCAAAAGCAATACTTAAGCCGTTACTGTGTTACAGCACTGAAAAGTTGCAAGTGGACATACATTTTACCCGGGTGTGTGTTCCAGGGTTAATTGAAATGATATTTTACGCGGGTTCAATAAAATATAATTTATAAAATTATATAAAAATGTCCGTAGAATATTGTCTTTTTAATGTGTTGAAATTGTTGTGTAACGTCAGCAACGTAACGTCCACAACAGGCATATTTCTAGTATTTGAATGAACCACGAAGTGTTTCATTCTAATAAGAGCTATTTCCATATCCTTACATATTCCTCTTTCTTTAATGTATTTCGTTTTTTCTGATTACTATGCAAACTTAGCTAAAAAAAAATGCAAATTCACTTAAATCTAAAAACCTACCTTCATTTTTTGTAACGTCTGAAACGGAACTTTCGTCACGAAATGCGTACGAATGTAACGTCCGCAACCCAGGATTTGCCCATATAAAGGGTCCCCTATTTTTAGGGCGGTGGTCCCTCATATTTGTTACCCTTACTTTAGTGGTGGATGTTATACGTATATCATTTGCTACGAGCCATCGAAGGAGTTACCTAAGTCCCTAAGTACGAGTATGTTCGGAGGAAATCCATGTTGTGACATTATAAATCATTTGAACAATGTCCATCCGTCCGTCAGCTCTTGATGCAAGTATGTCTCCCTTGTGCGCACGATAACACTATGCAACAATATTTTTTTTAGTGTCCGAGACCTAACAAGTTTTTTTTGTATAGATTGAGGCATACAAGTTTATGAAACCAATACCAAATTATTTTTTATTGTAACATTTTTTTCTTGAATTCCAATTTTCGTGGATGTTACCTTTTGTATGTGAACCATATTTTTTTAAGCATAGGGTCGATAAAGCCAAGATACCATTCAAATTAAAGGAAATTATGAGGGCTAAAAATGATGAAAAAGTCAATTTCATTTAGAAAATGAGGTTTAGTAACTGTCGTTTAAACAATTAGAAACAAATCGATATTTTTCAAAAACATCGTTTTTTGCTGGCACGAAAAACACATAAAAAATTCGCATGGATAAATTATGACCGATATTGTAAAAATAGAGAAATTAAAAAAAACAAATGTTCATACTTTTTATTTTGGCACTTTTGTTTGGGAGGTTCCAAAAGGGGTGTGGCAATAACGCCCATTTTTCAATATACTATGGGTACTATAAAAACATTATACTGTACAAAATTTTAAGTATTTGTATGGATTGGAATCAATGTTATAAGCCGTTAACCATTTGTGCAAAATGGTCCATTTGTATGAGAGGTACCAAATGGGGCGTGCCAACTTCGCCCATTTTTTATGGGATTGTAGGTACTATAAAAGCATTATACTCCACTAAATTTCAAGTGTTTGTATGTGCATGAATCCAATTTAGAAGCCATAAACTTTTTGTGCAAAATGGTCTATTTGTATGGGAGGTACCAATAGGGGCGTGCCCATTTTTTACGGGACTGTAGGTACTATAAAAGCATTATACTTCACAAAATGTCAAGTATTTCTATGGGCTGGAATCAAAGTTATAAGCCGTTAACTTTTTGTGCAAAATGGTTCATTTGTATGGGAGGTACCAAAAGGGGCGCGGCAACATCGCACATTTTTCTGAAGATGATAGCGTAAGAAGTGGACCAACATAGTCCATCTTTGACCTTAGCCTGAGATAAAAAAAAAATATTGGCACATACCAAACCTTACGTCAATCGGTTAATCCTGTCGATAGTTATCATGCGCACCAACCAGACATATAGATGGACAGCCTGACGGACATTGCTAAAATGACATAGAATGGCCCAAAATGGATTTCCGCCAAATATTTTTTGGCGTCTCTTTGGGCAGTCCATCGCAGTGTTACAATTTGGCAATGTTGGCAGCATCTGAAATATAGCCGTGTTCACAATAGGGGGAATAAAAACCGAATTATGTTGAAATTCTCTTTATACCCTCACTTTAGTGTGACGAGGGTATATATCATTTGCTACGGAAAAAAGTGTAACACGTCGAAGGAGTGACCTAAGAACCCAAGTATGTTCGGAGGAAATCCGTTTTGGGTCATTTTAAGTCGAATGAGCAATGTCCGTCCGTCTGTCTGTCTGTCTGTCTGTCTGTCTGTCTGTCTGTCTGTCTGTCTGTCTGTCTGCCTGTCTGTCTGTCTGTGTGTCTGCTGGCTGGTGCGCACGATAACTCTCGAAAGGAGTAACCGATTGACCTCAAATTTGGTATGTGGTGATATTTTTTTCTATCTCCGGCTAAGTTCGAAGATGGGCCATATGGGTCCACTCCTTCTAGTACCTCCCCCACAAAGGGTTAAAATGTTGTGAAATATTGATTCTTTAATAACTGCTATACTACTTATTCGAATCTTTTGAAATTCCACACATAATATTAGCTTATTAGTCGTTATCAACTCGAGAAAAATGGGCGAAGTCGCCACGTCCCTTTTGGTACCTCCCACACAAATGCACCATTTTGCACCAAAAGTTAACAGCTTATAACATTAATAACAGTGTATAAAAATACTTGAAATTTTGTACAGTGTTATGCTTTTATATTGCCTACAGTCCAGGGAAAAATGGGTGTTGTTGTCACGCCCCTTTTGGTACCTCCCACACAAAGGTACCTTTTTGCACCAAAAGTTAACAGCTTATAACATTAAAACCAGTGTATAAAAATACTTGAAATTTTGTACAGTGTAATGGTTTTATAGTGTCTATAGCCCTGTGAAAAATGGGCGTTATTGCCACGCCCCTCTTTATACCTCCCACACAAAATGCCCAAATCATACCATATTTTAACGTTTATACCAGTGCACATAAATGCTTATAAGTCGGCACAGTGCAATGAATTTAAAGTATCTAATGTTCACCAAAAAAAAGTGTATTTGATAAACCCCTTCTGGTACCTCCCACACAAATTGACAGAATAATTCGAGTAATATTCAATATAACATTACTCACAAAGTGAGGGTATACCTTAGTCGGTTTACCCGACTGAAACTTTCTTACTTGTTTTTGTAATTATTTTAACGACAATTATTAAAGAGTGTATCCTTTAATAAGCATATACTTCAAAACAAGTAAGAAAGTTCAGTCGGGTAAACCGACTTAGGTATACCCTCACTTTGTGAGTAATGGGAGTGTGGGAGGTACCAGAAGGGGTTTATCAAATACACCTTTTTTTCGCTGAACATTAGATACTTTAAATTCATTGCACTGTGCCGACTTATAAGCATTTATGTGCACTGGTATAAACGTTAAAATATGGTATGATTTGGGCATTTTGTGTGGGAGGTACAAAAAGGGGCGTGGCAATAACGCCCATTTTTCACAGGGCTATAGACACTATAAAAACATTACACTGTACAAAATTTCAAGTATTTTTATACACTGGTTTTAATGTTATAAGCTGTTAACTTTTGGTGCAAAAAAATACATTTGTGTGGGAGGTACCAAAAGGGGCGTGGCAACAACACCCATTTTTCCCTGGACTGTAGGCAATATAAAAGCATAATACTGTACAAAATTTCAAGTATTTTTATACACTGTTATTAATGTTATAAGCTGTTAACTTTTGGTGCAAAATGGTGCATTTGTGTGGGAGGTACCAAAAGGGACGTGACGACTTCGCCCAATTTTCTCGAGTTGATAGCGACTAATAAGCTAATACTATGTGTGGAATTTCAAAAGATTCGAATAAGTAGTATAGCAGTTATTAAAGAATCAATATTTCACAACATTTTAACCCTTTGTGGGGGAGGTACTAGAAGGAGTAGACCAATATGGCCCATCTTCGAACTTAGCCGGAGATAGAAAAAAATATTACCACATACCAAATTTGAGGTCAATCGGTTACTCCTTTCGAGAGTTATCGTGCGCACCAGCCAGCAGACAGACAGACAGACGGACGGACAGACATTGCTCATTCGACTTAAAATGACCCAAAACGGATTTCCTCCGAACATACTTGGGGTCTTAGGTCACTCCTTCGACGTGTTACACTTTTTTCCGTAGCAAATGATATATACACTCGTCACACTAAAGTGAGGGTATAACAAGTAAGAAAGTTTCAGTCGGGTAAACCGACTAAGGTATACTCTCACTTTGTGAGTAATGTAATATATAACATTACACCAATAAATTTGTCAATTTGTGTGGGAGGTACCAGAAGGGGTTTTCCAAATACACATATTTTTCGGTAAACAGTACATTCTTAAATACATTGCATTGTGCTGAACTATAAGCGTTTATGTGCACTCTATATTAAAGTTACGAGCTATGTAATTTTGGTATGATTTGGTCATTTTGTGTGGGAGGTACAAAAAGGGGCGGGGTGATAACGCCCACTTTTTATAGGACTATAGGCACTATAACAGCATTACACTGTACAAAGTTTCAAGTATTTGTATGCACTGGTATTTAAGTTACAAGCCGTTTACTTTTGGTACGAAACGGTCCATTTGTGTGGGAGGTACCAAAAGGGGCTGTACGATAATGCCCATTTTTTACCGGACTATAGGCGCTACAAAAACATTATACTGTAGAAAATTTCAAGCATTTTTATGCACTTGTATTAAAGTTATAAGCAGTTAAATTTTGATGCAAAATGGTCCATTTGTGTGGGAGGTACCAAAAGGGGCATGCCAACTTCACCCATTTTTCTCGAGTTAATAGCGACTTATATACTAATATTATGTGCAGAATTTCAAAAGATTCGAATAAGTAGTATAGAAGTTATTAAAGAATCAATATTTCACTAAATTTTAGCCCTTTGTGTGGGAGGTACCAGAAGGAGTAGACCAATATGGCCCATCTTCGAACTCATCCGGAGATAGATCAAAATATTACCACATACCAAATTTGAAGCTAATCGGTTACTCCTTTTGAGAGTTATCGTGCGCACCAGCCAGCAGACAGACAGGCAGACAGACGGACGGACATTGCTCATTCGACATAAAATGACCCAAAACGAATATCCGCCGAACATAATTGGGGTCTTAGGTCACTCCTTCGATGTGTTACACTTTTTTCCGTAGCAAATGATATATACCCTCGTATCACTAAAGTGAGGGTATAAATATGGTCCAAATATTAAAGGCAACTTCCAAGAAAATGGGAATTTCACCGAAAACAATTTACAGTAAAAAATTAAATATTTTTTTCTTGTTAAGGGCACCATATTACACCAGGAAATGTTATGCACATCCCTTCTACCAAAATTTTGTTGCATAGTGTTATTGCTGTCGAGATTTATCGTAAGCACCAGCTAGACACAGAGAGAGTCAGGCGGATGGACGGATATATATGGCTCAAATAACTTATAATGGCTCAAACTATTATAATCCAAAAATGGATTTCCCCTAAATATGCGAGAGTATTGTGTATACAATAGACACCGGAACCTGTATTAATTCAAGATATTTAAATTCTCTGTATTTATCTCTAAATTGGAATTTAAAGCAAAATTCGCAACAAACCCCTTAGTTGCGGTGTAGGGTACCTAGACAAAGGTGAAAAGGACTGAAGGTAATCGTAAAAAGTGGGGTGAAAATTCATTATCTCTAAAATTAAGTTATAACACTAATTAGTTGTGAAACAAGGCAAATTCATTTTGTGTGGGACGTCGTCTTCAAAATCCCAAATACACCGCAAACCATCGAAATGAACTGAAATGAGTTGAGCTGTTTTTCTTGTGCGTTTTTCATTTATCTTTTGCAGGTAAAATAATTTTGAGTATTTTTCTTATTCTTTTTTGGTTTTTCCGAGGAAAAAAGCTTTTTTTTTTTTGCTTAATCTCCAAAAAGAATTTTCAGCTCATTATACACAGATTTCACAGATACAATGTATATATTGAACAAGACAGCGACAATTCAGAAAAAAAGAAAAGAAACACACAAATATACCTACCTACAGTATGTATCTGAATTGGGGGCTTTTTTTGTTTGGAAATTTCGGGTTGATTTTGAAAGAAAGAAAATGTTGTGTTAATTTGCAATAAATGTGTCGCATTCGAATGTGTTCGAACAAAATGTCTGATGGGTTTTGTAATATTTATAATTTTTTTTAGTTTTTTATGTATTTAAAAATTTCAGCCGCTAAAATATTTACGATTATGTTCCTCATCTACTCGATTTTGAAATATTTATTATTTTAAAATGTTCATTCGGTTTTTATTTGTATTCTTTCGCCCGTTCTCTAAACAATTGCGAAATGCAAACATTGCCTCCAAATGAAAAAAAGTGTAGTGTGTTTGTCGTTTTGTAATATTTCGGATTTTTTTATTATGAGATTTTTCTCTTTTCAGTTTTGTTCCACATTGTCAAGGATTTTGAAAAATTGCTAAATCTATGAATGAGCAGAGTTTGTTTGTTTTTGTTTTTAGTTAAAATAAGCAACAAAGAGGCTCAGTCTCATGATCATATTTATCTTTATCATCATCATCGTCATCATTATCATTATTATTATTTGTTTCTACAACCACCCGTTGTAGTAGACCCATAAATAATTATGTCGAATACCGCAAAATTCTCACATTTTTTTCATCAACAATAGATTTTCTTATTCTATTTCAAATGTTGTCTGGCAATGTTATGTAGTAAAATATTCCTCAGATGTATTTTGCTCTACTTGAAATCCACACCAGATTTAGCGACAGGAATGAAGTCATACAATCTATTTTCATAAATATTTGTATTTTATCTACGGAATGTTTTTTTCTCAATTGTACTTTTTATGCAAAATGTTCTCGAGTTCATTTACATTTTAGGAACATCTAGCAAAATACTTAGTCGTCTATCTTTCAATATCAAAAAAAAATAATTAAGTTAGTTATAAACAATACTATTACAACGAGAATATTGTTTCCTAAAATTATTGTAGGTTGCCTGCTCATAACCTTTCTTCGATCGCAGATTTGAAATGACTGAAATTCATCCGTCTGTCTGTCTGGCCATGTATTCTTTTAATCACAGTGCAGGTCGTAATTATTGCAGGATCGCAATGAAATTTTTCCACTTGCCTTTTTTGGCACAGAGGCGATCCCTATGGAAAATTGTAAAGATCGGTTCAAATTTACATATATATATCATATGCATACATATACATATGTATCTGTGTACCATCATTGATTTGAATTATTCGTCTGCGGATGCTATAAGTATATCTTGCTTCGAAATTTGGTATATTGGCTGTTCTTAGTATTTGGATGAACTATATTGACACTCCGATTGCTATATTTTGCCACCGATCTTTATGAAATCTGGCACATATATGTTTCTTTGTACATGCATAATCCCTATGTGAAAATCTATTCAGATTTTTAATTTATTAATATACGATCAGTACTATATTCGGCCGAGAGAAGATTCTTACTCCAAAACAGAACACTGTGAAATGCTAAGAAAATTGGTTCCCTTTTTTCAGATCCATAAATCTAATTACCTATTGTATTTGGAACATTTGCCCAAAGTATTTCAGATTGATTTTTCTTCTTTCTTTTTAAAAAATTAAAAAAAAAACACAAAATACGTTTTTTATTTTTTTGTGAATTAAAAATGGCTTTAACATTTTTGTCAAAAATCATGTTTTTTTTATATATTTTTTATGTTCAAACAAAAGCATAGGTCATTTCCTTTAAGAGCTGTGTGATCTGTTAGTGGGCTTAGACTTGTTTATCTATCAAAATAGCGATAAACATCTAACCAAGTACGAAAGTTCAGTCGGGTAAACCTTCCCTTCAGTCCCAAAAATATTGGTAAATTTATTTGTTTGGTGTTTTAATTAAATTATTATCAATTTAAATTGCATTTAAATACATATATAACTTTAAAGTGTGCACTGGTATTATAGTTTTTTTGTGTGGCAGGTACCAAAAGGGGAGTGGCAACTTCGCCCATTTTTCTCGAGGTGATAGCGACTAATACTATGTGTGGAATTTCAGAAGATTCGAATAAGTAGCATAGAAGTTATTAAATAATTAATATTTCACTAACGTTAACCCTTTGTGGGGGAGGTACTCGAAGGAGTGGACCAATCGTCCAAGGCAGCCAGCTCAAATGGCTTAAAATGGCACAAAACTTATTTCTGCCTAATATACATGAAGTCTTTAGTCACTAGGTCACTACCATCGTCCACAATAGAGGGGGTATAAAAAAGTAATTTTCATACCCTCCACAATAGGGTATGGGGTTTATCATTTTGTCACTCCGTTTGTAACACCTGTAAATATTGATCTAAGACCGGATTAGGTATATATATTTTTAATCGTCGCACAGTTGGAGGAATTCAAAAAAAAGGGAAATAATTCTGCCATTTCTTAACCAGACAACCGAACTTGGCATTGTTGTAGAAGATATATTAGAGAAGTTAAATTTGAGTTTGGGCCCCATGTGGTATACTGGGGAGGAGCTGCAAGGCCTCAACGTTGGCAACCTCGGGCAAACAAAATGTTTAAGCGCGTGCAACTTTCGTCCGATTCATAAAATCAATTCCTTTCTCATTATATTTTCTGAATAGACAACAAAATTTGCTATTTGATGACAAAATATTGCAATTTGATATACCCGCTGAGACAAAAGTAAGTCATAATTTTTTTGTAAAATCAATTTATATTATTACGAATATAATATAAATTGATATGGCCATAACTTTTGTATAGGGTGATCGAAGTAGAGACACTTTTTTCAATAGCCTTTTTTTGACAGATCACGTGTGAGTCGTGTCATGCTGTCATGTTATTTTTGTTAAGTATTGTTTGGAATTTCATCATGGAAAGACTTCGAAATGCTCGAACGAGTCAACGAAAATTGGACTCAACGGATGGACCATCTGAGACGTAGCCGCGGCCAACATTTGTTAGACATAATCTTCAAAAAATAAGTGCCAAAGAATGTTCTTTCAAATGATAATAAACATTCCCCATTCAATTTGAACTTTCTGTTTTTTTTTTCTTTAAAAAAGTAGGGAACCTCGAAATGGATCACGCATTATAAGTGGGCACATATGACTGAAATTTTTAACAATATATAGCAAATTTTGTTGTAAATTTAGAGAAATTGATGTGAGAGAAATCGGTTTATATTCTGCACTGATATTAAGCAAATTCTAAGACAGGGTCAGGAAAAAGATGAAAAAAATCACTTTTCAAATGCAGACAGAAATGTAAAAGCGACATAAAATTTTTAAAAATGAACATATTTCAATTAAATATTTTGTAGTTTGAAGGTCTTGATATCAAAAATGGAATGTAATACGCGAATCACTATATTTTCAAAAGTCAATCCCACAATTCACAAAATAGTTTTTTAAATCCCCAAAAATGGGATTTTTTGGATTTCCCCTATATCTACTATACTAAAAGCCGGGGTTCGATTCCCTTTCAGTTAAACTTACACATAGAAATTTGCCATAAGTTTTAACATTTTAGCTTTGCGATTGGAGAAAATGTGGCTTACTTTTTAAATGTTCAGTTCTTTCTTTGAGAACATTCTCTGGAAAGTTTCCTTTAAGATGATAGTATATATGTTATACCCTTTTTATCTAACTTCTTCTAAAACTCGAAAATACGACATATCGAGAGCTTATATTCAAAACCCTCTATCTTCAATTTTTGCAAAAATTAGATTTTTATGTTAAAATATTCGGTAACATAAGGCGCATCTATGGTACTAATTTGGAAATAAAAAAACAACAAAAATTGAGATTTTATGGACATTTTTGTAATTTCTCTATCTTACACACTTATTTATTCTGAATACAATACCCTCTATCTCTTCATATAATTTGGGACTATTTTGGGACTATTTTGGGACTATAGAGTATATGATAAACCCGAATTTGGTTAAATTTTTTTTAATCGAAGCTTTAGTTTTCAAATTATGACTGTTTTTATATATAACCTGTGATTCCACAAGAATACCATTTTTTATGATAGTTTGAAAATGGATTCAAAAATGAACCCCAAGAAATAGATAATACTTAAATAAAAAATTAATCATTAATTCACTGTTATTATTATTTATTATAATATGTATAATATATATTAAAAAAATTTGTGGAATTCATAAATAATTTTTTTTTCTATACAAAACCCTCTATCTTTTTTTATACATGAAGAATTTTTGAATAGCAATACCCTCTATGTTCAATAAAATGGCTCGTGGTGCAAATATTAAAAAAATATTATTTAGTAGTTCACGTAGTTAGGTGTAATAAACATTGTAGAACCAACAATTTTAATTTTCTTTAAAATTAGGGATATAAACAGTTTTTTCGCTCTACTGAACAATTGTGTTTTTTAAGATAGAGGATATTGAATATAAACTGTCGATATACTTTCAAGTGGCCATAACTTTTTCCTATTGGGTATATCGAATTCTTTATATAGGAAATTTTGTTGCCAATTTAGACGTGTTTAATTTTCTAATTAAAAATTCTATAGGACTTGGGATTGCAAATGGGCATTGTCGATCCATATTCTGATATAGCTCCCATATATAGCATCTGTCCGATTTGACTTATTAACGCCATAGAGACCACAAATGTCAAGCGATCGGCCTGAAAATTGGTAACTGGGGTTTATTTATACCTGAAATCCTTCAGCCGAACAACGGTAGTAATAGGTCCATGTTTTCATAATGCTCCCATACAAAGCTCCCTCTATATTTGACTTCGTAGCGCCCCAAAAACCACAAATTTCAACGGATTTGGCTGAATTTTGGTATAGTTAGTTTACCCGAAACCATTCATCTTCGATCCATGGAGGGTATATACAGGGTTTTCCAATAAGAGTGATATGATTTCTTTGAAAAATAAAAGAGATAGCTCTTAACGAGACCTAAAATATTGCTCATGGGTGTCAAGGTCGTATGTCGACTGGAAAGTGTTTTTTTTTTTGGATTTAAAAAAAATTGGACTTGGCATCATTTTCAAATTTGAACGGAAAGTTTATTTTGCTCTAGCTCCTTAACGGTACGTCGGATCGGGAATCGGTCAATGGCAAAAAGATAGCTCTTAACGATAGCTAAAATACCAGCCGACCTATGACTCAAGGTCATAGGTCGGCTGGAAAGTGTTTTTTGGATTTAAAAAAAATGACTTAGCGCACGAAAAGTTGCAAATGGAGAACGATGATTATTTTGATAATAAAACTGAATAATTAGTGAACGTTGTTCTTGTGTATATCTCTCCATGATGAAATTGTAAACACTACTGAATACAATGAAAAACAAATGACAGATCATGACACATTACAAATGGCCGAAAAGTCACTTCAAAATCATATCATCCCTATTGGAAAACCCGTTATTTGTATAATTTGGCGTATAATTTTGCTAATTAAGCGTAAAGAGTTGTATTTACAATTTTGGTGCCTTTGGCGACACCCACTAAAATTTTCCGGCAAGAATGTGCGTAGAATATTTTCATCCTTAAATGTCCTTTTTGAACGGACTTTTAACCCTTTGGCGACCATAAGGATTGAAAAAAATACTAACTTTATTTACTTCTCCGAGTTACTGCTTGAAAAATTAAAAAAAAATGGTCGAATGATTTTGCTAATTAAGCGTAAATAGCTGTATTTACAATTTTGGTGCCTTTGGCGACACTCACTAAAATTTTCCGGCAAAAATGTGCGTAGAATATTTTCATCCTTCAATGTCCTTTTTGAAAGGACTTTTAACCCTTTGACGACCATAAGGCTTGAAAAAACTGCCAACTTTATTTACTTCTCTGAGTTACTGCTCGAAAAATTAAAAAAATGGTCGAATGATTTTAGTGGAATTACAAAATTGTGTAGGTTTTCTTCTGATTAAATAAACATTAAAAGCAAACTGGGACATTGTAGACATAAGTATGGTAAATATGGCAAAACAATTCGCATGGGACTTATAAGTCCCAGTGGTGGTCAAAGGGTTAAGATTTTTTTTTTTGAAAAAGTGCCAATTTGACCTATTGAGAGGGGAGCTAGAGGTTTAAGATCTTCCACAAAAATGATCCTCATAAAATTCCACTATATAACTCTGACAATAAGAAATCTCTCAGACATTAAATTACATAATATTTTTCATTTAGCATAATGCTCCCTTCGACCAAAAAATTAAGACTTTGACCCGCTGTAATTAAAAACTCAGACCTGCTGGACCATAAGTTTATTCTACAAAAATAATCTACTCAACATACCCTTTCAGAATTATAGAGTCGCTCTTCTGCTCCAATCATTCCATAGATATTACGACTTTAAATTTACATTATAGTTTTTTATATAAGTTGGCGTGTAATTTTGCTAATTAGACGTAGAGCTATATTTACATCTTTAGTGTCTTTGGCTTTTTACGACAAAAATTTTCGTAGAATATTTTAATCCTAAACTGTCCTTTCTGAAAGGACTTTTCAGATTTTTTCGAAAAAAGGGCAAAATTTAACCATTACGAGGAGAGCTATAGGGTTAAGATCTTCCACAAAAATGATCCTCATAAAATTCCACTACATAACTCTGACAATAACAAATCTCTCAGACATTAACTTACATAATTTTTTTCATTTAGTACTCGTATAATGCTCCCTTCGACCAAAAAATTAAAACTTTAACCCACTGTAAAAAAAACTCAGACCAGCTGGACCATAAATTTATTCTACAAAAAATATCTACTCAATATGCCCTTTCATAATTATAGGGTCGCTTTTCTGTTCCAATGAAAAAAATCATAATTTGTTCGACAGTGTTATTAATTGAGCCAACTTGACTAAACGAATGATGCAGAAGTTCTATTTATTGGGGCTACTTTCACGTACAATTCTCAGAATTGAGTCCCAAATCAATGAGCTGAAAACTGTTTTACTGTGTAATTCATCAGTGGCCGAAAAGGAAATAACAGAAATATCTTTGTGTCTTTGGCTTTTTACGGCAAAAATTTTCGTAGAATATTTTATTCCTTAAATGTACTTCTGAAAGGACTTTTTTGATTTTTTTGAAAAAATGGTCAAATCTACCCATTAAGGGGGAGCTATATTGCATTGAATATTAAAAGCAATAAGGTAATTCTAAATGTCTCTTTCGATGTCATTGAAATTTTGAACAAGTACCGTTTGTCCAAAATTCAAAGCGGTTTATGTTTTCAAGGTACCAAAATCTGTCAACTATATTTTTTTAAAAGCTAGCTATGGAATAGGAAGCGTTTGAAATATTTTAACATATACGAGTACAAGGGTTGCTATATATATTTCTGGCCTAGGCAACACTAAGTGTTGCCTGTCGCCATCTGACATTTCATTGGAAAGTTTGATATTTTTTAGCATAACTTCACTCAGACCGTTTTGTCATTTGAACGCGAATTGTTTTGGTTACAGAGTGTTGAAAATGCACCTCCAAAACATGGTTTTTGAACGCTTCAACAGCTGCTTCAGGCGTCGAAAAACGTTGACCAAGCAGTTTTTTCTTGATGTGAGTGAATAAGAAGAAGTCATTGGGTGTCAAATCAGGGCTGTACGGCGGATGATCCATCAATTCGACGTTTTGGCCGGTCAAAAAGGCGCTGGTTTGAGCCGATATGTGAGAGCTCGCATTGTCATGGTGCACAATCATTCGTCTTCTCTTGTTCGTTTTTTCAATTTTTCCGAAGACTTCAGGCAAACAAAATTTACCTTCCTACGTTGCTCAAGCGGAACAGTCGCCACATGACCAGTTTTGCCGAGGAAACGGGCGATCATTTGCTTAGAAGTGCTTCTACCACGAACGACTTTTGTTGGATTTGGCCCGTCTTCGAAGACCCACACGGTCGATTGCTGTTTTGTTTCCAGCTCATACGCATAGATCCAAGATTCGTCAACTGTGACGATCTTATAAACGTCCTTTGAAGCACCGCGATCGTATTTTTTCAACATTTCTTTGCACCAATCGAGACGAGGCTTTTATTGAGCGATTGTCAAATTGTGCGGGATTCCACGAGAACGAAGCTTTTTTACGGCCGGGTGTTCATGCAATATCGAATGTATGCCGGTGGAAGAAAAGCCCAAGGATGCCTCTATCTCACGGTATGTCACATGACGATCTTGCATTATCAGTTCACGCACGGCATCAATGTTCTCTGGCACAACGGCCGTTTTTGGACGACCTTCGTCTTCGAGCGAGCGTCGGCCACGATTGAATTCATTAAACCAGTTTTTCGCAGTGATATAGCCATACAAAGATTTGATTTCATCGATGCACTCTTGTCGTGATAATCCACGTCGAAAGTTGTGAAAAATATTCGCACGGAAATGTTCACGAGTTTTTCAAGTCACTGTCAAAACGTTCTGAGTTCGTTTGTGCTAAAAAATGTAAAACTTTCCAATGGAAATGTCAGATGGCGCCAGGCAACACTTAGTGTGCTTCCACGTATTTAAAATCTTCATTATTGGTTTTCCATGGGTTAAAAAAATTAAATACTCCTAATTAATGTCAGTCTGTTTCAAGGCTGGTGCGGACGTTCACTCCGGCAAGGAGTGACCAAATGACTAAAAATTTCGGACAAGGTAATATTTTCTGCTAACTTAGTTTGAAGAGTAATCATATCGCTGTTTTTTTAGTTAATTCATGCAAAAAAAGGAACATTTTTATGATGATTTTGTGACGAAGCAGTTAAAATTTTTTGATTGAAACCAATGAAAACCAATTCAAAAAGTTGAATTGCGGTGCCCCTCATAACTCGATATCGGATCATCGGAAATTAAAAAAAATAATTTATTTAGATAGATAATCTTTATAGCGACTAATTGGTAACTGTTAAATAGAAAAATTAACAAATTAAAAAAAAAACTCGATAGCGTTACCTCATAAATTATGTAAAGAAATAGGCACCGTCTTTGAAAACATGGGTTGTGGGAAAAACGCTTTAAAGTTTTTCTGATGTACTGAGTTACATATGAGGCGCGGTTGCTTAGACTGCTATATCTTCGTTAGTTTTGCTCCGATTTATCTCAAATTTTCACACAATATTCTTGAAAGGTTGTCTATTCCGAAAAAAATTTAAAAAATGGAAAACAAAAGCATATAAACGTTACCCCCCTTAACTTACATATATATCGCTCACTCACTTCAAGAGGGACATAGCTCGAAATTGAAAATTGCCAAGATGTGTAACTTTAAGTCCGCATAAAAAGATAAGTAACATGAAATAAGATGTTCAAATACGCTTGAATAATCCGAAATATGGTTGTTTACTTATAGACCAAATTTCGCTGAGACTATTTTATGGACATTTGCAAAATTCGGTTTTTTGTAAGGCAACCTCAAAAATTTTAAATTTTAAGCTATGTCACTCTTGAAGTGATTGAGCGATATTTTGTTAATTTAATCCATTGTTTAAGCTATTCTGGCTTAATTTTCGATTTACACAATTTTTTCATTGAACAATTTTGTAATTTCGATTTACACGATTTTCTCAGGAACGTATCTATTGTGTAAATCGAGGAATAGGTGTATTTTTCACGTAATTTTAAGTTGGTGTCATGCAAATTAAAGTTGCAGATGCATCGTATGCATTTAAAAAACAACATTTACGACCTTTAGAATGAGTCTTTATTTGTAAAAATCGTTCCACGCATTCGGATAATACATTAGTCGGAACGTATGCCTTTTGAAAATATTTTGCTATTTTCTCGGATTTCAGATTCTAATTACATCTGAATAAAAATTTATTTTTTCGCCAACGATAAAAAGTATTACTTTGAGCGGGGAATCGATGTGCAAATTTATTTTTAAATTGGGCATGGTGATCGCAAAAGGTGTTCGGTTTGACACGAAATGAACGACACATGATTTTGTTGAAATACTTCTTACAAAAGGGGCTATGATTTATTATATTCAAATTCGTTCGTTATGATGCTACCTTTCAAAAAGTGAAACAAAAAAAATTTTTGCCATTTTCATCCCCTCACCTTAGAGAGGAGGCTATATATCATTTGATACGAAGCAAAAGTGTAACACATCGAAGGAGTGACCTAAGACCCTAAGTATGTTCGACGGATATCCGTTTTGAGTCTTTTTAAGTCGAATGAGCAATGTCCGTCCGTCCGTCTGTCTGCTGGCTGGTGCGCACGATAACTCTCGAAAGGAGTAACCGATTGACTTCAAATTTGGTATGTGGTAATATTTTCTTAACCCCACAAAGGGTTAACATTTAGTGAAATATTGTTTACTTAATAACTTCTATACTACTCATTTGAATAGTCTGAAATTCTACACATAGTATTACAGTATTAGTCACTATTATCTCAAAAATGGGCGAAGTTGTCACGCCCCTTTTGGTACCTCCCACACAAATGGACAATTTTGAACCAAAAGCTAATAGCCTTTAACTTTATTACTAGTGCATACACCGACTTGAAATTTTGTACAGTGTAATGGTTTAATAGTACCTACAATACAGTGAAAAATGGGCATTATTGTCACGCTCCTTTTGGTACCTCCCACACAAATGGACCATTTTGTACCAAAAGTTACCAGCTTATAACTTTGATACCAGTACAAATACCTGAAATTTTGTACAGTGTAATGCTTTTGTAGTAACTAGAGTCCAGAGAGAAATGGGCGTTATTGGCCCGCCCCTTTGGGTACCTCCCACACATATGGACCTTTGTGTACCAAAAGTTAACAGCTTTTAACTTTAATACCAGGGCATACAAATACTTGAAATTTCGTACAGTGCAATGCTTTTATACATAGTACCTAGAGTCTAGAGAAAAGTGGCCGCAATTGGCACGCCCCTTTTAGTATCTCCCACACAAATGGTGCATATAAATAATTGAAATTTTGTACGGTGTAATGCTTTTATAATACCAAGAGTCCAGAAAAAGTGGCCGTTATTGGGACGCCCCTTTTGGTACCTCTCACACAAATGGACCATTTTGTGCCAAAAGTAAACAGCTTTTAACTTTAATACCAGTACATACTTTAAAGTTATTAAATGCAATTTAAATTGATAATAATTTAATTAAAACCAAAAAAATAAATAAATTTACTAATATTTTTTTGAGACTCAAGGTGAGGGGATTCATTAGTCGGTTTACCCGACTGAACTTTCTTACTTGTTTTAATATTTTTTTATGAGTTTTTTCGTGCCAGCAAAAAACAGTTTTTTGGAAAAAAAAAACAATTAAATTTGTTCTAATTATTTTATTGACAATTACTAAACTTCTGCTTCTATGTGGAAGTGATATTTTCAAAATTTGTAGCCCTTTAATTTAAAGGATATCCCGGCTGCACCGAGCTTACACTTCAGAAAATATTGTCTAAAAACTAAAGGCACATTCCATGAAATTCGGAATTAAAAAAAAAAATTACCATAATTTTTTGTTAATATTTTTTGGTGTTTAGGATACTTTTTAACGCCAGAAAATGTTTTACACAGTCCTTCGACAAACATTTTGTAAAGTAGTGTTATTCTAGATTATTGTGAAATTATAAGACGATTTAGCCATTTGGGTCTGTCCGCATGTCTGTATGTTAATTACTCTACAGTCCGTAATAGTAGAGTTCGGTTGATCTAATTTGGCAGAAATATTCCTTAGAATGTTTTGATATAGCTTCACTATTGATGTCGCACCAAATATTGTAATTTAAGACATAAAAATCACAGTTTCTGAGGAAATTAATTAGAACTTTGTTGGTATTTATTTACAATAAAAAACTATCCAAATCGGTTTATATTTGGTATAATCCCCACACGGGGCAAAATCGCTTTTTTTGATATGTTTGAATCGAAAGAAAATATATTTGTAAAACAAATTTTTAAATATTATGTGTACATTTCTTAGCAAATAAATTTTATTTGAAAATCAATAAAATATATGTGGAACGCATACATACATACATTACAACAAAATATATTTGCGAACTAAATTTATCAAATAAAATATGTGTTTAAATACAAATAAAATTATTCTTTAGGAATTTATCCCAATATATTTTATTTAAAAAAGATTTTCAAAACTTTGCTGACTTTTTAGAATTTCAGTTAAAACGTTTACTTAGTTTCGAATTGTACCTCCCAGTTACAATACCATATGCAGCATTAACTTCGGTTTAAATCAATCATTTTAAAATTTCTGAGTTTAGTATTCTAAGTCATCATTTCTTGTCAATCCTCCAAGTAATTTATTTTGATTCACGATTATACGATTTAAATTATTATTATTTATTATTTTTACGATTTTAAAAATGTCTTAAAAAATAACTTAGAATTTATAAAAAAATTAACACAATTAACGTATTTTCTGAATTCTTAAGTGCAAATAAATATTTGTTTCGGAAATTATAGTCCCAAATAAAAACATACTGGGATGTAAACAAAGATTTGTTTAGAATAACATTTTCCCAATACACTTTTTGTGTGTACCCAATGTTATATGTTAAGAGTGTACCCTAAACATATATATGTATGTTTCAAGCCGAATATGTTTGGGACAATATACTACAGAAGCGATTTTTTTCAGCGTGCATATAAAGGGCGCTCTCAAATATGTTTATGTAATATTTTTTTTTAAACCATTACTTTGAAATTTAGCTATTTACATGTATTTCATTATCCACTTAAATTTTGCAGAACGAAAATGGACAATTTCGGCACCTGTTTTGATATAGCTCTTCTACAGAGGTTGTTCTGAATATACATATTTAAAGGCTCTACGTGAAATGCAGAGACAATTACCCTTGATATAGAGATTCCAGACCTATGACGTGTCTGGTTTTCCACAGGTCCGATTCCCAGTAGGAGTGTTAACAAACCTATAGATTTGTTGTCGGCATTGGCTGCAACTAATATTGCAGATTTAAGTTTGTTTTTAAACATTTGTTTTTAGACTGTTTTACATGTTATAAGTCGTATGTGGACTTTGAACTATCGTATGAATCGCCTTCAAATGTATAAACGCTTACTAACAAACTGACAACAATAAACCAATTTGTTTCTCTATGCAAAAAATCATACAAATCAAATCATCAATCAAAACTCAATTAGAATGACAGCATTTCGAGTGGAAAACACTTTGTTTGCTTTGGAAACGCATTTGAAAAAAAAACTGACTTCAATTAAAATCCAATGTAAGAGGAAGAAAACGAAAGAAAAAAACATTCCAAACTATGGACCAAAAAAGCCAAAAAAAAAAAACAAAAACCTCAATCAAAAGTTCAAAAGAAAACTACAATTTTTTTCTCTCTACAGGGAAAATTAAAGCGAAATTGACAACAATAACAACAACAACAACTGCTAAGTTTACAATTTAAAAATAATTTTTACGCAAACTGGCAAAAAGGGGGGATAAGACAAAACGAAAAAAGACGTTGCCACACGGCTAATTACAGGTAAAACGACTCGGGACTCGTGTTGGCCTATGGGTTGTACCATATCATACGAATGCGTTCCAAACAAACTTGCTCAAGAGTTGTGTGCAAAGGAAAATTAAAAAAATAGTTTTTCTTTTTTTTTTTGAAAACTCAAAAAAAGCTGCGAGAGCAAAAATCAAAAGAATCCCCCCCCCCAAAAGGGCGAGGGAAAACCCCAACGACAACAAGAACAAACAAGGCGGCTGGCATAAACGGCAATTAACACAAATATCTGAAAGTGTGAGTAGGAAAAAAGCGTGAAAAATCCATTTAGAATCTAAACATACTGAATTTTGAAGTACAACAACTACTACAACAATGAAGGGGAGCCACCAAAGTAGCCGCCAAAGAAATGTTCCCAAAAACCACTCAAAACATTCGAGAAAAATGCTCAAAATTTCGCTCATCTTTAGACACGCATATGGGGCCGAGTGGAGATCGGGGGGTGGGTCGGTGGATGGGAGGTGCTGCTGCCGCGGCCGGTGGAATGGGAAAAACGAGAAAAACTTTCGTCTTGAGGAAAAACGGAAAATTGGGTAGAAATAGACGAAAACGTTGGTCGTACCGACAATAACACGAAATACTCTTTATTCGAACGACACCGGGATCTCTCGTTCAGTAGATCACCAGCCTTACTCCGACGTTTATTACGAATTTTTCGGTGACTCGGTGACAACTACTTTTGACTTTTTCTGTTGCGTGTGGAAGTCCCTCATCATAAAAAAGGAATCACTTTTTGGAAGAATTTAACAAAAAAAAAAGCGCTTTAAGCGAACGAAGTGAATTTTTTTCAAAAAAAAAAAACACAACAAATTTTCTGTTTAAAATTTAAATTAAATTAAAAGAACAACCAACAAAACAACATGTCTTCATCACAAGCTGTACGCACCTCCAAGTACTCTTATAGAGCCACCTCCACTGGACCCGGTGTTGAAAATATCAACATTGAATATTCTGCCGATTTGAGCGCCCTTTCTCGTCTTGAGGTAAGAAGAAGAAGAAGAACGAGCGAAAGAACGAAAAACGAACAATTGAACGAAAGGCCAGAGCGAGAAAAAAGGACAATCGAGAGAGAGAGAGAGAGCTCTAAGGCCCCCCAAAACCAAAGGACTAAAATAAAAAAATTCAAAAAAAAAAACTGAAGCTACAGAAAAATAAAAAAAGAACTGGAAAAGTCAAAAATTAATAATTAAAAAAAAATAAAATCAGTTGAATTTAAAAAAAAATCTAGTTATAAAATATTAAAAAGTCCTTCCAGGATTCCACAAAATATAATAAAATGAAAAAAGACAAATCGAAAAAAAAAATATTAAAAAAACTGAGAACAAAAATTTCACACCCAAAAAAAAACAAAAAATTAAAACTCTGTGAAACGTTGTCGAATGTGAACACATATACAAAATTTGAACAAAATAATACCAAATGTTATGAAATGAGTGCAAAAGTGCTGAAATCCGATGTGTACGAAGAAGAATGACCAACAATAACCAATACATGCACAAAGTGTATATTCTCACACACATATACATATATATAGAACAAAATAAATGTCTACATTTATACATACATACATATACATATATGAGGTGTAGATGAGTGAGTGTGAAGAGACCCCCCAAAAAAATCTTATTTATATATAATATATACATATATATATATATGTATACATGTGTGTGCGGATATATACACATATGAATATCATAAAGATGATGATGAAAAATATATATATATTTTTCTTAAAAATGGAAATATTATGTAATGGATATTTTTGAGAAATTCTTTAGAAATCGGCCAAGCAACCAAAAAAATAATAATATACATATATAGTGACATTAATTAAATCAAGGACGTGTTCGATTTATAATTTATTTTTACCAAATTAAAAAAAAATGAACAATTCATCAAACGCTTTAACGTGTAATTCTATAATTCGTGTAATTGTTTAATTCTTCCAGGATAAAATCCGTTTGCTCCAGGATGATCTTGAAGTTGAACGTGAATTGCGCCAAAGGGTAAGTTTTAAAAACAAACAAAAAAACTTTTTTTTTTTAAATTATTAAAAAAATTGCAAAATTCTCCAGAAAAATTTATAGGATTAAAAACAAAAAAGGATACATCCATAAAAAAAAAACAATAACACAACAGACAACTTGCAAAAGATCAAGCTAAAAAATAAATACATGAATTAAAAAAATAATTAAATATTTAAATAAATAACAAAAAGATTAGGTTCAAAAAATAATATAAAAATTTATTAAAAAATTTGGAAACTTCTCCAGAAAAAATACCGGGATTAGGAAGCAAAATAGTTATTAAAAAAAAATTCAATATTCTCCAGAAAAAATAGACAGAATCAGGAAAAAGGGGTATAAAAAATAATACAGTTAAAAAAATTTAGGTTTAAATAAAAAATATTGGAAACTTCTCTCTGGAAAAACGGGCAGGAAACAAAAAATTATTAAAAAAAGCTAAATTCTCCAGGAAAAAATTACATGATTAGGAAACAAAAAAAGATATTTAAAAAATCAAATAAACAAATTTAAAATTTATTAAAAAAATTGGAAACTTCTCCAGAAAAAACAGGATAAGGAGACGAAAAAGGATTTACAAAAAAGGAAAAAAATCTCATATAATAAACTTCACATTTTTTCGTTAATTTGACCAGAAGGATGAAACTTGCTCATAGCCGTCCAAAAATTCAAAATTTTCGATAGTACTGCTCTAAAAATGTGCAAGAACGTGTATTTTGAAACAATTAAAAATATCTCTCAATTTTGGATTTTTGGTTTATTGACATTTTATAATTTCTAATGACGAAATTTGCTTCTAAATACCGCTCAACATATACAGCATTATTTATACCTGTTTTGCTTCAGAACCTAAAAGCAAAGTATTTGTTTGATATTTATCCCCTTTTTTATAATTAAATTTTTGATATGGAATTTTTAAAAAATTAGTCTAATACAATAAAAATTTGGATTAACCAATTCATACTCATGTTGGACATTTAAGCAATTAAATCTCGATTTTATGACTTCCTTGGTTTTCAGTCGAAATATGTTTAACAAAAATTATCACATCGAAAATTTACTTCAGAAATTACCTCTTTGAAATTTTTGATTAAACATATTTCGTTTCCCAACAATTGTTGGGAAAAAATTGGTCTTCTACATAGTTCATTCCATACTTAAATTAAGCACGACTGTCTTTATTTTAGTCAGTAAAAGGTCTTATGCGCCAAATCTTTAATTTGGTATAATTTTTCTCTCAGTGTATGAGGTACTTTAAGTATGATCAAAAAAATAAAACAAAATTTGGCACCAAAAATGTCCTCATCATTAAAATAAGTACTTTTAGTACTTAAAATGAATGATTTTTTTACCTCTACAGAAGAAAAAAATGCCCTTATATTAAAGCCAAAGACGAAGGCTAATCTTTAAAATAGTGTAATTTTGTACTTAGAATAAAGAAAATTGTGTTTAATATTAAGCAAATGGTTCTAATTTTAAGCTCTAAATGTACTATGTTTAAACATGATTTTAAGAACTAGATGTACTTAATTCCCAGATAAAATGCGAACTGTTTACCTAATAATTCAAAAAGATAAATTACTTTAATTTAAAAATGTAGGGTATTTATTTTAAAGATTCGGATGTTCTTGGACTCAAATCTTTAAAATTACGACATTTTTCGCTGTATGAGAAAGAAAAACAGTTTAAAGATTTAATTTAACGAAAACTTTTTTTTATAGAAGATAGGTTAGGTTAGGTTAGGTTGAATAGAGGAGACGCTTAAACGTCTCATGTCATGGACATACACTTAAGCCAGTTTCATAGAAGATAAAGTTGAGCTTTGACTAAGCAAAAAACAAAATAATTAAAACAAGGATTCGATTTATAATTTTTAGTATATTTCCTTCAGTTAATTGCCTCATGTCATGTCTTATGTTTGAGTACAAAATGTCATTATCGAAAGATTATTTTGTCTTTAGCAGTACTTTAATTAAGCTCAAATTATATTACACTGAAAACAGTAGTGTGAAAAGTATAGGCGCCCAATCATTAAATCAAAGGTACAATATCTTTCACTCAAAGATAACATTTTAATAATAAGCGTAATTTACTTAGTATGCGTAAATTGTCTTCAGTTTATTTTATCACATCGTAAGTTTAAGTAAAATATGTAATTATTTTAAAATGGATTGTCTTATATTCAAAGTCAATACTCATTTCTTCAATGTAATGCTATTTTTTCTCTGTACACAATATTATTCAAAATAGTAGTCAGCGAATAACAGTATCATCCCAATGACAACAACTACTTTATACGGATAGCTATAATGCTACGCATTATCTGCATTCAAGCCTTGTTTTGTAGCCAAAATTTGCTATAAAACTCAAGTAGATCGTACACTGAAAAAAAAATTGTCATAAAATTACAGAAATGCTCCAAAGACCTCATTAGTTTTTAAAATAAGTACATTTTGTACTTAAAATATATATAATTTCAGTAATATTAAGTGATTTACTTAAATTTAATTAATTTTTTTTAATTTTAAGTAGAAAATGTACTTATTTTGAAGACTAAGGACGTCTTTGGAGCATTTCTTTAATTTTAAGACAATTTTTTTTAGTGTAATTTTAAAGTCTGGAAAAATTATATCTTTCTTTATCACGGCATTGTTCGGCACGAATAATCAGTATCTTTCGTTTACAAATATTCGACAGCTTGATTTTTAGGCTCCCAAAATATTGCAAATCAAACGAAATCGCCAAGAGATCAAATGTTGGTCACTCCAGCAAAACTTTTTTTAATGTGAGAGAAAAAATAGGTTAAAAAATTTCTGTATACAGAAATATCGAAAAATCTCTGAAAATTTTAGGTATTAAAAAAGATTACTCGTAGAAAGTTAATATAGGATGTCTCTCATGCTTCATGTGGAAATAAAACTGAATTCATGCCAAATATTATAAAATTTGCATCGAATACAGACACAATTTGTACAAATACTATGAAAACAGTTTAAGCTATTGACAAAGCAATGAACACTGCTTTACTCATTTTTTTTAAACTGATCACAGCAATTTCTAACTTGCGACTGTCTTGCCAAGGATACTTGATATACGAGTATTTATCTTTTTATTTTTTCATAGAACATATTTGAGATGTTTTTTAAGAAGACGTTATTTCTCTATAAAGGACTCGTTCAGAACTACATTTCATGTGTGCGAAAGAAATCAAAAGAAATGCAGAAATTTATTTCTCTTCATGTAGCCCATTTTTAAAAGGTTTGAATTTCCATATTGGAATAAAAACTTAGGACTTTTATCAAGAGATTAATATCTATTATTATATGTATGTATATTATTATATGTATTGGGGAAATGTATAAAACGGGTTAATAAAACCTATGTTAAATTGGAAACCGTCAATTTCGCATTGATCTGATGAGTTAGGACATACAACAGTCTTTCATAATACAAATAATCCATCGTTTTTACGAAAAAAAGGGCTTTCCAAAAATATTTTTTTTTTTGTAAAATGAAGCCTCTCGAAGCTTCGTTTGAAAAGCATTTTTGAAATGATCTTAGATCAAGTATTGTTTACATATATCTTACATAAAGTAAACAAGAAAAAAATTAGGAAAAATATAAACCATAGTAAAATATTACTGCATTGAATCTTGAATATACCAAGATAAAAATTTATATTTCTACATATTAAACATCTTTAAAAAATTGCATAAAAAATAATGAAATCTAATCGTTTCCAAAAGAAGATTTTGATATTTCAAAATGTATATAAGCGACTAGTCACACACCGCGAAAAAAATATTCTAGAACTTTAAGATTATGAAAATCTTTTGCAATATATGTACGTGAGAATGCGTGTGCCTGTGTTCGTTTTAAATTCCAAATAATACGCCACCATAAATCTTGCATCATTTTAATCGCATGCCTGCCATGCTTTTTGCCTTCGAGATGAGTGACAAATGCTCGTAAAATTTTTTTCTTTACGAATCTCACATCATCGCCCCTCATTAACGCCCACACACAACATGTCCACCTTTCAAGACGAAGAAAAAAATATAAAAAATTTGTAATTATGGCATATAGATGTGTGAGTGAAGGTGGTGTGTGTGTATCCATACAGACATATCTACTTGTATAGCCTAAGACACTCACACTCACACACATCCATAACAACGCCTACCCGAATTGATGCAATACTTGAGTATGCACAGTGGGCCATGGCTATAGGTAATTTACGAACTAAAAAAAATAGATGTTTACCACATGGAAACCGGTGAATGGGCATAATTTATGTGCTGAATACATTTTAATTGCGATAGATTTAATTTGTGAGAAATAGTGAAGATAAAGTTAAATTGAAATGTTTTGGCAATTAGGGGAATTTGACATTTTACCGCAAATATAAATAAATTTTATTTCTTTATGAATTTCAAATTAAGAAAATAATTGTTAAGTACTATACTGCACATTCTTGGGTGAGCAACTTGTCATTGTTATTAATATTTTTGCACTTCAGGTGCACTAAAGACTCCGAAAGTGTACCACAATTTTTTTTTTTATTATAATAAAAGCGCTAAATTTGTTTTGTGGTACATATTTCAGCTCTTAGTGCATTCAAAGCGTAGTAAAATGTACTTCAATCGAAAGCTATATGCCCAAAGATGTTCACAATCAAATAATCATATAATATTTAGGAGAAGTAAACACATCTATCTGAAAAATCAACGGATCCATTAAAGTCTAGCTCGACATATGAATACAAAACTATTTTTCTGTACTTCATCAGCTTTACGCTGATGCTCATCTTGTTGTCCTTTGAGTCCGTTAAACTAAAAAAAAAAATTCCACAAAAATCAAGGTAATCTTGCAGATCCACATTATCGTATACAGTTTAATAAAAATCGCAGATAACTTATTAATTTAAAGTTTGCCTCGGCACATCTGTGGATACACAGCTTTCCATTGATATAAATTAAATAATTAAACTAATGACACTATTGAAATCTAAATCTACATAGATATAAACAAAAAATATTTTTCTGCACTTCTTTGGATAAATAGTTTTGCGATAAGGTACATTTTTTGCCCTTTAATTCAGTTAATAATACTAAAAATTTACCACAAAAATTAAGATAATCAGGTTCGAATTTTCCAATAAAGTCTAATAAAAATCTAAGATAACGTATCAATTTCAAGTATAACTCTGCACATATGGGTAATGGCTTTCCATTGATTGAAACATTGTTATATGTTAAGTCCGCTAATGATACTAAAAGTGTACCACACAAATCTGTGCTATGATGCAAAGGTCCCATTGAAATCTAAATTTACATATGGACAAACAATATTTTTCTGAATTTCTTCGGATCTATAGGTTTCCGTTGAAATAAATATTGTTATTATGTGAGTTCACTAAAAACACAAAAAGTGTACCACAAAAATCAAGGCATTGAAAGTAGGCAATTTGAAGTACAATTATGGCTCATTGTTATATGTTTGTATTACAATTGAAGTCCGCTAATAACACTAAAAGTGTACCACAAAAAGCTCTGCAATGTTGCAGAGCCAATTTTCGGATGTAGCTCTATTAAAATCTAGGTCTATATATCAACCAAATAATATGTTGCTGCACTTCTTCGGATAAAATGCTTTACACTGAGTTACGGTTTGATGCCATTTTAATCCTTTAATGATATGAAAAATGTACCACAAAAATTTAGAAAATCTTACAGATACGATAGTTCTATTACAGTTAAATGAAAATGAAAATATGACTCTTCACATCTACAGATAAACAGGTTCTGTTAATGTAAATTTTTTTACAATTTAAGTCCGTTAATGACACTAAATGTGTACCACAAGACTCAAGGTGCTGCTGCAGATACACTAACTCGGATACGGTTATATCAAAGTGAAATTGTACTTATCAATAAAAAAAACGTTGTACATTCTGCTCCTCGCTGAATAAGTAGTTTTCTGTAAACATACATTTTCTTAAAACTAGTTCACTTATAGCGTTAAAGGTGTCCCGCAAAATTCGAATTAATACTGTAGGTGCGCAAAATCGTATACGGCTTTATAGAAACCAAAGTGCAGTTATCAATTAAAAATTTACATTCTGCACATCTTTGGGGAAGCAGCTTTCCCCTAATATACATTTTTGTACCATTTAAGTTCACTAATAACGCTTAAAGTGTACCACAAAAATCAAGGTAATCCTACAGGTACGCAATTTCGGATACAGTTTAATAAAAATTTATATTAATGTACCAATAGAAAATAGGATTCGCCACATCTTTGGATTAACAGCTCCTCACAGATGCACATTTTGTTACCATATGAGTCCGTTAATAACACTAAAAGTGTACCACAAAAATCAAAGTAATCCTGCAGGTTGCATGGTTTCGGATATAGTTTAATAAAAAAATTGAAAATAGGATTCTGCACATCTTTGGAGCGACAGCTTTTCAGAGATATACACTTTGTTTCCATTTCAATAAACTAATGGCGCTAAAAGTGTACCACAAGATATAAGTAATATTCATAAGTTATGCTGCAGGTACTCAAAATAGTATACGGTATTATAAAAACCAAAGTGAACTTTTCAATAACAAATGTACACTGTGCACATCTTTGTGGAAGCAACATTCGGTTGACATACATTTCGGTACCATTTGAGTTCACTAAAATTACTAAATTAAAGTAATACTGCAGGTACGAAACTTCGAATGTAGTTTAATAAAAATATAAATTAACGCGCCAAATGCAAGTAGGTTTCTCTTCAATAAATGATGTATATTCTGCACATCTTTGCGGAAGCAGCTTTCTGCTGATGTAGATTCTGGTACCATTTGAGTCCATTAATAATAATAACAGTGTCCCACAAAATTCTTAGTAGTGCAGCAGATACGCAAAATCGAATACGGTTTTCTATAAACCAAAGTGAACTTATCAAAAAAAGAAGTATGTATATTGTGCACATCTTTGGGGAAACAACTTTTCGTTGATATGGATTTTGGTAAAATTTGAGTACACTAATAACGCTAAAACTGTACCACAACAATCAAAGTATTCCTGTAACTACCTACTTTCTGACAGAGTTTAATAAAAAAATAAGTTAGTACACCAAATGAAAATGGGATTGTGCACATCTTTGTATTAACATATTTTCACATATATAAATTTTGTTACCATTTCAGTCTATTAATAATACTAAAAGTGTAACACAAATTTCTAAGTAATGCTGCAGGTATTCAAAATCGTAGACGGTTTTGTAGATACCAAAGAGAACTTATCTGTGGATAATGTACATTTTGCACATCTTTGGGCAAGCAGCTTTCACTGATATAGATTTTGGTACCATTTGAGTTCACTAATAATGCAAAAAGTGTACCACAAACATCAAAGTAATCCAGCATGTAGGCAGTTTCGGATGCAGTTTAATACAAAATATATGTTAACACATTAATTGAAAATAGGATTCTGCACATCTTTGGATTAAGAGCTTTGCACTAATGCATGTTTTTTTTATTATTTGTGGATATTACTCAAAATGGCAGATAATATAGCATAGGTTTTATATCAAAACTCAGGTTAACTTTTCAGTTAAAAATTTGATTCTGCACTTCTGTGGATAAAAAGCTTCCCATATATGCAAAACTTGTTACCATATTACTTACTTAATGGTTCGAAAAGTGTACCACAAAAAATAGTTCCATTCTCCTAAAAATCTAGTTTAATTAACGGATCAGCATTGTTTTGATCCTGCACTTTTTCTGATAAAAGCTTTTATTTGCTTGATTTATTTTTACTACAAAAAATCAATTAGCGCGCAAAATAAATTTTACAAAAACAACAAAATTGACCTTCATTCAGCTGTGGTTGTTGTTCTAGCAACTCTCTCTTTCAATAATGTCTGAGGAATATTTGATTCTAAACAAAATTTCTTTTGTTTTGGTTTAAATGTCACCTCGTCGCCAAGAACGCCAATAAATCCCAAATAACAATTAAAGTATTTACCAATTAATTTCTATGGATCTCTTTGTTCGATGAAAGTGAAAATTCAAAAAAAAACACAATAATGAGAAGAAAGAAAAAAATCGACAAAGAAACCCCAACAGAGCAAACTCATGATAAAGTAGTACCAGGAGAAGCAAGAGAAAGAGAATGCTGGCGGCTGCTCTTCTACTCCTTTTGTGAGTAAATAATAGGGGGCATCTAAATTTAAATTACCCTTGCCAAGAGAGAGGCAAACAACTTTCAACTCAAAAACATCGATTATGTGTTTTGGCCGATAAGAAACTGAAGAGTGATAATGGTGGTGTGCATTGAACTTCAATTGTTGGTGATGTTCTGATGATGGATAGACAGACGTACAAACATCTAATTCTCGGTCACTTTAGATTTTATAAACGCACCATCTTTATCATATCTAAGAGTGGCCCCCGAAGAGGTTAGTAGAAGTGGTGCTCGCTTGTATGTGGTCCACCAAAGCAACGAGACGATAAATAACATTTGAAAAGATAGAGTGCAAAGATTGTGGCAATTTGGCATTTCTTCGTCTTTTTTACTTTCAGTTAAAAATTTCGAAATTTTCTTCGAAATTGTTTGTCGCCATACGCACTCAGGCGTAGGGACGGACAAACGACGACGACAACACCACCAACGAAATGTTAACGCCACAATCTGTTGTTCTTGTTGGGTTGGAACATCAACAAAATATCGTAACCTGCTCACCAATGGCTAAGAAATACATAGAAATAAAAACAAATGCTTCTCATACGAAATTAGAAAATATTTTTGGCCTGGGCCATACAACCGACCAACCAACCGACCGACCGACCAACTCACAAACCAAAAAAATGGGAATAAACCAAAGAGCACCACACACCGCACAACATTGTAGGACATGTGTGTATGTATGTATGTAGGTACGAGTACATGCTAGGATTGTAGGCTACAAGCCAATTCCCGTGCCGCATTTTTTTCGTACCTCTATACCTATCTACCGGAAATAATAGCAAATATGTTTTTGTCTGGCGAAAATTAATGGGAATCACTTGGAATGACATTCCAAGAGATACATATGAAGAAGGAAATTTGCAGATTTCAAAATTAATGACACTGAGTGTGCAAATTGAACATAGGATAGGATAGGTATCTTGAGTGACACAAAATGCTGATATATATTTGCCGAACAAAATTTTCTCAGAATTGGAAAAGGTAGTCAGATCAGTTCAGGAATGCATTTAGGGCAGAACATTTAGCAATATTTATATTATGTCTAACAACAACAAAATAGACCTTATGGGAATTATTTCTCCTAAACTACGCGATAACACAAGTTGTTTCTATAAGCCCAAAAATCATTAATCATTATTCTGCGACAAAAATGTTTCTCTTGAATAGGTACTGTGGGGGTGCCTATTGCAATGTTTCTAATGTGAAATCAAAAAGTTCCAAGTTATTACATGATTTGTCTATAACTCTGCACATTTATGGATAAATAGCTTTGCTTTGATATAAAATTTGTTACAATTTAAGTTTTATAATTACACTAAAAGTGTACCACAAAAAAGGTAATGCTGCAGGAACTTAAACTCAGACACTGCTTTGATAATATTAATTCTAGATTATGAATAAAACCAAACTTTTCACATTCTGCACATCTATAGACAAATAGCTTTCGATTGATATAAATATTCATATCATTTGAGATTCCAAATAACTCTAAAAGTGTACCACTAATTCTGAGTAATGCAGCAGGTACTTAAAATCGCATATGGTTTCATTGAAACCAAAGTGAACTTGTGAATAAAAGATGTACTTTAGACACATCTCTGAGGAAGCAGCTTTACGTTGAGATACATTTTAGTAACATTTAAATTTACTAACAAAGCTAAAAGTGTACCACAAAAATCAAAGTAATCACTGCGATTCTGCACGTCTTTGGATTAACAGCTTTTCATCGGTACAAAGCTTGTTTTGCCTTTTGAGTATATTAATGGCACTAAAAGTGTACCACAAAACACAATGGAAAACATTTATCAGTTAACCTTTTTATTGCTGTAGGTACGCTAACACAGATACGTCATAAGCAAAAATAAATGATAGCTTATAAATAAAAGTGCGTTCTGCACATCTATACATAAATAGCTTTCCATTGATATATTTGATATATTTCCATTTGAGTTTCCTAATAAAACTAAAAGTGTACCACAAAATTCCGAGTAATGCTGCAGGTACTTAAAATCGCATATGGTTTCATTGAAACAAAAGTGGGCTAATGAATAAAACATGTACATTCGGCACTTATTTAGGGATGCAGCTATACATTGATATGCATTTTAATAACATTTGAGCTTCCTAAAAACGCTAAAAGTGTATCAAAGTAATATACTTTGAGATACAGTCTAATAAATATATATGTTAGCGATTCTGTATGTTTTGGGATTAAAAGCTTTTCATGAATACAAAGCTTGCTGACATTTGAGTAAATTAATAACACTAAAAGTATACCACGAAATTCGGAGTAATTTGCCAGTTATCCTTATTGGCCGTGGGCCTTCCTAACAAAATCTGTGATAGCTTTATCTGCTGGAAATATTTTTATTAAAAAATAAAATACTGCACTTCTTGGACTAAGCAGATTTCAGTTTATAATTTTTTTGTTGCCACTTAATCCACTAATAATACTAAAAGTGTACCACAAAATCATAAATATAATAGTAGATATTATGTTTATGGGATGTGGTTTTCACAATGGGATGTGGTTTACTCTGATATAAATTTTAATATTATTTGAGACTTCTACTGACACTAAAAGTGTACAACAAAATTATATTGGGTATATTTTGTCAGCAGAACTCTACAAATATCAAATTAATACCCGATTAGGTTGAAACAAAAATATTTTTAGAAATCAAAAATATTATTCTGAACTTCTTTGACTAAACAGCTTTTAGTTGATATAATTCTCGTAACCATTTGAATCCTTTAATAATACTAAAAGTGTACCACAAAATAATCACTGCAAGGCTACACGAACACACACTGGGGTGCGGATTTCAAGCAAACCCAAGTTACCCAATCCATTGAAAACTGCATTCTGCACTTGCTGGGAGCAATAGCTTTACACTGATATGTATGTTGTTATTTTTGCGTTACTTAATAGTAGCAATAGTGTACCACAAAAGTATTTTGGGTCCCATAGCAACAATTATTATAAGAACTCCACAAATTGATACCCGATTTATGTGGAAACAAAAATATTCTTAAAAATAAAAATATTATTCTGCACATCTTAAGCTAAGATCCTTTCAGTTGATTTAATTCCAATAATAAAACTAAAAGTGTACCACAAATTAATAAGTGCAAGGCAAAACGAACGCACAATGGGATGCAGTTTTTAATAAAATTTAATTCACAACATCCATCAGAAATATGATTCTGCACTTCTTGGAAGAAATTGCTTTCCACTGATATATTTTTGATATTATTTGCGTCATTTAATGGCACTAAAAGTGTTCCACAAAAATATCATGCTTTCTAATAGGTTATTGTCATAGCTAAAAGAATCGATAATGGCGCTACCTGAAATATAAGCTGTATCAATTAATTTCCCACGGAAGTACCCAAACTAGTGGGTTTTTGTATTGACCAAAGAAAAGCAATTTTGTTTTTACTTTCTTAAAAATCTGTGAAATATTAAATAAAAATATCTTAAATTCAGACTATTAAGCCGAATCGGCTAAAATTTGCCAGTACTTTCATGAAATTTAATTAAAAATTCCTACGATCCACAGTTAGGTTTAGGTTTAGGTTAGGGTGGCAGCCGTATTTTTTTACAAGCTCACATAGACCAGTTTAGAGTTTAGGTCCCTAGTGTTACCACGGGCTAAAATGCCCCTCATCGAAACCAACCTGTTTGATATATAAATTTATCGATAGTACGAATATCAGTACTGGAAAGATCTGTTAGGCTGCCTAAAAAGGCCGACCCCAGTATGTCCAGTCGTCGTTTACTCAAAGCGGGACAGTCGCAAAGCAAGTGCTCAATGCTCTCCACTTCTTCCTCATCTCCACAGCTTCGGCAGAAGCCATTGGAGCCAATCTTTTGGCGTGTTCGCCGATCAAGCAGTGTCTCGTCAGAACCTGTACTAACGTAGACAATCGTTTCCTCTCTAGTGCGAGGAGATATTTTGACCTTCTCAGGTCATACCTTGGCCAGATTTGTCTAGCTACCCTGCAGGTGCCGATTTCTGTCCATCTTTCGTTGGACTGCCTGATTGCCTCTTGCCTAAGCCAAAGCTTGCACGTGGATAGTGGCGCACCAATATATGCAAATTCTTCGAGAATTTGTAATGTCGTCCCTTTCCTGGCAAGTTCATCTGCTTTGCAGTTCCCCGGGATATCCCTATGGCCAGGCACCCATATGAGGTGTATATTAAACTGCTCAGTCATCTCGTTAAGAGATCTGCGGCAGTCGAGGGCTGTTTGTGAATTTAGGGATGTTGCCTCCAGAGAATTGATGGCAGGCTGGCTGTCCGAGTAAATTACTCCACAGTTACTTTTAGTGATTTCGATTCTGAAAAAAATGCCGACCCGTCGACGCGAAATTCTGAAAAATATTTGCCATTTTCATTTAGAACAGGTGTAGTCCTTCGAATTAAACTTAGCTCCTATTTCAAAGTTCCAACATGTGGTATAAAAGACCTGCTTTCGAGAAAAGGGTAAAGAAAATGTTTCACTTTTTTGCAGAAAAAATCGCCATTACATTTCTATATTTCGTATACGCCCTCCTGTACTTCAATTTAAATCATTCATACGTCCCCCATACCCATTCACCATTTTTTCTCATTTCTACTTCTTTTGAAATGTTATTGTTGGTTTCTCAATAGTATCCTATACATAAAATAAAAATGGCAAATTCAGTAAAGTCTTCTGTCATTATTATGTATATTTTTTCAATACATAGTTAATGATGATTAATTTTTCAAAACCTTTATCCACCATCAACCTGATAATCCATTTAATCTCAATTTGTTGACAAATATCACTCATACCGCTAGTCACCAAAAAAAACCTCAACGACTAAGGTGATGATTAACATGAGCAAATCACCTCAATTTTATGCTTTTAGTAGAGCCAACAACAAATCTATAGCCCATTTCAGCAAAAAATTGAAAGAAAAACAGATGTACAGATGGCAAAACATAAAAAAATTATCTTAATATTCATTTCTTCTCACCGCTAAAATTAAATGAAAAACTAAAGAAAAAATGGAAAATTCAAAAAAAGATGAAACACATCACCGAAAATCTTCTATGAATAGTAAATTTCAAATATATGTTCACAAACAAAATTGCAATGACTCACTGAACTACAAAAACCAAAAACCGGCTAGTGTGCAGGCAAACCAACCGTGTGTCAGAGATTTATTTTTAAATAGTTTTCAAACATATACAGCACAATATTATCCATATAGTAATAAGAACAATATTTCATTTCATTAGAACATCAGATTTTAACAGAAATTATGAAAAGTACGGAAATCTGTTCGTGATCTTTTGACCATAACACATGTTTTGCGATATAGGCGTCTGTTGGCAAGAAAATTTTAAATTAAATTTTAATTTAATACAGCAAGGAGTATATTTCTTTGTTGAAATCATTCTTGGAAATATTCCCAGAACTAAGGCTATCAATCATCGACACCTTTGGGCATAAAGTTGATAAATTTATTGGCCGTTAAATATAATTGGAAATTTATAATGCACACATGTGTTTCGGATTTGTTCAATGTTGCAAAGTATATAGAATTTCAGGAAAAAATTTAAAATAATTTTTTGGTCGATGGGGGATTTAAAATGTGCGTATTAATTTATAGATTTCAGGAGGCACAACAATATTTTTAAAAATTCGATGATTTAAAAATGTCGATTATAGATTTTAATCTAAAATGCAGATTTTGATTAAATCAAACTTCTCCACACATTTTTTAAACCTTAACCTAGATAACACTTTGATTTCAATTGATAAATATTCACATATGTGACGTATAATTGATATTAATTTATGATAAATGTATGACAAATTATATTGTTTCTGAAATATGCATAAAATGTTATGGTATACCTATTATATAGATTGAATGCGTATGATTGATAAAAATATTATTTTATCACTCATACGCTCCACAGCCAACGTTTCTATTTGTATCACTCATACGCCACATTGTTTAATTTTTCGAGAAATATAACTTGGAATGTTGAACCTTGTACAGGAGTTGTATACATTATGGCCCTTCGTTCCAACCTGGAACCATAGTAATCAATATATATCACATGAACTAAACGAAATGTTCGATATGATGATTATGTTCGTAACTGCTTGTATGGCCACCCTAATGGAACAAGTTCGAGAAGTCTACCTACAAGTCTACCTTGTATGGGCAAATTTTTTTCATTCTATAGTTAATGGAAAATTAATCAGAAATATTGAATTTAGAGACATTAAGATGATTTCTGCAGAATATTAGGAGAAATGATTTTTGTACAAAATTGTCAATGGGGAGTACCAGAAATGAGCTAACAAATATTTAAGTTTTGTGCTGAACTGTAGACTCTTCTTAAAATATTGTACTGTATTGACTTTCTTGTGTTTCTGTCGCAATTTTTCTAGAGATGATAGTGACAAATAAACTGTTATTATGTGTGAAAACACAGAACATTCAAAAAATAGTATAGTAGTGATAGAGGATTCAATATTACACTACATGTTTTCCCTTTGTGGGGATGTGATCAATAGATAAAAAAACAGAAGATCGGACATACATAGCTCAAAGACAATCTTGTTTTGAAAATTACGAATTACTTAAATAAATTAAAGATAATAATCGGCAACCCTTTGGGAGAAGCCCTTCCCAATCAGATGCATTTTGTAGTAATTTGGATATAATACTGATTTTAAAAATGTACCACAAAAATCAGCGTATGGCTTTTATCACGTGATAATGAGTATACATACGCCCTCAGACACTGCTCAAATGCTGTCCTAGATAATTTGGTAGTCAATCAACCGTACACCAAAATAAATGCAAATTATGATTCTGCACATCTGAGGCGGAAGAGCTTGCCACAGAGAAAAATTTAATTACCATTTCAAAATGCCGACGACCCTAAAAGTGTACCGCAAAAACCTATTTAGAACTTTTATTATTACAAAAATGAAAAACTACTTTTTTGATTTTGTGATATACCTAAATTAATTAAAAATATTTTTCAGCACATCTTGGGAAGGAGAGCTTTCCACTAATATACATCTTATTGTCATCGGAATATATTAATGATTCTAAAAGTGTACTACAAAAATCTGTACGAGTATATGACTTTTAGCATTGGCATTATTTGTAGGATTTTGAAAAATTGAGAATACATTTATTCATGCTGTATTGTCCTATTAGCATAGCAGCTTTGGATGTAACTATTACATCGTCGTATAATTAATAAGAACATTATTTGTAGAATTTTTATGACCAGAGCATGTCTGTATTTTCCTACAACTACATTACCTCTGGAGATAACTACAGTTGCGCATAATTAATAAACATCATACGCACCCGGTTGCAAGCAAATAATATATGTTATACGCGCCCTTGAACTGTAAACTAATGTTAATCATATGAAGCTTTTCAATTTTAGCTTATTTTATAGCCTGAGTTTACGGACAGTAAAAAAAATCAACGAGATTTGCTACTTTCAGATAGGAAAACCCTTTCATATTACTCATATTTTGCTGGCAATATCCTTTTGGTGATACAATTTTCAAAAACTAGTTGTACTTGATTGTCATTTGCATTCAATTTAGGGAAATAATTTATTATTTGAAGGTTTTTATTTAAAGAGGAGGTATTTTTTTATTCACTCTTATCCTACCATTATAGTAGCTCTGAAGATGACCATAGTTGCATATAATTTATAAACATCATACACACCCGGTGACTTTAATTAATACATATCATACGCACCCTTGAATTTTAAATTAATATTGATCAGATGATGCTGTCGAATTGAATTTTAGCTCATTTTATTTTATCATTTATTTATCATTGACTGGAATTTTACCTTTTTGGTGTCTGTGTTAAGTTTTGGCCTTTGGTGTGCTCTGACACATATAGTAAAATTGTAGGGCCAACATTTTTGTGGAACATTTCATCCCCGCCCTCCCCATTTTAAGGGGTGTTTTCTACGATTTGTTAAAATAGGGCCAACAATTGCCGTTATGTGGGAGAGCTAGAGGATTAATATGTTCCACAAAAATATTGGCCTTAATGCTTCTATAAAATTGCTGAACATATCCTACACCAAAAAATACTTTTGTTACATAATAGTGAAGTACTAAAATTTTGGAGGTACAATTTTGTCTTTTCGAGCTATTTTGGATGCCTAGACATGTTCTGATTGTATTGATATGTTCACAAAAGTTGTTTAGAGTTACAATTTTGCCGAATATTTTTAGTGAAAAATTACGACTCCCTTAAAGTTATGCTGAAAAAAGTAAAAAAAATATTTTTTTCCTTCACTTTTTCAAAAAAAAATTGGGGAAAATTTTTTCCGTCTAAAATGGCACGAAACTGTGTTCAGCATATTCTTAGCTACATTATTGCCAAATATAGTTAAGCTGTTCACCAAGTCTAAATTAGTTGTTGGACAAAAGCTGATAATACCCTTTTCGAGGGGCCCACTGATTTTCAGAAACTTTGGAGGCCCATTGAAAAAAAAGGTCACCAATTTCGCCAAACCGAGTTTAGGGTTATACTACCCTTTGGTAGTAGAATCGAACCTATACTATCAAGTCCATGTATTTTGCAACAAGTGTTGATTTGTTGCATAGTGTAATTATTAAACATCATACGCACCCGGTGACTTTAATAAATATATTTCATGCGCGCCCCTGGATTTTAAATTAATATTAATCGAATGAGGCTGTCCATTTGAATATCAACTCATTTTATTTTATCATTTAAGATTACAAACTTTAAAAAATATTCTCATTCTTTGCTATTTTGCCATTTTATTTTATGATCTCTTTTTTGTGAGCCAATAATACAAAAAATTTGCTTTGATTGTCATATGCAACAAAATTACGAAAATATTGCAGGATTTTCAAAACTATATGGATTATAGCATATGTTTATTTATTCTCCACCTCTATTCTCTATAATCCTTTTTAGGGTAGCTCTAATTAAAAGTACATTGGAGCATGTTTAATAAACATCATACGCTCCCGCTAACTTAAAATTAATATGAATACGCCCTCGGGGGCATTTCATTAATATTATTCATTTTAAAATTATTTTAATTAATTTTAATTTTATCCTTTGAGATTACAAACAATATGAATTCTAATAAATTGACTACTTCCTGGAAACAACAACTGTTGAGGTTAATCGAAGCCTGAATAAAACCAATAAAAATACCTTTTTTACTCTTTCTACCTTTCGAAAAACTCTAATTTTATACTAAACCACTTCTCGGAATCCCACAGCAATTTCTCGCCAATCATAATATATTAATGCTGCTGGCAAATTTGCGGCCTGATATTTATTCTTCTTGTGAAATTCAAAATCAATTCCAATTTGCAGAAAACCACAAAATTCTGCAAAAAACCTGAATTTTTGCCAGCTATTTTGGCCCAAAAGCAAATGTCTTTCGCATTAATAAAAATATCAACAAAATCATTTTTAACTCGTTGGCTTTTCGTGGATGGTTGGCCATCGTACCTTATGTTAATAATAAAAATTCTTTTTCATTCACTGACGTCGCTTGGACGGAGTAATTAATTTGGGTCATTTCGATCGTATATAATTAAATTTGTTGCCACTACTACGTATTGTTGTAGTTTTTGTTATTGTTTGTTCATATATTGGTTTTAATTAGAAATTTTCTGTTGTTTTTTGTTTCGACGCATTCAATGTACACGATTTGTGCCTGAGTTTTTACGCCTGTAAACATTTGCGTAGTGTATTTTTCTTGGGCGTGTGTGGTAGTGTTTTTTTTGTGAATACAAAAAATTTGGATTTGGAAGTTGTGGACCGGACCATCATTGCGGTGCGGTGTGTCTTCTCCCCTTTTTTGCGTCCGTCTCCATATTTTTGTTGTTTTCGTGCAGAAGACATGTGGGGTACATTGCAATGCATTCGAAACATGTTTTTTGCATTTCAGTTTTACGTGAATTTCTATTTTCGCGTGTTTTTTTCTTCTGTCTGTTTTGGCATTTTGCCTTTTTCTTTTGCTGAGAAAAACAAATTTTTCGCTGTGATGCGTTATGCGAAAACGAGCAATAACCGCAACAAATGTGATTGTTTTTTTTTTTCTGTGTAAGATTTATAATGGGACATCGGTTGTGTTCAGGTCTATTTGAATCAATAATAATTTATCTTAAATATTTATATTTTTAATGACAGTTTTATTCATAGGCCATTCTCGGCACATGCGATTTGTACAGAGGACTATTAGGGGTCATTATAGGACTGAAAATTGCTTGTTTGCATTTTTATTATGACAAATTGACGTTTATTTTCACAAAACAGTTACGTTATGTCTTATTAGAGCGTATGATTAATGTGAATACTTATACGTTAGAGTGAAAAACATTATTTAAATTGGATACAATATTAATCATTTAAACCACTGTACAATAAAAGTCGAGAATTATTTAGAAGAAGTCAAGTACTCAAGAAGAATTTAGCAAAAATCGACAATTAACAAAAACTGTTTTATTTAATTAATATTAAAAAAATTGAAAAAATTTTGGGCTTTTTTATTTAAAGATTATTGTATTTATTCTATATTATCCTTTTATTGCAGTAGCTTTCAATATAACTACAGTGGCGTATAATTAATAAACATCATACGCAACCAATAACTTCCAATTAATATGAATCATACGCAATGTTGGACTTCAAATTAATATTATTCATATGTGGCTGACATTTAACACCTGTGATTAAATATTGATACCCCCATTACAAAATAGCTAAGTCAAAATAGGTAATATTTCAAAGAAAGGCGATCAAAATTTAAAAAAAAAGGTTGGAATACATTTATAATTCAAATCGAATGACTTTTATTGTTTTGACGCATACGTTTTGTTTAGGTTAACATACAAACACAAAATTTTGACTGAATATAATTTAGAATATATAGAATTTAAATGAATGAATGAATTTAAAATGAAATGTCCGTGACAACGTGCTTAAAAACTCGGTACTTACATTTTAATACAATGTACAAATACTCCTCGATATTCGACAACATAATTAAATTAATCATACGTCAGCCATATAGTTATTACCTACAAGAAAAATTAAAAAAATAGAAATTACAAAATTATAAAACAAATTATTTACACAAATATTTTTAAAAAAATATAAAAATATTCTATCATCACAGAAATATGAAAGGTAAATAGGTAGAACAGATGAAAATTTGAGAATTTTGCAATATTTTTTTAAATTGTCTTCCTTTATTTAATTTATTACCTATACAAACCATACTAATAATTGCCCTTCTTTTCTTCTTGCAGATTGAACGCGAGAAAGCCGACCTCAGTGTCCAAGTCATTCAGATGTCTGAACGTCTTGAAGAAGCCGAAGGTGGTGCTGAACATCAGGTGTGTATTTTTTCCAGCGCTCATCTCTTGTCTATCTGAATATAATTCTAAATGATTTATGAATATAATTCTAAATGGTTTTTGTATCTTTTCGTTAACACAGTTCGAGGCCAATCGCAAGCGTGACACCGAATTGTTGAAATTGCGCAAAATGCTCGAAGATGTCCATTTGGAATCCGAAGAAACCTCTATGTTGCTTAAGAAGAAGCATAACGAAATTATCAACGACTTCCAAGAACAAGTCGATCTCCTTACAAAATCGAAGAGCAGGTAATTTTTCGTTTTATTTGTTTTTGACTTCTAGGCGCTGCAAAGCCTAAAGAGAAAAAGCTTTGAACTACAATGCCGCTTCAGTTACAGAAAAAGCTTCGATTAATTAAGGCAAAAGAAGATTTTGTACCCATCTTGACTTTTTTGAAATTTATTTTGAACATTTAAAAAATACTGCTTAAAAACGCTACTTAAATAATATTCAGAATCAAGGTGTCGTATAAGTAATTTTAATTGAGGGGAACTGGTGCGTATGAGTCATATACATTTGTTTACAATTTATTATAATTCATACGCACTGCTACTCTTTAATTAACATAAGTTATACGTTCCTAGAAATTTACTATTTTAACGGATTTTATTAGATTTTTCGGCTTTTTTCATATCTTCAAATTAACTCCATTTTCTCCTGTATTTAAAAAAATATGCAATGAAATTCATGTATTCAATTTTAAATTGAAAAATCCAGCAGAAATTTAAAAAATTAAATTAAAAACTATTTTATTTGTAATTCAGATACGTTCTTTTTCTTGAATTATTGGAATTTCTCATGGAATCATTTGTATTTCTTTATTTTCAATTGATGTTTTTTGAACTTCAAATTAAATTTTTTCCTATCAAACAATATTTTTCGAAAATCTTTTGAAAAAGGTAGAAAATATCCACGACAAAGAGTTCAGAGTTTCAATTTCATAAACAAATAAAAATGTAATTGTAATTTAAATAAATTATACGCCCCACATTCCTTTGAATTCAAATAAATCATACGCACCACTTTCCTTTGTATTAATATAAATCATTCGCACCACATTCCATTGAATTGTTATAATTCATACGCCTAGATTTCCTCAGAATTAATATAAATAATATTACAATGTTAATTTTCTACAAAAATAGGGTAGATATTTAAATTTCCCAATCCTAAAATTAAGCCTCGTATGATTCCATTACAAAATTTAGACAAAATAGGGCAATTTTCAACTTCATAAGATATACTATTTTCGAAATGTATTTAAAAAAAAAATTGGTCATAGGTTAAGGGCTAAATTTCTTATTCAAACAGATTTGATTTTTCACAGATTTTAGCATATTTGTAAGAAATTTATTGTCAGTAGATCAGGTTCCAATCCTTTTAAACATAAACTTTTTACAATGTAGGGTCCTCAAGCCTCTTTTAGGAAAAAATTACATATATTTTTAATATAATTAAAAAACTAAAATTTAGTTGAAATTGTATTGTTCTTAAAATGGTCTTCGAAATTGGATTTTAACATAATTTCGTTGAAATTGCGGTTTTTACATAATATCGTAGATATTTTTTTCTTAAATTTTTTTTATTTAGTATATCCTTTTTAATATAATGAAAAAAATAAAATTTAGTTGATATTGCATTGTTCTCAAAATGGTCTTCGAAATTGGATTTTAATATAATTTCGTTGAAATTGCGTTTTTTACATAATATCGTAGATACTTTTTCTTAATTTTTTTTTATTTAATATTCTCTACAACATTTTGCCGTAAAAATGCACTTTTATAGCAATTTCATCATAATTAAATATTTCCAGAAATTGCATGAATCTGAAATTTTCTTTTTTGAAAATTTCTCCAAATTAGCATTTTTCTAGTTTTTTTTTTAAATTTTATGTTTCTACAAAATTGCGTTAAAACTGATTTTATTTTTGGAAAATTTAATCGAAATTACAAAACTCTATTTCCAAAAATTTTCTAGAGAAATTTAATTTTGAAGAAATTTTCTGGAAATAAAAATTTCGACGAAAGTTTTAAAAAAAAAATTTTGACATAATTTTGCAGCAAAACCGATTCTTTTAATAAAAATGTGGTCGAAAAATGTTCTTATCAAAAATGTTCATATACAATTTTCTAGAAAAATGCAATTTTGCTACTGTCCGGATTAAAGGTTGTTGAATTTATTAAAGAAAATTTGCTGGCAAAACACAATTTCGAAGTAATTTTAAGGAAAGATTACATACCTAGGAAATTTTCTAGAGAAATTAAATTTTAAATAAATTTTTTAAAAATAATTTTCTAAAAAATGAATTTTGGCATAATTTTCTAGAAAAATCTAAATTTTTAATAAAAACGTGTTTCTTAAACATTAAATTTCGACAAAATTTTCTGGAAAAATTTTATTTTGATGACTTTTTTTTAATAAATACACATTTTGGCACATTTTTCTATTAAATTGAGAGTTATATTAAATTTACAATGAGAATCTATTTTCGCCAAACGATATGCAATTTTGTTAAAATTCTGTGTAAAAATTAATTCAATTTTTGAAAAATGTAAATTTTATAGAAAAAAATTCTTTCAAATTTACATTTTTTAGATTTTTTTAAATTTAATTTTACAACAAAATTAAATTAAAAACAAAAATTTCTTGGAATTGAATTTTTCTTGAAAGTTTCAGAAAATATCGCATTTGTTTAGAAAATTTTAGGTTAATACCATTTAATCCCGCCGGTAGATCGTTGATCATTGACCTTTCAGTCATGGACAGTTTAACCGGATTAACAAATGACCGGATTAGAGGTCGATGGCCCGTTTAAGGACGATGACCCGTTTAAATGACCCTGATTAGTGACCACCGCCCGGATTAAATGTCGTTGACTTTATTAAAGACCGAAAAAGAAAATTTTCTGGAAGACGCAAATTTCGAAAAAATTGAGGAAAAAGGCGATTTCAACGAAATTTTCAAGAAAAATGAAATTTTTCATTATTTTCTAAAAAAAACAACGAAATTTTCGACTTTTTAAAAAAGGGTGATTTCGCCAACATTTTCTGGAAAATTGCAATTTTGATGGAAATTTTTTGAAAAATGAATTTTTGAAGATTTTTTTAATAAAAACCGATGTTTACAAAATTTTCTATAAAACTGGGATATATTTTAATTGAAAAGAAAACGAAATTTTCTAGAAAAATTGAATTTTGCACACAACATTTTTAATAAAAAAGTATTTTCGAAAAATTTCAAAAAAAAAAATAATTTTCAAATAATTTTCTAGAAAATTATGTGAAAACTTTCCTTTTCACATAATTTTCTAGAAAAATTAAATTTTGACGATTTTTTAAATAAATATCAGTTTTGACAAAATTTTCTATAATACTGGGATTTACCAATTATTAAACTTTCAACAAAAATCCATTTTCTACAAAATTTTCTAAGAAATGCAATTTTCTTGAAATTTTGTTTAATGAAAATATTCTATGTCTTAAAATAAACCTTAATGCTGTCTTAAACAATTTCACAAAGTCCAATATAATCCATAATTTAATTTTTTTAGTAAGACCCTTCTCACGCCAAAATCCCAATAGAAATTATCAAATAAAATATTTTAGATACATCATCCATAAAAAATCATACTATATCTATTAAATGTCAGATTTTTACGATCCCCTGGGGAGTCACGGCTCTTTGGTTGGTAAGCCCCGGTCAAGTAGAGTTTTTAGTAAATTTTCTATTTAAATTCTCCCAATTCATGATGGGCTTAATTGGATATTTTTCTTCCAAAATATAGGCAAAATAATAGTAATCTAATTTCCTTTGAATTAATATGAATCATACGCTTCCCTGTCCTTTCAAATCAAATTCAGAAAAATAGGGAGTCACGGCTCTTTGGTTGGTAAGCCCCGGTCAAGTAGAGTTTTTAGTAACTTTACTATTTAAATTCTCCCAATTTATAATGGGCTTAATTGGATATTTTTCTTCCAACATATAGGCAAAATAATAGTAATCCATTGTTGTAAAGTACTAATTTCCTTTGAATTAATATGAATCATACGCTTCCCTGTACTTTCAAATCAAATTTAGAAAAATAGCTTTTTACGAGGTTAATTGATTTTTTCATTAAAATTGACGTATAATGATATTTGACTTTACAAATCCATTGAATTTGATTAAGTTTTTTTTTTTAATTTAATTAATATTTTTCGAAACAATTTTGAAAATGATTTAGAAAAAACTCGAGACAAAGAGTTTACAGAGTTGAAGAATATTTCCATTCATTTACTTTGTTATACAGGTTTATGAAACATATTTGAATCCAAATATGATAAATGAGATTTGAAATTATGGTTAAGCAGGTTTATTGAATAGAATTTCAGTGTAAAAATAATTCCCAAAACTTCTATAAATTAGTATGCATAAGGCCCAGAATGAATAAAAATGACTCATTTCCAGTGAATATCATACGCCCCCATTTTCTCTTGAATAAATGTGAATCATACGCACCACTTTCCTTTGAATTCAAATAAATCATACGCTCCCCTTGTCTTCATACTAAAGCATTTCAAAAACTCTACAGAAAAACTAATTTTTCACAAGGTTAATCGATTCTAAACTACCCTTCAAGTACTCAAAAATTCTAGACATTTTAAAATTAAAATTAACACTTTCAAGTATCCAAAAATTATAGACATTTTTTAATTCGAATTGATATAAAAATGGTATATGGTTTTATAAACTAAAAATCCACTATATTTGATTACAAATAAAAATACATTCTCTTGAAATTAAAATCTTAATCCTATTCTAAATGCATAACAATTTTGAACAATTTAAAATTAAAAATCCATTATTGTTAAAATAAATTTCTATAAATTTTGTTGTAATCTCAATTTTGATTATTTTCTAAATGCTAAATAATTTTGAATAATTTGTCCTATCAACATTAATCATATTTCCACATTTTCTTAAGCCGACTGACAATAATTGTGACCAACAAATCCATAAATTTTATTTCAATAGAGAAAATTGTTGAATTTCTTAATGTTTTCCGTATTGTACGACCATGAATCATTATTAGCCAATTTTTGAGTGTTAAGCTTATTTATGTATGTCTATTGAATCAAAAAAAAAAAATCTCTGAAAAAATATCGGCCAATGTTGAGCGTTTTGGTTATTTATGGCTTCTCCACATGGATTGTATGTATAACATGAAAATGAATCCAATATACATATATTTTTTTCAAATTTGTTTGTTTATTTGAATTGAAATTGAATTTTTCTTTTTTTTGTTTTTTTTGCTTTTGTTTCAAATCAACAACCTGTGCTCTATTGGCACAGTGGTATGAAATATGAACGGCTGCACCTAAAATAGATATGCGCCGGCTGTTGAGGCAAAAACAAAAATTTCACAATTTTGTTTTACATATATACATATATCTTTATATATATATGAGTGTGTGTTCAAATAAGAGTATGTGTTATTTATTATTTCACTTACACACACTCGGACACTTGGAATTATATGCATAAATCCAAAAATATCCAAACGTAATAAAAAACCAAAATTCAAGGCCATTTTTCCTCACATCTTGAAGTTTCCACGGAGAGATCAAATCACTGTGGGAAAAAAAGAAGCACTTGAATTTTGAACATCAATTGCTGTATTATCAAATGTTGGAAAGATTTCCCAAAGAAAATATTATTATTCAAAATATTTTTTCGAGTGAAATAATTGATTTTGTTTAGCCAACAAATAGGTGGTCAGCCTTTTCCAAATAAAAGCTGCAAAACTACTCAAAAGCTTTTGGAGTCGGCGCAGTTTGTTTTAGGCTCATTTTGTTCCGGCCTTAAGAGTGTGTGAGAGATATTCTGCTGCACTCAAAACCCACGCCCAACTGCTACGATCACCGACCAACACCACCACTTTGAAAAGCTTCTTGGCTCTTTTGGAGGCAGAGAGAGCATCACAAAAGCTGCGTGCGGGGCGCGCAATAACTTGACAACAAGATATCTCAATACTTTTTCTGTATTTGTTTTTTGTTCAAATATTTTTGTGAAAATTCCTGCTGCTCTATATGTTGAGTTTGTCTCTACACCTTTATTAATTTTGCCCAGTTTTTGGTCGTAAAAGCTTTTTGAAAAAAATCTTAATTTTCATTTCACCCCCAAACTTTGCCAATTTATTTTCTTTTTTCTGGTGGAAATTAAATGCTAAAGAAAAACTGTTTTGTTTGTTTGTTCGTTCTCCTTTAGACATCCCAAATATGTCTTGAATATTTCGAATATTTGGGTCTATATAAAACAACAAGGCGTAAAATTTATATATGTATTTCTTTCAGCTATTGTTGTCTCTTTTTGTTGTATTGTTCACCTTTATGGAAATTCGATACGTGAGCTGTTTATTTCTTTCATACAATGTTTTTTTGTTTCATTGCTCCACGTAAAGCCTTAACGTGACTGCGGCGGTGGCGGTGAATACTTTTAGAAATATATATAAAAAAATACATTTTTGAAAAATTTCAAAAAAATATAACAACAAATACATTTGTACACACAGATAAGAGAGAGGCAACACAAAAATATTTGATTATAAATATTTCTGAGTTGGCAAAAATTGTAATGCAAAATTTGTTTTTCTTTCTCTTTTGGTTTTGAGTAAATTAAATTTAAATATATTTTTTTGATGTTGAGTAAATTAAATTGAAGTATATTTTTTTGGATTTTGAGTAAATGAAATTCAAACATTTTTAATCAGTTTTTTGAGTAGAAAATTTAAAAATAATTTTTGTTTTTCTTAATTTTGTATGCCGAGTTAATATTTGAAAATTAAAGCAAATAAATATTATTTTATTATGGATTACCGGGGCATAATCTCAAATATTGGGGCATTTGGCTTTTCTATATGTATATTATTTTTGTCTTTAAATTTTATATTCTCTAACGATAATCTCTAGATAAATGTGATTTCTCTGTCAGCCAAAAATATATGTGTGTACGAGGCATATTTCGTCTTTTTTCTATAGTTTAAGCATTCATTTTTCTTTATGTTATTTTTAAATATTTCTATGTTTTTCCTCACATTGCAATTTCGTTGTGTACTCGTCTGTATGTGCACTCAAGGAATGCTTTACCTATATATCTGACATATTTCTTGGGGTAAAGAAAAGAACAAAAAAAATCTTATGACCATTCTCTAAAATATTTTTGTCAAAACTAGACCAAAATAAATGTAAAAGAAAGGAATTCGAAAACGAAAAACAACAGCAAATAAAATTGAAGAAAGATGTCGTAACTAATAAAGTTTGAAATGTTGAAGCGAAAAAGGTGGGTAGTTTATATTATGTAGAGAAATGCCACCAAATCTGTTCCTATCTGGAATAAAACCTATATACAATAAATATAAATCATACGCACCCATTTACGACGAGCTTATATAAATCATATGCACCACTTCACCATGAATAAACGCCCCACTTTCCTTGGATTGATATATATCATACGCCTCACGGTTCTCTGAATTCATATAATTTTATTCTCTGAATTCACATTCCTTAAGCGACGTTTTTCGCTCAATTCATCATTGATCAGTCGAAAGTTTTTCTTACAATATATAAGCAATGTACCTGTAATTAATGCTATTAACAAATATGGAAAAATGTGTCCATAGTTATTTATAGTTAATAGTTCCGTTCGTTTACCTAGAACAAGTTACTACTTTTTACCATTGTTACAAAACATAGAAAAAACGGTAAGAAAAAAATGTTAAATAGTAAGATGTGATAGGTACAGGAACAGACATAATATAAATCAAAAGCACACATTTCCTCGGGGTTGATATACATCATAAGCACCACTTTTCCTTGACTTACTACACCCCAAACACCCATTTCCCTTTGAATTGACTAAATCATAAGCACCACGTTCCTCTGAATTAATATACTTTAAAAGCAAATCACAAAAATTTCTTAATAAAATGAAGCTAAGTTGAGGAACTGATGCTAAACTATTTAAATTCTTCCAATCCTCGAATATCTCCTAGGCTTAATCGGATGTTTTCCTAACGAAATATAGGCAAAATAATGCATATCCAAACACTATATCTATTTGGAATAATTATATTAAATATGTATACACATATATAATTATCTCAGCAGTAATTTATAATTACTATACATCATACGCAACCATGTACTCTGAGTTTATGTAAAGCATACGCACCACTTTCCTATGAATTAATATAACTCATACGATCCACTTTCCTTTGCATTGATATAAATCATACGTACGTCTTTCCTCTGAATTGATATAAATTAAATTATGCAAAACAATTCCATTAAGCAACGTTTTTAGTACATTAACTATTTAAATTATTTCAATCCTCTAATTCATCCTAGGCTTAATCGGCTGGTTTGCATATGAAATTTAGGCAATACCCAAAATCTATTCCTATCTGAAATATATGCTATCAACAAATATTGAAAAAATATCTATTTGAATTTAATTTATATAAATCATACGCTCTAATTTCCTCTAAGTTCATATTTGACATTTTCATCACTTTCCGTTGGATTGATATAAATCATACACACCACTTACCTCTGAATTAAAAATGAAAACGGAATATCATGACTTTTTCGCAAATATACTACAGTCTGTAGTACTATTTGGAATAAATGATATTAACAAAAATATGGAAAAATATCCCCATAAAATGTTTATAATTAATATACATCGTATGCTCTCCTGAGTTGATCTTAATCACACGCTCCACTTTCTACTGAATTGATATTATTCATACGCACCACTTTCCTCTCAATTAATAAATTAAATGACACAAAAACATCCCTTTCTTAAGAAGTTCAACAACGTTGTAGTACATCCACTATTTAAATTCTTCCAATCCCCGAGTTCATCCTAGGCTTAATCGGATGTTATTCTTACAAAATGTAAGCAAACTAATAGAAATCAAAAAAATATTCCTATCCGGAATAAATGCTATTAACAAATATCTCTATATTAATTTTAATTAATATAAATTATACACACCCGTCTACTCTGTGTTGATGTTAATCATTCGCACCACTTTCCTTTGGATTGATATAAATCAAACGCGCCACTTTTTTGCTATGTATATTTGGCTTTCTTACAAAATATAGGCAAAATAATAGATATTCAAACTTCATTCCTGAGTGGAATAAATTTAAATTCAAATTCAATTCTGAACTGAGATTAATCATACACATCACTTTCCTCTGAATTTATATAAATCATACGCACCACTTTCCTCAGAATTAATATAAATTAAATGAAGAACCTTTTTTTCTTTACAAAATTAGGCAATAATATCTCTGAAATTAATATAAATTATAGTCAACATTAATACATTTCCTCTGATATAATATAAATGATACAAGCTTTCCTTTGAAGTTATGTTAATTATATACACTACTTTGCTCTGAACTCATATAAATGAAATGATGCAAAGCATGAAATGTTTTTAGTACCTTTGCTATATACATTCTCCCAATACCCAATGCCATTCTTTGGCTAATCTGACGTTTTTCTTATCGTATCTTCTTATCTGGATAAATTCAATAAACAAATATGGACAATATATCCATATTCATTTATAATTAATATAAATTATACGCACCCATATCCTCTGAGTTTATATAAATCATTCGCAACACTTTCTTCTAAATTAATATAAACTAAATGATGCAAACCACATCTCTTTCTTGCAAATATTAGAACTGATATAAATCATACTCAAAATTTTCCCCTGAATTAATATAAATTAAATGATGCATAATACATCCATTGAGTGACGTTTTAATTGCCTTTCCAATAAGAGTGATATGATTTCTCTGAAAAAAAACACACACTTATTTTTAAGGAAATTCAAAAGTTTTTTATTTAATGTGAAGTACAAACGATACAATTAAGTTGTAAATAAAACGTCATTCAAATGGCCTCCACGACTTCTTCTGCAGGAACGAATTCGATGAACCCAATTTTCGAGCACTTTTTCCACTAAATCAAGTCGTGTGTCGCACGATCAATATTGACTTGTAAAGCTTGAAGAGAGTCTGGTTTATTTCGGAAGACCAATGATTTCAAATAACCCCACAAGAAATAGTCTAATGGTGTTAAATCACAACTTCTTGGAGGCCATTCAATATCAGACTTTCTTGAAATAATCGAATCTCCAAACATTTCTCGCAACAATTCCATTACTTCATTTGCTGTGTGGCACGTAGCCACAATCGGTCAATGACAAAAAGATAGCTCTTAACGAGGGCTAAAATATTGGTGTCAAGGTCGTAGGTCGACTGGAAAGTGTTTTTTTTTATTTAAAAAAATGGACTAAGCATCATTTGTAAATGTGATCGGAATGTTTATGTTTATATGCTCTAGCTCCTTAACGGTACGTCGGATCGGGAATCGGTCAATGGCAAAAATATAGCTCTTAATGAGAGCTAAGATATTGCTAATGTGTGTCAAGGTCGTAGGACGACTGTAAAGTGTTTTTTGCAATTGCAATTGGAGAACGATTATTTTGATAATAAAACTGAATAATTTGTAAACGTTGTTGTTGCGTATATCTCTCCATGATGAAATTGTAAACACTACTGAATACAATGAAAAACAAATGACAAGTCATGACATATTACAAATGGCCGAAACGCCACTTCCAAATCATATCATCCCTATTGGAAAACCCATTATTTATATTTTCCCAATCCCGAAAGTCATCCTGCGCGTAATCGTATGATTTTCTTACAAAATATGAGCTAAATACTAGTTACACAAACTTTATTTATGTAACAAAAATGTAATTAAACTAAATATGAGGAAATATTATCAATAATAATTTAAAATTAATATAAATCCTACGCAACCATTTCCTTTGGGTTGATACGAATCATACACACCTATTTCCTCTGAGTTGATATATGCAAATCATACGCCCCTCTTTCCTCTGAATTAGTTCAAATTACGTGATGCAAAGCCCAACACTTGAGCTACGTCTTTAGTACCTTTGCTATTTAAATTCTCCCAATTCGTGTTGGACTTACTTCCTATCTGAAAAAAAGCTAATAACAGATGTGTAAAAATACCACCGTATTAATTTTTAATTAATATAAATCATACGCACCACCATTCCTTGGGTTTATATAAGTAATACGCTAAGTGCAGACTTTTTTTAAAACATCTATATTATGTGAAGCTTTAAAGTTCCAGATATTTTAATTTCCAACAGTATTATTTTGAAATTTAATATCAGCATAGCTTAGAATGGAGGTATCGATATATTGAATATTAAGGACTCATTTACAGTAAATAGTATACGCCATGTTCTTCTCTGCCCATGTAACCCCCGGAAAATATATTAAGCCGACTAAGCAAACCTTTGAACGGAGGCAAACGATTAGTTAACTTTACAAAAAGCTAACTCAACAACCATTAGCAAAAAAGTTAAGCCAACAACCAACTGGACGTCGCGTCACTCATACAAATCGCGCTAAAATTTTTATGCAATTTACTTTTAATAAAAATATGGCAGCATTTTATAAAATTTCCGACCCATAGATTTCAGAAAAGAAGAAATAGCAAATATAGAGCCCTTTCAGATTTCTTATTTAATTCGAACTTATTCACTTAAATTGGAAGAACTTAGCATCAGAATTGGAAGAACATACAGTTGCGTGAGAGCTATATTTTTTTCTCATAGTATTTGAATTTAACTTTTTTCTCCTCACAATTTATAAAATGATATCGAAATATACTTTCACCCAAATAACAGGTTTTGAAAAAATATTTTATTGTAATGTATGCACAAGATTATGTCGTAAATATAGAAAAGCATTCACTAAACAGAGACAACTCATCCCAGTGACAATTGATAGTATACATAGACACTATGTTAGGGTTTGTTATCAAAGAAAACCCTCCAAAGGTCTCCACAGATGGCATGTCGAAATACAATGCATTCCAAAATGCCATCTTGTGAAAATCTTAAGGTGTATATACTTTCAATTGTCTCGGCTCCTTCATTATAGATTGTATGTAATTCTCATAAAACTGCTATCTAGACCAGGCATGAGAAGCAACAATCATCAAGCCAGCAAAAAAGCTTCAAGTTTTGCTTACAAGAATACAGCATGCACACGCTAAGTATACAGCTTAAAGCTTAACGCAATTCTTTTATTTTTCAAAAAAAAACTTTATTAATTGTATATCTTTTCCCTTACTTTGTTTTGTCCAAAAACTAGAGCCGAAAAAGAGAAGGCCAAATTCCAATCTGAAGTTTATGAATTGCTCAGCCAAATCGAATCCTTCAACAAGGAAAAGCTCGTCTCCAGCAAACACATTGAACGTTTGGAAGTCACCATTTCCGAATTGAACGTTAAGATCGAAGAGATCAACCGCACCGTCATTGACATCACCTCGCACAAGACTCGCCTCTCCCAGGAGAACATTGAATTGATCAAGGATGTCCAAGATCTCAAGTCACAAATGGATACCATCTCATTTTCCAGAAGTCAGGTTGTCTCCCAATTGGAAGACGCCCGTCGTCGTTTGGAAGATGAAGATCGTCGCCGTTCAATGTTGGAATCTTCTCTTCATCAAGTTGAAACCGAATTCCAATCGATTCGCGTTCAACTCGAAGAAGAAACCGAAGCCCGCATAGACTTGGAACGTCAGTTAATCAAGGCCAATGGCGATGCTGCTTCCTGGCAGAACAAGTACTCTGCTGAAGTAGCAGCACGCACCGAGGAGTGCGAGGAAATCCGCCGCAAATACCAAATTCGCATCACCGAATTGGAGGAACACTTGGAATCCCTGATTGTCAAGCTTAACAATTTGGAGAAGCAAAAGACCCGCTTGACCAGCGAAGTTGAGGTACTCATCATCGATTTGGAGAAATCCAACAACACCTGCCGGGAATTGACCAAGTCTGTCAATGTTTTGGAGAAACACAACGTTGAGATGAAGAGCCGTTTGGAGGAGACCATCATTATGTACGAGAACAGCCAACGCGATTTGAAGAACAAGCAATTGGACTTGCAACGCACCGTCCACGAATTGGAGAAGGTTAAGGATGCTAATAGCCAATTGGGACGTGAGAACAAGAAATTGGGAGGTAAGTTGCGGCACTCAGAGGAGTAATGGGTAGTTTTGATTAATTTTAATAATCCTGTTTCTCTGCAGATGATCTCCATGACGCTAAGGGCACCATTAACGAAATGAACCGTCGCTTGCACGAATTGGAATTGGAATTGCGTCGTTTGGAAAATGAACGCGAGGAATTGACTGCCGCCTACAAGGAAGCTGAAGCTGTAAGTATTACGAACCCCTTATTATTAACAGTAGGTTGGAAATCATGCATAGGAGTTTGGCTAATGCTTTTGGGGGATTTTTCTTTCAATGTATTCACAGGGTCGCAAGGCTGAGGAACAACGCGCTCAACGTATGGCTGCTGATTTCAACCAATACCGTCACGAAGCTGAACGCCGCATTGCCGAAAAGGATGAAGAAATCGAACTCATCCGGTAAGTTTTACGGTTAAGATTCTATTATTTCTACATATTATGAAGGAAGAACTTCCTTCATTTCTTGAAAAAAACCTTAAAGAAATTGATTTGTTTACAGGGTAATTGAATAGGTATTTTATAACATATTTGTAGTTATTTACAATAATCTTATTTGGATCCAGATCAGAGAAACTTATTTAGGTTAAGAGTTGTCATCAATAAGATGTTCAATGAAATTAAGACAATCATTCCATTTTAAAATGCGAGAATTGCAAAACGAATTGTTATAATAGATGAATTATTATACAGTAGAGAAGTAGCTGACATCTATCGGACGATCAGTGCAACAATGAAAGTATTTGAGACATTCCTGATTCCAGAACATAGTCCTGCTTCACACGAGGCAATTTTTTCCAAGCATGTGTCGAAGTTTATAGAAGAGAGTGGAAAAAATTGCCTTATCATTATTTCTGTGGTCACAAGGCATAACAGCATATGTGTGTTTTTGCAAGTTTTCAGGAGAGCATTTTAAAGGTTTGAATGGATATAGCAAAAATATTTATAAACTTATTTTGAATTTTACGCCTGCAATTTCTCAGGACTTGGAAGTGAAATTAATTTATACGAAAACATTTATATAATTATTTTAATTATAAATGTTATAGGCTAAAAACTGTTTTATGCTGTTATTCCCTTTTTAAATAAATTAAGTTACAAAACACACAACTCGAGCTGTGTCGTTATTACAAAATTAATTTTATTATATATTGCAGAATATATCGACTTATGCTGATAAATCAAAGGATGATTTCGAAATTTACAACATTCAGTAGTCAATATTAGATTTTGGAATAACAGCATAAGTTGAGTTATGCTTTTGTGCTCGGGCTTAGTTCAACTTGGACTAATAACATAACTCAGATATGCTGTTACGACTTCATTCAATTTACATCTTCAATAGTCCAAAGATAAATGGGGAATAAAAACACAAGTATAGTTTTCAAAGGAAAAAATGTGAGATATGCTGTCATGTACGTTATGAAATGTAGTGATACAGCGAGATATGCTAATAAGTCTTGCCTTGTATCTGAACAACTAAACAAGGTATCATCACCAAAATTTGTCACAATATGCAATCGAATATGGGGAACATCGTGGCATCAAAAACGCAATTTGAGCATAACTCGAGTTATGCTGTTATGCCTTGTGACCACAGATTTGTTGTATACTATTCGATTATAAGAAATATATTATATACTATTCGATCATGATAAATAATAGTATACTATTCGATCTTGAGAAATATTGATCAGATGTTTTTTCTTGTCCGGAAATATAGAGATGGCGCTAGCTTATCTAATGAGAGATCAGTTGATGTTTCGACATAAACAAATAATAAATATCGATTCGGTATGACCGGTATTGTTTACGACATTAATTGGATAGTAGTTACTTTTACATGAAAACAATATTTTACAAGAAAATACCTACCAGATATAAATTGCAGTCCAAAATCCTTCTCTTGCTTCTACACTGAAAAAGGTGTCCTAATATAAAAGAACATGGCATTAATTTGGCGCCAGGCAATAACTTATTATTATAAGAACTTTTTACACTTAAGTAAAGAAAATTTGCTTAATATTATCTTAGATTTAAGTAAAAAATTAACTTATTTTGAGGTTTTATCCAGGTTGCGCCAAATCAAGCCCAACGTTTTTTCAGTGTGGGATTCATAGGAGGTAAGAGAAGAACCTCAAATAAATAGGACTCTTGAACAGATATACTAATTAGTGGAATTGCTCCACAAACTATCCCTATACACACGAAAAATTCGTGGCCATGAAAATAAAGATTGGCGACAAAAGAGTGACGCCTTCAAAAATGTCATCAAAATAAGTATATTTTGTACTTAAAATATCGAAATAGTCATTAATGTTATGTACATTTTCCTAATTTCGAGTACAAATTATACTTATTTTAAGGGTAAGGGACTTCTTTGGAGCACTGTGTACGAAAAAAACTATTATTTATTTATTTATTTATTTATTTATATGAATTACAATACAAATTAAATTTATATTCTAATTGTATGGTCCAAGGAAAAGCCGGGTTACAAGACCATATGGCTAGATTTTTGCAGCGACAGACCAGAGCCTCTGGTGGGAATCGAACCCACGACCCCCAAACTCATAGGCGAGCTCGCTACCAACTCACCTACTGGGGCGCTCCGAAAAAAACTAAATTTCACAATTTTTTAGGAATTTGGTGACTTTTCATATTTCTCTTTTTGATGACTCTTTTTAAGTTGTATAAAAGCGAGTTGGTCTGCTGATAAACAAACAAGAATATATGAAATTCATTATTCGATGCATTCGGTCTCAAATTCTACTCTAAAGCAAGAAATTGCAAAAATTCAGGACTAAACATTAAGGTATTTTTAAACTCCGCGGACTCTCAGTAGCCAAATATCAATTCTATTTGTCGCACTGTATTGTAAATTTATTCCAATTTTTGATCGTGATTGCGGAAAAATGCAATCATAATTAGACAAGAGAATTTCCGACTTTTTTCGTGCAGTGTAACATATAAACTAGACTAATGACCACTAGAGGGCACTAAGAACAAATCTAACTTTTAAATATTAATTTCCAGCCTAAAAGTATGCATTGTCTGAAGAGAAATTAATATTAATAATTTACACTAGTTTACAAAAAATTTTGCCGAAGGGCTGGCATAGCATTTTTTGGTGTAATTCGATACCATAAACACCAAAAAATATTTAAAAAAAAATTATTTAAATTTCAATTCTCCTTTAAGGTACCTTTAGTATTAGGACCATACATTTTGAAGCATAAGCCCGACAATATGCGTTAAATTTAAGGAAATTATTTGGTCTACACATGTTGGAATTATTCCTTTCAAGTAGAAACAGTGATTTTGTAACAGCCGTTACAAAACATAGAAAAAGGTTATATTTTTCAAAAAAAAAATCGTTTTTTGTTAACACGAAAAAGTCCATCAAAAATATAAAAAAAAATATCATCTTAATAACGACCAATCAGACTTTAAGATGAATTAATGCAAATCTAATGATTGTGAATTTTCGATGCTTTTTTGTTTAGTTTTTTTTTTTAATTTACTCAAAAAATATAATTTCTTCGCTATGTTTTGTAAGATATTTCCGAAACCGCTGAATAGATGAAAAAACGGTACTAGGGGAAGTTAAAGCATACTAAATTTTCCATTCTTTAAGACTTTTCCGAATCAATTTGGATAAATAGTTCTCGAGTAATGCTAACATGTACATATGTGGTTCAGCCTCTCTATTTTTGCATATAAAATAGCATGCAGCATCAAAAATATGTTTGTAGTTGTTGTGCTGTGTTAAAGTCCGCATAGTCGTCTAGAAATGTGGATAACATTTGTTTTATCTCAAAATATAGTAAAATTGTTGACTATTCTCACACGAAAAAAGAAATTTAAGTAGAAATAATACCCTGTACCACAGTGTGGTGTAGGGTATAAAAAGTCAATATTTACAAAAAAAAATATTTTATTTTTCAAGTTAAAAGTAAAAAACGAAATTTTTTTATTCTATGTATATTTTTGCAAAAAAAAAGTCCTAATTTTGGAATATTTTTCTATAGATTTCAACATAGCTTTAAAATAATTTTTTGCCGATTTAATTGGTGAATAAATCTTTCTGGAACCACCAAAAATTTTACTAAAAAGCGAATTGTTTAACCTAATAGATCTCAAAATATGGAGCTATGCAAAATTGGTTAGAAAAACTTAAAATTTTACTATAAAATTAAAAGAAAATATTTGTATACATTAGTATGTACCGAAAAAGCATTTTTTGCCCAATAGGTTTAAAAAATGCTCATTGACAAATTGACTACTTAAAAACGTTCTTCAGAGTATTTTCGCAAAATAGTTTGGCTATTTCTGTGGTCAACATGTGGCTCAAACAATGTGTCGGTATAGGTCTAAATATAACTTCACAAAATTAAAATTTTGGTACGCCCGCAATTAGCTCGTTTATATGTACCTTTTGAATCCTCTTAGGATTTGAAATTCTTAAAAATGTACTTTAATTTGGAACTCATCATAAATAACGTTTAGAAAATCCGGATATAAAATTAAAAATTCCTTGTGAAAGAAAATAGCGCTCAATTACATTGACAAAGACCTTAATACAAAACAAATCCAATGAACGAACGAACGCATGTTGAGATTTTATTTTTATTTTATTGTATTTTTTGTTACTAAATTACTGAAAGTATTTAGAACGGGAAATCGATTAAAATGAAAGTTCATTGCATTATTTGTTGGCAAGCATATGGGCGAAAATAAAACAATTTAACAAATAAAATGAAAACAAAAATAAAATACACTCAAAAAAAAGACTCAACAAAATAAAGAATAAAATAATTGGATAGTAATAAACAAATATTTTAAAAATAAATATAAAATGGGCATCACAAATTTTCAATTTTTATTTTAAATCGAAATTCAGAGTTCAAACTTTAACCCTTTTCGAACAACCCACCCCCACCCATTAACATTGCATTGATGAGTATTTCGTCAGGGATTTTGTGTTTTTTTTTATTTTCAATTATCACGTTTTTTATTTAAATTTATTTTTAATTGTTTGCCTCTCATTCAGCATTTCAATGGGACAGTTGTTGGCTTACTTTTTGTTTTGTCGAAAACCACAAAAGAGAATGACAATTAAGAAAAATTGGTTCATTACAGCCAATCAAACCACTTTGCCAGTCTTTTTTATATAGTTCAACTAGCAGGAAGTTAGTCTTCTACTAAATGCTAGTGCTTAAAATTTCGCCCCAATTTTTAAGGATTTTTTCTTTTTTGAAACAAGAAAAATAATCTCTCATAAATTAGAAAGCGTAAAAAGTGAAAAGGATAAATCTCCAAAAACGGTAAGAAAGTGAATACAATGAAAAACTGGGATATATTTAATGAAAAATTCTAAATTTGAAAAATTACAGAACTACTAGAGAATAGTGGCGGTGTTATACAATCACTGCACAAAGAGACGAAATTTTTGAAGAGGAATATATATATATATAGTGATCAGTCATTCCTATAAGTCTTATCAACATCGATTGAATCGAATACTGAAGATCCAGATCCAGCATAAAGAGGAGTAAAGATTATCCATAAAAAGGTGGGTGTGGTATGGTTTTTTTTGGCACTGGAGCAGATCAAGAGTTGAATAGAATTTTTGAGGGCCGAAAAATGAACAATGAAAATTTCGCATTTGGAAATAACGCAGAATAACAAGTTTGGAATTATGGAGCACATACACTCATTGTGTCCATCATTCTGTTTATTAATGCTTCGATATAGGGAAGTTGCCTGTCAACATAATTCTAAGTTTCGAATATGATGCAAAACAACTTAAAAACTATTCTGAGCAAATGTCAAAGACGATCGTAGATCATGGACAAAACTATTATTCTTCAAATGCAAAACTGGATTCCGTCACAGTAAAAAGTAGAGAGAAATATGTGGAAATCCTATGATGTAGGCCCAAACGTTGAAAGCAATATAATCCAACAAAATTGCACAAGAAATCCAAAAATGATCAACACTCTTTTTGTTGCGTTATAGTCACCAGACCAAAATAAAAAAATTTCAATAATATAAATTCTATATATACGTGAGCGACTTCCAAAAAAATTTTGTTTTTTATATATCTCGAAAACTATTTTGTTAAATAGAATAACCTAAAATAGTCCCTAAACATCCGTTAAATTTATTTATATGTATTACAATACAAAGTGAATTTATATTCTAATTTTACGGTCCTCGGAAAAGACGGGTTACAAATATGGTATTTGTGGCTAGATTTTTCCAGCGACAGACCAAAACCTCTGGGTGGGAATCGAACCCACGAACCCAAATACACAGGCGAGCACGATACCTACTCACCTACTAAAGCGCTCATCCGTTAAATAGTTTGGATATATCTAATTAGATATGGACAATTTTAAATTTTCCCTTAATCGTCTGATTTACTTTTTTTTTCTTTCAATTAATTTTTAATTGTTGGATAAGCTTTGAAAGTAGGTATTTTATTAATTAAACAAAATATTTAATCGAAAATAGCCAAAACTTCACTCATGAGTATATTTTACCAATCTTTATTTAAATATTAAAAGCGCTAATTTGGTAAATAATTGATGATTCAATTAATTTTTTAATTAGTTAACAAATTCAAAATTTTCTAATAAATAAAGACTCAATTAAGTTTTTAAATAATTAATGATTCAATTTATTTTGTAATGAATTTATTAAACAATTAAATAATATGTCAATTATTTTCTTAAATAATTAATTATTTAGTTAATTTTTCTGATTAATTATTGATCCAATTTTTTGTTTTAATTTGCTAAGGATTCAATTATTATTTTTATAAATTAATTATTCACACATATTTTTAAATCAATAATGATTCGATTAATTCTTTTTATTAATTATTTAATAATTCAATTATTTTTTAAATAATTAATGATGCAATTATTTTTTTTAATTAATTAATAAACAAAATATTTAATCGAAAATAGCCACAACCTCAATCATGAAAAAATGTGCCAAACTTGAAGTACATTTTAATTCGCTAATTTGGTAATTAGTTAAAGTTTCAATAAATTTTTTAATTAGTTAATAATTTAATTAATTTATTAAATAATTTTTTTAATTTTTTATTTAAATTATTTTTTTGATTCAATTTGTTTTGAAATTAATCAATTATTTTTTAATTAATTAATAATTCAATTATTTTGTTAAATAATTAATGATTCAATTAATTTTTTAATTTATTAGCGACTGAATAAGTTTCTTGATTAACCAAGGATTCAATTAATTTTTTGATGAATTAAGGATTCAATTATTTTTTTGATGAACTAAGGATTCAATTATTTTTTATTAATTATCAATTCAATAATTTTTTTAATTTATTATTAATTAAATTTTTTTTAATTTATTAATTTTTTTAACTAATTAATAATTCAATTAATTTTTTAAATAAATAATGATGCAATTATTTGTTTTAACTAATTAATTTTAATTATTTAATGATTCAATTGGTTTTTTTATGAGTTCAACCAAATATTTAAGCGAAAATAGCCACAATTAAAACGATATTGACATTTTACCAATCTTCAATTAAAATATTACTTTTTTTAATTATTTATTAATTGAATTACTTTTTTAATTATTTTGTGATGCAATTTGTTATTAATTAATTAATAATTCAATTAATTTTTTAAATAATTATTGATACAATTATTTGTTCTAATTAATTAATTTTAATTATTTGATGATTCAATTGTGGTCAATGATTATTTTATGATTTTAACCAAATATTTAATCGAAAATAGCACAACAATTAAAAAGATATTGACATTTTACCGATCTTCAATTAAAGTATTACTTTATTAAATATTTGTTTTTAAGTGATTCAATTATGTATTTTTTAATTGATTCCATTATTTTTTAATTGATTCATTCATTGTTTAATTTTACTCAATCAATTTTTTAATTGTTTCAATTACTTTTTAAATGATGCAATTAAATTTGTAATTAATAACATTTTTATTAACTTTACCATGATTCAGCTGATCCATTAAGCTTTATTAAATTAAAATATTTTTCAAATTATTATTTAATAATTGGTTATTTATATATTGCAATGATATAAAATTCATAATTCAATACAAAAAACGCCGATTAAAATATATATCGCTTAGATTAATATTTTAGTTAAATCAACCTTTAAATTTAGTCTAACTAATTTGAATAACACAGATTTTTTTAACAGAAAAATGGCTTAAATAAATTTTACAATTAAGAAATTAATGAAATTTTACCAATCTTAAGATTTTTAATTAATTGTTTCAATTAAATTCTTAATTGACTCTATCCATATCTTTAATTGAATGAATATTAATTTAATTATTTTTTAATTGATTCGATTATTTATAGATTCAATTATTGTTTTAAATGATTTTAAAATAGATTCAATAAATTTTGTTATTGAATCAATTACTATTTTTATTCATTTAATTACTTAACTGATTCAATTATTTTTTAATTAATTCGATTAATTTTTAAGAGCTTCAATTATTTTTTAACTGAAGAAAAATCTCGATCAATAAAAATTGACTTATTTAAACATAACAATTAATTGATTCGATAAAATTTTCGGTCTTGAGCCGAGATCATCTCAGTTAAAATCCAAAAAATTAAAACTATATTAATATTAATGAAAAATTAATAGATATGATTAGTTCAAAAAGAATATCCTGACAAAATAGATCACAATATTAAAGAAAATGACACTGATTTGGCACCAGAGACAACAAAACATGAATATAAAGACATTTTATACTTAAACCAAATATCTTACATTAACGTACAAAATTGATTTTTTAAGGTTTTTTGGCGCAAATCAAAGCCAAAGACAACAGTGTAGAAATTTTTAGATCTAATTAAAAAAGTTAATTTCAGAGCATTTTTTTTGTATAACTTGATAATAAAAATTATTTTTATGAATTATTTTCACGGACCAAAAAAGTACACGATTAATAATTTCAAAAACTTATTTTTTCCGTTGAGGTTTTTTAAATACGTATGGTAATCTAAGATAATTAGCAAAGAATCAAAATATTTGATGAAACCGAGCGCACATTACGATTAATAATTTTCAATTAATTTCATAGCAAATTTCAAAAATATTACAAATTTTACTATAAAATGTTAATCACAGATATCCAGCCTTTTTTAAAAAGTAATACAAGTTTAGCGATTTGATTTCAAATTAAAAGCATTCTATAAATATTCAATAAATTCTAATGAATGAGGCGCTATGTTTTTAAACTTGACATGACAAGAGTTATGACATTGTCCTTGCCTGTTCAGTTGTTTTGCATTCTCTCAAATCTATGACGTTTTAAGAAAATTTTTGAACATTTGTTGGCTTTCGTTTACCGCACATGTCGTGTCTATCATTTAAATATTTAAATTCCCAAATGTTGAAAATGTTTTTTTTCTTTCAAATTTTTGTTGTTCGTGGATTTTATGCACAATCCTGTCAACATAAATCTATCAATCAATCAATTTGTTATTCTACGTAGTTTTTTTTGCTGTTCTCCCCTAACTCTTGCTCTGCCCACATAGAAAACTGCCTCAATGGAGGATGAAAAAAAAAACACTTATTTGTATTAAGTGATTTTTTTTTCTTATATGTATGAAAATGAAGGAAAAAACTGATGGATTCTTTTTATAGATCAATTGGGTTTGAAAAATATAAGATATAGCGACAAATCACGCACTGACACACAGTGACGCAAAGGAAACGGAAGTCCAAAAAGGCGACAAACACCGAAGCCCTATTGTCCGCAAAAGATCAACGCTGTTATATTGTTGCCGCTACCGATTAATGGTGTTTAACGTTTCGACGCTACTGCAGCTTTGAAATTGCAAATAATTTTGTTATTCGATTAAGACCACAATAATTGTAGCATCAGACAACACTCTTAGAACTCATTGTGTAGTTTCTTCGCCCCCTCTGGTGTGTGAACGAGAATTGTATCTTTGCTAACAATACATGCTAACGAACGCCATACCACACCGATACACGCAATAGACCCTATTTAATTGTTTTGCATTAACAACATAACCATCGAACTCGAACCCCTTGCACTCGCTCACTCATTCAAACCTACCTGACCGAGCAAACCCATCCACCCCCAAACACACACACACTCGCACACCTACCTCTTAAGAAGAGTCAGGCAACATGTCTTTGGTCTATAGCTGCCGTCCCCCCACCCGCGTTCGCCGACATGGCACCGCGTATGAGGACAACTATGGCTATACCATGAACTACTATCAGCCGATGATAGACTATTTGGATGCAAAGGCTAAAAGACTCGATGTCTCACCGCCCCACTTGCCGTGGACCAGTGAACGTGGCCTCAAGCAGTATCGACCCTCGAACACCATACGCCAGTACAAGACTGACGACATCATACGACTATCGCGCTCTGTCGCCGCTAGGGCCGATGAGATTCTATTAGACTTTCGCGTTAAAAAGCGTTCGCCATTCAGTGTCGTTAAGTTGGTGGACGCGTCGCGTATTACCAAGCATATAGCTCCCGATTCGATACTAGAAAGATCGCGTGAACGCTCCCGTCGCCGTCAGCGTGAATTCGAGGAACAGATACGTCAGGATACTCTAAAGATATTGCAGCGCATTCGTCGAATGGAATTGGATACCGCAGAAATGTCTCAAGATTTTAAACGTTCGATTCGCGGTAAATCCGCCTCAGCCATAGCTAAGGCATTGCTCTCCGAGTCCTCGCGCAACATTTCGCAGGCGAGGAAAGATGAGGAGAACCACATGTCTCAGACCATGGTGCGCTCCTCGAGTCGCGCTGGCTCCCGCATCCGTTCGTCGTCGCCCTTCGATGGCGGTCGCATTACCACGCACACCTATCACATGGAGCTGATGGACGATCGCATGGTCGATAAGCTGGATCATCGCGTCTCGTCCTCGCTGACCAATGTCAAGCGTCAGCTCTCGAATCTAAATCAGAAAACCGTTGAATTCTATGCCGATTCCAGGTGCGATTTAGAGTCTAAGTGTTGGTTATGTCGTAAAGTTTTGCGTAATCATCCTAAAATCAAGGACTATAGTTCAACCTATGTCTATACTCATTAGGAAGATGCGGTATGCTTAGTTGCTCCTTAGATCAGGTGTAAAAGAAAAAGCTTTAGAATTTAGCGAATCCAACAGAGAGCTTTAGCTTATAGTGTGTGTGTGTGTGAGTGAGTGAATGCCTCCTAGAGTGCCTAGATTTTCTACTCATAAAAACAAAAAACAACGAAAAAGTGATTGATTGATTGCTTACCTCTGGGTATGTGTGGGAAGGATGGGTTTGGTCCCGAACTGCTGGTAGTATTGGCTAACAAAGAATTGTAGGTAGCTGTTGCAGAACAAACACCTACAGCTCCCGTCAAAGCAGTTGCCAAGGCTCTTCTGCCAAAATATTTAACCACAAAATGCAGTGCCCTTTTTCCTTTGCACCATCTATCCTACCTACACCTACTCTACACTTCCTTTCCTTAGAACTAAACACACCGCCCCTGACTGCTCACTGCGCCACCCATTATCATTTCAAATTTGTGCAAATTCTCTTGATAGTTTTAACATTTAATTTTCATTTATAGAGGAAAACGAAATGTGTACAAATTAACAAAAAAAAGTTTTTATAAAAAATTTCATTTACAGTTGTTAATGTTTTCAATTAAAATCTATACAATTTTGAATGAGATACACATACCTATTTCTTGTTGCTTTTTTTTTTTTGGTATTTTTCACGTTCAAAATATGTTTGGTTTTCAATTTGTTTTCGTTGGTGTTTCTGTTTTCTTGGGTTCCTCAAATTTATTTTTAATTTTATGCTAAAAATCACATACACATACAGACGTACATACATCTGTTCGGCAAATGAAAAACAAGTGCAGTACTTGTGTTTGTCTTGTTTGATTTCTCCTCTTGAGATTTATAGCCTCCCCCGGTTCACTTTATCCTGTCCGTTATTTTCCCAAATATAGAACAAATTTTGAACAGATTTCGTTTGTGGTTATAATTGTGGCCATAATTGTCGTATTTGTTTAAAGAAAAAATTACAAAAAAAATTTATAGTTATGCTAATTAGATGTACATTTGTATTGAAATTGACAAGAAAGGTTAACAGCAATATATATTTAAATAATTTAGAAGAATGCAGGTGATTTACCAAATCTCCCCGCAAACCATATACAAGTCCACAAAAATATTAATAGTGCAATTTATTAAATGCGTTAAAAAATTAAATTTATTAAGACTTGTACTCGAATTTAGATATTTAGCGACGATCTAAAAAAACCTTAAATTCTACTGAATACTTAGATGAACATTGGAGAACTGTAAACCAACAACTCTGAGAGTTTCTGGTGATTATTTCATGGAGTGAGCATTCTCTTCAGTTTCTCCTTAACGAAAGACAAACATTTCTCTCACAACAGAGAGAATAAGCTATACCTAATTTAGAGATGTGTGCCAAAGATGTCCTTACCATTAAAATAAGTACAATTTATACTACAAATTAAGAAAATGTCCTTAAAATTTGTAAGTTAATCCTTAATATTAAGTGAATCGTCCTTATTTTAAATATGAAATACAGTTATTATCATATCTGTGGATGTCATTGGCCCAAATCTTTAATATAAGGAAAGCTGTTTCTCTCGTTACATCATATGGACTATAAGTCCACTATAATTTCCCATTATTTGAGGTAATGCAGAACTTGTGCGGTGGTTAATGAAGATGAAGTTTAAGTAATCACCGTTTCGAAACAAACTAGTATCAAATTCCATATTAAAACTTAGCTTAACTGTTCGTCATATAGATTTAGCTTGGAGAAACCAAATAACCAGTGCAAAAGGCTTTTGAAGACGGTCTTTGGCTAGACAGAATGACTTGCAGTGGCTAGGATTTCAGCTCATTCATTCGATATGTTCCAGTTCCTGTGAAGTGGAACATAACGTAACCGATAGATTAATATTTTAGAGTTCTTCTACACAGTAATCCTCTTTTGGAAATTGTGAAAATTATCCATTTGATGAAAACACATAATAAAATGGTCATTCGGTCTTCCCAAATGATATATAGAGTTTAAGTTCATTGATGCGCAATCCCTGTAGAATGAGAATACAACAACTCAACGTTGGGCGCTACTTTCGATAGGTTAGATTGGTTGTTCATACCAATTCCACTACATATACTTTTTTAAACCACTTAACAATAGTTCCCTAATAATGAATATTAATAAGAACACAAAAAATCTATAATAAAGCGGATCCAATTTTTTTCTTTTAAACAAATTTGTTCTAACAAAATTATCAATTTAATGAAGCCACAAACTAAAATGGTCCCTCGGCATTGTAAGAACGGACGTAGCTCAAATGATGAAAAATTTCCTGAAATGGATTATTTCCAAACATATACATTTCAAGATTTTCAAAAAACATACTTTACGTTGGGCGCCAATTTAGGCTTTTTTTTCAACCAATCAACAAAAATTCCCTTATCAGTCGTATAAAATCAATTTCAATAACATAGCGTGATCCATTTCTAGGTTCCCTACTTTTTTAAAGAAAAAAACACAGAAAATTAAAATTGAATCGGGAATGTTTATTATCATTTGAAAGAACATTCTTTGGCATTTATTTTTTGAAGAGTATGTCTATCAAATGTTGGCCGCGGCTACGTTTCAGATGGTCCATCCGTTGAGTCAAATTTTCGATGACTCGTTCGAGCATTTCTCTCTGGTAACTGGCGAATGACACGCGTGATGTTGTGCTCCAAGGCCTGAATCGAAGCGGGTTTGTCCGCATATACTTTAGACTTTACATATCCCCACAGGAAAAAGTCTAACGGTGTGATATCACACGATCTTGGTGGCCAATCGACCGGCCCAAAACGTGAAATTATCTGATCACCGAAGTGTTCTCTCAATAGATCCACTGATTGATGCGATAATCTCAATAAATCCACTGAAATGTCCCCGAGATCACGAGCTTCAATTTCAGGCATCAAATAGTCGGTTATCATTGACGTTAATGTTCTCACCAGCATAATTTTTGAAGAAATATGGACCGATGATTCCACCGGTCCACAAACCACTCCAAACCGATGTTTTTTCTAGATGAAGTGGCAGCTCTTGAATCTCTTCAGGTTGCTCTTCGTCCCAAATGCAACAAGTTTGCTTCTTTACATACCCATTGAGCCTCATCGCTGAACAAAATTTGGCTCGAAAACGTCGGATATTCTTGGAACTTTTCAAGAGCGAAGCGATGTCGCTTGGGAAGGTCGGGCGGCTTCAGTTCTTGCACAAGCTGTATTTTGTATGCTTTCAATTTATGATCTCGACGTAAAATGCGCCCAGTCGTTCCATTCGTCAGTCCGAGTTGCTGCGAACGGCGCCGAATGGACTCTCCACGGTCGTTGTGTACACTCTCAGCTACGGCTGCTACATTTTCATTACTGCGATCTGGACGTGGTCTATTCGGTCGAATATTATCCAATAATGAATGCTGGATCTCAAGATGGGTGATGGTGTTGCGAATAGTACGCTCAGTAGGCCGATTGTGTTGACCATAAGTTGAGCGATGTGCACGAAATACATTCCTCACAGAACGTGAATTTTACGTAATAAAGTTGAACGATTTGTAAACGTTGTTCAGGCGTAAGTCTTTCCATGATCAAATGCCAAACAATACTTAACAAAAATAACATGACAGCATGACACGACTCACAGGTGATCTGTCAAAAAAGGCTATTGAAAAAGTATCTCTACTTGGATCACCCGTTATATATATGAAATTGTTAGGTTTTCTTGCAATCGTCTGAACTGTCAATTCACCTTTGCCTAACAATCTGTCATGGTCCGTATATTGGCAGCTCTTTAACAGGTTTTATAACGTTGTCTGCTATAACAATCGCGTGTACATTGCTTTAGCGAGTTTCAATTGCTTGACAGAACCGACTGCAGTTTCGATAGACGCCACTCGATCATCTTCAGATATTTATATCTCTAAAATATTATGAGAAATGCTCTAACTTCGGTTGTTCTAACATTTTTTTAAAATATAATAAACAGATATAGAAGATGAAGAACATAATCAGTAGTGGCTCTTTGTCATATTTATTCTTGCATTGCAATAATACGGCCGAGTAAAGTCATCCTTCAATCTTGATATGATTATTCTTTTCATACGAGTAGAACTCTTCTTTGCTATAGAAATGTAATGAAATTTTATATAGTAATAAACATTTTTGGCTCTTTTTAAAATTTTTTGTTGCTTCGCAGAAATGCAAATGATCCTTCGACCAAGATCTCCGCGAATATAATAAGACTTTCCTTTAGTTATAATATGACTTTTCTACGGAAAGGTATTGAAATTGTAAATTATAATGAGCAACTGTGGCTCTTTTTAATATTTGTTTTTGGTTTGCTACATACAACTGAGTAAAATGGTCCTTCGACCAAGATCTTCACGGACGTGATATGATTTTCCTTTAGTTATAACATGTGTTGCCAACAAAAAGGTATTGAAAATTTAATTAGTACTCGTAATTAAAAATTGTGCCTCCTTTTAATATATGATCATGCTTTGCAAAGCTACAGCTGAGTAAAATGGTCCTTCGACCAAGATCTTAACGTATATGATATGACTTTTCATTACTTATAGAAATAAATTTTCTTTTCCTCAGATAGGTATTGAACATTTAATTAATAATCGCAATAAGCAAATGTGGCTCATTTTAGTATTTGTTCTTGCATTGCAAAACTACAACTGAGTAGAACAGTCCTTCGACCTGGCTATTAGATTAATTTTCTGTACAAAGGTATTGAAAAATTCATTAAAAAAGTCTTTAAGAGTATTTGTAATGTCTTCTTTACATATATTGTAATATACTGAGTAAAATGGTCCTTCGATCAAGAGCTTCATAAATGTAAATAATTTACTCCTTTCGATATAACTTTCCTCTTCTGTACAAACATATAAATATTTGGATAAATATCAAACAAACATATTAAAAATAGTTATAAAAAACAATTATGGCTCATTTTATATTTCTCCATGCATTTGAAAGGTATTAACAAATTGTAAACAATTATTTGGTACTTCAAAATATTATTTTGACTAAAAGAACTTTAAGAAATTATACATTTCAGAGCTTGTGCAGTACCTGTAAAATGGTCCTTCGACCGAAATTCTTTCAGTTTAATTTTAATATTCCTTGACATTTTTATTTCAGTTAAAATAAGTAGAAAAAAATGGAAACCATTTGCAAATATTGTTTTAATGTTTAAAAAATTTCATTTTAGAGCTTCTTCAATATTTGGTTCTTCGTCTACAACGAAAAAAACTGAATATTACCAAAAAAAATGTCATAATATGTCAACTACCACCTGTTTACAATTTACCAAATTTAAGATTTTAATTTCAAAAACTATACGAAGTAAAATCAGCAATTAAATTTTTATTCTAATGTATTTCACATTAAATAGAGCATTTATATTATTATAAATTGCGAAAGCAGTGAAGGTAAACGCTAGCACTAAGACAACAACATGAGAAGAATGGCTAAAATTTTGTCATTAACTTATCAAATTTATAGGGTTTTATATTCTATTGTTTTTTGAAGACCACTAACTATGCAAACAAAAAAGTTTGCACTGTCAATGAAATTAAGAAATTTCAAATATTTTTTTTTCGTTCGTCTTCGTCATTTGACAATGTCCTTCGCAAGAAACTTTAAGAAATACATAAATCATGAAAAAAAACAATTTACTTGAAATTGTTTAAATAAACAACAACAAAACATTCAACCATCCATCAAATACAATAGAAATAGTAGAATTTTTATATATAAATTGTAAGAAAATATTTTTGTTTTTCTTGTTATTTTCAATATGACAGAATCACGGCAACATATTTTTTGCTTTGTTTTGCGTAAATGCTGATGAAGAATTTTTGGGGTCGAGGAAGCAGTGGGAAGGGCGAAGGATAGGCTACCTCCCCCTCTTTGTACAGTACAAAGACACATTTGCATGTGCGGAACCTGAAACTTTTTAGAACAAAGTTGTTTTTGGTTTTTTTTTGTATTTTCAGAAACGTTGCCAAGTTTTTTTCTGTTCTTCTCTCATAAGATTAAGTAATTGAAAACAGACAAAAACTGATGTTTGCGTTGGTTTTTTCTTTCTCTATTTAATGTTTTTTTTATTTTTTTGAAATAGACAATTTTGAAATGTTATGCAAAATGTCATGTACATAGCCCTCATATGAATTGTATGTATTTATGTATATAATATGCAGTGAATTTATTTTAAAATATTTTTGCTTAGGTAAACATAAGAATTAAGTAATTTTTCAAACAGATGAATACTTGCTATATACGAAGTGAAGGATTGCCCGGTAAAATCTGTACAGATGTTCCAGGGAAGAACTTTTTTTAAATTGACCTAGAAAAAAAAATACAAAACTGAACGTCATTTTTGAGAAATTACTTTGATAATAATTTATAATATTGCATTCATTGATTTAATTAAATTTACATATTTCCCAGAATTTATCTTACTTTTTGTTGGTATTACATTTTATTACATATTTGGCAAAATTGCTGAAAAACTCTACATATTTTAATTTAGATCAGGAAAGCATAAAATAAATAAAGCAAAAAAGACGACTAGTTGGGCGCCATTTCATCATTACTTTCATATTGATAATGCTCCATAAAATTGGCTACAGTTGACATATTTTCTTCCGATTTTTCAAGAATTGTAAGTGACATTACATTGTTTTGAAAACTTTTAGTATAATACACTACAATTGCTAGATAATTTCAACAATCTAGTAAAGCAAGCGCCCCCTCCACCTTAGACTAAAATTAGCCAAGCATTCTGCATTAACCTGATTACATTTACCTATCAGCCAACAAAGCAAGAAATACCTTGATATAGTTTTAGCTGTCGTCGATAATGTTTTTTGCATTTATTATAATTTTTTTTAATCGGTGAATCAATGATACATTTTTGTTGATGGGGCGGGGAAGGGGGTATTTTTAGGGTTTTTTCTCGCTTTGTAACATTAAACAATTAACATGTGAAATTAGTCATCCTGTCATTTGGGTTTAAAAAGAAACCTCAGACATTCTTCTGCCGTGGCCATTCATTGTCTTGACAATGAATCATGAGTCATGAACCGAAAGACCAATTTTTCAAAATCATTATAACTAAGAAGAAAAAAACCAACACAACTATTTAAAGATGTGATGCGATCTATTAAGAGATCAATAGCAATTTGTCAGCGTCTTGGGGATTTGTGTTAATTGTGACAAGTTCAGGGCATGTCAATCTTGTTCGATTTTTTCACTACAAAACTTGATGATGTGATCTATCTGATATGCGAACTTAACTTGATGATATATCCGAAATTAAATTGGGAATTAGGTACAGTCATGGCATGGTGATGCATTATATTGAATTTATGTTAGACAATTTGTTATTTAATAGTTAATTTAAGAAGCAGGATATTACTCAACCTTTTGCAAGTAAATGATTAATTAATCAATAACAAATTATATAGAATTATTTTATTTATAGAAAATATAAGATATATTTATTTCAGTTGGCAACAATGAACTAAATATTTTTTTTAGAAATTCGATCATATAATATATTTATATTATAAAAATATATATTTTTTATTTATGTAACAACAAAAATATATAGTTTATTTACTCAATAAAAAAACATATATATTTGTTTATTCAATTATAATAATATATTATTATTTTATTTATTCAATGATAAAATACATATTTATTTTAATTATTCAGCAATAACATATATTAATATTATTTATTATATAATAGAAAGTATATTTCTTATTTACTCAATAATAATATAAGAATATATATATTTAAATATAATATATATTTGCATGGAAATAAAATATGTAGTTACATTTTCCTATTTTTTTAATATATATATTTATTCGAAAATAATATATATATATTAGTATTATTATAAAGTAATAAAAATATATATTTTATTTATTCAATAACAAAAAAAATTATAAATTTTATTTCTTCTATAATAATATATATATAATATGATTTTTTTCGATTACAACAAATATATTTTTATTTAATAAATAACAATAATGAGCTTTTACTCAATAATGTAGCATAAATATTTAATTATTCAATAACATTATACCATTATTTTATTTATAGAAAATAACATATTTATTTCATTTATGCAATAATAAATATTTGTATTTTTATTTAATATAAATTTAACTTCTTTTAAGTAAATAATAAAACAATATTTTATTATTAAATAATAAAAAATATATTTATTTTTTTATTTATTCAATAATAAAATATACAGATTTTTATTTAATTTATCGATTTTTATCTAATATATCATATATGTAATATATTTTTTATTTAATAAATAATAAAAACAATATTTTTAATTAAGATTAAATACTCAATTAATTCTATATTTTCTTATGAAATAATAAAAAAATATGTTTATTCAATAATAAGAAATGCATATATTTCATTTATTCATATTTATTTAATAATATATTTATTTTATTATATATTATATATTTTTTATTTATTAAATAATAAAAAAATATTTTTATTTATTAAATAACAAAAAATATATATTTTATTTATTCAATAGTAAGACTTAAATGCTTAATTATTCAATAACACCTAATATATAATTATTTTATTTATCGATAAATAAAATATACATACTTATTTAAGTAATGCAATAATTATTTATTCGATACTACAATATATATTTTTCTCTCTAATAAATTATAAAAATATATATTTTTAGATTTATTAAATTATTAAAATACATATTTTTCTATTTATTATATTATAAAAAATATATATTGGCTTTATTTGATAAAAAAAATTATTTTATTTATTTAATAATAAAACACACATTTACTTGATTTATTATAAAATAACAAATATATTTTTTATTATTTAATAAATATTATATTATTTTACTCAGTTTTAAAAAATGCATTTATAAATGATAAAATATATATATATTTTACCTATTCTATAAAAAATATAATTGTTTTATTTCTTCAACAATAACAATAAAAAAAACTTATATTTTATTTACTCAATAATAAAATATATACTTATTTTATTGATCCTATTATTTATATGATAAAAACATAAATTATATATAATATATTTTTTATTTATTAAATAATAAAAAACTATTTTTATTTATTAAATAACAAAAAATATATATTTTATTTATTCAATAGTAAGACTTAAATGCTTAATTATTCAATAACACATACTATATAATTATTTTATTTATCGATAAATAAAATATATATACTTATTTAAGTAATGAAATAATTATTTATTCGATAGTGCAATATATATTTTTCTCTCTAATAAATTATAAAAATATATATTTTTAAATTTATGAAATTATTAAAATACATATTTTTCTGCTTATTATATTATAAAAATATATATATTGGGTTTTTTTGATAAAAAAATTATTTATATAATAATAGAATATACACTTACTTGATTTATTTAATAATAACAAATATATTTTTTATTATTTAATAAATATTATATTATTTTACTTAATTTAAACAAATGCATTTATTAATGATAAAATATATATCTATTTTATCTATTCTATAAAAAATATAATTATTTTATTTCTTCAACAATAACATATATACAATAATATTATTAAATAAATAAAAAAAAATTATTTAAATAATAATAATATATATACTTTTTTTATTGATCATACGATTTATTTGATAAAAACATAAATTATATATAATATATTTTTTATTTATTAAATAATAAAAAAAATATTTTTATTTATTAAAAACTATAAATATATATTTTATTTATTCAATAACACATAATATATAATTATTTTATTGATCGATTAATAAAATATATATACTTATTTAAGTAATTCAATAATTATTTATTCGATATTGGAATATATATTTTACTCTTTAATAAACTATAAAAATATATATTTTTAAATTTATTAAATTATTAAAATAAATATTTTTCTATTTATTATCTTATAAAAAATATATATATTTGGTTTATTTGATAAAAAAAATTATTTATTTTATTTATTTAATAATAAAATATACATTTACTTGATTTATTATATAATAACAAATATATTTTTTTATTATTTAATAAATATTATATTATTTTACTCAATTTTAAAAAATGCATTTATTAATGATAAAATATATATCTGTTTTATCTATTCTATAAAAAATAATAATTATTTTATTTCTTCAACAATAACATATATACATTAATATTATTTATTAAATAAAATAAATTATATTTTATTTAAATAATAATAATATATATGCTTATTTTATTGATCATATTATTTATTTGATAAAAACATAAATAAAATATGTATTTGTTTATTTATTCAATACTACAAATAGATCTATTAAATTTTAAATTTAATTTAAATTTTACATTATTTTGCCGAAAGTAAATAATAAAATTTTCTTGTTTTTAAGAAATACATTTTCGATTTACTTAACAATAGAATAATATTAATATTTTTATTGAATAATTAAAGATATGTATATTTTATTTATTCTATAATAAAAAATGTGTCCATCTTATGTATTCAATGATAAAATATATATTTATTTATTTTTTTCAATAACATATAATAAAAATAACTATTAATTATACCCTCACTTTAGTGTGACGAGGGTATATATCATTTGCTACGGAAAAAAGTGTAACACGTCGAAGGAGTGACCTAAGACCCCAAGTATGTTCGGAGGAAATCCGTTTTGGGTCATTTTAAGTCGAATGAGCAATGTCCGTCCGTCTGTCTGTCTGTCTGTGTGTCTGCTGGCTGGTGCGCACGATAACTCTCGAAAGGAGTAACCGATTGACCTCAAATTTGGTATGTGGTAATATTTTTTTCTATCTCCGGCTAAGTTCGAAGATGGGCCATATTGGTCCACTCCTTCTAGTACCTCCCCCACAAAGGGTTAAAATGTTGTGAAATATTGATTCTTTAATAACTGCTATACTACTTATTCGAATCTTTTGAAATTCCACACATAGTATTAGCTTATTAGTCGTTATCAACTCGAGAAAAATGGGCGAAGTCGCCACGTCCCTTTTGGTACCTCCCACACAAATGCACCATTTTGCACCAAAAGTTAACATCTTATAACATTAATAACAGTGTTTAAAAATACTTGAAATTTTGTACAGTATTATGCTTTTATATTGCCTACAGTCCAGGGAAAAATGGGTGTTGTTGTCACGCCCCTTTTGGTACCTCACACACAAAGGTACCTTTTTGCACCAAAAGTTAAGCTTATAACATTAAAAATACTTGAAATTTTGTACAGTGTAATGTTTTTATAGTGTCTATAGCCCTGTGAAAAATGGGCGTTATTGCCACGCCCCTCTTTGTACCTCCCACACAAAATGCCCAAATCATACCACAATTTAATGTCTCATAACGTTTATACCAGTGCACATAAATGCTTATAAGTCGGCACAGTGCAATGAATTTAAAGTATGTAATGTTCAGCGATAGATAGGTGTATTTGATAAACCCCTTCTGGTACCTCCCACACAAATTGACAGAATAATTCGAGTAATATTCAATATTACATTACTCACAAAGTGAGGGTATACCTTAGTCGGTTTACCCGACTGAAACTTTCTTACTTGTTTTAATTGAAAATGACAATATTTAAAACACGTTTAAACACAAAAATGTTCCAATAAATAAATTTCGAAATATAATATATATATAAAACAATTTAATAAAATATCATACATATAAAATAAATTACAATATTATTATTTAATAATTTTCTATATAAATAGATTTATTTTTTATTAAGTAAACAAAATATTTTTAAATATAGTATACGAGTAGTATGTAAGGTTTTAAAATATTTTGTAATTAGTTGAGCTATTTAAAAATTATTTTATATAAATACTATTTCGACAAAATTAGTTGAACAAATCCATTTCGATGAATAACATTTTAATCATTAAATTAATCTGACTATTGTAGTATTTTCTGCATTTGGAATTGAAATGGAATAAAAAATCTCTTCGAATACATTATAAAAATTTCAATTCGAAATTCATCATATTTACTGACATTCCTATCCATTTTACCCTTACTTATTTTAAAAAAATTCTTTATGAATTGAAAAAAAAACAATGAGTTACAGCCAAGCTTTAAATGTCGATAAAAAATTATTGGAAACCCGACTTGATCAATTTATGCAGTATGCCGAGACATTATAGTGTTTTTATAATTATATATATATTAAATTTTAAAATTATAGTAGACATCGTCTTGATTCGTTTTATCATAATTTACAAGGCTTTAAGTAGCGATAACAAAATTAATCGAGATTACCATCTAGGATTACTTACAAGTATATTTTAGGGTATAAGCTAAAAATGCCCAAATGCATTCGTATATATTTTTTTTATGGAAATTTCAAGATGAATCTTATAATATATAATATTTCTATTTTGAAATTGAAAGGAAACGAGTATGTACACCATGACCTTAAAACGGCGGATTTCACAGATACCGAAAAATCGATATCTTCTAGGTTCTGGGACATCTCTTATGGGAGTAGCATCCATTTTCATTTACTTTGCCTTTGTATATAGTTCGTCATAATTTCTCCTGAATTGTAGTAGTAAATGTAAATATATTTGTATATAGTCCAAAAGGGTTTAACACTTGATGATAAATTTTATTGAGAACAAAAATTGATTGATCAGAACACAGCAAATGAGAATTTGTTTCTCACTGCACAGATGATTGAAGCTGGAGAAGATAGTTTAAACCATAACTTACCATAACATGTATGTATGCAATAAATGGCAATCAAAGTAAGGTATTTTGAGGGGATTTCTGAAAGAAGATGAAGAAAACAAATCAATTTCTTTAGATGTTTTTCTTGTATAAATTATTTTTCTATTATTATTTTTGTTAAACCAAACTAACTTTTCCTTTCTTTGTACTTCAGCAAACAAACCTCTATTGAAATTGAACAATTGAATGCTCGCGTCGTTGAAGCCGAGACCCGTTTGAAGACCGAAGTTCAACGCATCAAGAAGAAGTTGCAAATCCAAATCACCGAATTGGAAATGTCCTTGGATGTTGCCAACAAGACCAACATCGACTTGCAAAAGGTTATCAAGAAGCAATCTTTGCAATTGACCGAAATCCAAGCCCACTACGAAGATGTCCAACGCCAATTGCAATCCACCCTCGACTCCTATGCCGTTGCCCAACGTCGTTTGGCCGCCATGAACGGTGAATTGGACGAAGTTCGCTCCCAATTGGATAGCGCTGTGCGTGCCAAGCGTACCGTTGAATTGCAATTCGAAGAAGCCACCACCCGCATCAATGAATTGCATGTGACCAATGTCAACTTGATCTCCATCAAATCGAAATTGGAACAAGAATTGAGCGTTATGTCCTCGGACTACGAAGAAGTCACCAAGGAATTGCGCATCAGTGATGAACGTTACCAGAAGGTTCAAGTAAGTATTGGGGATTTTTGAGAAAAATTTGAAAAAAAAAAATTATTAAATACAATTTCTTTTTGTTTTAAGATTGAACTTAAGCACAGCATTGAGCAAATCCATGAGGAACACGAACGTATTCTTAAATTGGAAACCATCAAGAAGTCCTTGGAAGTCGAAGTCAAGGTGGGTTTATATTTTATTCAAATTTGTATGTATCTTAATGTTTATTTGCAAAATGTTTGCAGAACTTGTCCATCCGCTTGGAAGAAGTTGAATTGAATGCCGTTGCCGGCAGCAAGCGCATCATCAGCAAATTGGAAGCCCGCGTCCGTGATTTGGAATTGGAATTGGAGGAAGAGAAGAGAAGACACGCCGAAACCATCAAGATCTTGAGAAAGAAGGAACGCACCGTCAAGGAAGTCATGGTACAATGCGAAGAAGACCAAAAGAACATTATGTTGTTGCAAGAAGCTTTGGAGAAGTCCAACAGCAAACTCAACTTGTTCAAGCGTCAAATGGTCGAACAAGTAAGTTTCAAATTTTACAATTTAATGGGGGGAAATGTAAAGTAGTGTAAAACATTTTAAGTTTTGCTACTATACGTTTTATGCTTAATCAATTATTATTGATTTAGATTATATACTAAAGCTCGTTAGTCTAAGAGAAAAACGCAAACCTTCTTATGTCACCCACGATACGTTACTTACAAACTCTATGCTTGTTGATTTAGATCATGTACTAAATTCCGTTAGTGGAAAAAAGTTAAGAAACGTAAACCCTTTTACGTGTTTCACTAACTCGATTCTTACCGATTTAGAACATTTGCTAAAGCTTATTAGTCGAAGTAACGTAAAACCTTTTACGTTGTCTTCACTAACTCGATTTTTACTGATTCAAAACATTTGCTAAAGCTCATTAGTCGAAGTAACGTAAAACCTTTTACGTGGTCTACGACACGTTTTTCACCAACTCGAGCTTATTTATTTATATGATAAATCTCGGTAGACTAAGAAACGTAAAGTAACGTAAAACTAAGGATTTAACTCGATGCTTATGCCTGATGGTGTAGATAATTTACTAAAGCCTATTTCCTACTTTTTCTCGTATTTTTCAGGAGGGTATGTCTCAACAAACCATCACCCGCGTGCGCCGTTTCCAACGTGAATTGGAAGCTGCCGAAGATCGTGCCGAAAACGCCGAAACCAACTTGAACATGATCCGTGCCAAGCACCGCACCTTCGTCACCACCTCCACCGTTCCCGGATCCCAGGTCTACATCCAAGAAACAACAAGAACGATCACCGAATAAATAATTTCATAATCTATCTAAGAGAAGCTTCTTAAATTCAATCCTAAAGAACAAAACTTAAAAAAAACACCAACAACAAAATACCAAAATCGCTTTATCAAGTTTTTATATAATATTTTTAAAAAATATGAACAACAGAGAACCTATAATACATCACAACAACATGAACATAAACAACAACACCATAACAACTTCTGCCAAACAACAACAACATCACCTGAAGTTTCTTTCATATTTTTCGAATAAATGTATTTTAATTTAATTTTAATCAACAGAACCAACAAAAAAATGAACAACAAATAAAATTTTAAATTTAAGAAAAAATTCAAAAAACCAAACAACAACAAAACCAACTAAAAGTTTGTCGTACACACTTATTTTTTCGTAAAATAGTCAGATTTTCTAATCACTACCAACAACAAAATACCACCGCCACCAAAACTGACCAAAAAGTATTTATTTTTGGATATTTAAAAAAAAAACAAAAATAGAAATTCTCTATCGTTAGACTCTTTAAGGAAATGTCACCACCAGGGGGCGTGGTCGATGCGAAGGGACGGACAGTGCGCAGCAAATGCATCCATCGTTTCGTGACAATTTTATTTTTAAGCATTTTTTACACACCAATCAATCACCACAACCAATACTCACCAACAATGGGTTTTCGACAATTCATTTTTAACAGACTTTGTATTTGTTTTTTTTTGCTATTTTCTAATTTTTTTGTTTTCTAAATATAATTTAATGATAAAAAAAATATGAATAAAATAAAATTTGAAATAAAAAACTTCAAACATTGAAAACATTTTCATTTAAAAATTATTTATTTTTGCCCAAAAAAATCTTTACATAGTTTTCAATTTTTTTCTAAGACTAAGTTACGCTAAGTGGCAACGACAATTTTCGAAGACTTTACGTCTGTAACTAATTCTTACGCCAATGCACGACATATTGTCAAAATCTGCGTTCTTAATATCGCTCACTTTTGACAATGCGTCGTTCGTCGACGTATGCATTAGGAATACCCTACAAAAATAGAACAAAGCTACAAAATTTGTCGTTGCCACCTACGAGAAAACAATTATAGACGAAATAATCTTAAACATAGTCCCAGACAACTAAAAGGCCCTTATCATCATATTACGTCTCAAGATCTGACAGCAATAAAAGATAACGTTTTTCGGTTAAAAACTATCAGATCACTATAATTTATTACACCTACATATACATGCATACATACATATATACACACATATTTACTAATGTTAATAATAACCATAACAAATTAATAATATTTAATAATTATCATCAACGTCATCATCATGATCATGATCACAGCCAGCACCTGGTCACTGGATATAAAGAAGAAAGCAACGAAACATACAAACACTCTCTATCTCTTTTGCTCATTTTAATTTTATTTATTTATCTATCTGTTTTATTAATTATGTTTTATTAGTAATATTGTTTTTGCTCTAGCTGATAAATATGTTCATATTTTTATTGAAACGTATTAATTATAAACATACATTACATACATAAAAATGCAATCTTATTAATTTAATAATAATAAAAATCATTATCATGTAACATATAACAAAAATATCATCCACATCATTTACTTATATGCCAAACGGAAGTGTTATAGTAGCGGTATATGTGTTTGTTGTCCATTAGGTTTTGTTTTTAATCGCCTTGAGTAGTGGGTTGGTTCTGCTGTATTGGTTTCCAGGCCAAGGAAGATGGCTGCTTCCACTGATTGGGTCCAAAGAGACCTGGGAACAAGTTGAGTAGGTTTGGATGGGCAGTTAACAAGGTGTAGTGTGTCCTGTGGTCCCTGCTTACAAGCGGGACATCTGTTTGACGTGGTGCCATCAATCACAACATTGACTCTGTAATTATTCACGGCTTCAGGGACTGCTTCAGAGTGTTTGTCAGCCAGACCTGCCTGACAAAGGCATTGATGTAGCTGTTCTATCTTGTAACGTTGGACCTCGCGCTCTAGACCATGAAGGTCTATCCTCCTCTGCCTGGAAGGTGGAAGCCTAACCACTAAATGGTGGTTGGGATGGCTGAGATGGTAACAACCAAGCAGGTAATGCTTCGACAGCAAAAAATTGTGTCGTCGCTATGATCTTCGTCTCCTTATGTAGGTGGTCCACAGAAGACATGAGGAGGCACCCTGTCGCAGTTCTCAGGGCGGCATTTTGGCAGATCTGTATTTTCCTTCACTGCGTCTCGCTCACATTCGGGGACCACCCTGGTGCTGCAAATTTCACCACAGACCGATAGGTCAACAAGGTTTTTTTATCTGTTCTCCAAGTGCTGCCGACTAGAGACTTGAGACCTTGTTCCTACTTCTCATTTTTTTGCAGATATCTGTGGCATGCGCGTTAGACCTGAAGAGGCTATCAAATGTGACACCAAGAACCTTAGGGTAGTTGATGGTCGGAATTCTTGTGCCATCGACTATCAGTGTGGCCGATGATTTGGTGGCAGCTAAGAAATTGGCAATCTCAGCCAGGGGGGCTTTCAGCCTTCCACATATCGAGCCTTAACCGCCAAAAAGACGTAAGCGCCACTCACAAAAATTTAGAGTAGGTTTCTTTTGTGATTATTATTTCTTTAAATGTATATGTAATGCATACATCTGTTTATACAACTGTGAAATTTAGTATAACGGTACATTTTGCCGCTATAAATTTCGGACACATGATGCCATTTGTCATAAGTTAACGATTTCCCTTTTAACGATTTGGACTTTTTGTTTCTGAATTCCACATAAGACTGGCGCCAACACGTGTAATTGACGGTCCAACGTTTTAAACTGAGACGTGTTGGTGATGTCCTCAAAAATCGTTGCGAGGCTGACAGTGGCGAAGGTCTTCGATAGATCAAACGCTACGAGAACGGTCTTGTCACTGGGCTTGTTCTGGTTAAGACCGCGGCTTACATGTTTGGATATGACGTGTAAAGCAGTAGTCAGTCGTACTATAGTGCTATCGGAATCCGTGGTGATGATCAGCAATTGGAAAATGTCCAATCAAGCTCGGGAGGATTAAGGCCTCAAGCGTCTTTGCTACACAGAAAGAAAAAATTTAGTAATCCGTACTTGAATCAAGCCGTAGCGGTGTCAAAAGTACCTAAGGTACGGATTTTCTGAAAGCAAGTACAAAATACTTGAATCAAGTACGGATTTTTAAGCCCTGAATTATTAATCTTAGCGCTTATTAAGCCTGATTAGGCTTGAGTTTAAGCCGAAAAATTCTTATTTCAAGCATAAAGCGATTGATTTAAGAATTTTATCGGATTAATTTGAGTGCGAAACGGGCTTGAATGAAGAAATTTTTGATTGAGTTAAGCCTGCCCATACATGATTTAAGCCTGATAATACTTGATTTAAGCCTGATCAGTTCTTGATTTAATCCTAACCAATACTTGATTTAGGCCTGGTCATACTAGATTTATTGTCCTTTCGTTCGTTTTATAGCTATATACCATTTATATTAATTATACCATTTTTGCCACTGTATTGCAATGAATGCAATTTTTTAAAATGATATGTCAAAATACAATTGCTTGACAGCAAAAGTAAAAGTTTTGCTGCATTTATTCAATTTAAATATGAAACATATAAGGAATAGCATCAACGAAACGAATAAGAATTATTAACAACTTCAAAAAACGAATGTCCAAAAAAATCACGCCAAGTAATATATTTGCAAACACTGCTTGAACGAGAAACGAATTGGATATGGTCGTGCACAAATGTTTATACATATACATCTCGAAAATGTATATGCATGTGGGTTTGATGTTACGTCAGCCAAAATCAACCACATGCATGAGAGTGGTTGAGAGGGTAATTTTATTGTGCTCTATAATGGTTCTGTTTCTCAGAGATTAAAGTAAGCTTTTTTATCTTACTTTAAGCCATGTTAGGCTTAATTTTTCTTTTCAAGAAATGTTTGCTTGATTTCAAGCATTAAATGCCTATTGTAAGCCTTTCAGCGCTTGATTGTTTTTTAATTTAAGCCGATTTATACTTGTTTTAAGAAAAACTTAGTACGAACGTACTTAAAATTTTAAGTACGATTTCGGCTTAAATTAAGAATTTTTAATTGAATTTAGTATGGTATTTTTCTTTCTGTGTACTGGCGATAGAAGGGTGATAGGCCTGTACGATTCTCCCTTACTCGCATCATTGCCCGGTTTCAGTAGCAGGACCACTCTGCCTATTTCAGGTTTCGGGTATTATCAGAGTGGTCAGATACTCAACTCCCGGCATATCCAACTTTTTAACATCAACAACAGATGACAACTGTAAATTGTGGTTGTACTTCTTTAGCTTTTACTCTCATTTTCGATCTGTCACTCAAGGAGTGCTCTATAAATTGCCAGTTAAAATAACGCGCGCACCTTTTATGGTCAGTCACAGTAGTGACACCACATCTTACTGCCGTCCGGTAGTCTTTCCTGCCTGGATTCGAGAGTGACTTAACCTTTGCCCACAATTTACCAATACCGGAACTTAAGTCGCACTGCTTCAAATGATCCAGCCATTTATTCCGCTTATACTCGTCGACTTTCCTGCTAATTTCTAGATTCAGTTCCCTGATTCTAGAATCAGCAGTGTTAGAACGATGAATTTTATCACGCTCGTGTGCGAGTCCCGCTGCATCTGCTGGGAAATTATGTCGTATCTCGGGTATTCGACCAGCAGGGATAAAGCAAGTGGCTGCTGCGTTGATGATGCCTCGGAATTTCTTATCAGCTACCCGAACATCTAGGGGATGGATATTTTAATGAAGCTGCAGTTGGTGAATTCTCAGAACCCGTTCCAGTACGCTTTCCTTTGATTCATGAATGTACGATCATGAATGATCGCAATGAAATGACGGGTTGCCAGGTGACGTCATTTATTATACCAAGCGAAAGGATGGTGATATCTGGCGAGCTACTGCAATCGCCATAATCCGTGTAGGGGCCTCCTCATTCACTGTGAAGAACGTAGAGCCATCTATTTGCTCAGCCAAAGCTATGCCTCTTTCGTCAATAGGTAGGACCCGGTCCGGTGTACGTGTTTTGTGTTCGACCGGAATTATAATGTTTCGCTCTAGCGAATGTGTATTTTTTTGTAAAAGCTATGTTATGTTATTTCTTTAATCTAATATTTATTAATTTGCTATGATTCAGTTGAGCGCAGGAATCAGAATAATCTATGCATCGACCGCTATCGTTCAGACAATGTGGTTGCTAATCTATTATATACAAGAATGCAGAGTTACAGACTAACAGGCTTAGGCTTACGACAACACTTGTACATTAAACAGTTACCCTAATCATCCGATGTTCGAGCACCAATGCTGTCGTGAATCCAGTCTTTATTACACTGGTATAGGGTAGCACAATAATTGTTAATATACAACATAACAAGCTCATTCTTAGTGTCTACTTGGGCTTTGGTTAATTCGGAATAAAGAAGAAGAAGGCGTTGTGTTTGGCCATGCAGAATCTTATATACCCTTCACAATGTATAGCATGTGAATGGTTTCGGGTACAAATAAACTCACATCACCAAATTTCAGGCCGATTCGTTGAAATTTGTGGTTTTTGTTGCGTTTGAATTACTTCCAATTGGAGGATTTTAAATTATTTTGGAAGCCACAAAAATCTCTCGTTAGACACAGGTAAGGGAGACAATTTAACTCAACTCCAACTTTCAAATTGTGTTAGAAAAGTGCAGTTTTCGCGAAAAGGGCAAAGAAAATGCCTCCCTTTTAAACAGTTTATTTGCTATCCTGAAAAATTTGGAACAAGCACATAGCTACATTTGCCACGACAGTGACGATATATTAACGGCGATTTCGATTCTGGAAAAACTGCTGCATTTTTTTGACCTTTTCGCGAAAACTGCACTCTTTTAACACAATTTGAAAGCTGGAGTTGACTTAAATTCGAGGGACTGCATCATTTCGAAAATATTTTCGGTAAAAATATTTTCTAGTATTTAATTCAATTCGACGGGACAAATTTTTTTTTTCAGAAACGAAATCCCCATACGATTATTCACTTAATAAAATAAGTAAAATTGGTATATTACAGCTGAACTTTTTACTGAAGATTTATGTCAAGGTCCCGTTGAACTTTAGAAAAAATCTCGAATACATTTAATTTCTTGGAGTATACCCTCCACCATGGATCCCTGAAACAGTTCTGGGGAAAATTAAATATTAGTTATCGAATTTAAGCCCATTCTGTTGGATTTTGTAGATTCTTTGTATATATAGTGCGAATGGTTATGCATAAAATTGAACACAATCGATTGCTGTTTGTGGCTTCTTAGGCGTCAATAAGTCATGGGGCCACAAATGTAGACTAATGAGGTCAATTACTTTTGTGAATGGCTCTGGATAAAATTAAATAAAAATTTGCCAAATTTCAGCCCAAAGGACATTTGGAAGATTTCAAAAAAAAGGGAATAATTCTGCCGTTTCTTCACCAGACAACAGATTGCATCAAAGCTTGGCATACTTGTAGAATTGGTATTATAGATGTTAAATTTGGACCCTCTATGACATACAGGGGCAGAGCTATAGGACCTCTAAGTTGGCCACTTTGGGTGGACAAAATTTCCCCTCTATTTATTCCTCCTGGGAACATAGCGCATCAACATTACATTTATAATGAATTTTGTCATAGGCATTCATTTTAATGGACTCCCACGATATGTTTATCTTGACAAGATCTTTCCCGAGCGTTCGTCTCCATGTCATCTTTGGGCATCCCGGTCTTCTGCTTCCTTGTGGATTCCACTCCAGGGCTATCGTAATAATTGAATCTTGTGGTTTTTTCAAGGTATGACTAATCCATATCCATTTTCTTCTTATTATTTGCGTGTTTACTAATCTTTCTTAGTTATGCTCAGTAACTCTTCATTGGTAACAGTTATTGGCCAACATATAACACACATATTGTGAAGACATTTATTTATAAACGACTGCAGTTTTTGTTCTACCGCGTCAGTAAATAGCCACCTTTAACAGCATTGATTTTACACACGCATTAAATATTTTAATTTTTATAGCTCTGGTGATTTGAGTACTTCTCCATGTTTAGCCTGTTGTTCAAGTCCACGTCTATTCCTCGATTAGAAACGAAATATTGAAAAAATTAATAATAAAATTCAATAAACAATAATATACTGACCTCAAGCTCGATTAAAAAAAAAACAATAAAAATTTAATAAATACAAAGGTCCTATATAAACACAAGAAAAATATTAAAATTTGCTGTTTTATTTATATACGATAAATAAAATTATTTAATTTTCTTTTATGTTTTAAAGAAAAAAATCTACAAAATTTTACTAGCTAAATGTCATAATTTTTCCTGTATATAAAGTAAATTATAGGGAGGTAAAAGTTTTCCAATATTTTGGAGTAAAGCGGGGGAGCTCGAAAAAAAGAGCCGATATTATTAATAATTTAATATAAAATTTTTGGACAACATGTAGGATATATTTTCAAATTATCCTAGGAAATAAGTCTGCAGTTGGGATGAGGAGGAAAAGCCACACATCTGTAAAAAATAAGATATTTTTTTAGAAGTTCTTAATAGAGCTCCGCAAAATACTTTTTGAATAGATCGCAATTCTTTAAATTATTTTTCTTGCAAACAGAAGGTATGCGGGAACATAACATTTTTTCTGCTTTCCAAATTCAACTCATTGTACAATTTGTATATATTTTGCCACTTACCCCAGAGCTGATATGGTATCAACATTTATGTATTTCACATTTTCCAGGTGGTAGATAAGTTTGACCCTTCATGAAGATTCTGCCATCAATGGGACATGTTTCATAGGTTCTTGAATTGTAATTGACACCCCAAACATAGACCAACATTGAAGCAAATACGAACAACAATAAAATTTGACGATTCATAGTTATAAGGTTAAATGAGTCAATGTTTCACGATCAGAGTGTGAATATAAACTATTCATCTATAACCTGGAGACGTATTATATTTATAAAGCCAAACTTAACAAAATGCAAAATAAGCTATTGCACTTGCCAAAAAAATAGATAAGGGTGAACGTGCTCTTCGACGTATGTCAAAAAAGTTGTTAAAACTAAATTTGCTAAAAACGCAAAGTCCATACAAAGTTCTTATGAAAAACTGCAATTTTTAGCAAGCATTACTGACGAAGAGATATTGGTTTTGTACTCATAACAGGGAATAATATTCCATGCAAAAATAAATAAATAAACTCTTACACAAGAAATAAAGGAATACAAAATATTTAGAGAGAAAAATTTGGTTGTGACAACCGATATTTTCAAAAACGTATATTTTCCTATTGTCAAAACGGTAACTTAATTTTTTAGTAATTAATCATTTTAGAGTTCTGTAAATATTTGTATTTCCATTTGTTTTTATTTCGTTCTTTACCTCATTATTGATAAATTACACTATGCAACGGAATTTTTGCCGAAGGCCTGTGCATAACATTTTCTAGTGTGATATGGTGTCCTAAAAACAAAAACAAAAACAAAATATTTAAAAATAAATTTTATGGTAAAGTTTTTTTTAGTTTGCTATTTTCTTTCGATTTTCTTGCCATTCGTGCACGAAGAAAATCGTCATTATTGATATGTTTGAATCGAAAGAAAATATATTTGGAAACAAATTTTGGTATTGATATTGGTATGAGAGTTTTAGTATGTTGACTTAGTTCGGCAAATTACGGGTTTGGTTAGTAGTTCTTGTTAAATTCAATTTACTGCTTTCATAAGAATTTCAGCTGATTTAAGTTAAAGATGTACACTATTGCTACTGAATTCTGAAGATGATAGAGTGGTGTCTATCGAAACCGCAGTCAATTCTACCAAGCAATTAAAACTCTCTACCAATTTTTGTATTTTTTTTCTATTACTTTTTTGCAATAGACAGAAAGTAATTGAAACATATGGTCTTCAACCAAAATAAATTCTGACCGAAATTTTTTAAATATTATATATTTGTTAGCAAATACATTTTATTTCAAAATCAAGAAATTTTGTTTGGAACGCATATATTAGAACAAAATATACTTGCGAACTGACTTTCACAAATAAAATATGTGTTTTTGCACACGATCAATGTCATTGTTACAGAAGTTTTCCAAATTTATTTTATTTAAAAAAATTAAAACGTTGCTAGCTTTCTAGATTTTTAGTAAGTTCTTCATAAATTTCATATTATATACTTTATATAATAATTTTATCTTTTATGCTTTATAGTTTAAAATTTCAAAAGCACCATTAGATTTTGTTTTACAGTACTTACTATACCCTCCACCATAGGATGGGGGTATATTCATTTTGTCACTCCGTTTGTAACACCTCTAAATATTGATCTGAGACCCCATAACGTATATATATTCTTAATCGTCGTAAAATTTTAAGACGATTTAGCCATGTCCGTCTGTCCGTCCGTCCGTCTGTTCGTCCGTCCGTCCGTCTGTGGTAATGACGCTACAGTCCGCAATAATAAAGTTAGGTTGATTAAATTTGGTACAAATACTTCTTATAGTTGCAGGTTGTTTGGGATTGCAAATGGGCGATATCGGTCCATATTTAGATATAGCTCCCATATATATCATCTAACTTGTTGTTATTCATACTGTTCTCATCTAGTGGCCGATATTACCACGCCCCTTTTGGTACTTCCCATACATACATACTTTATAGTTATTAAATGCAATTTAAATTGATAATAATTTAATGAAAACAAAAAACTAATAAATTTACGAATATTTTTTTGGGACTCAAAGTGAAGGGATTCCTATGTCGGTTTACACGACTGAACATTTTTATTTGTTTTATGGTACCTTTCCTGCCGACAAAAAACGATATTCTTTAAATCATTTTTATACCCTCCACCATAGGATGGGGGGTATATTCATTTTGTCACTCCGTTTGTAACACCTCTAAATATTGATCTGAGACCCCATAATGTATATATATTCTTAATCGTCGTAAAATTCTAAGACGATTTAGCCATGTCCGTCCGTCCGTCTGTGGTAATCACGCTACAGACCGCAATAATAGAGCTAGGTTGATCAAATTTGGTATAAATATTTCTTATAGTTGCAGGTTGTTTGGGATTGCAAATGGGTCATATCGGTCACTGTTTTGATATAGCCCCCATATATAGCATCTAACTTGCTGTGATTCCTACTGTTCTCATCTACTATATGTTTCCTACTGTTCTCATCTACTATATGTTTCCTACTGTTCTCATCTACTATATTTTTTTGTTTTTCGCTGTTATTTTCTTTAGGTTTGAGTTATTTTGTGAGGTCACATGCTATCCATGGTGGAGGGTATATAAGATTCGGCATGGCCGAACTTAACGCTTTTACTTGTTTCTAATTGTTTCAACGACAGTTACTAAACTACTGTTTGCAGGCCACATAATTTCCTTGAATTTAGATGATATCCTGGCTTAATTGAGCTTACTTATAATATGGTCCAAATACTAAAGGCATATTCCAAGAAAATCGGAAACTAAAAAAATTACCATATAAATTATTTATAGAACTCTAAAATGAATACTAAAAAATTAAGTTAAGTTTCTGACAATAGGAAAATATACGTTTTCGAAAATATCGGTTGTCACAACCAAACTTTTGTCTCTAAATATTTTGTATACCTTTACTTCTTGTGTAAGGGTTTATATATTTATTTGTGAATAGAATATTACCCTATGTCATGAGTATAAAACCAATATCACTTCGTTAGTAATGCTTGCTAATAACACTATGCAACAAAATTTTTGTCCAAGGGATGTGGATAACAGTTTCTAGTGCAATTAGGTGTCGCAAACACGAAAAAAATATTAAAACAAAATAGTTATGGTAATTTTTTTTTTAAATTCCATTTTTCAAGTATATGCCTGGTTGAGCCGTGTTATGCCTCAAATTAAAGGGAATTATGAGGGCTAAATATGCTGCTAATATCGCTTTCACGTAGAATCTTTGGTTTAGTAACAGTCGTCAAAAATGTGAAAAAAATGATTTTTTTTTTAAAACACTTTTTCCTAGTATAAAAAAAAACATAAAAAATAGAAAAAAATCGTCATTTTTATCACATTTTTAAAAAGCCAGCATGCTAACGAAGAAAACACTGTCTATTTGAAAAAAAGTTATGAGCAATTTTGTAAATGTTAGGGAAATTCAAAAAAATCTTGTTTCATATTTTTTCATTTTTAAATGATGTTTTTGCTTATATTGAATTCGCCATATGTCAGAGAGACATATAACAGACATTGCACTTTATTTGTCCTCGATATATATACATATATATTATATATATATATATATATATTATTACAGACATTATAAAATTATAGAGAGGTCGAGGTTTTATGGCCGTTCGTAACCCTCCATAAAACATGATATGCAATGTGAGAGCTATATTGAATGAGATCCGCTCAGATAGAGGGCCATTCAACAATATTTGTGGTTTTTTATTTATGATGTTTACATTCAGTTACGCCATTTAGGGGCATGGACATCCCAGTCGTAAAGGGTTTTCCAACAAGAGGTGTTATTTTGGTATTCAAAGAAAAATTCCATTTTTTGAGATAAATGATCGGATGTTTATTTCATAATAAAGAGGAAGGTATGCCGTTAATAATGAAAGACAACATCAGCCAAATAGCCACCACGACCACGCTTACAGGACCATATCCTTTTCATGATATTTTCCATAACCAAATCGCAAAGTGGCTGCCCTATGTCCTCGATAGCCTCACGAATTCTATCTTTGAGGTCTTGAATCGACGCTGGGCTGTTGGCGTAGACCTTATCTTTCACGTGGCCCCAAAGGAAGAAGTCGCCAGGTGTTAAATCACAAGATCTCGGTGGCCAATTGTGATCACCTCATCGAGAGATAACACGGTCCGGAAGTTTTTCCCGTAACAGAGTAATGGTTTCGTGGCGTGTGTGGCACGTAGCGTTGTCTTGTTGAGAGTAAACGTTGTCCATATCAATACCATCCAACTCCGACCATAAAAAATCATTAATCATTTCTCGATAGCGCAATCCATTCACCGTAACAGTTGATCCAACCTCATTTTCGAAAAAGTAAGGTCCAATGACCCCGCCGGACCATAAACCGCACCAAACAGTCACACGTTGAGGATGGAGAGGCTTCTCAACAATAACTCTTGGGTTTTCCGAGCCCCAGATGCGACAATTTTGCTTGTTGACGTAGCCACCGAGGTGGAAATGGGCCTCTTCAGTCAAGATGATTTTTCAATGATTTTCGAATTTTAATTATTTCAGTGGCATAGTTTCTACTTTTCAAATGTCAAATAATAAAAGCTTCAAAAGTGACAGCTACCGAAATTCCGGGTGATTCAAAATAACACCTCTTGCTGGAAAACCCTATATATGCAGGTAGTACAATTATATGTATTGGGTTTCAACGTTCGAAGCAAACTATATGTCAGCTACAGGTACTGCAACTTATGTACCTTAAATCCGGAATTTTTTAATGAAATTAAATACGTGTAATTCAGCGCCTTAAACAGATAAGTCGATTTTCTGAAAAATATTATAAAGTTATATTTCGAAGTATGAGTAAAAGGCAAAAAACTTTTCAATGTGTAAATGATCCCGACAATTTCTGCTACATCTGTGGAAAATATGTAATTAGAAAAATCGATGTGAGTTTAGTAAAATAATAGAAGAAATATATGTGCAATATTTTGGTATACGAGCTGAAAATATGAACGAACCGTGCACACCTAGTATTTTGTGTAATTCGTGCCAAGTAAATCTTACTCTATGGATGGACTAGTGGAGGAATGCGGTAAGTACTTTACAATTAATGTATTATAATGTTTTGTGGAATAAAACGTTGTAATTTTAGACATAACGTGCAATTTGGAATGCCAATGATTTGGAGACAACCATTCTACGGTGTCCAAAACCGGGACCGGTTATCCGGTTACCCGGTTTTGCAACCCAAACCCGTAACCGGTTTCTTAAAAAATGTCATTTTCGGTTAACCGAGAAAGCCGGTTTTTTCATGTCGGTTAACCGGTTTTTTTTATTTATTGTTTAAAACAATAATTAAAGTATTGATCTATCTTTTCTACTTGTTGTGTATACATTTATACAAGATGCAAAAAATAACAACGATGAGGTGGATAATTCTGACAGTTGTTCTGAATATTCTGAAAGTAAATATGAATTCACTGATCTTGAAAATTATTTTGGCTTTATTACTGATATCAATGATGTAATAAACAAAGTCAGGAAGTACAGCAAAGCATTCAATAAGTCGTCCATGAAGCACAGAACACATCAAGCATACGTTCAAGAACGCAAAGACAAATAGCTTCGACTTTTTTGAGATGTTAAATCCCGACAGAACAGCCAGATGCCTCTGATTCGGTTTGATATATAAGTTGTTATATTGATGAATCAAATAATGTAATTTTGGATTTATTTCACACACATAATCGAAAAACGAAAGGCAAGCAACATTGTATGATGACTTTGCTTTTTTGAAAAGTTTAAGAAGAAAACGGAGATGCTGTGTAACTTATACAATGCTTTAATGACTATCGGACTAATATTGACTACATCAACGCTTGCGAGCTTTTTCAACGTCAAGTTACATAAAAAATTAAAAGAAAAATCGTTAAAAATTATCATTTAAATTGTATCCTATTTTTAAGATATTATTATAAAAAAACAATCTAAATGATTTATTGTTTTTTTAAGGTAATTTCAGAAATATAATACTTTCTATTTAAAGTAAACCAAAAAATTAAACCTGTATTAAACGAAATAATAATCTATTTTTGTTTACTAATATTTACTACAAATGATTGTTAGTTGTTTTTTGTCTTACAATAAACATTTAATGACATTTTAATCACTTTCGTATATTATTTAAAAACCGGCCTAAAAACCGGTTAACCGGTTTCGGCAAAAAATAATAACCGAAAACCGGGTTTTAAAAAAAGTAATATTTCGGTTAAACCGGAAACCGCTTTTTCGAAATAACCGGTTTTTTGGACACCCTAAACCATTCATTCACGATACGGACTGCTATTTTTGTCTAAGTAAACAGATTGGAGTAGGAAGGAGCATTCGCTGGAATTACGCTGAAGTAAAATCTGTCACTTTGCCAGTTGCACATTCGGAAACAATACCAATTCCCAAGTGTCCAAGTATAGCTAACAGCCTAATTACGGAAACATCAGCAAGTTCAACTGAGTACTCATGATGGGAGATTATATTTGGTTCCTCATTAGAGAAACCGATTCCGAAATATACAAACGTCAACAAAGAACTCACAATTACTTCTAATGAAACTTGTACATATAACGATCATTCCATGTCAAACCGAACACTTTTTTACATCACCATCTCCGATTTCGATGAAACTTTGTAGGATAACTCAACTCTATAAAATATTTGATTTGTAGAAGACGGAAAAAAAACCGAAATTTTTTTGCAAAAGATATGGCCAATTGAAAATAGGTAAAATCAGGAAAAACGTGCCGAGGTAGGAACATTGAAAGTGGTGTAGTGAGAAAACGCATGGCCAGAATTCAAAGAATGAAGGCTTATTTTAAAGGTAATTGCAATTACTATTCATCTGCGGCTTTGGCTACTGACCAAATTTTAACATTTAGTTTTATTTTTCTCCTTCTTTTGTGTTTTTCACCATGAAAACACCAACCTAAAAATTCAGAAAAAATATAGGCATATTCCTTGATCGATTCTAAACAAACCCTGAAAATTTCAGCGTGGAGAAATAACGGGTTATATTTTTAAAAAACATTTACGAAATGTAGTCGCCCGAAAAAAGTATTTTTTGAACGAGTGTTCAAAAAATAACATATACACACGTCGTTCAGAAGTAGTGTTTTCGGTCGAACAGCTAGCTGTAAACCATCCATCAATAAATGTCAATGACAATATACGAAAAAGTTTGTGCCTTCGCTTCTTATTATAAATAACAGTTCAGATTTGTATATATTTTTTTTAACAATTCTGTGATTTTCGCGATAACTCCCGATTTCGCTATGAGGCCGCGTAACGATACCTGCTGCAATCCATTTAAAATTGCAAAACATGGAAAGAAGCCTATAAAATGTTTACGTTGGATAAATACATCGAGCGGAAAAATAAGAATTTGTAATAGTTGCCGGTTAAGAATGAACAAAATGCCACTACATGATTGTGAAAGTGATTCAATGAGAAGTTTAACCCTAACCCCTGAAGCAAATAACGCGTACTCATCCGATAGCAGTATTTCATCAGAAGCATCATTAAAAATTTCCAAATTAAATGAATCATTGTTGCTGTTTGGGGATTCACCTATCCACAAAAGAAAAATTGTGCAAAAAAAATATGTCGCTAAAAAAAAGCGAAAAATAAATAGTCTCATTATAAAGAAATTATTTGATTCATCTGAAAGTGTAAATGAGGGGGATGATATTATATCAAAATTAAAAGAAACATATAAAACAACATTTAATAGAGAGTTAAAAATTAAAATTTTGACATTATTCGCGGACTGGTCGTACAGTCAAATTCAAAGAAATTTCAGCGGTGCAACGAGGCACATGATTTCTGTGGCTAAGAATGTTGTGAAGGAAAAGGGTTTTCTTGCTTCTCCCAACCCAAAGCCGGGAAAACACCTTACAGATGAAATTGTAAACAAAGTAATTGAGTTTTATGGATCACAGGAAATAAGCAGAGTTATGCCCGGAAAAAAAGACTGCGTTAAAATTGGAAATGAAACTGTTCAAAAAAGACTGGTACTGTGCAACTTAAAGGAAGTCCATGTGTTATTTAAAGAAAAACACCCAGAGGCAAAAATACAATTCTCTAAGTTCGCAGAATCGCGACCGAAATACTGTATTCTACCGGGGGCAACTGGAACCCATTCCGTTTGTGTGTGCTCTATTCACCAAAACGTAAAACTAATGATTGACGGATCATCTCTTTCAAGACTAACATCTGATAACCTACAAATTGTAACTTATAATGACTGTCTCTCAAAAATAATTTGCAACCCCCCAACACATGATTGTTATCTTCGGCGATGTGAATTGTGTCCTGGTTGTGACAACTTAATTGAACAGCTAAAACAAATTTTTCATGAAAAAATGATTGATTCAATTTCATATAAGCAATGGGTCACTACTGATCGATGTGCACTTGAAACTTTGCAATCAAGTACGGACGATTTTTTTGACAAATTCTCCGAAAAGCTGCGTCGTTTGCTGATACATTCCTATGTTGCGAAGGAACAACATATGTTTTTTAATAAGAAGAAAAAGGAATTGCATCCGGGTGAATGCGTAGTTATTTCTGATTTTTCGGAAAACTATGCTTTTGTTATACAAGATTCAATTCAAGGAGCTCTTTGGAATAATGACCAAGTCACAATTCACCCAATGGCAATTTATTACCAAGAAAATTGAGAAGAAAAGTTTACTAACTACGTCGCAATATCTGAATGTTTGAAGCATGACACCGTAGCTGTTAATTTGTTTCAGAATGGCCTTATCTCATTTCTAAAGAACTCTTTGGGCAAAGTGGAAAAAATCTTTTATTTCTCTGATGGAGCAAGTGCGCAATACAAAAACAAAAAAAAATTTTCAAATCTTGTCTTTCATGAAAATGATTTTGGTGTTAAAGCGGAATGGCATTTTTTTGCAACATCCCACGGAAAGGGACCCTGCGACGGTCTAGGAGGAACAATTAAAAGATTAGCTGCCCGAGCAAGTTTAACAAATATTAATAGTCCTATTAATACTCCTTACATTTTCTTTTCCTGGGTAAAACACAATGTGAAAAATGTAAATACTGAATTCTTTACTATAGAACAATATAATGACAATAATATTAAACTTCAAGAACGATTTAGTAAGGCTACGACTATCCGTGGTACATTAGGTTATCATTCATTCGTTCCAACAGAAAACAAACAAATAACTGTTCAAATTACATCACTCGGTACTGATGCGATCACTACAAATATTTGTGAACTATAGTTACTTTCCTTACTGCTAAAGCTAGATTTTGTATAACAATTTTGTTACATGTATATTGAAATATTTATTATTTTTTTCCTGTTTTAGCTACAAATAAATACTGTTATTTTTTTATCTCCATTAATAAATATATCCCATAATTTTTGTTTACACTAGAGTTTTTACATTACGTTTTTGTTTCTTCAAGACACTAATAAAACTTCTAACTTTTAATTTGCGTCTTTAGCTAACTGTTCGACCGAAAACACTACTTTTGAACGACGTGTGTGTATGTTATTTTTTGAACACTCGTTCAAAAAATACTTTTTTCGGGCGACTACATTTCGTAAATGTTTTTTTAAAAATATAACCCGTTATTTCTCCACGCTGAAATTTTCAGGGTTTGTTTAGAATCGATCAAGGAATATGCCTATATTTTTTCTGAATTTTTAGGTTGGTGTTTTCATGGTGAAAAACACAAAAGAAGGAGAAAAATAAAACTAAATGTTCAAATTTGGTCAGTAGCGGTCAGTAGCCAAAGCCGCAGATGAATAGTAATTGCAATTGCCTTTAAAATAAGCCTTCATTCTTTGAATTCTGGCCATGCGTTTTCTCACTACACCACTTTCAATGTTCCTACCTCGGCACGTTTTTCCTGATTTTACCTATTTTCAATTGGCCATATCTTTTGCAAAAAAATTTCGGTTTTTTTTTCGTCTTCTACAAATCAAATATTTTATAGAGTTGAGTTATCCTACAAAGTTTCATCGAAATCGGAGATGGTGATGTAAAAAAGTGTTCGGTTTGACATGGAATGATCGATAAGTAAACTTAAATGCACATAATATAAATAAAAGTAACAAATAAAATAGCTATTTAAACAGAAATTAAAAAAAAAGATTTTTTGAAATTCTCTTACCTCTACCAAAAAGGCTATGATTTCTACATTTATCCATAGATTTTTTTAGGCATTATTTTCTTCGCTAGGATTAAAACTTTTGGAAAATGGAACAATATATTTTTTTTTCGATTTTTTTTTCTACTTTTTATTTTTTTTACGTCCCAGGAAATTTTTATTTTTTTTTTTTAAAAAAATCTACTTTTTCCATTTTGTTTTATAAAAAATTATAGTGCAAATACTAAGGGTACCTTCGACGATATTAGTATTTTTAATAAAAAAAATTTTAAAAAAATTTACCAATAAAAAAATTTTTTCATTTATATAACAGTATGCCACAATCTATACAAAAAAAACATTTTTAGGTCTAGGACACAAAAAATCTTTTTTTTTTGTTGCGTAGTGTAATTGCAGTTTTTCATAAAACTTTGTATGGACTTTGTGTTTTTAGCAAATTTAGTTTTAACAATTTTTTGACATACGTCGAAGAGCACGTTCAACCTAAAATATTTTTTTGCCAAGTGCAATTGCTAAATTTGCATTTTGGTTAAAATTGGCTATATAAGTATAATACGTCTCCAGGTTATAGATGAATAGTTTATATTTACACTCTGATCGTGAAACATTGACTCATGTAAAATTATAACTATGAATCGTCACATTTTATTGTTGTTCGTATTTGCTTCAATTTTGGCCCATGTTTGGGGTGCCAAATTTAACGCAAGAGTCACTGAAACATGCACCATTGATGGCAAAATCTTCATGAAGGGTCAAACTTATCTACCACCTGGAAAATGTGAAATACATAAATGTGAGGGTAGTGATACCATATCAGCTCTGGGGTAAGTGGCAAAATATATACAAATTGTACAATGAGTTGAATTTGGAAAGCAGAAAAAATTGTATGTTCCCGCATACCTTCTGTTTGCAAGAAAAATAATTTAAAAAATTGCAATCTATTCAAAAAAGTTTTTTGCGGAGCTCTATTAAGAATTTCTAAAAAATATCTTATTTTTTACAGATGTGCGGCTTTTCCTCCTCAACCCAACTGTACACTTATTCCCCAGGATAATTCGAAAATATATCCTTCATGTTGTCCAAAAATTGTATGTTAAGTAATTATTAATATCGGCACTTTTTTTCGTATTCCCCCGCCGTATTTATTCTAAAATATTGGAAAACTTGTACCTCCCTATAATTTACTTTATATACAGGAAAAATTATCATATTTACCTAATAATAATTTTTCGAATTTTTTCTCTACACGTAAAATACAATAAGCAATAAAATAACTTTATTGTGTAAGTGCAACTTGTTGGATGTATGGCAAAATTAAAATAGTTTGATCTTCTGTTCAAATGCACAGTGAGAAAATCATGAAAACAATATCAATTCACACCATACTCGTTTTTTATTCGGATAACAGAACTGAATACTCTTAATATGGCAAACTAGCGATAACCCACTCTTCATAGCCCCATTCTCAGGTTTATGCTAAGAGTAGCAACCAGACTCAGACTATGTAGTCAATTGTGCTACCACAGTTTGAGTTTTTCCTAGCCGCTCCCGTTGAACCGCTGCTTTAGAAAGCTCAAAAGTTCGCGGGTTTTAACTCTCGAAAAAAATAGAGCATAGACTGCCATACTCTAGACAGAGCAAGGCAGAGACAAAAAAGGTGTTGCACTGATAGCTCGAGTTCCTTAGCAAAGACACCAGAACCCACTTGGTTGGCACCTCCTATGTCTCAACCATTTCATTCTGTGCTATCTATAATAGGGATATAAAGGGTGTTTTGTGTGGCTTTAAAGAAGAAATATAATGCTTATAATTTAGTGTTATGGCCAAGAATTTAGCTTTTTATAAAGATAAGGGTTTGCCATTATGTTTTAAAAATGATTTCGGGCAAGTGGCCGCCGCTGCTGGTTCGAATTCCAACCGAGAGGTCCAATATTCGACCACTTTTTGTAGAATTTGGGGCTGTATGTCAATAATAACGCGCCGAATACTCTCTTCCAAGGCGTCAATCGTGTCGGGCTTATCTGCGAAGACAAGCGACTTCACATAACCCCACAAAAAATAAACCTGCTGTGTTAAATCGCACAATCTTGGAGGCCACGGCACAGGCCCACGACGCGAGAAATGCGCTCACCAAAATTTTCCTTCCATAAATCGATTGTTTCGTTGGCTGTATGGCATGTAGCGCTGTCTTGTTCGAACCAAAGGTCGTCCACATTAACATCCTTCAATTCAGGCACGAAAAAGTCATTAATCATGGCTCTATAGAGTTACCCATTGTCACACATTATGACCGGCTTAATTTTTGAAGAAATATGGACCAATGATTCCCTCTGCCCAGAGAGCACACCAAACAGGGACTTTTTGTGGATGTAACGGCGTCTGAACAATGGCTTTTGGATTATTATTACTCCAAATGTGAAAAATTTGTTTATTAACGTACGTATTAACGTATTATTGTTTTCTGGCGCGATGCGTCGCGCGAACTGAACCATTATTTTGGTAATAAATTTGCCCAATTTGCAAACGTTGTTCCGAAGTAAGACTATTTATTATCAAATGGCAAACCAAAACTGAGCATAAATCAAGTGACAGCTGTCAAAAATACCCATTCCGGCAAAAGTATTGCCAGATTGAAAACCACACTTCTAAATATATATATATATACTAGCTTACCCGGTGCGCTTCGCAGCCCCCATCTTTTATCTATTTTCTGTTTAGGGTACTGTAAAATAGCTATACCTCTTTCTTTCAAAATGACATGATTATTACATATGGTGCAAAATGAAGAATATTTGATTACTTTTATATATAAAATACGAACCCTCGTTTCATTTCTAGTTTATGTTCCAAGAGTTACCCTGACATCATTTTACAATATTTATCCCTTTTCCCACAGTACCTCTGGACGAAAAACTATTTTTTTGGTTCATACGTTAGCAACTTTCCCTTTGTTTATGTTCCAATACCTACATTCACACCCTGGTACAATATAAAACCATGTTTGTCCCACTGTGTCTATAAAGGTACGAATTTAAAAATCTAAAGTAAATCGCTCCATTGTACCACATTTAACCTTTAGTGTGTCATAATTAACCACTTTGCACGATTGTACAATATTTTAAAATGATAATTGATATTTCAAGATCCAAATTCGCAAGCTTAGGCCGCATTTTAACATTTTTGTCCCCTATCTGTGCCATTTATTTAACTTTTTTCCCCACGGTTTAAGTAGAAGAACCTATTTGGAAAAAACAATTTCTTAGCTTTGGTTTATGCTGTAAGAGCTACCTTTGCGCCCAGGGACCACATTCAACACCTTTTGCACCACTGTTCCATATTAAACACTTTTTGCCCCACTGTACCATACTTAGTCCATTTTGTTTCACGTTACCATATTTTACTATTTGTGCCCACTGTACCATTCTAACACATATTTTTCCCCACTGTTCCATAGTTAAAGCTTTTTGCCCCACTGTACCATATTTAACCCATTTTGTACCACGTTACCATATTCAACTAATTGCGCCCCACTGTACTATAGTTAACCCTTTTTGCCCCACTGTATCATAGTAAATAAATGTTTGCCCCACTGTTCCATAGTTAACGCTTTTTTCCCCACTGTACCATATTTAACCCATTTTGTTACACGTTACCATATTTTACTTTTTGTGCCCACTGTAACCATTTTTGTCATACTGTACCATATTTAACCATTTGTGTCCCACTGTACCATAGATAACACATTTTTGACCACTGTTCCATTGTTAAAGCTTTTTGCCCCACTGTGTCATATTAAACGCTTTGTCTCACTGTACCATATTCAACAGTTTTTGCCCCACTGTACCAATTTAACCCCCTGTGCTCCACTGTACAATATTTAACACAGTTATGCCCCAATGTACTGTATACATAGTTACCCATTTTTATCACACTGTACCATATTTAACCCTTTTTGCCCCACTGTACCATAGTAAATACATTTTTGCTCCACTGTTCAATATTTAACGCTTTTTGCCCCACTGTACCATTGTTAAACCATTTGTCCCATTTTGCCATATACATATAACTATTTTTACCCCACTGTACCATAGTTAACCCTTTTTGCACAACTGTGCCCCATTCAACTCTTTATCTCACTGTACAAAATGTTTACCCACTGTACCATATTTAACAAATTTTTGTCTCACTGTACCGTATTTAAAATGTGTCTCCACGCTAGCGTACTTAAACCTTTTTCCCCGACTGTAACGTATTTAATCATATTTTCTCCACTCCACTATTTAACCGTTTTTGACCACAGTGCTCCTAAAACCATATAAACTCTTCATATCTCAGTTTTAAGTTCCAATTTTGGCAGATTGTTCCCTTTTTTCCCCATGCTCCATAATTAACCCATCTTGTCCCACTGTGCCTCTTAAAGTTAGAATTACCAAAAATCTCCTCCAATCTCTAGTTTATGTTCCAAAAGTTACCCTGGAAACATTGATCCATGTTTGACATTTTTAAGCCACTGTACTATATTTTACACTTTTTGCCCCACTGTGCCCCGAAAACTACGAATACAAAAAAAACTTAATACCCCGATCAGTTGTCATAAAGACACCCCTCGCTTCAATTTTCACCATTCTAATATTAGGCTTTAAATTTGGCGGTGGTACCATATTTATACCTTTCCGTCCCACTGTGCCTCTAAATTTTTTAAAAAAACACTCCTTGTTCCTGTTTACGTCCCAAGAGCTACTCTCACACCAAATTTCACGATTCTAGGTCTTGCCATTTGGATTTGGCTGTTGTACCACATTTTTCCCTTTTTACCCCACTGTGTACGTAAATGTTCGAATTTCGAAAAATCCTGTCAATTTCAGAGTCTACCTCATAAGAGCTACCCTCACACCAAATTTCACGATTCTAGCTCTTGCCATTTGAATTTGGCTGTTGTACTACGTTTATCCCATTTTTCCCTTTTTACCCCACTGTGTGCGTAAATGTTCGAATTACGAAAAATCCTGCCAATTTCATAGTCAACCTCATAAGGGCTACCATCACACAATATTTCACGATTCTAGCTCTTGCCATTTGGATTTGGCTGATGTACCACATTTATCACTTTTTACCCCACTGTGTGCGTAAATGTTCGAATTTCGAAAAATCCTGCCAATTTCTGAGTCAACCTCCTAAGGGCTACCCTCATACCAAATTTCAAGATTCTAGCTCATTTCGTTTAGATTTGGCGGTGGTACCATATTTATCCCTTTTTGCCCCATTGTGCGGCTAATAGTACGAATTTCGAAAAATCCCGCCTTATTGCTCGTCTACGTCCCAAGGACTACCCTCTCACCAAATTTCATGATTCTAGCTTCAGCCGTTTGGCCTGGGCGATGATCAGTCAGTCAATCAGTCAGTCAGTCAGTCAGTCAGCCAGTCACGCAACAATTTTATATATATAGATTTTTAATTCTTTAACAATATTATTTTTTTAATTCTTTAACAATAAATTTTTTTGGGTACCGTTTTTTCGGCACAAAAGAGATATTCCGTACGGTAAACCGAGAAAAAAAATAGAGAATGTGCAAAAAATCCACCTTGAGCAAAAAAAAATCATATGACCATTAAAATTATTATTTAAGCCAACTTGACTACACGAATGACGCAAAAGTTCTTATTTTTGGGGCTACTTCACGTCCAATTCTCAAAATTGAGTCCCAAAACCATGTGTTGCTTGTACAGTGTAATATACCACAAAATTCTTAAATGAAAAGGGGTAAACTTTCGTTTGAGCAAAAAAATAAAAATATGGGTTTTTACAAAAATGTCACAACAAGTTTAATTTCACAAAAAAAGTATTTTTATGAATTTTTTTAAATGATTGAAGAAAAAGCTATAAAAAACACTTTGGGCGAATTTTTTTTGCGAGTTATTTTTATGGTACTTTTCCTGCCGACAAAAAACGATTTTTTTAAATAATTTTTTTGTATTAGTTTCAACAACAGTTACTAAACTTCTGTTTGCAGCCCTCATAATTTCCTTGAATTTAGATGATATCCCGGCTTAATCGAGCTTACACATAATATGGTCCAAACACTATAGGCATATTCCAAGAAAATTGGAAACTAAAAAAATTACCATAAAAATTTAGTTTTAATATTTTTTTTGTTTTTAGGACACCATATTACATTAGAAAATGTTATCCACAGCCCTTCGATAAAAATTTTGTTGTTGTCAATAATGATTAAAAGACCGAAATAAAAATACAATTATTTATAGAACTCTAAAATTATTACTAAAAAGTTAAGTTAAGGTTTTGACACTAGAAAAATATACGTTTACGAAAATATCGGTTATCACAACCAAATTTTTGTCTCTGACTATTTTTAATAGCTTTATTTCTTGTGTAAGGGTTTATTTTGTTATTAGTGCCTAGAATATTAACCTATGCCATGAGTATAAAACCAATATCACTTAGTTAGTAATGCTTGCTAAAAATTGCAGATTTCAAACTGTACATTGCAAAAAATATTTTTTAATTATTTAACAATGAATATTTTTTGGAAAGTATAACTTTAAATAGCTATAACTATTTTCTCAGTGGAACGTTGATAATAAAGGGTCCGCCAAATAACTTTTTTTTTTGAAAATGGGCGCAAAACATCGAGTGTAGCTTTGGCTGTGTGGCACGTAGCGCCGTCCTGTTGAAACCAAATGTTGCCAATATCCTCCTCTTCAATTTTTGTGAACAAAAATTCGTTCAACATGGCCCGATAACGATCGCCATTGACAGAAACGGCCACTTGCTCATTTTCGAAGAAAAATGGCCCAATTATGCCTCTGGACCAAAATCCGCACCAAACAGTCACTCGTTTTGGGTGTATCGGCCCCAAATGCAACAATTATGCTTGTTTACATACCCGCCAAGATCAAAATGAGCTTCATCTGAAAAGATGATTTTTTTGGCAAAATCGGCATCTTCTGTAAGTCGATCGCATTCAAGTGTATTTTTCAAAGTTCAAGCGTATACACAAACATATTCGTTCAGCGGAAGGATAAAACTAATTATCTGTCAAATCAGACATGAGCTAAGTGTTACCATTCACAAAATAAGCACTAGTTGAAAAAAAGGTAGTTTGCGGACCTTTTACTACTAGCGGGTGGTTAAATTGTAAGGGCCGATGTTAAATGTGAACCACACCTAAACGTCAAGTTTTTTTCTGCATTTCATTTGGCATTTCTCAATTTCAGACTAACTCAATTTGAACCATGGAAAGATAAACAATCGAGCGACGCGTTAAAGTTTTTTAAGCCTTTTAGGAAAATGGGCGTTCAAATCAAAATGCATTTCGTGCACTTCGTGATTTTTTTTGATCAGCATAATCGACCAAATGTGTCCACAATCGGGAGAATTGTGCGCAAATTTCAGCGATCCATGCTTGCATGCATGCTCGCCCAGCTCGTTTGGTGTCGCTTATGGCCTGGCGACGTCATCGGGCCATACTTCTTCGAAATGAGGCCGGTCAGGCAGTTACTGTGAATGGTGTTCGCTATCGTGAGATGATAACGAACTTTTTATGGCCCGAATTGGAAGATATGGATGTGGACAATATGTGGTTTCATCAGGACGGTGCCACTTGCCACACAGCTAACAAAACAATTGCTCTTTTGCGCAACAAATTCAATGGCCGTGTTATCTCACGTCGTGGCGATGTCAATTGGTCGCCAAGAACAAGTGATTTGACACCGTTGGACTTCTTTCTTTGGGGATATTGGAAAGAAAAGGTGTACGTCGATAAGCCGGCAACAATTCAAGACCTAAAGGATGAGATAATTCGGCACATTAACGGCATAGAACCTCAATTATGCCTCAGCGTCATCGAAAATTTGGACCATCGGATGGAGGTATGCCGCCGAGGTCGCGGCGGCCATTTCGCCGATATTTTGTTCCATACATAATTGAACCATACCAATATTATCATAATAAAAAGAAATGACAATAATTTCCTAAATAATTTGTGTTTTATTCAAAATCAACATCGGCCCTTAAAATTTAACCACCCTTTATATACCCTCGTCACACTAAAGTGAGGGTAGAAAAAGGAATGAATTTTACTATTTTGCTCCGAAACCAGAGTCTTCAACAAAAACATACAATTTAATGTTTACTATATGTTTTGGTATCCATTCAGCATTGTTCGAATTTATGAACAAAATCTCCCATTTTTATGTCTGGCAAAATTTGCTTACAGCATTTTTTTACTTTTTTTTCCGCATTTTTTTGAAAAAAAGAACGCTGCAATTCTTAGCCAAATTTTAGGCCCCAAATTCTTTAGCCAAACTCTTCATGTGAAAAATGTGGTATTTATGGCTTAAATAAGCATATTTGAGGGCTACCTCTACACGGGGACTACAGCAAAATATAAACTGACTAAATTTTTTGAAATGATTTCTTGCCAAAATAGAATAAAAACTGGAAAGTTACAGCTAAATTGCTTAGAAAATGTGGTGTTTATGGCTTAAACAAGCCTTTTTTGGGAGCGACATCTATAGGTGGACTATAACAAAATATGAACTGATTTAAAAATTTTTTGCTGTGATGAATTCTTGTCTAATTGAAACACAAACTGCAACGATTCGCTTAAAATGCTTAGAAAATGTGGTATTTATGTTTTAAATAAGCCTATTTTGGAGCGACCTCTATAGGGTGACTATAACTAAATATGAACCGATTTGCAATATTTTTACTGTGATGAATTCTAGTCAAAATAGAATACAAACTACAAAGTTTTAGCAATATTGCTTTAAAAATCTGGTATCAGGGCTCAAAAACCGCATTTTGGAGCGACCTCTATAGGGTAGCTATATCAAAACATTAACCGATATGGCCCATTTGCAATCCCAAACGACCAAACGGCAACTATACGAAGTATTTCTACCAAATTTGATAAACCTAGCTCTATTATTACGTACTGTAGCGTGATTTCAACAGACAAACAGATGAACATGGCTAAATCGTCTTAGAATTTCACGACGATCATGAATATATATAATTTATGAGGTCGCAGATCAATATTTCAAGAAGTTGCAAACGGAATGACAAAGTTAGTATATACCCATCCTATGGTGGTGGGTATAAAAACTACAAATACCCTGCCTGCAAACTGAGGGCATAAAGCCAAGCTATAGGATAAAATTATTGTAGCACAGTGTATTTGTATATTTTTCATTTTGCCAAAAATAAAGTCTACTTTAGGGGTCAGAAAACAACATTTTTAATTCACTATCTACATTAGTGAATTAAAAATGTTGTCGTATATACAAACACACTCTGTTGTTGGTATTAAATTTTGCTGTTGGTAATACCGGAGAAAGTATCGCAAATTGCTACTAAATTAGTTAAAAGAAAAATACGAAATGAAATATAAGAAAAAGGCCCAAAAATGCAGGTCAGCCGTACTTTGATTCAAATATGTTTGCCTTAAGTAAACAAAATCATATTTTTAGGTGTTTTCTGAGAGAAATGAAGAAAGTAAATTAATGAAATATGTACACTCTTCCAACGTTTGTTTGGCTTTTTGCGCCAGTTATATTTAAATAATTCTTGTTTAAAAATGTGAAAAAATAAGCTCGAGGCAAACAATACACTTAATAGAATTCATTTGGAGGCAAATGCCAAAAAAGAAAATTCCATGAAATTCAAATGTATTTATACATATTTAAATTTCGCGATTTTGTTAATTTTGACATTTTAAAAAGTGCAGCATATTAAAAATTAAAGGCAGCTGAAAATACATGGATTTAACATATCTCCAAGATAGAATCACAGGTCGTTAATTTGACGTTAAAACGCACGGTTTTTTTCCAAAATTGATTTGAGTTCGTTTCTGAGAAAAATTATTAAAAAATAAGTAAGAAAATTGCAACCTTACGGTCTACTCAACTGCAGTCAGATATGTCCATAGTACATATCTCACTTTGTGAATAATGTACTATGGAATTTGGTATTTTGTATGGGAGCCAGACAGGTGGAAACATTTTGCTCAATCTATAGTCACTGCAAAAGTGCAAATTGCTAAAGAAGTTATGGGTGTTCGAATATGAATGTGCACCCAGGAAAATAATTGGTTGGAATTCGATTGTAACAATAAAAAAATAGTACTAGCAACAAAAAGTATATTTATTGCCTACACCGTCTGTCGGTTGTATTTATAAATAATTAGTTGAAACAACAATAATAACATGGATACGATCAAATGAAAATGCTTGCAACTAAATCGATGGTTGTATCAATCGAATTAAGACCGTTTTTTTATTGACACTCGGTTAGTTGTGGTAACCGATTTTAAATTTTCATTATAGTACCATATGATCGATTTTTGGTTGTGACAACCAATGTTTTATTCTTGACAACAGAAATTGTATCAAAAGACCAAAGATTATTATTGCAACGAATAATTGGTTACTACAACAGAAAAAATATTAATAAATAATCGTTTATTGGTTATCCCAATCATTTCCCAAATGTATTTTGGGAAATACAACCGAAAGATTGGTTGCTGTTCTTTTGCTGATACATGACAACCAAAAAATAAAATTACTCGACATAAAAAAATCTTCAACATTTTATTCAAGAACGGTATAGGTAATCAAAAAAAATCTCGTGTGGAATGCAGAATATGTTGTGCAAAATGTTTTACATAAATAAAAAAATAAAAGCAACAATCATGAAATTGAAAGCACAGGGTTAAACGATATTTGCATAAAAATTTTGTGTTTTTTTCGTGAACTAAAGTGAGTCAAATATTTCCACATCTCATAATAGTGATGCATTTGTAATATGGGATTTTTAATTTTGCTAAGAATTGTTGTGTTTGTTGTTCAATAAATAAAATAAAAATTAATGAAATCTGTTTTTAATTAATTGTCGGTAGTAATGACTGACAAATTGTCAGAGCAACCAATTTTTTAAAACAGTTGATTGTGGCAACTACAACAGATAATTTAAGCCACCATTTTCGCAGTTGGCGCAACCAAATATGATTGCTGTCAACATGGAAGCAGAAGTATACCACAACCAAAATATTGGTTGTCTTGATGGAATCGCATGATAGTAGACAGAACTACCATAATTCGGTTGGCAAATAATTCGTTTGAGGCAACCAAACTGTATTCTGTGCGTGTCAATTTGTGAGAAGTATCCAAAAAAGGGGCTTGACAAATACGCCTGTTTTGGGAGGAATTAAAATGGGAAATAATTCGGCCGTTTCATAATCAGGCAACCGATTGCGACAAAACTTGGCATGCTTGTAGAAGAGATATTAAAGAAGTTCAAAATTAAATTTGGGCCCCCCTTACACGGCCACAAAGTTGGCCACCTTGGGTGAACAAAATGTTTAAGCTCTCTAGCTTTGGTCTTTATCGACATATTCATTTGTGTGCATTGATCATGAGAGTTAGACAAAAGTTGGCCATTCTCCAATCCCAAAACTGGACTATTAAAACCTTTATCACTTGTATATGTGGTAAGGTATTGCACGTTGAAATGCAAATGGAATTTGGTATAGTTAATATAGGGGAAAATCCAATTTTCCGGGGATTTTTGAAATAATTTTAGGAATTTTCGCTGTATTTACATACACTTTTATAACGTTTTTGTTCTCTAGGTAATTTTTTTAGAAATGTGGTATTTATGATTTAAATAAGCCTATTTTGGAGCGACCTCTATAGGGTGACTATAACTAAATATGAACAGATTTGCAATATTTTTACTGTGATAAATTCTAGTCAAAATAGAATACAAACTACAAAGTTTCAGCAAAATTGCTTTCATAACCTGGTATCTATGGCTCTAAAGCCGTATTTTGGAGCGACCTCTATAGGGGAGCTATATAAAAACATTAACCGATATGGCCCATTTGCAATTTCGCAACGACCTGCTACTATAAGAAGTATTTCTACCAAATTGTATATATATAGGATAAAATGATTGTAGCACAGTGTATTTGTATATTTTTCACTTGGCCAAAAATAAAGCCTACTTTTGGGGTCAGAAAACATTTTTCAATTCACTATCTACATTTGTAAATTAAAAATGTTGTCGTATATACAAACAAACTCTGTTGTTGGTATTAAATTTTGCTGTTGGTAATACCGGAGAAAGTATCGCAAATTGCTACTAAATTAGTTAAAAGAAAAATACGAAATGAAATATAAGAAAAAGGTCCAAAAATGCAGGTCAGCCGTAATTTAATTCAAAAATTATTAAAAAATAAGTAAGAAAATTGCAGTTGAGTAGACCGTAAGGTATACTCTCACTTTGTGAGTAATGTCCCTGTAGCCAAAATGACTAGTTTGTATATAGAAAAATACTAGTTGCTTTTTACTTCAAACTAGTAACATATCTGTCCTTTTTTCATATAACGAACTATCGATTTTAACATTGGCTTGTCATAGGCACCCAACTAGTTCATTTGTTTACAATTCAGCACTAGTTAATATCTAGTTCTGTTATTACTATATTTGAGAATAAGAGAGTACAAGATAATGGTGGAGGGAGAGAGACACATTTACTCTGCCACCACCAAGCGAGTACTTGCTCGTAAAGCAGTTCAGACCATAAACAAAGAAGTACTAGATGGTCCGTCCGACCCTTTAAAAAGTGACAGTTACGAACGATTCAATTTTTGACATTTGTTTTGCACTCCGAGTTATTTTGGCATTCTCTTATTAGCTCTCGAGATTTAATTTGCTGATTTAAAGATGTGTTTTTTGGTATTTTATTTTAAACATCAATTGTGTTTGCTGCAATTGTGATTGTAAAGTGAAATGTTTGAGGAAAAATGCCAAAAATATGAATAAAAAATAAATACAAATTTGTGCTCTTTCTACTCTTAACTACTAATGTCAAAAATTTAATCGTTCGTAACTCGAGAAATTTGCTTAAGAGAGGGAAGGAACATCTAGTAGTTGAGTGTTTATGGTTCAGACAATCGTTCGTTTTTGCTTATTTCTCTGCTGCTGAAGGCAGAGAGACGAACTTGTCGATCTGCAACCACCATAGGTACCATGCAAGTACTGTAAAGCAGCACAGGTAATCGTTTTTGCTGGCAGAGATGCGAATGGGTTTGCATAGGTCACATTGCAACTAGCTTATGACTGGTTCAATACGCAACTAGAAATGATTTTAGCTGCAGGGGTACTATGGAATTTGGTATTTTGTGTGGGAGCCAGACAGGTGGAAACATTTTGCTCAATCTATAGTCACTGCAAAAGTGCAAATTGCTAAACAAGTTATGGGTATTCGAATATGAATGTGTCAATTTGTGAGGAGTATCCAAAAAAGGGGCTTGACAAATACGCCTGTTTTGGGAGGAATTAAAATGGGAAATAATTCGGCCGTTTCATAATCAGGTAACCGATTGCGACAAAACTTGGCATGCTTGTAGAAGAGATATTAAAGAAGTTCAAAATTAAATTTGGGCCCCCTACACGGCCACAAAGTTGGCCACCTTGGGTGAACAAAATGTTTAAGCTCTCTAGCTTTGGTCTTTATCGACATATTCATTTGTGTGCATTGATCATGAGAGTTAGACAAAAGTTGGCCATTTAAAATTATATTTTCAAATATTTGATTTTTGCAATTTTTTTGCGAAAAAGTAAATATCGTATTTTGGAGTTATAGAAAAAGTTATTTTAAATAAAGTACATGTTTATATTAATCTTAAAGGGAACTTCCTAAAGACTGTTCTCGAAGGAAGAAATATCAAAAATAATTACTGGTATTTTTGCCAATCTCATAAAATGTACACCATTTTTTACACAAATTCCAAAAGTAAGCTACATTTTCTCCAATCCCAAAGCTGGACTATTAACACCTTTATCACTTGTATATGTGGTAAGCTATTGCACGTTGAAATGAAAAGGGAATTTGGTATAGTTAATATAGGGGAAAATCCAATTTTCCGGGGATTAGCTTTTGCAAATATAATGATTCGAGAACTACTTTCGATTTCGTGTCAAGACCTACAAAGTACAAAAGATTTCATTGATATATATAAATTTTTAAATATTTTATGGTGTTATAATATCTCTTTTGCTAATATCAGGGCAGAATATATGTATATCAAAACATTGACCGATATGACCCATGTGCAATCCCGCAACGACCTGCTACTATAAGAAGTATTGCTACCAAATTTGATCAACCTAGCTCTATTATTACGTGATTTCAACAGACAGACGGACAGATAGACAAACAGACGGACATGGCTAAATCGTCTTCGAATTTCACGACGACCATCAATATATACATATACTTTATGGGGTCGCAGATCAATATTTCAAGGTGTTGCAAACGGAATGACAAAGTTAGTATATCCCCATCCTATGGTGGTGGGTATAAAAACTACAAATACCCTCCCTGCAAACGGAGGGAATAAATCTCAGCTATAGGATAAAATTATTGTAGCACAGTGTATTTGCATATTTTTCACTTTGCCAAAAATAAAGTCTACTTTTGGGGTCAAAAAACAACATGTTTAATTCACTAATGTACATATATCCAAACAAACTCTGTTGTTCCTATTAAATTTTGCTATTGGTAATACCAGAAAAAGTATCGTAAATTGCTACTTAATTAGTTAAAAGAGAAGAACGAAATGAATTATAAGAAAAAGTACAAAAAAAGCAGGTCAGTCGTAATTTAATTCAAACAAGTTTACCCTAAGTAAACAAAATCATATTTTAAGGTGTTTTTTGAGAGAAATGAAGAAAGTAAATTAATGAAATATGTACACTCTTCCAACGAACACTCTTCACAGTTTGTTTGGCTTTTTGCGCCAGTTATATTTAAATAATTCTTGTTTAAAAATGTGAAAAAATAAGCTCGAGGCAAACAATACACTTAATAGAATTCATTTGGAGGCAAATGCCAAAAAATAAAATTCCATGAAATTCAAATGTATTTATACATACATATTTAAATTTCGCAAATTTGTTAATTTTGACATTTTAAAAAGTGCAGCAGATTAAAAATTAATGGCAGCTGAAAATACATGGATTTAAGATATCTCCAAGATAGAATCACAGGTCGTTAATTTCACGTTAAAACGCACGCTTTTTTCAAAATAGATTTGAGTTCGTTTCTGAGAAAAATTATTAAAAAATAAGTAAGAAAATTGCAGTTGAGTAGACCGTAAGGTATACTCTCACTTTGTGAGTAATGTACTATGGAATTTGGTACTGTGTGTGGGAGCCAGACAGGTGGAAACATTTTGCTCAATCTATCTATCTATTACTTTCGATTTCTGGTGTCAAGACCTACAAAGTACAAAAGATTTCATTGAAATATATACATTATAATATTTCTGTCTGCATTTGAAAATAGATTTTTTCTTTTGCTAATATCAGGGCAGAATATATAAACCTATTTCTCTCACAGTTCTAAAATTTGCTATACGAGATAATATATTGCGGTCAGATGTACCCAATGAGACAAAAGTTAAGGCCATATCAATTTGTTTTTTTTTTTCAAAATATAGGTGATTTGTGTATTTTATTGCGAAAAGGTATATCGCGACCTAAGAGTGAAAAGGAGCTAAGTCCACTTTTTGCTGAAATGTAGTTTATGGAGCGGAACGTAAGATAAGACGTGGGATATACATCGATTTAAAAACAAAATGCCAAAAAAATCATGCTTTGTCATCTTGAAAAACGGAATCGTAAAAGCGCTAAGTCCATATACTCTTTATAAAACATTCATATACAGTAAGTAACATTTTAAATATTGGACTTAGCGCCTTTACACTCTTAGGTCGCGATATATAGAATTTTGGAGATATAGAGGAAATTATAAAACAAGTAAGAAATTTCAGTCAGGTAGGGTATACCCTCACTTTGTGAGCAATGTAAATATGCACTCGTATGTGTCTTAGGGGATGTAATGGGAAAGTGACGCGAAAACAAGTCATGAACTTGTTCACACAGCCAATCCTTTCCGAAAGTCCACCTCACCCACTGTCCTTTACGGGCTTGGTGTCCCCTGTCTCGCTAACAAGGCTCTGACGACCGACCATGACCGGTATAACCATAATATAGGGTGATCTAAGTAGAGATACTTTTTTCAATAGCCTTTTTTTGACAGATCACGTGTGAGTGGTGTCATGCTGTCATGTTATTTTTTTTTAAGTATTGTTTGGCATTTCATCATGGAAAGACTTACGCCTGAACAACGTTTACAAATTATTCAGTTTTATTATCAAAATAATCGTTCGCCAATTGCGCTAAGTTCATTTTTTGTTAATCCAAAAAAAAACACTTTCCAGTCGACCCAGGACATTGACACCCATGAGCAATATTTTTGCTCTCGTTAAGAGCTATCTATATGCCATTGGCCGATTCCCGATCCGACGTACCGGAATCATCGGCCCATATTTCTTCAAAAATTATGCGGGTGAGAACGTAACCGTCAATGGCGACCGTTATCGTGCCATGATAACCGACTATTTGATGCCTGAAATTGAAGCTCGTGATCTCGGCGACATTTGGTTTCAACAAGACGGCGCCACTTCCCACATATCGCATCAATCAATGGATTTATTGAGAGAACACTTCGGTGAGCAGATAATTTCACGTTTTGGGCCGGTCGATTGGCCACCAAAATCGTGTGATATCACACCGTTAGACTTTGTCCTGTGGGGATATGTAAAGTCTAAAGTTTATGCGGACAAACCCGCTTTGATAGAGGCCTTGGAGCAAAATATCACGCGTGTCATTCGCCAGTTACCAGTCGATATGCTCGAAAAAGTCGTAGCCGCGGCCAACATTTGATAGACATAATCTTCAAAAAAGAAATGCCAAAGAATGTTCTTTCAAATGATAATAAACATTCCCCATTCAATTTGAATTTTCTGTGTTTTTTTCTTTAAAAAAGTAGGGAACCTCGAAATTAATCACCCATTATTTAATATTATATTCAGTCAAAATTTGGTGTTTATACATCAATGCAATCAAAAGTTTTTCACAAAACAGTACAGGTCATTCGATTTCCATGATAAAGCGATTCCACACAAAATTAAAATTAAAATTACATTTTCAACTACAGATATCGCGTGGTAACTCTTTTGTGTAAAAGTTCTTTTGTAGACTTCAGTTAGTAGAATGCAACCATGGAATAGAAGACAAAAGCAAAAGTTACACGCTTTTAAACATTGTGTATACCCGAGGTGGCCCACTTTGCGCTCCCCCGCTAGAGGGCACAAATTGAAACTTCTATTTTCTTGTGTGTACAATAGTAGTCTGTCATGCTTATTTTGCCATCTGTTGACTGGTTAAGAAAGGACGGAATTATTTTCCGTTTTTTTAATTCCTCCCACTGTGCGCTAATTCCTGTGTAGATCACAGCTATAGGACAAAATGGTTGTAGCACAGTACATTTGCATATTTTTAAGTTTGCCAAAAATAAAGTATACTTTTGGGGTCAGAAAACAACATTTCCAGAAAGTCTCGTAAATTGCTACTTAGGGCCTGTTTTTGTAACTTATTTTTTGTCACTTCGCACGTCTATTGGCAAGCGAATGAAATTTTTTGTTTTTGCACACTTTGTTTTGATTGTAAACAAAGAAGCTTTCAATTATCGCCAACATTTTGGTTCTTATAAGACAACAACGAACGAAATGAAATGTCAAATCAGACAATCAGAAAAATTCATTCGTGTCGGTTATTTTTGCCGTCCTTTTGAAAGATAAAGTGAAAATTGTTGGGAAAATGAATAAAAAATGGATAAATTAACCAAACAACATGTATCTTTTGTTGAAGTATCCAATATAAGTTCAAAAAACCCCTGTTTATTAGTGTGTATAAAATGTATTGAAATCCTACAACTACACTGTTGCTTTTTAAATTGTTTCATAATACCTTAAATTAGGTGACCCAAACAATCTTTTATTATACCTATCGACCTAGAATCTCTTTCTGAATTGGTTTGGTTTTGTCCGTCCGTCTGTTTGTAAATGTATTCTTGTTACCAAATACAGGTCACAATTATGCTCAGATTAATATCAAATTTAGCAAGAACTTCCTTTTTACCTCTATGACTTACTGAAATGGGTACAGAAGGTTTCAGAAGGTTTTCCTATATATACATATATGATCAATCAAGCAAACAATTGTATTTATTTTCGGTTGCTTGATTATTTCTCATTGTTTAGAATCAGCTGTTGCTACTTTTACAGCTGTTGGATAGGGTTGCCCCGTTCTGATATTTTCGTGTGGAAAAAGCTTTAAAAAATGTCAATAACAACATGTAGGTAATATTAGCATTTGACAGGAAGACGATGAAGAAAAAGAGCTTTCTTACCCAAACGATAAGTGACAATGAACCAAATTAAAAACTTGATCGCTTGGGTGAGAATAATAAGAAGAAAATTATTGCTTGGGTGGCTATCGCACGTCTGCGTTTTGTTACATTTAGCTGAACAGGCTGTTAATTAGTTAAAAGAAAAATGCGAAATGAAATACAACAAAAGTACAAAAATGCAGCTCAGTTAAGTCAAATATGTTTGCCTAAAGAAAACAAAATCATATTTTAAGGTGTTTTTTGAGTGTAAAAATACACTTTTTAAACAAACACTCTTCACAGTTTGTTTGCTTTTTTTGTGAAAAAAAAGCTCGAAGAAAAGACACTTAATATAATTAATTTGAAGGCACACTTAAATGAAATTCATGAAATTCAAAAGATTTTTGTCCCAGTCTTTATGAATTATACGCGAATACTTATTACGAGTAGTATGTATGTAGGTATTTATATATACACAAGAAATAGTCTAATGGTGTTAATTCACAACTTCTTGGAGGCCATTCAATAACACAATTTTTTGAAATAATCGAATGTCCAAACTTTTCTCGCAAACAATTCAATTGTTTCATTTGCTGTGTGACACATAGCCACAATCGGTCAATGGCAAAAAGATAGCTCTTAACGAGAGCTAAGATATCGCTCATGGGTGTCAAGGTCGTAGGTTGACTGGAAAGTGTCTTTATTTTTGGATTTAAAAAATGGACTTAGCATCATTTTCAAATGTGAACGGAAAGATTATTTTTGCTCTACCTCCTTTACGGTACGTCGGATCGGGAATCGGTCAATGGCTAACAGACAACTCTTATCGAAAGCTAAAATATTGTTCATGGGTGTCAAGATCGTAGGTCGACTGGAAAGTGTTTTTTTGGATTTAAAAAAAAAGTGGACTTAGCGCACGAAAAGTTGCAATTGGGGAACGATTATTTTGATATTAAAACTGAATAATTTGTAAACGTTGTTCTTGCATATACCTCTGATGAAATTGTAAACACTACTGAATACAATGAAAAACAAATGAAAGATCATGACATATTTCAAATGGCCGAAACGTCACTTCAAAATCATATCATCTCTATTGGAAAACCCGTTACTTTCTTTTTATATTGTTCCCTATATTTTTCCAAAAAAAAACTACATGCAATAAAATACAAAAATTGCCAATTTTGTGAAAATATAAATTGACATGGCCATAACTTACTGCATTCATATTAACAAACTGCTAGTTAGAAGTTAGAAAGTTAGAAAGAAGGTAGAGGTTAGTTAGGGTTAGAAAAAAAAATAAAAAAATCAATTTTTAAATGTCCAAAGAATGTGATAAAGCCCTAAAAAGAAGTTTAAAATTAATATATTTTAATGAAGTGGTTTGTAAAGGGTCCGCCTTTTTTTCTAGTGCTTATTTCGTGAATGGTAACACTTAGCTCATGTCTGATTTGACAGATAATTAGTTTTATCCTTCCGCTGAACGAATATGGTTGTATATACGCTTGAACAACGCTGGGAGCGATCTACTTACAGAAGATGCCGATTTTGCCAAAAAAAAATCATCTTCTCAGATGAAGATCATTTTGATCTTGGCGGGTATGTAAACAAGCAAAATTGTTGCATTTGGGGCACAGAAAACCCGCACGCATACATTGAAAAGCCGATACGCCCAAAACGACTCACTGTTTGATGCGGATTTTGGTCCAGAGGCATAATTGGGCCATTTTTCTTCGAAAATGAGCAAGGAGTGGCCGTTACAGTCAATGGCGATCGTTATCTGGCCATGTTGAACGAATTTTTGTTCACAAAAATTGAAGAGGAGGATATTGGCAACATTTGGTTTCAACAGGACGGCGCAACGTGCCACACAGCCGAAGCTAAACTCGATGTTTTGCGCGATGGTTTAAAAAAAAAATTATTTGGTGGACCCTTTAGTAGGGTTCTATAATTGACTATCGACTAATCGATTAGTCGACTTTTTGTTTCTGAAAAAGTCTTAAAGTCGACTTTTCCTTGTCGACTTTTTTCATTTACGAGTATTACCAAATTTACATTACATTTGGCTAAAATTAATAAAAACGCGCTGTGGGTTAGAACAAAACTCCTTATTTAATTGTAGCAACACCAATATGGGACCAATTTAAAAGTTAAAAATAATCGCATCTGCCATAATTATTTATATTCTTTTTTTATAGTTATAGTTTGGCATAATTATTAATAAAAAATTTACGGATCCAAACAAAATACAGTCACGTGAATATTAAAATATTGGATTAGGGGTTACTTTCGGCTAATCGCTACACAAATTCGGAGCTAAATCTCTCTAAACGGTTTAAATAAGCTTATTTTTTATGGCCAATTGATTTGGACTTGTTCCGTGAATAAGTATGACATATTAAATGCAGTTGGACTTGAGAAAACGATTTTTTATTATTATGTTTTTTCCTTTAAGTTTTTTGAGACTTTTATGGAACGACTTCTGCAATTTTCTGATCACCTGATTATTATCACTTATTTTATCTTTTCCTGTATTTTTTTATACAAATTAATGAAGAAAACTAGAAATATTATTAGCATTTTCATTAATAAAGTCGAAAAGTCTACTTTAATCGATTTTTTTACTAAAAAGTCGAAAGTCTAAAAGTCGACTTCTTTGTTTTTTTAACCCTTTCACCCCCGAATTTGTTCACGCCGCATGAAAAATGTTGTTGTTGTTATACCCTACACAACACTGTGGTACAGGGTATTATAAGTTTGTTTCACGGGAGATGTTTGTAACACCTGAAAATAACACAGCTAGACCCACCTTAAAGTATACCGATCGACTCAGAATCACTAGCTGAGTCGATTTAACGATGTCCGTCCGTCTGTCCATGTAAAGTTGTTCGTCGACTACAGGTCGCAATTTCACTCCGATCGTTCTCAAATTTTGCAGTTTAAAGTATTTCACGGCTGTTAAGATCGCTATTGAATTTGGTTGAAATCGGTTCAGATTTAGATATAGCTCCCGTATTTATCTTTCGTCCGATTTGGCCCTTTAGTCCTATAGAAGATGTATTTTACATCCAATCGTTTTGAAATTTAGAATGGTAGAGTTTCTTGATCCATGAACCAACATTGCCGAATTTGAAGAAAATTGGTTAAGATTTAGCTATAGCTCCCATATATATGTTTCGTCCGATTTGGCCCTTTAGTCCTATAGAAGCTGTATTTTACATCCGATCGTTTTGAAATTTAGAATGGTAGAGTTTCTTGATCCATAAACCAACATTGCCGAATTTGAAGAAAATCGGTTAAGATTTAGCTATAGCTCCCACATATATCTTTCATCCGATTTGGCCCTTTAGTCCTGTAGAAGCTGTATTTTACATCCAATCGTTTTTCTACCCTACACCACACTGTGGTACAGGGTATTATTTAAGTACAAAATGTCTCAAAAGTAAATTTATGTAAACAATTTATACATGAATTACAAAATTTATATTTCAGAGTTATTCGAGTGGTGTAGGGTATTATATAGTCGGCCCCGCCCGACTTTACCTTTCCTTACTGGTTTTTTTAATATTATTTCTACCCAAAAAGACGATTTACAAGATTTTGAGTCGCCACGCCTCCCCGTTTGTGGACTGGAGCATGTTGCTTCTGAGCAACATTGGGCAGATGTGGTATACAAAAATAAAAAATAAATTTTTTTATATGATTAAATTAAACATTGTATTCGCATATTTTTACATATTATTTTTATGAAAAGATAAAAAACAATTTTTGTTGTTGTTGCAGCATAGATGAACGCCACATTTTTGACATACTGATAAACGAGTTGCAGTCTGTATTCTCTACAACGACCTCTTTCACCAAATACTACCCAGTGACCTCTTTGATCATATCTCGTCGAAATCGCTGGTGTCGGAGCTATTTTATACTATTTTGAACCTCCTGTAGAAATGTTTTCCAGCGTAGATGTAGGTTGAGTTCCATTATCAGTTGAATTTGAAGGTCGACCCCTTTTTCTGGCGTTATTCTCAAAAGATGTGGACTGTAAAAGTTCATTTGCTATTTGCAGCTGAAATTTTATAAGTGGCAAATGATTTTCATTTGCTTCAAGCTAATCAAAGTGATGCCTATAAAGCAGCCACGCATTTATAACAGATGTGCCCAAACACCAGTAAAATATCCGAATATACCACTTTTTGGACCGGTGATTCACTTTGTACAATTCCATCAGCATGTCAGATAAGTCTACACCACCCATGTTTCTTCTAATTTCTACTTATTTCCACATATTTCTTCTCCTGTGCGCTCCAACGCTTGCAAATGCCAACCGGTTGGATCCCATATACGAAGACAGGAACTGTACAGATTTGTTATCAAACCAGCGAACACACGATAAGTTGTGCAGTATTTCAGATTTTTCATCAAATGATCCTCTTCCTCTTTTCTTCAGTTCTGATTCGGTTTCTAATTGCAATTATTAATTCGATCTTTTCTGACAGTGCCCGTCCCAAATATTCCGATTTCTTTTAACGCTATGATTAGGCTTGCTGATGTAAACCAGTTGTCAAAAAAAAGTTTATAATTTTTATGCTTGGGAAGCGTTCTAGCTAAATATAAAACCACATCTGAAGATATTCCTAGTCCATACGACGGGCATGTACCATTACCAATATAAAGCGTAAAATCATATACCATGCCAGAACTTCCTGCGCTGGTAAAAATGTTCATACCCCACTTATGTGGCTTAGCTGGGTTACACTGTTTCAAACTCGATCGACCTATATGATGGAAGTCTGTTATTATTTTAATTTTCGCGTATATAAAATGCGTAGATTGTTGAATTTTTCTTTGAGAATATTCAGTAATGATCGTATCTTATAAAGCTTATCGTAGTTGGGTTCGTCTTTATTGGGTTGTTTGCTATTGTCATTGAAATGCAAACACTGCTTTATTTTGTCAAATCAGTTACGAGAAATTGCGTTCGTTATTGCAGTAAGCTTGTTCCTGAGACCATGTAAGTTCCTGAGACCATGCCATTTTGAAGTGTGGCAATTTTAAAACACCCAGATATAAGAGAACTCCAATATAACATTTAATATCCGCCACAGTACATTTCAATTCTAATCCAAGGTTTTGTAAAGCAAAAATATTGCATTGATTTGCTATAAGACCAAGAGCATCCGTATCAAAAAAATTGCTGAAATATTCTACTGGAGTTCTTGTATCTGTCACTGTTGACTTTTTAGCATCTTTCCAAACACTGTCAGTAGCCATAAATGACTTTGACCTCCATCTGAGGGACTTCATCTACTCAATCTACTTTTTCATAAGTGGGTTCATTATCGATGCTTGGTATTTTTTCACATTCTTCATTTACTCTACTCTCCATAAGTCGAAGTTCTGAGATTTCTCCAGACTCCACGAAATCATTCACATTCTTTCATTCTGGCGGGAATTTTTTTTTGCGTTTTCAGTTTTTCAAAATGCATTGTAATTTTTGTAGTACAGAGCTCCAAAGTTAGCTATCAAGGATTATTCTCAAAATTACCATTTGTTAAATTAGCCAGATCTTCTTTTAACCGCTTTTCGTATTTTGAAGATATTAATACCAATGAAAATCGCTGCTACTCCTTTTCAATTTTGGGGAATTAAATATGTTTGTCCTTTTGGTGAAAGGATGCGAAAATATGGAACATATACTTAATCTTTGAATATCCTGAAAAAGAATTATTCTATGTCCGTTTTTTGGTACTTAGGGGTAAAACTATTATGAACTGACTATAAAGATCTTAAAATGAAACCTCGATGCACCCAAAAGATATATCAATTTTATTGAGTCAATATTATAATTGTTCTTGTATATTTTTATATCGAATTTTAGATTCGTCTGCTGGACTAGAGTAAATTCTAAACGGCTTGATCTTTGTATACATTATGTCCGTCTTTTTATACGTTATGTTTAGATTACACTATGCAACAAAATTTTTGTCCAAGGACTGTGGATAACAGTTTCTGGTGCAATTAGGTGTCACAAACACGAAACAAATATTTACAAAAATTTTTATGGTAATTATACCCTACACCACACTGTGGTACAGGGTATTATAACTTTGTGCATTTGTTTGTAACACCCAAAAGGAGAAGAAATAGACCCATCGTTTATTATACCGATCGACTTAGAATCACTTTCTGAGTTGATTTAGCTATGTCCGTCTGTCCGTCTGTCTGTCCGTCTGTCTGTGCATGTATTCTTGTAATCAAAGTACAGGTCGCAATTATGGTCCGATTTCGACGAAACTTTACACATATCTTTTTTTTGGCCCAAGGACGATCCCTATTGAATTTGGTTAAAATCGGTTCAGATTTAGATATAGCCCCCATATATATGTTAGCCCCGATTTGACATTTAAGCGCTGTAAAAACTTTATTTTATATCCGATCAGTATGAAATTCGGCAGAAAGAGGTTTCTTATTTCATGGATGAACACTGTTAAATTTGGAAGAAATCGGTTCAGATTTAGATATAAGCCCCAAATATATGTTTCCCCCGATTTGACATGTAAGCGCTGTAAAAACTGTATTTTATATACGATCAGTATGAAATTCGTCAGAAAGAGGTTTCCTATTATATGAATGAACACTTTTAAATTTGGAAGAAATCGGTTCAGATTTAGATATATCCCCCATATATACGTTACCACCGATTTGACATGTGAGCGCTGTAAAAATGTTATTTTATATCAGATCAGTGCGAAAGTCGGCAAAAAGAGGTTTCTTTCTACATGAAGGAATACTGCCAAATTCGGAGAAAATCGGTTCAGATTTAGATATAGCTCCCATATATATGTTACCCCCGATTTGACATGTAAGCGCTGTAGAGACTGTATTTTATATCCGATCAGTACGAAATTCGACAGAAGGAGGTCTTTTTACATGAATAAGTATTCAGGGAAGATCGGTTCAGATTTATATTAAAGCTCCATATATATGTTTCTCCTGATTTGGTATCAAACCCCTATAGAAGTTGTATTTTACTTCCGATCATTAAAATTTTCCAGAAAGATGTTTCTCAATTTCGGAACGAATATTGCTTAATTTAGCGATTATCGTTTCAGAATTAGATAATATGTTTCTACCCATTTACCAATTATTCCAAATTATTATGGCAATGACGATTATCGCATTGTTAGCGAGGTGTAGGGTATTATATAGTCGGCCCCGCCCGACTTTCTGCCTTTCCTTACTGGTTTTTTTTTTTAATGTCAGCTTTCATAGAAAGTACATTCAGTATTTGGAAGTATAGGCCTGATTGAGCCGTGCTATGCATCAAATTAAAGGGAATTATGAGGGCTACATATGCAGCATATTGCTTTCACGTAGAATCTTTGGTTTAGTAACAGTCGTCAAAAATATGAGAAAAAAATGATTTTTTTTTAAATTTCCTGGTACAAAAAAAAACATAAAAAATAGAAGAAAAAAAATGAAAAAATTATGTTATCACATTTTTAAAAAGCCAGCATGCTAACGAAGAAAAACTGCCTATGGATATATGTAAAAGTTATGAGCCATTTTGTAAATGTTAGGGAAATTCAAAAAACACTTCTTTCATATTTTTCGTTTTTAAATGATGTTTTTGCTTATATTGAATTCGCCATATGTGAGAGTGGCATATAAGAGATATTGAACCTGGATTTTATTTTATGAGGATTGATGTCAGACATTATAAAATTATAGAGAGGTCGAGGTTTTATGGCCGTTCGTAACCCTCCATAAAATATGATATGCAATGTGAGAGCTATATGGGATGAGATCCTCTCAGATAGAGGGTCATTCAACAATATTTGTGGTTTTTTTATTTATGAGGTTTCCATTCAGTTACGCCTTTTAGTGGCATGGACAGTCGTATATGCAGGTAGTAAAATTATATGTACGCAATACAAAGTAGTACGCGGAAGTCTTGAAAATATTGCGTGTCTACTTTCGAAGCAAACTATATGTCAGCTACAGGTACTAAAACTAATGAACCTTAAACCCGGAATTTATGAATGAAATTTGTTATTAATAAATAGTGTAATTCAGCGCCTTAAAGAGATAAATATTACAAAGTTATATTTCGAAGTATGAGTAAAAGGCAAAGAACTTTTCAATGCGTAAATGATCCCTACAATTTCTGCTATATCTGCGGAAAATATGTAATTAAAAAAATCGACGTGCGTTTAGTAAAATAATAGAATAAATATATGTGTAATATTTTGGTATACGAGTTAAAAATATGAACGAACCGTGGACATCTAGTATTTTGTGTAATTCGTGCTATGTAAATCTTACTCGATGGACTAGGGGAAGAATGCGGTAAATACTTTAAAATTAATGTATTACAATGTTTTGTGGAATAAAACGTTTTAATTTTAGACTTCACGTGCACTTTGGATTTGGAGAAAGCCATTCATTCACGATACGGCCTGCTATTTTTGCCTAAGTTAATTGATTGGAGTAGGAAGTGTCCAAGTATAGCTAACAGCCTAATAACGGAAACATCAGCAAGTTCAACTGAGTACTCAACTCTGAGCGATTCAAGTTTGAGTCAGAAGTCATCGCTTTTCACACAGTTTCAACTCAATGATCTAGTGTGAGATTTGGAACTGACCAAAGATAAGGCAGAACTACTTGCATCTCGGATGAAACAGTACAATATGTTGGCCCCAGATGTTAACATATCATATTATAGAGTCCGTGATATACCTTACAAACAATTTTATACAACTGTGGATAACAGATGCTTTTGCAAGGACATTCCCGAATTGTTCGAGGAACTTAATCAAACATACAATTCAAAGGAATGGCGGTTACTTGTTGACAGCAGTAAAGAAAGTTTGAAAGCAGTACTTTTACACAACGGAAATCAGAAACCGTCGATTCGCTCTGCTCATGCTGTCAATACTAAGAAATCATACGAAACAATGGCTAAATTGATAAAATACATGAAATATGAACAACATGATTGGAAAATTTGTTGCGATTTAAAAGTAGTTGGTTATGTTATGCCTCTGGTATAGCCGATATTTTGCCACCACTGCATATTAAGCTGGGGCTCTTTAAAAATTTTGTAAAAGCCTTAAGGAAATATGGTAATTCACTCTCATATTTAAAAAGTTTATTTAAAAGTCTTTCTTTTCAAAAAATCGAAGAAGGCGTTTTTGATGGGCCTAAAATAAGGAAACTGATGAAAGATGTAAATTTCGAATCCTATTTGACGTCGGATGAAATTGCAGCATGGAGGTCGTTTAAGCTTGTAAATTTCCTTGGATCCAATTAAAGCCCGCAATATGAAACAATGATTAATGATTTGTTAAAAAATTATGAAAAAAATTGGTTAGAAATATATTTTTTTATATTTTTGTATATAACACATATGTATGTATTCTTCTAACTTATTTTTCGCTTTATGTATTCCAACAGGTGTAAATATGTCCCTCAAAATTCATTTCTTGCATTCTCATTTAAACTTTTTCCCCGAGAATCTTGGCGACGTAAGTGACGAACATGCCAAAAGGTTTCACCAAGAAATGAAGTCCATCGCGCGGCGTTACCAAGGGCACTGGGATGAAAGAATGATGGGCGATTATATTTGGTTCCTCATTAGAGAAACCGATTCCGAAATCTACAAACGTCAACAAAGAACTCACAATTACTTCTAATGAAACTTGTACATGTTAATAAACTCAAATGTACATAATATAAATTAAAGTAATAAATAAAATCGCTATTTAAACAGAAATTAAAAAAAGATTTTTTGAAATTCTCTTACCTCTACCAAAATGGCTATAATTTCTACATTTATCCATAGATAAATGCCCATTTTTCAAATAGGCATTATTCTTCGCTAGGATGCAAACTTTTAAAAAATGGAATAAAATATTTTTTTCGATTGTTTTCTTCTATTTTTGTATGTTTTTTGTCCCAGTTTTTTCTTTTTTTGCAAAAAATCTACTTTTTCCAATTTGTTTAATGACTGTTACTAAACCACTGTTTCTAAGTGAAAGAGATATTTCCAACATTGGTAGCCCACATTAATAGCTTTAATTTAACGCATAAGTCGACCTGATCGGGCATATACTCCAAAAATTTTAGTGCAAATACTAAGGGTACCTTCGACGATAATAGTATTTTTAATAAAAAATTAAAAAAAAAAAATTATCCATAAAAAATTTTTGGTTTTGATTTTATATAACAGTATGCCACAATTTACACAAAAAAAATGTTTGTTGCGTAGTGTAATCGAAGGGCCCACCGACAAATAAAAACGAATTCACAACAAAACCTTTGGGTCAGACATTTAAGAAAAATAAGAACTTTTTTAATCATACAATACAATACAACTACAATACAGATTCAACACAAACACTGAAAAAATATTGCAGATCAATAGAAAGACTGATAAAACAGACAGAACGATCGGCTTTTTTTTACAACATTAGGCATGTTTTCGTTACAAGCTAGCACTTTTAGTTTAGCACTTTGCAACGAAAACAACTGACTTCCACTAACTGGCACATAAGCAATAAGTGGCGGATTTTCACTATCTGGTAGCAATGGTGTCATGAGTTGCGAAGAAAGAACAGTGCGAAACAGACAAAAAATTCGTGAAAAGTATTTATAAAACATATATTTACTATTCTATGTTCAATTGTTTACACTCTTTTGCAAATATTAAAATAATTTCCCATTTTTGTTCTTCTTCTTCCCGTTAATTCACAATAATTGATAAAATCTCTCCAAAAATGGGATGCCATATTGCTAAATATAGGGTTCCCAATCTGGCAACATCATACACGATTAAGACATGAACACAAGCACCAAACTTCATCGGGAACTAATAGTGCTTAAAAGTGCTTAGCTCCCCATACAAATTAAGCACTTATGGTGTAACGAAAACACGCCTAATGTAGACAATTAGCAATCATCCCACTGCAGATATCACATTACACACAACAGATAGCAAAACTATTCATATGTGCACAAATGAAAAGATCGGTAGAGAAAATAGAGAAGAACATGAAAACAAAACTACTCAACTTAGAAATAAATAAAAGAGACACATGTAAACATAAAACAAACAAAACAGAATATATTAACCAACATACAGTGATAGAAAAAGCTCACGATTATTTGTTCGTCAAAAGTCAGCTAACGTATGGAATAATACTCTTGATGAATTTGTTCGTCACCATGACGAATCTCTGTTTCCAAAAACTTTCGTCCTCAGGATGATCACAGTTCATACCTACGATGAATCGAGTTCATTACCACGACGAATTACATTCATCACCACGATGAACACCATTCATCCCTACAATTAAGTGAGTTCATCACCACGACGACTGCCATTCATCACCACGACGAATCCCATTCATCTCTACGACGAATCCCAATCATCACCACGACGAACTCCATTCATCACCACGACTAATTCATGCCCCAACTATTTATATAATTTTCAATAAATAGTCTTCTGGTTTTTTAAGACCATTAAAAACGTAATGGAAAATAAACTTGACTGCTTTGCCTAGTTCAGTTGTGATTATTCGGTTCGAAACGCAGTTCTTATCAGGAAAGGCTGAAAGAAAACGAACGAGAAGTATTCATTACTTCTGATATTTTAAATCAAAAATAATCTCATCAAGTAATGTATTTGCCAACAGACGAATCCCATTCATCACCACGACGAATATCATTCATCACCACGACGAATTCCATTCATCATCACGACGAATCCTATTCATCACCACGACAGACTCCATTCATCACCATTATTAGAATTTTTAAATTGAACTTTTACAACAAATTATTTAACTAAGGCAATAGAACAGTACAATTAAGCACAAACTATAAATTTATTGCTTCGTTTTACCATATTTTCAGCAAAATGATCAAATAAATCTTTTCGTCGTGGTGATGAAACCTTATCGTTCCCTCGACGAATTTCGAAATCGCCAAAAACATGGGTTGATGATCGTGTTCGTTCTATTGAGGTACAAAAACATCGCATGTACCAAACTTTTCGTCACCAGTACGAAGATATATTAACGAAACTGATTCGTCATGGTGACGAACGGTTTTTCTATCAGTGTATCTGCAGATATAAGAAGTAGATGTAAAGGGTTTCCAACAAGAGGTGTTATTTTGGTATTCAAAGAAAAATTCAATTTTTTGCGATAAATGATCGAATGTTTATAAACGTAGCCGTGGTGGCCAAATGGCCACCACGGCCACGCTTACAGGACCATATCCTTTTCATGAAATTTTCCATAACCAAATCGTAAAGTGGCTGCCCTATGTTCTCGATAGCCTCACGAATTATATTGTTGAAGTCTTGAATCGACGCTGGGCTGTTGGCGTAGACCTTATCTTTCACGTGGCACCAAAGGAAGAAGTCGCAAGGTTTTAAATCACAACATCTCGGTGGCCAATTGTGATCACCTCTTCGAGAGATAACACGGTCCGGAAACTTTTCCCGTAACAGAGCAATGGTTTCGTTTCTTGTGTGGCACGTAGCGCCGTCTTGTTGAAAGTAAACGTTGTCCAGATCAATACCATCCAACTCTGACCATAAAAAATCATTACTCATCTCTCGATAGCGCAATCCATTCACCGTAACTGTTGATCCAACCTCATTTTCGAAAAAGTAAGGTCCAATGACCCCGCCGGACCATAAATCGCACCAAACAGTCACACGTTGAGGATCAAGAGGCTTCCCAACAATAACTCTTGAGTTTTTCGAGCCCCAGATTCGACAATTTTGCTTGTTGACGTAGCCACCGAGGTGGAAATGGGCCTCATCAGTCAAGATGATTTTGTATCGTTCGTATCGTTTTTTTGTTCGATCGTTTTGTATCGTTCGATGATCGTGTATCGTCCCATTTTTAGTAATGGCGTAGTTTCTACTTGGCAAATGTCGAAGAACAAAAGCTTCAAAAGTGACAGCTACCGAAATACCGGTTGATTCAAAATAATACCTCTTGTTGGAAAACCCGTTATAAGTATTCTTATAGATTGTATCGTGATTACAACAAACGGACGGACATGGCTAAATCGTCTTAGAATTTTACGACGATTAAGAATATATATATATATACTTTATATATCAAATTAATATTTAGAGGTGTTACAGACGGAGTGGCAAAATGAATATACCCCCATCCTATGGTGGAGGGTATAAAAATTGCCGTTATTGCCACTACCTCCTAAACAAAATTCCAAAAATAAAAATATGAAATATATATTTTTTTCATTGTTCAGCAGTTTCAATTGTACACCTTACACTTTTGATAAATTGCAAACTATTTATTTACTATATAGAGCGATGTTATAATAACATTTCGAGTCTAATGATATTCTAAATATAATAGATGATACGAGTATTCCACATAGACAATTGTCTGCACGAGCTTCAATATTTTTTATTATATGGCTTCGAAACCCCATCCCCCAACAGGATCTTCGTCGAAAGCGCGTGTGTGAAACGAAATGTCAATATTTGCATATTTCCACATTACCGCATTGATAGGATTTCAACAAAGCGTCCATTGTAAAGCCAAACAAGTAACGCTCGTCAATGGTACCCACATCTAGGAGTTCATCAAAAGTTGCAAAAATATTATTCCGTCTGGATGACGAGAACAAACAGCGATATAGCAACACTCAAATGAAAGCGAACAAATATTTTCAAAATATTGTTATCTTTTGTAGTCGTACGTACACTAACCGAATATAAAAAATAAAATTGTCAAAGCAAAATACAAATTTGTTTATTTGTATGTGATCTTAATGGTCCAGACACTTTACTCGGAATTGCAAATAAATCGTCTTACATTTTGCAGATAGCAAATTTGATTGTCCGCTATGAATCTCAAATTATAGTACTTAATGTATTTTTCTTTGGCGACGAAAGGTTTCCCCGCTGAATATATGAAAGTTCAATAAATGTAAAATTTTGTAAAAATAGGTAAACTTAAACCAAAATCTATAAAATTGTATTGAAAACTATTTCTATTATAAACTATTTCACATCTGCAAGAATTTTGGGGATTCGGATTTGCCAATTGCCCTTTTTCTCGTAAATCATGCAAATTTCGGATTTCACTTTCTTTTGTAATAGCACCTGCTTTTAGTTTGTAACGGGAATTCAAAATTGCTTCAGGTTTCACCATGGAGTGGTCAGACAATGCGAACCGCATCGCTGTTATAGCGATTTTTAAGAGTGGAATTTAAAAAAGAGACATTTTCAAAACGCTCCGTCCGCTGGGGATTAGTCGTATGTTCGTCTACCGGTGCATACAACTGTTTGAGGAGACTGGAGTTGTCAAAGACCGCCACCGGTCGAGACGCCCTCGTACTGTTCGAACGCCGCAGGCCATCAAAGCCGTCAAGTCAATAATTCTGTGAAATCCGCTTCGAAAACAGAAAATCATAGCCCATGAGATGAACATTACGCAAAAATCCATTAAAATGCAAACGTCTTTTAGTGAAGCACGCTGATCACTTGCATAGAAAAATCTTGTTCACCGTGCTAGAAAAATTTAACAAACATAATGATAGGGTGTATGCACGTTCGTCTAAGGAAGAATCTGAACTGATTTCAGAGGTCGAAAAAGTCCATCATCCAGTTTCAGTCATGGTTTGGTGGGGGGTCTCTTACGTAGAGATCACTGACTTCTATTTCTGTGAACAAGGGGTCAAAACATCGGCCAAAGTTTGCCAAGAAACCCGTTTGGAAGCTATTCTAAAACCAGGCATGGACTTTCCAGCAGGACTCTGCGCTGGCCCATTAGGCTAAAACGACACAGACATGTCTTCGAAACAATTTGCCAGCTTTCATTTCATCTGAAGAATGGCCCTCTGGAAGATCTAATTTTAGAGTAAATGGTCAGCCACAAAAGATACCCCAACATCAATTGTCTTAAGACTGCTTTTATTTGTGCTGTGGACACTTTTTCCATGGACGAGGTGCGTGATTGATGATTGGCCAGTGCGACCAGCCGAAGGCGGGCATTTCGAATAAATGCTTGCTTTTTGTTTACAATATATATTTTCATAAATATATATATTTTATAAATATATATAAGTATATGTACCAAATTTCAGCCACCTAACTTTTGTATTATAACGGGGTTTTCAACGGGGAAAAGTAGACCGACAGGGACAGCAAACGACGCCATATTTGTTGCCGCTCTTTTGACAATTCTCTTCAGTAAGGTTTGCCATTTCATGATGGAAAGATATAAGAGCCAACAACGAGTCGAAATTATTAAAATTTACTACCGAAATTCGGAGTTAGTGGCCTCAACGTTAAGAGCGCTACGTCCAATTTATGGTCGGCGTAATTGGGCCGTACTTCTTCCGTGATGATCAAGACCGGCACGTTACTGTGAATGAGAATCGCTACCGTTCAATGATAACCGAATATTTTTGGCCCCAATTGGATGATATGGACTTGGAGGACATGTGGTTCCAACAGGACGGCGCCACAAGCCACACAGCGAATGCCACAATCAATTTATTGGAAACCAAGTTTGGAGAACGTGTTATCTCACGAAATGGTCCAGTCGATTGGCCGCCTCGGTCGTGCGATTTGACGCCGTTAGACTATTTCCTGTGGGGCTACGTCAAGTCTATGGTCTATGCCAACAAGCCAGCGACGATTGATGAACTTCGTACGAATATCGTACGTGAAATTGCAGCAGTATCGGCCGATTTATGCTTGAAACCCGTCGAAAATTGGGTTCAGCGTTTGGACTTCTGCAAGCGTGCCCGTGGTGGCCATGCAAAAGAAATCGAGTTCCATACATAATGGCATCGAACGTACTTTCACAGGAATAATAAATTTCATTGATATCCAAAACCGTTTTTGTTTTATTTCAAAAAACTTTTGTAGCGCTCTTGTTGACGGACCCGATATTTGACGTCGGATGAAATTGCAGCATGGAGGTCGTTTAAGCTTGTAGTTTCAAATCTCCTTGGATCCAATAAAAGCCCGCAATATGAAACAATGATTAATGATTTGTTAAAAAATTATGAAAAATTGGTTAGAAATATATTTTTTTATATTTATGTATATAACACATATGTACGAGTATGTATGTATTCTTCCAACTTATTTTTCGCTTTATGTATTCCTACAGGTGTAAATATGACCCTCAAAATTCATTTCTTGCATTCTCATTTAAATATTCTCCCCGAGAATCTTGGCGACGTATGCGACGAACATGGGGAAAGGTTTCACCAAGAAATTAAGTCCATCGAGCGACGTTGCCAAGGGCACTGGGATGAAAGAATGATGGGAGATTATATTTGGTTCCTCATTAGAGAAACCGATTCCGCAATCTACAAACGTCAACAAAAAACTCACAATTACTTCTAATGAAACTTGTACATGTAAATAAACTCAAATGCACGTAATATAAATAAAAGTAACAAATAAAATCGCTATTTAAACAGAAATTAAAAAAAACATTTTTTGAAATTCTCTTACCTCTACCAAAAAGGCAATAATTTCTACATTTATTCATAGATTTTTTTCAAATTGGCATTATTTTCTTCGCTAGGATGCAAACTTTTAAAAAATGGAATAAAATATTTTTTTATTGTCGTCCCAGGAAATTTTTATTTTTTTTTTTTTTTAAATCTATTTTTTTCAATTTGTTTAATGACTGTTACTAAACCACTGTTTTTAAGTGAAAGAGATATTTCCAACATTGCCCACATTAATAGCTTCAATTTAACGTATAAGTCGACCTGATCGGGTATATACTCCAAAAATTATAGTGCAAATACTAAGGGTACCTTCGACGATATTAGCATATTTAATAAAAAAAAATTTAAAAAAATTTATCCATAAAAAATTTTTGGTTTTGATTTTATATAACAGTATGCCACAATCTATACAACAAAATAATTTGTAGGTCTAGGACACAAAAAAAATATGTTTTTGTTGCGTAGTGTAAGCACCCCTGTTCTGGTACTCACTTCACATTCATCTCACTTCTCACCTTTACTTCACAGGACGAATAGCGAGGTGTCTGGCAACTGCAGAAAGTATTGGCTGCTAACAACAAATGGCTCATATGGGTGGGGTCCCGCCATTTGGTTCGATCCCGCCCATTTTTTAACTGCCACCAGATACACATGCACAGAATTACAGCACTCTCGTGAACAAATTGTGCAAGATATGTATATCGATTTAAAAATTTGGCTTATATGTACGGGCCCACGCCCATTCGTCCGATTCCGACCATTTTTGGACCAATCAAGTAGACTACCACCAGACACATATACATACACAAAATAACGGCACTCTTGATAAGAAATTGTGCAAGATATCTCAATTTTAAAATTTGTCTTGATATATCGAAAATTAAAGTACCCTATTTCAAGAAGATCGGTCCAGCCGTTTAGACGTCTATACGGTACAAACAAACCAACAAACAAACACATTCTTCTTTATATATATAGATTTAAAAATATCTTTTCCCAATATATTTTCATTCAAAAATATCAAAATAGGCGATTTTGCCCCGTGTATAACTTCAAATTGCCATAGCTTTTGTCGCAGAGTATATCTGATAGTAATATTATTTTATCAAATAGAAAATGTTGTTGTCGGTCCAGAAAAGATAATGAGAAAGGCTCTAATATATAACGATTTCTAGGAAAGAAGATTTCGGGGGAAGAATTAAAAAAAAATGTCAAACGCAGACAAACACTTAAAGATCCATGAAATATTTAAACATTAACATACATATTTCAATTTGTAGGTAGTGCCATAAGAGCAAATCCCACAATTCCCAAATCAAATTAAAAAATGCCCAAACAACGGATTTTTCTAATTCTTCCCTAGTACTACTATACTGAAAGCCTGGCTAACTCCGGCTAAAAAGGTAACGGATTTCATATTCTTGTTTAGCGATTGTCGAAAATGTGGTTTTATTAGCTAGGTTGGACAAAATGTTGTGTAGTTTTGAAATTTGCATAAAAATATTGTAGGTTGGAGAAGGGTGGCAACGATGCCAGTGACAATTTTTAACTTGTTTTTTCTTCGAAAACATTGCTCTAGAAGTTTTCTTTAAGATTAATATAAATAGGTTATACGTTAAATACCTCTTTCTATATGTCCAAAATACCATACCGTCGGTTTAATGCTATTTTGTTCCATACGCCATTTTGTATGAACGGAGAAAAACACAATTTATTGTTTAAGTAAAAACGGGACTGAAGAGTTACACACTTTTTATTCCATAGTGTTCAAAACAGTGTTTGTATGATTCTTATGCATTTCTATGCCATTACATTAAAAAATAAGTAAGTTATAACAATTTTTGTACTACATGGACCACAAAGAAGGTCGGTGCGGAAATAGAGTAATTTACATATTGTGATAACGGTTTTCTGCTAAAGAAATGGCGGAATTATTTCCCTTTTTTATACCCTCACTTTAGTGTGACAAGGGTATATATCATTTGCTACGAAAAAAAGTGTAACACATCGAAGGAGTGACCTAAGACCCCAAGTATGTTCGGAGGAAAACCGTTTTGGGTCATTATACCCTCACTTTAGTGTGACGAGGGTATATATCATTTGCTACGGAAAAAAGTGTAACACATCGAAGGAGTGATCTAAGACCCTAAGTATGTTCGGAGGAAATCCGTTTTGGGTCGTTTTAAGTCGAATGAGCAATGTCCGTCCGTCTGTCTGTCTGTCTGTCTGTCTGTGTGTCTGTCTGTCTGCTGGCTGGTGCGCACGATAACTCTCAAAACGAGTAACCGATTGACTTCAAATTTGGTATGTGGTAATATTTTTTTCTATCTCCGGCTAAGTTCGAAGATGGGCCATATTGGTCCATTCCTTCTAGTACCGCCCCCACAAAGGGTTAAAATGTTGTGAAATATTGATTCTTTAATAACTACTATACTACTTATTCTAATCTTCTGAAATTCCACACATAGTATTAGTTTATTAGTCGCTATCAACTCGAGAAAAATGGGCGAAGTTGCCACGTCCCTTTAGGTACCTCCCACACCAATGCACCGTTTTGCACCAAAAATTAACAGCTTATAACATTTATAACGGTGTATAAAAATACTTGAAATTTTGCACAGTGTTATGCTTTTATATTGCCTACAGTCCAGAGAAAAATGGGCGTTGTTGCCACGCCCCTTTTGGTACCTCCCATATGAAGGTACCATTTTGCACCAAAAGTTAACAGCTTATAATATTAATACAAGTGTATATTAATACTTGAAATTTTGTACAGTGTAATGTTTTTATAGTGAAAAATGGGCGTTATCGCCACGCCCCTTTTTGTACCTCCCACACAAAATGGCCAAATCATACCACAATTTAATATCTCATAACGTTTATACCAGTGCACATAAACGCTTATAATTCGGCGCAGTGCAATGAATTTAAAGTATCTACTGTTCAGCGAAAAATAGGTGTATTTGTAAAACCCCTTTTGGTAGCTCCCACACAAATTGACAGAATAATTTGTGTAATATTCTATATTACATCACTCACAAAGTGACACAAATTGACAGAATAATTCGTGTAATATTCAATATTACATTACTCACAAAGTGAGGGTATACCTTAGTCAGTTTACCCGACTGAAACTTTCTTACTTGTTTTAAGTCGAATGAGCAATGTCCGTCCGTCTGTGTCTGTCCGTCTGCTGGCTGGTGCGCACGTTAACTCTCGAAAGGAGTAACCGATTGACTTCAAATTTGGTATGTGGTAATATTTTTTTCTATCTCCGGCTAAGTTCGAAGATGGGCCATATTGGTCCACTCCTTCTACTACCTCCCCCACAAAGGGTTAAAATGTTGTGAAAAATTTATTCTTTAATAACTGCTATACTACTTATTCGAATCTTCTGAAATTCCACACATAGTATTAGCTTATTAGTCGCTATCAACTCGAGAAAAATGGGCGAAGTTGCCACGTCCCTTTTGGTACCTCCCACACAAATGCACCGTTTTGCACCAAAAGTTAACAGCTTCTAACATTAATAACAGTGTATAAAAAAACTTGAAATTTTGTACAGTATTATGCTTTTATATTACCTACAGTCAAGGGAAAAATTGGCGTTGTTGCCACGCCCTTTTTGGCACCTCCCACACTAAGGTACCTTTTTGCACCAAAAGTTAACAGCTTATAACATTAAAACCAGTGTATAAAAATACTTGAAATTTTGTACAGTGTAATATTTTTATAGTGTCTATAGCCCTGTGAAAAATGGGCGTTATCGCGAAAAAATAGGTGTATTTGATAAACCCCTTCTGGTACCTCCCACACAAATTGACAGAATAATTCGAGTGATATTAAATATTACATTACTCACAAAGTGTGGGTATACCTTAGTCGGTTTACCCGACTGAAACTTTCTTACTTGTTTAATTCCTCCAACAGTACATTGTCTGTAAGAGCCGTTGAGATTGTTACAATGCAAGGGCAATTACAACAAATTCATGACTTTGGAGATGCTACCCATACAGACTATAAACACAACACGACATTTGAACTCAAAAGCTGATCTTGACAATCTCTCACAGAGCCTATAATCTTCTAATTGGAAAAAATAGAAAACAAATACTGGTTGTTTTTTTAGACGTGTGGTTTTCAGGAAGAAATAAAACGCATATAATTTAATGTTATGGCCAAGAATTTAGCTTTATTATAAAGAACAAGTGGCCGCCGCGGCTGGTTCGAATAAATTCCAGCCGAGAGGCCCAATTCGATTACTTTTTGCAGCATTTGGGGCTTTATGTCTGCAATAACGAGCGAATGCTCTCTTCCAAGGCGTCAGTTGTTTCGGGCTTATCTGCTACTTCACATAAGCGAATTCACATAACCCCACAAAAAATAGTCCTGCGGTGTAAAATCGCACTACCTTGGAGGCCACGCCACAGGCCCACGACCCGAAATAGTGCGGCCACCAAAAGTTTCTTTCAATAAATTGACTGTATGGCATGTAGCGCCGTCTTGTTGGAACCAAAGGTTGTCCACATTAACATCCTCCATTTCAGGCACAAAAGAGTCATTAATCATGGCTCTATAACGTTCCCCATTGACTGTAACATTATGGACGGCTTTATCTTTGAAGAAATATGGACAAATGATTCCTTCCATAGAGATTCTGCCCATAGAGCACACCAAACATTGACTTTTTGTGGATGTAATAGGGTCTAAAACAATAGCTTGTGTGGGCTGTGATAGGGTCTAAACAATAGCTAGGGTCTAAACAATAGCAAATGCGACAATTTTGTTTATTACGTACTCATTCATCCAAAACTGAGCTTCATCGCTGAACAAAATTTTCATGTGAAAATCGGGATCGCTGGCCATCTCTATTTGGACCCATTCACCGCGCTTGACGGTCGTTCGGCTACAATTATTGCACGAGTTGGATTTTATAAGCCCGCAAACCAAGATCCTTCCGCATTATCTTCCATAAAGTGTATGGGCACAACTCCAATTGTAACGCGCGATGGCGAATGGACTCATTCGGGTCTTCTTCTAGTGTAAACGTGGTGTGAAACCGATCCATGGTTGCTCGAACTACCGACTCTGCTGAGCGATTATGTCGACCGAATATTGGGCGAAGCGCGCAGTGCGTCTCGCGAACCCAACCATTATTTTGGTAGTAAATTTGCACGATTTGCAAACGTTGTTCCGGAGCAAGTGTATGTATCATGAAATGGAAAACCAAACTGAGCATAACTCAAGTGACAGCAGTCAAAAATACCAACTCCGAAAAACATATTGCCAGATTGAAAACCACACGTCTACAAAAACACCCTTTATTTAATTTTTTACACTTGCAAATGCTATACCCGTACTTCTGCATTTTTCTAATGGCGATCTTGTTCCTGAAAAAAATTGTACCCCGTCGATTTGAAATATTAGAAAATAGTTGCACCTCTTAAGTTGAAATAATGTAGTCCCTCGAATTTAATTTAGCTCCAATTTTGTGTTAGAAAAGAGCAGTTTTCGTGAAAAAGGTAAAGAAAATGCTGTATTTTTCCAGAAACGAAGTGGCCATAAGTGTTCATTTCGTAGTTATTTATGTATCTTTTTGTAAATATAGAGACATTATTTTAATAGATGCTTGCATTAACGTCTCATCATTCTACCCATTCGCAATAGTTTTTGGATCCATCAGTAATAAAGTAACGACTGCAAGTGAAGGAAAGCAGCAGAACCAAACTAACGACTACATACAATACACAAAAGCCGACTGGAAAGTTAACATTTTCTATATTCACCACGAGTGGGTGATGTGAGCCACCCCCAAAAGTAACAGAAACAGAGCTGCCAACATAAATGGGCGAGAACAACCACCCACCGTTGGGTGGGCACATTGAAAGAGAGCGTTGTCAAATGTTGTAAACAGTGTGACGCTAACAGTGAGAACGGAACATGCGCATTCCAATAACAGCAAATACTAAATGGTCAGCTGTAATATTCTCTGTAAACGTAAATACTTCTGTTAGTGGATTGAATTAACATTCTGTTGCGATTGAGTTAACATTATCAAGACTATGTTCGACAAACATTTGAGTTACGTGGGAAATATTTAAAATATTTACTTCAAATGTTAAATGCCTTAACATCTACTCCAACATGTCTCTGTATGCAGTAAAATATATGTTTTTATATTAGGTTCTTTGTAAACTAATGTTAGATCCATTAACATTTTTGTATTTCTTCGGCGGGAAGAAATATGCAATAGCGTTTTTAAGTCTGGAAGAACATTTTTCGTATTTTTTTGCGGGTAGATATTTTCTTTAAGGTTTCAAGAAATATGTGAAATGTGTTTCTTTGTATAGCGTGATCCATTTCGAGGTTCCCTACTTTTTTAAAGAAAAAAATGTTTATTATCATTTGAAAGAACATTCTTTGGCATTTATTTTTTGAAGATTATGTCTATCAAATGTTGGCCGCGGCTACGTCTCAGATGGTCCATCCGTTGAGTCCAATTTTCGATGACTCGTTCGAGCATTTCGACTGGTAACTGGCGAATGACACGCGTGATGTTTTGCTCCAAGGCCTGAATTGAAGCGGGTTTGTCCGCATAAACTTTAGACTTTACATATCCCCACATGAAAAAGTCTAACGGTGTGAACTCACACGATCTTGGTGGCCAATCGACCGGCCCAAAACGTGAAATTATCTGCTCAACGAAGTGTTCTCTCAATAAATCCATTGATTGATGCGATATGTGGGAAGTGGCGCCGTCTTGTTGAAACCAAATGTCGCCGAGATCACGAGCTTCAATTTCAGGCATCAAATAGTCGGTTATCATGGCACGCCATTGACGGTTATGTTCTCACCGGCATCATTTTTGAAGAAATATGGACCGATGATTCCACCGGCCCACAAACCACACCAACCCGTTGTTTTTTCTGGATGAAGTGGCGGCTCTTGAATCTCTTCAGGTTGCTCTTCGTCCCAAATGCGGCAATTTTGCTTCTTTACATACCCATTGAGCCAGAAATGGGCCTCATCGTTGAACACAATTTGGCTCGAAAACGTCGGATCTTCTTGGAACTTTTCAAGAGCCCCTAGAACGAAGCGATGTCGCTTGGGAAGGTCGGGCGGCTTCAGTTCTTGTACAAGCTGTATTTTGCGTGTTGGACGTGGTCTATTCGGTCGAATATTATCCAATAATGAATGCTGGGTCTCAAGATGGGTGATGGTGTTGCGAATAGTACGCTCAGTAGGCCGATTATGTTGACCATAAGTTGAGCGAAGTGCACAAAACACATTCCTCACAGAACGTGAATTTTCGTAATAAAGTTGAACGATTTCTAAACGTTGTTCAGGCGTAAGTCTTTCCATGATGAAATGCCAAAAAATACTTAACAAAAATAATATGACAGCATGACACGACTCACACGTGATCTGTCAAAAAAAGGCTATTGAAAAAAGTATCTCTACTTGGATCACCCGTTATTACTACTATATTATGTATAGATATTGATTATACCATTTAACAATGGCAAATGAAACAAGTAGAACAATCGATAAAGAATAAAACGTGATCTAATTTAAGAGATTAATAATGTTAATTTATTTTAATTTGTGTGCATTTATCAAAAGGTCCTATCGTCCAATAGCCCACTGTAAACTGGTAACATTAACACCTACACACGTGAAACTAATGTTAGCTCCACTCACATCAGACAAAGGGACAATCCAAGTCTTTAAAATTATATTTTAATTGCATTCAACCTATATTCTCCCAAAAATATGTTTGTATATAACATTTTCTTATTCTATCCTAAAAATGTTATGTTAGGTTCAATGCTAACCAATGTATTCATTTATGGAGAATGTAAAAGCAACACATGAAATTTACATTTGTGATTTTATTTTTCATATTTCAAATGTTAATCCGGAAACTGGATGTGGGTTGATTGTGGGCTTCCAATGTTTACATTTCAGTTACATTTAACATTTACCTCATAAAATCCGTTCTCAACACAACTGGAGAAGATACATTAGGGGGCAATATGCAAACACCTGTTCCACCCACCACCACACCAAAAGAATAACATTGAATTTCTGTTCCCATTCACAAAAAATCCTTGAAAATACATTGTTTTACCATTCATTACAGTATATTTGGGAATTGAAAAAATATGACAGCGATTTTTCTCTGTTTCAATGGCCAGACACACAGAGTGGGAAGATGCACGTGGATATTATTTGGGACATTTTAGTGACATTTCCACATTTTCATTGTTAAAGTTTAAAAAGTTAAATTCTGAATAAGTCCATGTGTTACGAAAAAAAAAACATTTTCACAGAATGAATTTAGATCATTTTGGTTAAAATTACACAGAATATGACCACCTCTCCCGGAGATGAGCATTCATGATTGTTCATCTCCCATAATTGATTTTCGGAATTCGTACTTTGTGGTATAACCACAGGAGAAATTACCCAATTGTGGTAACCTCTATCTGAGAGGAATAATAATAATAATTAAAACAATAAAAACTTCTAGTGAATGTGGAAAATCATTTCATTAAAACAAGAAAAAATTCTTGTGAATAATAAATGTATTTTGGTATATAAAAATTTTGGCGGAAAATCAACATATGCACCACAAAAAATTTTGTTCTTTAAAACAAGAAAAAGTTCATTGACTCAAATAATGTTTAAAACAATTTAGAAAGTTTCAATCGAGTAATGTACGTTATATAGAACATGGTAACCTGTGTTGAAGTCTGCAAAGTGGAATAATTTTTCTCAATTCATAGTTATGGCAAAAGTAGTACCAAATACAGAATATGAAAAAAAATTTATGATTGCTATTGGAGGGTTGTGTTATAATGGATCTGTCAATTTGACAGAATTGATACTTCAACGACATGGCACTATACGGAATTATAAGCATTTTTCGTGCACTGGTATTAAAGTTATAAGTACATAGTTAAATTTTGGGGCAAAAAGGTCAATTTGTATGGGAGGTACCAAAAGGGGCATCCCAATAAATCCCACTTTTCACTGGACTCTAAGTACTATAAAAGCATTACATAGTACCAAATTTCAAGTATTTGTGTGCACTGGTATTAAAGTTAAAAGCAGTTAACATTTGGGGCAAAATGGTCCATTTGTGTAGAAGGGACATTTGGGGCGAAATGGTCCATTTGGGTAGCAGGTACCAAAAGGGGGTGCCAAAAATGCCCACTTTTCACTGGACTTAGGTACTATAAAAGCATTACACAGTACACAATTTCAAGTATTTGTGTGCACTGGTATTAAAGTTAAAAGTAGTTCATTTTTGGGGCAAATGGACTATTTGTGTGGAAGGTACCAAAAGGGGTGGCGACACTTCGCCGATTTTTCTCAAAGTGATATCGACGGATAAACTATTACTATGTGAGGAATTGCAGATGATTCGGATAAGTAGTATACAATTTATTAGAGAATCTATATATAACTAACTTTTAACCCATTGTGAGGGAGGTACTAGAAGGAGTGGACCAATATGGCCCATCTTCGAACTTAGCCTGTGATAGAAAACAATTTTATCACGTACCAAATTTGAAGTCAATACGTTACTCCTTTCGGGAGTCATCGTGCTCTCCAGCCAAGCAGACAGACGGACAGACATACTCGTACAGACGAACGGACATGGCTCAAATGATTTAAAAAGTCCTTAAACGTATTTCCGCCGAACATACTTAGGAGTTTAGGTCACTCTTTTGATGTATTACACTTTTGACTCGTAGCAAATTATATATACCCTCCTCCCTGTAAGGTGAGGGTATAAAAATAACAGGTTAACCAATGTTATTTTCCAAAACCTTTTTCTTAAAAAGTTACATTATCGAATACATACATGACTAACATTCCTTCCATAATAACTTTCGCGGAAATATACCGCCAATTTACCAGAGTCTACTGATTCTAGTACTGGTTATAACGGGTGATCCAAGTAGAGATACTTTTTTCAATAGCCTTTTTTTGACAGATCACGTGTGAGTCGTGTCATGCTGTCAAGTTATTTTTGTTAAGCATTGTTTGGCATTTCATCATGGAAAGACTTACGCCAGAACAACGTTTACAAATCGTTCAACTTTATTACGAAAATTCACGTTCTGTGAGGAATGTGGTTCGTGCACTTCGCTCAACTTATGGTCAACATAATCGGCCTACTGAGTGTACTTTTCGCAACACCATCACCCATCTTGAGACCCAGCATTCATTATTGGATAATATTCGACCGAATAGACCACGTCAAGCACGCAGTGAAGAAAATGTAGCGGCCGCCCAGCAAAATTTCTCATTACCAAATAATCCGACGAGTAAGCAAAGTTCGATAATGGTAAGTACTTATCATTTAGCCACTTTTCTCATTATTTTAACATGGGGATGTCATTGGAGGAAAGTACTTCCCAAAAGCATACAATAAAGTAGCATAATAAGTACTTATTTATAGCTCGATTTTATGTACTTGAATAATGCATTACCAATAAGTTATAAAATAAGTAGTAGATATGTAGAAATGGTCATTTAAAAAGATTTTTTGCATATTGTCCCGCATATTTCTCGAAACAAACAATTTCCTCATGTAAGTATTTTCATTCAAATCTGCAGGTATTGTTTGAAACATGTTGATAAATCTACATGAATATAAATCATATACATAAATATAAATAAATCTTGTACAATACCCCACATATAGCCAAAATTGCATTATATTAAAATTTGCCAAAATGATTTTGATAGCAAAAAATCACTTATTTCTGTTATTATTGGTAAGTCATTATTAATAAGCCGAAAGTAATGCAGCGAATAATGAGATGTCATTACTTGGTAATGCAGGGAATAATGACAGGTACTTACCAAGATTTTGCTGGGCGTAGCTGAGAGTGTACACGAAGACCGTGGAGAGTCGAGTCGGCGCCGTTCGCAGCAACTCGGACTGACGTATGGAACGACTTGGCGCATTTTACGTCGAGATCTTAAATTGAAAGCATACAAAATACGCCTGACCTTCTCAAGCGACATCGCTTCGCTCTATGGGCTCTTGAAAAGTTCCAAGAAGATCCGACGTTTTCGATCCAAATTTTGTTCAGCGATGAGGCTCATTTCTGGCTCAATGGGTATGTAAACAAGCAACATTTCCGCATTTGAAACGAAGATCAACCTGAAGAGATTCAAGAGCTGCCACTTCATTTAGAAAAAAAAACGGTTTGGTGTGGTTTGTGGGCCGGTGGAATCATCGGTCCATATTTCTTCAAAAATGATGCCGGTGAGAACGTAACCGTCAATGGCGACCGTTATCGTGCCATCATAACCGACTATTTGATGCCTGAAATTGAAGCTCGTGATCTCTGCGACATTTGCTTTCAACAAGTCGGCGCCACTTCCCACACATCGCATCAATCAATGGATTTATAGAGAGAGCACTTCAGTGGGCAGATAATTTCACGTTTTGGGCCGGTCGATTGGCCAACAAGATCGTGTGATATCACACCGTTAGACTTTTTCCTGTGGGGATATGTAAAGTCTAAAGTTTATGCGGACAAACCCGCTTCGATTCAGGCCTTGGAGCAAAACATCACGCGTGTCATTCGCCAGTTACCAGTCGAAATGCTCGAACGAGTCATTGAAAATTGGACTCAACGGATGGATCATCTGAGACGTAGCCGCGGCCAACATTTGATAGACATAATCTTAAACAAATAAATGCCAAAGAATGTTCTTTCAAATGATAATAAACATTCCCCATTCAATTTGAATTTTCTGTGTTTTTTTCTTTAAAAAAGTACGGAACCTCAAAATGGATCACGCTATATTAGGACATAGCTCTGATCTGATCAATATTTGGTATAAGTTATTTAGAGTTAAATGCCCCAACCAATATTGATGGATGAGGTATGCCATCATAGGACTACTTCAGAGAAATATACTAATTTGGAGATAACCATTAGTACAAAACACTACTTAGTATGCAATAAGTAGAGTTATCAGCTTCCTAGTAGAGGGTCAGTTGGGTTGTATACTACTTAGTAAAATGGTTAATCGAAGTCCAGTTGAGTTATCTACTCCTTAGTAGGCTGTCAGCAGGGTTATATACTCCTTGGTACAGTACCAGTTGGGTTATCTACTCATTGGTTGAAGATAAATTGGGGTATCTACTCTGTAGTAGAGGATCAGATGGGTTATTATACCTTAGTTGATGTCAAATTGGGTTATCTACTCCTTAGTAGAGATCCATTTGGGTTATCTACACCTTAGTGGACGATGAGTTGGGTAATTTACTACTTAGTAACATGGCCGTTGGGCTAGCAACTGCTTCATATACGTTCTGCTGAGTTATATACTCATTAGTGGGCGGTTACTTTGGTTATATATCACTTATTAGAGGTCCAGTTGGTTTATATACTCCTTAGTAGAGGGCCAGTTGGGCTACATATTCTTTAGTAGTGGCCAGTTAGGTTATATACTCCTTAGTAGGGTCCAGTTGGGTTATCTACGCATAAGTAGACGGTGGGGTTATCTAAATACTTCTTAATTGACAACAAATTGCTTATCTACTCCTTAGTGAGGGCCAGTTGAGTCATCTGCACTAGAGTTGTGTAGTTCGTGAACGAACTAGTTCAATTGAACGGGTCACTTTACTGAACATTACAAACTAGTTCACACAACTCGTTAATTTCAGCTCAGTAGTTCAACCCTTTCATTTCGTTCTCTCTTCTCAGCTGTTATGTGTTGTTTCTATTTGTATGTCATCATGAATGTAGGATTCTTCCTATACAAACTCGTTTGTATATTCAATTTATTCCATTTATGTTCCAATTAGATTCCTTTAATAGCGGCTGATTTGAACTGGTGATCTGAACGAAGCGAACTGCAGAAATAAAGAGCTGGTGAGCTAAAGAGCTGGTGAGCTAAAGAGCCGGTGAGCTAAAGAGCTGCTAAGCTAAAGAGTTGAAGTGAGCTGGTGAACTAAATGAACGAACTACTGAACTAAAAAGAGCGATCACTTAAAAGAACCAAAATGCCCAACTCTTATCTGCACTTTAGTTAATGGTAAATTGCAATATCTATTCCTTAGTAAAAGGCCAGTTTGGTTATCTACACCTATAGTGGAGGGCCAGTTGGTTACATGGTCGTCATTAGAGGACCACTATCTACTCATTATTAGAGGACCAGTGGCGTCATCTACTAGTTAGTTGAGGACGAATTGGTTTATACAGTTGACAACAAATTGCCTATCTACTCCTTAGTGAGGGCCAGTTGGGTCACCTGCACCTTAGTTGACGACAAATTGCAATATATACTCCTTAGTAAAAGGCCAGTTAGGTTACCTACATCTACAGTAGAGGGTCAGTTGGTAACATGATCCTCAGTAGAAAACCTCTTTGGTTATCTACGCCTTAGTTGTAGACAAATTTGGTTATCTACTTCTTATTAGAGGGCCAGTTGCGTCTTCTACTAGTTAGTTGAGGACGAATTGGGATATACAGTTGACAAGAAATTGCTTATCTATTCCTTAGTGGGGGCCAATTGGGGCACCTGCACCTTAGTTGACGACAAATTTCAATATCTTCTCCTTAGTAAAAGGCCAGTTAGCTTATCCACACATATAGTGGAGGGCTAGTTGGTTACATGCTCCTCAGTAGAGGACCACTTGTGTTATCTACGCCTTAGTTGTAGACAAATTGGGATATCTGCTCCTTATTAGAGGGCCAGTGGCATCATCTACTAGTTAGTTGAGGACGAATTGGGTTATACACGCCTTAACAGAGGACCAGTTTCCGAAGCTTAAATGATTACCCGGTACAAGATGGAAAAATATGATGAAATATGCGCGCAGTGGACTTTGAAAACAACTTTCATCAGTTTTTTGGGAATGTTGTTTTATTGTGGATAACATTCAATGAAAATACCTTAAAATTTTATGAAAATATCTCTAGGCGATTCCGAGTTATGACCATTCAAAGTTTCTCTTTTTTACTAATAAATGCAAATAAAATTGAGATGATAAAATGTATATACAGGGTGGCTGATGAAAGCTGCTACCAAAAAAAATGTAATAACTTTTTTTCTATTTAATGAATCTGGTTAATTTTTTTTTTATTTTGCAGATTGATTTTTAGATTTAACAAAAATGGATATCTGGGACACTGAAACAAGAATTTGGATTGTCCGCCGATATTACGCACTGAAGTCCGTAGTTTCGGTTCAAAGAGAGTATAGGGGCACGTTTGGCGGCAATCCTCCGAGCAGATGGACCATAAAGAGACTTGTTAACAATTTTTCCGAGCATGGGACAGTCAACAGAAGACCTTACCATCGAAACCCTTCAGTTCGGACGGAGGAAACAATTGCTGCTGTAGCTGATGCCATACAAAACAATCCAAGAGTTTCAACAAGAACCTTATCTGCTCAAATGGGTATAAGCAGACAGTCATTGCAGTCAATTACATATGCACAAAGATTTGGAGTTATTCCCATATAAAATTCAAATGGCCAACAAAGTGAACTCAGCAGACTTCCCGATTCGCTTGGAATTTTTCCAGAAGATGCTTCAAATGGTGGAAGAGGACGGAAACATGTTGAACTGTCTTTTCATGTCTGACGAGGCCCATTTCGATTTAAACGGCAACATAAACAAACAAAATTGTCGAATATGGAGTGCTTCCAACCCACAGATACTCCATGAGACGGAATTGCATCCACTTCGTGTCACAGTGTGGTGTGCAGTTTCATCACGCTGCATTGTCGGGCCCTACTTCTTCGAAGAAAACGGTCACACCGTTACAGTTACTGGAGGCCGTTACTTGAGCATGTTGAGAGAGTTTTTCTATCCAGAATTACGCCGAATGAGAATTTCTTTCAACTTTGTGTGGTTTCAGCAAGATGGTGCAACTCCTCACATAGCCCGGCCTGTTATGACAGAATTGCGGCGAAAATGTCTCCTTAGTAGAAGGCCAGTTAGGTTATCTACGCCTTAGGAGAAGGCCACTTGGGTTATCTGCTCCTTAGTAGATGCATAGTTGTGTTATATACGCCTTAAAGGACAAGTTGGGTTATCTATTGCTAAGTTGAGGATGAGTTGGGATATCTACTACTTAATAAAATGCCGTTGGTTTATCTACTGCTTATTTTTTGTCCAGTTGAGTTATCTACTCTTTAGTAGGCGGTCAGTTGGGTTATCTACTCCTTAGTAGATGGACAGTTGGAATACTTACTCCTTAATAGAGACCAGTTGGGTTATCTTCTCCTTAGTAGAAAGTCATTTGGGTTATCTACGTCTTAGTTGACGACCACTTGGGCTATCTGCTCCTTAGTAGATACCAAGGGTGGTTAAATTGTAAGGGCCGATGTTAAATGTGAACCACGCCTAAACGTCAAGTTTTTTCTGCATTTCATTTGACATTTCTCAATCTCAGACTAACTCAATTTGAACCATGGAAAGATACACAATCGAGCAACGCGTTAAAGTTTTTTAAGCCTTTTACGAAAATGGGCGTTAAAATCAAAATGCATTTCGTGCACTTCGAGATGTTTTTTTGATCAGCATAATCGACTAAATGTGTCCACAATCGGGAGAACCGGGTCTGTAGGAGATGTGAAAACACCAGTGCATGCTCGCCCAGTTTGTTTGGTTCGGCTTATGGGCTGGCGACGTCATCGGGCCATACTTCTTCGAAATGAGGCCGGTCAGGCAGTTACTGTGAATGGTGTTCGCTATCGTGAGATGATAACGAACTTTATATGGTCCGAATCGGAAGATATGGATGTGGACAATATGTGGTTTCAACAGGACGGTGCCACTTGCCACACAGCTAACGAAATAATGGCTCTTTTGCGCAACAAATTCAATGGTCGTGTTATCTCACGTCGTGGCGATGTCAATAGGCCGCCAAGATCATGTGATTTGACAGCGTTGGACTTCTTTCTTTGGAGTTATTTGAAAGAAAAGGTGTACGTCGATAAGCCAGCAACAATTCAAGAGCTAAAGGAAGAGATAATTCGACACATTAACGGCATAGAACCTCAATTATGTCTCAGCGTCATGGAAAATTTGTACCATCGGATGGAGGTGAGCCGCCGAGGTCGCGGCGGCCATTTGGCCGATATTTTGTTCCATACATAATTGAACAATACCGATGTTATCATAATAAAAAGAAATGACAATAATTTCCTAAAAAATTGTTTTTTATTCAAAATCAACATCAGCCATTAAAATTTAACCACCCTTTAGTTGAGTTATCTACTCCTTAGTATAGGTCTATTTGGGTTATCTACTCCTTAGTAGAGGGACAGTAGGTTTACTTACTGCTTAGAAGAGGCCAGTTGAGTTATATACTCCTTTGTAGAAGTCCAGTGGGGTTAATGACGCCTTAACGGACGACAAGTTTGGTTATCTATTCCTTAGTTGAGGATGAGTTGGGTTATCTGCTACTTAATAAAATACCGTTTGTTTATCTATTGCTTAACATAGGTCCAGTTGAGTTACCTAGTCTTTAGTAGAGACAAAGTTGGGTTATCTCTCCCATTTAATGGTCAATTGGGTGTAGGTATATTGTCGAAAAATATTTATTTAATTTTGTATATCAAACAATAAACATTTGAAAATTTTAAAACTGCGTGTATCCACCACAATTGGCGATCCTGCTACGTTAATAGTAACGCTTACATATTAATTACATTACATATGTAAATTTGTGCAAAGGATGTTAAGGAAATAGCCGATAATATTAGTACGCTGAATACAATATTACAAGAATCACCTGAGCGATAATTGTTGTGGATTTCGGAGCAATAACAAACCAAGCCAACCCAAAATAGGCAGAGGCGACGACCATTCGTTTTGAAGTTTGTTAAAAAATATTTATTCAATTTTCAAACAATAAACATTTGAAATGTTAAAACGGCGTGTCTCCACTACATTGGGTTGTCTACTTTAGAAGATCAGTTGGGTTATCTACTCCTTAGTTGACAACAAATTGGTTATCTACCCCTTAGTACAGGGCCATTTGGGTCATGCGGATCTAAGTTGACGAAAAATTGCAATATCTACTCCTTAGTAAAAGGCCAATTGGGTTATCTACATCTTAGTTGAGGGCCAGTTGGTTCCATACTCCTCAGTAGAGGGCCAGTTGGGTCATCTACACCTTAGTTGATGATAAATTGCAATATCTACTCCTTAGTAAAGGGCCAGTTGTGTTACCTACACCTTAGTAGAGGGCCAATTTGTTACATACTCCTAAGAAGAGGGCCACTTGGGATATCTACGCCCTAATTGTAGACAAGTTGGGTTATCTACTCCTTATTAAAATTTAATTGGTTTAAAATGTGACTTATGATGTGACTGACATTGTAGAGTTTGGTACTGTAGGTATTCTTTTGGCCGGTACTTGGAACAATTCACCATGACAAAGATATGTTAATGTAAGCATTTGTTTTCATATACAAGGGACAATCAGTCAATCGATACCTGGACCTATTAAGCGTTTGATATTGTACCACATCAATTTTCCTTAGTTAAAGCGAATTTTTAGGTTCATCCCAGATTTGGATACATTCAAATTCTTGTGGGAGTAGAGGAGTTTGAAAAATCAAAATATATACTAGTGGTTTATTTAACGTATAAAATCGTTTTTGTTCTTTTTATTTTCTTAAAAAATATCTTTAAAAAAATAAGTAATATTCATAAAGTACGATTTGTTGTTATTTACTTAAAACTACGAGTACTTATACAATTACTCTAAAATATAAAATAAAATTACCACCAAACCCATTTAATATACAATAAGCAATAAAAACTTAATCATTTTTTGTTGGTTTCATTTCGTTATGACACCATTTGGCAAAGAGGAGATTGAAACATTGGTTACTGGTGTAGTGTTATGTGTGGTGTTATGTGTAGTGTTATGTATAGTGTTCTGTGTGTGTGTGTATTGTGGTGGCGTTTAGTGTAGTGTAAGCCTTACACTGTAAGGTAATTATGTGGTGTGTAGTGTCATGACATATCATGTAGTGTTGTATGTTGTTGTGTTTGTTAAAGGATCAGTGTGATTATGATGTCGAAAGCAAAAAATAAAATGTAAATTGCCTCCAAAATTACTCAAAAAGAAATTATTGTAACAAAAAAATAATAATTTTAAAATTATATCCGTTTTTCTTTCTTTTGTGACAACTTACATTCTATGCATTTAAATGATTGCCACCTCTTGACCGAAATATGCCATCTCCATATCGTCAAATGTTGGTCGTCAGGGTGGGGGGGAGGTAGGTGTTTCTCTCACCAACAGCCCTGCATCATTGACAACTGCTGAATGGCACCGCAACCCACCCGATTTTGCATGAAATCGGGGAAGTTGCTCTGCAATACACGCATTGTGTTGCGCTTATAATCGGGCACCGCATGGGTGGCCAGTTGGCAAGTGGGACTGCGATAGACTGGCTTAAAGTTCGTCTCGACAAATGTGGAGTTTGTATCCCAGCGGAAGACTTCAGAGTCGCCCTCGTTGCGGAAGAATATGGCGGAGCCATTATCGGTGCCAATTATAACCATACGCGAAGGTTTCTTACCCAAGTCTGTAAATAAAGCAAGAAGACGAAAAGACGAAGACAATGAATGGAGGGAGAAATGTGGACAAGGTAGGTAAGTTCGTCAGTTAGTTGAGAGCGCTAGGTACATAGGTAAGCCACCGGCTAATTGGCAGCAAAAATATGGAACGCACCAACAGACAGACGGACGGACGGAGAGACTGACATGCGGACAGAGAAAGTACTAGCATGAAAGTGCAACTACGAACGACGACTATGTCAGTAAATGATGTGCAATTTTGATAGCTTCAACAACAACTTCAAAACAAGAGCAGAAGCACTCCACAACGATACATATCGCACGTTGACCTACTTTACGGGTAAATATTCAATTATTTCGAAATTGTTGTTATGAAAAGTTCATCAATTTATTGCGAATACAGTTACTTGGTAAATGTTTGAGATGGACGTTCTGGATAATGGAAGGGGCAATACTCCTACCTTTCTTCTATTGTTGAACATAAAATTTGAACAACAATTTAAGTTTTTTTATACAGCATGTCAGAATTTTCTTTTTTTCTAAAATTTACTTGGAAAATGTCTTTCTACAAATTGTAGTTGCTTTTGCTAAAACTGGGCCATAAGATAATATCTATGAATAGAATAACACTATGCAATAGTCACATTGTCCCAAATCTTTGTCAATCTATTTGGAGCTCTTAAATGCAGAAATATCCCCAGGGGAGATTGGACCATTACAAAACCTAACTCGTGAGAACAGGGATCGGTTCACAAATTTTCTCCTTTATTAGAAAACACCCGGCAAATTAACATTGCTATGTCGCCGGAGGTGGAGAATTACCAGATTGTGACATATTCAAGTACATGCCCAACAGAATAGCTGCAGAACCTGATCTTTCAATGTCCGACACAGCATAAGTCAGACTTGTTAAACTCGTTAAACTTCAAAAACTGGATGCTATTGGTTCTCTACTAAGGAGTAGGTAAACCAATTTGTTGTCTATTAAGGCGAAGATAACCCATCTGGTCGTCAACTACGTAGATAACCCAACTGATCGTCAACTAAGGAGTAGGTAAACGAACCGTTCTAAAATTAAGGAGTAAGTAACGCAATGGTCCGTCCACTAAGGTGTATATAACTAAACTGATAGTCTAATAAGGAGTAGATAGACCAACTTATCCTCCACTGAGGAGTAGATACCCCAAAATTTTATCAACTAAGGAGTTGGTAACCCAATTCGTACACTACTAGGGAGTAGATAACACAACTGGTGGTCCAATAGGGATATACATATACCCAGTTTGTCGTCAACATAGTAGTAGCTAACACAAATGGTCGTCAACTAACACAAATGGTCGTCAACTAAGTAGTAGATAACCCAAATGGTCATCAATTATGGTGAATATAATATAGTTAATAGCCCAACTGGTAGTCAACTGATAACCCAACAGGGCGTCTACTAAGGAGTAGATAACCCAACTAGTCGTCTACTATGCAGTAGATAACCAAACAGGTCGTCAACTAAGGAGTAGGTAAACTAACCTGTCTAAAACTAAGTACTCGTAGATAGAGTAGATACACAATGGTACGTCCACTAAATAAGTGTATATAACTAAACTAATAGTCTATTAAGGAGTAGATAAACCATCTGATCTTCTACTAAGTAGTATACTGAGGAGTAGATAACCCAACATGTCGTCAACTAAGAAGAATATAACCCAACTGGTACACTACTGGGGAGTAGATACCCAATTTGCCGTCAACTAAGTACAAGATAACTCAAACGGTCATCAATTATGGTGTATATAATCCAACTGGTCAACTCGGGGGTAGATAACCCAACTGAACTACACTAAAGAGTAGATAACCAAACTGAAATATACTAAGGAGTAGATAATCCAAGTGGCGGCCTACTAAGAAGTAGATAACCGAAATAAACCAACTGATCCTCTACTAAGTAGTAGATAACCCAACTGGTCGTATACTGAGGAGTAGATAACCCAACATGTCGTCAACTAAGAAGAATATAACCCAACTGGTACACTACTGGGGAGTAGATACCTAATTTGCCGTCAACTAAGTAGAAGATAACACAAACGATCATCGATTATGGAGTATATAATCCAACTGGTCATTAACTCGGGGGTAGATAACCCAACTGAACTACACTAAAGAGTAGATAACCAAACTGAACTATACTAAGGAGTAGATAATCCAACTGGCGGCCTACTAAGAAGTAGATAACCAAACTGGTCGTCTACTAAGGAATTGTTAACCCAACTGTTGCTCTACTTAGGGTTAAATAACCCAACTAAGGAATGTGTAACCGAACTATGCTCATCTTCTAAGTAGTAGATAACCCAACTGACCACATACTAAGAAGTATATAACTCAACTGGTCATCTACTAAGGAATAGGTAACCCATTAATAGTGAGTAGATAACCCAACTGGTCGTCTACAAAGTAGTAGTTAACCCATCTGGTCGTCAATTAAGAAGTAGATAAACAAACTGGTCAAATACTAAATAGTAGATAACTAAACTGTTACTATACTAAGGAGTAGATACAGTCTTGCCAGAAATGAAGATTTATCGATTTACCGGTCGGCAACTAAGGAATATTTAAACAAACTGGTCTTCTACAAAGGATTAGGTAAGTCAACTGGACCTATACTAACACATATGGTCGTCAACTAAGGAGTAGACACCCCCAACAATCATCTACTAAGGAGTAGATAACCCAACAGACACCCTATTAAGGATTAGATAACCCAGCTGATCGTTTACTATGTAGTAGATTTATCTCATATAGTCATATTATAACATTCTACACCCAGTAAATATTGTTTGGTGCATTAGTCCCAATGAATTGATTAATACACATGACATGAGAACAGTGATAGGTCCATAGGCATAGCAACAAACTCAAGTACAAATCAATTCCAAACCAACAATGTGTGCACAATACCTATCGGTAGGCTGACCTTTCCAGGAGCTACCTTTAGTATGCCGGCTTTGCTTTCCTTCAGAAAATCACTTAAAAATATACTTAATATAGGAAGGACCGATTTGGAAGTCAGCGATTAAAGTTATGCAGATCGATAGACTCCCCTAGAGCAACTTACGGAGGAATTTCATTCCGAATTCTGCAGGTTAACTAAACTATTTTATTTTAACTTAATGTCATAAGGAAGATTTTTAGCAGTCTTGTAGTTATAAGTTCCAAATATTACTAATATAAATTCCAAATATTACTATAATTTACATTTCCATATTATGACTTGAGTCGTTGCTTTCCTGAACCAATTCGGATGAAATGTATTCGAGTTCAACTTCTCTACTTTTGCATATAACGGTTTATAGCGAAAACTACAGTCAATTCACAGAAACCACCTTTTAGGCTGTGAACTGTATTATCCCATATATCCAAATCGACTGAAAATTTGTATGCCGTAAAAAACCCAACCAAGAAAGAATTGGTTATCTTTAGTAGCAAGTATCAGATTTTCATCGTTCTGGCCGGTAGGCCCTATACTCCTTATAGGAACAACAGGAATCAATATATATATATATATATATATATATATATCAGATCTTCATCGGTAAAATTAAGCCGAACTAGTCTTTTCTGAAAGTGCAAAATTTCCAGGTATAATCCTAGATAAAAAAATTGTCCTGCAGACTTAATTATTGGAACGGGTACCGAAGGCCAATGCCGTGCTATATATCTGTAGGAAAGCTGCACGGACACGTTGCAGTAGTTCGGCCAACATTATTCTAAGGCATTGTCTATAAATGAAGGTTCAGAGAATTGCCTGGCTAAGCATAAACGGAGCATATACATATAGATATATATTCTCTATATTACTACTTCATCTACAGCCGATTGACATTATGGCTAGAGAAGATGTTGCATCTTCTCGAGCGGCATTAAGATTAAACGGTCTATCAATGTGGAGGTCTAAGAACTACGGCCACATGAGGATATCATATTGAAGTGGAATAGAAACTGTTGAAAGGTTGATGATAAAGTTGGCCAGGGATTACAGTGTAAAGGACATAGTCTTAATGTAGCCCACAGAATATTAGTTACTTCCAGTGTCCATCAAGCCGAAATAATGACAATAAGGACAGTCGCAAGTGGCTGACACAGTGGCCAACACCAGAGTCGCTATTTACTAGGGCAGTCAGGCTGCCATTAAATCTCTGGAGACTACATCATAAATTACCTCAACAGACGCAGGTCTCTTAACGAGATGGCTGAAAGTCTGGCAGTTTGAAATTTAGGAGGGCAATCCCAAAATTGGCCGATCCAACGTATAGATGGCGTCAGAAACAATGAAAACATCGACAAAATAATATTGGATGATCGTCGACTGGAGGTGCGTTAGCTATCTGCAATGAAAGTTCTTTCAAAAAGTGCTATACATCGCATATTGACCGAAAATTTGAAGATGAAAAAGCTGTGTGCAAGATGGGCGCCGCGTTTGCTCACAATGGAAAAAAAACAGGGTCGTGAAGATGTTTTAATAGAGGTTTTGGCTATTTTTCACCGCAATAAACTCGAGTTTTTGCGCCGATTCGTAAGCATGGATGTGACATGGCTCCACGACTACACATCTGAGACAAAGGACCAGTTAAAGCAATAGAATGGAATTGGAGAATCGCGTTCAAAAAATACGTGGGACAATTTTTATTGATTATCTTCAAACAGAAAATGTAATAATGGGATAGGGACGACATTAAAATTCTCGAAGAATTTTCAGATATTGGTATTCCACGGCAAGAGACAATCAGGCTAGGCTGTCCAATGAGTGATGGGAGGAAACCTGTAGGATAGCTAGACATATCCTCGCCCTAGAGAGTTGAAAACTGTCTACGTTAGTGTAAGTTCTGCCGGGACACTACCAGGTCGGTGAGCACGCCATAAGGTTGGGTATAAGGATGAAGTGGAGAGCATTGAAGAATTTTTTCCTGTTCCGCATTAATTAAACGGTGTATGGATATACGGGGATCGGTCTTGCGACAAAATCTGACAGATCTTGCCGATGTATATATAGCTTTGTGTTTCAAACAGGTTGGTTTGGATGAGGGGCTACGTGGCGCGTTGTCAAACTAGTGACCTCAATTGGTCTATGTGAAGTGGTAACACCGGTTGATACCCTAATATAAACCTAAACCCATGAAGGTATGCCATCTAGACTAGGTGATTTGAACGGCTCAAAGCTGTTTAAGGTCCAGGTTTGGTCGGTCAACAATTTAGGGACGTTTTTAGTCCTTTTCGGTTGGTCCTGCTGTTCTTCGAGTTAGGATGAGATATGGACAGAAATTGATACATGCAGTGTAGCTAGACAAATCTGGCCACGATACGACATGAGAAGGTTAAAATTGTATCTCCTTCTACTAGAAAGGAAACAACTGTCTACCTATCGTCAGTTCTGAAGGGACATTGCCTGATCGGGGAACACTCCGTGCGGTTGGGACTTGAGGTCAATGACTTCTGCAGATGCTGTGGAGAGCATTTGCTTCGTTCCTGTTTCGCATTGAGTAAATGATGTCTAAATATACTGGTTTCGGCTTTTGTATGAAATCTGACCGATCTTGCCGGTACAGATGTTCGATTTGGAAATGTATTTTTCCTGCATTTCAAATAAAATGTTTTGAATTTCAAATGGAATATTTATATGTCAAGCTTCCCACTTCTGTAGTGCATCTTTAGTGCATATTAAAAACACTCTTTCCATTTTTATACAGTACATCAAATTCCGCAAGTCTTTTCAGTTTATAGTAACTCATTGAGCTACAATTTTCAACTTACCCAAAATTCTGCCATCCGCCACACCAGTTCGCAAATATTCCGATTTGAGTGAAAACAATCTATTCGTGCTCAAATAGGTAAAGTACAATTCGGTGGTGCCACAATCTTGACGTATCAAAGCAATGTACAAAACATCACGAGTCCGACATCCGGTGGTCACAGCTTTGGGCAGAACAATGCGGAAGCCACGATCCGCCTGAATGTTGAAGACAATAATGGCCCGATTGGCCGCATCACTGACGTAGACAAAGCAACCACCATCGGGGGCATAGTCGACGGCCAGATACTGCAGACGTGAGTTGTTCGAGGTTAAACCTTCGAGGTCTATGGTCTTCAGAACTTTACCCGATTTTGCCGACAAGGCCAAGACCTTGGGTGGGCATTTACGCACCGGAGTCTCGAGAGTATTGACAATGCCCGTGTCCAAAACCCAAATGACTTCATTCTGATCGACCACCAAATCGACCACAGATTGCAAAGCTTTGCAGTTGCCCTCCTCTTGCATATCCCAGCAGGGGAAGGGTGTGAAAGTAGCCGAGCAGGTTCCCGGCTGTATAGTGGTCTTCACAAGGGTTGAGGGAACGCCTTTGCGATAGCGAGGCAAAGCCAAATAAATGGTATCGCGTATAATTTGCGCCCTAGTGGCTATGACATTCTTGGAGATATATTTGCCGGAACTTTTAAAGAGGGATTTTGTAGAAGCACAGGGAAATTCGAATTGTCCTCCCGTCCATTGCACAACACTGGAGGAATCGTCACAGGCTTTGTCAGGAGTCCAAAGACCGTATTTGGTGCCCTGAGCTTGAGTCTGGGGCAAGTGGCAGGAGAATACAGAGAACAGGGCCACAATGGCACATGTTAGCACTAGACGCCATCCAACATCTGGGGAGCGGTGATAGTCTACCATCTTTGGGGGGTACTGAGGCGGCAGTGTCTCAAACACACCTTTACTGTTGCATTAGGCTCTCTCGTCTGGGAAACGAACACTTTCTGTCGTTGAAATTGCGCCTATCGCTTTGTCAGCTAAAAATTCAAACTATTTGCATTCAATGATCTGCAGATGATTATATACTTTTTGCACAACACTTATTAGCTTTGCCGTCAGATCAACCCACCGACCGACTCACCGACAAACTCAACAACCATTACCTCCGTCTCATCGACAACGACATGGAAAACGTGCTTAAGGCCACAATTTCGTTTAGTGGCTTTTTGAGTGTTAAAGTAAATGACAATTTTTACAACCAAAACAAAAAACAGAAATTCACTGTCAAGGTGTTTTCAGTTGGTTCTTTATTTTGTGCTTCTGGTTGAATTAGGCGGAGCATTGAAGCCACGGAAGATGCATATCTTTGTGTGACATAAGTACATTCAACCCACTGTGGACGACCTTGATTACTCGTCGTTTATCCATTGTTTATTTAACTATGCAAAGCGGAAACTGTTTATTCAATGCATCAATTTTGAAACATATTTTCAAATCTATCACATATTTGTATTTCCACTAAGATTCGATAAAATTATTTCAATTTTAATGGAGATACTATTATAAATGCAGATACTATTATTATGAGTGAAATTACGGAAGATACGGGTGGTTAAGTTTAGGTTAAAAGTGGCAGTCTATTGCCAAACCAACTTAGGCTTTTGCTACCACAAGGACATAAGGAAAAATACAAGTTTTTCATGGTCCCTCCCGTTAAACCAATTTGGGTACCCAAGAAAGCTCAAAAGTTTGGAGGATTTTGCTGTTTCTCCCTTCCCTTATAGTCCGCAGCTTCTGCAAAAGTTATTTCACAAGGACCTGCAAACTCTCTGCGTGCCGTCCAAAAAGGCAGTGACCCTTCTTGACAGACACGATTAGTGGTGATAGTCTACCAGATATCGGTTTATTTAGCTTTAGGTTAAAAATGACGGCCTACACGCCAGACACACCTAGGATTGTGCTACCACAGGGACTTAAGGAAAAATACAAGTTCCCCTCCCGTTAAACCAAGTTAATTACTCAAAAGTTTGAGGGTTTTAAGATCAGCCAAGTTCGCTAACTCTCAAAATAAATGAGAGCCTTCCAAAAAGAGCTGAGCACAAACACATAAAGTGTTCTACTGTTTCTCCCTTCCCTTAGTGTCCACAGCTTCTGCAAAAGTTATTTCAAAAGAATCTGCAATCTCTCTGCGTGCCGTCCAAAAAGGCAGTGACCCGCCATGACAGACACGATAAATGAGACATCGGGTCTCGATAACGACAGCAGAACGTTGGTGTGTTCCCAGTTTAGGCAGGGCCATATCAGCCTGTAATTTGTTGCTATAACGGCCAATAACATTAATTGTCAGCTATTCTGTTAACTCTCCAATAGCTAAGATTTCTGCCTGTTGAACACTACAGTTCCATTAAGTTGGTTGTTGATTTTAGAACCGTCTGCACAGATGTCCTATGTCCTGGGATACAAGCATTCCATTCAGATATATTATGTATAAGTGTGAGATACTTCTTGTCAAGTGTACTTCTTGTCTCATAGTGTAGTCAACAATGCCCGATTAGTAACGGTCTCCTGACCAGTGTGACCATTCCCTAAGTCTAATAACGGGTGATTCATCTAGAGATTTGATTTTGAATATGCTTTTTTTTACAGATCACGTCACACACTCAAACGGCTTTGTCATTTTTGTTCAGTATAGTTTGGCAAGTCATCATGGAAAGACTCACACCATAACAGCGTCTCCAAATTGTTCCGCTGTATTACGAAAATCAGCGTTCTGTGAGAAATGTTTTTCCTGCGATTCGAGGAACTTGATGAAGCTCAGTTCTGGCTCAATAGATACGTTAATAAACAAAATTGCCGTATTTGGGCTGATGAGCAACCCGAAGAGTACCAAGAGCTACCATTACATCCAATAAAAACCACGGCATTATGGTGTTGTTTATGGGCTGGTGGAATCATTGGTGCATATTTCACCAAAAAATAAGGAAAATCAGAATCTTACCACCAATGGTAACCGTTATGGCATCATGTTAACAGACTATGTGCTTCCTGAAATTAAAGCGCAGGGTCTCGGTGAGCTCTGGTTTCAACAAGTCGGCGCTACGAGCCATACAGCGTTTGAAACAATGATCTTATTGAGAAATTATTTTGCTGAGCACTTTATTTCACGTGTTGCTATGGTAAATAGGCCACCTAGATGGTGCGATATCACACCTTCGGACTATTTTCTCTGGGGTCATGTAAATTCTGAGGTCTTCAGGAATAAGCCAGCTACGATAGACGTTTTGAAAGTCAACATTACTCGTGTTATTCGCGAGATACCGGTCGCTCGAACGAGTCGCCCAAAATTGGACCTTCCGAATGGACCACCTCAGACGTAGGCATGGCCAACATTTACATGCTATAATTTTTAAACAATAAAAATGCCATAAATTGATCTTTTAACCGATAATAAAAATTTTAAGTTCACTTTCGAATTTACGTGTTTTATTTTACATTATAAATCAAACCTCACGATGAATCACTCTTTAGCAGTAGATGAGACGTTTTGTCTCGCTATCATGTGTAGCGGTATTAAATGTAGTATAACATTTAGAGCCTCAGTTGGAGTCGTGTTCAACGCGCCAGTGATACACATAGCAGTCATTCGCGGAACTTTTTTTTAGTAACGCGAAGATGGTAGATTTATCCAGAGCCGTCCACCAGACGACAATGCCATAAAGAGGTGTAACTACTGCCGTATACAACCAATAAACTATACCCGGGTTCAGACCCCAGCGTTTTTCCCATTGCACGAAAGCCGAATTTTTGCACAAAATGCAAAAAAAGACAATTACATGGCTTTTTAACGAAAGTTATATTATGGAAATTCTCAAAAGAGCGGCAAATTAGAAAGGACATAAAAGAATCATTCAAATTAAAAAGCATTATCAGTTACTCACCTAAAAGCTTTCGAACTAGTGAAAGCATTCTTGAACAATAACTAAGAATATATAACAATGAGCCATTAATCAGATGTCCCAGAAAAATTAATATTATTGAATACGGTATCTGGAGACGTTTCTAAAATTTAGAAGCGTTGGCAGAAAAGTTCTTTTCAACGCCACAAACAAGTCAACAGTTGTTTAGGGCTGCTGTATTAAATTAGATGAAATATTATTATTTTAATGTACGGTTAATTTTTTTTTTGTTCGAGAGTCATAAACTTATTAAAAATTATATATTTTATAGAGTTTTTCTAGCAAGAAAACATTTCTTTAACAAATATCAAAATATTCGGCTTCGGCTGAAAGTTGTTAAAATTCCACTTCTGTCGGGCACTATACATATACTATTCAGATAAGTTGACCCAAAGTTTTATGAAATGTGTTTCTTAATCAGAAGTTTGTGTATGAACATTTATATATTGTCATCCACGATTTCCAGAGCCGTAGCAATTGGGACTGGATTTATGCTGTACCCTCTATATGAAAGCTACCATATCGTACTCGTATTCATCAACATAGGGAAATCCTTCAGTAAATTTACTAGATTATGCAGGGCGGTTTTACTGCCTGACCCACGATGTCGAACGTTAACCTTCGCATGGCTTCTATGTAGTGATGTCAAACGGGAAATCCCGATCCCGAAAAATCCCGAATCCCGGGATTTTTTAAAATGAATCCCGGGATATTTTAATAATAATATATGAAGCTGTCTCGTATAAAATATTAAGTGAAAGATAGATGATCTCTGTCGAAAATTTAACTAATGAAGCAAATTGTTAACATCAAAAAACATTGTCATAATCCGGTGAAAAAAATTAAAAATTTGGGGAAGAATTACAAAATATATCATAAATGTAATTATAAATAAGTAAACTTAAAACAAGAACACAAATAGATCATTGTATTCTATTCTTTCAACTGTATGAAAAATCGTTATATATAAAATCCTTTGTACGTTTGTTAGTAACCCATGATCTCCGAAACCATAAAAGCGAACGGGCTGAACATTGAACAATATATTCAGTTTGGGGTCATTTGTGTTTTAGAATTATTTTCACCTCGATAAATTGCGGAGTGGTCAAGTTATTAGCAAAATTCGAATTTCCAGAGCGATTGTGCTGAAATTTAAAATGTATGTGTGGTTTGTCTTGATAACAGTTTGTATGTATAATTTTAACCGCTAGAAGGCGCTGTAGTGGACATATGGTCAATATAATTTTTTGTTGATGATTTTTAATTGAAATATCAATGAATAACAAACCAATATATCCCAAAATAACGGGCAGGGCAACGTCTGCTGGGGTCAGCTAGTACTAATATAAAATCTGATATGGATCGACAAATCGATTTGGTCCCGTAAAAACGGAATTATTCAAACTGATTACTCAAGTTGAAAAAATATTTTTCGTGCTTTACTCGTAATGAAGAAAATTATAACATCAATAATAATTCAGACTACGAAATGAAATTGGACCAAAATTATTTCATAGCTAAGATGTTGTGAAATATTTTAATAATAGTTAGTATTTTTTAACAAAAGTCAATTTATGCTTTAGCTGTTTGTATCCCTATTTAAATTAATTAAAATTAAATTAAAACTGAGCTAAAATGTTTGTATTCCATTTCGATTTGCCGAAATTTCGGGATGCCGAAAAGTACCGGGATCCCGGGATTTGCGAAAACCAATCCCGTTTGACATCTCTACTTCTTTGCGACCTACAGCAAATCATAAGAACGACAAAGCGAATGAAAAGATACTGCCCGATGCCTGTTAGTTGGTCGCAAATCAGCTGTTGTTCTCATAGAAGTCATGCGAACGTTAACGTTCGACATCGTGGGTCAGGCGATTAGCGTATTCGCTTGCTGTAGGCATGCTGTTAATTGAACAGTTGCCTGCGATCAATCTCCAAGCTTTTAAGGAGAAATGGCGATATACTAAAATACCGGAAATCCATAGGAACTATATCGGACGGCTTTCCCGCTTTTGAAATGAAGACAAACTTGGTTTCTCTCCATTTCTATGGTATACGAGTATAGGCATGCTTGATTCATCTATAGGGAGGGAGGATAACATTTTTATTATCCTATCACCGTAGAGAGGAAGGTATATATCACTTGCTATGAGCCAAAAGTGTTACACATCGAAGGAGCGACCTAAGACCCCCAAGTATGTTTGGTGGAAATTCGATTTGGGTCATTATACCCTCACTTTAGTGTGACGAGGGTATATATCATTTGCTACGAAAAAAAGTGTAACACATCGAAGGAGTGATCTAAGACCCTAAGTATGTTCGGCGGATATTCGTTTTGGGTCATTTTAAGATGAATGAGCAATGTCCGTCCGTCTGTCTGTCTGTCTGTCTGTGTGTCTGTCTGCTGGCTGGTGCGCACGATAACTCTCGAAAGGAGTAACCGATTGACTTCAAACTTGGTACGTGGTAATATTTGTTGCTATCTCCGGCTAAGTTCGAAGGTGGGCCATATTGGTCCACTCCTTCTAGTACCTCCCCATACAAAGTGTTAAAATGTTGTGAAATATTGAATCTTTAATAACTGCTATACTACTTATTCGAATCTTCTGAAATTCCACACATAGCATTAGTTTATTAGTCGCTATCAATTCGAGAAAAATGGGTCATGTTGCTACGCCCCTTTTGGTACCTCCCACACAAATGCACCATTTTGCACCAAAAGTTAACAGCTTATAACATTAATACCAGTGCATAAAAATACTTGAAATTTTGTACAGTGTAATGCTTTCATAGTGCCTACAGTCCAGTGAAAAATTGGTGTCATATTCACGCCCCTTTTGGTACCTCTTACACAAAGGTACAATTTTGCACCAAAAGATAACAGCTTATAACATTAATACCAGTGTATAAAAATACTTGAAATTTTTTACAGTGTAATGCTTTTATAGTGTCTTTTGCACTGTGAAAAATGGACGCTATTTCCACGCCCCTTTTTGTACCTCCCATACAAAGGTACCACTTTGCACAAAAAGTTAAGAGCTCACAGCATGAGTACCAATACACGAAAATGCAACAACATTTTGCACAGTGTAATGTTTTGAAGTCCCTATAGCCCTGTAAAAAATGGCCGTTATCACCACGCCCCTTTTTGTACCTCCCACACAAAAATGGCCAAATCATACCAAAATTTAATATTTCATAACGTTAATATACCAGTGCAAAAAACGTTTATAATTCGGCGCAGTATAATGTATTTAAAGAATCTACTATTCAGCGAAAAATAGGTGTATTTGTTAAAAACATTCTGATACCTCCCATACAAATTGACAGAATAATTCGTTTAATATTCCATATTACATTACTCACAAAGTGAGGGTATACCTTAGTCGGTTTACCCGACTGAAACTTTCTTACTTGTTTTAAGTCATTTGAGCAATTTCCGTCTTTGTGTCTGTATGCTGGCTGGTGCGCGCGATAGCTCTCGAAAGGCTTAACCGATTGACTTCAAATTTGGTATGGGGTATCGTTATTATCTGTCTACGGCAAAATTCGAAGATAGACCATATCGGTCCACTTATTCTAGTACCTCCCCCACTAAGGGTAAACATTTAATAAAATATTTGTTCTTTAATATCTTCTTCACTCCCTACTCCAATCTTCTGAAATTCCTCACATAGTATTAGCTTATTAGTCGCTAACACCCCAAGAAAAATAGGCGAAGTTGCCATGCCCCTTTTGGTGCCGCGCGCACAAACGGACCATTTTGTACCAAAAGTAAACTGCTTATAAAATTAATACCAGTGCATACAACTAATTGCACTTTTGTTCAGTGTAATACTCTGGTAGCACCTAGAGCCCAGAAAAAGTGGGCGTTACTGGCACTCCCCTTTTGGTACCTCCCACACAAATAGATCATTAGCGCCAAAAGTTAACCGCCTTTAACTTTAATACATTTAACATTAAAGCATTTCCAGCAGACTACATATATGTGTATCGGCGTTTTGAATATATATGTATGTAGATCATTTTAAAAAATAAAATATTGAAAAATACGTATTATTATTTATTTATTTGGTCTATTTTTAATTCATTATATTTTCTAGTATATTTTGATACGATTTTTATGGCAAAAGTGCACCGTTCGGTTAGGTTTGTTCCGCATTTTTTATCCTATTCAATATCTACACAACTTTGCTTCAGACACAAAAGATATATTCCGTACAGTATACTGAGAAAAAATATAGAAAATCGTATGGCCATTAAATTAGTAATTGAACCAACTTTACTAAACGAATGACGCAGAAGTTCGTATTTTTGGGGCTGCTTTCACGTCCAATTCTCAGAATTGAGTCCCAAAATCATGTGTTGTATTGTGTAATGTTAAGCCAACATCCATCCAAAGTGTATATGTTATAGAATTAATAGAAGTTTAATATATAAAAAAATTAAAAATTTAAATTTCAAAACTTAAAAATCGCACAAACGTTTTTTTTTAATTTTTTTTTTTAGAAAGTTACCGAAAAATACAGACATTTAAAAAAATGGGAAAAAAAAAGTTGAAATTTTATGAACCCGTCGATTTGTCTTGGAATTCTCCATATATATAATATTAGTACATATCAGGGATGTAACGAATATTCGCATTAGCATATGCTGGCTGGTGTGCACGATAACTCTCGAAAGGAGTAACCGATTGACTTAAAATTTGCTATTTGATAATATTTTCTTCTATCTCCGGCTAGGTTCGAAGATGGGCCATACTGGTTCACTCCTTCTAGTAATCCCCCCCACAAAGGGTTAACATGTAGTGAAATAATTATTATTTTATAACATTTATATTAATTATTCGAATCTTCTGAAATTCCACACATAGTAGTAGTTTATTAGTCGTTAGCACATCTAGAAAAATGAGCGAAGTTGCCACTCCCATTTTGGTACCTCCCATACAAATGCACCAAAAGTTAACAGCTTATAACATTTATACCAGTCCATAAAAACACTTAAAATGTTGTCCAGTGTAATGCTTTTATAGTACATACAGTGCAGTGAAAAATGGGCGTTATTAGCACGCCCCTTTGGTACTCACCACACAAAGTTACTTACAGTGTGGTGGATACCAACTGTAAGTACCCTTTTTTGTACCTCCCACACAAATGTACCATTTTGCACAAAAAGTTAACAGCTTATAAAATAAATACCAGGGTATAAAAATACTTGAAATTTTGTACAGTGTAACGCTTTTGAAGTACCTATAGCTCTGTGAAAAATGGGCGTTATAACCACGTCCCTTTTTGTACCTCCCACACAAAATGTTAATATACGCTTATAATTCGGCACAGTGTAATGTATTTAATGTATCTACTGCTCAGCGAAAAATAGGTGTATTTGTTAAACCCCTTATGGTACCTCCCACACAAATTGTCAGAATAATTCCTGTAATATACCATATTACATTACACGACTGAATCTTTCTTATTTGTTTTACTTGTTATTACAGAAATTTCGCCGATAAAAACCAATTCTGAACCACAGTGCTGTGGACACGTGGAATAACAAATATAATATTACCACAATCCTAATAATATGATTATTACCTAATATGCGCATATATATTAAATATATATGTACGTGTATACGATTATGGCTTCATCCCTTTAGTTGTTCATATTAAAAAATTTCTTCGACGCTTCGAGGCTGCAATTTTTGTTTGAATCAACAAATACAAATCCTCAAATCCTGTGTGACAAAGTTATTATATGTATATTATGTATATGAAATAGTCACAAACTTTCCCAACAAAACCTATTATAGTCAATTTCGCAACAATCGGCACACATATGGACACACATAAACAAATTTGTACATTTCCATATTTAATTTTTCATTCATAACTGAATTTCTGGGGAAATGTTTTATATTTTGAAAAATACATATATATATATATATATGTATGTACTTATATATATGTTTGTATACGCCACTATACCAATTACTGACCTAATTTGCAAAATTGCAAAAAGGTTTGCGATTCAGAAAAATTTTGTACATATTTACATTAGGGTGTGCTGTTTTTGGGACGGGGAAATTTTATCTTATTAATCAGAATCTTAGGTCGCACCTCCTACATATGTATATATTTGGTGGAAATCTGATTTAGGACATTTTAAGTCACTTGAGCTATGTCTGTCCGTATGCCTATCTGGAGCGCATAATAACATTCGACGTGAGTTATCGATTGACTTAAAATGTTATACAAGTATTTGCTTGAGAAAGTCGCTACGAACAACTTCAATAAATGGTTAAAAATGGATAAATGGATTTCTCAGAAACTACTGATCGCAGAAGAATGAAATTAGGATAATTACACAGTGCTACAAATGGTAGGGTTCAGTGATCGACTGAGGTTCTGACTACGGGGAAAAGTTACCAAAAAATGTTAAGTGTTTGAATGTGCAGGAATCAGAATTATAAGCCTTTAACTTTTTGTGCAAAATGGACCATTTGTATGGGAGGTACCAAAAGGGGCGTGGCAATAACACCCATTTTTTACGGGACTGTAGGTACTATAAAAAAATTACACTGTACACATTTTCAAGTATTTCTATGGACTGGAATCAAAGTTATAAGAAAAGAAAATCGGTTCAGATTTAGCTGTATCTCCCATATAAAGGGTGGTTACATTTTAAGGGCCGATGTTGATTTTGAATAAAACACAAATTATTTAGGAAATTACGTGGGTTGCTACATATATTTCTGGCCGAGGCAACACTAAGTGTTGCCTGTCACCATCTGACATTTCCATTGCCAGAGAACATTGATGCCGTGCGTGAACTGATAATGCAAGATCGTCATGTGGCATTCCATGAGATAGATGCGTCCTTGGACATTTCTTCCACCAGCATACATTCGATATTGCATGAACACGTGGCCGTAAAAAAGGTTTGTTCTCGTTGGATCCCGCACAATTCGACAATCGCTCAAAAAAAAGGCTCGTGTCAATTGGTGCAAAGAAACTTTGAAAAAATACGATCAAAAGATAAGATCGTCGCAGGTGACGAATCTTGGATTTATGCGTATGAGCCGGAAACAAAACAGCAATCGACCGTGTGGGTCTTCGGAGACGAGCCAAATTCAACGAAAGTTGTTCGAAAGCTGTTCCGCTTGAGCAACGTAGGACGGTCAATTCTGAGTGGTACACCACAATTTGTTTGCCTGAAGTCTTCGGAGAAATTCGAAAAACGAACAAGAGAAGACGAATCATTGTGCGCCATGACAATGCGAGCCCTCACACATCGGCTCAAACCAGAGCCTTTTTGACCGGCCAAAACGTCGAATTGATGGGTCATCCCCTCGTATTGTCCAACGGTGTCAAATCACATGATCTTGGCGGCCAATTGACATCGCCACGATGTGAGATAACACGGCCATTAAATTTGTTGCGCAAAAGAGCCTCTGTTTCGTTATCTGTGTGGCAAGTGGCACCGTTCTGTTGAAACCAAATATTGTCCACATCCATATCTTCCAATTCGGGCCATAAAAAGTTCGTTATCATCTCACGATAGCGAATACCATTCACAGTAACTGCCTCACCGGCCTCATTTCGAAGAAGTATGGCCCGATGACGTCGCCAGCCCATAAACCGAACCAAACGAACTGGGCGAGCATGCACAGGTGTTTTCACATCTCCTACAGACCCGGTTTGCTGAATCTTGCGCACAATTCTCCCGATTGTGGACACATTTGGTCGATTATGCTGATCAACAAAACATCACGAAGTGCACGAAATGCATTTTGATTTGAAAGCTCATTTTCGTAAAAGGCTTAAAAAATTTTAACGCGTTGCTCGATTGTGTATCTTTCCATGGTTCAAATTGAGTTAGTCTGAAATTCAGAAATGTTAAATGAAATGCAGAAAAAAACTTGACGTTTAGGTGTGGTTCACATTCAACATCGGCCCTTACAATTTAACTACCCTTTATATGTTTCGTCCGATTTGGCCCTTTTGCCCTATAGAAGCTGTATTTTACATCCAATTGTTTTGAAATTCAGCATGGTCGAGTACATGGACCAACATTGCTGAATTTGAAGAAAATCGGTTCAGATTTAGCTATATATCTCATATATATGTTTCGTCTGATTTGGTCTTTTGCCCTATAGAAGCTGTATTTTATATCTAATGGTTTTGAAATTTAGCATTGCAGAGTTTATTGACCCATGGACCAACATTGCCGAGATTGAAGAAAATCGGTTCAGATTTAGATATAGCTCCCATATATATGTTTCGTCCGATTTGGCCCTTTAGCCCTATAGAAACTGTAGTTTAAAACCAATCGTTTTGAAATTTAGCATGGTAGAGTTTCTTGATCCATGGACCAACTTTGCCGAATTTGAAGAAAAGCGGCTCAGATTTAAATATAGCTCCCACATATATGTTTCGTCCGATTTGGCCCTTTTGCCCTATAGAAGCTGTATTTTACATCCAATTGTTTTAAAATTCAGCATTGCAAAGTTTATTGACCCATGGACCAACATTGCCAAGTTTAAAGAAAATTGGTTCAGACTTAGCTATATATGTTTCGTCCGATTTGGCCTTTTGCCCTATAGAAGCTGTATTTTATATTCAATTGTTTTGAAATTTAGCATTGCAAAGCTTATTGTCCCATGGACCAACATTGCCAAGTTTGAAGAAAATTGGTTCAGATTTAGATATAGCTCCCAAATATATGTTTCGTCCGATTTGACCCTAAAGCCCTATAGAAGCTCTAGTTTAAAACCAATCGTTTTGAAATTTAGCATGGTAGAGTTTCTTGATCCATGGACCAACATTGCCGAATTTGAAAAATATCGGTTCAGATTTTGTTACGTACGATTTGGCTACAGATGCAGAGGAGACGTACCAAATGTAAATTGTGTAAACAAATTTTAGTTGAATTATACACCGGATAGTTCATTGTTATCCAATCTCACTAGAGTGGTGTAGGGTATAGTGGGCACCGCACGAATTTAGCCTTTCCTGATTTTATCGTAAAGTCTGGTCGGTCATGAATAAAATGAGCCCATATCGAAGAAAATCAATGCAATATTTAAGAAATTGTTGCAAGGAAAAAAGTCAATTTTCTCGAAATTTAAAAATTTTCTCTTATTAAAAAAAAATAAGTGTAGAAAATATTTTTCCTTTTATTAGTAAAAAGCTAAAACCAAAATTGTACACTTAACCCTGCTGATAGCTTAAGCCCATATGGTCCAATTTTTGGCTTGTTTACTTTGTAAGTTTTGAACGGTGATATATACTGACTTAGTTTCTTAGCTCACGTGGTCTTTCTGTGAAACAATGCTATTTTCAAAAATTCAGCTTTCTGACTCAAAACAGGACTGAGAAAATTAAAAAATTACGAATCTTAGGTTAAGGCTCCATTTGGTCCATAGTATATTTTCTTTACATTTACTATCTAAAAATAAGTATTTATTAGTTTCTTTGAAAATATTTGCATGATGAGCAAAATGTTTTTCGGTTAGTTTTGCAAATAAACTTGCTGCAAATGGAGCATTTTATATCAGATTTGCAGCAGCTAAAAATTCCCCGCTTTTGAGCCCCTGAACTAGAATTAGCATTATTTGAGGAGGCCTCTGAAACTTGGCATTGCGTTTGTATTTCTGTCAATAGGTGTGCTGAGAACTCTTGTTGAGGTAATCTAGTTCGTTTCATCATATACGCCTTAGCCAAACAAAGTGCTAGTTGCCGCAACAACTCTGGTCTCCTGCGATTCCGATCAGCTGGATGCCATGAAACATCGATTTCAGAAAAAAGTATGTATGCATTCAAAGCGGATATATCAAGTATGCTTGCAAATACAATGTTCGGCCATCGATTTGTTTTGCGTTTTGTGCTATAGGAGCCAATCATTTGATCAGCAATAACTACGCCAGCTAAAAGAGATAAAGTATAAGAAATTATAGTCAAACAAAAAAACTAGCATACCTTTTGTTGAATTGTAATAAGAAATAATCTCTGGTTGTTTCTTCAATCCACTCTCATCAACTGCAGCTGTCTTGTGTATTGTACTAATCAATATCGCTGCTTTGTTTTTGTGGCTGATGTACGATACTAATGTTGCAATGTCATTGAATGCAAATGTAGACTTGTACAAAGGCAGTTTTTTGACAGTCAGCAATTTCGGAGGAATGAAAGTTTTATTTTTGCGTACTGTTCCCACATATGTAAGTTTTCTTTCATGAAGTTTTTTACCAACTCAAATGTGGAAAAATATTGTCGCCTGTTATATTTTGCCCTTTCAAGCCTTCTGTCAAGTCCAATACAACGCGTTCTCCTTGGTTCCTTTCAGGCTGTGCATTTCTAGGTTTACCAAGGTATGGTTGTATTTTCCACACGTACCCTGACTTTGAGTCCACCGATAACCAAAACTTCAAACCATATCTTGCTGGTTTTGATGGCATAAACTGTCGAAAAGAACATCGCCCCCTGAATGCAACAAGTTGCTCATCAACGGTGGCATTTTCGTGACAGTTGTAAGGCATTGGAAGAAGTTGTTGCCAACGATCCCACAATTCACGAATAGGAGCAAATTTATCGCTACTACGCATTTGTCGCCGACTCGAAACATCATCGAAACGGAGTGCACTGGTAATCAAATGGAATGTCTCTTCAGACATAATTGATCGGAAAATGGGGCGACCAAATTTTGCATCAAAATAAACCATGAACATCTTCATATTTTCCGCTGTTATGATTAATTTTATATGAGATAACTATTAGACCATGTATTATTTTTTCGGTACTGATTTCAGGGCCGAAAAAGTTTCCATTTGACCTACAAACCTCCAATAAAAATTTGGTGCCGATTGGATAACGCTAAGGTCTGCCCAAAGTTGTTTGAAAACACAAAACTCACTTTACATGAACAAAATTTGGGTTTTTATCAAATGTCACATGTTCAAGTAATTAAAAAATATTTTATTAGCATGAAAAGTTTTTAAATGATCTTTGAATAAAATTTTCTTTCTTACAAGTCGTAAACAATCAAAATCGACGGAGAAACGAAAAAGTTACAGCCGATTTCATTTGAATTTTACGTCATGACAGGGCATGCATGCACACCGACATGGCCTCTATGCAATCACAATAAAAAATAGATCATGCTTGTGCATGCATGAACAAAAACAACGGATTTGCATGATAGTTGATTTTTCGCATCAGTCTGACATTGTTCTACAGGTCAAATAAGAAAACATAAGCAGAACTTTGCAGCGCGCTATACGGCCATGCAACAGGGTCGTTTACAGAACGCGCTCTGCCTCCAGCCCAAGTGAATTGAGAAAGGGACAGCTTCGCACAAAATTTAATTTTAGTCATATTTTTATTTGTCTCCAGACCGATCACATCCAAAATGGTTACTAGATCCAGTGATAAATTTCGCACCGTAGAATCAGTTGGGCATGTATCACATACAATATTTGGAGCCAAACTGCCGTCAAACAGACAGATATTTCATGATGTGATAACTGTAATGTATAATGCTGCGACGCCTCTGACAACTGTTGGTGAGCTTGTGATTAATCGATCTACACATCAAAATTTTTGGGCGCCCCCAAAATCCCGGCTGGTACTGGACAAAAAATATGGCCAAAGTCGTTCATGATACACTCATCAAATACAGGTCAAAACACTGGATCGTGCATTTTGTTGCAGAACAAATTAGATCGAAAATTAATCAAGTTCCCATGTTCTCATCACATGATGGAGATAGTATTGAAACATGTGTTTGAGGTTAAACTTCGGCGACTTGTGGTCCTGGAGTGCCTATTTTTAATCGTTTTGCTGCCATTTGGGTAAGTCTCGACCACAAATCGTTTAAAAACGGACTCGAAGATCCAACTGTACGCTCAAAAATAAGTAATGCTGACTGCGAAGTCATTAAGAAATTCTGCATTAAACAGCTAAATGAAACACAAATCCGAGCTGATTACAAAGAACTATTACAATTAACAATAATGTTTCTTGGTGGTGTCGGCGATAACTTCCGAACACCTGGTCCAACATCCCACGCAAGGTTCTTGGGAAAAGGCATTTATGCCTTAAAAATATACATATTTCTAGAGCAGTTTGCATTGACAAAACGAGAGTCCAGTGGGCGTGGTTTACATGCAAAATGCCATACGAGCACCAAATCAAGATATACACTTGTTGAAAGACAAGATGTGTCTGAAGCGGTTTTGAAGAAATGGAAAAATCATTTGTGGTATTTGGCCCTAGAATCAATGGCTTTGGCATTTTTCGATTCGGATGTTTCACTCGAAAAGAAACGAAAAATGGTTAAACATCTGCAATCAACAGAGCCCGTCGTAAATCTGGAAAACTATCGAAAATTATCCGACCCGAAACTATTGCTGTGATATAATTTGAGCGATTTCGTCTCATACAAAACCAAACATTTTTTCGGTGCTTTTGGATTGAGTACTGAATTTTTAAAGCATGTCCCATCCATTTGGGAAGATTATCAAGATACTCTCGATGTTTGTCGTAATCTGTTTGTTGTTAACGACACTGCTGAACGCGGTGTACAATTTATGAATGATTACAACAGAATACTTACGAAAGACGAAGAACAAAATCAATTTATATTACAGTGTATTGAAGAATATCGTAGAAAATGTCCCTCACATAACAAGTCAGATCTAGTATAATATTGAATTAATTGTATTTTTTGTTTTTTTCACCGATCTTAATATTTAAAAACTATTTATTAATTAATAATACAAAGAAATGTAATTTTACTTATTTAAACATACGATTTTTGAACAAAAAAAAAAAATATTTCCCCTATAAAGTGTGTTCTAAATTTTGAATGAACTTTGGGCAGACCTTAGGGTTATCCGATCGGCACAAAAATTTTTATGGAAGTCTTGTAGGCCAAATGGAAACTTTTTCGGTCCGGAAATCAAAGATCGCAGCAACTTTCAATTTTTGCATCATGTGCTATAAACGGTCTAATAACTATTTTTCTGAAATAATAAAAACAAGAATGTACTTACCGACATACGCCTCCAAGAATGAGCACAGCAATGTATGCGCGCAATGCGTCTTCATAAATATCTCTCCATTTGTCACCAAACTTGGTGCTGCCGTACTTATTAGTATTTTCAATGACAATTATTTTTATTGGAGACGGAAAAACAACAAAAAAGCTGACAGCATGTCACTGCATCTAGACACTGCAAATCGAGTAGGTCCTGGTTGTGCTGAGATAATATTCTCAGCCACAGTTCCAATAGGCTGAGGTAATGGAGTTGCACTCCATACCATCTTGTTTTCAGCAATAAATAAGCTATACAGAAAGAAAAATGTAAGTCGGGTTCCTGTTCACTATCTGTTTCAGAAAAACTTGTTTCGTTATCTTCCAAAATATAATCAATATCCGAATCTGGAATATCCGAGTCACTTTCTGCATTGAGCACTTCTCGTATTTCATATTCGTTCAAATACGCCATTTCGTAAAAAACACTATTGAAAGCGACACACAACTAGAACAAAGCACTGCAAATTTTCGTGCTTCTTGGCAACAAAAATATAAAAAGGGGAATCCCACAATTGTTTTTTACATAAGCTATGTTGAGTAAGGAAAAAATTCAAAAAGGGAAATCCCACAACAAATTTTTTAAAAAAAAAAACGCAAATAAGGGAAATCCCGCAGCTAATTGTGTACAAAAAAGCAAAAAAGGGAAATCCCACAATTGTTTTTTAAATAAGCTATGTTGAGTAAGGAAAAACTGCAAAAAGGGAAACCCCACAACTAATTTTTACATTAGCTGTGTTGAGTAAAGAATAAATAACGAATTTATAGGATGTATTGAAACAAAATACATAGATACAACGAATAAGATTAAATTGGTATTTTGTATGAAAATGGTAGTATGGACCAAATGGTCCCTTAACCTAAGATTCGTAAGTTTTTTCTAACCTAACAGCAGGGTTAAAAGTCACTCATAAGTACAATAAATCATATGTACAACAAATTAATGACATATGTAAAACAAGTTAATGACATATGCACAACAAATAAACGACAAATGACAACAAATTAATTACATACGTACAACAAATTAATGACATATTTGCAACAAATTAATGACATATGTACAAGAAATTAATGACACATGTACAACAAGAAACTCTCTACAGAGAGAAAAAACTGTCTTCACTTTAGCGATTAACGATTTGAGCCAAAGTCGAATTTTGCTTTTTAATAGCTACTACATGTCATGTTTAAACTAAAGACAATTTCTTAATATTAAAGACTAATTTACAAATATTCAGGACATTTTCTTAATTAAAAAAAGTGCTTGCATATTACTAAAGCAAAATGTATTGCATATCGTATAGGCCAATGGAAATCAAACTCATTTTAGAAAGTGCCTACCCCAATGTAAGTAAATTGGCATATTCAAAAGCATGAATTTGTAACAACAATTGACCGCAAAAATAGTATAAACTTATATGCCAATAAAGCAATTTCCAAACAAAATACAATTTTGCACTCTCCATTTTGGGTGCAATTTTATTATTTTTATTTCGGTTATTTTTGTTGCTGTTTTGTATAAACACAATTGTCAGAATTCGCTGATAATTGCCACCGAAAATATTGCCAGAATTTCATCAAAGCCAATAATACTCTTTTTTTGGGTACAATATTGACATTTAAACAATTAAACTGAGGGATTTTGTTGAAAAAGTCATATAACAATATTCCCTTTTATCGTATTGTGAAGTAATCGTGTGTGGTGTACGAGGGTTGCTCAATATGTCGGGATTAAGTCATTATTCTACTCTTTTCTCAGTTTAATTCCGAATTCTTGCAGGGCCTCTGGGCGTAACCGAATTTAAAAAAATTTCTGACGTTAGCACCATATTTGTCCTGATTTACCTCTTTAAATTACAAATTGCGAAAAACCTTTCTGCTTATCAATCCAGGAGTCCATTTAGTCAAGACATCCGCCCGCCTATTGCTGTAATTATATCCCTGTCGGCAAATATATGTGTACATAGGTAAGTATATCTTAGCTAAGCAAACACTTTCATGAATAATCAGTTTTTGCAATTTAATTTAATATTCAAATATGTTGTCAAGCTGATAGATACAACAGACAAACTTATCTCGAGTTCAATGAATCCTTTTCGAACTTAATTGTATTTAAATGAAAACGAAAAGGCATAATCCCAAACCAAATATTGCCGTATTGTTCATATGTAAATTGGTTTAAATAATCCCCGTTTGAGAACATAAATTCCATTAACGTTCTCTTTAAAAGACTCCCCTATTAAATATCCATTCTATGTAATTGGTATTAAAAGAAATTGCAGTGTTAACTATGTTATCCTTACAATAAACCCAAGGACGATATCACCTTCCTTTAAGTCCATCGTTTTAGAAATTCATTCACAAAATCTATAAGCAATAACAGTTTTATCAATGTCCGTCCCTCTCTCTTTGAATATCGGATATAATCCCAAACACTGTCGAATGTCAGACGAAAGTTTGTCACGTCTGTCAATATTGTCAAAACCAAATAAAGCCACAAATACATAATTTTGTCTAAAATGCATACTTGGTTGAATGCACACTACAGGAAATAAATATAAAAACAGTTTCTTATAAGGAAAAATAAAATATACAAAACCTTTTTGGATGAAAAACTGTAGATAAATAAAATGTTATTATGTATTTAAATACATATTAATTTATCTATATATATAAAAGAGAGTGTCTGTTTGTGGGTTTGTTTGTATGTTTGTATGTTTGTTCCGTATAGACGTCTAAACGGCTAGACCGATCATCTTGAAATTTTCACAGAATGTACATGTGAAGGGGGTGCTGAAAATAGGGTACTTGAATTTTCGATATATCAAGTGGGCGTGGACCCGCCCATAGGGGTCCAATTTTGATATTAAGAAAATTTTTTAGCTAGAGTGCTGAAATTTTTTGTGTATGCATTTAGTGGCAGATAATGTGAATTTTCCAAAAATGGGCGGAGTCGGACCAATCGGCGTGGCCCCGCCCATATAAGCCAAATTTTGAAATTCAAATATTTTCTACAATTTATTAGAGAGAGTTCTGTATTTGAGTGTATATGTATCTGGTGACAGTCTACGTGATTGGTCCAAAAATGGGCGGGATCGGCTCAATGGGCGTGGCCCAGCCCACATAGACCAAATTTTGAAATTTCGATATCTTGCACAATTTGCTAGCGAGAGTGCAGCAATGTTGTGTATATGTATCTGGTAGCAGTCCACGTGATTTTTCCAAAAATGGGCGGGAGCGGACCAATGCGCGTGGCCCCGCCCACATAAGCCAAATTTTGAAATTAATATATATCTTGCACAATATGTTAGCGAGAGTGCTGGAATTTTGTGTATATGTATATGGTGGCAGTCTGCGTGATTGGTCAGAAAATGGGCGGGATCGGACCAGTGGGCGTGGCCCAGCCCTTATAAGCCAAATTTCGAAATTGATATATCTTGCACAATTTTTTATCTAGAGTGCTGTAATGTTGTACATATGTATCTGGTGACAGTCCACGTGATTGGTCCAAAAATTCGCGAGATCTGACCAATGGGCGTGCCACTGCCCATATAAGCCAAATTTTGAAATTGAATTATCTTGCTCATTTTGTTAGCGAGAGTGTTGAAATTTTGCGTATATGTATCTGGTAGCAGTCTACGTGATTGGCTTACAAATGGGCGGAATAGGACCAGTGGGCGTGGCACAGCCCATATTTTGATATATCTTGCAAGTATTATATAGGAAATACATGAACATAAATGCTCGGTATGCGATAATTACAGCTGCTCACTCCAATACAATCGCAATATGATAATGTGATGCATGACCAATGAAACAAGAATTTGGAAATTTTATAAGTATACATTTCTATTTTCTGGACTTTCCACTGAATTCGGTATTTTTTCATTCACTGAATTTATCACTAATACCAGTAAGGAAAGGCAGAAAGTCGGGCGGGGCCGATTAGGGTCATTGCGATAATAATTTGGAATAATTGGTAAATGTGGTGTGTGTGTGTGTATGTATATCTTATTTTGAACCGATAATCGCTAAATTAAGCAATATTCGATCCTAAATTGAGAAACATTTTTCTGGAGAACTTTGTAATGATCGGAAGTAAAGTACAACTTCTATAGCGCTTTGTAACCAAATCTGGAGGAACATATATATGGAGGTTATATATAAATCTGAATCGATTTTCCTTGAATACTCATTCATGTAAAATAGAAACCTGTTTCTGTCGAATTTCGTACTGATCGGATATAAAACACAGTCTCTACAGCGCTTACATGTCAAATTGGGGGTAACATATATGTGGGGGCTATATCTAAATCTGAACCGATTTTCTCCGTATTTTGCGGTATTCCTTCATGTAATAAGAAACCTCTTTCTGCCGAATTTCTTACTGATCGGATATAAAATACAGTTTCTACAGCGCTTACATGTCAAATCGGGGGTAACATATATATGGGGGATATATCTAAATCTGAACCGATTTTCTCCGAATTTGGCAGTATTCGTTCGTGTAATAACAAACCTCTTTCTGCCGAATTTCGTACTGATCGGATATAAAATACAGTTTCTACAGCGCTAATTTTGACAAGGGCAGCGAAGCGCACCGGGCTCAGCTAGTTTACCTAAATTTTGTGAAAATTTTATTTTATAAGAAAATTTTATAGAAAATTTTATCAAAAATGTCTTTTTTTTTAACAAAAATTCGTAATAATTTTATTCTTATAGAAAAAATGTCGAATTTGTTTTTTCATAGAATAATTTCGATGAAATTGACGAAATTATGTATTTCAATAGGAAATTTCATTGAAATTATTATTTCAATAGGAAATTTTGTATTTCAATAGGAAATTTCGTCGAAATTTTGTATTTCGAAATTTTATATTTCTATAGAAAATTTCGTCGAAATTTTATATTTCTATAGAAAATTTCGTCGAAATTTTATATTTCTATAGAAAATTTCGTCGAGATTTTATATTTCTATAGAAAATTTCGTCGAAAATTTACATTTCTATAGAAAATTTCGTCGAAATTTTACATTTCTATAGAAAATTTCGTAGAAATTTTGTATTTCAATAGAAAATTCCGTCGAAATTTTGTATTTCAATAGAAAATTTCGTCGAAATTTTGTATTTCAATAGAAAATTTCGTCGAAATTTTGTATTTCAATAGAAAATTTCGTCGAAATTTTGTATTTCCATAGAAAATTTCGTCGAAATTTTGTATTTCCATAGAAAATTTCGTCGAAATTTTGTATTTCCATAGAAAATTTCGTCGAAATTTTGTATTTCAATAGAAAATTTCGTCGAAATTTTGTATTTCAATAGAAAATTTCGTCGAAATTTTGTATTTCAATAGAAAATTTCGTCGAAATTTTGTATTTCAATAGAAAATTTCGTCGAAATTTTGTATTTCAATAGAAAATTTCGTCGAAATTTTGTATTTCAATAGAAAATTTCGTCGAAATTTTGTATTTCAATAGAAAATTTCGTCGAAATTTTGTATTTCAATAGAAAATTTCGTCGAAATTTTGTATTTCAATAGAAAATTTCGTCGAAATTTTGTATTTCAATAGAAAATTTCGTCGAAATTTTGTATTTCAATAGAAAATTTCGTCGAAATTTTGTATTTCAATAGAAAATTTCGTCGAAATTTTGTATTTCAATAGAAAATTTCGTCGAAATTTTGTATTTCAATAGAAAATTTCGTCGAAATTTTGTATTTCAATAGAAAATTTCGTCGAAATTTTGTATTTCAATAGAAAATTTCGTCGAAATTTTGTATTTCAATAGAAAATTTCGTCGAAATTTTGTATTTCAATAGAAAATTTCGTCGAAATTTTGTATTTCAATAGAAAATTTCGTCGAAATTTTGTATTTCAATAGAAAATTTCGTCGAAATTTTGTATTTCAATAGAAAATTTCGTCGAAATTTTGTATTTCAATAGAAAATTTCGTCGAAATTTTGTATTTCAATAGAAAATTCCGTCGAAATTTTGTATTTCAATAGAAAATTTCGTCGAAATTTTGTATTTCAATAGAAAATTTCGTCGAAATTTTGTATTTCAATAGAAAATTTCGTCGAAATTTTGTATTTCAATAGAAAATTTTGTATTTCAATAGAAAATTTCGTCGAAATTTTGTATTTCAATAGAAAATTTTGTATTTCAATAGAAAATTTCGTCGAAATTTTGTATTTCAATAGAAAATTTCGTCGAAATTTTGTATTTCAATAGAAAATGTCGTCGAAATTTTGTATTTCAATAGAAAATGTCGTCGAAATTTTGTATTTCAATAGAAAATTTCGTCAAAATTTTACATTTCTATAGAAAATTTCGTCGAAATTTTGTATTTCAATAGAAAATTTCGTCGAAATTTTGTATTTCAATAGAAAATTTCGTCGAAATTTTGTATTTCAATAGAAAATTTCGTCGAAATTTTGTATTTCAATAGAAAATAAAATTTAAATTTCAACGAAATTTTCTATAAAAATTAATTTCCACGATATTTTTGTGGAAGGAGACATTTTTTATCCCCTCACCTTAGAGAGGGGGGTATATATCATTTTCTACGAACTAAAAGTATAACACATCGAAGGAGTGACCCAAGACCCTAAGTATGTTCGGCGGATATGCGTTTTGGGACATTTTAAGTCGAATGAGCAATGTCCGTCCGTCTGTCTGTCTGTCTGCTGGCTGGTGCGCACGATAACTCCCGAAAGGAGTAACCGAATGACTTCAAATTTGGTGTGTGGTAATATTTTCTTCTACCTCCGGCTAAGTTCGAAGTGTTAACATTTAGTGAAATATTGATTATTTAATAACTTATATACTACTTATTTGAATCCTCTGAAAAACTACTCATAGAATTAGCTTAATAGTCACTATTACCTCGAACAAATGGACAATTTTGAACCAAAAGTTAATAGCTTATAAATCTATTACCTGTGCATACAAAGACTTGCAATTTTGTACAGTGTAATGGTTTAATAGTACTTACAATACAGTGAAAAATGGGATTTATTGCCACGCTCCTTTTGATACCTCCCACACAAATGGACCATTTTGTACCAAAAGTTACCAGCTTATAACTTCAATACCAGAGCCTACAAATACTTGAAATTTTGTACAGTGTAATGCTTTTGTAGTGCCTAGAGTCCAGAGAAAAATGGGCGATATTGGACCGATCCTTTTAGTACCTCCCACACGAAGGGACCTTTTAGTACCAAAAGTTAACAGCTTTTAACTTTAATACCAGTGCATACAAATACTTGAAATTTCGTACAGTGCAATGTTTTTATAGTACCTACAGTCTAGAGAAAAGTGGCCGTAATTGGCACGCCCGTTTTTGTACCTCCCACACAAATGGGCCATTTTCTTGAAATTTTGTACAGTGTAATGCTTTTATAGTACCTAGAGTCCAGAGAAAAGTGACCGTTATTGGTTCGCACCTTTTGGTACCTCTCTCACAAATGGACCATTTTGTACAAAAAGTAATAATAATAATAAGTGATAATAATTTAAATAAAACAAAATAATAAATAAATTTACTAATATTTTTTGAGACTCAAGGTGAGGGGATTCATTAGTCGGTTTACCCGACTGAACTTTCTTACTTGTTATGAAGATAAATTTCGAAGAAATTTGAAAAATTAAATTATGACGAAATTTTTCTAAAAATAAAATCTTAATATATTTTGTGGAAAGTCCATTCAACTAACTTTAAAAAATTATTTTTTGACTAATCTTTGTAAACATAAGTTTTCACCGAAAAAAAAATTAATTTCGATTACAATTTTTAACAAAAATATTGTTGTTTTTTAACGAAATGTCAACTGGCGAAATAGCTCGACTCACTCAACCCTAAGAAATTAAAAAAAAAATTAAGAGAAATGTAAACATATTTTTATAATTTTTATTATATCAATTTACAATTTCAATCAGAATTATAGAGTTATTAGGTTCTTTTCAATATTTCTTAACTATGAACTTAAATTAATTTCCCAGAATGTAACCCGGTGGCAAGGACTGAGGGGCAGCATGCAGCTTCAAAAAAATCTCTGGGCACACATTTAATGACAACCCTTTCAAAAATCCATTCAAGTGAATGGACTTTATTTGTGTTGGTTCATAGAAAATTCCCACAGCAATTTTCTTGTCCTTTTTGTCATTTATTCTTTGGCAATTGAACTTTTGCTCCAAAGACTAGAAAGACGGACAGCCAGAGAAGGGTCGGACAAACCATTAAAGACATCTGTGGTCCATAATTGTGGGTGGGTCTAGAATGGGGAGGGGGATTGACAACGAGCTTTTTAACTGACTTAAAGAACATCATTACTCGTACACTCAAAGTCATGTGATGGGAGGCGACTGGAGGGTCTATGATTATGTCTATGGCTCTTATTCTGACTGAGACAGAGATTGCGACTACGACTGTGATGGTGTATTATAAAGTTTATGATGTTTGAGAGAAAGTGTGGCAGTGCTGGCTGTAAGACAGTCAAAGGATTCCTTCTAAACACAGGAAAGTGTAGACGGTTAACACGTAGAAAACTTTCAAATCGTTCACATATGGGAATGCCTTCAGTCAGACAATTCATTTCTAGGGAGACAATATATTTTCGAAGAAAAGAAACCGAACAAACCCTCTTGTGAAAGTCCTTTGGCAATAGAGGAAACGGAAACAATATATTTCAACTACATTGCATTTTATTTAAACAGACAAAGGCGAAATAAATTGGCAATCAAATAAATGTCTTAAAATTGTCCCTCAAAGACATGAAGTAAAAAACGTATATAATGATTAATTCTTTTTATTTCAATTTCCTCTTAATTTAATGGGTGAAGTAAGATTTTTTTCGGAATAACATATTTTCCTGAGAGTAAGTGGACAAATTCGTATATGCAATTTGGATTTTAATGAAACCTTGTTTCGTTATTTCTTTGGGGCAAAGGAGAAAAACATAAAATTACTCAACAAGTGGGCTACTAATAAGCTAGATGACCTAAGTGATCGGCTTCTACAGAATTAATTAACACATTTTTTGTCCGCTGTAAAGTGACCCAACTGGTTGTTTACTATACAATACTTAGATGGCCCAACTGGTCGTTTACTGTAGAATAGATGACCTAACGGGTCGTTTATTGAAGAATAGATGACCTAACTGATGGGTTTCTGTAGATTAGATGACCCAACTGGTCGTTTAGCAATTCATTTATAACTGTAGAGTAGATGACCCAACTGGTATTTTCCGTAGAGTAAATGACTCAACTGGTTGTTTACTGTAGAGTAGATGACACAACTGTAGAACAGATAACCCAACTGGTCCATTATCGTAAAATAGATGACCCCACTGGTCGTTTACTGTATAAAAGATAACCCAACTAGTCGTTAATTGTACATTAGAAGACCCAACTGGTTGTTTACTGTAGAGTAGATGACCCAATGGTAGTTTATTGTAGAATAGATGACCCAGTTAGTCGTTTGCTGTCGAGTATATGACCCAACTGGTCGTTTATTGTAGAATAGATGACTGGTGTTTTTTTTTTTAAAGAAGACTCAACTGGTATTTTTCTTTATACTCGATGAACCAACTGGACGTTGACTGTAGAGTAGATGACCCACCTGGTCGTTTGTTGTAAAGTAGAAGACTCAACTGGTATTTTTCATTTCTGTAGAGTAGATGATCCAACTATCTCTTTAAGAATAGATAACCCAATTGTTCGTTTATAATGGAATAGATGACACAACTGGTGGTTTATTGTGGAATAGGTGACACAACTGATAGTTCATTGTGGAATAGGTGACCCAACCGGTCGTTTTTTGTGGAATATATGACCCAGTTAGTCGCTAGCTGTAGAGAAGATGACCCAATTGGTCGTTTACTGTACAGTAGATGATGCAACTGATAGTACAAAAATTGTAGAGTAGAAGACCCAAATTTTATTTTTCTGTATAGCTGATGCCCCAACTGGTCGTTTACTCTGGAGTAGATGACACGACGGGTCGTTTGTAGTAGAGTAGAAGACTCAACTCGTAGTTTTCTATAGAGTCGATGTCACATCTGGTCGATTACTGTAGAGAAGATGCCCCAATTGTTCGATATCTATAGAGAAGATGACTCAACTGGTATTTTTCGGTAGAGTCGATAACCCAACTGATCGTTTACAGTATACTTCATGACCCACCTGATGGTTTACCGTAGAATAGAGGACCCAACGAGTCGTGTATTGTAGAAAAGATGACCCAACAAGTAGTTTGTTGTAGAAGAGATTACCCAACGGGTCGTTTATTGTAGAATATATGACCCAACGGGTCGTTTATTGTAGAATAGATGACCCAATTGGTGGTTTGCTGTAGAGTAGATGACCCAACTGGTCGCTTATTGTAGAATAGATGCCCCAACTGGTCGTTTATTATAGAGTCGATGACCCAGTTGGTCGTTCATTGTAGAATAGATAGCCCAACTGGTCGTTTACTATTGAGTAGATGACCCAACTGGTCGTTTGCTGTACAGTAGATGACCCGTCTGGGCGTTTGTTGTGGGGTACAAGACTCAACTGGTCGTTTACTGTAGAGTAGATGGTCCAACTAGTCGTTTATTGTAAATAGAATAGATGACTCAAACAGTCGGTTGCTATGGAGTAGGTGGCCCAACTGGTCGTTTGCTGTACAGTAGATGAACCGTCTGGTCGTTTGTTGTAGAGAAGAATACTCAACTGGTATTTTTCTGTAGAGTCGATGACCCAAATGTTCGGTAACTGTAGAGTATATGACCCAATTGGTGGTTAATTTTAGAATAGATGACCCTACTTGACGTTTATTGGGGGGTCGACGACCCGGTTAGTCGTTTATTGTAGAATAGATGATCCAACTCGTCTTTTATTGTAGAATAGATGATCCAACTGGTCGTGTACGGTACCTGTTAAGGGAGTACAAATCCGGCTCGAATACGACCAAATGTTAAGGTGGGGGGTTTGCCAGCAAGGGAGGTGAGGGTAGACGAGGCGACGAAATCCCTTCTATGACAAACTCCAATAACAACGATAGCTCAGTAGTGGGGGAACGATGTGTGGGTGTTTACGTATGCATTTATTCATGCGTGTGTAGTGACCGATGTTGGTGTTGCAGTAATGCAAAGGGCGAAATAGAAAAGGAAAATAAATAAAACACAAGAGTTTAGTTTTTTCGATAGTGATAAAGGCAGAGCTTTATTTCGTATTAATGATAACGTATATTACCATGTAGCGATGCGTAGGATCCGTAGAAATCCAAACGGCACGATAGCAAAACGACAAGATATATGTATGCGCGAGTGCGAAACAACGACTATTAGTGATGTGCGCGATTGTATCGCCTAACAAAGACTACTTTCAATACGAGAGCCAGATGAAGCAAGGAGTCGAAAATCCGCAACAGCCTCTGCTTGCGGGAAGTCCCTCTCTACATCCGAACTATGCGAATAACGTCCCGGGAGAGTCGGAGAGAGATACAACGCTGGAAATCTCTCCTTACAATCCGTGCCATGCGAATATCGTCTTGGGAGAGTTTGTAGAGAGATTCTTTTAATCCCTCTACGATCCGTGCTGAGCGAATTCGTCCCAAGAGAGTCGAAGGAGAGCACCAGACGCTGAAAAGCCCTCTCACAATCCGTACAAGCGAATATCGTCCTGGGAGTGTCGTATCAGAGGCTTCTTCTCCTTCAACCCACTAGGGTTGCCAATCAACGAAGGAGATGCACAAGCTGGGGAAGTTGCGCGACAATGTTACGAACTTAAACAGTACCAATTAGTCGTTTATTATAGAGTCGATGACCCAATTAGTCGTTTATTATAGAGTCGATGACCCAATTAGTCGTTTATTATAAATTCGATGACCCAATTGGTCGTTTATTGAAGAAAAGTTGACCAAACTGCTCGTTTATTGCAGACTAGATGACCCAACTGGTCGTAGATGACTCAACTAGTGGTTTACTGTGGAGTAGATGATCCAACTGGTCGTTTACTGTATATGTAGTAGATGACCCAACTAGTCGTTTGCTGTGGAATAGATGACCCAACTGGTCGTTTACTGTAAAGTAGATGACCTGACTGGTCGTTCGTTTTAGAGTAGAAGACTCAACTGGTATTTTTCTGTAGAGTCTTTGACCAAAATGGTCGTTTATTGTCGTTGAGTAGATGATGCAACTGGTCGTTTATTATAGAATCCACTGCAGACCCTACCGGTGTTTTACTGCAGAGTGGATTATCCAACTGAGCAATGGATTATTCGACTGATAATCAAATATATAAATAACAAATGAATAGCCTAAACGTCCATCAAATATACAGATGGTCAAAATATTCGTCTGCTATGAATGACCTAATCTGTCATCTATGTACCATAAAACCCGACTCTACGAGTAGATTATCCAACTTGTCGCCCACTGTAGGGTAGATGGCCCAACAGAAACTATAGAAAATTTAATATTTTTCTGCATTTTATGTTATAAAAGTAAAATACCTTTTCATCGGATTTCCCAGTGAAAAAACGGTGTAATACTGTGAAAATGAAAGCAAATTATAGAGATAAAGTGGTTCATAGTACTCCACTGTACTTGGTCCTACAATATCCGCAATGTAATTTTTATTGAATTTTCTCAACATTTCGATGTTTTTTCCAACGAAAAAACATCGCACTCCGTACGAACTATCGATCAGAAAAAAGAAAAGAATTTTGCATCATTGAATTTCAATCGAATGACGAGAAAAACACTGGAACCCTTTGCATAAAATCCAAACAACAGCAAAGCGATTGTCAAAACATAAAGCATTCCCCGTGAGGACAAAAGGCAAGCAAAAAAGGCAAAGGAGGCTCTTTAAAAGCCAACCAAACGCTGCTCATAAATATGAATGGAACATTGAGAGGAGCAGCTCAGCCAGAGCAGAAGGACTGCTGTGTTTCACAGCCTCTGATTCTCTGAAAAGGCATTTCGATGAAAGCAATTTAAAACGAATTTATTCCTTTGAAAGTTTAGTGCAAAAGTGGAATAAAGGAAGAAATGTAAACTTGAATACTCGTATACATATATGTATGTGCATTGATGCGTTTGAGGTCGTGATATTTATTATTTAATATTTGCCTATCTGGCGATGCATTTTCCATTCAATTGCACAATTTTTGACAAATACATATATTTGGGTTATTGCGAAAGAAATGGTTGTGCTTAATCGAATGTTAAAATAAATCACAAATGTTGGAAATACAATACATATGTATGTATGTGTACATACATATACACACAGAAAAAACGAAAAACTGTATTCAATTGGTTAATGCTGAACCTGTAACAAATTTTATTATTTGATAATGAAGTTGTTGAATATATTATTCATTCTATTTTTATATGTTATTGAGTTAATTAACAGATGCAATGATCTGCAAAATTTGGTTAATGGATTTATTGACTCAAGTAATATAAATTGATATAAATTCATTTCTATCTCTATTGCTCAATATTTTTTGACAAATAAACGCCTACACAAAAGACAAACGCCGAAAAAAGGTAGTTAAAACCAAATATTTTTTATACCCTACACCACACTGTGGTACAGGGTATTATAACTTTGTGCATTTGTTTGTAACACCCAAAAGGAGAAGAAATAGACCCATCGTTTATTATACCGATCGACTTAGAATCACTTTCTGAGTTGATTTAGCTATGTCCGTCTGTCTGTCTGTCCGTCTGTCTGTCCGTCTGTGCATGTATTCTTGTAATCAAAGTACAGGTCGCAATTATGGTCCGATCTCGACGAAACTTTACACATATCTTTTTTTTGGCCCAAGGACGATCCCTATTGAATTTGGTTAAAATCGGTTCAGATTTAGATATAGCCCCCATATATATGTCAGCCCCGATTTGACATGTAAGCGCTGTAAAAACTGTATTTTATATCCGATCAGTATGAAATTCGGCAGAAAGAGGTTTCTTATTATATGGTTGAACACTATTAAATTTGAAAGAAATCGGTTCAGATTTAGATATAGCCACCATATATACGTTACCCCCGATTTGACATGTAAGCGCTGTAAAAACTTTATTTTATATCCGATCAGTATGAAATTCGGCAGAAAGAGGTTTCTTATTATATGGATGAACACTATTAAATTTGGAAGAAATCGGTTCAGATTTAGATATAGCCCCCTTATATACGTTACCCCCGATTTGACATGTAAGCGCTGTAAAAACTTTATTTTATATCCGATCGGTATGAAATTCGGCAGAAAGGGGTTTCTTATTATATGGATGAACACTATTAAATTTGGAAGAAATCGGTTCAGATTTAGATATAGCCCCCATATATATGTTACCCCCGATTTGATATCTAAGCGCTGTAGAGACTGTATTTTATATCCGATCAGTACGAAATTCGACAGAAGGAGGTCTTTTTACATGAGTAAGTATTCAGGGAAGATCGGTTCAGATTTATATTAAAGCTCCATATATATGTTCCTCCTTATTTGGTATCAAACCGCTATAGAAGTTGTATTTTACTTCCGATCATTAAAATTTTCCAGGAAGGTGTTTCTCACTTTAGGTACGAATATTGCTTAATTTAGCGATTATCGTTTCAGAATTAGATAATGCGTTTCTACCCATTTACAAATTATTCCAAATTATTATGGCAATGACCCTTATCGCATTGTTAGGGAGGTGTAGGGTATTATATAGTCGGCCCCGCCCGACTTTCTGCCTTTCCTTACTGGTTTTAAACTAATATATTTTCTTTGTTATTTAGGATTTTCCAACTCTTTTGGCAGAAACTGCTGAGGGAAGAGCGCTGTACAATTTTGTGAGAAATTGCTGTAAGTGGACTGTAGACTTTAGTTCGACGTATTCTCACAAATTGTTAAGGGTGAGTATTTTCGTATGAAAATAGAAATAAGAACACAAAGGGAAAGTTTTAGTTTTAAATGCAATGTTTGCTTTATTAAATAATTTAACTCCTTCGAACGTAGTTCAAAGTGCCGTAGAGCATGAGCTTCTTACCCTTGGTGTTTCTGCAGCAAAAGTGCTGGTTTCTGGCGATGCAGAACCTCAACCAACCTAACAAAAAGAGCAACTGGACGAAGCTGAATTGGAAAGTAATTTCAAGATTGGTCTAAGAGTCATCATGAGTACGTAGATACTTAGCGAATAACTTAACTAAATGACTGTTAAATTCAAACATTTCATTATATTTAATTCATGAATTCATAATTTCTTACTTCAAATCACTTAAATCTAATATTTGTTGAACACGGTTCAACATGCTCCCAACCTTTGTAGTACTGGAAGATTAAATTTGACATGCGCCTGAGATCGTCCACCCGAAAACGGTGCTTTGGGCAATAGGCATGTTCGTTGAGGTCTGAATCATTCCAGCTTTCAAAATTTTGGCGATCTGGCCATTAGCTAGCAAGATTTCCACGCTGACTGGGCTGTGAAAATTGGGATCCGCCCGATCAGGTATATGATTGTAGATCTCAATAGGTCTCTTATCGGTGGTTTTCTCTGGAAGGGGAGTATTGAGCTGTTGTCGCACTCGACCTGTGATTTGCACCTTCACTGATTTATCATTGAATAACTGCAGATTGATGGTACAAAATTCTTTTCCATCTTTATGGGTGGTACGCAAGTGGACACGGTCCACCTAGGACTTCAGGATGATTGTTGGTGCTGCCCCTGAGTTTAACAGCAGTCTAGTTGTGTCAGTTCCACCAGGAGCGAGCACAAGTGCCAATGCTGTGGGCTGGAATATGTGGTGCGTCGAGCGGCCGATCAGCCTCTCACTGATGGACCGAGTCCTCAAGCGTTCCACATTGGAATTTCGTGTACGAGGTGACCTACTTCTTTGTCTAGTCGGCCTTGGTGGTGACTGGTGCGCAGATATCACTGGACTTCTTGGCCGAACTGGGGTATCGGAACGACTTCTGCTTCTCCGGTTTTGAACAACATGACGGTTCGTCCATGTGAAGTTTTGTATGATGGTTTCGGTTGCATACTTCGCATCTATTTTTGGACCGACACCACTCACTTGTGTGGCCCAGACACAAACAGTTCAAGCAATAGCTCTTCTGCAACACGACATCCCGAAGCTCTGCAACTGTCTTTCTTAAAAATTCCGCACAAAGTCGGAGATGATGCCTGTTTTGGCAGACGTGGCATTTTGGTGAGCTGTAGAAAATCTTAGATGTGTTATGTTTGATTGTGAAGGGAAATGATTTGGAAAAATACATAATTTTACTAAGGGACGAGTGATCATTCCATTCTGAGTGCGTATTTCCGCCACTCTAACTCGTGAGTCACAGCCTGTAAAGACCTTTACTATTCTACCTAATCTCCACTCTGTGGGTGGTAAGTTGTCGTCTTTGACAACGACTAGATCATCTTTTTGTAGGTTTTGCTGAGTGGTCTTCCATTTGAACCTTTTCTGTAATTCGGCGATATACTGATTTTTGCAACGCTTCGAGAATTGGATCTGCATGAGTTTTAGCCTTTGCCAGCGATTGATAACCGAGAGGTCATCTGAGTATTCCTCGGATGCCGCAACAAGTGGAGAACCTCTCAGCAAATGACATGGCGTTAATGCCACCAACTCCGTCGGAGTTTCAGACATGCGAGATATGGGTCTTGAATTGAGAACACTTTAAATTCGAATTAAAAGTGTAGAGAAAACTTCATAAGTGAACTTTAGGTTACCTGCAACCTTTTTTAGGTGAGACTTCATACTTTTTAATCCCGCTTCCCATAATGCACCCATGTGTGGTGCCTGGGGGGGGGGGGTGGGGAATAAATTGCCAAGGAAATCCGTGTATATTGTACTTATCAACCAAAGAACTTTCCGCGGACTTAAGAAAATTTGCATATTCCTTGACTAAGGCTCGACTAGCAACAACGAAATTGGTACCATTGTCAGAGAACATTTTTGCTGGAAGCCCTCTTCTACTTATGAACCTGTCAAATGTTGCTAAAAAGCATTCGGAAGATAACGCCGAGCATGCTTCTAAATGCATGGCGCGCGTAGCTAAACACACGAATACAGCTGCATAACCCTTTTTCGCATTTCTTAATTTCGCATTTCTTAATTTGGACGTTTTCAACTCAAAGGGTCCTGCAAAGTCTACACCAGTATTGGTGAACGTAAGGGAAAATGTACAACTTTCTGGAGGAAGAGCCGCCATTATTTGATTCCTTATCCGATGCTTGTATATCGTGCACACCTTACAGTTCTTTATGCAGTGTTTTACCGCATCTTTTAATCGTATGACATAACAACATACCCTGATGTTCTGCATGCAACAGAATTTTATGTGAGAATTCAATTAATAGTTTACATAATCTGGTCTTCTCTGGATTTGAATCAGCCAAACGACCATAAACTCGTAGAAGTCCTTTTTCGTCATAGAAAGGATTGAGCGTGAGCAGTCGACTTTTAGGACTTATGGGTGTGCGAGACTCTAGAAGTTGACACTCTTGAGGAAAGTACATAAGCTGAGCGATCTTTATCAAACGATACTTCACAAACTGCATTTCCTCGGCTTTGATCAAACCATAGGAAAATGGTGGATTCACTATTCGCTGGCAACTTCGAACAAACCTAATAACAGAGGCGAAAATCGATCTAAAATGTCTTCGGACTCCGTGAGGGCCTGGAAAATTTTTGTTTTCTTCTCCAGTGATTGCTCCTGTAATGCGGGTTGCTGTGGCCAGAATGACACTTCTTTTTCAAGCCAGGATCTTTTAGCTCAGAAGCGGTACATCCTCGAGTTCCTAAATCCGCTGGATTATCGGAGGTAGGTACGTGCATCCCGGTTGCATTTCCGACGTGATCGAGAACTGACGCAACCCGGTTTGCGACGTACGTTTTCCACGAGTAAGGAGGTTTACTAAGCAACGCCAAAGAAATAGTAGAATCGGACCATAAGTATGTACATGGATTTCCAATAGCCATATTTTGCCAAGTACTTTTCATAAGGCGAGCCAATAATACAGCCCCACAGAGTTCTAGTCTTGGCAGACTGAGTATCTTCAGAGGTGCTACTTTACTTTTCGATACCAACAAGTGGGAGGTAAACTCGTTTCCGGGCTGAGTTGCTCTTATGTATATAATTGCACAGTATGTCTTTTCGGAAGCATCACAGAATCCGTGAATTTGAATTTCATTGTTCGGAGAGTATTTAATCCACCGTGGAATCTTCATAGAAGGGATATCGGCAAAGCTGGTTTGAAACATCTTCCATTTATCTAACGAATGTGGCTTCACCTTTTCGTCCCAATCGGTCCCGTCAATCCAAAGTGGCTGCAATAACATATTTGCCGTTACTAAGAGGGGCGCCAACCAACCAGCAGGATCGAATAATTTTGCCACTGTAGACAAAATTATTCGTTTTGTTATGCGTTCATCCGGAACATTAATGTTGGAGATATTGTAGTAAACGGAATCCGACATCGCATTCCAATGAATTCCCAGCGTCTTGGTGTCACTAGCGTCTTCTAGTTTAAGGAAATCTTCGTGGAGAAGATCTTCCTGAGCAATATATTCAATGATTCCGGAATGATTTGCCGTAATCTTTTTTAACGGAAATCCTGCGGACGTTAACAATTCTCTTAATTGTTGCAGGCTTGGTTTGGCTTCAGCGATAGAATGGGCTCCTGATAGGATATCATCCACATATATCTGGGTGACTTATCTGTCCGTCCCGAATGTTACAGTTTTCAATGTAAAATCTTGCACAGGTTCTGACGGAGAGTTTCGAAATAAAATCCGTTGATACTGATGGTCACATACATCGACAAATATTTGCCTATACATGTTTTTAATGTCCCCGTTGAAAACGAACTTAGACAATCGCCATCGTAGAATGACATTAGTTAAATCGTTCTGGAGTGTAGACCCCATGTAGAGCACAGCATTAAGTGAAAATCCACTTGTGGTTTTCTTTCAAGCATTGAATACGACCCGAAATTTCGTTGATGTTCGTTTTGGTTTTACTACTGCATGATGCCGTAAGTAATACGAACAGTAGGTAGAACTATCATGTATTTCGGTTGAGAGAGTTGGTGACATGTGATTCAGCTCAACGTATTCCCTCGAAACCCTTAACTCTTCATTGGCCATGTCAGAGGAACCTTTTAGTGTGTCTGGAAGAGCCCAAGGAAATCTCCTTCGGAAAATCATTTCTAAACGGCAACCGTACGACATATCTTCCGTCCTCCCGACGCACTGTGGTTTCCTGAAGAAACTTTCACATCATCTTCGGACATCTTAGGTTTCTCAGAGATTTCCTCGACTTCTTAAAACTTCCGTACTTCTTTATTAAGAGTGGTACCCGGGTTGCTCACCCAAGCTTCAAATGCTGTGACAGTTCTTGAGGTCAATGGCGTTTAAGCCCTGCGGCTTCGAGAACTGTGATCGGAATAAACTCATATACATAATTGTTGAAGAAACAAACTATCAGAACATCCACCTTAGGTCATATGACTTCACAGCTTGTCACGGGATTTGTAAATTATTTATTTATAAAGGTTTTTCCAACAAGAGGTGTTATTTTGACATTCAAAGAGAAATGCAATTTTTTGATATAAATGACCGGATTTTTATTTCATAATAAAGAGGAAGGAATGCCGTTAATAATGAAAAAACAACATCAGCCAAATGGCCACCACGACCACGCTTACAGGACCATATCCTTTTAATGAAATTTTCCATAACCAAATCGCAAAGTGGCTGTCCTATGTCCTCGATAGCTTCACGATTTCTATCTTTGAGGTCTTGAATCGACGCTGGGCTGTTGGCGTAGACATTATCTTTCACGTGGCCCCAAAGGAAGAAGTCGCAAGATGTTAATTCACAAGATCTCGGTGACCAATTGCGATCACCTCTTCGAGAGATAACACGGTCCGGAAACTTTTCCCGTACCAGATCAATGGTTTCGTTGCTTGTGTGGCACGTAGCGCCGTCTTGTTGAAAGTAAACGTTGTCCAGATCAATAACATCCAACTCCGACCATAAAAAATCATAAATCATTTCTCGATAGCGCAATCCATTCACCGCAACTGTTGATCAAACCTCATTTTTGAAAAAGTAAGGTCCAATGACCCTGCCGGACCATAAACCGCACCAAACAGTCACACGTTGAGGATGGAGAGGCTTCTCAACAATAACTCTTGAGTTTTCTGAGCCCCAGATGCGACAATTTTGCTTGTTGACGTAGCCACCGAGGTGGAAATGGGCCTCATCAGTCAAGATGATATTTCGATGATTTTCGAATTTTAATAATTTCAATGCGTTGTTGAATGAAAGCTTCAAAATTGACATCTACCGATATACCGGGTGATTCAAAATAACACATCTTGTTGGAAAACCCGTTACTTGTCAAATGTCAAAGAATAAAAGCATCAAAAGTGACAGCTACCGAAATACCGGGTTATTTAATATAACACCTCTTGTTGGAAAACCCTGCATATATGATCAAACAGTAAATGCCACAAATTGTTCTTTTAACCGATAATACAAATTTTAAGTTCACTTTCAAATTTATGTGTTTTATTTTACATTATAAATTAAACCTCACGATGAATCACCCATTATAATCCCTGTATAGTGGAGATCGTTTACTTTTGAGTGTTCAAAAAAAAAACTGAACATCGTGGCGCCTTGTAACCTAAAACATATGTTTTAGTAGGTTGCCACTTTTAACGCAAGTAATTTTTTTAAACTACTACTGCCATCTTTATGTCAAGTCGCCTAATTATGGGCCGCTTCGCAACTCTTAGGTATAAAAAGTGTTTTGTAGACTCCTTTGTTAGTAGAATGCACACACAAAAAAAATTAATCAGACGGCGCTTGAACATGTGTTCAAATCCTAATTTATATTATTCTACGAGGGCGGTTCGGAAACTTCTTAGCCTAGCACAAAAAGCGCGGTATAAACAGAAAAAAGTTTAGTGTTTTGGAAACTTCCATCTCTGCTATGAACACATGTTAAATTTTGTTTCGATCTGGCAACTCCTTCATATAGAAACAGGTGTTCACAAAAGACGCATCCGCGATTTTTTTACAATGGAAAAATTAGAAATGCGTGGTGTAAAAAATTGGGTTGCTGAATTTAAACGTGGTCGTACAAGCATTGAAGATGAACCACGTAGTGGACGTCCAAAAACAGCAACAAGAACAGAAATTGTAGCCAAAGTGCATGATATGGTATTAAATGATCGACGAATAAAAGTGCGTGAAATAGCTAATATCATGGGCATCTCAAATGATCGAGTCCATTTAATTTTGCATGAAGAACTACAGATGAAAAAGCTTTCTGCAAGATGGGTGCCGCATTTGTTAACAGTCGACCAAAAACGCATAAGAATAAACATTTCTCAAGCTTGTTTGGATCGTTTTAAGCGAAATAAAATGGATTTTAAGCGTCGTTTCATAACTGTTGATGAGACATGGATCCACCACTATACTCCAGAGATAAAAGAACAATCCAAACAATGGACTGAAGCTGGAGGAAGTGCCCCAAAGAAGGCAAAAACAATTCAATCAGCTGGTAAGGTTATGGCAATGGTTTTTTGGGACTTCAAAGGTATTTTATTGATTGACTATCTGCAAAAGGGTAAAACAATAAATTCAGAGTACTATTGCAACCTTTTGGATCAATTAAATGTAAAAATTCGAGAAAAACGACCTGGGGCCAAATCACGGCATTCGATATCGAGAACTTTTCGATCAAAAACCCATTTTAATTTTTGATAATAAGATAAAGTGAAGATTGGAATTAATTAAAAACTATCCAGAAAAGCTATACAAGTATGTATTTAAAGAATCTACTCGAATTCGACAGAAGTTATACTCTTTTAATGATAATAAAAAAACATCTCGATCGTAAAGTACTCGATATCGAATGCCGTGATTTGGCCCCTGGCTTACAACACAAAAAAATAATTTTTCATCAAGACAACGCACCAGCGCACAAGAGTGTTTTAACAATGGCTAAAATCAACGAATTAAAATACGAGTTGCTTGACCACCCACCTTATTCTCCTGATTTAGCTCCCAGTGACTTTTACCTCTTCCCAAATCTAAAAAAAATCCTTGCTGGCAAGCGTTTTACCTCAAATGAAGATGCTATTACAGTTGTAAACCACTATTTTGAAGACCTTGAGGAAAACTATTTTAATCAAGGGATAGAATTGCTAGATAAGCGTTGGACTAAGTGTATTGAAGTTTCAGGAGATTATATTGAAAAATAAAAATATTTCTGAAAAACTAACTATTCCCTTTCATTGATAGGCTAAGAAGTTTCCGAACCGCCCTCGTACAAGCATGCCAAGTTTTGTCGCAATCGGATGTCTGGTTAAGAAACGGTGGAATTTTTTCCCCTTTTTTTAATTACTCCCACTGAGGGAGGATTTAACAAATGGGAGGATTTAACAAATGGGAGGACATTTTTACTTGGTCAATGGAACTTTAAGTAAGTAGAATCATTTCCAATTTCCGAGAATGTGGCCAATTTGTTGTATATTTTGAATTTAGTTCGATTTACTCATTGCAAGAATTTTGAGGAAAATTCAACTAAAAGTGGGCAAATAACTGAAGTATAGATTTTACTCACATAAATGATCGTCATTTTTCTGAGTGTGGAAACTTGTTCCTTGTGTATTTAACGTACATAGTACATAGTTTAATATTAATTATATCCATTTACATTATAAATAGATATCATTTTTCAAGTTAAACTTCAAACATTCCTTGCCTGTTTCTTGCCCTGAGCATTCATCATAAAACTATTTCTTTCTATTCTAAATGTAGTTTCTTTAGTTTACAAACTGTTCTAAAGAAATCAATCATTTCCGGGTATCGAAGAAGGCCAACTAAGGCACGAGTACATATTGTACAATATCATATCACCCACTTCCATACGGAGCGACGAAGAGCAGAAGATATGCATTTCAATGCATTTAGCATTTATTTCTGAAAAATGCTAATAAAAGTTTTGCCAATTCATTTGTTGATGTGGAAATATTTGCACGAATTTTATAAAAAAAATATATGAAAATATTAGAAAAAGACTGCAATAACTTCATCCGGATATTGAAAAATATTTTTACTATTAAAAACAAACAAAGTCGTCAAGGATCATTTCGTTTGCATACTCCAAGATTGGGTAATGAAGTATCCGGAAATTATGCAAAATATATTTGTGAATTTAAGTTCCATTTAAATTGATTGGTATTTATTCATTTAAATATCTTTTTGAGGAAATTGAATATTTTGAGTGAATGTATTTGTTGTAGTTGCACTAGAGAGATTCCATTAAAGTGATTCTGGTAAATTGAACTTATTACATTCAGCAGTAAATTGCGTATTGAAGTAACTAATAAACGTTACTTATTGCAAGCAATGCGAAAGGATGGTAATGTACGTATTAACTTGTGCGTTGAGAGTAATTGTGATCTAAGTCACACTAATAAATTATGAAAGAAGGATATAATAAATCAAAATAATTAAATCTTTGTTATACATATGTACATTACATCACCAAAGATGCACAAAAGCATGTCTTGGGTCTAGAACTCTAACAAGGTTTGTAAACAGATGGACCCCACAACGAGGAGTACTGTATCCACTAATTTGGAATCTAGCGTTGACTGAAATCCTGCTAGATCTAGAACGTTGTGGCTGCAAGGTCGTGGCATATGCGGACGACGTGGCAATCGCAGTGAGTGACAAATTCCACGTCCTCAGAGGTGGCTCTGAAAATGTTGCCTAGATGGCCCAGAAGCAGCGGTTTGGGCGTTAACTTAAAGAAGACAGAATTGGTTCTCTTTACTATGATGAATAATGTCCCACGTATGGACCCTCCTCCTTGGATAAATGGGACATATCTAGTCTTTTCTGAAAGTGCACAATTTTTAGGAATTATTCTAGATAGGAAACTGTTATTCAGACTTAACGTACTGGAACGTAAAACGAAGGCCAACGTCGCCTTATATTGCTGCAGGAAGGGTGTACGGTCGCGGTGGGGCCTCTCTCCTAAAATCGTCCATTGGATATACATATATAGCAGACGTTCGTCCAATACTGTTATACGACATTGCGGTATGGTGGACGGCAACTGACAAACTAACCATCACCAACCTACTATCAAAGGTTCAGAGAACTAATGGAAATATGGGAAGTCGCCAAGTGGCTGAGTCGCATCATAGTACCCAACACTGTCATTGTCGTTTACTCGGACCCCAGGCTGCCATCAATTCTCTGGATTTTCTACCTTATTAGCTGTTCTGTTGGTTTGCAGTCGGGGGAAATCGACTATACTCGTATTTGTACGGAGCCTTGCTGATACCTGGGGGCCTCAACAAGTAACAGGTGTTCAGACACCCAGTCCTTGTCACAGTACCGGGGGCTATGCTGTGGTGGACATATATCTCCCCTACACTCGTGGGAACTATATGGATACTTATAATATATTTAAAACAACAACAAACAATGGCTCTGAATCCTACCGCGCTCTGGAGATGCCTTCATTTTCCAATGGAGCAGGATTCTTCAATCGTCCGACTGTCCGTCCTTTGGTCTTGGCCAAAACCGACCACACCAAAAATGGTGGAAATGTTGGAGGCTGTTGAGATTCTTTAGGTTAGGGTGGCAGCCGTAATTTTTGTTTAACAATCTCACATAGACCAGTTTAAGTCCCTAGTGTTACCACGGGCGGAAATGCCCCTCATCGAAACCAACCTGTTTCATATACAAATGTTTCGATAGTACGAATATCGGTACTGGAAAGATCTGTTAGGCTGTCTAGAAAGGCAGCCTAGCAAGTGCCCAATGCTATCCACTTCTTCCTCATCTCCACAGCTTCTGCAGAAGTCATTGGAGTCAATACCCAATCCTTTGGCGTGTTCGCCGATCAAGCAGTGTCCAGTCAGAACTGATACTAACGTAGACAATCTTTACCTCTCTAGTGCGAGGAAATATTTGTCTAGCTACCCTGGTGCCGATTTCTGTCTATCTTTCGTTGGACTACCTGTTTGCCTCTTGCCTAAGCCAAAGCTTGCACGTCGATAGTGGCGCACCAATATATGCAAATTCTTCGAGAATTTGTAATGTCGTCCTTTTCCTAGCAATTTTATCGGCTTTGCAGTTCCCCGGGATATCCCTATGCCCAGGCACCCATATGAGGTGTATATTAAACTGCTCAGCCATCTCGTTAAGAGATCTGCGGCAGTCGAGGGCTGTTTGTGAATTTAGGGATGTTGCCTCCAGAGAATTGATGGCAGCCTGGCTGTCCGAGTAAATGAAACGACTTCCCATATTGCCATTATTTCGGCTGGATAAACACTGCAGGTATCTGGTAGTCTGTGAGCTATATCCAAACTAAGTTCTTCACAGTGTACTCCGAAGCCAACCTTTTCATCAAGCTTCGAACAATCCGTATATACGTCAAGATGGTTTCTATTACCTGTTGTTATGCCAACTCATTCATCTCTGGCTGGTTTTATAGTGATGTAGATCCTCCTGTAGGTGTACATCGTTGGTGTATAGTCCACTCGGTCGGTTACTGTAGCGCTACACTTTGATATCCTCATGTTACAATAGTTATTGTACCTCCACATTGATAGGCAGTTTAATCTTATTGCCGCTTTGATTGCAACTTCTCTCGCTGCAATATTAATCGGCAGTATATGGAGTAGGTCTTGTAGAGACTTGGTCGCTGTAGTCCTTAAGGTTCCGCTTATGCTCAGGCAGGCTGTTCTCTGAACCTTTGTTAGTAGGTCGGTGATGGTTAGTGCTTCATAGATACCTCCAAAGCCACTGAGTCGGCTGAAAAAGCCACAACATCAGCTGTGTTAACGGCTAATAACAAAGCCAAAAGAATTATATCACCTGATGAACACCTGCCTTCGAAAAAGGCAAGATGCCATAATGTCTCCATCAATAGGCCAATCACCAAGCATTTCAATGAGGAGGGTTTAGTGATGACTGTTATAGACAGACGCTGGATGGTACCATTCCCTCAGGGAGATGCCGGGCACAACACCTGTCTGCAAGCATGCCCTCAGGGAGATGACGGGCACAACACCTATCTGCAAGGATGCAGGACGGCATCATGGGGAAGTAAAGCTCTTGGCTTTCTGTGATGACAGATCAGTAGACCCATATAAGGCTGCACTGAGTCGAATGGCCGAGGTCGGAGCCCTCACCTGTGTAACAAAAGAACCATTCAACTTCAGATTATTAAAAATTCCAATCCTGATCTGCCGATCCATAATTGGAGAATAAGTAAGAAGGCAGATTATCCTTAATGCTGAATCCACCCCCACTTACAACCGGTAAATGGAACCCTGCGATATGGCTTCGAGTATATAGACGAGGAGCTAGATTAGATTGAGGACGCGTGGCACACAACCATTGCTGGTTTTCATCACCTCATTCGGATACCATTTGGTCCATTGTGTTTGTCCTGAAGAAGACGAAAATAAAGAAGATGATAAGCAGAGTGATTGAGGAGGAAGGGCATTTCAGCGGAGGGTGAGTACTAAAACTTCGCCCGTTGATGCAGATGTATGGGTCATTGTTAAACCATCCATCTCAAGCATCCTATGAAGCCCATAATCCTATCGATGTCATGAGATAACAGGACTTCTAGATGATGTATCATGTAATCACCTAGGTAGCATTGTCTTCGTCTAGATAGAGAAGGGCATTGACACAGAAGGTGTTCTATTGTCTCCAGTACCTCATAATCCTCACAGAGTCGACAGTAGTCGGCAGAATCACTCCTGTATTTTGGCAGGAACCTGTATTTTGGTCAGGATCTATTTGGAAGGATCTAAGCATCTATCTTCTGACTAATTTAAGTGGTAAAGACCAAACAGCTGCTAGTCTAGAGATCGGTAATGGCGTATATTGGGTGGTCTCCAGTTACTTGCCTTATGAAGCTGTAGTACCGACAGCTCTCTTCAGGGAATTAGTAGAAGAAGCATCATCTGACAAGCGCCATCTGATTATTGCCGCAGACACTAACGCTCATCTATCTGGGGTAGTACGGATATAAACAGTAGTGGTGAGACACTTCTTGGCTTTATTCTAATTACCAACCTAACTATTTGTAACATAGGCAATAGACCCACCTTTACAATTAAAGGCAGACAGGAAGTCCCCGATGTAATCTTCGCTACTGACTGGATGTCAGACAAAATTATTGGTTGGAATGTACTGGACGGCCACACATTCTCAGATCACATTATATACAGTTCAAACTCGCTGAAAAAACATCTAAAAATACTTTCCACAGAAATGTGAGGAAGAGAAAAAGCAACTGTATGAGAAGAACTTTAAAAAAGTCCTCAACTCTAAACTTCTGGACGCACCGAATGACAGAGTCGGGCTGAACAACTTAGTCGATCACATCACTACACAATTCAATAATTCCCTCAAAGAAGCCTGTTTAAAATCAAGGTACAAGGCTACAACTAAACCACTATGGTGGACTTCTGGGCTAAAGGCTAGGAAAAAAGACCTGCAATAAGCTATTCAACAAGTCCATATCTACAGGGGTCACTATTGACTGGGAAACCTATAAAGAGCAACTCTAAATCTACAAAGAGGAAAGCACGAAGACTTTATTGGTACACCTTCTGTGGAGAAGTGGAAATGGTATCGGATGCTACAAGGCTGCGTTCGATATAATCCACTACACCCTGTACACCAAAAAACCTGGACAAAAACACAGCGAGCAGTCGCTGAAACTAGTGCTCAACAAACATTTCCCGGTTATATCGCTGACAGAACTAGAAGAACATCAGGATCAGCAAGAGAGCGAGAGGACTATAAGCGTCTTCAGGTTGTTGAATGAGAAATTCAGAATAAGCTGGGACATTTCCCGAGGAACTCACCGACAGAACTGGAGGAACAGCAGGCCTTACAAGAGAGCGAGAGGACTGCAAGCGTTGCTGGTTTTTGACTGAGAAATCCAGAATCGGTTGGACGATTAAAAGCTTTGAGCCCTTCAAATAACCTGGACCAGGCGACATTACTCCAGCAGAAATGCAGAAAATGTTGAAGTACATTATCCCCTGGCTGGAGAAAATTTATGAAAGCTGTATCAGGTTTTCTTACATCCCAATCGATGGATGGACAGCAGAGTGGTATTCATACCCAAAGCGGGAAAGATATCGCACGATGGGCCAAAGGACTTCAGGTCAGTTAGACTATCCAAGGGCAAGTCTACAGAATCTGCCCTGCACGAACATGTGGGCACTGTCGTATCGTCCCTACATTTCAAGGAATACACTATGGTGGTCTATTTTGACATAAAAGGGGATTTTAACAACTTTCATTCAGATGCGGTAATTGCGACGAGTGAGCTCTAGTTTGATTAGACTAAGTCAAAGCCTGATCTGCAGAAGACGCATAACAGCAAGTCTTTGGTCCACAAATCTAAAAAGTTTTGTGAACAAAGGGACCCCACAAGGAAGAATATCGTCTCCACTGTTGAATCCTGTTCGATCTTGAACGTTGTGGCTGCAAAGTCGTAGCATATGCGGACGACGTGGCAATCGCAGTAACTGACAAATTCCTCATCGTCCTCAGAGACATCCTACTGGTGGCTCTAAAAAAGTTGGCTAGATGGGACAGAAACAGCGGTTTGGGCGTTAACTCAAAAAAGACAGAATTGGTTATCTTTACTATGAAGAATAAGGTCCCACATGTGGCCCCTTCTCCTCGGATAAATGAAACAGATCTAAAATTTTATGAAAGTGCAAAATATCTAGGAATAATTCTAGACAGAAAACTGTTATTCAGACTTAACGTACTGGAACGTAGAAGGAAGGCCATTGTCGGTTTATAATCCTACAGGAAAGCTATAGGGTCGCGTTGACACCTTTCTCCTAAAATCGTCCATTTGATATATGTATATATAGCAGTACTTCGCCCAATACTGTTGTACGGCATTGTGGAGCGGTGGACGGCAGGTGATAAACGATCCATTACCAACTACTTATCAAAGGTTCAGAGAACTGGCTGCGTATGCATAAACCGAGCTTTACGGACTACAGCGACTGAGTTCTACAAGCCCTACTCCATATACTGCTGATTAATATTGTGGCGAGAGAAGTTGAAACCAGAACGGCACTAAGATTAAACTGCCTATCAATGTGGAGGTACAAGAACTACGGACACATGAGGATATCAAAGTGTAGTGCTTGGTAACCAACCGAGTGGACTATATACCAACGGTGTACACCTTCGAGAGGAACTACATCACTATGATACCAGCCAGAGATGAATGGGTTGGCAGAATACCAGGTAATATAAACTATCTTCACTTCTCTACGGATGGTTCCAAGCTTGATGAAAACGTAGGCTTCTGAGTACACTGTGAATAACTTAGTTTGGATATAGCTAACAGAATACCAGATACAGCGACTGAGTCTCTACATGTCCTAGTCCATATACTGCTGATTAATATTGTGGTGAGAGAAGTTGAAACGAGAGCGGCACTAAGAATAAACTGCTTATCAATGTGGAATTACAAGAACTACGGTCACATGAGGATATTAAAGTGTAGTGCTATGGTAACCGACCGAGAGGACTATGTATATACCAACGGTGTACACCTTCTAGAGGAACTACATCACTATGATACCAGCCAGAGATGAATGGGTTGGCAGAATACCAAGTAATATAAACTGTCTTCACTTCTCTACGGATGGTTCCAAGCTTGATGGAAAGGTAGGCTTCGGTGTACACTGTGAAGAACTAAGTTTGGATATAGCTCACAGAATACCAGATACCTGCAGTGTCTATCAATCCGAAATAATGGTAATATAGGAAGTCGTCCAATGGCTGAGTCGCAACATAGTAAGTACTAAATTCACAAACAGCCCTCGACTGCCGCAGATCTCTAAACGAGATGGCTGAGCAGTTTAATGTACCCCTCATATGGATACCTGGGCATAGCGATATCCCGGAGAACTGCAAAGCCGATGAATTTGCTAAGAAAGGGACGACATTACAAATTCTCGAAGAATTTGCATAGATTGGTGCGCCACTATCCATGTACAGTAGGCCGGGTCGATTTGTGGGGAGGCAAAAAAATTCGCCCTTGCTCAGTGAAAATCGTATTCTAGGGATCAAAATAAGAAACTTTGCCAAAGGAACCATACCTCTAAAACTAATTCTGATGTCCCGGAATTTGGGTCGAACTTTTGGGTAGGGGCAAATTTTGAAAAATCCCGCTTTGACCCATTTAGAGAGCTCCAATCGAGTCCAAATGTTTGACCGACTCCCACTAACTTTGGAGGCCCGACCCACCCATGCCAGTGGCACACCACCTGGAACCCCCTGGGGTTCCATATATTTGGACTCGATTGGAGCACTCTAAATGGGTCAAAGTGGGATTTTTTCCGGGACATCAGAATTCGTTTTAGAGGTATGGTTCCTTCGGCAAAGTTTCTTATTTTGATCCCTAGAATACGATTGTCACTGAGCAATGTGCGATTTTTAAATCGACACGCCCTAATGTGCAGGCTTTGGCTTAGGCAAGAGGCAATCAGGCAGTCCAAGGAAAAATGGAGAGAAAGTGGCACCTGTAGGGTAGCTAGACAAATCTGGCCAATATATGTATGTCCTAAAAAGGTCAAAATATCTCCTCGCACTAGAGAAGAAAAGATTGTCTACGTTAGTATAAGTTCTGACGGGACACTGTCTGATAGGCGAATACGCCAGAAGGTTGGATATTGACTCCATGACTACTGCAGAAGCTGTGGAGATGAGGAAGAAATGGAGAGCATTAAGCATTTGTTAAGCGACTGTCCCGCTTTGAGTAAACGATTTCTGGATATACTGGGGTCAGCCTTTCTGGGTAGTCTAACAGGTCTTTCTGGTACCGATATTCGTACTGTTGAGAACTTTGTATATCAAACACGTTGATTTCGATTAGGGGCATTTCAGCCCGTGGTAACACTAGGGACGTTAACTGGTCTATGTGCTGGTAAAATACGACTGCCACCCTAACCTAAACCTATATTTGGCTTCGGAGTACACTGTACTCAGTCTTGAAATAGATCATAGACTAACAGATACCTGCAACGTCTATCAAGCCGAAATAATGGCAAAAATCGCCCCAGTAGGTCAGTTGGTAGCGGGCTCCCCTATGAGTTTGGGTGTCGTGGGTTCGATTCCCACCAGAGGCTCTGGTCTGTCGCTGCAAAATCTAGCCTCATGGTCTTTGTAACCCGGCTTCCCTGGACCGTAAAATTAGAATATAAATTTACTTTGTATTGTAATTCATATAAATAAATAAATAAAATAAGTATATTGCCTTTAATATAAAAATAAATTAAATATGCTCACTAAGAAAATGAAAAGCGTTTATTTAAAATATTCAACTTCGAAGAACCAATTTGTATAGTACTTAAAAACGACTTGTGTCTTTCTCTCTGTGTTGATACCCTGAACACGGTTTGATATTGTTTTGCTCTATAACATAGGACAGAGTACCCTTTCCACATTCACATATCCCGTGCAACGTATGCCACGCAAGATTGCTTTTGTAAATTGCGGCGCATTCAACAAAGATGCTGCAGCAGCAATTCTGTAAATTCCCATTACCGCCAAAACGAAACATATACGCTGCCACACGAAGAAGTCTGAAATTTTTCATTATAATGACTACAAAGAATTTGGTGAATTCGCAAAAGACAACGAAAAGCATGCCGCACTCTAGACGAAGTGAAAGAGATAGTCGTTTCTATGTGTGAAATACTAATGTGAACCTTGTAGTCAGTTAGTCAGTCAGTCAGACAGTCTTCTTTTAAGTGTTACCAATTTGCACACTGTGGTGTACTCTCAACGTATTCGTTCTCCTGTATTGAGGTCGTTACATTACCATTTATTTATTGGTGTCAAGTTCCAATTTGTTATTCCCATTTCACCCGTCACCATTTACCGAATCGCATTCAACCAAAACCATGGGGATGATGATAAATGCCCCATATAATACAAATCGCCGATGTTTTGGATGAATGGTTCAAGTCCATATTGCGAAAATTGAACTGAAGCCAATTTAATGCAAAATAAATTGTATTTAAGCAATTTTACGGAATCTTTACTTCTTTTACTCACAAGTAGTTGCGTTTCGTTTTACTAAAGTAAATGACATTTGGTAGATTTATCCAGAAAACCGGGTATACATGCATACATATGTATATGCAGATAAGAACATTAGACTGGGTCTTACCCAAAATTAATACACATTCATTTCAAAAAAAACATTTAAGCCAGTTTCAGTCCTTTAAACCAATTAAGATATATCGGATCTACACATAAATACTATATGTACAGAGTGTCTGAAGAGAAATTTCACGTTCATCGCCTTAGTCGTCATCCCCCTGAATCATTTAACAAATCATCATGAAAAATAAGAAAGAATGTTGATGTCTAACTTTACAGATATACAGAATGCATGAAAATAATTTTTAGCTTATTGCGTGAGTCTTTCCATGATGAAATGCCAAACAATACTTAACACAAATAACATGACAGCATGACACGACTCACACGCGATCTGGCAAAAAAAGGCTATTGAAAAAAATACCTCTACCCTATATATGTGGGCTAAATCTGAACCGATTTTCCCTGAATTTGGCAGCGTTCATACATACATATAATAAAAAAACCTCTCTCTGTAGAATTTCGTACTGATCGGATATAAAATACGGGTTCTACAGCGCTTAAATGTCAAATCGGGTGTAACATATACATACATATATGGGGGCTATATCTAAACCTGAACGGATTTTCTTCGAATTTGGTAGTGTTCATTCACGTTATAAGAAAACTGTCTCTGCCTAATTTCGAACAGATCGGGTCTAAAATACGGTTTCTACAGCGCTTACTTGTCAAATCGGGTGTAACATATATATGAGGACTATATCTTAATCTGAACGGATGTTCTCCCAGTTTGATAGTATTCATTCATGTAATAAGAATACTCTCTCTGTTGAATTTCGTACTGATCTGATATTGTAAAATACGGGATCTACAGCGCTTACATGTCAAATCGGGTGAAACATATACAGGGTTTTCCAACAAGAGGTGTTATTTTGAATCACCCGGTATTACGGTAGCTGTCACCTTTGAAGCTTTTATTCTTTGACATTTGACAAGTAGAAACTACGCCATTACTAAAAGTGGAACGATACACGATTCAACAACGCACTGAAATTATTAAAATTCACTACAAAAATGGTGAAAATGTTGCAGTCACTGTTCACAAAACTAAAGCATTTTTGGGTCGTCGTGAAGCACCTTGTCGGACCGCAATACAGAAATTGGTGGACAAATTCGAGCTGTTGGGGCAAGTTAGTGATGTGAAGAATAAAATCCTAGCACGTCGCTCAAGAACAACTGAGAATATTGCTGCGGTAGCCCAAAGTGTTGAAGAAAAACCAGGTTTGTCCATTCCTCGTCGTTCTTTGGAATTGGGCATTCCACAAACGTCATTACACCGTATCTTGAACAAAGACTTAGGTCTTAAGGCTTATAAAGTTTAGTTAACACAAGAACTCAAGCCGGCCGATCATCAACAACGTCGTGTCTTTGCTGATTGGGTCCTTGAAATGCATGAAAATGATCTGGAATTCCATCGAAAAATCATCTTGACTGATGAGGCCCATTCTCACTTCGGTGGCTACGTCAACAAGCAAAATTGTCGCATCTGGGGCTCGGAAAACTCAAGAGTTATTGTTGAGAAGCCTCTCCATCCTCAACGTGTGACTGCTTGGTGCGGTTTATGGTCCGGCGGGGTCATTGGACCTTACTTTTTCGAAAAATCAACAGTTACGGTGAATGGATTGCGCTATCGAGAGATGATTAATAATTTTTTATGGTCGGAGTTGGATGTTGAGTTGAATGTTATTGATCTGGACAACGTTTAGTTTCAACAAGACGGCGCTACGTGCCACACAAGCAACGAAACCATTGCTCTGTTACGGGAAAAGTTTTCGGACCGTATTATCTCTCGAAGAGGTGATCACAATTTGCCACCGAGATCTTGTGATTTAACACCTTGCGACTTCTTCCTTTAGCGCCACGTGAAAGATAAGGTCTACGCCAACAGCCCAGCGTCGATTCAAGACCTCAAAGATAGAATTCGTGAGGCTATCGAGGACATAGGGCAGCCACTTTGCGATTTGGTTATGGAAAAATTTCATGAAAAGAATATGGTCCTGTAAGCGTGGTCGTGGTGGCCATTTGGCTGATGTTGTTTTTTATAACTTTACATTTTACAGCTATAAATTTCGGAAACATGATGCCATTTGTCATAAGTAAACGATTTCCCTCCAAATTTTAAAAGTAAGTCATGGTGGCGCTTACGTCTTTTTGGCGGTTAGGGCTCGATATATCAGTTGCTGCAGGTCAAAAGTGTAACATATCGATAGATTGACCTAAGAGATCCCAAGAATATTTGGCGGAAATCCATTTCGGGCCATTTTAGAAATATCCGTCAGTCTGTCCTAGAGTGATCAAAAAACCGGTTTTTTTTGAAAAAATAAAAAAACCGGTGGATGGTTTATTTAAGTTATAAAAAAACCGGTGGACGGTTTTTTTCTTCGAAGAAAACCGGGGAAACCGGTAGAACCGGTTTTTTTCTGCTAACAAAACAGTATGAAAATTGCCGTTTGAAAAACATTTTCCTTTTTAATAACAAAAAAGGCGATTTTTTAATATTAAATTTTTAAAAGCGATATCTTCTGATCAGGAATCTTACACCAAATTTAGTCCTGTTGGATAGTAGTTATGAGTTGGATTGTGATGAATATTGTCATTTGAGTCAAACGGTCCTTTTACCTCATACTTATAACTAATTAGCTATTGTATTTAGAAACATTTTCCAAAAGTGTTATCGATAGTCTTTTCTTCAAACTTTTAAAAAAATTAGCAAATATATTTTCATTACTTTTTTGCAAAATTAAACTTTTTTGAAATTTTGGTAAAAACCTATGTTTTAATTTTTAATTTTTTTGCTCAAAAGAAAGCTTAGATAATTTCCTTTAAAAGCTTTGTGACCTATTAATGGGATGGGACCTGTTGATCTATCAAAATAAATATAAACCTCTGAAAAAAAATTAACGTTCAACCAAACATTTTAGCATTTCAGATGGGAAAAACAACCGTTTGACAAAAATGTCAATATTTGACACCCTCCAACTCGGAAAGTCCTTAACCGATCTCGTTGGAATTGTGTCTCATAACTACTATCTGATAGGGCTACTTGGTGCAATTTTCATCCCGACAGAAGACATCCCTTTTAAAAATTAACTCACTTGACATGCAATTCCCCTTATGTAGTTCAGTCAAGAAAATATTAATATTTCGGGGTATTAAATAGAATATTTAATAGAGGTACTTAATCTTTATACATATATATTTTATATACACACTTTAGTGCAGGTGGGTATATACGAGTATATAAATATATAAGAGTATACACTAGTCGGTTTACCCAATTGAAATTTTCTTACTTGTTTTTGTTTCGGTTTGGAAGTGGGGAATGCGTTTACTTTTCACATAACTTCTGCGCGTATGAATCATTTATTTTCTTTAAATTTTTGTAATTTGTATAGAAATTAGTGAATGGCTTCGGATTCTAGTTGCCGAGTCTTTTTAGGCCATATAAGGAGATCTTTCATATTATTATCTTAATTTGTGATATTTTGTATATAAAGTATAGTATATATAATTTTTAATATATTAGTCATAATAAAAAAACCGGAAAACCGGTGGAAACAAACGAAAAAAACCGGTTGCACCGGTTGTTCGAAATTCATGATTTTGAGAAAAACCGGGGACGGTGGAAGCAAAAAACCGGTGGGCCGGTTTATTTTAAACCGGTTTTGATCACTCTAGTCTGTCCGTCTGTCTGTTTGGTTGGTGCGCACGATAACTTTCGACAGGATTAACCGATTGACTTCAAATTTGGTACGTGTCAATATTTGTTTCCACAGGGTGGCGCAGAAAGAGCTATATGGTTTGAATTCTTTATAACTTTTTTAATTATTATTCTTTCTTTGTTTTTTTTTTCAGCATTTTGTGAAGGAGACTTGGGGAATTAATTATGAATCATTACACGATCGAAAAACGTACAAAAATAATTGAATTTTATTTTTCAAACCAACAGTCTATTGTGTTGACATAGCGTGCATATCGTCGTCATTTTAATGTGCGCATTGTACCCACAGCGTCAGCAATAAACCATTTGATTGGAAATTTTCGTCAACATGGGGTCTGAAAGAACCCTTCCTGGTGCCGGAAGAACACCTAGCGTACACACTGGTCAAAATATTGAACGTGCGCCACCCTGTATCTCAGACTATCACACCCCTGTATCTGCGCCACCCTGTATTTCAGACTAAGGTCAAAGATGGACTATGTTGGTCCACTCCGTCGAGTACCTTCTCCACAAATGGTCAACATTTAGTGAAATATTGATTATCTCATAACTTCCATACTACTATTCAGAATCTTTGGCCATTCCACACATAGTAAAGGGTCCGCCAAATAATTTTTTTTTTTTGAAAATGCTATAAAAAAACTACTGAATATTTTCTCAAATTTCTTTTTTTATTTGAAAGTACAATCCTTCCGGTTAATAATGGAAAATAATTTCATTCAAATGGCTGCCTCGGCTGGCCATGCAGTAGCCTACACGACCGGTCCAATTTTTAAGCACATTATCGATTGTGTGCAGCTGTATTTCACCAATGGCTTCACGAATATTGTCCTTTAAAGCGTCAATTGTCTCTGACTTTTCGGCGTAACACTTATCTTTGAGGGCACCCCACAAATAATAGTCCAACGGTGTCAAATCGCAGCTCCGAGATGGCCAAACGACATCAGCTCTGCGACTGATAATGCGATCTTCAAAAACAGGGCGCAAAACATCGAGTGTAGCTTCGGCTGTATGGCACGTAGCGCCGTCCTGTTGAAACCAAATGTTGCCAATATCCTCCTCTTCAATGTTTGTGAACAAAAATTCGTTCAACATGGCCGGATAACGATCGCCATTGACTGTAACGGCCACTCCTTGCTCATTTTCGAAGAAAAATGGCCCAATTATGCCTCTGGACCAAAATCCGCACCAAACAGTGACTCGTTTTGGGTGTATCGGCTTTTCAATGTATGCGTGCGGGTTTTCTGTGCCCCAACTGCGACAATTTTGCTTGTTTACATACCCGCCAAGATCAAAATGAGCTTCATCTGAAAAGATGATTTTTTTTTTGGCAACATCGGCATCTTCTGTAAGTCGATCGCTCCCAGCTTTGTTCAAGCGTATACACAACCATATTCGTTCAGCGGAAGGATAAAACTAATTATCTGTCAAATCAGACATGAGATAAGTGTTACCATTCACGAAATAAGCACTAGTTGAAAAAAAAAACGTTAGATGGCGGACCCTTTATTAGTTTCTTGGTCGCTATCATCTTGAGAAAAATGGGCGAAGTTGCTACGCCCCTTTTGGTACCTCCCAGGGATGGTCCGTCGTAAACTGTGACGACATACGACATACATTTGTGACGTATACGACATACATTTGTGACGTATACGACATACGTATACAACGTCGTAAACCTAATGTCGGGAATTTGACTTTGTCACAAACAGTATGTTTAAGTTAGAATGTTCCTTTGAATTTCGATTATGTCATTACTCATTACTACATCCTTGTAGTATCAGCTTTTAACGAGTAACGATTCGTTATCTTCTTCTTGACACTTGCTCCGACACCTCTCTCCATCTTGGACCGTCGCTCGAATAGGTACATCTTGCTGTACAAATATATTTAAGGTAAATCTTCGCTAACAAACATAGCAGCAAAAACAACAATAAACCTTTGGCACCCTTGCCTATTATTATTACATTAAAACAAGTAAGAAAGTTCAGTCGGGTAAACCGACTTATGAATCCCCTCACCTTGAGTCCCAAAAAAAATATTCGCAAATTTATTTATTTTGTTGTTTAATTAAATTATTATCAATTTTAATTGCATTTAATTATTTGTATGAGTATATTGTAAAAGTATATACTAGTATTAAAGTTCAAAGCTGTTTACTTTTGGTACTAAAAGGTACATCTGTGTGGGAGGTCCCAAAAGGGGCGTGCCAATAACGCCCATTTTTCTCTGGACTCTTGGTACTATCAAAGCATTGCACTGTACGAAATTTCAAGTACTTGTATGCACTGGTATTAAAGTTAAACGCTGTTAACTTTTGGTACAAAAAGGTCCATTTGTGTGAGAGGTACCAAAAGGGGCGTGCCAATAACGGCCGATTTTCTGTGGACTCTAGGTACTATAACAGCATTACACTTTACAAAATTTCAAGTCTTTGTATGCACTGGTATTAAAGTTATAAGCTGGTAACTTTTGGTTCAAAATTTTCCATTTGTGTGGGAGGTACCAAAAGGGGCGTGGCAACTTCGCCCATTTTTCTCGAGGTCATAGTGACTAATAAACTAATACTACGTGTAGAATTTCAGAGGATTCAAATAATTAGTATAGAAGTTATTAAATAATCAATATTTCACTAAATATTTAACCTTTGTGGGGGAGGTACTAGAAGGAGTGGACCAATATGTCCCATCTTCGAACTTAGCCGGAGATAGAAGAAAATATTGCCACATGCCAAATTTGAAGTCAATCGGTTACTCCTTTCGAGAGTTATCGTGCGCACTAGCCAGCAGACAGACAGACAGACGGACGGACGGACATAGCTCATTCGACTTAAAATGACCCAAAACGGATATCCGCCGAACATACTTAGGTTCTTAGGCCACTCCTTCGATGTGTTACACTTTTGGCTCGTAGCAAATGATATATACCCTTCTCTCTAAGAATTAGATTCTCTCTAATTCTCTTTCGTGACAAACTCTTTTGTCCGCCTACGCCCCCGTTGGCGTAAACACAGTAAACGATAAGGGATGTAAGAATTTGCTGTGAGACTGTATTTATTGAACACCTTACTTTGTTCACAGCGATAACTTGTTAGTTCACATAATTCCAATGATGTATCAACAAGAAGATTAATCTATGTTTCAGTTAAATCCAAATATGAGCAAGATTTAATAAGTCAAGTAGGTGTTGAACGGAAGGTATTTTTATACCCTGACTTTAGTGATACGAGGGTATATATGTAAACATCATTTGCTACGGGCCAGAAGTGTAACACATCGAAGGAGTGACCTAAGACCTTAAGTATGTTCGGCGGATATCCGTTTTGGGTCATTTTAAGTCGAATGAGCAATGTCCGTCCGTCCGTCTGTCTGTCTGCTGGCTGGTGCGCACGATAACTCTCGAAAGGAGTAAATTTGGTATGTGGTAATATTTTCTTCTATCTCCGGCTATGTTTGAAGATGGGCCATATTGGTCCAAGCCTTCTAGTACCTCCCCCACAAAGGGTTAACATTTAGTGAAATATTGCTTATTTAATAACTTCTACTCGTATACTACTTACTTGAATCCTCTGCAATTCTACACATATCATTAGTTTATTAGTCACTATTACCTCGTGAAAAATGGGCGAAGTTGCCACGCCCCTTTTGTTTTCAGTGTAATGCTTTTATAGTACCTAGAGTCCAGAGAAAAATGGTCGTTATTGGCACGCCCCTTTTAGTACCTCCCACACAAATGAATCTTTTTGTACCAAAAGTTAACAGCTTTTAACTTTAATGGTCTGCCTTAACAACAGGTTTTCCGCAAATATCTGTTTGAGCAGAAAGTTTCTTCATTCTGGATAGATTACACTATGCAACAAAAAAAAAATTTTTGTGTACTAGACCTAAAAATTATTTTTTTGTATAGATTGTGGCATACTGTTATATAAAATCAAAACCAAAAAATGTTTTTATGGATGTATTTTTTTAAAAAAAAATTTTATTAAAAATACTTTTATCGTCAAAGGTACCCTTAGTATTTTCACTATAATTTTTGGAGTATATACCCGATCAGGTCGACATACGTTAAATTGAAGCTATTAATGTGGGCTATCTCTTTCGCTTAGAAACAGTGGTTTAGTAACAGTCATTAAACAAATTGGAAAAAATAGATTTTTTTCCAACAAAAAAAAAATCCTGGGACAAAAAAAATAAATAATAGAAAAAAATCGAAAAAAAAAATATTTTATTTCACTTTTTAAAAGTTTAGCGAAGAAAATAATGACTATTTGAAAAAAATAAATGTAGAAATGATAGCCCTTTTGGTAGAGGTAAGAGATTTTTTTTTAAAATTTCTGTTTAAATAGCGATTTTATTTATTACTTTTATTTATATTATGTACATTTGAGTTTATTTACATGAACAAGTTTCATTAGAAGTAATTGTGAGTTCTTTGTTGACGTTTGTAGATTTCGGAATCGTTTTCTCTAATGAGGAACCAAATATAATCTCCCATCATTCTTTCATCCCCGTGTCCTTGGTAACGCCGTTCGATGGACTTCAATTCTTGGTGAAACCTTTCGCCATGTTCGTCACTTACGTCGCCAAGATTCTCGGGGAAAGAGTTTAAATGAGAATGCAAGAAATGCATTTTGAGGGACATATTTACACCTGTTGGAATACATAAAGCGAAAAATAAGTTGGAAGAATACATGCTAGGGCGGGTCGATTTAAAAATCGCCCATTGCTCAGTGACAATCGTATTCTAGGGATCAATATAAGAAACTTTGCCGAAGGAACCATACCTCTAAAACGAATTCTGATGTCCGGGAAAAATCCCACTTTGAACCATTTAGAGTGCTCCAATCGAGTCGAAATGTATGGAACCCCCAGGGGGTTCCAGGGGGTGTGCCACTGACATGGGTGGGTCGGGCCTCCGAAGTTAGTGGGGGTCGGTCATACATTTGGACTCGATTGGAGCACTCTAAATGGGTCAAAGTGGAATTTTTCAAAATTTGCCCCTACCCAAAAGTTCGACCCAAATTCCGGGACATCAGAATTCGTTTTAGAGGTATGGTTCCTTCGGCAAAGTTTCTTATTTTGATCCCTAGAATACGATTTTCACTGAGCAATGGCGACTTTTTTTGCCTCCCCACAAATCGACCCGGCCTAATACATACATATGTGTTATATACATAAATATAAAAAAATATATTTCTAACCAATTTTTTCATAATTTTTTAACAAATCAGTAATCACTATTTCATATTGCGGGCTTTTATTGGATCCAAGGAAATTTGAAACTACAAGCTTAAACGACCTCCATTCTGCAATTTCATCCGACGTCAAATATGATTAGAAATTCACACCTTTCATCAGTTTCCTTATTTTAGCCCATCAAAAACTCCTTCCTCGATTCTTTGAAAAGAAACACTTTTAAATAATCTTTTTAAATATGAGAGAGAATTGCCATCTTTCCTTAACTTCTATTAACTTAGACAAAAATAGCAGTCCATATCGTGAATGAATGGTTGTCTCCAAATCATTGGCATTCCAAATTGCACAAAACATTGTAATACAGGGTGGCTGATATGTAATGCAACAAAGTAAAGCGCTATATTTTTTTAATTTTTTTTTAAATTTTATTGTGCAAAAGCAAAAATGTCGGAAATAACATAAAATTTTAGAAACAGTTTAGATTTGTTCTAATTGGCCACCTTTGGCACGAATTATGGCCTTCAAACGGCCGACAAAGCCATCACACGCTGCACGAAAGTGGCTCTGCGGTATTTTGGCCCAAATGTGTCTGCGGCCGAAATGTGTCTGCCCAGGGCTTCAATACTGTCTTTAGGACATTTTCCCGATAATATTCGGCATTTATTTTGACCCCATGGTCAATGAATACGAGCGGGTAGCGACCATCGGCCGTTACGGCGGCCCACACCATTACCATCGGCGGCGCTTGAGTTCTGGTGGCCAATCGAAGGTGTACATTTTCAGCTGACCTCTTTGGCAAGTAAACCCGATCATTTTGTTTGTTCACAAACTGATCAATTTGGAATGGCTTCCCATCGGAGAAAACCAAATTCGGTAACTGGCCACTTTCGTGCAAGCGAAGCAACTCCTTGGCTCTTTCCAATCTAAGTTTTTTTTTGTGCATCGGTGAGCTCTTGCACTTTTTGGAACTTCAATGACTTTAGTCCAAGCTCATTTTTTAATATGTGTGGTATCCGTTCTCGCGATATGTTCAGTTCACGAGCAATTTTTCTACCGCTGCGGCGTGGATTTCGATCAAATCTGGCCTTCACTTTTCGGATCATTTCTGGTGTTGTTACCGTTTTTTCGTCCACTTTTTGGACGCGATGCAACACTGCCAGTATCACGGTAACGAGCAATGGTACGAGAAACAAAAGATTTATTCACATTTTAATGCTGAAGGGCTCTAACGATAGTGTTTTGTTTTTGTGTTTTGTCTTGTGTTTTTCCACCCAAATATAAAGCAATCACACTATCACGCTTGAATTCCATCACGAATAACTTTTTTTCTGAATGCAATAGATCAAAATGCTTTTGTAAGCTTGTAAACAATAAAACGAACTGTCACTGAAATAAATCTGTCAGATATCAGACTAGCGGTTTAGAAATGATAGCAACCTGAAGTTGGTTGCAATACATATCAGTCACCCTGTACATGAATTTTAAAGTCCTTACTGCATTGTTCCACTTTAAGTAAGATTTACATTTCACGAATTACACGAATTACACAAAATACTAGGTGTCCACGGTTCGTTCATATTTTTAACTCGTATACCAAAATAGTACACATATATTTCTTCTATTATTTTACTAAAAGCACGTCGATTTTTTTAATTACATATTTTCGACAGATGTAGCAGAAATTGTCGGGATCATTTACACATTGAAAAATTCTTGGCCTTTTACTCATACTTCGAAATATAACTATATATATATATTTTTCAGAAAATCTACTTATCTCTTTAAAGCGCTGAATTACACTAATTTATTAATAAGAAATTTCATTCATAAATTCCGGGTTTAAGGTTCATAAGTTGCAGTACCTGTAGCTGACATATAGTTTGCTTCGAAAGTAGACACCCAATATTTTCAAGACTGCCGCGAACTACTTTGTATTGCGTACATATAATTTTACTACCTGTATATACGACTGGGATGTCCATGCCCCTAAAAGGCGTAACTGAATGGAAACCTCACAAATAAAAAACCACAAATATTATGTATATAAAGGGTCCGCCATCAACTAGTGCTTATTTCGTGAATGGTAACACTTAGCTCATGTCTGATTTGACAGATAATTAGTTTGCTCCTTCCGCTGAACGAATATGGTTGTGTATACGCTTGAACAACGCTGGGAAATATTGCGACATTACTTTGAAAAGAAGATGCCGATTTTGCCAAAAAAAAATCATCTTTTCAGATGAAGCTCATTTTGATCTTGGCGGGTATGTAAACAAGCAAAATTGTCGCAGTTGGGGCACTGAAAACCCGCACGCATACATTGAAAAGCCGATACACCCAAAACGAGTCACTGTTTGGTGCGGGTTTTGGTCCAGAGGCATAATTGGGCCATTTTTCTTCGAAAATGAGCAAAATGAGAAGTAGAAATCCACCAAATTTTTACCAGCTGTAGAATCAATTATGTAGATTCTTATAATGCAATAAAAAAATAATGGTGTATACGCTATAGTTTTAATGAGGGGACGATATATAATAATGTTTACACACCATTGTGCAAATATTAGTATAGCCTAAATATTGGTGTTAATATTGGTATTCGACCAAAAACATAAATTTTCTCAAAAATAACAAAAGTTATATCTCGGATTTTGCTTAGTATTTGTATGGTATATGACAGATTTTTACTTGAAGGGCTGAAGTTTGTACCGTCCTAAGAACTGATATTACAGTTTACGACATTTCATACTCCCATACAAATGAACAATATTGCACAAAAATGGCTTAAAACTTTGATTCCAGTCCAAAGCAATACTTGACATTTTGTGAAGTGTAATGCTTTTATAGTACCTACAGTCCTTTGAAAAATGGGCGTTACTACCATGCCCCTTTTGGTACCTCCAACACAAATGGACCATTTTGCACAAAAAGTTAACGGATTATAACTTGGTTTCCTGCACATACAAATATCTGAAATTTTGTACAGTGTAATGTTTTTATAGTATCCATAGTAGGCCGGGTCGATTTGTGGGGAGGCAAAAAAAGTCGCCATTGCTCAGTGAAAATCGTATTCTAGGGATCAAAATAAGAAACTTTGCCGAAGGAACCATACCTCTAAAACGAATTCTGATGTCCCGGAATTTGGGTCGAACTTTTGGGTAGGGGCAAATTTTGAAAAATCCCACTTTGATCCATTTAGAGTGCTCCAATCGAGTCCAAATGTATAACCGACCCCCACGAACTTTGGAGGCCTGACCCACCCATGCCAGTGGCACACCCCCTGGAACCCCCTGGGGGTTCCATACATTTGGACTCGATTGGAGCACTCTAAATGGGTCAAAGTAGGATTTTTCCGGGACATCAGAATTCGTTTTAGAGGTATGGTTCATTCGGCAAAGTTTCTTATTTTGATCCCTAGAATACGATTTTCACTGAGCACTTCACTGAGTGGGGATCGGTCATACATTTGGACTCGATTGGAGCACTCTAAATGGGTCAAAGTGGAATTTTTCCGGGACATCAGAATTCGTTTTAGAGGTATGGTTCCTTCGGCAAAGTTTCTTATTTTGATCCCTAGAATACGATTTTCACTGAGCAATGGGCGATTTTTAAATCGACCCGCCTTCTAATCCATAGAATATTACGTTATTGACACCCATTTCGGTACCCAAAATAAAATATATGAACAATCACTTTTTTGAATTTCCCTATTTTTACAACATCAGTCATAATTTATCCATTGATATTTTGCAAATAGGCATTGTTTTCTTCGTTAGTATGATAGCTTTCAAGAATTTTTTATGGAGTTTTCGAACCAGCAAAAAATGATTTTTAACACACCCATCTTAATATCCCAATGTATGTACATCGACAGCATATTCCACAATTGGCAGTGGAAATGTTGTTGACTCTTATGGAATTGTCTTCTTCCCTCGATATTTGGCTGACTGCACTTTTTGTTAAATGCGTATATTTTGTGTGAAAGTACAAAAAAAACGTCGTAAATAAACGTTTTTAAAGTTTCTTGACACTTACATTCGTATTCGTATACACTCTCGAACGATATTTGGGTTTTTCTGGAAAACTGAAAATTGAAATGGGAACACATTTTGTGTTGTAAATTGTTCAATATGGGGTTTCGTAATGTGGTTGTTTATAAAAATAATACTCTTTTTTTGGAAATCCAATGATAAATGTGACACATGAAGTTTGACATTGGGTGACTGTACATATTTACTGGATTGTACAGTTTGAGAGGGATTTAAAATTGAGACAGTTCTAAATATTTCACTCAAATTTCTTGGGCACAACTTATCGGTAAATACATTCGCAAAAGATGTACAGAAGTCAAAGGAAATGTAAAATGATATTATGTACATGGAAAAAAAACAATTGAAACAATTCAGTTCCCATATCTAATTTTTGTCACATCGGCGAAATCTTTGACAAAGCATTGCATTTTAGAATAAATATATAATGCACTTTTCTGTAAAGATGATAAACTTGACATGAAGATGGGTTCGCAACAGACTGCAATTTTATGCCGTTTACCATAGCTCTTTAATAGAATAATATGGAGCATAGTATTGAAGGTAATATTAAGAAATGAGTGAAGGATTGAAACAAAAGGATTGTCATATATATTTTAAAATAAATGTATAAAGTTGCCTAACGACATATTTTACAATGGAAGTGACAATGCATTTTTAACTTCTAACTATATTCTCAATTATCTTCAGTCAAAATGCAAAAGGTCATTCGATTCGATTCTCCTGAAAAACTATCTTTTTCGATTTAGCATACTTTGGAATGGAGGTATTGATATTGAGACTTTCCTTTCGCGCGTGACAGAGGGCGAATGCAGTTCATGTACAGTAAACTTCGGGCAAAGTTCGACAATAATATCACTGTCCAACAAATTAGAACTTTTTGATTGGAACAGAATAGCGACCCTATAATTCTGAAAGGGCATGTTGAGTAGCTTATTTTTGTAGAATAAACTGGGTCTGGGTTCTTTTTACAGTCGGCCAATGTTTTCATTTTTTGGTCGAATGGAGCATTATAACAGGTGGCGCAAAAGTAACCTTTCGATGTTTTTTGGCTGTAATTTAAAAAAAAATGAAAAACTTTGATTCTTCTTGTGGATTATTTTTATTTGGTCTTTTAATTTTTTTTACATCAAGTCGAGAATATGATGTCACGTAAATGGCCGCCGCCACAGTTGATTGTCATTTGAGCCCTTTTTATGGAATTTTCCATCACTTTGGCCAAAACTTCCGGCGATAGGTCCTCACATTCTTGACGGATATTGTCTTTAAGAGCTGGAAGAGTCTGAGGCTTGTTGACATAAACCCGCGACTTCAAAAAGCCCCACAAAAAGAAGTCTGGAGCGGTCAAATCAGGCGATATTGCTGGCCAATGCAAATCGCCAAAACGGGAGATTAGGCGCCCGGGAAATGCATCATTCAGCATATCGGTTGTGGCACGTGCAGTGTGCGCCGTTGCACCGTCCTGTTGGAACCACATGTTTTCCAATCCCAATTCATCAAGTTGCGGCAAAAAGAACTCGTTGATCATTGCTCTGTAGCGCTCACCATTCACAGTAACCGTTTGGCCCGCGACGTCTTCGAAGAAAAATGGTCCGATGACTGCTCCAGCGAAAACAGCACACCATACAGTGACTTTGAGCGGGTGTAATGGCTCTTCGTGGGTTACACGCGGATTTTCAGTGCCCCAGAAGCGTAAATTTTGCTTATTTACGTACCCGCTAAGATGTAAATGGGACTCATCACTCATGATTATTTTTGATGAAAAATCATCTTCCTCTTGGTGGTGATTAAGGATGGCTTGAGCGTATGTTAAACGCGATTGGCGGTCAGCAGCTAACAGCTGATGTAAGCGCTGTAGAACTGTATTTTAAATCCGATCAGTAAAAAAAATTGTCAGAAGAGGTTTCTCATTACATGAATTAACACTGCCAAATTTGAGGGGAATCGGTTCAGATTTAGATATAGCCCCCATATATATGTTACCCCCGATTTAACATGTAAGCGCTGTACAATCTGTATTTTATATCCGATCAGTAAAAAAATCTACACAAAGAGGTTTCTTATTATATGAAGGGATACTTCCAAATTCAGAGAAAATCGGTTCAGATTTAGATATAGCCCCCATATGTATGTTACCACCGATTTGACATGTAAGTGCTGTAGAGACTGTATTTTATATCCGGTCAGTACGAAATTTGGCAGAAAGCAGTTTATTTTTCAATGAATGAGTATTCAAAGAAAATCCCTTCAGATTTATATATAACCTCCATATATATGTTCCTCCTGATTTGGTACCAAAGCGCTATATAAGTTGTACTTTACTTCCGATCAAAATTTTCCAGAAAGATGTTCCTAATTTTTTTATATAAGCGCTATTTAAGAGACCTGAAAGGCTTCAGCGGAGATAAAAATTAAAACATTACTTAAACCAATTATTTCACGGTAGTACCAATTATTCCAAGGTAGTACCTACCTAACATACCCTGCATATATTACTTATATTGTGTACGACCAAAAATCGGACTATTTATTGTGTTAAGGCTAATAATAACCACAGTAAATGCAAATATGTGGAATATTATTAGTTAGTTCAATTTTTAATTCCACACATTATATTAAACTTCTCTTTGGAATAAGCCTTGACGTGGCGGGGGAGCTAAGTACTTTCGTAAAAGAAAGAAAATTAATTATTCCAACTATTCAAAAAGAAATTCTTAATGTACATTGGCGAGGTGGTGTAGGGCATTATATAGTCGGCCCCGCCCGACTTTAACCTTTCTTTACTGGTTTTTTAATGAAAACTATGTCTTAAATGTTGTCTAAAAATTGCACAAATTCCTTTAGAATCGATTAATTAATTAATTTTTTAATCAGTGCAGATTTTTATATGCATATACCTAAGCGCTATAATACACAAATAATCGCTATATAAATCATTGATAAAGTGACCAGCAGTCTTTGGTCTTTGGATTTTGTAACAAAAAGCGGGACTTTTTTAAAAATCTTTGAAATAAATTCAGTATTGATTGCTGAAATATATTTTTTTCGTAAAAACAAGTAAGAAAGTTTCAGTCGGGTAAACCGACTAAGGTATACCCTCACTTTGTGAGTAATGTAATATGGAATATTAAAGGAATTATTCTGTCAATTTGTATGGGAGGTACCAGAATGTTTTTAACAAATACACCTATTTTTCGCTGAATAGTAGATTCTTTAAATACATTACACTGCGCCGAATTATAAACGTTTTTTGCACTGGTATATTAACGTTATGATATATATGATTATGATAAATTTTGGTATGATTTGGCCATTTTGTGTGGGAGGTACAAAAAGGGGCGTGGTGATAACGGCCATTTTTTACAGGGCTATAGGGACTTCCAAAGCGTTACAATGTGCAAAATGTTGTTGCATTTTCGTGCATTGGTACTCATGCTGTGAGCTCTTAACTTTTTGTGCAAAATGGTACCTTTGTGTGGGAGGTACAAAAAGGGGCGTGGAAATAGCGTCCATTTTTCACAGTGCAAACGACACTATAAAAGCATTACACTGTAAAAAATTTCAAGTATTTTTATACACTGGTATTAATGTTATAAGCTGTTATCTTTTGGTGCAAAATGGTACCTTTGTGTAAGAGGTACCAAAAGGGGCGTGAATATGACACCCATTTTTCACTGGACTGTAGGCACTATGAAAGCATTACACTGTACAAAATTTCAAGTATTTTTATGCACTGGTATTAATGTTATAAGCTGTAAACTTTTGGTGCAAAATGGTGCATTTGTGTGGGAGGTACCAAAAGGGGCGTAGCAACATGGCCCATTTTTCTCGAGTTGATAGCGACTAATAAACTAATGCTATGTGTGGAATTTCAGAAGATTCGAATAAGTAGTATAGCAGTTTTTAAAGATTCAATATTTCACAACATTTTAACACTTTGTGGGGGAGGTACTAGAAGGAGTGGACCAATATGGCCCATCTTCGAACTTAGACGGAGATAGAAAAAAATATTACCACGTACCAAATTTTAAGTCAATCGGTTACTCCTTTCGAGAGTTATCGTGCGCACCAGCCAGCAGACAGACAGACAGACAGACAGATAGACAGACAGACAGACAGACAGACGGACGGACATTGTTCATTCGTCTTAAAATGACCCAAAATGAATATCCGCCGAACATACTAAGGGTCTTAGATCACTCCTTCGATGTGTTACACTTTTTTTCGTAGCAAATGATATATACCCTCGTCACACTAAAGTGAGGGTATAAAAACGAATAACAGATATACGAAAAAGATTCTATATTTCATATGGAACGATACAAAAAATAGCTGAGATCATATCGCTCACTCACTTCAAGAGTGTCATAACCCAAAATTTAAAATTGTCAGGATGTGTAACTTTAAGTCCGTATAAAAAAATAAATAATATGAAATAATCCGGCTTCATTGCCTGCTGTGCACCCAATATTCAAAAAATGCTCTCCGTGCTAGTCCAGCTCTTCCCATTTTGATTTGGATGTGGTACCATATTTATCCATTTTTACCTCACTGTGCATGTAAATGTTCGAATTTGGAAAAATCATATCAATTTCTGAGTCTACCTCCTAACGGCTACCCTTATACCAAATTTGGCGATTCTACCTTTAGAATCGTGTGTTCGAAATATGATTGTTTACTTATAAACTAAATTTCGTTGAGATTTATTTGTGGATATTTGCAAAATTAGCAATTCTGTAAGGCAACCTCAAAAATTTTCAATTTTGAGTTATGACAGTCTTGAAGTGAGTGAGCGATATATAAATTCAAAATTCTAATTAGATTTTATTCAATATTTTAAAGTCACTATAATAAGACAATTCAGAAATGTTCAAAATGCAAAAAGCGGGATGGTCCCGCCAAAGGAATGGAATGGATGGTCACTTTAATCATTGATAACTTTTCACAATATTCCTTCTTACTTTGCTCTGATAGGGTGGTGTTGGTTGTCATTTAGTCCGCTGCTTATGTATATGTGTATGTACAGGGTTTTCCAATAAGAGTGATATGATTTCTTTGAAAAAAAACACACACTTATAGTTAAGGAAATTCAAAAGTTTTCTATTTAATGTGAAGTACAATTGATACAATTAAGTCATTCAAATGGCCTCCACGACTTCGTCTGCAGGAAAGTATTCGATGAACCCAATTTTCGAGCACTTTTTCCACTAAATCAAGTCGTATGTCATGAATGGCACGTTCAATATTGACTTGTAAAGCTTGAAGAGAGTCCGGTTTATTTCGAAAGACCAATGACTTCAAATAAACCCACAAAAAATTGTCTAATGGTGTCAAATCACAACTTCTTGGAGGCCATTCAATATCACAATTTCTTGAAATAATCGAATCTCCAAACTTTTCTCGCAACAATTCAATTGTTTCATTTGCTGTGTGGCAGGTAGCCACAATCGGTCAATGGCAAAAAGATAGCTCTTAATGAGAGCTAAAATATTGCTCATGGGTGTCAAGGTCGTAGGTCGACTGGAAAGTGTTTTTTGGATTTAAAAAAATGGATCATTTTCAAATGTGAACGGAAAGTTTATTTGTGTTCTAGCTCATAAACGGATCGGGAACCAGTCAATGGCAAAAAGATAGCTCTTAACGAGTGTCAAGGTCGTAGGTCGACTGGAAAGTTTTTTTTTGGATTTAAAAAAAAATGGACTTATCGCACGAAATGTTGCAATTGGAAAACGATTATTTTGATAATAAAACTGAATAATTTGTAAACGTTGTTCTTGCGTATACCATGCTGAAATCGTAAACACTACTGAATACAATGAAAATCAAATGACAGATCATGACATATTATAAATGGCCGAAACGTCACTTTAATCATACACGGGGCAAAATCGCCTTTTTTGATATGTTTGAATCGAAGGAAAATATATTTGGAACACAAATTTTTAAATATTATATATTTCTTAGCAAATAAATGTTATTTGAAAATCAATAAAATATATTTGGAACGCATATATTAATATATTACAACAAATTATGTTTGCAAACTAATTTTCTCAAATAAAATATGTGTTTAAATACAAATAAAATAATTATTTAGGAATTTTTCCAAATATATTTTATTTGAAAAGATTTCCAAAACTTTTGCTGACTTTTTCGAATTTCAGTTTTCATTATACCCTCCACCATAGGATGGGGTGTATATTCATTTTGTCACTCCGTTTGTAACACCTCTAAATACTGATCTGAGACCCCATAAAGTATATATATTCTTAATCGTTGTAAAATTCTAAGACGATTTAGCCATGTCCGTCCGTCCATACGCCCGTCTTTTGTAATCACGCTACAATCTACAATACTTGAGCTAGGTAGCTGAAATTTGGTATAGATACTTCCTATACCTGCAGGTAACTTGGGGTTGAGAATGGGATACATCGGTCCACATTTTGATATAGTCCCCATGTATAGCATCTGTCCGATTTGACTTCTTAATGCCATAGAGACCACAAATTTATACCCGCACCCTCACACGAACAACCGTAGCCATAGGTCCATGGTTTGATATAACCCCAATACAAAGGCTTCTCTAGATTTTACTTCTTCACGCAACAAAAACCACAAATTGCAACGAATCGGGCTGAAATTTTATAATATGACTTTATTTGTGCCCGAAACCATTCACATGCTATCCATGGTGGAGGGTTTATAAGATTCGGCCTGGCCGAACTTAACGCTTTTACTTGTTTTTCCTTGGTTTCGAAGTGTACCTCCCAGTTATGATACCATATGCAACATTAACTTCTGTTGTAAATCAATCATTTAAAATTATTATATTATTAGTTGTTAATCCTCCATTATTAGTTGTTAATCCTCAAAGTACTTTATATTGATCCAAGATTATACGATTTCAATTATTATTATTTATTATATTAATAAATATAATAAATTTGGATGTAAACAAATATTTGTTTTTAACAACATCTTTCCAAATGCACAAGTTTTGTGTGTACCAAATATTATATGTTTAGAGTGTACCCTAAACATATATATGTTTCAAGCCGAATATGTTTGGGACAATATACTACAGAAGCGAATTTTTTTTCAGCGTGTATCATCCCTATTGGAAAACCCGTTATATATGTATATACATTTATGTCTGGACTTCATTCTTTCCCTATTTCCGTTCATGCATAACTATGTGCAAGTTTCATTGAACAATAATTTTTCGTTTATCAAAAACATCCGAGATATATAATTTTCAAGAATTTATTGCAAATATTTCACAAGATATTATTACTTTCGCATACAAACAATGAACTCACTTCCATCCGCAAACACTCAACCACCCTTCACCCAGTCAAAACAGAACGCGAAGGGAAAATAAATGTCGGTGTTTCGTAATTTCAAACTTGAAATGCAGTTCCGGTCCCCCAAACATATACTCGTATACGAAAATACCGAGTATAACCTCCAAACATAACCTAGAATGTTGCCATGACATTGTCGATACCAGAAGAAGAATCACAAGAAGCAGATGCAGATGCAGAAGAGGGCAAGGCGTTATGCATGAGCTGAAGACACTGACCTTGCTCGACATATGGGGAGTGCCACCCAGCGATATATCGAAGCTGCACCAACACATTCCCCACATCATCAGCATCAACATAATCATCATTATTATCTTCATCCACATGTGAATGCATCGGGCATGAATCAAAACTAAATGAAATACATACCCAATGTGCAGTGGCGAATAGTCTGGGTACGTAAAAAACAAATATACAGACAAACAACCTTGGTGAGGGTCATTGAAGACCCAAACTCTGGTATGTTCAGAATGTCGATAATATACTCTGATATATATACGTACATATACACAAATATATGAGTGTTCATAAGTAATACTTATAACTGTGAATCCAAGTATGTATTTGCAGTAACTGAAGTATGTAAGTGAACTGCACAGTGGGATAAATACGGTGATACGAAAATTCTAGAAAAGAATTACAGCGAAATTTCACCGAAGATCATAACTGAATGTTATAGAATGCTTTAGATATCTTAACCTGACAGGACTAGAAAGCGTCTCCCCGGCTGAGCTACAGGCCGTGGGTTACACGCTGACTCCCTGGTTCACTGAGATCTATATTTGTTGTATCAAACAGACCTATTTACCATCAAAATTGAGATAAACCAAGGTTGTATTTATCCCAAATGCAGGAAAGACCTCAAATACAGAAGCTGAGGATTCGCTCTCGTTAATTCGGCCATTTCTCGTTTCTCATTATTCTTTAGGACTAAAATTTATCACAGGCTACTGTCCAATCAAAAGACCAATCCACCAAAACCGCCCTGTATGATCGAATCAGCTTTATTGAAGGATCTTTCTCTTTTCAGGAGTTCATCAATATTGGTTTAGGTTTAGGTTAGGGTGGCTGCTGAAGGTACCAGCCCACATAGACCAGTTAAGCTCCCTAGTGCTACCACAGGCTAAGATGCCCACATTTGTCACACTACCTAGAAAGTCCAAACCCAGTATATCCACGTCATTTACTTAATGAGGGACAGTAGTAAATCAGGTTTTAAATACATTCCTCTTCTTCCTCATCTCCACAGCTTCTGCAGAAGTCATTGGACCCAATTTCCAACCGCCTGGTGCGTTAGAATGCATATATCAAAGGTACAACTACCGAAACCACTCTGCATGATCGAATTTACTTTATTGAAGGATCGATCTCTTACACTTTTAATCAGTATAGTTAAAGAGGGACCTTCAACAATGTAGTTTTAGGTTCGAGTGGCAGTTAGAGTTACAAGCTCAGATTGACCAATTGAGGTCCCTAGTGCCACCACAGGTCCAGATGCTCTCAGATAGACCAATTGAGGCCCCTAGTGCCATCACAGGTTCAGATGCTCTTCATCTTCATCACAAAGTTATCAATAATACGAATATAGGTACCGTCAAGATCTCTCAGACTTCCTAGAAAGGCCGACCCCAGTGTATCCAGACGTCGTTTACTCAATGCAGGAAAGTAACACACCAGGTGCTCAATGTTCTCCACTTTTTCCTCGTCTACACAGCTTCTACAGAAGATTGTACTGCCGGTCAGGCAGTGTACCGTCAGAACTAATTCTGACGTATACAGTCTTTTCCTCTCGAATGCGAGAATATATTTGGACCTTTTCAGATCGTATCGTGGCCAGATTCTCTAAAGGTGTCGACTCCGTCTATCTCTCATTGGACTGCGCGACTGCCTCTTGCCTAAGCCCAAGCATGCATATGTACAGTGTCTCACCAATATATGTAAATTCTTCGAGTATTTCTAATGCCGTCACTTTCCTAGCAAGTTCACGACTCAGTCTATCGTCATTGCTCTACAACGTGATATCCTCATGTGGTTGTAGTTCATTGATAAACAATTCAATAATAATGTCTCTCTGGCAGCAACTTCACTACCCGCAATACCTATCAGCGGTAGATTGAATATAACAAGTAGACACTCTGTCGCTGTAGCCTTAAAGCTCCGCTTAAGCTCAGCCATGCAGTTCTTTAAACCGTCATTAATTGATTGGTCATGGATTGTTTATGGACCGTTTTTCCTCAAGTAAGTGTTCAGAATTTCGTGATTATTTTTCGTCCCAAAGTAGTTTAGTCTTTTCAAAAGCTGCCGAGGTGTTCAAACGTCTGTGCCACTTATCCATGCTCTTTTCTTTGATTCTAGAAAAATAGTGAGACAAAGGTGGTAAACATGCGGATCATCGCTCCCTGTAAGGCTGGCTCTATTCTTAGCTAAAACTTCTGCTTCCTCGTGTAGCCAATTTATTTAGAGCCACGTGTGTAATGTCTGTGAAGGCGTTGGGGAATTTGACAGATACAGCGATTGCCACTTCGTACACATATGCGACGACTTTGCAGCCACAATGTTCGAGATACATATAACAGGAATTCGTTCGTCGCTAGATTCCATATTGGTGGAGACAGTAATCCTCTTTGTGAGGTCCCTCCCTACCTCATTAGAGTTGTGGTCACAAGACTAGCTGTTATGCGCCCTCTGTTGAGAAATCTTGGAATTAGTCTAACCAAGTAGGCCACCATAGTGAACTCATTGAAAAGTAGGGACGATTCAATAGAGTTTTGAATCCTGGGTTACTCTAATAAAAAGATTTAAAAGTCTTTCCAGACCAATCGGAAGGAAACAATACAAATCCAGACGCAATACTTATCTACTTAAGCTAGCTCTACAACCTGTTGTTGGCCTTGACTTGCTTTATAAATGATCTCCAAGTACTCCGGTCTTGTGCGTGAGATCTGCAGTTTGTAACACCAAGGATTTTCCCATCTTCTTACACGTGGTCCTTCCGCGGTAGTCTCGGTCTTCACTATCTGCGCCTTCCGTGGTAGTTTCCATCTGACGCCTTTCTGACTGAAGCGTTCGTTTCCATTCGACCAACATGTCCTAGCCAACGCAGTCGCTGTATGTTGATGCGCTTCATGCCGGGATACAGCGCGTACAGCTCACGTTCGATGTCTATACTCAACGTTCACACAGATGAGCCCTATAGTTTTACAAATGATCTTTCTTTCGAATACACCCAACGCTGCTTCATTCGCTTTCGCAAGTCATTTGAAAAAGAGCTCTGTACTTCAGCTGTTAACCGAGCCCAAGGTAGCATCTATATTACAGCACCATCCTTCTTTTTATTTCTTTTGATTTATGGTGGATCCGAGGTATTATAATTCGTCTACTACCTCGACGTTGCAACTGCCGGCCGGAGCTTTCTCGACTTTCATTTGTTGCAGCGCATCTCTAGCAGTCGTCACTACCAGACCCTTTTTAGACGACTCAATCTCAATTTTTGAAAAAGCTCCAGATACATCTCGTTCAGCCCTCCCGAAAATGTCTATGTCGTTCGCATAGGCAAAGGGAATGTGACCCTTGGTGTTAATTGTGCCCGTACTAAAAACCTTCGCGTTTTCCAAAAAAACTCTATCAAGATGTTGAGGAAGTTACATGATAAGCTGAGACCTCTTATACTTGCGAATGTTTCGGAGAGGTCACTTCTGATTTTAACTGACGATTTCGTATCACTCAGTGTCATCCCACAAAGGCGTATAAGTTTTGTTGGTATTACATACGCAGACATGGTTTCAAATAATTTCTCTATTATCGTAGTATCGAATACAGCCTTATAAACGATAAAAAGATGGTATGTATCGATTTGATTATCATTGATCTTTTACAGGATTTGTCGCACAGTTAAAATTTGGGCTATTGTTAACTTATTCGGCCTGAAGCCAGACTGATAGGGCTGGATCAGATCGTCGAGTTTAGGCTTCAATTTTGCACAATGTATACTTGACAGAACCTTGTAGTCGATTGATAGGAGACTTATTCTGCGGTAGTTGGGGCTAACCGTATTGTCTCCTTTTTTATGAATCGGACATAGTACGCTGAGTTTCTATTGGACATGTGTTCATTATTCCAGATTGTGCAGACTAGTTGATGCATGCACCCTGAACCGGGTTGGCCTCCATTTAAAAAATAATTCCCGGATACGAGGTGGAATATGAAAGCTTATATCGAGACAATCGGAAAAATATTTTTTAAATTTTTTCCGAGCCAGCGGAATCTGCCCAAAATTGTTTTTTATCGTAGCTTTTTTGTTTGTAGCTCGATTTTCACATGCGATACATAAATGTGTTGGTCTCGATAAGTATTACATTTGCCTCCTAGACGACGCTGATGTACAAAGTCATTTTCTAGTGAAGACTTCACTTACAGCAGTTTCTACACCTAAAATTGATAAGTATTTTTCCATAGGATTAAAGCGATTTAAAACCCATAAACATTTTGCTTTGGGTGTACGCACTTTTATTCAAAAACAAAGAAGTTAAGTATTCATTAAAAAATGGCATTGTATATCGGCGATATCTATTAGGCAATGTAGTATTCGTAGAGACCAACACACTGATGTATGGCGTGTGACAATCTAACTATAAACAAAAAAGTTACGATGCGTGGGCTCGGAAAAAATTTAAAAAAATGTTTTTGTGATTGTCTCGAATTGAGCTTACATATTCCGCCTCGCATTTGATAACTGTTTTTGGTGACCCGATACCAAAAAAACGATTTTGGGCCGATTCCGCGGGCTCGGAAAAAATTTAAAAAAATTTTTTGCAATTGTCTCGATGTATACTTTAATATTCCGCCTCGCATTTGATAACTTTTTTTGGTGACCCGGTCTAATGCACCTTATCAGCTCGTCTCCTCCGGTCTTGTACAGCTTTGCCGGTATTCCAGGGATGGAAAATTTAATACTTTAGTACTTTTTTCAGCACTTCAAAAGTACCGAAGTACGATCGCGGCCGTTTCAGTACTATTTTCTTTAAAAAAAATCATCATATGTAAAAATTGGGCATTAGACCACCACATATCTGGTCAAGATAAATGTATAAATTATTTCTAAAAGTTTAGTTTTCACACTTCTGCAAAATGATCTTAACAAATTTCTTTTGACGGAGTGGCCTAATTATTGTTTATACATACAGTGCAAAATCATTTGATAGATTAGGTTATGTCGGTTGAAAGATACTACCCGATTTAATGTATCATGGCCATGGACAAATACTTATGCCATTATTTAATATATCGTTTTTTAGAGTACTCTTAGAGACATTCTACAAGGAGCCGTTCATACAACCGCAAGATGAGCTTCAGATAATGACCTTGACGTAAATCCGACCAAGACAGAACTAGTTCTTTTCAACTGGAGATAGATATAAGGTACCAACAGTTGAATCTGTCTCCTTGGGGGTTGTTGAGCGCACAAAATATTTAGGTATTTTACTAGATCGGAAGTTTAACTTCAAACCTAATATTCCGGAAAGGGCTATACATATATTTACCTGTAAAATGGTAATAGGAAAACGCTGGGGTATGTGCCCGAGTGTACGTTTATATGTATATATATATAGTTTACTGTTTGTATACGACATTAGTTAGGCCTAAAATGCTACATGGCATTGTTGTCTGGTAGATGGCTTTACAAAAATTCACTTTCTACACGGGGCAAAATCGCCTTTTTTGATATGTTTGAATAGAAAGAAAATATATTTGGAACACTAATTTTTAAATATTATATATTTCTGAGCAAATAAATTTTATTTGAAAATCAATAAAATATATTTGGAACGCATATATTAATATATTACAACAAATTATATTTGCAAACTAAATTTCTCAAATAAAATATGTATTTGAATACAAATAAAATGATTGTTTAGGAATTTCTCCAAATGTATTTTATTTAAAAAAGATTTTCGAAACTTTTGTTGAATTTTTCGAATTTAAATTTTATATTTTGAACCTCCCAGTTATGATACCAAATGCAGCAATAACTTATGTTTTAAACCAATCATTTCAAATTTCTGAGTATTCCAAGCCATCATTGGTTGTCAATCCTCTAAGTATATATTTCGATCCAAGATTATATGATTTCAATTATTATTTTTTATATTTAAGACGTTAAAATTTTTGAAAAAATTAACTTTGAATTACTGAAAAATGTAACACAATTTAGATATTTTCTGAATACTTAAATGAAAAAAAATATTTGTTTCGGAAAAAATAGTCCAAAATAAACACATTGGGATGTAAACAAAGATTTGTTTAGAACAACATCTTCCCAAATATATAATTTTTGTGTGTACCAAATATTTTATGTTTAGAGTGTATCCTAAAGATATATATGTTTCAAGCCGAATATGTTTGGGACAATATACTACAGAAGCAATTTTTTTTCAGCGTGTACGCTATACTAACTAAAGTTCAGCGAATGACTGATATGTGTTTCACTGGTGCGTTGAGAACGATAACGACTGATGTTCTAAATGTTATACTACAGTTATTACTGCTGGATGTTATAGCAAGGCGGCATATACCGCATCTACGATTATTACACGCTGAAAAAAAATCGCTTCTATAGTATATTGTACCAAACATATTCGGCTTGAAACATATATATATTCAGGGTACACTCTAAACATATAGTATTTGGTATATACACAAATTATATATTTGGGAAGATGTCGTTCTAAACAAATCTTTGTTTACATCCCAATATGTTATTATTTGGGACTATTATTTCCGAAACAAATATTTATTTGCATTTAAGTATTCGGAAAATACATAAATTGTGTTAAATTTTTCAGTAATTCAAAGTTAATTTTTTAGAAATGTTAAATGTTCGTAAAAAAATGTTAAAAATTCGGAAAATACATAAATTGTGTTAAATTTTTCAGTAATTCAAAGTTAATTTTTTAGAAATGTTAAATGTTCGTAAAATAATAATAATTGAAATCGTATAATCTTGGATTAAAATAAATTACTTAGAGGATTGACAACTAATGATGGCTTGGAATACTCAGAAAATTTAAATGATTGATTTAAAACGGAAGTTAATATGGTATCATAACTGGGAGGTCTAATTCGAAAACAAGGAAAAATTAAAACTGAATTTCGAAAAAGTCAGTAAATGTTTTGAAAATTTTTTTAAATAAAATATATTTGGAAAAATTCCTAAACAATAATTTTATTTGTATTTAAACACATATTTTATTTGAGAAATTTAATTTGCAAATAAATTTTGTTGTAATATATTAATATATGCGTTCCAAATACATTTTATTGATTTTCAAATAAAATTTATTTGCTCAGAAATATATAATATTCAAAAATTTGTGTTCCAAATATATTTTCTTTCGATTCAAACATATCAAAAAAGGTGATTTTGCCCCGTGTAGACATAGGAAACTGTCACAATGGTCTGAATATGGTTACAAACAAAGGGTCATTTTAAACACACAGACTGACCTCTTAGGTATTGTTGATTACACTACGACTGAACCACTTTTTGATAAGAAGTATCTCAGTATCTCACTCTTATACCTGAAAAATATATAGTTTTGTTAAAAAAAAAGTAGGTATAAAATACCAGTAATTAAATAAAATTGTATTATTTATTTATCGGCGTTTGACTAATATGACAATTCTTTCAAAAATGGAATCATGATAAAATTTTCAACAATCACTGCCTCTGTTTTAAAACCCGTATACAGCAATTTTTGGAAATTATGTTCGTTTCAGGCATCCAGTTTGTTCGTTCGTTATTGACCTCTACACAACTCTATGGTACAGGGGGTTATAACTTTGTTTTTTTTGGGCAGATTTGTAAAAAATACTACAGATATACACACCTTAATATATACGGTTCGACTCCGAATCACTAGTAGTCAGTCTGTCTATCCATCTTAAATTGTTCGTTAAGTACAAGTCAAAATTTCACTTCGATCCTGCTAAAATTTGGCAATAAGAACTCATTCACTACAGGGAGGAAACCTACGGCAATTGGTAAAAATCGGTTCAGATCGATATTGCTCCCAGATATAAATGCTTCTTTAGATTTAGCCTTGTAGCGATATGGAAGCTGTATTCCACATTCAATCATGTAGGGTAGAGTTTACTTATGCAAAACGCATTTTGTCGAATTTGAACAAATTCTGTTTACATTTAGTTTTATAATTATTATTTATATTTCACATTATATTAACTGAGCTTATTCTGCAAAATTCTTATTTTGTTAGCAGAATATTCATCTTGCTAAATTGAACATATATATAAACAGAACTTTCCTAAAACGGTCTTTACATAAAAAAGTCGATAATTTGGTTGACTTTATAGATATTTTGGACATACGAAAATATTTGGTTAAAAGCTTCAAATGTTTTATCCTTTTTCTGTACCAGAATTGTTTTCCAAACAAAAAAAATGTTGAGTGCAACAGTTCTATCGCATAAATGGTACATTTTGCACAATCCATCTCGAAGTCGGAGTCGACCATAATTTTTCGACTCCGGACTCCGACTCCGGGCAAATTGCCCCGACTCCGATTCCACAGCCCAGGTGTGATTATTGTAGCGTTTACCAGGCAGAAATTTTAGCTAAGATTATTAACAGAATTGCTAAAAATTAATGTTCTGGCTAAAGTCGGTATCTTCTCTGATAGTCAGGTTGGTATTAAGTGCTTGGAAACTGTATTACATATATTTTTCCAAAAATGTTCTTCAGTGGAACATATGAAGCTAATCTATTTAATGACAATGATTTTATTTATCTCAAGCTATTACCTGCATCAAGCGCCTCTGTATCAACTAGTCTTCGCATTTACAAGTATTTGCAGGACGGCCTCTTCTTCGGCTTGCTTGTGCGTTCCAATCGATTGCGGCTTTAGCCAAGTTCCTCATAGTATGGCCTATCCACTTAAATTTTCGTCGTTACATCTCACATTGTATTGGCTCTTGTTTGCGTGATATATGCCATAAGCTGTATTCTTAGAATCTTCCTTAGTATCTGTATCTGTTATGGCTGCATTGTTTGAATTTCTCTTGTTGAAGCGTTCCACGATTCGCAACCATACAGGATAACCGATTTAATATTTGGTTTGAACAGTCTGATCTTTGTGTATCTGGAAATGTGTGACGCGTTCTACACTTTGTCCAGCGTGCCAAACGCTGCTCGTCCCTTCCCGATACACGAATGTATGTCTTCCGTGGGACCACCAGTGACTGGGATTATACTGCCTAGATAGTAAAATGGTAAGTCTTCTGAGGAACCATGCAAATCCCATGAAATACCCCTCTTTTCCATCACGACAATTTTTCATGTTTTCGCCCATAGCGATGTTGAAGACCATTGGTTTGACGGACACCTGCGTTGATCGGGATGGGCTCACCAAGGTGGTTTTCATGCCACACCGGACAAAAAGCTTCAGTGTACAGATCCTTATTTAACGATATGAGCTTACAGGGAATAACTTTACACTTCAGCGCAGTCCATATGGCTTCGTGGTTTATGGTGTCGAAGGCTTTTTCAAAGTCAATAAACGCGAGATGGTAGATAAACGCCATTCTACCGACTGTTCCACTATTATGTGTAGCGTTTTCATCAATCAAGAGCGATGGCGGCGGAATCCAACTTGTTCGATTCTTACGTCTGTTGATAGGGCTTCTTCCAGGCTGTTGTGTAGTATGCGCGCAGTGATCTTATTGCTGGCGTTTAAAAGAGAGATTCCCCTCTAATTTTTAGGTCACATTTTTTGGAAGTTTTATTATTGTTCCCTTCTCAAAGCATCTGCAGTATCGTCGCACTCTTGACGTTTAATATGCTGCGTGTATTCACATGCATTGGAAGTGGTTGTTCCAGGATTAGCAAGCATGTCCCTGTAGAACTCCGTCCAGATATTTATTTGCTCTTGCTGTGGCGAGGTGAGCGATCCATCATGTTTTTTATGGGTTTGGAGGTCACTGAGATTTTTGTTTTTCCTTTTCTCATTTTTGTATATATGAGTACAATATATACTGCTGCAACTCGTTTCTGCCCCTAACCGTTTGTCTCATCTGACACTTCTTTTGACTACGCGGTCGGCCTCATTGTACTTGCCTTGCAGGTCGGCCTTGCTAGCTCTAGTCTTGGCATTTTGGACCGATGCTTTGATTTTTTTCTATGGCAAATAAGTTTCCAGGTTTAGTCAGATATCCATATTTTGCGTTCTGGCCTTCTGTATCCGAATGTGTTTCCCTTAGCAACATCCGCTCCTCTTCTGTTTCTGACGTCTAAAAGGTATCCGATCCATTTTTTGCTAATGGCAAAATATTTAATTTGGTTTTGGGAAACCCATGCGACTTTTTGCACATCCTTGTCGGGGAAAAGTGTGGCTCCTTTGACCTGGATATTGTTGGAACACCTTTCTGCAAAGAGCTCCTCGTTTCCCGACATATGGCCCCTGTCATGTCGGCCAATTCTATTTTCTAGTCCAGTGTTAACGTTCCCGACATGGCCACTAAAGTTGGCAGTAACCATCAGTCTTTCCTTAACGTTGTTACTGCGCGGGAAGGCTGCTGCAGCATTAAAACATTCTCACGTTTCTGAACCGAGTTCGGAGCCTAACAAATGTTATTCCAATAGCGCGTTTTGTGCAAATGTCGAGGTTCCTATTCGTGATCCGTATTTCATGCTGAGAGTCGTCAGCAGATCGTTAGTTTGGTTATTCTTTGTTTCGGTTTCAGCAGTCAGTTAATTTTAGGATGGGCGGGTGATTGGTCCACCGCAACCGTAGACCGGTGCTAGGTTTGGGGTTTTAGGCGTGGAGCCAGAAATTCGCCACGTTGCGCAGGGTCCACGAACTACTCGGAATTTTGTGAGACAGAGATGCAATCCATTTCTCTTGGAGACGCTCCCCCTGCACACATTAGCTATCGCTTTCCAACGGCATCTAGGAAGTACCACGAGGAGTCGTGCGGTCAGCGGTCTGACCTGTGAGTCGGCTTGAAATGCCTGACTAATGATTGCCAGAGTGCGTTACCTTACGCATTCTTTTACCCTTGTCTTCCCGAATTCAAAAAGTACCCCTGCCAGTCGCAGACCTCTCAACAAGTTGGCTGAACCGTTCAATATTCATCTGCAAAGCAGATGAACTCGCAAGACTGGAAACTACCTTACATGTTCCAGGCAAACTGGAATATGTGGAAATGCACTTAGCGGCCTGAAAGCACTTCATGAGAGATAGTGCATGTTTTTTCCTTAAGTCCCTATGGTAGCACAATGAACTACATTGTCTAAGTGAGCCTGGCATATATGTAGGCTGCCATTCATAGATGAAACATAAACCTATGATCCTAGCAAGCAAATCAGGCAATTTTTTTTACTAATAAGTATCATAAAATTTACATTGTACAATTTACTTTTTTTTAACCACTGTGCAACCAACCGCAGCATCACGGACTTATGACGTTTTCGAATGTCTGTGTGCGATTTTGTGCTTAACGGCATTATAAACTATTGAGAACACGTCAAAAAGTAAATGATGCGTGATTTTTGCGAAAATTTGCCAATCTTTGAAGAACGGCAAAGAAGACGGCAAAAGACCAACTAAAGCCCACAAGCTTTGTGACAACAACAACAACAACAACAACAACAACAAACAGCAACAGAAACAATGGCAAAACAATTCAGATGCATTTCAATACAGCAAAAAAGATTTCCAAGAAAATCTTAGTATAATTCAAGAGTAAAGTTTATATATAAACATTTCATTGCAATTGATCACAGTTTAGTTAAATTTCAAACGTTTTCCAACACATCGCTCGCACGCGTCGCAATGAAGCTCCAATTATGTATGGTTGCAATCGCGTTGTGCCTCTGTGGTGGTCCCACCACCACTTGGGCCAGTGAACAGGCCATAAGTAAATGTGATAAAAGTCCTCTGACCGAATTAACATTCCAATTGAGTGGCAGTAGTTTGCTCTGGCCCTGCGATTCTACAAAGAATATTTACGTACAATCGGGTCGTTATGTGCCGCGAAATGTGATTGTGACTCGAGCACAATTGCAACGCGATTCGGCTTTTGTAGCACTGCCGCGTTATAAACAGGGTGTGCCCTTTACGCTGGGCAAAGTGAATCTGAAGAAGGGTCAATGTTTGACCAAAATTGCTCCCTATCCCTGTTGGGCCATACAGGAGGAGGGTAATTGTCAGGCCCTGCAGTCGGTGGTGGATATTGCCGCGGATCAAAACGTAAGTTGGAAAATAAACAAACAAAAAAAGGGGGATTGAGAAACAACGGGGTTGGTTCTTAATGGGGGTGTTTATTAACAAAGACAGATACATATCTCCATATGGAGGTAGCTCTCAAAAGACATGTAACTGCTCTAAGCGATAAACTGTCGGGCTAGTGCCAGTTCAAACTCAAATATAAGAAGAAGAACGATTTCTTTCAGATGGATTTGCTCGAGAAAGTGATAATTGACAGCTTGTATGATATGACCAGGACCACTCATGTGTCTTTTCTATAATACCGATCTCAGAATAATGTTTTCTGAGATTACAGCAGAAGTAATGACGCTAAGCTATTGATCAGAAGTTTGGAATTACGAATATGTCATCTAGTCATCTGCCCGACCTGAGTGCTGCATAGGATCTGAGGACAAAGATAAACTGCAGTAATGGCTCGACAGAAGACCGGTATTATGGAACAGGCACAAGAGCGGCCCTACTCAATTCACAATGTGTCAATTGCCACCTTCACATATTTGGGATGGAACTAGGATCAGTCTACAATATTTTGCCGCACACACTCATGGGAAAATGTTCCAAACGTGGTCAAACTGACCACATGTGGGGATAAAAGTCCATCAGACACTTTTGTGCACAAATCGGCAACCATGTAGTCAATTTGACACCTAAATTAGCTCAATTCTCATTTAGTATTTTTATGAATATTTAAATATACCTTCAACTAGACACAGAAGTTTAGTAACTGTCGTTAAAACAATTAGAAACATGTAAGAAAGTTCAGTCGGGTAAACCGACTTATGAAACCACTCACCTTGAGTCCCAAAAAAATATTCCTAAATTTAATTATTTTTTTTTTGTTTTAATTAAATAATTATTATCATTTTAAATTGCATTTAATATCTTTAATGCACTGGTAATAAATATATAAGCTGCTAAATGTTGGTTCAAAATGGTCCATTTGTGTTGAAGGTGCCAATAACGCCCAATTTCTCTCGACTCTAGGTACTATAAAAGCATTACACTGAACAAAATTCCAAGTATTTGTATGCACTGGTATTGAAGTTAAATGCTGTAAACTTTTGGTGCAAAATTGTCCATTTGTGTGGGAGGCACCAAAAGGGGCGTGCCAATAACGCCCACTCTTCTCTGGCCTTTAGGTACTATAAAAACATTAAACTGTACACAAATTCAAGTATTTGTATGCAGAGGTATTTAAGCTAAAAGCTGTTAATTTTTGGTACAAAATGGTCCATTTGTATGGGAGGTACAAAAAGGGGCGTGCCATTAGCGGCAACTTTTCGCCGGACTCCAGGTACTATAAAATTTCAAGTATTTTTATGAATTGATATTAAAGCTATAAGCAGTTAACTTTTGGTGCAAAATGGTCCATTTGTGTGGGAGGTACCAAACGGTGCGTGGCAACTTGGCCCATTTTTCTTGAGGTGTTAGCGACTAATAAACTAATACTATGTGTGGAATTTCAGAAGATTCGAATAAGTAGTATATAAGTTTTTAAAGAATCAATATTTCTGTAAAATTTAACCCTTTGTGGGGGAGGTACTAGAAGGAGTGGACCAATATGGCCCATCTTCGAACTTAGCCGGAGATAGAGAAAAATATTACTGGATACCAAATTTGAAGTCAATCTGTTAATCCTTTGAAGAGTTATCGTGCGCACCAGCCAGCAGACAGACATACAGACAGACAGACGGACATTGCTCAAATGACTTAAAATGACCCAAAACGGATTTCCGCCGAACATACTTAGGGTCTTAGGTCACTCCTTCGATTTGTTACACTTTTGGCTCGTAGCAAATGATATACAGGGTGACTGATATGTAACGCAACAAAGTAAAGCGCTATAAGCAAAAAATGTCGGAAATAACATAAAATTTTAGAAACAGTTTAGATTAGTTCGAATTGGCCACCTTTGGCACGAATTATGGCCTTCAAACGGCCGACAAAGCCATCACACGCTGCACGAAAGTGGCTCTGCGGTATTTTGGCCCATTCCCGGCGAAGCGCCGTCTTGAGATGATCGATACTTTGGTATTTTTTATTGCAAACCTTACTCTCTAAAATGCCCCAGGCGCAAAAGTCCAACGGATTGAGATCCGGAGATCTTGGTGGCCATTGTGCGGTAGAAATGATGCGAGGAACCTCCTTTTTAAACCATTCTTGGTTGACGCGTGCTGAGTGCGATGGTGCTGAGTCCTGTTGGAATGTCCATGGTCTGCGGCCGAAATGTTTGTCTGCCCAGGGCTTCAATACTGTCTTCAATGGCTTTAGTCCAAGCTCATTTTTTATTATGTGTTGTATCCGTTCTCGAGATATGTTCAGCTCACGAGCAATTTTTCTACCACTGCGGCGTGGATTTCGACTTTATGGACACCATGCAACACTGCCAGTATCACGGTAACGAGCAATGGTACGAGAAACAAAAGATTTATTCACATTTAAATGCTGGAGGGCTCTAACGATAGCCACTTGTGTTTTTCCACCCAAATATAAAGCAATCACACTATCACGCTTGAATTCCATCACGAATAACTTTTTTCTGAATGCAATAGATCAAAATGCTTTTGTAAGCTTGTAAACAATAAAATGAACTGTCACTGAAATAAATCTGTCAGCTATCAGCGGTTTAGAAATCATAGCAACCTGATGTTGGTTGCAATACATATCAGCCACCCTGTATAGCCTCCTCTCTAAGGTGAGGGGATAAAAATATGTTCTTTTTTAAATCTTTTTTTGCTGACACAAAAAAAAACATAAAAAATAAAAAAAAAATTGAAAAAAATGTTTGTTCTACTTTTTGAAATCTAACAACCCAACGAAGAAAACAATGCCTATTTGGAAAAAATCTATGGATAAATGTATAGATTATGACACATATTGTAAAAGTAAGGGAAACTCAAAATAAAATCATTTTTCATATTTTTATTTTGGCCATTTTGTTTGAGAGGTACCAAAAGGGGTGTGGCAATAACGCCCATTTTTCAATAGACTACGGGTACGATAGAAGCATTACGCTGTACAAAATTTCAAGTGTTTGCATTCGAAGGAATCGAAGTTATAAGCCGTTAACCTTTTGTGCAAAATGGTCCATTTGTATGGGATGTACAAAAAGAGGCGTAGCAATAACGCCCATTTTTCACGGGACTATAGGAACTGTAAAAGCATTACACTCCACAAAATTTGATGTCTTTGTATGGACTGGAATCAAAGTTATAAGTGCTTGATGTTTTGTGCAAAATGTTCCTTTTGTATGGGAGGTAACAAAAGGACCGTGGCAACTTCGACCACTTTTCTCAGCATGATAGTGACTGAAAAACTAATACTATGTGTGGAATTGTGATAGATTCGGAGTAGTAGTATAGAAGTTATGAGATAATCAATATTCCGTACTAAATGTTGACCCTTTGTGGGTTAGGTACTCGAAGGAGTGGACGGACATAGTCCATCTTGACCTTAGTCTGATATAGAAAAAAAAATATTGACTCATACCAAATTTGAAGTCAATCGGTTAATCCTGTCAAAAGTTATTGTGCCCACCAACCAGACAGGCTAACGGACATTGCCCAAGTGACTTAAAATGGCCCAAAACAGTTTTCAGTCAAATAATCTTCTTTTGGTTCGCAGTATTTGATATATAACATTTTTCACCATAGGGGGGTATAAGAACAGAATTATGTTAAAATTCTCTTATTTCTACCAAAAGTGCTTTAATTTCTAAAGTTATCCATACATCTTCTTTGAATAAGCATTGTTTTCTTCTTTAGGATGCTAGCTTTCATAAATTGGAACAAACAAATATTTTGTCTATTTTTAATCCCCTCACCTTAGAGAGGAGGGTATATAAGGGGGCCGCCAAATAACTTTTTTTTTTGAAAATGCTATAAAAAAAGCTACTGAATATTTTCTCAAATTTCTTTTTTTATTTGAAAGTACAATCCTTCAGGTTAATAATGGAAAATAATTTCATTCAAATGGCTGCCTCGGCTGGCCATGCAGTAGCCTACACGATCGGTCCAATTTTTAAGCACATTATCGATTGTGTGCAGCTGTATTTCACCAATGGCTTCACGAATATTGTCCTTTAAAGCGTCAATTGTCTCTGGCTTGTCGGCGTAACACTTATCTTTGAGGGCACCCCACAAATAATAGTCCAACGGTGTCAAATCGTAGCTCCGAGGTGGCCAAACGACATCAGCTCTGCGGCTGATAATGCGATCTTCAAAAACAGGGCGCAAAACATCGAGTGTAGCTTCGGCTGTGTGGCACGTAGCGCCGTTCTGTTGAAACCAAATGTTGCCAATATCCTCCTCTTCAATTTTTGTGAACAAAAATTCGTTCAACATGGCCCGATAACGATCGCCATTGACTGTAACGGCCACTCCTTGCTAATTTTCGAAGAAAAATGGCCCTATTATGCCTCTGGACCAAAATCCGCACCAAACAGTGACTCGTTTTGGGTGTATCGGCTTTTCAATGTATGCGTGCGGGTTTTCTGTGCCCCAAATGCGACAATTTTGCTTGTTTACATACCCGCCAAGATCAAAATAAGCTTCATCTGAAAAGATGATTTTTTTGGGCAAAATCGGCATCTTCTTCTTCGGCATATTTCCCAGCGTTGTTCAAGCGTATACTCAACCATATTCGTTCAGCGGAAGGATAAAACTAATTATCTGTCAAATCAGACATGAGCTAAGTGTTACCATTCACGAAATAAGCACTAGTTGAAAAAAACGTTAGATGGCGGACCCTTTATCATTTGCTACGGCCAAAAGTGTAACACATCGAAGGAGTGACCTAAGACCCTAAGTATGTTCGGCGGATATCCGTTTTGGGTCATTTTATGTCCGTCCGTCCGTCTGCTGGCTGGTGCGCACGATAACTCTCGAAAGGAGTAACCGAAATTTGGTATGTAGTATTTTTTTCTTCTATCTCCGGCTAAGTTCTAAGATGGGCCATATTGATCCACTCCTTCTAGTACCTCCCCCACAAAGGGTTAACATTTAGTGAAATATTGATTATTTAATAGCTTCTACACTAATCATTTGAATCTTCTGAAATTCTACACATGGTATTAGTTTAGTAGTCACTATTACCTCGAAAAAATGGGCGAAGTTGCCACGCTCCTTTTGGTACCTCCCACACAAATGGACAATTTTGAACCAATAGTTAAAAGCTTATAACTTTATTACCAGTGCATACAAAGACTTGAAATTTTGTACAGTGTAATGGTTTAATAGTACCTAAAATACAGTGAAACATGGGCATTGTTGCCACGCTCCCTTTGGTACTTCCCACACAAATGGACTCTTTTGTAACAAAAGTTAACAGCTTTAACTTTAATACCAGTGCATATAAATACTTAAAATTTCGTACAGTGTAATGATTTTATAGTACCTAGAGTCCAGAGAAAAAGGGGCGTTATTGGCACGCCCCTTCTGGTACCTCCCACACAAATGGACCATTTTGTACCAAAATAAACAGCTTTTTTACTTTAATACCAGTACATACATTAAAGTTATTAAATGCAATTTAAATTGATAATAATTTAATTAAAACAAATAAAATTAATACATTTACTGATATTTTTTTGGGACTCAAGGTGAGGGGATTCATAAGTCGGTTTACCAGACTGAACTTTCTTACTTGTTATGTTTTTTTTAATTTTTTTTTATAATAGTTTAAACGACTGTTACTAAACTTCTGTTTCCACGTAAAGATGTCATTAATAAAATTTGCAGTCCTCGTAATATCCTTTAATATTTTTCAAAAAATATCGTCCAAATACTAAAGGCACCTTCCAAGGAAATGGGAATTTTAAAGAACATTTGTTTAATATTTTTTTCGTGTTTAGGACACCATATTACACCAGAAAATGTTATGCACAGCCCTTAGTCAAAAAATTTGTTGCTTAGTGTAATATTACATAATTATATAATTCACTGTCAATATCTTTAATTAAATTAAGCAACATTTTTAAGCCAACAACGCACGAATGGCGATAATTCATTCAAAACAAAAAAGTTAAAAAACTCTAACTGCAAATTTTTGTTTGGAATTCAAATTTCCGCTGCATACTTCACTGCAATTGACACCAAAAAATATGGGTAGAAAAAAAGAGGAAAAAAAGATTTTTTGCCAACGTCCATGGAAAATTGTAGTGGACGCATATAAATGGGGATAAGAATAATTGACAACAAAAAACAAAACACTTTTTGAATTGAATTTGCATTTTACGGAGGAATGATGACAAATGCAATTGCGAGTAAATATACTTGTCAATTTTGAGAATTTTCTGAATATACGAGTACGCAAAAAGTATAAGGTGATTTTGTAGCAACTACACAATGATGAACAAATTTGTAATTGTAAAAATCTTGAGGTTTTGAATTTATGTTTATTTTATAATTACCTCAAATAATGTACATAATTTCAGATGAATATGTAGACTGCTTTTTATGCACTCACCTGAAAAAAAGTAAAAAAAAAAAAACTTGTATTAAATATTTTTTTTTTAAAAGGCATTCAATTAAATTACAAAGAAGTCATTAGATTATTACTTTACATTGAATGTGTGTCGAAAACTTAAATATTGACATTTTATATTAAGGCGTAGCAAACTGTTTTCACCAAATCGTAAAAACACTTTGGATTACTCGACCGATTCTCGAGAACCAAATTAATGTCCAAGAATCAAGTAAGAACACAGCTAAACCAAAAAATTACTGCTGTGCAGCAGTATTATGGATACATAAAGTCAATTTGGATATAACAGGTGGCGCAAAAGTAATCCTCCTATCAGAAAATGCTATAAATTTTGCGATTGGCCCCTAATGTCAGTTCTGTTTTGACATTTGAGTAGTAAACACATGCGAAATACACGTTAATAAACAATGTTACGCTACACTGCTCCAGAACGCGGAATATTGCTGACTATTTATTTGACCAATAATCGGTCGGTGACTTTGGCACAACGTGAATTTCGTCGCAGATTTCCTGGCCGTCCAACGCCTACTGGTGAAACACTGCGACGTTTAGCCGCTCGCCTCGAAGAGACTGGCACAACACGAGATGCTGCCAGGCGTGGCAGACCCCGGAGTAGCCGTTCTGCAGAGAATATTGCTGCTGTTGCCGAGGATGTCATGGAAGCACCGTCGACATCGACCAGACGACGTGCCACGCAAATGGGTATCAGTCTACGGTCTCTACAGCGAATTTTGGTACAAGATTTGAAGATGTTTCCGTACAAAGTCCAGACGGTGCATCAGCTGTTAGCTGCTGACCGCCAATCGCGTCTAACATACGCTCGAAAGGTTACTTTTGCGCCACCTGTTATGAGATTCTCAGCCTAAAAGATGTTTTTTTGAATGTGATAAACCGAAAAATAGACAGGTTGAACCAAATATTTTAGCATAACTTGAGAACTATTTATCCGGAGTTGTTCAGGAAAGTTTTAAATAATAAAAATTAAATAGCCTTTAACTTCTTCTGATATATTTTTTATCCCTTCAGCGGTTTCGAGATATTGGGAAAAAAATGCAAGATATTGGGAAAAAAAATTATTTTGATAAAATTTTAAAACACTATGCAACAAAAAAAAACAAAATTTAAAAACTTTTTAAGGCTGGTTTTTTTTCATTTTTTTTCTAAAATTCCAATTTTATGGAATTTATCCTTAGTATTTGGGCAATATTTTTTGAAGCACAAGTCCGTGATACCCTTTAAATGAATGAAATATATAAGGGCTACAAATGTTGGAAATATAACTTTCCGGTAAAGACATTGGTTCAGTAAGTTACCAAAAGAGGCGTGGCAATAACGCCTACGCACGGGACTGCATATACTATAAAAGCATTAACTGCCCTAAATTTCAAGTAATTATATGCACTGCTACTAAAGTTATTACCAGTTAACTTTTGGTATCAAATGGTTCCTTTTGGGAGGTACCAAAAGGGGTGCTGGAACTTCTCCAATTTTTCCTATAGTGGCAGCGACCAAGAAACTAATACTAAGTGTGGAAAGATTGTGAACGATTCCAAATAAATCCATTTTTTTAAAATCCAAAAAACACTTTCCAGTCGATCTACGACCTTGACACCCATGAGCAATATTTTAGCTCTCGTTAAGAGCTATCTTTTTGCCATTGATCGATTGTGGCGACGAGCCACACAGCAAATGAAACAATTGAATTGTTGCGAGAAAAGTTTGGAGATTCGATTATTTCAAGAAATTGTGATATTGAATGGCCTCCAAGAAGTTGTGATTTAACACCATTAGACTATTTCTGAGGGGTTATTTGAAGTAATTTCTCTTCAAGCTTTACAAGTCATTATTGAATGTGCCATTCATGACATACGACTTGATTTAGTGGAAAAAGTGCTCGAAAATTGGGTTCATCGAATTTGTTCCTGCAGAAGAAGTCGTGGAGGCCATTTGAATGACCTTTTGTTTAGAACTTAATTGTATCGATTGTACTTCACATTAAAAAAACTTTTGAATTTCCTTAACAATAAGTGTGTTTTTTTTCAAAGATATCATATCAAACCTGGAAACCCCTGTAGTAATATAGAAATTATGAGATAATCAATATTTTACTAAATTTTTACCCTTCGTGGGGGCGAGTGGACAAACAAAATTCATCTTTGACCTTAGACTGATATACAAGGTGGCGCAAAAGTAACCTTTCGATGTTTTTTGGCTGTAATTTAAAAAAAATAAAAGACCAAATAAAAATAATCCACAAGAAGAATCAAAGTTTTTAATTTTTTTTAAGTCGAGAATATGATGTCATGTAAATGGCCGCCGCCACAGTTGATTGTCATTTGAGCCCTTTTAATGGCATTTTCCATCACTTTGGCCAAAACTTCCGGCGATAGGTCCTCACTTTCTTGACGGATATTGTCTTTAAGAGCTGCAAGAGTCTGAGGCTTGTTGACATAAACCCGCGACTTCAAAAAGCCCCACAAAAAGAAGTCTGGAGCGGTCAAATCAGGCGATCTTGCTGGCCAGTGCAAATCGCCAAAACGGGAGATTAGACGCCCGGGAAATGCATCCTTCAGCATATCGGTTGTGGCACGTGCAGTGTGTGCCGTTGCACCGTCCTGTTAGAACCACATGTTTTCCAATCCCAATTCATCAAGTTGCGGCAAAAAGAACTCGTTGATCATTGCTCTGTAGCGCTCACCATTCACAGTAACCGTTTGAAACAAATACTGACACATACCAAATTTTAAGTCAATAGGTTGATCCTCTCGAAAGTTATCGTGCGCACCAACCAGACAGACAGACGGACAGGCTGACGTACATTGTTAATTATTTAAAATGGCCCAAAACGGATTTCCGCCAAATATTCTTGGGGTCTCCAGGTCACTCCATCGATGTGTTATATTTTTGGCCCGCAGTATTTGATATATACCCTTGTTCACCATAGACACCGGATTATGTTGAAATTCTCTTATTTCTACCAAAAGTGCTATAATTTCTACTCATAGATTTTCTTCATTATTTCAAAACATTTTTTTTGCGATTTTGTTCTATTTTTTATGGTTTTTATCGTGCCAACAAAAAATTTTTTTTAAATCAAAAGTTTTCTAATTGTTTTAACGACAGTTACTAAACTTCTGTTTCCACGAGAATGTGTCATCACTAACATTTGTAGTCCTCATAATTCCCTTTAATTTAAAGTGTATCTCAACCTTATCGAGCAAATACTAAAATACTAAATAAAACTTCCATTTTTATACCCTACACCACGCAGAGGTACAGGGTATTATAACTTTGTGCATTTGTTTGTAACACCCAAAAGGAGAAGAAATAGACCCATTGTTTATTATACCGATCGACTTATAATCACTTTCTGAGTTGATTTAGCTATGTCCGTCTGTCCGTCTGTCTGTGCATGTATTATTGTAATCAAAGTACGGGTCGCAATTACGGTCCGATCTCGACGAAACATTACACATATCTGTTTGTTGGCCCAAGGACGATCCCTATTGAAGTTGGTTAAAATCGGTCCAGATTTACATATAGCCCCCATATACGAGTATATGTTACCCCGATTTGACATGTAAGCGCTGTAAAAACTTTATTTTATATCCGATCAGTATGAAATTCGGCAGAAAGAGGTTTCTTATTATATGAATAAACACTGGTAAATTTGGAAGAAATCGGTTCAGATTTAGATATAGCCCCCATATATACGTTACTCCCGATTTGACATGTAAGCGCTGTAGAAACTGTATTTTATATCCGATCAGTGCGAAATTCGGTAAAACGAGGTTTCTTTCTACATGAAGGAATACTGCCAAATTCTGAGAAAATGGGTTTAGATTTAGATATAGCCCCCATATATATGTTACCCCCGATTTGACATGTAAGCGCTGTAGAAACTGTATTTTATATCCGATCTACGAAATTCGGCAGAAAGAGGTTTCTTATTACATGACGGAATACTGCCAAATTCGGAGAAAATCGGTTCAGATATAGATATAGCCCCCATATATATGTTACCCCCGATTTGCTTTGTAAGCACGGAGACTGTATTTTATATCCGATCAGTACGAAATTCGACAGAAAGAGGTCTTTTAACATGAATGAGTATTCAGGGAAAATCGGTTCAGATCTATAAATAACCTCCATATATATGTTCCTCCTGATTTGGTATCAAAGCACTATAGAAGTTGTACTTTACTTCCGATCATTAAACATTTTCCAGAAAGATGTTTCTCAATTTAGGAACGAATATTGCTTAATTTAGCGATTATCGGTTTAGAATTAGATAATATGTTCCTACCCATTTACCAATTATTCCAAATTATTATCACAATGACCCTTATCGCATTGTTAGGTGTAGGGTAATCGTAGTCGGCCCAGCCCGACTTTCTGCCTTTCCTTACTGGTTTTTTATATTTTTTTTTTGTTAAGGAAACCATATTATACCAGTAAATGTTATGCACAGCTCTTCGACAAAAACGTTGTTGCATAGTGTTATTTATTTTATAACTTTTGGGAGTGTAACAATATTCCCACAATGAAATTTGGCAAAAAAAGAGTATGGTCATCACTTGGTTTGGTGCTTAATCCTATAAGCTTTCAATCTAACAAAACAAAAAAAACACATTGATAAACATAGGCAGGATTTAAATAGTATGTACCAAACCCCTCAAAATACTTGCATTCCATGTTTATTGGCCAGAGCTGAGCTGAGTTCCCACAAATGTCGGTCACTCGGCAGTGTTATCGTTAAATTTATGTATGCATTTTAATTTCCAGTCTTTTTATTATTCAAGATTTTTCTCCTCTCTCTGAGCTCTTTTTCCGGTTTTCAAGTATTTATTCTATATTGTTTTTTATTTTCAGGGTCTTTTATGGGCTTTGGATGTTGGCATTGTCAACACTTTGGAACAGCCCATACGACGTTGCAGTCCCAAAATTGTTGCCATAAATACGGCCGATGGAAAGGTTGTGAAAAGTATCGATATGAGCGATTTGGTGACGGCCGAATCGCGTTTACAATTTCTTGTTGTGGACTATGGAACGGATAATAAACCATTTGTGTAAGTATTAATTCATACGAATTACGTACAAAATGGCATAAGTCAATATAGACTGTCGGAATATTTGTGATACTATTAGCGAGAAATCAGGAGGAGAAGGCCTCGAACAACCGAAGTGGCTTGGGTTGTATATATGAGAGGATTTTGTCTTTAAATTATATATTTATTTAAAATGTTAAATCAATATACGATTTTATGATTCATATTGGGGTTAATTACTATCAGTTAATTTACGCGATTTTTAAACCCCATAAACATCAAAACATCGATTTTAACTGATATAGAGATTCGGAGATTCGATAAACTTTTAGCATTCCTTATGAAATTTAAACAAGTAATTGTTTTTGATTTATTATTTAGAACTTTCTTGTTTCGCGGTGGTCTTCTTTGTACAATAGAGACATCTAAGTGGAAATAGAATTTTGTTGCAGGAAACGTCGAGAAAATAGCCTCTCCGACGTTATTTCATAAATCTAGAATATATCAAAATTTTATAGCAAATATCACCGAAATTTAATTTTTCCTGAAAATGTCGTCTTAATTTGATTTTTCTACAAAGGTCGTTACAGTTAAATTTTTTTTAAGAAATTTCGCTGACATTCCAATTTTGAAAAAAATCTTCAAAATTGTCAAAAATTTTTTTTATAACATTTTTCAATTAAATTTTGTTGAAATATAACCTTTTAAATGAAAAAGTAGAATTTAAAATTTCAGCAAAAAAAAATATTTTTAGAAATAATTTAGTCAAAATTATTTTTTACAACACTTCGTAAAATTTTAATTTTTTACACAAATGGCCATAATTTTCTACAATTCTTCGAAATTTAATTGATTTAAAAAAAAATATTTTTAAAATTAAAATTTTCTGGAACATTTGGTCAGAATTTATTATTCTTTAGAAAATTTCTCCAAATTGTATACAATCTCCGAATTTATATTTTTTCGATAAATTTGTCAATATTTGATTTTTTTTTTAAAAAAAATTCGTCTAGATTTAAATTTTTAATAATATTTCAAATTTTTAAAAAACTTAATTTTTCTAAAAAATTTGTTTGAAACTTAATTTTTTATAAAATGTTGTCGAATTGTATTATTTTTTGTTTCAAAATCGGTAATAGCCTTTTGTCGAAACTTTATTTTTCTACAAAATTTAGTCAAAAAATTTTCTGTGCTTTTGTTATTCAGTCAGAATTTGTTTGGTTTGAGACCATATGTTCCATTTACTTTCTGTCTATTCCAAGAAAGTAATAGAAACAAATACAAAAATTGGTAGAGAGTTTTAATTGCTTGGTAGAATTGACTGCAGTTTCGATAGACACCACTCTATCATCTTCAGAATTCAGTAGCAATAGTGTATGTCTTGGAATAGACAGAAAGTAAATGGAACATATGGTCTCAAACCAAATAAATTCTGACTGAATAACAAAAGCACAGACCAACAATAAATAACAACAACACATACAAACACATGAGGTACGATGACGTCGGCATTAGCCGTTGACAAAACTAGATTTGTTTTCGTGGTTCGCGATGCGAACCCAAGCAAAAAACAAAAATGTATTGGTATGAGAGTTTTAGTATGTTGACTTAGTTCGGCAAAATACGGGTTTGGTTAGCAGTTCTTGTTAAATTCAATTTACTGCTTCCTCAAGTATTTTAGCTGATTTAAGTTAAAGACATACACTATTGCTACTGAATTCTGAAGATGATAGAGTGGTGTCTATCGAAACTGCAGTCAATTCTACCAAGCAATTAAAACTCTCTACCAATTTTTGTATTTGTTTCTATTACTTTCTTGGAATAGACAGAAAGTAAATGGAACATATGGTCTCAAACCAAATAAATTCTGACTGAATAATTTTAAAAATTAAAATATTTTGGAATATTTGGTAAAAATATATTATTATTTAGAAAATGTCTCCAAATTGAACACAATCTCCAAATTAATATTTTATAAAATTAACTAGAAAAATTAAATTTCAACAATATTTTCTAGGTTTAGGAAATAATGTTGAAAAATAAAAGGCTATTTCCAGTATTGTAAAAAAATTATATTCGAAGAAATTTTGTAAAAATAGATTTCAAAGAAATATTGTAGAAAAAATTGAAAAAAAAAGTTAAATTTAGACCAAATCATCTAGATTTTGTGAAAAATAAAATTTCGCCGAAATTATATTTGAAATTTTGAAAAAAAATTCTACCAGATTTCATAAAAATGTAATACCAAAGAAATTTTGTGGATAAATTATCTTCGTAGAAAAACAAAGTTCTGCTAAATTTCCTACAAAATGTCGACGAAGTATTATAAAAAAATAATTTCAACAAATTAACAATATAAATTAAATTTCAACTATTTTTTCTAGATCTATTACAAAATTTTATAAAAAAAACTGAATTTCTTGAAAAAATACATTTTGAATAATTTTCTACAAAATGCATTTTCTTATAGGAATACAATAACGACGAAGTTTTAGAAAAAAATTAATATCGACGAAATCATCTGAAAAAATAACACATTTTCTAGAAAAATTTAATTTAGATGACATTGTCTAGAAAAATTTATTTGGTAAGAGTTTGTAAAGAATTAAAATGTTTACAATTTATTTTAGAAAAATAAACTTTCGGAAGAAGATATTTTTCCAATGTAAAAAATTTACAATTTTGTAAAAATTAAAATTCAACGAAACTTAACTTGAAACTAAATTTCAATGGTATTTATGAAAACATCGACTTTTTTTGGAAATATTATACATTTTTTAGAAACTTCTATTTTGGACAAACATTTCTAGAAAAATTATGTTTAAATTTGCTTAAGAATTTTGCAGAAAAATCCAATTTCCACGAAAGAATATTACTAATTTTTTAAAAAATGTAAATTCGAAGAAATTTTTGTAAAGATTACATTTCAACAAAATTTTGTGAAAAAATTCTGCTTTTACCAAAAATTAATTTTGACACAAATTTTTAACAGAATTTGAATTTCTATGATATTTTTTGGCAAATTAAATGAAGTACGGACGGTGTTTTTTAAATAAAAATTTACTTAGATAAATTATCTAGAAAAAATCAATTTTGACAAACTTTTCTAAAAAAAATTAAGTTTAGTTGACATTTTCTAGAAAATTTTAATTTCGTCGAATTTTTTGACAGTACTATGCAGATTTATGAAATTAATAAACATACATTTTCAACGAAAGGCTATTTATAAATTTGTAAAAAAAAAACTAAAATTCTACGTAATTTTATACAAATTAGATAAACCAGATTTTTGAAGAAAAAATAAACATATTTAGAAAAGTGAAATTGTGACTAAATTTTCTACAAAATGAATTTTCGATTTTTTTTAGAAATGGAAATGACGGTATGTTTTTGTAGAAAAGTGGAATTTAGAAAAATTTTATTTTGTAAAAACATATGTAAAACAATTTTTTTGATTTATGAAATTTTGACAAAATTTCGTAGAAAAATAAAATTTTAACGAAAGGCAATTACCAATTTTGAAACAAAAAAGAATCATATACGACAACATTTTGCAACAAATAAGTTTCAACTAATTTTCTTATACAAATTAAATTTTGAATATTATTAAAAATTTTAATGCAGACGAAATTTAATAAAAAAAACCAAATTTTGACGAATTTATCAAAAACTATAAATTTTGAGATTGTGTTCAATTTGGATACATTTTATGAACTATAATAAATTTTGACCAAATGTTCCAGAAAATTTGGTCAAAATTTATTATTCTTTAGAAAATGTCTCCAAATTTAATATGTACTATCAAAAAATCAAAAGTTTATATAATTTATATTTTTTTTCGATAAATTTGTCAAATTTTAGTTTTTTTTAAATTCGTCTACATTTACATTTTTAATAATATTCCAAATTTCATTTTTCTACAAAATTTTTGAAACCAAATTTTTTATAAAATGTTGTCGAATTGTATTATTTTTCCTTCAAAATTGGTAATAGCCTTTCGTCGAAACTTAATTTTTCTAAAAAATTTAGTCGAATTTTAAATTATAACAAAAAAAATATTTTTTTTTAATTTTTTTACACAAATGGACATAATTTTCTACATTTCTTCGAAATTTAATTGATTTAAAAAATTATTATTTGATAATTAAAATTTGCTGGAACATTTGTTCACAATTTATTGTTCTTTATAAAAAGTCTCCAAATTTAATACAAATAAAAAATCAAAATTTTATTTTTTTATAAAATTTCGTCGACATTTAAATTTTTTAGTAATATTCAAAATTAAATTTTTCTAAAAAAGTTGAAGTTTTTACAAATTTTAGTGGAAACTTATTTTTTTATAATATGTCGTATTGTATTTTTTATTTCAAAATAATTGAATTTCTTTAACTGGCAATAGCCTTCCGTCAAAACTTCATAAATCTAAAATATGGTTCTACATTTGTTTAAAAAAAAAATAAAATTTTCTAAATTCTATTTTTCTACAAAAACAAATTGTCGGCCTTTCCATTTCTAAAAAAACATTTGGAATATTCATTTTGTAGAAAATTTAACACTTTCACTTTTCTAAATATGTTTATTTTTTTACAAAATCTGTTTTATCTAATTTGTATAAAATTTCGAAGAATTTTGTTTTTCTTTACAAAATTGGAAATAGTCTTTTGAAATTTAAAGCTTCTTATTTTTTTTTGTTTTTGAAATTTCATAAATCTGCAAAGAAATAAATTTGGCTTCAAAATTTTAGTTTTCTACAATGAATTGATTTCTCTACAAAATGTCTTCCAAATTAAATTTTTTCGGAAAATGTCGTCTTAATTTAATTTTTCCAGAAAATGTCAAAATTATTTTTTCTAGATAATTTTGTCGAATTTTTTTTTCTAAAACTTCGTCGTTATTCCAATTTCTATAAAAAGTGCATTTTGTAGAAAATTATTCAAAATTTATTTTTTTAAAGAAGAAATTCAATTTTTTTATAAAGCTTCGTCAAAATTTAATAGATCTATAAAAAAATAGTTGACATTTAATTTATCTAGTTAATTTGTCGAAATATTTTTTTTATAAATCTTTGACGACATTAAAATTTTTACAAAATTTCTTCGACATTTTCTTTTGTAGAAAATTTGGTTTATCTAAGAAGATAATGTTGCTGCAAAATTTCTTTGGTATTACTTTTTTACAAAATCTCGTCGAAATTAATTTTTTTAGAAAATTTCAAATAGTTCTTCGTCCATATTTTATTTTTCAAAAAATCTAGAGAATTTGTCTAAATTTAACTGTTTTATAAAACTTTTTTTTTATAATTTGTCTACAAAATTTCTTTAAAATCAAATTCTTATAAAATTTCTTTATATCTACCTTGCCGAATTTTATTTCTTTTAAATTGGTAAATCATCTTGCTTCGAAATTTTATTTTTATAAAATAAAACAAAAACAAGAATATTTGATTTATCTACAAAATTTGTTCCAAACAAAATTTTTCTAGAAAATGTCAAAATTATTTTTCTAGATAATTTTGTCGAAATTTATGTTTCCTAACCTACGTCTTTATTTAAATTTTTATAAAAAAAATGCTTTTGTAGAAAACTTTTCAAATTTAATTTTTAAAAAAAGAATTTGAGTTTTTTTTATAAAATTCCTTCAAAATTTAATAGATCTTGAATAAATAGTTGAAATTTTATGTATCTAGTTTATTTGTCAACGTTAATTTTTTTTACAAAACTTCGTCGACATTTACAATTTTACAAAATTTTTCGAAAATTTTATTTTGTTGAAAATTTAGCAAAACTGGGCTTCTCTAAGAATATAATTTTTCCATAAAATTTTTTTGGTATTACTTTTTTATAAAGCACAGACCAACAATAAATAACAACAACACATACAAACACATGAGGTACGATGACGTCGGCATTAGCCGTTGACAAAACTACATTTGTTTTCGTGGTTCGCGATGCGAACCCAAGCAAAAAACAAAAATGTATTGGTATGAGAGTTTTAGTATGTTGACTTAGTTCGGCAAAATACGGGTTTGGTTAGCAGTTCTTGTTAAATTCAATTTACTGCTTCCTCAAGTATTTCAGCTGATTTAAGTTAAAGACATACACTATTGCTACTGAATTCTGAATTCTGAAGATGATAGAGTGGTGTCTATCGAAACTGCAGTCAATTCTACCAAGCAATTAAAACTCTCTACCAATTTTTGTATTTGTTTCTATTACTTTCTTGGAATAGACAGAAAGTAAATGGAACATATGGTCTCAAACCAAAAAAATAAATTCTGACTGAATAACAAAAGCACAGACCAACAATAAATAACAACAGCACATCTCGTCGAATTTTAATTTTTTATAAAATTTACAATATTCCCATCGAAATTTTATTTTTCACAAAATCCAGAATCTACAAATTTTCTTTGAAATTACATTTTTATAAAATTTCTTCGACTATTATATTTATACAAATTGTTTTTTTACAAACAGGAAATATCCTTTCTTCGAAATTTATTTTTCTACATAATTTTCTAAATCTAGAAAATATTGATGAAATTAAATTGTTCTAGTAAATTTTGTCAAAATTTATTTTTTCTAGAAAAAGTCCCGAACTTTTATTTTTGGAGATAATTCTGTCGAATGGTGCTAGATTCTTCTTCATTTTAATTTTCAAACCAAGTTCTTTGAAATTTAATTTTTTAATAAATTTTGTCAGAATTCTAGTCTTCTTAAAATTGTTATTGTTGTTTTTTATATATATTTTGTGTGTTTTCTCTCTTTCGTAACATTACGTGACTTTCATTATTAACAAAATTTCTTCTAAAAAACTTCTAAAAAACATTTAAATAATAAGGATCAGCCCGCCTAAATACAATTAGAAAGAAGCTGCTCATCTTCAACACGTAGTGTTAATGAATTCTAAATAATAACATAAAAATATTTGATATTCAACAAAAAATACTATGCTTACTGAAATGTAGTAAAGTCTTTCTAATCGTCCAACTAATCTCAGAATCCACGCCATCTACCTGGCGATTGGTGTAAGAGACAACTGTGTCGAACTGGCAACCCTTACCAGTCACATGGGTGGTGAAAATGGTGAATTTAAGTCTCGCTTAAAGCTTTGGCTGTGTGACTTGTACGCTTTCTTCGTAGGTATATAATTCCCATATGCAAATTTTCTTTGTAGATTGGTATATATACAAGTGATGATCGCCGCAACTACGAGCTCACACTGTGTCATGTATAAGACCCTCTGATGATATCCCCGCACAGGATTGAAATACGTATAAGGGTATGTGTGTGTTTACATGGCTTTCAGAGCGCAGTGTCTTATCTTTTCCAATACACCACAAAAACCTCTCTTTCGAAAGGAAGAGTTGATCGAAAAGCTGAACAATTCGAATGTGAAAACATTCAATAAATCTAAATAAAAAAATTAAATCGATCATTAACAAAAAACTTCGTCGACAATTCTTTTTTTTATAATTTTTTTTTTAAAAGTCTAAAATTGTCTTAATTTGTTTTTCAGAAATTTTGTCAAAATATCGTAAACGTCGAAAAAAAATTTTGAAATCTAATTTTTCTAAAAAAATTCATCGAAATTAAATTTTTCTAAAAAAATTCATCCAAATTTAATTTTTCTAAAAAAATTCATCGAAATTTGTTTGAAAACAAAAATTCATCGAAATTTATTTGAAAACAAAAATTCATCAAAATTAGTTTGAAAACTTTTTTAACATTTCGATTAAAAAATAATAATTTTCTAGATCATTTAAAGTTCCAACAACATTTTGTAAAATTTTTATGAAATTTCTAAGAATATTATTTTTTACAAAATTAGAAATAGCCTTTCTTCGAAATTTATTTTTCCACAAAATTTTCAAAATCTAGAGAAAATCTTTGAAATTTACCGAAAATTATTTTTTCCAATACTACGTCTTTGTTGAATTTTTAAAAAATTTCGTCGAATATTAGTTTTTTTTAACAAAAATTAAATTTTACTTTTCTACAGAATTCATAAATCTAGAAAAAAATGTTGCAATTTAATTTTTCGAGTAAATTTTGTCAAAATTAGATTTTTCTAAAAAATGTAGCCTAAATTTTATTTTTCCAGACAATTCTTTGATATTTTCTTTTGAAATTCGTCGTTAAATTTTCGAACTTAAAAAATCTTCGCAATTAAATTTTTGAAAATATTAATTTCTCAAAAAAAAATTGTGGAATGTTTTGTTTTTAGGATTTCTATAAAAAATCCCCCCTGCATGGTTTAGAGGGCCAAAATATCAATCTTAAGTCCCTTAGCAACTCTTTAATTATCCCTTGAAACTACCAAATTACTCATTACATTTCTCTGAATATCAGGGTCGGTATAGTTCAGTCGAACCCCCACCACTTGCAATCGTTATGCTCATATAAATTTTACCTATGAAAGGAAAGTTTCACAAATTAAAAGGGTAAATATGTATGTTACGCAGGTCTAATTTACATTTTCTACGAAACCAAATTAGTTTGAACAAATAACAAAATTCAAAACTCTATTGTAACCCAAAAATCCTTGAAAATTAATCATAGAAATAGGTGGATATTAAAACCATTTACGGTATCAATTGCTCTTAGTGCTAAGGAATTTGTATATTTATTTACTTAAAAAGGTGTATACTACAAATTTCAATACAGTAATTTGGGCAAAAATTCCTAAGACATTACTTCAGCTGGAAATTGTGCTGACCCATTTTTTTGTAATTCGCTTAAAATTATGTCGAAGAAGTCTCCCTCAGTTTTGTTAAATGACACCAAAAAAACTTGTTGAACTTTAAGCAAATAAATCAAGACCGAGTGCCGATAGGAAAACGCGTTTCGCTATTTTTTGTCTTATTTTATTTTGTAAAGAAAATGCAAGAAGACACAAGTTGAGACAAATTGATCAGAAAAAAATAAAACAAAGAACAAAGACTAAGAGAAAAAAAATAATAAAGAATAAAGAATATGCGAGTAAATTGGCCTGCCTGCGGGTATGACAAATTGTCAATTTGTTGGAATACAAGTCTCAGTGGTCATATATCAACAATAACAAGGGAAGCCATTTAATTCCTTGGACAAACTGTCAATGAGGACGCAAAACTTTTTACGAGTTGCCAAGTACAAATTTAAAGAAAAAATTAAGACAAACAATTCAAAATCGAATTAAAGATATTGATTGTGTAAATTTCATAGATAGTAGAAAAATCCACAAATACTAAAAATCATAGCAGAAGAAGATTTACTCGTATAAGAAAAAAAAAATAACGTAATTTTAAAATAAGTCTTTTAATTTTTAAATACAATTCCTACATAGAATAAAGAGCATTTACTTAACATTAACGAAATGATCTTCATTTTAAGTTTGTAATAAAAAAAAATTGTGTTTATTAAATTTATGAAATCTTCGACATTAAATACACTGTCCAACAAATGAAGACTTTTTGATTGGAACAGAATAGCGACCCTATAATTCTGAAAGGGCATGTTGAGTAGATCATTTTTGTAGAATAAACTTATGGTCCAGCTGGTCTGAGTTTTTTTTTACAGTGAGTCAAAGTTTTCATTTTTTGGTAGAAGGTTTCATTATACTAAATGAAAAAAAAGATGTAAGATAATGTCTGAGAGATTTCTCATTGTAAGAGTTACATAGTGGAATTTTGTGTGGATAATTTTTGTGGAAGATCTTAACCCTTTAGCTCCCCTCTTAATGGGTCAATTTGGCCCTTTTTTCGAAAAAATTGAAAAAAGACCTTCCAAAAAGGACATTTCAGGATTAAAATATCCTACGAACATTTTTGTCGGAAAATTTCAGTGGGGGTCGCCAAGGACACCAAAGTTGTAATTATAGCTCTTTACGTTTAATTAGCAAAATTACATGCCAACTTATACAAAAAAAATACTATGATGTAAATTTAAAGCCGCGATATCTGTGGAATTATTGGAGCAGAAGAGCGACTCTATAATTCTAAAAGGGCATGTTGGGTAGATTATTTTTGTGGAATAAACTTATGGTCCAGTTGGTCTGAGTTTTTTTGTTACAGTGGGTCAAAGTTTTCATTTTTTTGTCGGAGGGATTATGTATTATACTAAATAAAAAAAAGCTGTAAGTTAATGTCTGAGAGATTTCTTATTGTCAGAGTTAAATAGTGGAATTTTATGAGGATCATTTTTGTGGAAGATCTTTACCCTCTAGCTCCCCTCTTAACTGGTCAATTTGGCCCTTTTTTTCGAAAAAAAAATAAAAAAAAATCCTTTCAAAAAGGACATTTAAGGATTAAAATGTTCTACGAAAATTGTTGCCTTACAATTTCAATGGGGGTCGCCAAGGAAACTTATTAAAGCAGGGCTTCCCAATATAAAAAAAAATCTACATGTCCCCTGCACCTTTCGGTAAATTCTCATGAAACGTTTTTTTTTTACAAAATTTCTTATTTCGTTGAAATATATTTTCGTTTTTTTTTTAATTTAGCCGAAATTTAATTTTTCTGCAAAATTTCGATGAAATTGCATTTCTCACAAACAAAAAATGAAACTGGATTTCTACACAATTTCGTTGAAATTGCAGTTTTCTAGAAAAAAATGTCGTTGGAATTGCATTTATCTCGAAAATTTGGTTAAAATTAAATTTTTCTACAAAATTTCGACGTAATTACAGATTTCTACAAAATGTCTATGAAATTCCTTCAAATTGTTTTTGAAATTCCTTCAAAATTGGATTTTTTCTAGACAATTTAATTTTTCTAAAAAATTTTTTTTAAAATTTCAGTTTTCTTAAAAAAACGTTCTTGCATTTTTAAAAAACTCCCGGTTAACACCCATTAATCTCATCAGAAGTCCCTAATTCGCGGTCATCGATCTTTGCTCCGGTGCAAAATGTTAATAAAATTGCATTTTTCTACAAAATTTCATTGAAACTACATTTTCTAGAAAATCGTTGAAATTGCATTGTTCTACACAAAATACATTTCGTTGAAATTTCAGTTTTCTTAAATATTTCGTTGAAATTGCATTTATTTACAAAATTTCCTGAAAATTAAATTGTTTTCCAAAAGTCGGTCGAAATTACAGTTTGTTTACAAAATTTCTTTTAAATTGCAGTTTTCTACAAAATGTCTTTGAAATTCCTTAAAAATGTCTTTGAAATTCCTCAAAATTGCATTTTTTTAGAAAATTTTGTTAAAATTTAATTTTTCTATAAAATTCTGTTTTAAATAAAATGTTTCTTGGAAATTTTGTGGAAACTGAATTTTTTGAAAATCCCTTAATCCGTGGTCATCGACCTTTGCTCCGCCGATCGACCGTTAATCCTAGTGGTCAATATTCTTGCAAGCAATCGACCTTTAATACGGTCTCGACATTTAACGGACGATGACGTAAATTTTCTTGAAAAAATACTATTTCACCGAAATTTTCTAGAAATATGCTATTTCGACGTAATATTCTAGAAAAATTAATTCGGACATACATTTCTAGAAAAAACGAAATTGTCAAAAAAAAAATTATTTTTGATAAAATGTGCAAAAAAAAAGTGTTATTTCATATAGGGGTTTCCAATAAGAGTGATATGATTTCTTGGAAAAAACACACTTATTGTTAAGGAAATTCAAAAGTTTTTTATTTTATGTGAAGTACAATGGATACAATTAAGTTTTAAATAAAACGTCATCCAAATGGCCAAATCCAATTCTCGAGCACTTTTTCCACTTTCGTATGTCATGAATGGCACGTTCAATATTGACTTGTAAAGCTTGAAGAGAGTCTGGTTTATTTCGAAAGACCAATGACTTCAAATAACCCCACAAGAAATAGTCTAATGGTGTTAAATCGCAACTTCTTGGAGGCCATTCAATATCACAATTTCTTGAAATAATCGAATCTCCAAACATTTCTCGCAACAATTCAATTGTTTCATTTGCTGTGTGGCACGTAGCCACAATCGATCAATTGCAAAAAGATAGCTCTTAATGAGAGCTAAAATATTGCTCATGGGTGTCAAGGTCGTAGGTCGACTGGAAAGTGTTTTTTTTTGGATTTAAAAAAAAATGGACTTAGCATCATTTTCAAATGTGAACGGAAAGTTTATTTTTGCTCTAGCTATTTAACGGCACGTTGGATCGGGAATAGGTGAATGGCAAAAAGATAGCTCTTAACGAGAGCTAAAATATTGGTGTCAAGGTCGTAGGTCGACTGGAAATTGTTTTTTTTTTGGATTTACAAAAAATGGACTTAGCGCATGAAAAGTTGCAATTGGAGAACGATTATTTTGATAATAAAACTGACTAATTTGTAAACGTTGTTCTTGCGTATTTCTCTCCATTATGAAATTGTAAACACTACTGAATACAATGAAAAACAAATGACAGATCATGACATATTACAAATGGCCGAAACGTCACTTCAAAATCATATCATCCCTATTGGAAAACCCGTTAGAAATTTTTTAGAAAATTTAAATTTTGAAATTTTGTTATAATAACGGAATTAAATTCTGACATAAATTTTTTCGAAAAAAAAAAACAAATTTTCAATAAAAATTTATTTTCAATTTTCAATAAAAATTTATTTTTTACACAATTTGCAAAAACACGGCGGAGTGATTGGAAATGAATTCGCAAACAGCTTGACCTCAAAGGGCAGAGAACTTCGCAAATTAAATTTATAAAATTGGAAACCTTTCACGAAGCCACGAAGAATGAGTTGAAGCAATGGGCAATGATGGCTCACAAAACTGTGTGGAATAGTGCAGCAGTAGGAGCAACTGCAAAGATACTGTGGGGTGACCCAAATGAAAAGAAAACAAAAAGTCTTCTGAAACTAAACAAGATCGAGATTAGTAAGATGATGAGTGTTCTAACGGGACACTAAATATTACAAGCACATCTACATCGCATAGGACTAGCAGAAAACAACGAGTGCAGGGCATGCGAGGAAAATATCGAAACGATGTAACATTTTCTGTGTCACTGTCCGGCTTTCACACACGCAAGATCTCGATATTTCGGGTCCGACATATTGCCAGACTGAGAAAATTATTTTCTAATACCGATTTTCTGCAACTCGTGAGGTATAAAACGATCATAAATAAGGAGCGCACAACAGGCCGAACCACTGGCTTAAAGGCTGGGATAGGCAAACGTAACTGTAAAGCCCCCGTAGCGTAACGAATCAGCTGATTAAATCTGACATATGGGAATCAATGTAAACGATTAGTCAACGGAAACGGAACGTAAACGGACGGCTGAATCTGTTGAAATTTGATTTGGACGGTACGTTTACGTGCATTTGCAAACAATATTAGTAAAATAATGAAAAAAGAATAACTTTATGCGAAACTTTTTAAAGTAATGATAAATAAGTAATACAATAATAAAATAAAATTTATTTGTTGCTATTTTTGTTGTGAATGCCTGAGTGATACACGCTGAAAAAAAATCGCCTCTGTAGTATATTGTCCCAAACAAATTCTGCTTGAAACATATATATTTTTAGGGTGCACTCCAAATATATAACATTTAACACATACAAATAATATATGTTTGGGAGGATGTTGTTCTAGACAGAACTATGTTTACATCCTAATATTTTTTATTTGCATATGTTATTTCCCAAACAAAGATATATTTGCGTGAATATATATCTATTCTTTAATTGTTTTAAGTTTTCAGCAATTGAATGGTAATTTTTAGAAATTTTTAATATTAGTAAAATTTCTTTATAATTGAAAATAATGACTGGGAATAGTTAGAAAATAAAAATAAGTGATTTCAAATAGAAGTTAATGCTAAGTATGACATTTTTAATGGGAAAGCATAATTCGAAAACATGGAAAAAATTAAAACTAAAGTTCGAAAAATTCAGCAAAGTTTTGAAAATCTTTTTTTTAAATAAAATATATTTGAAATATTCATAAACAATAATTTTATTTGTATTTAAAAACATATTTTATTTGAGAAAATTAGTTCGCAAATATATTTTATTCTAATATATTAACATATGCGTTCTAAATACATTTTATTGATTTTCAAATAAAATTTATTTGCTCGAAAATATATAATAATTAAAAATTTGTGTTCCAAGTATATTTTCTTGCGATTCAAACAAATCCAAAAATGCGATTTTGCCCCGTGTACAGCACTTTTTTTAAGTTTTGTGTAATTTACGGGGGCGCTAAAGTTAAATTACGGTTATGTTTGCCTAACCCGGCCCTAAGTGTATGTCCATGGACATGAGACGTTTAAACGTCTCCTCTCTTCAACCTAACCTAAGTTTTTGCTTTGTTCTTATACCCTCACTTTAGTCGAGAAGTTGAAACCAGTTACAAACGATAGGGTATTGGCTCCAATGACGGTCGCGCTTTGAGTAAACGACGTCTGGACATATTGGGGTCGTCCTGTCGAGGCGGTCTAACAGATCTTTCCGGTATCAATATTCGTACTATCGATACATTTGTATATCAAACAGGTTGGTTTCGATGAGGGGCATTTCAGCCCGTGGTACACTAGGGACCTAAACTGGTCTAAGTGAGCTGACAAAAAAACCGGCTGCCACCCTAACCTAAAACTCTAGTTGGTTTATCGACTGCCATTTTTTTTACTTGTTTAATATCTTATTTCGATTTCAATATATCAAAAATCGAAATTTCTCTCCTTGTAGCTGTCTAAAAAGTCATTCATCTGGAAAGAATGTTTTGCTACGAGTGAAAATACTTATTTCCATAATGAGAGAATTATTTAATCATTAATATATTAATACACACACATCGCTAGATTGTCAATTATTAATTCTCATGTCTGGAAAATCAAAAATCCAAACAAGACAAAAACGTTCTATTTAAATTCCATCAACGAACGAAGAAGAATAACAAACAAATCTCTCACACTCGCTTTTGCTCAGATGAGTTTCGAAAAAAATGGGCTTCGTTATGAATACCGCCACCATTAGCCAAAGCATACTTTACGGCGGCTGTCACTTTAAGTGCCGATAGGCAATTTGTAGAAATTGTGTCTAGGGAATATTTATATACTTATACATATATCCATATCCATATCCATATCCACTTTTCCCAACTTATCTCTCATCGAATAACAAGATAATTTCCCAATGGAATACACGTGTATGTATGGCTGTGTGTATTTTGCTTTCAAAGAATCGACTTTTTGTAATGTATCATCAGTTCGACTAAATTCTGATTTTCCATCAACATTACAAAATCTAGAAACATAAACATTAAGAAATATTTGTGGTCACAATCGATAAACGCCTAAGTCGACTTAAGATTTATTTGTGTTATGTGTGCTATCATATTCCACTAACAATAATATATATTTATGAAATCTCCATGTCTCTAATATTGTTTTTCAGAAAGATGTTAACAAAAACATATTGACCTAAGTCGAGTTAGGCGGTTATTGCTTCTGACCACAGATATATTTTTTAATACAACAACGCCCTAGTAGATCTCAATTTCAAGATAACTAGAAAAAATATATTTAAATTTTGTAAAACATTACAATTCGATGAAAAATTTACTTTTCCAGAAAAATGAAATTTTGACTAAATTTTTAAAAATTGAAAGTCGACGAAATTTTATAAAAAAAATTAATATAAACAGAATTATCTAGAAAAAATTAAATTTGACATACTTTTCCAAAAAAAAATATTTTAAATTTTCACAAATTTTTCTAGAAAAAAAAATTAGTTTCAAAAAATGTTTATAGATCAAAATAGATTTAAACGAGATTTTGTAGAAAAATTTACTTTTTTTTAAAAATTAAATATCCTACAAAAAAATATTTTCTTAAAAAATTATATGTTGACAAAGTTTTATAAAAAAAAAACAATAAATATCGACTAAATTTTATAGAAATTATATTTTAACAAATTTTTTGTAGAAAAATTACAATTTGGGCCAAATTTTGTTTTAAAAGAAATATTTAAAAAATTGAAATGTCGACGTGATTTTATTATAATTATTTTCGACAAAATTTAATTTTTCTAGACTATGAAATAACATTTTCTAGAAAATATGAATTTCGACGAAATTTTCTAAAATAATTGAATTATTTCTAATTTTTAAATTCACGAATTTTTATAGAAAAATAAAGTTTTGATGAAGGGCTAATTTCGAAAAAGGAAATTAGTTTTAACTAGAATTTTGAAAAATAATTGATTTGAAAAAAATTGATTTTGAAAAATAAAATTCAAAATTGAAAGTTGACCAAATTTTATAAAAAAAATTAATATATACAGAATTATTTAGAAAAAAATACATTCGACAACATTTCTAAAAAAAATAATTTTCTAGAAAAATTTAATTTCAAAAATTTGTTATAGATACAAATAGATTTAAACGAAATTTTGTGGAAAAATTAACTTCTTTTAATAAAATAGGTTAGGCTAGGTTAATTAAATAAATTTTTACTAAATTTCCGAAAAATAATAATATTCTAATATATTTCTTAAATGTTACTTTTAGTTATTGTTGACCTTTTTATTTAATGAAGTTGTTGATGGTTTGGCTTGACTTCATGTATTGTTTAAAAAACTGGTGTTTAAGTTATTTAAATTTTATCGTTTGCAATATTTCGATTGTCTTCGACAATCATCATCAGGGAAATTCACTTTAAAATACAAATTGTATAATATAATTGTAAGAATTTCATTTAAAACAAAACGATAGACTTCTTCTCTTTGGAGTTTACAATCAACTAAACAATTTATTTTCTTCTCCGTATTTTCCAGCTAGAAATTTAAATGCTGAGAAAGTTTTATAAAACAAAATAAATATCGACGAAATTTTATAGAAATAAGATTTCAACAAAATTTTGTGGGAAAATTGCAATTTGAGCCAAATTTTCAAAAAAAAAAAAATATTTTATAAATTGAAATGGTTTTGAAATATTAAAATTATTTTTGACACAATTTAATTTTGACAAATTCTTCTAGAATATGAGATAGACAATTTCTAGAAAATTTAAATTTCGACGAAATTTTCTACAATAATTCAATTATTTCTAATTTCCAGATTAATGCAATTTTGTAGAAAAATATAATTTTGTTGAAAGACTAATTTCGAAGAAGGAAATTTGTTAATTACAAAGAATTTTTCTAGATAAAATAAATTTAGATTAACTTGACTAAATTTTCGGAAAAAAACTAAAAATTTAAAGCCGACCAAATATTGTAAAAAATATCGACAGAATTATCTAGAAAAAATTAATTCGACATGCTTTTCTAAAAAAAATAATTTAAATTTTCACAACATTTTCTAGAAAAATTTCATTTTAAAAAAAATTTATAGATCAAAAATTAACTTTTTTTAAAAAAATAAATTTTTACCAAATTTCCAAAAAACAATAATTTTCTAATATATTTCTTAAAAATTTACATGTTGAGAAAGTTTTATAAAACAAGATAAATATCGACGAAATTCTATAAAAATAAGATTTCAATAAAATTTTGTGGAAAAATTACAATTTGGGCCAAATTTTCAAAAAATATATTTTAAAAATTTAAATGGTTTTATTAAAATTATTTTCGATAAAATTTAATTTAGACAAATTCTGCTAGACTATGAGAAGACATTTTCTAGAAAATTAAAATTTCGATGAAACTTTCTAGTATAATTGAATAATTTCTAGATTCATGAAATTTTGCAGAAAAATACAATTTTGATGAAAGGCTAATTTCGAAAAAAGGAAATTTGTTAATTACGAAAAATTTTTCTAGAAAAACTAAATTTAGATTAACTTGACTAAATTTTCAAAAAAAAAGATTTCGAAATAATAATTTAAAATTGAAAGACAGAATTCTTTTCTAAACAAAAATAATTTTAATTTTCACAAAATTTTTTCGAAAAAATTTTATTTCCAAAAATGTTTATATATAAAAGTAGATTTCAACCAGTTTTTGTAGAAAAATTTACTTTTTTACTACATTTTCTAAAAAAATTATTTTCTAATATATTCCCTAAAAATTTAAATGTTGACAAGGTTTTATACAACAAAATAGATATCGACGAAATTTTATAGAAATAAGATTTGAAGAAAAATTTGTTAGAAAAAATACAATATGAGCCAAATTTTCTAAAAAAAATATTTTAAAAATTGAAATGTCGATGTTTATTAAAATTTATTTCGACCAAATTAAATTTTTACCAATTTTTCTAAACTATGAAATAGACATTTTCTAGAAAATTTAAATTTCGACGAAATTTTCTAATATAATTGAACTTTTTCTAATTTTGTAGAAAAATAAATTTTTGATAAAAGACTAATTTCGAAAAAGGAATATTGTTAATTACGAAGAATTTTTCTAGATAAACTAAATTTGGATTAACTAGACTAAATTTAAAAAAATAGATTTAAAAAAAAAAATGAAAAATTTAAAGTCGACCAAATTTTTAAAAAACAATATCGACAGAATTATTTAAAAAAATAAATTTGACATACTTTCTAAAAGAAACATAATTTAAATTTTCACAAAATTTTCTAGAAAAATAATATTTCAAATTTCATAGATTTCAAATAGATTTTGTAGAAAAATTTACTTTATTAAAAAAATATATTTTAGTAAATTTCCTAAAAAAATAATTATCTAATATATTTCTTAAAAATTGAAACGTTGACAAAGTTTTAAAAAACAAAATAAGTATGGACGAAATTTTATAAAAATTAGATTTCAATAATTTTTTTTAGAAAAATTACAATTTGAGCCAATTTTCCTAAAAAAATATATATATAAAATTTGGAAAAACGTCGTTTGACAAATTCTTCCAGACTATGAAATATAAATTTTCTAGAATAATATAATTATTTCTAGATTCATGAAATTTTGATGGAAGGCTAATTTCGAAAAAGGAAATTTGTTAATTACGAATAATTTAAAAAAATATTAAAACTGAGTCGACCAAATTTAAAAAAAAAATAATATAGATAGATAGCATTATCTATTTAGAAAAAATAAAATTCGATAAACTTTTTCCGAAAAAAAATTAAATTTTCACAAAATTTTCTAGAAAAATTAAATTTCAAAAATTTGTTACAGATTAAAATAGATTTCAATATGATTGTAGAAAAATTTACTTTTTTTAAAAAATTCATTTTTACTAAATTTCCTAAAAAAATATGTAATTTTCTAATATTTTTGTTAAAAATTTAAATGTTGACAAAGTTTTATAACACAAAATAAATATCGAAGAAATGTTAAAGATATTAGATTTTATAGAAATTTTAAAAATTTGTTATAAATAAAAATAGATTTAAACGAAATTTTGTAGAAATATTTACTTTTAAAAAAAAAATAATTTTTACTAAATTTCCTAAAAAAAATATTTTCTAATATATTTCTTAAAAATTAAAATGTCGACAAAATTTTATAAAAAAAATAAATATTGACACAATTTCTAAAAATTAGATTTCAACAATTTTTTTTTAGAAAAATTAAAATTGAGGCCAAATTTTTTAAAAAGAAAATATTAAAAATTGATTGGTTTTATTAAAATTAAATTCGACACAATGTAATTCTGGCAAATTCTTCTAGACTATGAAATAGACATTTTCTAGAAAATTTTAATTTCGACGAAATTTACTAGAATAATTTCTATTTCTAGATTCATGAAATTTTGTAGAAGAATAAAATTTTGATGAAGTCTAATTTCGCAAAAGGAAATTTGTTAATTATGAAGAATTTTTCTAGATAAACTAGATTTAGATAACTTCAATAAATTTCCAAAAAAATAGATTTCAAAAAAATATTAAAAATTGAAAGCAGACCAAATTTTATAAAAAAAAATAATATATACAGAATTATTAAAATAAGTTCGACATACAATTCTAAAAAAATTATTTAAATTTTCTAGAAACATTTTAATTTCAAAAAATGTTTATAGATAAACACAGATATCAACGAGATTTTTAAGAAAATCTACTTTTTTTTAAAAAATAAAATTTTTAGTAAATTTCATAAAAAAAATTATTTTCTAATATATTTCATAAAAATTTAAAAGTTGAAGTTTATAAAAAAAAATATTGACGAAATTTTATAGTAATTAGATTTGAAAAAAAAATTTTAAGAAAAATCACAATTTCAGCCAAATTTTCTAAAAAAAAATATTTTAAATGTCGACGTGGTTTTATTAAAATTATTTTCGACAAAATTTTGTTTTGACCAATTCTTCTAAACTATGGAAAAGATATTTTCTAGAAAAGATAATTCCGGCGAAATTTTCGGGAGTTACATTTAAAAAACTAGAAAGAAGTTCATTTAAATTTTTTTTTTTGATTCATGAAATTTTGTGCAAAAGTGAAACTAATTTAGAAAAAAGAAATTTGTTAATTACGAAGAATTTTTCTAGATTAACTTTTACGCAAAAACTTAATTTCTTAAAATAAATTTGTGGAAAAATTAAATTTCTGAAATTTTTTTAGAATATTAAAAAAAATTAACTTTTTACAAAAAAAACATTTGAAAAAATTTTATAAAAAAAATTTCGCCGTAGTTTTTAAAATATATCACATTCGACGAATAATATATTTTTATAGAAAAATTAAATTTTGACTAAATTTTCTAAAAATTAAATATTGAAACTGGGACGACATTTTATAAAAAAATAAACTTTGATGAAATTATATAAAAAAATTAATTTTTGGAGAAAACTAAAATGTGAATTTATGAAATGTTTGAGAAATTTTGTAGGAAAATAAAATTACGACGAAATTTTGTAGAAAAATATAAATTTTTAGAGAAATTAAAATGTAGTAAATTTTCTAAATAATGAAATATCGAAGAAAATTTTTAGAAATTAAACTAATTACACAGAGCAACACATAAAAAGTTGACTCCGTTTCTGTAAGTGCTTATCGAAAGTAACAAAATACAATTTGGATTTTCTGGTTTAGCTCCTCCCGATAAAGCCCTAATAGATCTCAATTTCAAGAAATACACTGAAAATAAACTGGACTTAACAGAATTGTAATTAAAACGTAAAAAAATTGTGATGATTATTTTAAAGAAATTTTCAAATAGTTATTCTTTAATTTTTAGAACCAAGCTATGAGAGAGAGCCGGTTCGTAAAAGGGCGGAAGGCTTGTGGGTGTTTCATTAAGTTGAAATTCCATAGAATTTGGTATAAAAAACCATAAAAAACCCAAAGTGAATGACTTGGTTGCGACAACCGAATTTTTGTTGATGGCAGAACCATAATTGAAATTACTGTAGTTAAAATGGTTATTTTAATCATTTTTGTGTCTTATAAATCAAATTTTTAGTGACAACTACAAACATTCAGTTGGCAAAATTTTTTGGATTACATACATTTTTTGGTTGCAAAGAATACGTCGATTTTCTCAAAATTCTGACCCATGTAGATCAGTATAAAATTCCCAGTAAAAAAATGCGATGATCACAAAGTGACGAAGGGACTTTGCCTAATCTCTATTTTACTTGGAGCAATGCATTTCATTTTCATACAATTAATTGAAATCGGAGATGAGCTCCAAACCGGGACATCCCGGCACTTACTCGGAAGGTTGGTAAGCAAATGACAACATGAGAATACAAACCTGCCATGTTTTGAGTGTCAAATGGAGTTTCAAATGAAATTTTTTGAATTTTTATTAATGTGATGTTTTTTCAAGTCCATTTAAAGCATTATAAAATTAAATTAGTCTTTTCTGGAAATGGAAATATTTTTTGTAATCACATAAGCCAATCTCGCTCTGATTAGCTCATAAAGTTAGCCAGATTTAAATGTCAAAATTTAAAGTTATAATAATCAAAGACAAGTTCGCCTTTATGTTGAGCAATTATCATTTAAGTCCTTAAATATGTGCACACACACAAACATTTTAAACTCAACTAGTACATCATGTGACCAGCCAAACGACACATCCTTTAAACCTGTTGGATGTTTTAAAAATCCCTTTCAAACTAATTCACCGCCAAACACCACATAATTTATCTTTGTTTTAACTCTTTGCAGCTATGTGGCAGATGCCGGTGCACGCAGTATTTTGGTTTACGATATCAGCGGTGGCAAATCATATCGCATTGTCCTACCCAAAGCCACATGTCCCACCAATGATGTCCTCTACATTGCCTTGGCTTCGCAGGCGGATGGAACATCTACTCTGTTCTTTACGTATCTGAGCTCGTCGCGTCTCTACTCGATTAAGGGTGAATATTTGCGTGTGGGCCTGGGTGCCGGATCCATAGTGGATGTGGGCGCCAAACCGTATGGCAAGCAAATGGTTCTACTGGGGGCAGATGGTGGCAATTCGTTGTTCTTCCGTTACAAAGGTGAAAATGACATCTACATGTGGGACTCGGAGACCTGCTTTAAGCCGGCAAATCTTCAGGAAGTCCAGCGTGGTGGCGATTGTCGTCTTTCTACACAGGTAGGTAGTGAATGGGGGGCGAAATGTCTGTATGTGAGTGCGATATTAGGGAGTCTCGAGACATTTTTGTTAAATGGTCACAATTTTAACGAAGATTACAAACGTTTGACTGAGTTTGTATATCCTCAATTAAAAATGAATAGTAGATGAATCAATCAAAACAATCAATATATAGATTTGATTCAATCATTTTTATGATTGGAAATTGTTTGAAAATTCCATCAAAAAAGTAATTAAAGTATTAATAATTTATTTGAATTAATTAAAAATTATTGAAACAATTATTTTTGTTATTGAAAACTTGTAACATTTCAATAATTTTTTTTCATTAAGACACATTTTTCAGCAAACATTGAAATTCCATTCTTTTTATATTTGCCAAAATGGAAACATTTAACGTTAAAAGTTGTAACTATCCCCTCACCTTAGAGAGGAGGGTATATATCATTTGCCACGAGCCAAAAGTGTAACACATCGAAAGAGTGACCAAAGACCCTAAGTATGTTCGGCGGATATCCGTTTTGGATAATTTTAAGTCGAATGAGCAATTTCCTTCCGTCTGTCTGTCTGCTGGCTGGTGCGCACGATAACTCTCGAAAGGAGTAACCGATTGACTTTAAATTTGGTATGTGGTAATATTTTCTTCTATCTCCGGCTAAGTTCGTAGATGGACCATATTGGTCCACTCCTTCTAGTACATCCCTCACAAAGGGTGAAATATTGATTATTTAATAACTTCTATACTACTTATTTGAATCCTCTGAAATTCTACACATAGTATTAGTTTATTAGTCACTATTACCTCGAGAAAAGTGGGCGAAGTTGCCAAGCCCCTTTTGGTACCTCCCACACAAATGGACAATTTTGAAAAATGGGCATTATTGCCACGCTCCTTTTGGTACATCCCACACAAATGGACCATTTTGTACCAAAAGGTACCAGCATATAACTTTAATACCAGTGAATACAAATACTTGAAATTTTTTACAGTGTAATGCTTTTATAGTACCTAGAGTCCAGAGAAAAATGGGCGTTATTGGCACGCTCCTTTCGGTACCTCCCACACAAATGGACCTTTTTGTACCAAAAGTTAACAGCTTTTATCTGTAATACCAGTACATACTTTAAAGTTATTAAATGCAATTTAAATTGATAATAATGTAATTAAAACAAAAAATATATAAATTTACTAATATTTTTTTGGGACTCAAGGTGAGGGGATTCATAGTTCGGTTTACCCGACTGAACTTTTTACTTGTTTTCAAATAATATTCCAACAATTTTCTACAAAGTTCACACATTGAAATTCAAGACAGATTAGCCAATATTTGTTACTAAAACGAATGGTAACAAATATTCCACTAACCCTCATATCTTTTCAATGTTTTATGGCCCCCTATTACAAAAAAATTAAATATTTAAAATCAAATGAATATAAAGAGTATAAAACGTTCCCACATTGTAGAACAGGATCCCTAGGGGATATTGGATGGGTAAAATTGCAAACGTGTGAAAGGTTCTTTTATTTGAAACATTCGGTAACATTAAAACGTCTTTGTCATTGGAGGTGGTGAATCGTCATCTTGTGCCATATCCAAGGACTGATCTTAAAGAACACCTACAGCACCTGACCCTTCAATTTCAGACAGCTTAAGTGACATTTAAAACCAATTAAATTTTTACTATTTAAACGGTGCACTGATCGCAAATGGTCCTCTACTAAAATGTAGATAACCCAATTGGTTATCTACTAATAAATAGATAATCCATCTGGCAGCTTATTAAGGAGTAAAAACACAACTAAGAGGTAGATAACCCATTTTGTTGTCTGCTAAGGAGTAGGTAGGTTAGGGTTTTAGGCCTTTTTTTTGGCCAGCTCACATTCACCAGTTTTGGTCCCTACTGTTACAACGGACTGAAATGCCCCTTTTTGAAACCAACCTGTTTGATATACAAATTTATCGATAGTACGTATATCGGTACCGGAAAGGTCTGTTAGACTTCCTAGAAAGGCCGACCCCAGTATTCCACTCGTCGTTTACTCAAAGCGGGACAGTTACATTGCAAGTGCTCAATGCTCTCCACTACTTCCTCATCTCCACAGCTTTCTGCTGAAGTCAATGCTCAATCTTCTGGCGTGTTCTTCAATGAGGCAGTGTCCCATCAGAACTGATACTAACGTAGACAATCTTTTCCTCTCAAGTGCGAGGAGATATTTTGTCCTTCTCAGATTATACCTTGTCCAGATTTGTCTAGCTACCCTACAGGTGCGGATTTCTGTCCATCTTTCGTTGGAGTGCCTCATTGCCTCTTGCCTAAGCCAAAGCTTGCACGTGGATAGTTAATGACGCACTAATATACATATACAAATTCTTTGAGAATTTGTAATGTAGTCACTTTCCTAGCTAATTCATCGCCTTTGCAGTTCCCCGGGATATCCCTATGCCCAGGCACCCATATGAGGTGTATATGAAACTGCTCAACCATCTCTTTAAGAGATCTGTGGCAGTCGAGGGCTGTTTGTGAATTTAGGGAAGTGGTCTCCAGAGAATTGATGGCAACCTGGCTTTCCGAGTAAATGACAACACCAGTGTTGATTACTATGTTTCGACTCAGCCACTTGGCTACTTCCCATATTGTCATTATTTCGGCTTGATAGACACTGCAGGAATTTGACAGTCTGTGTGCAATATCCAAACTAAGTTCTTCACAGAGTACTCCGAAACCAACCTTTTCATCAATCTTCGAACCATCCGTATACAAGTGGAGATGGTTTCTATTACCTGTTATTATGCCAACCCATTCATCTCTGGCTGGTATCATAGTGATGTAGTTCCTCTCGTAGGAGTACACCGTTGTTATATAGTCCACTCGGTCGGTTACCATAGCACTACACTTTGCTATCCTCAGGTAACCGTAGTTTGTGTACTTCCATGATAGGTAGTTTAATCTTTCTGCCGCTCTGGTTGCAACTTCTCTCGCCACAATATTAATCGGCAGTATATGGAGTAGGGCTTTTAGAGACTCCGTCGCTGTAGTTCTTAATGCTCCGCTTATGCACAGGCAGACAGTTCTCCGAAAAATTTTATGGTAGGTTTGTCAGTTGCCATACCACAATGCTGTATAACAGTATTGGACGAACTACTGATATATATTTATATCCAATGGACGATTTTAAGAGAGAGGCCCCACCGCTTTCCTACAGCTTTCCTGCAGGAATTTAAGGCAACGTTGGCTTTTCTTACACGTTCCAGTACGTCAAGTCAGAATAACAGAATTATTCCTAAAACTTTTGCACTTTCAGAAAAGACTAGATCTGTTTCCATTTTTCCGAGGAGGAGGGCCCACATGTGGGACTTTATTCATCCCAGTAAAGGAACCGATTCTGTCTTGTTTGAGTTAACGCCCAAACCGCTGCTTCTGGCCAATCTAGCTAAATTGTTCAGAGCCACCTGTAGGATGTCTCTGACGATGTTTTTGAATTTACCACTCACTGCGATGGCCACGTCCTCCGCTTATGCCACGAGCTTGCAGCCACAACTTTCTAGGATTTCATTCACCGCTAGGTTCAAAATTAGCGGATACAGTAATCCTCCATGTGGGGTCCTCTGTTTACAAAACTTGTTAGAGTTGTGGACCCAAGACTAGCTGTTATGCGTCTTCTGTTGAGCAGGCTTTGAATTAGTCTAATCAAGCTAGAGTTCACCTTTACAGTGGCAGTGCCGCAAATACCGCATCTGAGTGAATTTTGGTTAAAGCCCTTTCTATGTCAACAAATGCCACCATGATGCATTCCTTGAAATGTAGGGACAATTCGATAGGGCTCACAAATTCGTGCAGAACTGATTCTGTGGACTTTCCCTTATTGTAAGCAACAACAGGAGTTTTGTATCCAGTTTTTCCCTAATGAAATAATCTAAAATTCTTTCCAGACCTTTCAATAAAAAGGAGGATAGGCTAATTGGTCTGAAGTCTTTTGGCCTAGTGTGCGGTAAATTTCCCGCTTTGTGTATGAATATCTCTTTAATATCCCTCCATCGATTCGGGATGTATGAAAGCCTGATACAGCCTACATACATTATCTCTCGAGAGGGGATAATGTACTTTGACATTTTCTGCATTTCTGCTGGAGTGATGCCGTCTGGTCCAGGTGACTTGAAGGGCTCAAAGCTGTTAATAGCCCAGATTATTCTGGATCTCTCAGTCAACAAGCTAGAGACGCTTGCACTACACTCGCACTTGTGTTGGTTCTGCTGATCTTCGGCTTATATTGGTGAGTTGGCCGGGAAATGTGAGTCGAGCAGTACATTAAGCGACTGCTTGCTGTTCTTTGTCCAGCTATTTACCTCATCCTGCAAATAACCCACTGTACATGGTGAGGCTGATAGTATCATCCTCAGCCTTGAGGCGTCGGAGACCATTTCCACTTTGCCACAGAAGCTGTACCAAGAGCATATTTGCGCCTTCCTAAGCTCCTTCTTATATTTATATCTTGAGATGGTCTTTATAGGCATCCAAATCATTAGCGACCCCACTAGATTTCGCCCTGTTGAATACCTTGTTGCAGGTCTTTTTCCTAGCCCGTTAGCTCAGAAGTCCAGCATTGAATATTTTTTTACCCTTTTACCTTGTTTTTGGATAGTCTTTTTCAAGGGAACTATTGAATGATGTGGTGATAAGCTCGACCAAATTATCCAGACCGGCTTTGTCAATCGGTTCGTACAGATGTTTAGAGTTGAAGACTTTTTTGAAATTTTTCTCATACAGGTGCCACTTAGATGTTTCTTGGCCAAAATGTAGGTTCTAGGAGTGCCTTTACAGTTGGCTACAAGTAGTTTAAATTTGATATCAGGCACACTTTGTTAGCGAGAGTGGTGTAATTTTGTATACAGGGTTGCCCATATTCGACGGACCCATCTGGCAACGCCATAACTTTTGACAGAGATGTCAGATCGCTTAATGACATACCGCGTTTGAAGCGTCAGTCCAAGCAGATTTTTACTATGGAACAATACACGCCACGCGAGCGCTCTGAAATAGTTGAAATTTACATTCAACAGAAGAAGTCAATTGTGAAAACTAAAAAAAAACTCAAAAAACTGTCCGATGAAGCCCATTTCACATTGAATGGGACCGTAAATAAGCAAAATTGCCGTATTTACGCCACTGAAAATCCTCAGGAGATTCAAGAATTGCCTCTTCATGACGAAAAAGTCACAGTTTGGTGCGGCGTTAGTGCGAAAACGGTCATTGGGCCGTTTTTCTTCCAAAACGAAAATGGCCATGCTGTTACCATCAACCAGGACCGTTATCGCGACATGATGACCAATTTTGTGATGCCAATTATTCGTCGAAAGCGTATGAGGCAGTTCTGGTTTCAACAAGACGGCGCTCCACCGCACACAAGTCGCATAACAATCGATTTTCTGAAGAATTTGTTTCCGGGCCGTTTGATGTCGAAAAGTGGTGATTTGGACTGGCCACCGCGTTCGCCCGATTTGACGCCGCCTGACTTCTTCTTGTGGGGATATTTGAAGTCAAAGGTTTACGTTAACAAGCCAAGGACCGTAGAAGAGCTCAAGGACAACATTCGTGAAGAAATAGCCGCTATTCCGGCCGAAATGTTGGCGAAAACGATGGAAAATGCTGCAAAAAGGGCACAATACGCCATCAACGCCAGAGGCGGCCATTTGAGAGATATCATATTCAAAAATTGATGTAAACAAATCTACTTGGAACAAATTAAATGATTAAGATTGCCAACCGCCAAATTTTTATTTTTTTCTTTGATTTTTTTTAAAAAAACATGGGTCCGTCGAATATGGGCAACCCTGTATATGCATCTGGTGGCAGTCTACGTGATTGGCCCAAAAATGGTCGGGATCGGAAATATGAAATCTGGGACAAAGAAGTGAGCCGGGTCCAGCTAGTATTATATTTTTACGTGTAATATATAAATGCTTAATTTCAGATGAAGCATTTCAAATTTTTTAAACGCAACTATTACTTTTACAATTTGTTTTGTGGAGGTATTTTTTCTTTCCTATTTTTTAATATCCATGAAATTTAAAAATTTACCTTTAACCACATTTTTTTCTCGGACACCCTAATAGGAAAAACATACACAGAATGTTGTTCTTACAACATTGTATAGCTTGTACCACATATTTTGTTGACGACACTCGGCGAAACTTTCACAGAGTCTCGGAGATTAAAATTGAAAACAGCTTTCACATGTACATATAAGTTGAGACATATATAACTTCTCTTTCCCTCTCTTTTTGTGTCATTACAGGTATTACCCGGTCATAAACGGTTCATGTGGGCTTTGGAAAGTAATTTCCATGATTTTATATCGGAGCGCACGGGCTGTAATGGTGCTTCAATTATTCTACATCCGGTTGTACGCGAATGTGATGATTAAATGCCGTTCAAGCGATGCTTTAATTAAAGAAACATGGATAATTTATATCATACATATGTACATGAATTCCAGATTCAGCAGCTCTCAAACAAACAAACAATTTGTTTCGATATCAGCCAATTAATGTGCAGCAAATTAAAGCATACTTTTAGTTGTCCTAAGATTTTTTATACATATGTAGCATAACTTAAGGATTTTTTTTACTTTAATTAATTTGAAATAAATATCATATAATTGCAAATTAATTTGAAAAGATTGTGTTTTATTTTTATTCTTTATGTTGAAATGATATATTTTGTTTGGTATTGCAGTTCTGAAGCGACATCAGAAACGAAAAAGGGCTGTCCATTGTTTTTGAAAATTCAACAGAAGAAAGGAAAATAAAAAAATTAACGAAAATATGTGAATATACTCGTAATAATGACGCCTTCAGGACAGCACTCATCAAACAGCATAACTATTTTATTTACTATCAAATAAATACGTGATTTTTAACTTGGCTTTTGTAAGGTACACGTTTTTTGCCTAATCAAGTCCACAAGAGTTCTACAGGACTGCGACAGCTACAATCAAGAACGCAAGCAGTAGATTTTAGAAAGGCTCAAAATTAAACATTGGGATGCGTAAAAAGTTCTCCGAAGACTCAAGCCAATGACAAAAATTTAGTCCCAAGATCGTACGAGTACACTATTGGGTACAGCAAGAAAGATGATAGTTCATGGTCTACGTCCATCGAGGGATCCCTGGGGGTGCTCCCAGATATACATTTTGCCGAGAAACTCTGAACAGGAACAGAATACTTTTCATATCGAATGGGGATAATTTATAACTGCAGCTATCAGAGGTCAACAGCGAGATTACAACCGAATCTAGACTTTTTTTGGGCTTCAAAAAAACCTTGAACCTTTTCAGTCGCCTCGACCATGCCCATGACTCAGAGAGCCTCCATCCAAACCATCACCATCAAAATGGAGAGAAACCAAGGATTTCTTCATTCCAAAATCGGGAAGTAATTAGATGAAGTAGCTAAGGATTTCCGGTTTAGGTTAGTGTGCCCGCCGTATTTTCCAGCTTTCATAGATCAACTGAGGTCCCTAGTCCTACTGCTGGCCCACTTTCCCCTCATAGATACTTATACACCAAGTTATCTATCAGGTGTTTTTGTTAGCTGCATGAAAACTTTCGATATCGATAACTGTGGTTTAAGAGCTGATAATGTCAAACTGTGTTGCAATTTCTGTTCAGTAAGGTTTGGCAAGTCAACATGAATCGTTAAACGCCAAAAGGCTTCCGAATTGTGGAAATATACTTTGAAAAAATTTGATACAAAAAGTTACACATCGGGTGTTTTCTAGCTGCATGAGAACTTTCGATATGGATAACTATTGTTTGACAGCTGATAATGTCAAACTATGTATTTTGACATTTCTGTTCAGTAAGGTTTTGCAAGTCATCTATCGATAATGTACGACATTGTCGTCTGGAGGACAGCTCTGCAGAAATCCACCTTCTACTTTCATCTACGAGTATACCGCCTACATCCTGCCATAACAATTTAATACTTGAAGATTCAGAAAGAGTTCTAACCTACAAATTGCATGGGACATACGATCTTGTACAAATTTGTCCATTCTTTACTTTAATGTAGATTAGGTTAGGGTGGCAGCCGGAGTTACCAGCTCACATAGAACAATTGAGGTCCCTAGTGCTATCATGGGTCCAGTGGCCCTTCATCGGAACCAACCTGTTTGACACACAAAAGTACAGTCCACTATGTCATACTTCCTAGAAAGGCCGACCCCAGTATATCCAGATGTCGTTTACTCAATGCGAGACAGTAAGCATGTACTACACTTCCTCCTCATCTCTCAAAGCTTCTGCAGAAGTCAATGGACTGAATTCCCAACCTTCTGGCATGTTCGCCGATCAGTCAATGTCACGACAGAGCTGAAACTATATTAGACAAATAACTATACGAGTATTTGCCGAAAAATACAAATTTTGGGAGGAGGAATTCGAAACCGTTATATTAAGTGACGAGAAAAAGTTTAACTTGGACGGACCAGACGGTCATCATAAATATTGGAGAGATGTCCGACACCCACGACAAGCGTGCTACAAGCGGAACCATGGTGGTGGATCTCTTATGGTATGGGCAGCGTTTGGAGCACGAGGAAAGTCAAACATATGCTTTGTTCCGAGTAAGACGGATGCAAAATTGTATGTTGACCTCTTGGACAATAATTTAATAGAATATGCTGGTGAGTTATACGGTAAAAATATACCGTTATTTGAGTGGCCAGCCATGAGTCCGGATCTCAACCCTATTGAAGACCTCTGGGTCATACTTTCCGCCAACGTCTTTTCAAGGTCGAAGCAGTATACAACGCTTAAAGAATTAAAATATGCAATAATATCGGAATGGAAGAAAATAGATATGGGCACCCTAAAAAATTTGGTAGGTTCTATGCCTCGAAGGCTACAACAAGTTTTTATACAAAAGGGCAATACAATACCGTATTAACATCATAATTATTTTGTTCAGCAATAAGAAATAAAATCCATTTTTTATTTTTGCACATATAAATATTTTCTATGAAATGTATATCATATCAGTTTTTGTTAGTGTAAGCAAAATGGAGAATTTAGTTTTGTTCTATACGTTTAAGGTACGCATAAGTACCAAATAAAATATAATACTAATATAATAAATTGTTTTGTTTTTTAGCTTATAAACGAAAAAATATGTTGCACATATAACTACAGGGTTTTCCAGCAAGAGGTGCTATTTTGAATCACCCGGTACTTCGGTAGCTTTCACTTTTGAAGCTTTTATTCTTTGACATTTGACAAGTAGAAACTACGCTATTACTAAAAATGGAACGATACACGATCATCGAACGATACAAAAGGATCGAACAAAAAAACGATACGAACGATACAAAATCATCTTGACTGATGAGGCCCATTTCCACCTCGGTGGCTTCGTCAACAAGCAAAATTGTCGCATCTAGGGCTCGGAAAACCCAAGAGTTATTGTTGAGAAGCCTCTCCATCCTCAACGTGTGACTGTTTGGTGCGGTTTATGGCCGGAGGGGTCACAGGACCTTACTTTTTCGAAAATGAGGTTGGATCAACAGTTACGGTGAATGGATTGCGCTATCGAGAGATGATTAATGATTTTTTATGGTCGGAGTTGGATGGTATTGATCTGGACCAAGTTTAATTTCAACAAGATGGCGCTACGTGCCACACAAGCAACGAAACCATTGCTCTATTACGGGAAAAGTTTCCGGACCGTGTTATCTCTCGAAGAGGTGATCACAATTGGCCACCGAGATCTTGTAATTTAACACCTTGCGACTTCTTCCTTTGGGGCCACGTGAAAGATAAGGTCTACGCCAACAGACCAGCGTCGATTCAAGACCTCAAAGATAGAATTCGTGAGGCTATCGAGGACATAGGGCAGCCACTTTGCGATTTGGTTATGGAAAATTTCATGAAAAGGCCAAAAAGCCAAATGGCCACCACGACCACGCTTACAGGACCATATAAGCGTGGTCGTGGTGGCCATTTGGCTGATGTTGTCTTTCATTATTAACGGCATACCTTCCTCTTTATTATGAAATAAACAGCCGATCATTTATCTCAAAAAATTGCATTTTTCTTTGAATACCAAAATAACACCTCTTATTGGAAAACCCTTTAAAACTGAATAATTTGTAAACGTTTTTTTTTTGCGTATAACTCTCCATGATGAAATTGTAAACACTACTGAATACAATGAAAAATAAATGACAGATCATGGCATATTACAAATGGCCGAAAAGTCTCTTCAAAATGATATCATCCCTATTGGAAAACCCGTTATAAAGCGAGTCTAAAGGAATACAGAAAGGAAACAAGAAAAGCTAAACGGATAGATTTTATCAGAATAGTAGAAGAGCTCTCAAATATAAAAGATACAGCCAGACGGCTAAAATGCTATCAAAGCAACAGCAACTTTGATGGCAACTTGCAGAAGGAAGACGGAGAATGGACCAACACACCTGAGGAAACAATTGACCTCCTGCTGCTCAAACACTTCCCAGGATGCGAGCTTGGGAAAGTAATGAACAAAGAAACACACAACTCTAAAGATAGACAAGAAATACAAACGATTTTCACTCTGGACAGCGTGAAGTGGGCAATAGACAGTTTTGGTCCCTACAAATCGCCGGGACAGGATGGTATTTACCCTTGTATGTTACAAAAGTCATAAGACATCCTGGGTAACGCGCTTACTCTAATATTCAGAGCCTGCCATGTTACAACTTCTTGGCAGAAGGTAAAAGTAGTTTTTATCTGCAAAGCTGGTAAAATCCAACATAGCAATGCTAAAGATTTGCTACCGATCAGTTTATCTTCATTTTTAATGAAAACCCTTGAAAGTATTATAGAAGAGCACATCAGAGTAAACCTTAAGCGAGATGGTATATCAGAATGTCAACGTGAACTATGAATGGAAGATCGGTAGATTAAGCACTCCACTCGGTTGTATACTACATAGAAAGAGCTGTATCTTTTAATGAGTATACTCTCGCGACATTCTTGGACGTCGACGTAGCTGCGGCCTGCAATTATCAAAATCAGCAAAATTCTTGGGGGTAATTATCGACTGGAAACTCAATTAGATAGAAAACATTAATAGAAGGATAAAAAAATCTTTTTCCGCATTATATGCTTGTCAGAAACTTGTTGCTAGTAAATGGGGCATGTAACCAAAGCTACAGGATATACACTGCGGTCGTCCGACCAATTGCCTCATATGGTTGTCACGTTTGGTGGCCAATAACAAATATCCAGACACATTCAAAGAAACTAAGTAGGATAAATAGAGTGGCATTGCTTCATCTCATAGGAGCGATGAAGACCACGGCTACAACAGCCCTTGCAATTATAATGAACATCATTCCACTTGACATCTTTATAAAAGAAACTGCTGAAATGACTCTCGTAACCCAGCAAAACTTCCCATTACCAAATAACCTGACGGGTAAGCGAAATTCAAAAGTAGTAACTGCTTATAATTTGGAAAGTGCTTCCACACAAGCATACAAGCAGCTGAAAAATAACCACATACCCCCACGCTTACAATTATTCAAAAAGTACGCGTGGACAAAAGAAATAATTTTACGAGTGGGTTTGTGTGGTAGTGGATATTTCCTAGTTGCTATTGTTTGTTCACCACCGTCATTGGTGGAATGAGGTGAGAAAGTAGAAGAGCGTAAATTTGGGAAGAGCGTAACATTGGGTAGAGCGTATATTTGGGAGAGAGTAGTTATCGATTGTTGTCGTCATATGACGAAAAATTCCATTTGCCTGGTGGTGGGATTGAACTCGCGACCTCATGGTTTCGTAGTTTAGCATCACAACCACTGGCCTACCTGCCGATTCATAGACAAATCGCTTAGTAATCAAGTACAAAAATATAACCCGTCAAAATCTTCGTAAGTAAATGTCGTTACCAGATGCATTACCAGGTACAGATATCTCATTATCGCCTGCATTACTTTCGTTAAATAAATAACGACTAACTAAATAATGACAAAAATAAGTTATTATTAGTAATCCAATTTAGAGAATCTAATTTCAATTTATAAACTTTTCTTTAAATGATTTAACAGAATACAAACTACAACGTATATACGTAAATCATTTAAGAAAAAATCATAAATCCTAAATCATTTAAAGAAAAGTTTATAACTTAAAATAATATTTTCTAACATAGATTACTAGAAATAACTTATTTTTGTCGTTATTTTGTTAGTCGTTATTTATTTACCGAAAGTAATGCTGGCGATAATGAGATATCATTACCTGGTAATGCTAGTGGTAATAACATTTACTTACAAGATTTTGCTGGGAAGGCTACGTAAACTAAACCTGATCGGTAGATCACATGTTAGGCACACACAGATTTGTGTATATGAAGAAAACCAGCCTCGTATGGACTACACAACGAGGCAAATATTCATAGGTGATGATTTATCAACGATTTTTCCCTCCATAGAAGACTGGAAGATTAATAGAATACTATACGGAAACTTAAATATTTATACTGATGGATCAAAATGATAAATGGGACCGGCTGTGGTATCTTCTGTGAGGAATCTTCGGGAATCTGACAAGCTAATGGATGAATACAGCATATTCCAGGCTGAAATATATGCAATTCTAAAAGCCTGACATACTATTGATGAGACCGCTATACACCAGTGATATCAGGATTTTCATTGATAGCCAAGCGGCAATAAAGGCACTAATGGGAAAGGATATTAGGTCCAAGGTAGTCAGCCGCTGTCGTAGAGAATTGAGGATTATCACTGAACAGCATAATATTACTCTGTGCTGGGTGCCGGGCTACAAAGATATCCCGGATAATGAAGAAGCGGATGTTTTAGCTAAGAATGGAACACCCCTTACAGGGGGCGTTGTTCCGCATGTTTTATCACCTTTGTCGTATTATTTTTTCAGAATCAAAGGCAAGAGTAAGGAGAAATGGCACAGGTGGGTGGGTGGCCTCCACAGGCTGTGAGCAGACCAAACTACTCTGGGACGAAAAGTCTACGAGAAATGCAGAATACTTGTTGAGGATGAAGAGAGATGAGTTGAGGGCAGTCACTGCCATGCTAATTGGACATAATACACTGGGAAAACACATGGTATGAATCGGCATCAGAAATGATGATACTCGTATATGTAGATGGTGCGGGGAGGCTGACTATTCGGAAGCTAGTTATCATTTCCTTTGACAGCGCCCGACCTTTAGCAAAAGAAGTAAGCAGATACTCGGCTCATTCTTCTTTCAGACATTAACGGAATTTCGAGGTACCGAACCAGGCAAAATTTTGGCTTTCATAATGGCATCAGGATGGCATCCTTAATGACGCAAACGGTCTCCAGATGTGGTAGAGAAATCTGGAGAATTTTACGATATACTGGGACATTGAAATAACGTCCTTTATAACCAAAGTGCTTTCCTTCGACGCAAATACGATTTACTTCGAATTAGTGGAAGAAGAGAAGAAACAGAACCTGAGGAATAACACTGGATCAAACCCGGTCCAAGTTTCAGACATCAGACAGAATCTGGTGTCTTCCTCTCACAACCTAACCTAGACATATAGGGGGATGTCAATAATATACATGAAGTTGCAATAGTTACGGCTCTGGCAACTCGGGGGTTCATAATAATATTCGAAGGTTCATTCATAACCTTCTGATTGAGAGACGCATTTCAAATGGCTTAGGGTGAATTGACCTTAATCCGAAACAATGGCTCTTTTGCGCAACAAATTCAATGGTCGTGTAATCTCACGTCGTGATGATGTCAATTGGCCGCCAAGATCATGTGATCCGTTGGACTTCTTTCTTTGGGGTTATTTGAAAGAAAAGGTGTACGTCGATAAGCCAGCAACAATTCAAGAGCTAAATGATGAGATAATTCGATACATTAATGACATAGAACCTCAATTATGCCTCAGCGTCATCGAAAATTTGGACCATCGGATGGAGGTGTGCCGCCGAGGTTGCGGCTGCCATTTGCCGATATTTTGTTCCATACATAATTGAACCATACCAATATTATCATAATAGAAAGAAATGACAATTATTTCCTAAATAATTTGTGTTTTATTCAAAATCAACATCGGCCCTTAAAATTTTACCACCCTTTATATCACATTTTTGTTCTGAACTGTTCCTCTGTTGGCCTAGCAACTGCAGTCCGAAAATGAGTTTTCATCAAGGGCCTTACAATAGTCTCCATAGTTTCCTTCCTTTTACCCGTGTCATCCACCAGTGTTTCGGTTTGGAAATGCGTTTTTGAGAGGAACTTTTTTTCTTCTTATAGACACCTGTTCACAGAGAAGCCCCCAGGAGTTACGTTTCGCCGATCTAATGATTTTATTGTATTCTTCGAGCCATCTGTGGTAGTCGTCCCAATATATACTTACTGACTGGTACCCTTTTTGTGAAAATATGTCCGTCTTAAATTATAATTCCTACGGCGGGAAGAGATGTGCGAGATGAAGTTCTAAAATGCATTCCTGTGGATAATAGATTTCTTTACGTGTAGGGAGCACCACAACTTTCTTGGGGGCGATAATGAAGTTAATGGTTAATGACTTACAGCTAATGGCCATGGTACACTTGACAAACAAAACGTACTCATCAAATAACATTTCGATGTTGCTTCGCTGTTTGTTTGTGTCGAAAAACGCCCAAAAAAGGTTTAGTTACTGTTTCTGTGGGCTGGGAAAATGTTGATTCTTTCACAGAATCTAATGATTTTCTATTGACACAAGCCAAATACAAACATTCAACAAATGGAGAAATTTAAAACCACCAAAAAAAACTAGTCCCCATGAAAAGTAGCCAAAAACTGAAACGTATCTTTTATTTGGAAACCAAAAAAAAAAAAAAAGAAAAGATATCACAAACATCATCATTACGTATCATCATGATGATGAAGAAGATATTGCACATATATTTTATAGTATGTCTACTGATACATGAGAAGGTATTTAAGATACTGATGGGCGGCAACACAGTCTTCTCATATATAAAAACATACCACAAATTGGTTATCAGTTCATACAATTCCGATACTCGAAAGTCTTAACAAGTCTTTGGCTTTCAATTCGAACAAAAGAACCATTTAAAATTTTTGATTTTGTTGAAAATAAAACTGAAGAATAAATAACCACAGAAAAGAAGGAAACCGTATTATTATCAATTTGTTAAAGTGATTCACCAAAAAAAGGGAACGAAAAAAGAAAATTAAGTGATTTTTTTCATTGAGTGTTTATATTAAAAGAGGATTGATTTGTGGTGTCCAGTCTTCTTCAAAAATCTATCAAAAGAATTGGCGGAACGCAAAGGTCAAAGTTCAAGATGTGGCGCCTTACTACAATTTTAATGGTATTTAAATTGTTTTTTAACTCATTAAAATTTTTTCTTTTGGAAATGCTCTTTGAACCAAAAATTATGGTATAGAGAACCTTAAGTGGTTCTTATGATATTTAACGGTCGCAGTTTCATTCAATTGTGTGCAAAATATTCTAAGTTATTAAAACTGTCGTGAAAATGTATTCGAATTTGTTACGAACCAAAAAGTATAGCATAACGAATAAGTAACTGAAGGTTCTAAGTACGTTTTAGGACTTTTAATTAATTTGAGCTATGTCCGTCAGTCTAACTAAATCGCACGGTATTAGGTGCTAGCAGGTGTTCTATTGGTGTTTCCCTTTGTCTCCATAGCTTCTGCAAGTCATTTCGCAGGACCTGCAATCTATCTGCGTGCCGTACAATAAGGCAGTGACCCGTCATGAGAGACATGATAAGCGAGAAGCCCAGACTACCTGGAATGCGTGCAGTTACTAACTAGTGAGCGCCTGTTATTTGTTGCTGTAAGGGCACTATCTCTCAAGATGAGCTGGTAGGTGACTAGAGACATGCCCACATATTCAAGATTCCCTAAATTGTGTAAGTTGATTCTTGGTCTTGCAAGTTCATCTGCCTAGGATAGCATGTCGCCCTCAAGAAAGAACAGGGCACACGGTGTTATACTGAGCCCTTCTCTGTTCTTCGTATCCACAGCTTCTGCAAAAGTAATTTCCAAAGACTTTCAGTATTTCTGCGTACCGCCAAATAGGGCAGTGACGAATCATGACAACTCTTATGACCTTCCGAATTGCCGCAACTAAAGTTGCCTCGTGAATGTCGGGACTTAGATTATTTAGCCGATTGTGAATTGAGAGGCTAGGGCAGCTTGTCGCCTTCTATTGATATCGGGGCACAGACACAGAAGGTGTTCTATTGGTTGCTCATCTTTGTCTCCACAGCTTCTTCAAAAGTCATTTCCCAAAACCTTCAATCTCTCTGCGTGCCGTCCAGTAACGCAGTGACCCGATTTGTTGCTGTAAGGGCACTATTACTCAAGATGAGCTGGCGGGTGGGTAGAAACATGCCCACATATTCCAGATCCCCTGGATCGTTTAAGGTAGTTCCTAGTTTTGCAAGTTCATCTGCCATGGGTAGCACGCCGCCTTCTAGAGGAAGCAGATCAGAGACACAGAAGTTGTTCTATTAAGCCTTTCTTTTTTCTTCGCATCCGCAGCTTCTGCAAAAGTCACTTCGCAATACTTACAATCTCTGCTTGCAGCCAAATAAGGCAGTGAACCACCAAGACATCTCCTACTAACTTCCGAATTATCACAACTAAAGTTGCCTCTTAGATTATTTAGCCCACAGCTGGACACAGACCCGCCATGAGAGACACGATACGCGAGTCGCCTGGTCTGCTGGAATGTGTGCAGTTCCTGACTATTGACTACTGACCACCTGTCATTTGTTTTTGTAAGGGCACTATCCCATAAGATGAGCTTAAAGGTTGCTAGAGGCATGTCCACATATTCCAGATCCCCAGGATCGTGTAAAGTAGTCCCTAGCCTTGCAAGTTTATCTGCCTAGAGTAGCTTACCGCCTTCTAGAGAGAACAGGGCTCAGCTACATAAAGTTTTCTATTGATTCCTCCTCCTTTTCGTCTCCACAGCTTCTGCAAAATTGATTTCGCAAGACCTTCAATCTCTCTGCGTACCATCCAATAAGCAGTGGCCCCTTATGACATACACGATAAGTGGGATGTCCGGCCTTAATAACGACAGCAAAGCGTTCGTGCGTTTGGTTTATGCAGGGCCACATTCATCAGCCTGGAAAATATGGAGTTCCTGACTAGTGACCATCTGTCATTTGTTGCCGTAAGGGCGCTATCTCCCAAGAAGAGCTTGCAGGCCGCTAAAAGCTTGCCCAAAAGTTCGGCCATCTCGTTAAGAGATCTGCGACAGTCGAGGGCAGGTTTTTTTAATTCAAGAATAGAGTTTTAAGGGACTGTATTATACGAGTAGAATACTATTATAGAAAAAATTTATACCGACTCTAAGTCAGAACATTAATTTTCAGCCATTCTTCCACCTCTTTAATAGCTAAGATTTCTTCTTCGTTAAACAATTCAGTAATCAGGGCAGTGTATTCCTCAGAAAAAGCCCTTTGAATAGAAGTTCACAAATCACATTTGTCCTGGGATACGATCATTCCTTCCTGATCTATAAGGTATAAGAGTGAGATACTTCCTGTCAAAAAGTGGTTTAGAATAGTGCAATCAATCAACAATCCCGGAAAGTCTGGCAATGCGTCTAGAAAGATACTATGTCCGTAGCCATTACCTAAACAGCGGACAATTCCTTAAGTCTAATACTAGTATACGAGTATGCAGCATAGTGCCTTGCTGTAATGTCTAGCAGCATTAAATGTAGTATAATATTAAGTGCCTCGGTTGGTGTCGTTCTAAGCGAACCAGTTACACTTAACAATCATTCACTGAACTTTGTTTAGTATCGCACAGAAGGTGATTTCTGCAGAGCCGGTGACCAACTTGGGGCCCTGTATATCCGCCCATGTATACAATGGCGGACCCAAATTTAAAACTTTAATTCTCTAGTACCTCTTCTACCAGCTTGCCAAGTTTTTTTCGGTTGTTTGGTCAAGAAAAGGCCGAATTAGTTCCCTGCAATTCGTTTCTTAATCAGAAGGTATTGACTGAACCTGCGTATAGTGCTATCAACCCCCAGGGTTGCTAAAGCCGTAATTATAGCGGCTGGATTTATATTTTGAAGGTCCCCTCTATATCTAAAAAAAGCTACCGTAGTATATTCCTTAACAGAAAGGGATCCTTCAATAAGGCTGACCAGACCATGTAGGGAGGCTTCGGTAGACTTGTCCTTGCTGTAGGCATGTTGTAGGTTGGACAGTAGCCTGCGATCAATTTTAGTCCTAAGGTAACTATCTATTAATATTTCCAGCGTTTTAAGGAGGAATGACGATAGAATCGTCGGCCGGAATTATTTAGCTCCTCCACAAGACGGCTGTACCGCATTTGGGATAAAAACAACCTTAGTTTATCTACATTTTGTTGGTACCTAGGCCGGATTGATACAACATGTGTAGATCTCTCTGAGCCAGGGAGCAATTGTATCAGCCGCTGTCTGTAGCCCTGCGGGCGATACACTGGCTGGCCCTTGCAACTGAAAAGATTTTAAACTTTTAATATCCCAAGGAATTCTAGATTAGGTTAGAATCTCTCTGGCGAACTCCGATGGCAGCAATTCAACAGAATACCAAATTGAAGTATTCAATTCCTCTTCAGAGTTGCCCGAGGCATGTGTATCCAAGAGAACGTCCAGCGATTCCTCACTGCTAAGTCCAAGAACTATAATCATTCTTGATGTACCCAATACTACACCATTTTCAACTGTAATTCGAAAAAAATCAATTCAATTTCGAATAAGATTTTACGAATTTAAAATGATGTGTTTCGAATTTCAATTTATGTATTTCGAATATCAATTGATGTTTTTCGAATTTCAATAGGTGTATTACGAATTTCAAATGGAAAAATTCGAATTTCAATTGATGTATTTCGAATTTCAATGGATGTATTTCGAATTTCAATTGATGTATTTCGAATTTCAATTGATGTTTTTCGAATTTCAATTGATGTTTTTCGAATTTCAATTGATATGTTTCGAAATTCAATTGATGTGTTTCGAATTTCAATTGATGTATTTCGAATTTCAAATGATTTTTTTCGAATTTCAATCGACCTTTTTCGAATTTCAAATGAAATATCCGAATTTCAATTGATATTTTTTGAATTTCAAATGGAATCTTCAATTTCAATTAATTTTTTTGGAATTACAATTGAAGTAGATGTACCCTAAAACTTTCCATAATCTTAAGGCTTCGGGTGAGCATTCTACACCGTTGCAGAAATCTATCCAGGATTTATTTTGAGCCTTTCTCAACTTTTTTTTGTACAGCTTGAGTTTTTCCTTACACGTGTAAGGAAGAACTATGTGGAATTAATTCGAACTTTAATTCATTGATTTTGGCCATCGCAATAGTGGATGTGTGAACTGGTGCACTATCTTGCTTGTGAGCAAACGCGGTACATCTTTCTCATCATCAACGTTTCGGCCAATATGCGATGTATAGCACTTTTTGAAATACCTATGACTTCAGCTAGCTTACGAACCTTCAACTGACCGTCATCCAACACAATTTGTGGATTTCTTTAACCATTTCTGGCGTTGACACCTCAATTGGTCGACCACTACGGTGTTCGCCTCAGCAGCTCGTACGGTCACTTTTAAATTCTGCCACCCAATACTTTATAGTTGTAAACGAAGCAGCAGCCTCCCCCAAAGTAGAACCTAGCTCAGTTTTAGCATTGGTTGGTTCTTTAAAATGAAAGTATTGTATTACATATCGGTGACCAATTTTTTCCATATTTCAATTCACTGAGATCGTTTAAATTAGAGTGATCAAAAAAACAATTAAAATTTCTATTTGCTCATACAAAAATGTTCTAGACTTTAAAATGTAAAGATTATTGATAGATATTTTGGATTTGGCGTAGACAACTATATTTCACAAACTTAGAAATTGTTTTTTACAATTTGCTTGACAGGTAAATTGTTCTATTGGCTACACAAATCGTCCACAAGTGTAATTTTCAATTTTGAGTTGTGACTTTCTTGCAGTAAATGAGCAATATGTTGTAGAAGGTTGCGACGTTTTCGCGAAAGTCATTTTTTAAACTACTACCGCCATCTATATGTCAGATCGGCTAACATATAGTGATGTGCAGCCGGACCATGATCAGGTTTCACCACCACCGTTGTATCTACCGTGTCGTCAGTGTCCTCTAGAAGCTCATGGAGTGATGAAGAGCTTCCCCATGCATCAGTAAAGGAGGAAAGGTTAATTTCCTACACGTACTGCTCGGACACTTACCAAGAGGGAGTTTCATCCTCAGATACTGCATCAGTGTTGTCTGGTAAAGTATCTATCAAATCATGTCCCTTATCGCTCTTGAACACATTTAGCCGTATTTCGTTGAACCTTTACGAAACTTGTTCCTTGAACTTGACAATGTAAGACAGAGATTCAGCATTCAGTATAAATACCGCGTACCTTCGTGCCACTCCCGCCTCGTCTAATCCACCGATTTTTCAGATGCTAGTTGGAAGCCCAGAATGGTTTCTGTAACAACATCAGGGTATTGGTGCGTTTGGAGTTTAGGAACAGCCACAAAAGCCTAGATTGTATTGACTTCCTGACTAGTGGTCACCTGTCATTTGTTGCCGTAAGGGCGCTGTCGCTTAAGAATAACTTGCAGGTCGCTAAAGGCATACCCACATATTACAGTTCCCCTGGAGCGTAGTTCCTTATGCCGACCTTCGAGTTGCTAGTTGGAAGACCGGGACAGCAGTCATTCAGCCTCTTAATGTTGTATTGCGCATTAGATAGATGGAATCCAAACATGTACCCTCAGCGGAGACGGTATGTCCTCCTTGTTTACAACATCCAGCGAACAAATCTCATCAGTCATCTCGCAGCGGTCCCGCATCTGATCCCGGCAACTCCACGTGATCCCGGCAACTCCATGTGATCCCATCATGCTGTACTTATTAACGTCAACAACGGACCGTGGACCAGCTTACCACTGACAACTTTGGTCTTTTTGGAAGCCCGCTGTTCATCTGGAGAGCTTAGCCTCTTAACAGACTGTTTTAGCATGGAAATACCCTGTTCTTCAGACACTTTAGAGATTCTCTCTGCTTGTTGGATAGAGATGCTGGATCGGCTTTCTCTAGTCTCTTACTGGTCGTTAGAGCCATGTGCCGATCAGTGAACTTCTTCTTTGAAGTACGGGTATGCTTGATATAGAAAATCTAGTTGTTGTTCTTGTACTGTTAATATGTTTGCTTATTTATTTGTATAAAGTCACAGATATAACTTTATACCGGCTGAGTCGTTGCTGAGAATTCGAGGTATCAGCCAAGGAAGCTGCCAAAACACATTCTACGATAACCCCTGAGTGCAAACCAACGTTACACATAACACTCCCGACTTAGGAGAGTTCGTTTTAACCACTACTGTAGATCATTTAGCGTTATGTAGAGTACAGTATATGGAAGCTGTCTAGTTGTCGATTGAATTCCCGTATGGGATTTCCATTGGTTATACGAAACGAAATATCACAACAACCCTTCCTGCTTGCAGGCATTGATGATTACACTATGTTTGAATTGATTTCTGAGAAGAAGTATCTCACTCTTATAACTCACAGATTAGAATGGACATAGCTAATTCTTGAACTTTTTTATACAGAACTCAATACGTTCTGCTTCTGCACCCTGCTCCTTAAAATGCGACAGGCTACCCTAGGAACACATTTTTGTGCATAAATTCCAGACTGATATGGCCATGCCTTAACATCAAATGCACAAACGGCCCCATGTAGTTCGGAGATCGGACGTCTCACATATCGTGTCTGTCATGACGCGCCACTACCTTATTGGACGGCATGCAGAGAGATTGAAGGTCCTGCGAAATGACTTTTGCAGAAGCTGCGGAGACGCTCTCTTTACTCGTAGAAGGCTACTCTACCTTAGCGGGCTTGGCTATAATAAAAATCCGCGAACTCTTGAGCTTTCTGAAACAATCAAATTCGTTCAACGTGAGGCTGTAGGAAAAGCTTGTGTTCTTCATTACGCTCCGGTTGTGCACAATGAACTACATAGTCTGATATACAGGCTCCCTCCCTGTATCTAAACCAATCTAACAGAAGTTCGTTACCTTTTGAGTTATGGTAAACATCAGCCAGCCAAACTGACAGACGTACATATTTAGAGTATTACCTTACCCCTTCAATATGTTACATTATTTCCGAAGCAAATAATATGTAATCCCTGTACAGGGTCTCCCATATTCGACGGACCCATCTGGCAACGCCATAACTTTTGACAGAGATGTCAGATCGCTTAATGGCATACCGCGTTTGAAGCGTCAGTCCAAGCAGATTTTTACCATGGAACAATACACGCCACGCGAGCGCTCTGAAATAGTTGAAATTTACATTCAACAGAAGAAGTCAAGTCAACGTGCTTTTAAAATATTAAAAAATGTGAGAAGTGCGCCTTCTAAGAACACCATTAAGCGTTTATACGAAAAATTTTCGACTGGTGAGGCTCTTTCTAATCCGAAGAGGCCAAATAAAAGTCGACCAAGGCGATCGGCCGAGAATATCGCTGCCGTACGAGCCAGTGTTGAGAGGTCCCCAAGAACATCCCAAAAACGCCGTTCTCAGCAGTTGGGCATGGCTCGGTCCACTTTACAACGGATTATTCGCGTTGATTTGCATTTGTTCCCGTACAAAATTCAATTGACGCAAAGATTGTTGCCTGCGGACAAGCCTCGTCGATTGGAATGGGCCCAACGAGTCCGTGGGTCCGTCGAATATGGGCAACCCTGTATATTTGAACGTACCTCATATATAATTCTTGGAAAACTATCTTAATTCAATAATTTTGTATTTTCTTTCAGTTATTTTCCCTCAATCTGAGTTCATCTGCCATCTACACCCATCGTCGATCATCGATCCAGACAAGACAATCGTTTATACAAACGCGTGAAACAAGCACCTGTGAAGGACGTCAATTACCTGGACCCATTTGTGAATCATGTGATCTGTTGGCCACCTGTGTCAAGCACTCTACGGGCTGGGTCAATATACCAGTTGAGACATGCGACACCCAGAATGGCTTCTATTGTAACTCCCAACTGGGCAGATGCAGCAATGACACCGGACCCTGTCACCCCTTCAGTTCAGAAGGTAACTTCCCCTGTACATCGCACGGTGTCTTCCCGGATCCCTATGATTGTCAGAAATATCATATGTGCTATTTTGTGGGGCCCACCTTGGTCTCGGCCAGTGTTGATTGTGGCAGTGATAAGGCCTTCAATCCGGCCACAGGGCAATGTTCTCTGACACTGACACATGCGGTATGTCAGCATCAGCAATTCGTGTGCCACAATGCCGGCGATGCCAGAGTTTGGCCTCTGAGCCACAATATTTTCTATATTTGTAAAGCCAGCTCAAATCAAGATGAACGCATACTCTATCCCACTCTATATCGTTGTGATGATGGTGAAATATTTGATGGTTACTACTGTCGTTCCATAGATTCTGGAAATGCACTGCCTCAGATTCCTCCGGCCATAAATCCACCCGTTGGCCAGATGACCACAACAGCACCCATCCCAATGCAGACTCCAGCTAATCCAAGGGTTTGTGCCGAAGTGGGTTTATTTGCCGATACCGAGAATTGCCGCAAATACTATTACTGCTCGGCGGTCAGTGGTCAATTGGTACAAAAGGAGTGTCCATCGGGCACAGTGTTCAATGAAGCTTCGTCATCCTGCACTCTGGGAGTATGTTGAAGATGCTGGATCGAGTCGATTGATTTTTAAAATACCAAATGTGTACTTGAAAATTAAATTAAATAAATTTTTGCATTGAAATAAATTATATTTTAGTCTTTTTTTGGGGAAGATGGGGACAAAAGGCCCAAAAACTGTAGTAGTGAGGGTAAAATTGTTTTTCGAACTTTGTACTTCGAAAGTAAAATGTAGATAAGAAAAGATCAAAAGTGGTACTCAATTTAATTAATGAGATTATAATTGATTTTCGACTTTGGCACTTTTTTAAAAAAGGGGCCCTAAAACGGGACTAAAAATGAGTATACCAGACGTAATAATTGTATTTAAAAGTATGTAATTTTTTGAGCCAACTTTTAGAGGACAAAAAGGAATAAATGTGGTAACACCGCCAAATATTTACAACCAATTAGAGGGACAAAAAGGTTAAATATGGTACCATCGCCAATGCCATAATGGATAAGAAGAGGCGTCGTAGCAGAAGGAATAAAAATAGGACAAAGAAGGAAACCACCACCGCCGTAATCAAACCGAACAAACAAGAATCATGCAATTTGAAGTGATATTTATCCGTGAGATAAGTGTGGTCGAAAATCAAGTTATAAAAAATTTCAAAAAATTAATTTTTGTACATAGCTCCGGCATATAATTTGGCATCCCTCCGAATTAGTTTTACATGTACATTAGGGCTAGTGACTTTTTTAGCTTTGTAGGGCGTATAAAAATATGAAGAACTGCGCTTTTATTTTTTAAATTGCACAAAAACCTTCCGCACCGATTGCAATTACTTATGCTCGAAACCGAATTTTTAGTTTTGAATTTTTTCCTGATTTTCAAATTTGAGAAAAAAAATTTTTATAATAAGTCTGCTAAATCGCGGATCTTAATTCACTTTGATATCGTGACCACGAATCTGCTTTTTAATCTAAAATTGGACATATATTTTTTGAGATATGGCGGTTTTACAATTTGCAAAATATATATATTTTTTTTAAATGAGTAAAACCCATATATCTCCAAAACTATGTGACAGAAGCACATCAAATTATTAAATTTTATTATTGGCGATATTTCAAAGAATGTTTATGGCAATTTTTTTTTTGTTCACTTTTTAAATCAGAATATTATACTCAGCGTGCCTCAAGCTGTAGAAAGTTGGCATAGATTGACGCCAAAACGGCTAATGAGGTTTTGTTCAGAATCATTCGACCATGAAGAGATCAAAATCGGATCTGCTTCCTTTTGGAGAGTAATCGCGAAATGAGTACACGCTGAAAAATAATCGCTTCTGTAGTATATTGTCCCAAACATATTCGGCTTGAAACATATATATGTTTGGGGTAGACTCTAAGCATGTAATATTTGGTACACAAATATTGTGTATTTGGGAAGATGTTGTTCTAAACAAATATTTGTTTACATTCCAATATGTTTTTATTTGGGACCATTATTTCCGAGACAAATATTTATTTGCATTTAGGTATTCATAAAATACATAAATTGTGTCAAATTTTTCAGTAATTCAAAGTTAAATTTTTAGAAACTTTTAATGTTCGTAAAAAATAATAATTGAAATCATATAATCTTGGATCAATATAAAGTACTTGGAGGATTGACAACTAATGATGGCTTGGAATACTCAGAAAATAGAAATATGGTATCATAACTGGGAGGTACAATTCGAAACCCAAGAAAAATTGAAACTGAAATATGAAAAACTCAGCAAAAGTTTTGGAAATATTTTTTAAATAAAATATATTTGGAAAAATTCCTAAATAATAATTTTATTTGTATTTAAACACATATTTTATTTGAGAAATTTAGTTTGCAAATATAATTTGTTGTAATATATTAATATATGCGTTCCAAATATATTTTATTGATTTTCAAATAAAATTTATTTGCTAAGAAATATATAATATTTAAAAATTTGTGTTCCAAATATATTTTCTTTCGATTCAAACATATCAAAAAAGGCGATTTTGCCCCGTGTATTTTTAGCCAAAGAGACAAACTTAATTACTTTGTTTTTGTAAAGAATATCGCAGAGATTTAGAAATGTAACGCAATTTCCTTTAAATATGAGCATTTCTAAGATGTTTTGTTGTGTTCGGCGATATTTGCAAAATTATTACATTCCATACTTCTTTGATGACTTTTTCCTAAGGGCTGACCGTATGCGTGATAATTGCATTATATAGTAAAATAATTCTGAAATTAAATGTTTTTTGTTCTAAAATTATTTATAGCGGGATGTTTATCGCGAAAATATTGATAATGATATATTCCTCAGTACTAATATTGCAAATATGTATCGCGGACACAACAAAATATCTTAGAAATGCTCTTATTTAAAGGAAATTGTGTTACAGTACATACTAAATTTCTGCGATTTTCCTTACAAAGCAATGTAATGTACTATATGTACTAAATTTATCTCTTTGGGTGAAAATACTGTTTTCGCGATAACTCTCCGAAAGGAAGCAGGCCCGATTTGTATCTCTTCATAGTCGAATGGAGAGGATGATTATAAACAAAATTTCTTTTGCCGTTTTTGGCGTCAATTAAGGCTAACTTCCGTTTGATGCACGCTGTATATAATGTTCTGATATAGAAATTTAACAACAAAAAATTGGCATAAAAAGTCTTCCAAATACCTCCATTTAATAGTTTGTTGTGTGGTGATCACGAATCTGCTCTTTGATCTAGAATCTGTCATATAGTTTTTGAGATATATTTTAAAACCGCCGTATCTCAAAGTGACATCAAAGTGAACTGAGATCCGCGACTTAGCAGACTTTTTCACAAATTTGAAAATCAGGAAAAAATCAAAACCAAATAATTCGGTTTCGAGCATCAATAGTTGCATTCGGTGCTGACGGTTTTTGATCGCAAAGTAAAAAAAAATATTTATTTGCAATTAGTTCATCATCCCCGACATCGTAGTGCGGTGATCATTTGCCGCAAAAAAGTGACTAACCTGAATGTACATGTCATTGGAGGAAAGTGCTTCCACTCAAGCATACAATCAGCTGAAAAATAACCACTTACCCCCACGCTTACAATTATTCAAAAGTTAGCGTGGACAAAATAAATAATTGTACGAGTGTATTTGTGTGGTAGTGTATATTTCCGAGTTGCTATTGCTTCCCTGCAGCCAAAATGACTAGTTTGTATATAGAAATATACTAGTTGCTTTTTACTTCAAACTAGTAACATATCTGTCCTTTTTTCATATAACGAACTATCGATTTTAACATTGGCTTGTCATAGGCACCCAACTAGTTCATTTGTTTACAATTGAGCACTAGTTAATATCCAGTTCAGTTATCACTACATTTGAGAATAAGATAGTACAAGATAATGGTGGTGCCACCACCAAGCGAGTACTTGCTCGTAAAGCAGTTCAGACAATCATTTTTGCTTATTTATCTGCTGCTGGCGGCAGAGAGACGAACGTGTGGATCTGCAACCACCATGTAGGTACCATGCAAGTACTGTAAAGCAGCTCAAATAATCGTTTTTGCTGACAGAGACGCAAGTGGGTTTGCATAGGTCACATTGCAACTAGCTTATGACTGGTTCAATACGCAACTAGAAATGATTTTAGCTGCAGGGTTGTTTACCACAATCAGTGTCAGCCCTGCCAGTTTAGGGGATTTATCCCCAATTTGGGGATTTTTCTTCGCAAATGGGGATACATTTTTTGGTTTGGGGATCCGGGGATTTGGCGGGTATTGCAATTTTTTATAATTACATGTCTTTATTTATGTTAAAATTTGTATTTTCTGTTAAATCTATTTTTTTTAGAAAATGCGTCCGTAAAAATTCTGTCAAAAGTTCCTACAAAAAGTAGCGTGACTCGCAGTGTATTAGAGTACGACATAAATAGACAACATGTAGTAATTGCCAATACGTATTTCTATAAATATTTACATATAAATCTTAATTGAAACCAAATGCAGTTTATAAAATGGAAAGAATTCTTCCGAGACGACATTACGAACAATTTAAGATACTTTTGGAGTAAAGTTTACTTGTAACAGGATTCTGCTGGTCCAACGCGATTTTAAAGAACTGGAATCGCTAATATTAACCCTTTGATGTACTTTAATAAAAAATTCAGTGTGTTATCAATTATTTAGTCCATTGGCAGAAATGATCAAACTTTTAATACCAAGAACATGTACATTAGATAGGGTCATAAAAAAAGTTGCGTTTGTCACCCCCTAGATTTGAAGATTATTCGAAGACAATTTCAGAAAATTTTTTTTTAATTTTTTTGGTGCACCCTACATACCGCCCTTTTAGTTTTCTTTATCCTGTGTTGCTATTTGAAGTCCGATCGTAACGGGATGTATACCGTTGTTCACGTTTTGGAAAGGGCTATATTTCGTCCAATGGCCATTTTTGACTCCGAGGTCAAATTCGATAATTGACCTCTGTTATCTCTTTTTCTACCCCCCTTATTTGGACTTATTTTGAAACGATAATAAAGGCATTTAAAAATAATTAAACTTTCGTCTTTAAAGTACTCAGTTTTATTCATAAACAAAAAAGTTACATAGGGTTCAAAATTGTAAAATATACATATGCTGAGGTCAAATTCGACTAGTTTCTTTTGGTCTCGTTTCTGTCTCACTCTCTCTCGCAGACACATGAATAACCCAATGCCACAAACACACAACGACTATGGCGGTTCTTTACAGCATCAACAAATTAAATTTGCGGGATTCTCTAACAAATTTTGAATCTTTTTTAAGGAAGAATATAAGAATACATTCACTTTGTTTTCCCATTCACCCTACACTGCACCAAAATAGTATTTTTTCCACTAATTCCTGATTTAATCTAGTATGATATTTTTGTATGATACGTCGATGATCATCTCTTGACAACGACAACACTTCTTCCTTACTTCAGTTTTGAATCCGAAGTAAATTTTTACTAGTGACTTCAGTTATTTGATTTTCAACCCCCGTAAATAACACTTATTTTGAAACGCATGGGAAGGCATTTGTATGTAAGTTAAATATGGTGTTCAAACAAATTAATCATGTCTATAACATTTTATTAATAATTCTCTATAACTTATTTGCTTATGAAAACATATAAAATTTGAATCAGCTATAAAAAAAATTTACTGATAGTTTTTTCGAATTCTGTTTTTTTATGGAAATGTTGAACTTTTTCATTTAATAATGCAACACAAAATCATTCATATGACTACCAAGACTGGCTCGGCAGTACCTCATCCGCTCATCTCAATTGTTCAGGACATATTCTATTGCTTCGAGTCGAATCTCTTCAATGGCAACCTATGGTGATTTCGTTTCTGAAAAATAATATCACTACATCATGTTGCTACATTTTAAAAATTCCCCCTGCACATACTGCTAATTTCGCATTTTCCATGCGAACAATCGAACAAAAATCGTGCGGTGAGTAAAACCCATTCCTACATTATAGCGCAACCATTTGATAGTGCATTAAGCATGTACGCTTTCAATTAGGCTTGGTCCTGAAGTTTGGTTTTTGACGGTGCAACACTCCACATCGTGGACTGGGCTGAGTGTGGAAAATAGATATTTTCGCATTTGCGGAGTGTAATAATTTTACAAACCCGTTCGTACGGCTGTACCATTTTTCAAACTAACCTAAAAATGCGGTTTTAGTATAAAATGTAGAAAAATTTTAAATTTTTTTTACACAAACGAAATCATCATTAGTTTTCATGTTTCAACGCTTGTCTTTGGATGCTTTGCATAGCATTTATCCTTAATGGGTTCCCACCGAAAATAATCCAATGGACTCAAATCACAATGCAAGGTAATCGGTAATTCAAATTTTAAATGGCCCACCCTTTATAGTGAAAGTTGAAAATCTGGTAAAAAATCCAAAGTGACGTATGGAAGAAAAGTAGACCTTATAGAGATGATCCACGAGGTATCATACGTAAAGATAGGATAATAAATATGGAGTCAGTGGCAAAAAAAACTATTTTAGTGGAGTGTAGGGTGAATGTGAAAACAAAGTGATTTTATTCTTCCTTAAAAAGCTTCAACATTTGCTAGAGAATCCCTCAAATTTAATTTGTTGATGCTGGACCGAAGTGCCATAGTGATTGTGCGTTTGTGGCATTGGGTTATTCATGTGTGTCTGAGAGAGAGACAGAAAACGAGGTCAAAAGAAACTAGTCGAATTTGACTCCAGCATATATTTTACAATTTTAAACCCTATGTAACTTTTTTGTTTATGAATAAAACTGAGTACTTTAAAGACAAAAGTTTAATTATTTTTAATTGCCTTTATTATCGTTTCAAAATAAGTCTAAAACAAGGGGGTAGAAAACGAGATAATAGAGGTCAATTATCGAATTTGACCTCGGAGTCAAAAATGGCCAGTGGACGAAATATAGCCCTTTCCAAAACGTGAACAACTGTATACATCCCGTTACGATCGGACTTCAAATAGCAACACAGGATAAAGAAAACTAAAAGGGCGGTATGTAGGGTGCACCAAAAAAATTAAAATTTTTTTTTCTGAAATTGTCTTTGAATAATCTTCAAATCTAGGGGGTGACAAACGCAACTTATTTTTCTTGGTTGGGCATCGACCCTATCTAATGTACATACACAAAAATTAGATGAGATGGAAGATTTTGAATCAGATATATTTGATAATTTGGCAACGTACATTTTGTACAAACAAAATGAATTTTAGTACAAAGTACATTGAATTTTAAAATACATCATTCACATAAGTTAAATTATTTTCTGGGGATTTTTTTGTGGATGAGAAATCTTTTTTTGGGGATTTAGGGGATAAAAAATACAGATTTGGGGATTCGGCACTAAAAAAACTGGCAAGCCTGATCTGGGTTTAAGCTACAGTACATCTGAAGAGTACAGAAAATCAGTTGACATCCTTATAAAAGCTGAAAAAATTTACAAAAAGGTTAAAGATATAACGGGTGATCTAATTAGAGACACTTTTTTCAAAAGCCTTTTTTTGACAGATCACGTGTGAGTCGTGTCATGCTGTCATGTTATTTTTGTTACGTATTGTTTGACATTTCATCATGGAAAGACTAGACTTAATTTACAAATTATTCAGTTTTATTATCAAAATAATCGTTCGCCAATTCCGCTAAGTCCATTTTTTTACATCCAAAAAACCACTTTCCAGTCGACCCACGACCTTGACACCCATGAGCAATATTTTAGCTCTCGTTGATTGCTATCTCTTTGCTATTGAGCGATTCCCGATCTGAAGTACCGAAATCATCGGTCCATATTTCTTCAAAAATGATGCCGGTGAGAACGTAACCGTCAATGGCGACCGTTATCGTGCCATGATAACCGACTATTTGATGCCTGAAATTAATGCTCGTTATCTCGGCGACATTTGGTTTCAACAAGACGGCGCCACTTCCCACACATCGCATCAATCAATGGATTTATTGAGAGAACACTTCGGTGAGCAGATAATTTCACGATTTGGGCCGGTCGATTGGCCACCAAGATCGTGTGATATCACACCGTTAGACTTTTTCCTGTGGGGATATATAAAGTCTGAAGTTTATACGGACAAACACGCTTCGATTCAGGCCTTGGAGCAAAACATAACGCGTGTCATTCGCCAGTTACCAGTCGAAATGCTCGAACGAGTCATCGAAAATTGGACTCAAAAGATGGACCATCTGAGACGTAGCCGCGGCCAACATTTGATAGACATAATCTTCAAAAAATAAATGCCAAAGAATGTTCTTTCAAATGATAATAAACATTCCCCATTCAATTTGAATTTTCTGTGTATTTTTCTTTAAAAAAGTTGGGAACCTCGAAATGGATCACGCTATACATACATTGAATTTTAAAATACATCATTCACATAAGTTAAAATATTTTCTGGGGATTTTTTTGGGGATGAGAAATCTTTTTTTGGGGATTTAGGGGAAAAAAATACAAATTTAGGGATTCGGAACTAAAAAAAACTGGCAAGCCTGATCAGTGTTGGAATGTGGTGGGAAAGTTGGGAGAGCGTAACATTGGTAGAGCGTATAATTGGGAGAGAGTAGTTACCGATTGTTGTCGTCATATGACGAAAAATTTCATTTGCCGGGAGCTGGGATTGAACTCGCGACTTCATGGTTTCGTAGTTTAGTATCACAACCACTAGCCTACCTCGCGATTCATAGACAAATCGCTTAATAATCAAGTACAAAAATATAACCCATCAAAATCTTGGTAAGTAAATGTCGTTACCACATGCATTACCAGGTAATTGAATTTATCAACTTGTCTTTAAATGATTTAAGTTTTGTTAAATTTGTACAATTTCGCCCTTTTCCTTCTACGGGGCTTATTTAGCGAGATATTTGCATTTTAAGTTTTGCTAAGGAAATTCAAAATTTTGGCCAACAATTAGTGATAACCAAATTTCGCCCTTTTCCTTCTACGGGGCTTATTTAACGAAATATTTGCATTTTAAGTTTTGCTAAATTTTGGCCAAAAATTAGTGATAACAAAATTTCGCTCTTTTCCTTCCACGGGGCTTATTTAGCGAGATATTTGCTTTTTAAGTTTTGCTAAGGAAATTCAAAATTTTGGGCAAAAACTAGTGATAACAAAATTTTGCCCTTTTCCTTCTACGGGGCTTCTTTAACGAGATATTTGCATTTTAAGTTTTGCTAAGGAAATTCAAAATGTTGCCCAAAAATTAGTGATAACAAAATTTCGCCCTTTTCCTTCTACGGGGCTTATTTAACGAGATATTTGCATTTTAAGTTTTGCTAAATTTTGGCCAAAACGTAGTGAATACAAAATTTCGCCCTTTTGCTTCTACGGGGCATATTTAACGAGATATTTGCATTTTAAGTTTTGCTAATTAAATGCAAAATGTTGGCCAAAAATTAATTATAACTAAATTTCGTCATTTTCCTTCTACGGGGCTTATTTAACGAGATATTTGTATTTTAAATTTTGCTAAGGAAATTCAAAATTTTGGCAAAAAATTATTATCTTCTTCTTTAAGGTTATTTACTCCTTACTATTCCACCCGTTAGGTTATCTACTCCTTAGTACAGGACCAGTTGTGCTCAGTTTTCGAAGTTAAACGATAAAATAGTAAACATTTCATTGTTTCACAAAATATAAAATAAAATATCATTTTCCGAAATTCGAAATAAATTGGGTACAATCCGGTAAAATTTTACAAATATCGAAGTAAAGCCTAGAGCAAACCGAAAGGATTATCTACCAGATAATTTTTTATTGAAAAATGTTCCTAAAAGGAAATGCGTATTTTTGAAACTCAAAAAAAAAAAAATTAAAATCGCAATTTAAGGACAAGACTATTATTTTAAAAATAAACAATGCGCGGTCATGCAGAAACGTGGGATCAATTCACACCAGTGGCTCTGCTCTGTCACCGCGAAATCTAGACACATATTCCTTGTAACCCAACTTGTCCCCGAACCCAACGTGTCCCCCGAGAATTATAATATAAATTTAATTAAAATAAAATGTTAAGACAAACGCTACCTACCTTTTATTCGAATCAATATACATATATTTAAAAGTCGAATCGATATATATTTAAAAGTAAGATATACACGTACACTCACCTGAAAACAAAAAAAAAATATTTTATTAAAAAGGTAGGTTTATTAAAAGGTAGAAAATTGTGTCAAATGCAAAGTACATATATCCTTTCATAATTCTAGGTCCGAGAATACCATTTTTATTACAATTGTTTAAAATTCAAAAAAGGAAGCTGGCTATTATAAATGTGCTTTCAATAATAGTTTAGTCGGGTCAGGAAATGGCTATGGACAACGTGTCATTTTGGAAACAATGCCTTACACTTCAGGCATTGTTGATTCCACTATGTCTGAACCAAATATGACAATAAGTATACTTGATAGATCAGAATGAATGAGTCGTCGACGGTTCGAACTCAATAACATAATGGTCGTTGGTGTATTTTTTAAGGATCTTGAGCTATCCATTGCAAAAAAAGACTAACTGATCAACTGTAGTGTTTACACAGGCAGAAATATTACTGGTAATAGCTGAAGCTATAGAATGACTGGAAATTAAAATAGGTATCAATGTTTTCTCTGATAGTCAGTCAGACTGATACAAAATCCCTGAAAATGTCTTCCAGAATTCAAAAACTGACCTTGAATGTCGCAGATCTCTAAACGAGATGGTTCAATATTCATTTTCAGAAACTGCAAAACTGATGAACTTGCAAAGCTAGGAACTACCTTAAATGCTCCAGAGGATGTGAAATATGTGGAGCTGCCTAAAATCCAAACGCAGCCTGCTGTCCTTATCGAGACCGGACATCTCAATTATCGTGTCTGTCATGACGGGTCACCGCCAAATAGGACGGCACGCAGAGAGATTGAAAGTCTTTTGTAAAACAGAAAACTTACAGAAGCTGCGGATACGAAGAGGAGGAGGAATCAATAGAACATCTTCTGTGTATGTGTCCCGTTCTACTAGAAAGCGGCAGTCTACAATAGGCTCTCATTTCTTTAGGGAATCGGCAAACTGATGTTAAAATCAGCTTCCCATAAAGGTATTGGTGTGAACCACACCAAGATATAACTAGTGTGTTTAACTCCGCGCCAGAGTAGCGGGCGTTAAAAAAAAGAAAACACAAAAAAATAAGCGGTGCGGGTGAGTTTAGAACTGATTAAATGTCACAGTAATGGCGTTACCATCACTGCGATTTGACTCCCAATCGTCGTTGATATATGTTGTTAACAACGAATCAATATAAAAGCTAGGGGGCGCTAGTTGAAGATCAGCTGTTGACGCTTCAACATAGTGTTTTTCAGCAGGATATAAAAGATAGTTGGGGTAGCGTTATATACTTCCTTTATGAAATTGTCATCTGGTGGATGGCTCTGCAGGTATTATATAAAGTTCTACGTATGGTTCACAAAATGAGGCACTAAATGTACTACAGTTAATTCTGCTGGACATTATATCAAGACAGTATGTCGCATCTACTGCTGTTAGACTTTTGAAACAGTTAGTCTGGTCATGACATGGCTACTGACACCGTGTCTTTCTAGACAAAATGCCTGACCTTCCAGGCATTATATTGCCCGAACTCTCTTTTGGCAAAAAATATATCGCTATTATACCTGATAGATCGGAATGGTCGTATTTCAGGACATAGGAGATTCCTGAACTTTTACCGGGTTTTCCATTAAGGACATAACATTATCTTTGCCGAATCGCAGAAGTTTCGGCGTTTCAAATGATCAAGTGGCTTTAGTTCTTTTCGAAAAATACGCCACAGTCTGGTTTGAGAGATGCCCAATTCCTGAGAACGACGTGGAATCGACTGATTTGGCTCATTTTGAACGGATACGATACGATATTTTCGACACTTCGAGCGGTACGGCGTCTCTATGGCGCCGAAACATCCAAAAGTGGAAATTTGGATTCAAATTAATCCACTATAGCACGCAAAGCCTGTCGGGTGGGACGATTATTACGGCCGAAAGTTGGAGTAAGCTCAGAATTTCGTTTCGGTAGTAATTTTTAATGATTTCCAAACGTTGCACTTGAGTCAACTTTACCATGATGAATGTATTGACTTCGACCAACGTTTTGACACTGAAAGATCATTAACCAGTAAGGAAAGGCAGAAAGTCGGGCGGGGCCGACTATATAATACCCTACACCTCCCTAACAATGCGATAAGGGCCATTGCGATACTAATTTGGAATAATTGGTAAATGGGTAAGAACATATACATATATGTGGATATATCTAATTCTGAACCAATAATCGCTAAATTAAGCAATATTCGTTCCTAAATTGAGAAACATCTTTCTGTAGAATTTTGTAATGATCGGAAGTACAGTACAACTTCTATAGCGCTTTGTAACCAAATCAAGAGGAACATATATATGGAGGTTATATATAAATCTGAATCGATTTTCCCTAAATACTCATTCATGTAAAATAGAAACCTCTTTCTGTCGAATTTCGTACTGATCGGATATAAAATGCAGTTTCTACAGCGCTTGAATTTCAAATCGGGGGTAACATATATATGGGGGCTATATCTAAATCTGAACCGATTTTCTCCGATTTTGGCAGTATTCCTTCATGTAATAAGAAACCTCTTTCTGCTGAATTTCGTACTGATCGGATATAAAATACAGTTTCTACAGCGCTTACATGTCAAATCGGGGGTAACATATATATGGGGGCTATATCTAAATCTGAACCGATTTCCCCCAAATTTTGCATTGTATCTAAGTGTATCACGAGGCTACACTCTGTCAATTTTTGTACAAATCGGTTCAAAAATGTTGCTTATACAGTGCATATATGCCAAATCGGAGGTACATATATATGGGAGCTACATATATGTAAATCTGAACCGATTTTAACCAAATTCAATAGGGCCTAAAAAAAGATATGTGGAAAGTTTCGTTGAGATCGGACCATAATTGCGACCTGTACTTTGATTACAAGAATACATATACAGACAGACAGACGGACAGACAGACGGACATAGCTAAATCGACTCAGAAAGTGATTACAAGTCGATCGGTATAATAAACAATGGGTCTATCTCTTCTCCTTTTGGGTGTTACAAACAAACGCACAAAGTCATAACACCCTGTACCACAGAGTGGTGTAGGATATAAAAATGCACGAAATTGTTATGTCCCTATTAGAAAACGCTATGTACTCGTAGACGGTTCCAAACTCAACAACCAAGTGCTTTGGTGTATTTTATAAGGAAATTTGGTTTGTTTTCTAAGGAACTTGAGCTATCCTTTGCAAAAAGACTGCCTGATCATTGTAGTGTTTACCAGACAGAAATCTTAGTTATTATAGAGGCAGCAGAATAGCTGGAAATTAATGTTCTGACTAAACTCGGTTTCAATATTTTCTCTGACTGCTATAACATCCTTGGAAACTGTCTTCGCGAATTCAAAAACTGTCATCGACTGTCGCAGATCTCTTACGGATTTGGCTAAACAGTCCAATATCCAACTGATTTAGGTGCCGGGCCATGGGGGCATGCCAGGAAACTGCAAAGCCGTTGAACGTGCAAGACTAGGGACTACCGCTGCTGTCATTATCAAGACCGGACGCTTGTCGTGTCTGCCATGACGGGCCTAATTGGACTGCAGTCAGATTAAAAGTCTTGCAAAATTACTTTTGCTGGTGAGACGAAGGGGAGAATGAATCAATAGATAGCATGCCTTCCATGTCTGTGCTTCGCTCTCTCTAGAAGGCGGCACATTTCATTGGGGAGTTAGCAGGCTTGACCGATGTTAAAATCCGCCAAGTTTTGAGTTTGGATGGGGCTAAGAAAAACTTATGTTTTGCATTCGTTCCTGTAATAGCGGGATGGACGACATAGTCTAAGTTAGCCTGTCATAACTTGCAAGACTAGGAACTAACTTACAGGCTCCAGGTGAGGAGAAATATGTGGACATGCCTCAAGCGACAAGTAAGCTCTTCGTGAGAGATAATGCCTTTATGGCAACAAATGACAGAAGGTCACTGGTCTGAAACTGCATACGTTCCAGGCTGATGTGGCCCGCCTAAACTCCAAAAGTACCAAAGCCCTGCTTTCCCTGTTATCGAGACCGGACGTCTTACATGTTGTGTCTGTCATGACGGGTCACTGAGATTGATAGTTTTGCGAAATGATTTTTGCAGAAGCTGTGGAGACGAAGACGAGAAGGAATCAATAGAACACCTTATGTGTATGCGCCCTTGGGATTTAGCAAACTTCACTGATGTAAGTTTTGAGCTTTCAAAAGCTTGTTTTCCTCACGTCCCACGAGGTAGCACGAGGGACTACATAGCCAACATGACACATTTTCGTTCTGTCGCTGTTCCTCTAATGGTCTAGCATAATCAATGGTCTGATTCTTATTCCTCACAATATACTGAAGGTCGGCGAACTCTATTGTAAAGTCCACCGTCTTCCATCCCAATCGAGAGAATTTCTCCTGTCATCCAGGGTTTCTCATAGGTTGCTTCTTCGAATGATTTTATCTAGTACCTGCGTAATCTTTTCACTTAATATGCCCCAAAACTTATTAAGATTTTTAATCCGCTACACTGAAATAGTTACTTATTCCAATGAAATATTTCATTCCTCTTCAGCCGAACTCTGTATTTTTAGCAAAATTCTTATCAAATTCACGCGATAATTCCAATCTAAAATGAAATACTATCGAAAGCCCCGAGTAAAATAAAAAATTAAATTAAATTGTAAATTTATCTTGACATAAGTTAATTTAGAACAATTTAATCGTAACATAACATAACAAATAATAGATAAATTGGACTTGGACTATGGGCATATAAATAGTGGGGGATTTTGAACGTTTAAGTTAATCAAGTGAAAGTCTTCATAAGACAACAACGAAAAAGAGTAGTCAACCGAATATCTACCAACCAAAATGAAGCTATTCCTGGCAATGTTAAAGGTAAGACGACCACCAAAACTGGTGAAGCTATGGATCTATAGGCTAAATATACCATAACTTAATTTATTATCTAAGCTCTTCCTGTGGTCTATGGCAAGCGCCAATGTTGCCGTGAATTACTCCAGTCTCGTCGATCCCTTTGCCTCTATGCAAAATCCTTGTGATGATATACGCAACGGTCAATTCGTTTGTAAAGACTGTGCCACTCTGGCATTCTGCGTCCAGGAAAATGGCAATTGGAATTCCCTGAAAATCACTGATTGCGATACAGAGCGTGGTCTTTATTGCGACGAAGAGGCTCATGGTTGTGTCTATAAGAATGAATGTACGGCCCGAGGACCTAAATTTGAGTGTCAAAACTCGGGCGTATTTCCCGATCCCTATGACTGTAAACAATATCACATCTGTAGCGCGAGCAAAGTAGACGAACGAGTGACATGTCCCCTGGGGACAGCCTATTCGCCAGCCACCAAATCCTGTTCGTTGTCATCCAACGATGATATATGCTATAAGGCCCAGTATAAGTGTGAAAATGCTTTAGATATGGGCGCCTGGGCTTCGGATCCGAATATATACTATATCTGCTGGTACACAATGGACGATAATGAAATTGTACGTTATCCTCTTTTAAATCGTTGCCCGGACGGCTATGAGTTTAAAACAAATGGATGTGTGCAGACATCAGCACCGACACCAGCACCGACAACTGCAGCAACAACAGCACCGACACCAGCACCAACATCTGCACCGACACCAGCACCGGCACCGACACCAGCACCGTCATCAACATCCTGTGACTTGGGAACTAACCTTAAAACAAATCCAAATGATTGCTACTCCTATTATGTTTGCAAAAATGGTCAGCTAGAGAGCATGAAATGTCCAGGTGGCACATATTTTCAGGACACAACCCTTAGTTGCGTTCTAGGAAATTGCTGAGCTCAAGAAATTGCAATGTTGGCTGATATGGCACCAGGATGTCACGAATTATATTTATCTACGGCCATTAAAACTGTTGATAATTATTTATCTATATGAATTATAATACAAAGTACATTTTAATACCAAGGCCTGAGCATTTGCACAGTAGGAGGATTAAAAAACAAGAGAAATATTAGGCCGTTTCTTAACCTGTCAACAGATTGATTGAAGTTATTTTTAAAAAAAAAAATATAACATATTTATATCCATCATAAAGGCAACTATAATGTTCCTAAAGAAAGGGCGGGCCAAAAACAGGTATTGGTGTCAAGCTTCTCCAATTTAAGCCGTTTATTACATAAATTTCCCATCGCAAAGCTAGAATATTAAAAAATATACTATTTTTTATATGCGGTAAGGTGTTGCAAGTTAAACTGCAAAAGGAATTTGGAGCACGACTTTTAGTATAGTAGATATAGGATAAAATGAAAGAAATACCATTTTTGAGGATTTTCAAAATTTTTTTGGGAATTGTGGGATTCACTTTTGCTCACAATGATTCGCGAATTACTTTTGATTTCTGCTGTCAACACTTACAAACTACAAAACATTTAATTGAAATTTATTCATTATACCCTACACCACACTGTGGTACAGGGTATTATAAGTTTGTTTCACGGCAGATGTTTGTAACACCTGAAAATAACACAGCTAGACCCACCTTAAAGTATACCGATCGACTCAGAATCACTAGCTGAATCGATTTAACGATGTCTGTCCGTCCGTCCGTCCGTCTGTCCATGTAAAGTTGTTCGTCGACTACAGGTCGCAATTCCAATCCGATCGTTCTGAAATTTTGCAGTTTAGAGTATTTCGCGGCTGTTAAGATCGCTATTGAATTTGGTTGCAATCGGTTCAGAATTAGATATAGCTCCCATATATATCTTTCGTCCGATTTGGCCCTTTTAGAAGCTGTATTTTACATCCGATCGTTTTGAAATTTACAATGGTAGAGTTTCTTGATCCATGAACCAACATTGCTGAATTTGAAGAAAATCGGTTAAGATTTAGCTATAGCTCCCATATATATGTTTCGTCCGATTTGGCCCTTTAGTCCTATAGAAGCTGTATTTTACATCCGATCGTTTTGAAATTTAGAATGGTAGAGTTCCTTGATCCATGAACCTACATTGCCGAATTTGAAGAAAATCGGTTCAGATTTAGATATAGCTCCCATATATATCTTTCGTCCGATTTGGCCCTTTAGTCCTATAGAAGCTGTATTTTACATCCGATCGTTTTGAAATTTAGAATGGTAGAGTTTCTTGATCCATGAACCAACATTGCTGAATTTGAAGAAAATCGGTTAAGATTTAGCTATAGCTCCCATATATATGTTTCGTCCGATTTGGCCCTTTAGTCCTATAAAAGCTGTATTTTACATCCGATCGTTTTGAAATTTAGAATGGTAGAGTTTCTTGATCCATGAACCAACATTGCCGAATTTGAAGAAAATCGGTTCAGATTTAGATATAGCTCCCATATATATCTTTCGTCCGATTTGGTCCTTTAGTCCTATAGAAGCTGTATTTTACATCCGATCGTTTTGAAATTTAGAATGGTAGAGTTTCTTTATCCATGAACCAACATTGCCGAATTTGAAGAAAATCGGTTAAGATTTAGCTATAGCTCCCATATATATGTTTCGTCCGATTTGGCCCTTTAGTCCTATAAAAGCTGTATTTTACATCCAATCGTTTTGAAATTTAGAATGGTAGAGTTTCTTTATTCATGAACCAACATAGCCGAATTTGAAGAAAATCGGTAAAGATTTAGCTATAGCTCCCATATATATGTTTCATCCGATTTGGCTCTTTAGATCCAATCGTTTTTATACCCTACACCACACGGTGGTACTGGGTATTACTTAAGTATAAAATGTCCCAAAAGTAAATTTATGTAAACAATTTATACATGAATTACAAAATTTATATATCAGAGTTATTCAATATTACGAGAGTGGTGTAGGGTATTATATAGTCGGCCCCGCCCGACTTTAGCCTTTCCTTACTGGTTTTAAATTGTTTTATGGCCTTATTAGATTTCTGTCTGGATTTGAAAATATATTTTTTCCTTTTTTACTGAGCCTGTCCTAGCATGCAAGATTTATACATACTAAACCACACCCTCTTCTTCGGCCCTCTTTCCTCCGCAGAATTTTAGCTAGTTAGCGAACAAGCTATGTCTTCTGCTGCGCTTCTTCTCATTCTGCCAATGCTTTGCAGTTTCACAATTATTTTCGTCACCAAAAGAGGGAACTTCTACCATTCCGCACTTGATACGTAGCATGAAGACAATTACGTTCGAAAATTTTCATTGCGGGTATACCCTGTCTTTCGAACATCCGCTTGGGCGCAAAGACGAGCTATCGTGTCCAATATATGATAACAGTTTGTACCACCATTCTCCATGCCCAGCCATACACATACATTTGAAAAAAAGACCTGTGTACATCTTCCTGTCGCCGACATATTCCACTACCATGCCAAGTGACGATCGATTTTCCTCTGGAATCTAGATCCCTCTTCCTTACACACAAAATACAGTTTGGTTGCCTCAACCGAATTATTTACCAACCGAATTTTGGTAGTTATGTCCACTATCATGCGATTCCATCAGGACAACCAATATTTTGGTTGTGGTATACTTCTGCTTCCATGTTGACAACAATCATATTTGGTTGCGCCAACTACGAAACTGGTGGCTTAAATTATATGTTGTAGTTGCCACAACCAACTGTTTTAAAAAAATGATTGTTCTGACAATTTGTCAGTCATTACTACCGACAATTAATTAAAAACAGTTTTCATTAATTTTTATTTTATTTATTGAACAAAAAACAAAACAATTCATAGCAAAATTAAAAATCCCATATTACAAATTCATGAGATGTGGAAATATTTGACACACTTTAGTACACGAAAAAAACACAAAACTTTTATGCAAATATCGTTTAACCCTGTGCTTTTAATTTCATGATTGTTGCTTTTATTTTTTATTTGTGTAAAACATTTTGCACAACATATTCCGCATTCCACACATTATTATCCACACGAGATTATTTTTGACTACATATACCGTTCTTGAACAAAATGTTGAAGATTTATTTATGTCGAGTAATTTTATTATACCCTACACCACACTGTGGTACAGGGTATTATAAGTTTGTTTCACGGCAGATGTTTGTAACACCTGAAAATAACACAGCTAGACCCACCTTAAAGTATACCGATCGACTCAGAATCACTAGCTGAGTCGATTTAACGATGTCTGTCTGTCCGTCTGTCCATGTAAAGTTGTTCGTCGACTACAGGTCGCAATTTCACTCCGATCGTTCTGAAATTTTGCAGTTTAGAGTATTTCGCGGCTGTTAAGATCGCTATTGAATTTGGTTGAAATCGGTTCAGATTTAGATATAGCTCCCATATATATCTTTCGTCCGATTTGGCCCTTTAGTCCTATAGAAGCTGTATTTTACATCCAATCATTTTGAAATTTAGAATGGTAGAGTTTATTGATCCATGAACCAACACTACCGAATTTGATGAAAATCGGTTAAGATTTAGCTATAGCTCCCATATACATATTTCGTCCGATTTGGCCCTTTAGTCCTGTAGAAGCTGTATTTTACATCTAATCATTTTGAAATTTAGAATGGTAGAGTTTCTTGATCCATGAACCAACACTGCCGAATTTGAAGAAAATCGGTTAAGATTTAGCTATAGCTCCCATATATATGTTTCGTCCGATTTGGCCCTTTAGTCCTATAAAAGCTGTATTTTACATCCAATCGTGAATTACAAAATTTATATATCAGAGTTATTCAATATTACGAGAGTGGTGTAGGGTATTATATAGTCGGCACAGCCCGACTTTAGCCTTTCCTTACTGGTTTTTTGTTTGTCATGTATCAGCAAAAGAACAGCAACCAATCTGTCCGTTGTATTTCCCAAAATACATTTGGGAAATGATTGAGATAACCAATAAACGATTATTTATAAATATTTTTTCCGTTGTAGTAACCAATTATTCGTTGCAATAATAATCTTTGGTCTATTGATACAATTTCTGTTGTCAAGAAAAAAACATTGGTTGTCATAACCAAAAATCGATCATATGGTACTATAATGAAAATTTAAAATCGGTTACCACAACTAACCGAGTGTCAATAAAAAAAACAACCTTAATTCGATTGATACAACCATCGATTTAGTTGCAAGCATTTTAATTTGATCGTATCCATGTTATTATTGTTGTTTCAACTAATTAATTATAAATACAACCGACAGACGGTGTAGGCAATGTACTTTTTGTTGCTAGTACTATTTTTTTATTGTTACAATCGAATTCCAACCAATTATTTTCCTGGGTGTACATCATCCGGATGTATGTCATATATCATCTTCACTTCGGCATTTGCGTCTTCTTTTAACTCCACACATGATCGACATATTCAATCGATCCTGCCACGTGGAGATCGATTAAGATCGCTCCTCCTTGGATACTTCGAGCCCCCAGAGAAAACAGCGACTCGTGGGGGCCCTGGTATGTCAATAGAAAACGAAAAAAAATCCAGTAAGGAAAGACTAAAGTCGGGCGGGACCGACTGTACAATACACTCCACCATTGTTTGCCAACAAATGCACGGAGTCATTATTACCATAAACAGTTGCAGGTTAAATGGAGTGCATTTTTAAATTCCAGTCACGTATGTTAAAAAACTTAACCTTCATAAGGGGCTTATTGCTATGAAAACATGGTCCCACATACTCCGTTCTCACTAGAGACGATTTAATTCAATATGAAGTACAAAAGCTGACATTTCCGCATGATGGGTTAAAAAATGCGTCCTCTAAATCGCCAAGAAGTCTAATCGGAAGAAACCTTTATCTGGGGGGCAATATCAAAACATGGACCGATGTTCCCCATTTTCACTAGGGTCGCGATTTAGTCCAATCTTAAATTTCATCCAGATAAATTGAAAAATACGTTATCTAGAACGTCAAGAATTGACATAGGTGTAGACTTTTATATGGGGACAATACCAAAACATGGACCGATGTATCCCATTTTTAATAGGGACGATTAGGTCCAGCATAAATTTCAGCCAGATCAATTGAAGAATGTGTTCTCTAGAGCTTCAAGGAGAGACATCGTTGGAGACCGTTATATGGGGGTTATACAGGTCCAATATAAAGTGTAAATTTTTAAATTTAAGCCAGATCGATCGAAAAAGGTGTTCTCTAGAGTGAAAGAAGAAGTCAGTCGCCGCCAGTCGTAGCGAATGGATGTGTTATTGCAGAGCGGATAGTTTTTCAATCTATTACGCAGTATCTATTAACCTACCTACTACGCAAATGCCAGGTGTGTTTGTTTTTAAAGTGGGGTTGAATTGGTTGCATCGGTCTCAGGACAAACATTTCGGAAGTAGTATGGAAGGCCAACATCGACGTACCTATTACGTACTAATAATAGAAAAAAAGCTCACCGACACCCAGCACCTCGGAGAAACCCATTCAATCTACCTCTCTAGTCAGCTTCCGTTGATGGTGGGAGGCAAAGTTGATCCTGTTGTGGAGAAGGTGAGCAAGTCCACCAAACCATCCATAAAAGAGGGGGCTTCACACAAGAAGACCCATCCTAAAGGAAAAAGCAAGCTTTAAATATGGTAAGGAAGAAACATCTTATTTTCTAATAAGATTTCCAAAAACATATCCAAGACGAACTATACTATGCCAAAATTGATAGCAGTAGTGCGTCTGGAAGATTTCCCAAAGAGCAAAAGAATGACTTCGAAGATTTATTCTATACAAAGGTATTGGACCACATTCTCCAATCTAATGATGGGCCAACAATCAAAGTGATCAGTTGCAAGTTTGGGAGGGGTGTTTTAATTCTGAAACTGGCATCACAATGCTGTGCCGATGTCGTTGAAAAACTAGTGGAGAGCATCTCCTCACCTTGGGACGGCGCAAAGCTGAAACTGGTAAGGAAAAGCGACTTTCCTGTACTCATAAAAACATATGTCTGTGTAAGAGGATGTGCCAGTAAGGTACCGTCAGAGCGCATACTCAGGGCGACTTTCCTGTACTCATAAAAACATATATCTGTGTAAGAGGATGTGCCAGTAAGGTACCGTCAGAGCGCATACTCAGGGTCATTGGCAAACAAGATTCGAAGCATAAAGTGGGAAAGTGGGAAGTCTTCCACAGGAAAAATGATCCCGATGGTGCTCTCCTGGTGGTTGGCATAGACACGTATTCCAAGGATAGCTCTGTCAAGACAAATGGCATGGCATTTTTTTGGGATTGGGAAAATCTTTTTAAGATTGGAAAAACCCCAAGTGGCAGAGCAATTAAATCGAGCCCAAACTCGAAGGAACCGCCCAATTCAATTTTGCAGAATGTTCCCAGCAAAGGTTGTGTCAGGGTTGCCAGAAAACAATTGCTGTTGTCCCCAAATAATTACAAGAAAATCCCCAACTTAACCCCACATAAAATTATTTTTGTTTGAAAACAAGTCAAACATATAAAAAATAAGAATCAGGGTTGCCAGCAAACAATTGCTGTTGTCCCCAAATAATTACAAGAAAATCTCCAACTTAACCTCACATAAAAGTCAAACATATAAAAAACTGCACAAGTCAAACATATAAAAAACTGCAGAATCGAAATGAATCCAAAACAAGTAAAAGCGTTAAATTCGGCCATGCCGAATCTTATATACCCTCCACCATGGATAGCATGTGACCTCACCCAATAACTCAAATCTAAAGTAAATAACACCGAAAACACACAAAAAATATAGTAGATGAGAACAGTAGGAATCACAACAAGTTAGATGCTATATGTACATATATGGGAGCTATATCTAAAGATGGACCGATATCGCCCATTTGCAATCCCAAACAACCTGCAACTATAAGAAATATTTATACCAAATATTATCAACCTAGCTCTATTCTTACGGACTGTAGCGTGATTACAACAGACGGACGGACGGACATGGCTAAATAAAAACTACAACGAATTTTGAAAAACTAAAAACGCCAAAAAATAGTCCCTAGATGAGGAATGTTTAAAGTTTATTTAAATCAAAACGGGGTAATTTTTAAAAATGTGTGTTTATACCCTCCACCATAGGATGGGCGGTATATTAATTGTCACTCCGTTTGTAACACCTCTAAATATTGATCTGAGACTCCATAAAGTATATATATTCTTAATCGTCGTAAAATTCTAAGACTATTTAGCCATGTCCGTCTGTCCGTCCCTCCGTCCGTGGTAATCACGCTACAGTCCGCAATAATAGAGCTAGGTTGATCAAATTTGGTACAAATACTTCTAATAGTTGCAGGTTGTTTGGGATTGCAAATGGGCCATATCGGTCCATATTTAGATATAGCTCCCATATATAGCATCTAACTTGTTGTGATTCCTATTGTTCTCATTTACTATATTTTTTGTGTTTTCGATTTTACTTTCTTTAGGTTTGAGTTATTTTGTGAGTTCACATGCTATCCATGGTGGAGGGTATATAAGATTCGGCATGGCCGAACTTAACGCTTTTACTTGTTTTCTTTAAAAAAGTAGGGAACCTCGAAATGGATCACCCTATTTATATATTGCAATGTAGCATCACCATCAATACCTCAAGTCTCATATGTATTGAAAATGGGCTTGAAATATATTTTTTGTGCAAAGTCTCATACTATTTTTTAATACGGAGTTCAGATTTGGTAAAATCATTATTGAAAATACTCGTTAAAAAATGTTTCAAAAACATTATATTTTCAAGAAAGTGTTTCGTGTTGTCATACGTATGACAACAACGAAGGGAGTCCATACTCATTTTCTACAGCTAAAATTAGCTTTTTCTTAGTTATATGTTCTGATCCTAATGATGTCTTTCGACGAAAGACGAAATACTGAATGAAAATGATAAAAAACACATATAAACCCAATATATTTAGACCTCGAGCTCATTTTTGGATAAATATCATACAAGATTAAGAAAATCTTTATATTGCATCAAATAAACCCCAACAAACCCCAAGAAAATTTACAAAAATCCCCTAACAAAAACTACATCCCCAAATTATTGTTTTTTTATCCCAATTTGCATTGACTAAATCCCAGTATTGGGGTCAAAACCCCAGTTCTGGCAAGAATTTGAAGAGGGACACAAAAACTCAAAACGAAGAGAGAGCGACAAAAAACAGCGCCCCCTCTCAAGAATTGGTCGATAACATCGCCAAATCGCCGATAATATTACCAATTTTGTAGAATGTTCACAGCAAAGGAGGGGATAGGAATCACAGACCTTAAATTATACAGATGTGCCGTCAGCCCGAAAAGTCAAAATCGATCAGTTACGAACGAATAGAAATGAACCGTCACACGCGAAAAAATAATTTTCAGCGATCATAGTTTGAACTTTTTTTGTACTAATCGATTAATATTATTTTTTTGATTTTGACAATTACAAAAAATTCGAAAAAGTCGGTCCGAAATCCGCGGAAAAACTCACTCTTTGAAGTTCTAGTCGTTGACATTTCTATTCGTTCGTACCTGAAAACTTACTCGCTCGGGGATGACATATCTTATTATTTATTATTTTTGATAGGAATAGGTACATAAAAACTCAAAACAAAGAGGGAGAGACAAAAAATAGAAACATCTAGTACTGGAAAGACAATGATTGAGGTCATCCAGATAAACCTCCACCGGAGAGAATCAGGCTCCAACGCTCTGATCCAGGAACCATTGACAACTAGCAACAATGTTAGTGGATTAAACCATGTGAACTACAACATTTTCTACGCTTATATGAATTACAATACTAGAGAAATGCAATTGATAAAATCTAGAATATGAAATTTCGCCGAAATTAAACAATATGGATTTTGTAGAAAGATGCAGTTTCCACCAAATTTTGTAGAATAATATTTATTTATTTATTTATATGAATTACAATACAAAGTAAATTTATATTCTAATTGTACGTTCCAAGGAAAAGCCGTGTTACGAAGACCATGTGGCTAGAGTTTGCAGCGACAGACCAGAGCCTTTGGTGGGAATCGAACCCACTACCCCCAAACTCATAGGCGAGCACGCTACCAACTCACCTACTGGGGCGCTCGAGTGTAGAATAATACAATTTCAATTGTATTACCAAAATTTTGTAAAGAAATACAATATCGGCAAAATTGTGTAAAAAAAAATAATTTCAACAAAATTTTCTATAAAAAATCAATTTCAACAATATTTTGTATAGAAAAGCAATTTTAATGAAATTATCCAGAAAAATTTAATTTGAAAGAAATTTTCCAAAAAAAAAAAATAAATGTTGGAAATAAAATAATTCAACGTAATTAACTAGAGAAATGCAATTGAAAAAATCTAGAATATGAAATTTCGGCGAAATTAAACAATATGGATTTTGTAGAAAAATGCAGTTTCAACCAAATTTTGTAGAATAATACAATTTCAATTGTTTTTTTTTTGGAAAAGGCTATTTCATCTATTTTTCAAGAAAAATTTCAATTCAACAACATTTTGTATAAAAATTCAAATTCAACGACTTTTTTTTAGAAAAATTCAATTAAAAACATATTTTTAGAAAACTGAATTAAAAAAAATTCTAGAGAACAAAAAAATGTCTAGAAAATTAAATGATAACAAATTTTGAAGCAAAAATCCCCATAAAATATAGTTCAGGAAAAATGCGCTTTGGGACAAATTTTACATACAATGCAATTTCGATTAAAGAACCCCTACAAGTGTGCAATTTGACAACACTTTCGACAATTTTTTCTATACATAAAAGTGCAATTCCCAAACGGGCCTCTCCACAGGGAGTCGTAAATATATTACTGATTTTTGTCTCAATGTTATATTCAAAATTTAATGGGTAGTTTTTATGGGGATTTTAAATATTGAAAATGTAAAAATTGACTTAGAAAGTCTTGCGAAGAGAAATAAGTTTTAAACATTTTTCTTTTAAAATATTCTTTAATCATTTTTAAAATTAATCTGTAAAAAAAAACAAAAAGTCCACTTTTGGTCATTTTTGAATTTATTTGGGGAATTGTGGGATTAACTTTTGCAAATATGTATATGGATATGCTAATTATATTCGATTTATGATGGCAATACCTACAAACTACAACAAATATTATTGCAGATTAAAGTTGAACAGATCAAACGAAGATTTACTTAAACTTACATATCGCGACCTAAGAGAGAAAAGGCGCTAAGCCCACTTTTTGCCTAAATGTATTTTTTGAAGCGAAATGCAAGATGAGTTGGATATACATCGATTTCTAAACAAAAAGTCTAAACAATCATACTCTGTCATCTTTAATATCTGAATCGTAAAAGCGCCAAGTCCATATACCAGTTGTAAAAACATAAATATACAGTAAGTATTTTGCCTCTCCTTTAAAATTTTAATATGATTCATCTCTTTTTTGCTATAGAGCTTTTATTGTCATTTCTTATTAATTACGCTTATTAATTTCAAGACTCTTATTAATTTCTCTTACGTCTATGTATACCGGTTATTTTTAAAGAGAATTAAGTGTGTATGTTGGACATATGTAGTACTTGTTTTTCGTATCTTATCTCTTTCTCTCTGAGATAGTCTACATATTTAAGTGTTGCATTTTTAGCGTGTTTTTGGACGACAAAATGTCGAAGTTTTCCCGAATTATGACTTTAAAGTTATCATTTTTTTCGGAACAGGAGAAAATCAGTAACATTACAGATGAAGAAAGCGCAAAACTAGGTAACCTTGAACATCTTACAACACCATTTGGCATCCGTTCAGCAGTTTCGACGATATCTTGCAAAATATTGCAAAAAAAATTATATATTTTGAGAAAATGTTGATAATTTGTAAATAAAAGCCTCATAAAAACATGGAATCAAATGGACTATTGTTATTTTTTTATTATTTGATCGTATAGTCTGATCGGTCATGAGTGAAATGAGCCCATTCCGAAGAAAATCGAAGCATAATTTAAAAAGTGGTAGCGAGGAAAGCCTTCACTTTCGAAAATATGCTAATTTCTACAAAAACAAACTTTGATAAAAAAAATAGTTTTGCCTTTATTAGCAACAAAAGAGAAATCAAAATTGTACCCTTAAAAGACAGACCCAAAAATCATGTCGAAAGGTGTTATTTATCCATCTAAGCCAGTTTAATTTATATTAAAAACATTATTTTTTGCTTTATTTTTATTTAAAGTTCTGTAGCTATAGAAAAAAAACAGTTAAATAAATGTTTATTATATTTTTTATAATTTTTAGTTTATTGAGTATTTTTGTATAGTTTATATGTATATTGTAGTTTGTTTCAGTCTTTTTATTTTTAAAAAAATGTATAAACGTTTTTCTCCTCCGCTACAGTTGGCAACACTGGTCCACACCATCGTACAATGTACACATATAATTACTATCGCACATTCTCTTAGTTTTAGTACAAATTTAATAGAGTAAAGACGAAGACCCCTTTGCGGAATTCTTTTCGATTTGTTTTTATTTTTGGACAAAAAAAACAACTAAAAACAGGAATGATAACTGACGTATCCACAAATGTGAGTAGAGAATTACCAAAAAACTTGGTTTTAATTTTATTGTGTGAGAGATTAGTCAAGGTTAGACAAATGCAATTCAAACTATCTCAGATAGGCAATTACTGACGATAGTTTTATGAGCGATAGGAAAACTTCGGCCAAAGATCGTTTCTAGTGTTGCCAGATAACTGCGAAATTAATCGTTGTGCATCTAAAGAGTGTGAAAAAAAATATATCTTAACTGAAATTCAAATTTGACAGAAATCAAAATTAAAAAAAATCTATGTATGTATTAAATAAACTATGAAGAATTTGTATTTATTCGTCATGCGAATTTCGAGATAACATTAAATTTTCATTCGTTGATATTTTATTCAAAGTTTTAATGCGACTGATTCATTTAACAAGCCCCTGACAATGACAATGGTATAAGTCCAACTTTTTGCTACAACGGTTTGTGTTCGAATTAATTTAAAGACATTGCTCGGCTTTTATTGATTTAAGTTCATTATTGTCCACGGAGAAAAAATTTTAATTTTATTAAGACAAAAATATAGGGTGATCCATTTCGAGGTTCCCTACTTTTTTAAAGAAAAAAAACACAGAATATTCAAATTGAATGGGGAATGTTTATTATCATTTGAAAGAACATTCTTTGGCATTTATTTTTTGAAGATTATGTCTATCAAATATTGGCCGCGGCTACGTCTCAGATGGTCCATCCGTTGAGTCCAATTTTCGATGACTCGTTCGAGCATTTCGACTGGTAACTGGCGAATGACACGCGTGATGTTTTGCTCCAAGGCATGAATCGAAGCGGGTTTGTCCGCATAAACTTTAGACTTTACATATCCCCACAGAAAAAAGTCTAACGGTATAATATTACACGATCTTGGTGGCCAATCGACCGGCCCAAAACGTGAAATTATCTGCTCACCGAAGTGTTCTCTCAATAAATCCATTGATGGTTGCGATGTGCGGGAAGTGGCGCCGTCTTGTTGAAACCAAATGTCGCCGAGATCACGAGCTTCAATTTCAGGCATCAAATAGTTGGTTATCATGACACGATAACGGTCGCCTTTTACGGTTCTCACCGGCATCATTTTTGAAGAAATATGGACCGATGATTCCGGTACGTCGGATCGGGAATCGGTCAATGACAAAAATATAGCTCTTAACGAGAGCTAAAATATTGCTCATGGGTGTCAAGGTCGTGGGTCGACTAGAAAGTGTTTTTTTTTTTTGATTTAAAAAAATGGACAGCGCAATTGGCGAACGATTATTTTGATAATAAAATTGAATAATTTGTAAACGTTGTTTCCATGATGAAATGCTAAACAATACTTAACAAAAATAACATGACAGCATGACACGACTCACACGTGATCTGTCAAAAAAAGGCTATTGAAAAAAGTTTCTCTACTTAGATCACCCATTAGTACCAGGTCCCCTAGAGGGCTGAAGAGATTTCTTGAAGGGACAATAGACAAAATTGAGCGTTAGTTTACAGTCAACTTATAACACTAGTTTACAAAATGTTTGTCGAAGACATGTACATTAGGGCGGGTTGATTTTTTTCTTTTAAATCGTATAGCAGAAACGTAAACTACATAAAATTCTAAGAAAATTCTCCGAAGAAACCATGTACCTAAAATAAAATCCTAATCCGCGCCTCTTGACTTGAAAATTTATATGCCCGCCTTTGCCACCAAAAAATAAATGTTAGAAAAAAAGCTTTTTCCAAAAAAAAAAAAAAACGAATTTTCTGAATAAAATTGTTTAGTAAGGTAGTTTATTTGCACTTTATATCATTTCTACACCGACAAATTTTTTTCATTAAAAAAATATTCACCCTGTCGGGTAAACCGACCAAGGTATACCTCACTTTGTGAGTACTGTAATATGAAATACACGAATTAATCTGTCAATTTGTATAGGAGATACCAGAGGGGGATTAACAAATACTCCTATTTTGCGCTAAACAGTAAACTTCAAATATATTGCACCGTATCGAATTGTAAGCGTTTATATGCACTGGTATATTCAAGTTATGATATATTCAATTTTGGTATGATTTGGCCATTTTGTGTGGAAGGTACCAAAAGGGGCGGGGTAACTTCGCCTATTTTTCTTGAGGTGACAGTGACTAATAAAATAATATTATGTGTAGAATTTCAGACGATTCAAATAAGTAGTATAGAAGTTATTAAATAATCAATAATTCACTTAATATTAACACTTTGTGGGGTAGGTACTAGAAGGAGAGGACCAATATGGCCCATCTTCGAACTTAGCCGGAGATAGAAAAAAATATTACCACATACCAAATTTGAAGTCAATCGGTTACTCCTTTCGAGAGTTATCGTGCGCACCAGCTAGCAGAAAGACAGACAGACGGACGGACATTGCTCATTCGACTAAAAACGACCTAAAACGAATGTCCGCCAAACATACTTAGGGTATTATGTCACTCCTTCGATGTGTTACACTTTTGGCCCGTAGAAAATGATATATAACCTCGTATCACTAAAGTGAGGGTATAATAAAACATAATGTATTTCAAAAAAAGAAAATAGTTTTAGCGAAAGAAGAGGAAAAAAAATTTCAAGTCGAGAGGCGCGGATTAGTTTTTGATTTTAGACCCATGGTTTCTTCGGAGAGTTTTCTTAGAATTTAATGTAGATTGCGTTTTTGCTATACGATTTTTAATTTTTTTTCATATATACAAATCAACCCGCCCTAATGTACATACATAACAATTTCTGGTGTAATTTGGTTTCCTAAACTCGATATAAGAAATACGAAATATGGAAGCTACCTTTGGAATATATTTTTTGAAGTATAACCCCGATAGAGCCGGGATATGGATTAAATTTAAGGTAATTATGAGGGGTGCAAATGTTAGTTAATTTACCTTTACGTAGAACCTTTAATTTAGTAACAGTCATCAAAAATATATACAAAAACCAGTAAGGAAAGGCTACTATTTGATATCCTACACCACTCTAGTAAGATTGGATAAAAATAAAATATCCAATGTTCAACTAAAATTTTTTACACAATTTACATTCATTTCATTTATTTATTATTGTAATATAAATAAGCCAATATGGCCAATAATCTTATATAAACTTTATACAAATTTCGATTATATAGTTAAGTTCTACACTCAGTAATACTCATATCAGAGTGATTTAAGGGTAAACTTACAAGATATAGCTACTCTCAAATCGATGTATATACATGTATATTAAAAAAGATAATAATAATAAATTAAAGTAAAATTAAAAATAATTAACCTAAAGAAGATATAACTTTGAATGTGCGCAAACATAGCACTCACTATTGTAGCAAAAATTTACACCCTAAATTTCACTAGTTAAAAAATCATACTAGTAAAACCAGGGAGTAAACTGAAAGAAGGTCCAAATAAAATTATATTTCTTTGGTAGATTTTATTCGGAGATTACCGAGTAAAAGTAGCACCAAGTGTGAGGTATAAAGTTTTTAAGTTATAGTAAGACATGACATTCAAAGAAAGACAATATATTACAATGACAATTATGGCTCCCCAGCCATTAAAAACAAAATAAATAATTAAGAAATAATTTGCACAGACAAGTATTAGAGGCCAGCAATCAAGTAATCAAGGCATTTACAGCTGAATACTTGTGGAGTAAACGAAAAGTTACGCAAATACAACGGAAAACGGTTCCATAACCTAGCAACCCTTACCACAAACGATCATTCACCAATTGTTGAAATAAATCTGGGTAGCAAAAGCTGAGGATTGCGGGAAGATCTACAAAAATTAAACATACAACGCAGTGAAGGTGAACTATTCGATATTATCGTTTTATAAAAACATTGTAGGATGCGAAAGTTAACATACTTATTGAACGGCAAACCTAAAAATTGAACGACATATGAAGATATATGATCATATCTACGCAAGTTATAAACATAACGAACAATGGAATTAACAATTTTCTCAATTCTCGACAATTGAACCGCAGAAGTACCAGATATAACCTCAAGACAATAGTTGACATGCGACATCAACAAAGACGACGCTACTGTTAATCTAACATAACATGGTAAAAATGAATCAAGGCAGTATAATCTACGTAGCTGAAATCTAACACGCGAAATCAATATGAGCATTAAAGTCGAGTCTACTATTAATTACTACACCAAGACATTTCATCTCATCAACAATTTCCACGGACATAGAATTGACACAAACATTAATCACATCAACATTCCTGGAGTTGTTAAACAATAAGACCTTTGACTTGCTTAATTGATACTAAGACCATTACTACTCAACCAAGATGCTAGCGACTGTGAGGATGAATTTACAATCATTTCTAGCGAAGAACGAGACTCACTGCGGCAGAAGATGTGAATGTCATCAGCATAGAGAAAAAGATTACAATTACTAACAGAAACTGCACTGGAAATATCATTAACATACATTATAAACAACAATGGCCCCAGAACAGACCCTTGAGGAACTTCACATTCAATATTACGCAAATCCGAATGAACGCCACGATGAACAACAAATTGAGAACGATGAGTAGGAGGAAATCAATTTGCAAGCAGATGACGAGAAACTAAAGTTGTACTGTAACTATGAAAGCAGATCGAATAAAACAAAAAACAAAAACAAGTTGTACTGTAACTTTTCCAATAAAAGTGAATGATCAATGGAGTCAAATGCCTTAGACAAGTCCAGTCCAACAAGTACGCCAATATCAGAGCTATTGTAAACATCTCTAATCAAATCTGCAAGGTGTAGCAAATGTGTTGTTGTACTGAAACCATGTCTAAAGCCATATTGATAGCTACCAATAAGTCCACGATCATCAATAAAGTCTAGAATAGCATCCTTAATAATATGCTCTACAATTGCAGGTAAAACACTAATAGGACGTAAGTTTGAAAAGGAATATGACTCTCCCTTCATAGGCAAAGGTACAACACGAGCAACCTTCCACGCTTGCGGGAAGGTGGAGGTAGTGAAAATACAATTAATAAAATGCAACAAATGTCCAGAAATATGTGGAAACATACCTTTAACAAATTTAACAGGAATGCCATCAACACCAATAGCTCCAGATTTTACTTTAGATAAAGCTTTTACAACATCTTCTTAAAAAACACAGTAAAATTTAAAAACATCATCATTCACATTATCCAATAAGTCGCTCCGGCCACGTAAAGAAACATTAGAAGGCCGAGAACAACAAAAATAATCATCTACACCATTAACATCAATATCCGGAATATCAACACCATCATCCAAGCAACCAAAGGAACGAAGTGACTTTCACAGCTGAGTGTTATTCATACCACCAAAAACAACATTGTAATACTTTCTCCTCTCATTACGCATCACAGTCTTACAACGATTACTGTAATGTCTATAAATCCGTCTATTTTCATCAGAAGGATGTCTACGGTATTCTATATACGCAATGTCCCTAATTGACTTGGAAGAAACTACAACATCTGACATTAACCACGCATCATTTTTGGGAATAACTCTACGCGTAACCAACGGAACAAATGAAAACAAATTATTCATCAATGAATCAATAATTGAGAGTTGTTGATCTACATCACATGTGGATTAAAGTCAAAATTACATAAATAATTATAAATACCGTTCCAATTCGTATGCCTGAAGTCACGATATTCAATAAATCTGTCAGTATAAGTCACAGATATGTTTAAACAGCCAAAAATTAATGCATGATGAGATATACCAGGACATTGTCCCTGCGAAGAAAAATTTAATGTTATTGGAACACTTAACAAACAATAATCAATTAGGGAGGAAGAGTTGTGAGCCAAATCATAGTGAGTGGGTAGTGAATTATGAACAACAGACAATCCTAATGTACTACATATGTATATTCCTCATAGCCAAAGAATCACAAGCTTTGAACATATTACAATTAAAATCACCAACAATAACAACATTAGCATATGAATCGAATAATCCTTCATGAACACAACGAAAAGTGTTAATATCTCCATGAGGAAGGTATACTACGCCAAAAAGTAAAACAGTAGAACCAAGTCGCAACTCTACACACAACGTCTGTCTCTGCCTCTGTAGCCAAATCGGACGAAACATATATGTAAATGGAAGCTATAACTAAATCTGAACGGATTTTTTTTTAAATCATGCAATGTTGGTCCATAGATCAAGAAACTCTACCATGCTAAAATTCAAACAATTGGATGTAAAATACAGCTTCTATAGGGCTAAAGGGCCAAATCGGACGAAACTTACATATATATGAGGAATATAGCTAAATCTGAACCGATTTCAACCAATTTCAATAGGGTTCTTTCTAGGTACGAAAGACTCAAGACTGCAAAATTTCAGCACGATTGGTCTGAAATTACGATATGTGGTCAACGAACAACAATGGACAGACGGACGGATAGACATGATTAAATCGATTCTGAAAACCAGTAAGGAAAGGCTAAAGTCGGGCGGTGCCGACTATATAAAACCCTACACCACTCTCGTAATATTGAATAACTCTGATATATAAATTTTGTAATTCATGTATAAATTGTTTACATAAATTTACTTTTGGGACATTTTATACTTAAATAATACCCTGTACCACAGTGTGGTGTAGGGTATAAACACGATTGGATGTAAAATACAGCTTCTACAGGACTAAAGAGCCAAATCGGATGAAACATATATATGGGAGCTATACCTAAATCTTAACCGATTTTCTTCAAATTCGGTAGTGTTGGTTCATGGATCAAGAAACTCTACCATTCTAAATTTCAAAATGATTGGATGTAAAATACAGCTTATTCAGGACTAAAGAGCAAAATCGGACGAAACATATATATGGGAGCTATAGCTAAATCTTAACCGATTTTCTTCAAATTCGGCAATGTTGGTTCATGGATCAAGAAACACTACCATTCTAAATTTCAAAACGATTGGATGTAAAATACAGCTTTTATAGGACTAAATGGCCAAATCGGACGAAACATATATATGGGAGCTATAGCTAAATCTTAACCGATATTCTTCAAATTCGGTAGTGTTGGTTCATGGATCAAGAAACTCTACCATTCTAAATTTCAAAATGATTGGATGTAAAATACAGCTTCTACAGGACTAAAGAGCAAAATCGGACGAAACATATATATGGGAGCTATAGCTAAATCTTAACCGATTTTCTTCAAATTCGGCAATGTTGGTTCATGGATCAATAAACTCTACCATTCTAAATTTCAAAACGATCGGATGTAAAATACAGCTTCTATAGGACTAAAGGGCCAAATCGGACGAAACATATATATGGGAGCTATAGCTAAATCTTAACGGATTTTCTTCAAATTCGGTAGTGTTGGTTCATGGATCAAGAAACTCTACCATTCTAAATTTCAAAATGATTGGATGTAAAATACAGCTTCTACAGGACTAAAGAGCAAAATCGGACGAAACATATATATGGGAGCTATAGCTAAATCTTAACCGATTTTCTTCAAATTCGCCAATGTTGGTTCATGGATCAAGAAACTCTACCATTCTAAATTTCAAAACGATCGGATGTAAAATACAGCTTCTATCGGACTAAAGGGCCAAATCGGACGAAACATATATATGGGAGCTATAGCTAAATCTTAACGGATTTTCTTCAAATTCGGTAGTGTTGGTTCATGGATCAAGAAACTCTACCATTCTAAATTTAAAAATGATTGGATGTAAAATACAGCTTCTACAGGACTAAAGAGCAAAATCGGCCGAAACATATATATATGGGAGCTATAGCTAAATCTTAACCGATTTTCTTCAAATTCGGCAATGTTGGTTCATGGATCATGAAACTCTACCATTCTAAATTTCAAAACGATCGGATGTAAAATACAGCTTCTATAGGACTAAAGGGCCAAATCGGACGAAAGATATATATGGGAGCTATAGCTAAATCTTAACGGATTTTCTTCAAATTCGGTAGTGTTGGTTCATGGATCAAGAAACTCTACCATTCTAAATTTAAAAATGATTGGATGTAAAATACAGCTTCTACAGGACTAAAGAGCAAAATCGGCCGAAACATATATATGGGAGCTATAGCTAAATCTTAACCGATTTTCTTCACATTCGGCAATGTTGGTTCATGGATCATGAAACTCTACCATTCTAAATTTCAAAACGATCGGATGTAAAATACAGCTTCTATAGGACTAAAGGGCCAAATCGCACGAAAGATATATATGGGAGCTATATCTAAATCTGAACCGATTTCAACCAAATTCAATAGCGATCTTAACAGCCGCGAAATACTCTAAACTGCAAAATTTCAGAACGATCGGAGTGAAATTGCGACCTGTAGTCGACGAACAACTTTACATGGAAAGACGGACGGACGGACGGACATCGTTAAATCGACTCAGCTAGTGATTCTGAGTCGATCGGTATACTTTAAGGTGGGTCTAGCTGTGTTATTTTCAGGTGTTACAAACATCTGCCGTGAATCAAACTTATAATACCCTGTACCACAGTGTGGTGTAGGGTATAAAAAGTCTAATTTTCTGGCACAAAAAAGCCATAAAAATATAAAAAAATCGCAAACGTGCTAACGAAGAAAACAATACCTAATTGCAACAAAATCTATGGATAAATGTATAAGTTTTGACTCATATTGTAGAAGTAGTGGAAATTAAAAAAAACATATATTTCATTTTGGCCATTTTGTTTGGGAGATACCCAAAGGAGCTTGGCAACTTCGCCCATTTTTCTTAAAGTGATAGATACTAATAATATTACTGGGTGTGGAATTGCGGAAGATTCCGATAAATAGTATAGAAGTTATTAAAGAATCAATATTTCACTAAATGTTGACCCTTTGTGAGGGAGTTACTAGAAGGAGTAGACCAACATGGGCCATGTTTAATCTTAGCCTTATATACAGGGTCTTCCAAAAAGTGGTGTTATTTTGAATCACCCTGTATTTCGGTAGCGGTCACTTTTGAAGCTTTTATTCATTGACATTTGACAAGTAGAAACTACGCCATTACTAAAAATGGAACGATGCACGATTCAACAACGCATTGAAATTATTAAAATTCGAAAAATCGAAAATCATCGAAAAAATTTCCACCTCGATGGCTACGTCAACAAGCAAAATTGTCGCATCTGGGGCTCGGAAAACCCAAGAGTTATTGTTGAGAAGCCTCTCCATCCTCAACGTGTGACTGTTTGGTTCAGTTTATGGTCCGGCGGGGTCATTGGACCTTACTTTTTCGAAAATGAGGTTGGATCAACAGTTACGGTGAATGGATTGCGCTATCGAGAGATGATTAATGATTTTTTATGGTCGGAGTTGGATGGTATTGATCTGGACAACGTTTACTTTCAACAAGACGGTGCTACGTGCCAAACAAGCAACGAAACCATTGCTCTGTTACGGGAAAAGTTTCCGGACTGTGTTAACTCTCGAAGAGTTGATCACAATTGGCCACCGAGATCTTGTGGTTTAACACTTTGCGACTTCTTCCTTTGGGACCACGTGAAAGATAAGGTCTACGCCAACAGTCCAGCGTCGATTCAAGACCTCAAAGATAGAATTCGTGAGGCTATCGAGGACATAGGGCAGCCACTTTGCGATTTGGTTATGGAAAATTTCATGAAAAGGATATGGTCCTGTAAGCATGGTCGTGGTGGCCATTTGGCTGATGTTGTTTTTCATTATTAACGGCATACCTTCCTCTTTATTATGAAATAAACATCCGATCATTTATCTCAAAAAATTGCATTTTTCTTTGAATACAAAAATAACACCTCTTGTTGGAAAACCCTTTAGTAAAAAATATTAACATATATATTAACATATTTTAAGTCAATCGTTTACTTATATCGAGAATTATCTTGCGCACCCACCAGGCAGACAGTCGGACGGATGGACTTACAAACGGATTTCCGCAAATTTATTTGAGGTCTTAGGTCACTCATTCGATGTGTTACCTTTTGGCCCGTAGCAAATGATATATACTCTCATTGACAATAGTGAGAGTATAAAAAATTATTGTATTGAAATTCTCTTACTTCTACCAAGAGGTAAGATTGCTTACTTCGTTAGGACGCTAATTATCTTCAAGCCTGCAAAAATGACTTTATTTAAAAAAAAATCAAAAGTTTTTCTAATATTATAATGGCTGTTACTATACTAAACCACCTTATTTACGTGAAAGAAAAATTTTCCACATTTTTAGCCCTCATAATTACCTTAAATTTAACACGTATTCCGGCTATATCGGGGTTACCAACCATTCGACCGCTGAAGTTTCCATACAGCTAAGAAGCTGAAAATTGGTTCATAAATAACGGATAGAGATCTTATATTTATTGTGACGAAATCATTGTGATTACCAATAATCGGGAGAGCTACAATATCCAAATCCACTAAATTTATCGCGAAATCACTATATCACTAAAATTGGACTTACACCATTGTCATGGTCAAGGGGGGCTCAAATAATGAAATTAATAATAGCTAATAATCTAGTATTATCAACTGTTTATATGCTTTCTTATCACATAAACAAACGATAATCTAACTGAATGTTTCTGTTTCTAACTATATTTTCTCTTTTAGTACAGCGAGGTACGCATTCAGGTGCCCTGGGGTCACATATCGGGACGTTGGTATGGCGATCAGAATGAACGACCCATATTGGCTCTACATGGCTGGCAAGATAACTGTGGGACCTATGCCAAACTGGCTCCCCTAATAGCGCCATATCGTAGCCTGCTCTGTATTGACTTACCGGGCCATGGTCACTCCAGTCACTTACCCGCCGGTATTCTTTATCACAACTTGGAATTTGTTCGCGTCATTGTACGACTAATGCAAATCTATAAATGGAAAAAAGTCAGTTTAATGGGTCATTCTATGGGCGGATCGGTGGCCTTTCACTTTGCTGCCTTTTATCCAGATCGTGTGGATATGGTCATCAGTTTGGATATAATCAAAAATTATTACTGGCCCACAGCTGCGGTACCGGCTGTCCTATCGCATGTCACCGAAAAAGCTCTTAGAGATAATGATCGCCTTCTTATTTCAGATGCCGCAGAACCACCCAGTTATACATTCAAGGAATGTGAAATGCTTCTCTACGAGGGTTCACAACATTCTGTAGACTTGGAGAATTGTAAATATATCTTAGAGCGCAATATCACCAAATCTGAATTGTATCCGGAAAAGTATTACTTTTCACGCGATGGTCGTATCAAATATTTAGCAGAGATGAATCCAAACATGGAATTGGCTTTGGAAATGGGCAAACGTATTTGTATGGAATCCATACCGTATTTGGTAATCAAGGGTGGAGAATCGACAAATATCAGTGCCAAAGCCTCAGAGTTGGACGATTTTATGATGAAACACAATAGTAAATTTGAGAGTTACTTTTATCCCAAAGGAACACATCATCTGCACTTGAACCATGCTAAACCGGTGGCTCAAATGATAATTGGATTTTTGCAAAAACATGACACGGAACAAGCAAAAATTGTCCAGTCTAAAATATGAATGGATTGTACAATAGATTTTTTAAATACAAAACTAATCTAATGAAAAGCCAATAACAAATATGTACTGTTACCCAGAACAAATATGGGGAATTTAAGAGTTAAGCTGATTTGGCAATTTAGCATGTTGCCGATGTTGCCAGTTTCACATTTTTTCTGGTTTTTATATTTTATATATTTCTATAAGACTTGTCGCACAGTGGTTGAGAAACACATTCTATCCGCTAAATTTCTATCGAACGATAATGCAGAAAAAAATATAATAAAGAAACTTAAATAAAAAAATTAATTGATTTTCGTTTGATGTAAATTTTAATCGTGTTCTCTGAAGAAATTCGAAAAAAAAATTAAAAATAGCGAATTTAAAGTTTCGGAAGAAAAATAGATTTTCACATGCAAAATTTAAGGATTGCCATTAATATTCGAGGATTTGCCTAATTCTTTTGGATTTGATCACATACTAAGTCTCTATTCACACGCGCTGAATGTTCAGCCGATTATCGTCGTTTTGTAGGAGAGGAGCCAGTCGGAAAAGAGGGAGAAAAATACTCTCCCGTACTCGGACTTCTTGGGCTCAACCTTTTGTGTTTTTCATTTGCACTTTGAAACAATAACAATTCACAGAGAAAAAGCCAAAACAAAAGTATGTCGTGTGATCTCAATTTTAAAAGGGAATAAGAGAAGAATCTGCCAAAAAAAATATCCTCGTGTGATTCACGACTTACAATGCTAAGTCCTGTTTCACACCAGGATATTTTTTTCAAGCAAGTGTCAGTGTTTTGTAGAAGAGAGCCAGGCGAAAAGAGCTCATTGCATCTCCCTCCTACAAACACTGATATATGCTTGGAAAAAATTGCCTCGTGTGAAGCAGGACTAACAGAAAGAAGCATTCCCGCAAGTTTCAAAAAATTGGTGGAAATTGCTTCAGATTTGGATATAGCTGTCATACATATATGTATATATCGTCATCAGAAACGAAAAAGGGCCTATCATCATGTTTGAAAATTTTACAGGAGAAGCAAACAACTAAATAAAATGAAAAGTGCTGTCGTTAAAAAAACGTTGTTTTCAGGATAATATCTACAAATGATGCATATATAAAATCATACAAACATGATTTATAACTTGTTTGTGAAAATTGCGTAAAATACGATTTTTTAACTATGAAAAAAGAAATAATTTGTAGTTAGGCTCTTTTGAATTTCGTTAATAAATTCGTTATTTTTAATATTACGCCGCTTAAAATTTGTCAGGATGTGTATTTTGATGCAGTGTACCGAAATCCATCAAAAACTGAATTTCCATTTTTCTTGTTTTTACGCCCTTTTTCGTTTCTGATGACGATATGTATGTATGTATATCGCCAGATTTGATACATATGCGCTACAAAAACTGCATTTTCCCACCAATAACACTGTACCAACAAAAAAATGTCTGTGACCAAGGACTATTTTTTGTGTATATTCAGGGATAGAATTCCAAAAATCTAAAGCCACAATTATTTTAGGGTGTTTTTTTTAATTTTTTTTTAAATTCCAAATTTTCATGGAATTTTGTATTTTGACTATCAAAAATTTTATATTAAAAATTTTAAAGAAAAACTTTTATTTCAAAAATGCGTTTTTTGCTGGTACGAAGAAGACCATAAACAAGTCGCAAAAAATAATTTTATTCCATTTTTCAATAGTCAGCATTCCCACGAAGGGAACAATGCCAACTTGAAACCAGTAAGGAAAGGCTAAAGTCGGGCGGTGCCGACTATATGATACCCTACACCATTCTAGTAAGATTGGATAACAATGGAATATTCAATGTATACTTCTACAAAAATTTGTTAACGCAATTTCTATTTGGTACGTCTCTGCCTCTGTAGGCAAATCGGACGAAACCTATATGTATATGGGAGCTATAACTAAACCTGAACCGATTTTTTTTCAAATCCGGCAATGTTGGTCCTTTGATCAAGATCATCTACTACGCTAAATTTCAAAACGATTGGATGTAAAATACAGCATCTATAGGGCCAAAGGGCCAAATCGGACGAAACATATATATGGGAGCTATAGCTCAACGTTCGCATGACTTCTAAGCGAAAAACGGCTGAATTGCGACCAACTAATAGGCATCAGACTGTATGTTTTCATTTGCTTTTCGTTCTGATGTTTTTTTGTAGGCCGAAAATCAGGAGTTATTCGCCTACAATTCATACGAACGTTAACGTTCGACATCGTGGGTCAGGCGGTAAATCTTAACCGATTTTCATTAAATTCGGCAATGTTGGGCCATAGGTCAATAAACTCTACTATGCTAAATTTCAAAACAATCGGATGTAATATACAGCTATTATTGGGCTAAAGGGTCAAATCGGACGAAACATATATATGGGAGCTATATCTAAATCTGAACCGATTTCAACCAATTTCAATGTGGTTCTTTCCAATCTTAACTGCAAAATTTCAGCACGATCGGACTGAAACTACGACCTGTAGATAACGAACAAAATAAGATGTACAGACGAACGGACAGACATAGTTAATTCGACTCAGCTAGTTATTCTGAGTCTACCGATCGACTTTAAGGTGCGTCTAGCTGTAGTATTTCAAGGTGTTACAAACATCTGCCATGAAACAAACTTATAATACCCTGTACAAAAGTGTGGTGTAGGGTATAAAAAATCTTTCGATAAATGTAGAAATTATTACCCTTTTGGTAGAAGTAATAGAATTTCAACAAAATCGTGTTTTTACATGATTTTTTTCTATACCAGGCTAAGATCAAAGACGGACCATGTTGGTCCACTCCTTCTAGTTACCTCCAAAAACAAAGGGGTCAAAATTTAGTAAAATATTAATTATTTAATAACTTCTATACTACTCAAAGAATCATCCGTAATTCCAAACATAGTAATAGTTTATTAGTAGCTATCACCTCGAGAAAAATAGGTTAAGTTACCACGCCCCTTTTGGTACCTCCCACACAAATGGACCATTTTGCACCGATAGTTAACAGCTTATAACATTAATATTTGTTCATACAAATTCTTGAAGTTTTGTACAGTGTAATGCTTTTATAGTATCTACAGTCTAGTAAAAAATGAGTGTTATTGGCGCGCCCCTTTTGGTACCTTCCACATAAATGGAGTATTTTGCACGAAAAGTTAATTGCTTATAACATTAATACCAGTGCATTCTTATAAATGAAATTTAAATAGATAATAATTTAATTTAAAATAAAAATTTACGAATATTTTTTGGAAAGTCGGTTTATCTGACTGAACTTTCTTACTTGTTTTGTACCATTGTGAGCAATCGAGGCACCAATCTTGGGCACAGCTTTCTCATCTTCATATATTCGGCCAATATGCAATGAATGGTACTATACTTTTTGAAATACCTATCATTTCAGCTAGCTCGAGAACCTTCCAATACCATTTTGTGAATTTTCTTAACCGTTTCTGGCGTAGACATCTCAATTAAGGCCCAACTATAATATGCATAAGCTAGCTTAAGCAACTGTGCGAATACATGAAATCGTATGTGCCAAACTATAATGTACTTAAGTGAACTTTTCGTTAAGTTCTCTCAGCTCTCTCTCAGTACCCATTTGCTTAAGCACTGTGCGAAACTGAACGCACGTTCCGTACGGAATTACTTAAGTTAGCTTATGCATATTATGGTTGGGCCTTAAAGGCCCAAACCTTCTTCAAACCTTCATTAACTTTTTATGAATAAGGCCCTTAGTGTTTTTTGTTCGGTAAATTTGGCAACAATTAAACAGCTGTTCGAAAGAGAAGAATATTAAAATGAACGAAAGATGAATGACAGCAAAAGATCCGAAGTGAACGATGGAACTAAAAGAACAACATAGCAGGAACCAGTTCCAATCGTTCCTTCAAGGGAATCGTTCAATTGAACGAGTTCGTTCCGGAACGACCCAACTCTAATCTCAATTGATAGACCACTACGGTGTTCCTATCGGCGGCTCTTACGTGCTCGTTTAAACTCTGAAACCCATTATTTTATAGTCGTAAAGAAAGGAGCAGACTACCCAGAGTAGAATTTAGCTCAGCTTTTATATTGGTTGGATTGAGACCTTTCAAATGGATGTACTGAATTACATTACGGTGGTCAATTTTCCCATTTTTGAAAATTCACTGAGATAGTTTATTTTTTATGGGCCCCAAAAAATAGTAAACAATGTGGCGCCTTGAAAATTTAAACATTTTTATAAGGTTGTCACTTCCACCAAAGTAATTTTTCCAAACTACTACCGCCATCATATACACACTAGGCCGAATCAAAAAAAATATATCGCATTTGTCCGCATCTCAAATGAAAGCTTGTTTTGTTTAGTGGATATTCCCAAAATATTTCGGTTATATCTTGAGCCGCCAGTGAGCTTGACCTCTTAAATACATGTTTCTCTTGCAAATATCGAACACCTTGGACTTTAATTAAGAAATACTCAATAATAAGTCATCTTTCTAAATTATACTTGAAAAATTAAATATATTATAATAATTTATTTTTATTATCCCGAGATTGAAAAACTCATAATTTCCTGTCTTATTTTCTTTTTTGGTAGAAACGGGCTTTCCAATAGGGATAATATGATTTTGAAGTTTCGACCATTTGTAATATGTAATGATCTGTCATTTGTTTTTCATTGTATTCAGTAATGTTTACAATTTCATCATCCAGAGATATACGCAAAAACAACGTTTAAATTATTCAGTTTTATTATCAAAATAATCGTTCTCCAATTGCAACTTTTCGTGCGCTAAGCCCAGTTTTTTAAATCCAAAAAAAAAACACTTTCCAGTCGACCTACGGCCTTGAAACCCATAAGCAATATTTTAGCTCTCTTTAAGAGCTATCTTTTTTCCATTGACCGATTGTGGCTACGGCCACACAGCAAATGAAACAATTGAATTGTTGCGAAAAAAGTTTGGAGATTCGATTATTTCAAGAAATTGTGATATTGAATGGCCTCCAAGAAGTTGTGATTTAACACCATTAGACTATTTCTTGTGGGGTTATTTGAAGTCATTGGTCTTTCGAAATAAACCAGACTCTCTTCAAGCTTTACATGTCAATATTGAACGTGCCATTCATGACATACGACTTAATTTAGTGGAAAAAGTGCTCGAAATTGGGTTCATCGAATTCGTTCATGCAGAAGAAGTCGTGGAGGCCATTTGAAAGACGTGTTATTTAGAACTTAATTTTATCGATTGTACTTCACATTAAAAGAAAAACCTTTTGAATTTCCTTAACAATAAGTGTTTTTTTCTTCAAAAAAATATCATATTACTCTTATTGGAAACCCCTTTATTTCTTTTATATTTGTTTCTCTATAAAAAGACGGTTGGGATAAATACAGTCTAGAATCAATTTCACTTAGTTAATTGCATTTCGTCATATCTGGTCGGGGCGGTCCTATGCTATATTTACTTACAAAGCACATTACAAATAAAATTATCGTCTATTATAAACAGGTGTATCACAAAAATAAATATATGGAAAAGTCCATAAATCAACGGGTTCTCGAGTTATAAGTAGTGGCTGCATCAGAAAAGAAGAAAATAATGCCTATTTGATAAAAATCCATGGATAAATGTAGAAATTATAGCCCTTTGGTAGAGGTAAGAGAATTTCAAAAAATATTTTTTTTTAAGTAATTGTAATATAATCTCCCATCATTCATTCATTTCATTTTTATTAATGTAATTTAAGGCCTGTAGGCCAAGTATAGGTAAATTACAATATTCTTCAACGAAAAATTGGTTTAGGTATTTAATTTGAGTTCCTACTACAGCGGAAAAACGTAAATAGTTCTAGATATATGTATAACTTAATAACTATCAAATTAAGTAATAATAACAATTGCAGGTTGCTACTTTATAGTTGCTACTCTACTGTAACAAGACATTAAGCATTAAAAAATAAAATAATTACATAAAAGCAAAAACAATGCCATGAACAAGAATTTTTAAGCTCCTTTAAGGGTCATAAATCACGCTAAGAAAAAAAGGGCAATAAATCAAAGAAATTATTGATAATTAACATAATAAACTACCCTGCTCTTTACACTCTACGTCTACCTAGTACTTTAAAACTAGGACAGATAGAGGGTGAAATAAGAGCGAAAAAATATTTACTAGATATTACTCGCAAAATTTGTCGAGTAGTAATAGTAGATTAAGAGGCACAAAGATGATTTTAAGAGGCACAAAGATGATTTTTATAATTATATATGTGTATAGATATATTGATTATTATTGTTTTATTATGAAATTACAGTGGTATTAGTACTAATACAATTTTTAGTGTTGTACAAGGTATAACACTAACTGAAAGATTGGAAATGTTGCAGGATTTTTTTACGATAACTAGCTTCTGATGTATTGAAGTACCTAAGGGCAACCGGTAATGAGTTAAACATACGAGCTACTCTGACTAAGAATGATTTCTCCACATTATGGTCTAATGCAGGTATAATTAACTGATTACAGCGAGAAGACCGCGTAAAAGAGAATGAATTGGAGAAGAATGTGGGGTATTGATTTTTATAAATTTTATAAAAAAAGAAGCAGAGAACGCTGACCAACAAATTCACCAAAAGAACATCCCAAAAATTCTTCTAGAAAAGGAGTTACGTGGGCAAATCGACTAATGCGGTATAAGTAGCGCATAGCGCTCTTTAATGACCTGCATACTTTATCAGTGTTACGCTTTATTGTCCCTGCATATACTTCTATGCAATAAAGTATGTTGGGCATGATCAATGCATGAACTAATTTTTCTTTGACGTAGTGAGGTAAGATCAGATCACAGTTGTACAACCGCCGAAGAGTTAGGTTTGTGCGGGATACAATACCGTCAATGTGTCGATCAAAATTCAGTTTGTCATCAATGTCGAGACCTAAACACTTCAAGCTTTGAACAAATTCTATGGGACTATTATTAAAAGGTACACACACAGTAGACGGATGAGTAGAAAAAAGCATAGCTTTTGTTTTTTAGATATTTATAGTTAGGTTATTATTTGCCATCCATCGATCGAGCAACTGAATAACATAATCAATTTTTGCCTGTAGTGCATCTGAAAATAGGTACTCTCCTGGGATGTCATTCATCCCATTGCCCTTGGTAACGCTGCTCGATGGACTTCATTTCTTCGTGAAACCCTTCGCCATGTTCGTCGCTTACGTCGCCAATATTCTTGGGGAAAAAATGTAAATGACAATGCAAGAAATGAATTTTGAGAGACATATTTACACCTGTTGGAATACATAAAGCCAAAAATTAAGTTATAAGAGTACATACATATGTGTTATATACATAAATATAGAAAAATATATTTCTTACCAATTTTTTCATAATCTTTTAACAAATCATTAATCATTGTTTCATATTGCGGGCTTTTATTGGATCCAAAGAAATTTGAAACCACAAGCTTAAACGACCTCGATGCTGCAATTTCATCCGACGTCAAATATGATTCGAAATTTACATCTTTCATCAGTTTCCTTATTTTAGGCCCATCAAAAACGCCTTCTTCGATTTTTTGAAAAGAAAGACTTTTTAATAAACTTTTTAAATATGAGAGTGAATTGCCATCTCTCCGTAAGGGTTTTACAAAATTTTTAAAGAGCCCCAGCTTAATATGCAGTGGTGGCAAAATAGTGCTCTTTTTGGACGAGAGGTGTGTAATTTATGTTGTTTTCACCCAATGTAATGTGTTTTTTTTTTGTTGGCCATTTCTTTCTTCTGTAATGATCTTCGCGAGCACGGCTATCCCAGAGGCATAACATACCAACTACTTTTAAATCGCAACATATTTTCCAGTCATGTTCATATTTTATGTATTTTTATCAATTTAGCCAATGTTTTGTATGATTCCTTAGTGTTGACAGCATGAACAATGGGAAACGACGGTTTCTGATTTCCGTTGTGTAAAAGTACTGCGTTCAAACTTTCTTTACTGCTGTCAGCAAATAACCGTCATTCCTTTGAATTGTATGTTTCATTAAGTTCCTCGAACAATCCAGTAATGTCCTTGCAAAAGCATCTGTTATCCACAGTTGTATAAAATTGTTTGTAAGGTATATCACGGACTCTATAATATGATACGTTAACATCTGGGGACAAAATATTGTACTGTTTCATCCGAGATGCAAGTAATTCTGCTTTATCTTTGGTCAGTTCCAAATCTCTCACTAGATCAATGAGTTGAAACTGAGTTAAAAGCGATGACTTCTGACTCGAACTTGAATCGCTCAGAGTTGAATTACACTAATTTATTAATTTCATTCATAATTCCGGGTTTAAGGTTCTTAAGTTGCAGTACCTGTAGCTGACATATAGTTTGCTTCGAACGTAGAAACCCAATATTTTCAAGACTGCCGCGTACTACTTTGTATTGCGTACAAATAATTTGACTACCTGTATATACGACTGGGATTTCCATACCCCTAAAAAGCGTAACTGAATGGAAACCTCATAAATAACAAGTAAAAAAATGTCAGTCGGGTAAACCGACTAAGGTATACCCTCACTTTGTGAGTAATGTAATATTGAATATTACACGAATTATTCTGTCAATTTGTGTTGGAGCTACAAGAAGGGGTTTAACAAATACACCTATTTTTCGCTGAACAGTAGATACTTTAAATTCATTGCACTGCGCCGAATTATAAGCGTTTATGTGCACTGGAATAAACGTTATGAGATATTAAATTGTGGTGTGATTTGGCCATTTTGTGTGGGAGGTACAAAAAGGGGCGTGGCGATAACGCCCATTTTTCACAGGGCTATAGGCACTATAAAAACATTACACTGTACAAAATTTAAAGTATTATTATACACTTGTATTAATGTTATAAGCTGTTAACTTTTGGTGCAAAATGGTACCTTTGAAGAAGATTCGAATAAGTAGTGTAGTAGTTATTAAAGAATCAATATTTCACAACATTTTAACCCTTTGTGGGGGAGGTACTAGAACGAGTGGACCAACATGGCCCATCTTCGAACTTAGCCGGAGATAGAAAAAAATATTACCACATACCAAATTTGAAGTCAATCGGTTACTCCTTTCGAGAGTTATCGTGCACACCAGCCAGCAGACAGACAGACAGGCGGACGGACATTGCTCATTCGACTTAAAATGACCCAAAACGGATTTCCTCCGAACATACTTAGGGTCTTAGATCACTCCTTCGATGTGTTACACTTTTTTCCGTAGCTAATGATATATACCCTCGTCACACTAAAGTGAGGGTATAAAAAACCACAAAATATTGTTGTATGACCCTCTACCTGAGCGGATCTCACAAACCTCGTCCTCTCTATAATTTTATAATGTCTGACATCAATCCTCATAAAATAAAATGCAATGGCAATATCTCTTATACGAGTATGTCTCTCTCACATATGGCGAATTCAATATAAGCAAAAACATCATTTAAAAACGAAAAAATATGGAACAAAATTTTTTTGGATTTCCCTAACATTTACAAAATGACTCATAACTTTTACATCTATCCATAGATTTTCAAATAGACAGTGTTTTCTTCGTTAGCATGCTGGCTTTTTAAAAACGCGATAAAATATTTTTTCCACTTTTTTTCAATTTTTTTATGGTTTTTTTTGTAACAAGAAAAAGTGTTTTTTTTAAATCATTTTTGTTCTCATATTTTTGACGACTGTTACTAAACTAAAAGCGATATTTCAGCATGTGTAACCTCATAATTCCCTTTAATTTAAGGAATAACACGGCTCAATCAGGCTTATACTTGAACTAAATGTACTTTCCATGAATGCTGGAATTTGGAAAAAAAAAATTAACATAAAAAATTTTTTTTTATGTTAAAAATAAATGCCATTCTTTGGCATTTATTTTTCTTCAAAAAATAAATGCCAAAGAATGTTCTTTCAAATGATAATAAACATTCCCCATTCAATTTGAATTTTCTGTGTTTTTTTCTTTAAAAAAGTAGGGAACCTCGAAATGGATCACGCTATATAAGAGGAGTAAGTGCAAGAAAAACACGCAAAATACACGATTTTAAAATTAAATTATTCATGAACTCAACTTCTGCACATGAGGTGGAATTTACATTTTCCGTGTGGTGATTGCAATGATAGCTCTTATAGATACATACTCTTTACCCCGTGTGAATGGTGAAAATTCGATTAACAATACATTAGATCACCGAAGTTGAAATTAAAAAAAGTATTTTTTACATATTATAATTATCAATTACATTAAAAATTTATTAAATGATTGTACTAAGAACACATTCTCACATATTTCTAATATACTCTCACTATTTCCAACAGAATGATTGGTGTTCACGAATTCTCTTTCAACGGAATATAAAAACGAAAAAATATCATTCGATTTTGTTGTTTCAAACCAGTCAAAGACAATACGATATCGGGACTACAATATAAAAACTAACTGCAAATTCTATCATTACAAAAATACATATGTAAAGAGAAAGAGAATTGCTAAACTAATCATTTTGTATGTTGGATTTTTTCCTAGTATTTTGCTTCTAAGAGAACTTCTTATTCTCCTTCGAATTAGTTAGATTATTTTTCTAGCTAAGAGAAATGTTGTCGTAGAAGCAGAACACCTACGCATGTAACTACATACATATATACTCTATGTACTTATGTAAATAAAATGGTAAATGATGAAATTTTACTAAAATTAATAGGAAGCCCGGATCATCTATTCAACGCTGATGATGACAACTGTTTTGTCTCTAGGTCGTTTTCGCATTTCTGTAGAGCCGGTGCTTCATGCTGTACCTCGTCATTGCCGTCTTTCATACTTTTATCGGAAACATCTTCTGCTTCTTCAGCCACACCCGAATCGTTTTTTGTTTCCTCAAAAAGTTTGGCTTTTTCTCGTCGTGACTTAATTAGAATTCCATGGCCGCGACAGTCCATATCTTGGCTGTAGCATTTCTCGCGACAGCAAATACGACAGAGTTGAAATACACATTTCGATCCCATGGGATTTGTGCAGTCGGTGCAATTTTCCAAACTACGTTCGTGTCGGCCTTCCGGTTTATTGGGTCTTCGCAAGCGCCGACGTAGTTTTTTCATGCGTTTACGCGAGATTTCCTGGCCATCATTATCGAAGTATTGTCGTTTTTCTCTATTGGGATCTTCGGCTAGGCGCACCTTCTCCGCAAGTATTTGTTTATGCATTTCAGGAGCCACTCTAATGTAGGGCTGGCACAACCATGGCGGCAAAGCAAGATTGTAGGCAAGCTCCTCTTGCACTACACTTGGATCGACTTCTTCGGCCTCATAGACTTGCAAACCTTCGTGATAAGGTTCATACTTTGTTTGTATTTTCTTTACAACAGTACGGAATTTGTCCAAATTATTGGCTACCGCCAATTCTTCACGCAGATAGTTATTTGGTCTTAAATTCATCAAATGATGAAACATCTTAAAACAATGCCCTCTTATGTAGGAGATCGGACAGGGATACTGCTCAACAAAATCCAAATATTCAAAGGCCATTTCCCAGGATTTCGCTGATTCCCCTGTAAATAAAGCCGGATTATGTAGATTTCCCTCGGCCGTCATAACGCCATCAACACCAGTCTCCTCTATACACCTGTGAATATCTTCCACTCCCAGTATGTTGCCATTAGCAAACATGGGAATTTTAATATTTTCCCTCACATCTCGAATATACAACCAATCGGCCACTCCGGTGAGGGGACCCTTTTGTTCCCTGGTTCGACCGTGCACCGTGAGCAACTGACAACCGGCCCTCTCCAGTAGTTGGGCATAGCGTACTGTTTTCTCTCTATCTTCAAAGATGCGTATCTTACATGTCACAGGCACTTTCAGATTCTCATGCAAAGTTCTTACAATTTTCTCCAACAGCTCCCATTCCTCCTGCAGGAAAGCACCATAGTGGCCGCGTTTAGCAATGGCTTGTGGACAACCCAAATTAATGTCAACCGCATCACAGTAGTCCTGGGCTAGTGTGGCCGCTTCCAACAGCGTCGATGGATCATTGCCGCAAAATTGTATGATAAGTGGTCGATCCTCAGAGCAAGTCTGCAAAGCATCTTTTCGATATTTCACATCATTGGCAAATAAATTACTATGGAACATTGGTGAGTAGCACAGATCGGCCTTATATTTCCGGCACATCATTCGCCATGCAAGCTCCGACTGGTCAACCATGGGAGCCACCACAAATTTGGGAGATTTTAATACTTTGTGATAGAAATCATAACCGCCTAGTTTTGTGGTCTCAGTCATGTTTTAGGAACTTAACTTAAAAATTATAAATTCTATTGCACTATGTAGTAAATAACAAAACAAACACGTTTCCAGATGTAAAATTCCAAAGCCACATGACCGTCAACGGCGCCATTAGCAGAAACAAGGCCGCCGCTATAAGCACAAAACTGCATTATGGGATGTTCAAATTTCAATGGGATTTTCACAACGGAAGTTTGACTTTCAATATGATTTGTTATTTGTTTGACTTTCAATATGATTTGTTAACGGAAGTTTGACTTTCAATATGATTTGTTTAACGGATCACGCGTGACTCATATCAAACTGCTTTGTCACCACAACAGTGTCTCCAAATTGTTCAAAAATTGTTTTATCGTGAAATGTTGTTCAGTGATGAAGCACATTTTTGGCTCTCTCTCTCCCACAAACTTTGACACTTGCTTGGAAAAATTGCCGAGTGTGTATCTGGACATACGTTAATAAACAAAACTGCTGTATTTGGGCTGATGAGCAACGCGAAGAGTACCAAGAGCTATCATTACATCCATTAAAAACAACGGTATGGTGTGGTTTATGGGATGGTGGAATCATTGGTCCATATTGCTTCAAAAATGAGGAAAATCAGAATGTTACCGTCAATGGTAACCGTTATTGCACCATGTTAACGAACTATGGACTTCCTGAAATTCAAGTGCATGATCAAGCGGCGCCAGCGGGTGAAACAAAGACCATGTTGAGAAATCATTTTGGTGAGTTCTACATTTCACGGTAAATTGGCCACCTAGATCGCGAGATATCACACCGTTGGACTATTTTCTCTGGAGATATTTAAAGTCTGAGTTCTTCAGGAATAAGCCAGCTAAGATTGACGCTTTGGAAGCCAATATTATTCGTGTTATTCGCGAGATAGCAGTCGCTATGCTCGAACTAGTAGCCCAAAATTGGACCTTCGACCACCTCAGACGTAGTCATTGCCAATATTTACATGATATCATTTCCAAACAATTCAATTTTAAGTTCACTTTCAAATTTATGTGTTTTATTTTACAATATAAATCAAACCTCTCGATAAATCACCCACTAGAGATATGGTTGAATTGTAGGAATGTATTGCTGACAATGTAGGATTCCTGTTCTATAGGTCATTCCAAGAAACATTGCCGAAGACACCATAGCTCAAAAATGAATTTGGAGCACCCGGACCTTTCAAAATAGGTATTTTAATACCTATTTTATACCAATTACACTATGCAACAAATTGTTTGTCAATGCATATCATTTTCTGCTGTAATATGTAGTCCTAAACACAAAAAAATTCCAAATGAAGATTTATGATAAATGTTTTTTTAAAAAAAATCTAGAATTCTCTTTTTCATGGAAGGTGCCTTTAGTATTTGGACCATATTTTTTTTAAGTATATGCTTGATAAACCGGGATACACGTTAATTTAAAGGATATTCTGAGGACTACAGATTTTAACCACGACACTTTCACGTGGAAACAGAAGTTTAGTAACTGTCGTAAGCTAACCTAACTGCCGTTATTACAATTAGAAAAATATTGATTTTTTCAAAATATCGTCTTTCGCTGGCACGAAAAAAACATAAACCAGTAAGGAAAGACAGAAAGTCGGGCGGGGCCGACTATACAATGACCTACACCTCCCTAACAATGCGAAAATGTACATTGCGATAAGATTTTGGCAGTGTCCATACATGTAATAAGAAAACTCTCTCCGCCGAATTTCGTACTGATCCGACGATAAAACACGGTTTCTACAGCTCTTACATGTCTAATCGGGTGTAACATATATATGGGGAATATATATAAATCTGAACCGATTTTCCCCGAATTTGGCAGTGTTCATTCATGTAATTAGAGAACTCTCTCTCCAAGATTTCGTACTGATCCGATATAAAATACAGTTTCTCAGCGCTTACATGTCAAATCGGGGTAACATATATATGGGGGCTATATCTAAATCTGAACCGATTTTCCCCAAATTTTGTATTGTCTCTAAGTGTGTCATAAGACTACTCTCTGTCAATTTTTGTACAAATCGGTTCAAAAATGTTGCTTATACAGTGCATATATGCCAAATCGGAGGTACATATGTATATAGGGGAGCTATATGTAAATCTGAACCGATTTTAACCAAATTCAATAGGGATCGTTCTTGGGCCTAAAGAAAGATATGAGCAAAGTTTGGTTGAGATCGGACCATAATTGCGACCTTGACTACAAGAATACATCTACAGACAGACGGACATAGCTTATAACTTTGATTCCAGTCCATACAATACTTGATATTTTGTGGAGTGTAATGTCTTTACAATACCTATAGTCCCGTGCAAAATGGACGTTATTACCACGCCCTTTTTGGTACCTCCCATACAAATGGACCATTTTGCACAAAAACTTAACGGCTTATAACTTCGATCGTGCATGTAGAAACACTTGAAATATTGTACGGGGTTTTATAGTACCTATAGTAATTAAAAAATGGGCGTTATTGCCACGCCCCTTTTGGTACCTCCCAAACAAAATTGCCAAAATAAAATATATGAAAAATTATTTTTTTGAATTTTTTTTTATTTTTATAATGACTTTTTGCAAATAGTCAACTTTTTTCTAATTTTATGGTCTTTTCGGGCAGCAAAAAAAGATTTTTTTGAAAAAATAAAATCTAATTTTTTGTAATTGTTTTATCGACAGTTACTAAACTTCCGTTTCTACGTGGAAATCATGTTTTCAGCATTTCAAGCCCTCAATTTCCTTTAATTTAACATCAAAAATTTAAATTAAAAAAAAACTTTAACATACGAGGGTTGCTATATATATTTCTGGCCTAGGCAACACTAAGTGACGCGCTTCCCCACTGATCAAATACCGAGTTTAAACTGATGAGGGAAGAATTGAAGGTAACTATGGGTGTGATAACTAGACATAACACCCTTGACAAACACATGTTAAGAATCGGCATCAAAAAAGGTGAGATATGTAGATGGTTAAAAAAAGTAAAGCAAAAGAAGTAAAAAGATACTCGTCTCTTTTTCTTTTCAGACTCCGAAAAAAGAATTTCTCTATTTTTAAGCGATGTCACTCCCATGAAACGGAACCCGGCCATATATGCTTCGGTCACGGAGGATTCTGATAAAAATATTCATTCTAAATTGGTGTAGTAATGTTTCAGAAATTACATATTCTTTGAAGATCCGGGTCCAATCCCGACAATTTGGCACTACCAATGAAGTACTACACTTACACTCAACAATTTCATGAAGCTCATAAAAATGGTTCCAAGATATGTCTTTTTCATAAATGTTGTCATGTGAGCGATACGCACTGGTCCAATCCCGTCTATTAGACTCGTTCGTGTGCGATGCCTAATGGGTTTACCCCATAAGTTAGGTCATGGGAGTATGACACCACAGCTTGCCTCATGATTACCCCATACAACCTAAACCACAATTGTAGATGACGTTGCTTTTATATTTAGCAGAGAGAGGCGGCAGAAAGTGCTCTCTGCCTCTATCCTACAAACTTTGACACTTGCTTGATAAAAATTGACCATGTGAATTGGCACAAATAATTTGTTTCCTATCTCGTCTAGTTTTCGAGATATTACAAAAATTCTTATAATTTGGTTATTTTTTAATGTAATGGCATAGATATGCATGAGAATCATACAAACACTTTTGGGAACCCTATGGAATAAAAAGTGTGTAACTCTTAAGTCCCGTTTTTGCTCAAAAAAAAATATCAGCTATTTTTCGCATAGAAGCCATGCGAACTTTAACGTTCGACATCGTGGGTCAGGAGGTTACATATATTTGCGCTGAACAGTGGGTACAGTCATAAGAATTTCAATACCTTTTTATGTCGTCACCCTACTGTTTTAAGTTGTATTTCACAGTGCAGACATGATACAATAATTGTAAAGGTAGTCTCAAGCTAACAGCTGATTACAATATTTTTATTTTGGCGTGTTTGACAGCATTTTGGTTGTCAATCTCATTGTTTACATTCCAAGTGTTTGTTTACATTTTTTGACAGCAGTGGAGAGCGAAAAAAGGAAACGTATGAGTTTAAATTGAAATGGAAAAAAGTAATAGGAAGTAAAAAAAATAAGACTGAGTGAAAAAATATAATATAAAGTGGAGAAAACAATAAAAAATTATTGTTGTTTTAAAATTATATTGTGTGTTTGTTTTTATTTTAAAAAATTAATACTTTTCTAATAAGAAAAAATGCGCAAGTGTCGCATTTGTGACAAACGTGATGACCATGTCGTTTTTCAAAATACCGAAAGATGGAGAGCTCCGATGGAAGTGGTGTCAGGCTAGTGGTATTGCATTAGAAAGCGGTCAGTTCATCTGCGACGATCATTTTTTGCCCTCGGATATTGTAAGAGGAGCAAAAAAGAGCGTGCTATTGACTAATGCAATACCATTTGTTGTGTCTGATCTGTGTCAAACGCCACCTCTAGAGTAAGTAACTCCAGTATTGGAAGCAATGAATATTTATGTCCTTTTTCTAATTTAGTGTCAGTTTTCCATCGATAGCTCCGACATTAATTTTAATGACGAGATGGATATGTCCTTTGGGTTAGTAAGAAACATATCAGTATAAATAAATTTTTTAAATTTTTATTTACAAATCTTTTTCTAGTATTCTTCCTGAAAATCCCTTGGAATACACAGATATGCGAACAGAAACAGAGTAAGATTATAAAATTAAATACTTCCTTCATCACTCTATGGCGGCACATATTGTACATTCGTTATTAAATATCAATTACGGCTTTAATTTTCTAATAAATATTAATATTGACCACAGTTGCTCGTTCATTAAATTTATTTTATTGTATATGTATACTATTTAACACTACCTCTAGATGCATCGATTTTGAAGACACTGTAGAACTCGTAGACAATGAGACACAGACAGAGTAAGTTTTCAAAATCGTAATTTAAAACCATTTTGTACATAAAAATTTAAACTCCGCCTAGACACATTACAATTTATTCGGAAATGCAGAGACAAGCGTCAGGGAACAAAAAATTAATTAGAAAACTTCAAATGGAAGTCGAGGATTTGAAAATCCATCTGGAACAAGCAAACCGAGTAGTTACTTGTATGCGTTCTGTATTCACGGAAGGGCAAGTCCGAAAAATAATGTCCCCGTCACGTTGCTTAGGCTGTTGAATGGTTTGCATGGTTTCTCCTGTGGCCGTCGTTTCTCTATTTACACTCGATAAGGGGGAGGAGAACCGTTGTCTTTAGTACTCGTTGTTTTCTTGCAAACAATTCCTTTTCGTTGCCTTTGTGGTTTTTGCATTGCTGTAGCCCAAGATTCCAAATTCTTGGCGAAGAATTTAGCTGCTACTGCAACTGCCACATCACATCTCAAACTACTGCACTTTTTACGTCTTCTCTTCGATGAGGTACCTTGGCCAGTACCATAACAAAAATCTAAATCGAGATTTTATGAGATTTTTATTTTTCTTCACTAACTTTTGTTATTTAACAAACAAAATTCCGAGTTTGTTGTTGAATTGTTGTTGTTGTGCTCACTCTGTCACTGACGTCTATCTGTCAGTTCAATTTGACAACCAAAATGGCAAAAATACGCAGGGTTGTACCGGACTTTTTGTTGTTGGGCTTATGAGACTACCTTTACAATTATTGTATCATGAGTGCAGAGCAGAATCAAGTGGTCTTGAATCAGTTTCAAATGACTTGCTGTTATTTCAAGCAGTGCAAAACATTCACAACAAAACGTTCAAGTAGTGACTGCAGAGAAACGATTTGGAAGTAGAACGTACAACTCCAACAAAAAGAGAACCCAAAACTACAGAACAAGCAAACCGCAATAACCAATCACATACTGCATTGAGATCAGCGAGAGTTGATAATTGAATGCTTGTGTGTGTTTATTCAAGCCTAATAGAACATTTATTATGTTCTACATGTTATACATTGTGTTATAATGTTATACGTGTGTTTTTGGGGCAGATGTAACTATGTACGTAACAAATTAATTAATTGTTTTCTTTTTTGCTCGTAAAATTAAATAAAACGCTAACTTAAAAACAGTGTTTTTAATTACACTTTTTATTTTATTAAATGTAACCTAAAAATAACTTCTATACTATATTTCTAAATAGTTTACATACATACATGTTATTAAATAATACAAAAAAATATTCATGTTTTAAGTTATGACATCGGTAATTTTTTTATATACATATTTCTACGTCATTTGGAATACTAATTAATTTTTTGTAGTCAATATTTTCGTGTAAAAACATTATTTGGTTTATTTTTGTACCGTTGCTTCCAATGTTACACCTTTTTTCTGAAATAAGACAACGAGCCTGCGAAAATACTCTTTCTGAGGGAGCACTTGTTGCTGGAGACGACAATATCTTGCAACTTAATTTATATAGCAAAGGGTAATCATGTTTATGTAAGTCCCACCATTTTAAAACATCAAATTCTTGTTCAAATCTAACATTAGTATTTTCATATGAAGAAATTTCGCACTCTGTAGATTGAGTAGTAATTTCTGTTTCATCAACAAAATCCATAAAAGCTTCTTCCGCAGTGCTTAACGAAGTTTGTTGAGGTGATCCTACACGCTGAAAAAAAATGGCTTCTGTAGTATATTGTCCCAAACATATTCGGCTTGAAAAATATATATGTTTGGGGTAGACTCTAAGCATGTAATATTTGGTACACACAAAAATTGTGTATTTGGGAAGATGTTGTTCTAAACAAATATTTGTTTACATTCCAATATGTTTTTATTTGGGACCATTATTTCCGAAACAAATATTTATTTGCATTTAAGTATTCATAAAATACATAAATTGTCTCAAATTTTTCAGTAATTCAAAGTTAAATTTTTAGAAATTTTTAATGTTCGTAAAAAATAATAATTGAAATCATATAATCTTGGATCAGTATAAAGTACTTAGAGGATTGACGACTAATGATGGCTTGGAATACTCAGAAATTTGAAATGATTGATTTAAAACAGAAGGTAATGCTGCATATGGTATCATAACTGGGAGGTACAATTCGAAACCCAAGAAAAATTTAAACTGAAATATGAAAAACTCAGCAAAAGTTTTGGAAATATTTTTTAAATAAAATATATTTGGAAAAATTCCTAAATAATAATTTTATTTGTATTTAAACACATATTTTATTTGAGAAATTTAGTTTGCAAATATAATTTGTTGTAATATATTAATATATGCGTTCCAAATATATTTTATTGATTTTCAAATAAAATTTATTTGCTAAGAAATATTTAATATTTAAAAATTTGTGTTCCAAATATATTTTCTTTCGATTCAAACATATCAAAAAAGGCGATTTTGCCCCGTGTAAATATATTAATAATTTAGCTTTTAGCTTTTTAGTCAACTCATGGTCTGTTGAGCTACTGATGCATTTCTTTTTTAAATGATGTGCATAAATACATACTAAGTGTATGGTGGGCATTTTGTCTCCTTCGAGCTTTTTAAAGGCCTCTTCAAATGGCTCCAAAACCATGATTACTTCTCGTATGTGGCTTAGTTGAACATTATTTATTCTATTCAATTCGTTCTTTTCTTGAAGGCGTTGTATAATTTCCGACCAATTTTTCTCGATTGATAAGAACATATTATAGATTGAATTCCACCGAGATGGTGTATACGATTTTAACGTAGTATGAAAAGTAGAATTGACCCCGTTTACTTTGAAATACTTCACTAATTTTTTGCACGAACGACGCAAGTCATTAACGGTTTCAAGTTCTTCCATTGCATTCTGTACAACGTTATGAAGTAAGTGAGCAATACAAAATATATGATTATAAGGACGAAATGCTGCAACCATGTTCGAACCCCTGTCAGTTACAATAATTGCTTTATCGTCCAATCCTATGCCAAAATCTGACAACAATTTAGACACGCGAAATAATATTCTATCATCTAAAAGAGTAAAGTAAAATTGGAGGGGGTGGGGGTTTTGGAATTACTAATAATTACGTGTGCATTTTTGTCCTTCCATTGACATGAATCCCAGTAGTTTCTGGTCTAGTTTTCCTCCTTTTATGAAGTGAATGGTAACAGCCAGGTATCTTCTTCTCAGATAATTATCGGTCCATAGGTCTGAAGTCAATCCGTAACCAATATTTTTGATAGGCTCTATTTCGTTCTGTAGTATTTGGAGGTATGTTGAGTACAGCTTAGCTATATTATTGGATATAGTTGTTGGGTGTGGCATAAGAGACTTAATGCATATATTTTCTCCGAATCGTGCCCCTATCTGAATGCAATGCTGCATAAGTCCGTGTAACCCTGTGTCATTCCCTATTTGGAATGGCCTGCAGTAAATTTAACCAATATCTATCCAAAGTACAAAAATTAAAACAACAAATTTTATAAAAATGTTCTTCTAATAAAAAAAACAATCCTGGTTTAATTAGCTTGATTTGCAGTAACTTCATTGATACTCCAAAAACAAAAATAATGCTGCAAAAAAAAAGGACTTGGGACTAGGGTTTTTAGCTATCCACATTTAACGTAAAATGGCAAAAAAATTTAAGTGCACTTTTCGTCCATGAGCTGTTTTCTAATTTAATACTTACATTATTTGATTCCATTTGTATATATTTCCTTGATTCTTAAAAAGAGCGAACTGTTCATCACAAAAGCGAGCACTAACTAATCGCAGTTTTGCTTTCTCTTTTTTGCTTTAAAAATGCAGTATAACAGAGCAAATGTTTTGCATGCTTGTAACGGTAAATAGAACATGCGTACATAACAAAAGCACTAGAACATTGTTGTCGTTTTGGTTCGCTTGTGGACTGTCGCTTTTTTGAGGAATAACACAACAAAACACAGAGTGGAAAGTGATCAAGCTGTCGGCTGTTTTGTTTTGGTTTTGCGGTTGTTATGTTTCGCAGTGCTTGTGCAGTACATATTGCTTGTAAGTACTGCACACATTTTAAAATATTTTGCTTGGTATGAATTCAAGCCTACTTGTTCTGGTCTTTATTTCACACATGTCCACTTATGATAAAAATCCACGTGTTCCGCATAGAGGAAGTTTGGATTGGAGGATTATAATATCTTCACGAGAAAAAACACTGTATAATAGAGTGGCGTCAAAGAAAAAGTTCGCGTTGATCAAAGCTTATATGAACATTTTGTTTGTTTTATGTATATTAGCAAAATATTTCGTTTCTGCTAACGCGAAGTTAGGGGCTATTTGCGGTTTAAATAACCTCTAAAAATCAGGGTTTCCCTTAATGAAGTTGTCAATTTTTATTACTTTTAGGAATTTACCACTGGACATTAAAATCTGGACCATTATTTATAGGGCGACGTAACTTCCATTAAAAAAATTGCAGTGTAGTCACTTTTTTCTCGATTTTATTGCAATTTTTAGTGCATTTTTTTAAAAATCCGAAACAATTTCCACAATTTTGGTCCGATTTTCACTTTTCATGGCTTGTTATAGAACTGCATGATTCTATACGCATTATTGCAACCTCAAAATGCGTTCTCCAGAGCGTCAAGAAGTGACATCGGTAGAGACCTTTAGATGGGAATATACCATAACATGGACAAATGTAACCCATTTTTACTAGGACGTCGGCCAGATCAATTGAAAATTTCGTCCTCCTGAGCGTCAAGATGTTACATCTGTGGGGACCTTTAGATGGGGGATATACAAAAACATGGACAAATGTTCCCCATTTTACTAAGGACGTTTAGGTCTTATAAATAAATAAATTCTTAAATTTTAGCTAGATCAATAGAAAAATATGATCCCTAAGGCCCCAAAAAAAAAGCGACACTATAGGTATATGGGACGGCGGAATGATTTTTATGAATATGGGCCCCAAAAAATAACATCAAACAACAACAATGTTATTTGGGGCTTAATTAAATTTTTTGTGTGCTTTTTTTTGGGGTTTACTTTCATTGCTTGTCTGCTTTTTGGGGCTTATTTTCATCTATTAATTTAGAAACAGGAGAGGCTATGCATAAAAGATTTGCTCCACGTTGCCTACTTTGGATCCTGTCCATAGGAGAAAGTCGCACAAGAAAAGATTTATAATTAGAAAATAGGTTTGTATACGTGTATTATTGCGTACTCCCCAGATTGACGAAGAGAAAATTTCTTAATTTTTTGGGGGTTTATTTTCATTTCATGCTGTTTTCTTGTTTGGGGTGTAATTTCATAAATCAGTTTTTGTAACGAAAATAGGCCCAAATTTGGGGCACAATTTCATTTTCAATTTGGGGTATTTACTTGGGGCCCAACTTCCGGCCGCCATATGGGACCTTTATTTGGGGGCTACACCAAAACATGGAGGGATGTGCCCCATTTTTATTAAGGACGATTAGGTCCAATATAAAGAGCAAATTTTAAAATTTTAGCCAGATCAATTGAAAAATCAACTCTAGATTGTCAAGAAGTGACATCGGTGGGAACCTTTATATGGAGGCTATATAAAAACAAGGACCGATATACCATATTTTCAATATGAATTGTCCCTAGTTTTCCAAACGCCTTTGTACAAATTTTCGTAAAGATGGCTTCATGTATGTGACCTGCACTTTGATCAAAAAAATACATGAGACTGACGGAAGTTGCTAAATCGATACAAAATATAACAAGTAAAAGCGTTAAGTTCGGCCATGCCGAATCTTATATACCCTCCACCATGGATCGCACGTGAATGATTACGGGTACTAATAAACTCATTATATCAAATTTCAACCAAATTCGTTGAAATTTGTGGTTTTTGTGGCGTTAAGAAGTCAAATCTAGAGGGACCTTTGTATGGGGACACTTGCTGTTTGCATAGACAATGAGGGCGCATTTAACAATGTACAGACCGATACACTTATCCAGTCCTTAGACGAGTTTCAGGTTGACCGGGCGCTGAAAAACTGGATCAACAATATGCTAAGGAATAGGTGGATTATTTGTGGGTCATATGACGTAAAAATTAGAGACAAGGTAAATCGTGGTATACCTCAGGGGGGCATTTTATCGCCTCTTCTATGGGTTACGACGATACACAGTCTCCTAAAAGCCCTCACCAATGAAGGACTTAAACCAGCCTGTTATGCAGACGACGTTGTAATACTTCTAAGGGGCTTTCATCCAAATCTATTATGCAGAAGAGCTGAAGAGGCACTTAACATAGCATATAACTGGGCACAACCAAGGGGATTAAATGTTAACCCAGACAAAACAGAAATATGTCTATTTACAAGGAAAACGAAGATCCCACGTTTTACCCCGACTCGATTCCTGAATAAGACAATTGCTATAACTAAAAAGGTAAAATACTTGGGAGTAATCTTCGATCAGAAACTGTACTGGAAAGATCATCTTGAAGAAAGAGTTACAAAGGCACGCCTCTGTAGTGTGGTGGACATCAATGGACAAGAAGTGCAACGTAATACCTTTGCAAAAAATTCAACGTATGTGCTGTCTAGGCATAAGCGGGGCATTTAGAACTACACCAACAAAAGCGTTGGAGACTATACTGCACATCCAACCAATAGACATCCGTATAAAGTATGAGGCAGCCCTCACAGCAAGACGTCTACAAGTGATGGGTGAATGGATAAATCGAGACCACAAGTCGTACCATTAGAAGATTTTAGAATATCTAGTTGGTCACATTCAAACGCCAGAAATCTCGGACCGCATTCCTGAAGTGCGGCTTACAGCTACCTGTGATACGTTTGTGCCAGACAGACGCTCCTGGGAAAATGGAACTTTGGCCCATGTGCCAGTGGGAACCAGCTGCTACACGGATGGGTCCAAGCGAGGAGGAAGGACGGGTCTGGGACTTTTTATTGATGAACCAGAAGTCGAACTTCACTTCCGCCTCCCTGACCATAACACGGTATTTCAAGCAGAAGTTCGAGCAATCACGGAGTGTGTGCACTGGCTCAGTAACACGACAAAGCCTAAATATGCCAACATCTTCACAGATAGCCAAATGGCGATTCAAGCAATAACATCGGAAAGGGTCAAATCCAAAACTGTGTTGGGCTGTAAAAGAACGATAAATGATTACTCAGCCCATGGTCAATTGCGTATTTGCTGGGTACCAGGACACAACGGAGTGATTGGAAATGAACGGGCAAACAACTTGGCTTCAAAGGGCAGAGAACTTCGAGTAATAAACTTGAAAAATTGGAAACCTTTCGAAGCCACGAAAAATGATTTGAGGCACTGGGCAGTGATGGCTCATAAAACTGTGTGGAATAGCGCAACAGTAGGAGCAACTGCAAAGATGATGAGTGTTATAACGGGACACTCAAGCTTACAAGCACATCTTCATCGCATAGGACTATCAGGAAACGACGAATGCAGGGCATGCAGAGAAAACATCGAAACGATGGAACATTTTCTGTGTCACTGCCCGGCTTTCACACATGCCAGATCCCAACATTTCGGGTCCGACATATTACCAGACTTGACTCATCTCAGAGAATATGACTGGAAGACACTGAGAAAATTCGTGTCTAGTAGCGATTTTCTGTAACTCGTGAGGTATAAAAAGATCATAAATAAGGAGCGCACAACAGGCCGAACCACTGGCCTAAGTGTATGTCCATGGACATGAGACGTTTAAACGTCTCCTCTCTTCAACCTAACCTAACTAACCTTGTATGGGGGCTATATTAAAACATGGACTTATGACTACCGTTGCTCGTGTGAAGGATACCGGGTAAAAATAAACCCCAGTTACCAACTTTTAGTTGACATTTGTGGTCTCTATGACGTTATGAAGTCAAATCGGGGAGATGCCATATATGGGGGCTATATCCAAAATTGGACCGATATTGCCCATTTGCAATCCCAACAAACCTGTAGATATAAGAAGTATATGCACCAAATTTCAGCCACCTAGCTCAAGTATTATAGATTGTAGCGTCATTACAACAGACGGACGGGCGGACACGTCTAAATCGTCTTAAAATTTTACGACGAGTAATAATATATTAAAGTATATATATTATTACTCGTCGTAAAATCAGATCAATATTTACTGGTGTTACAAACGGGGTGACAAAATGAATATACCCCCATCCTTTGGTGGAGGGTATAATAAACTATGGGAATATCTCTTTCTTTTTGGGCGCTACAAAAAATGCACAAAGTCATAATACTATGTACCAAAGCCTAGTGTCGGGTATAACAACAAGAGTAAACATCAACAGGTGGAATCTGTTTGATGGTCGATGCTTATGGAGTACTCCAGTCTTGCGTTGACTGTGAATGTTTAAATGAAAGTTTCTACTTCTTCAATTAAAGTTTAATGCAAAAACTATCTACACCCAGAAATTTGATTTGGAATACATTCAAGGTAGAAAGAATTTCGTAAACACGCATTCATGGCAATGTATAACAAATTATTGCATTTTACCTTTATTAAACTCTGCAAATACTTCTGTTATGCTTCCAGCAAATATTTTCTCTTATGTCCACTGTTCATTTTTTAATTTTACACAAAAACAGAGAAATATTTTATTTAGAAAACATAAATGTTTTGTAAATTTTACGGAAATGCCGCATTTAGTCGGATATTAACACTTTATTTACTTCTAATTGGAAACTTTAATGAGGGGTCACCATGAACGAATTTGCGCGGCGACTGCTTCTTCTTTGTTTATGCTGTTTGCCGTTAATTTGACATTGGCAGAGTTGCCGTCTATTGTTTGGGAAGAATAATGACTAGTCATGATTAGTGTTGGGCATTATCGTTCACTGAACGGACCGGTCCTTTTCGTTCCGTTCCGGTAAAGGAACTCGTTCAGTCTTTTCGTTCCATCGTTCCTTTTGGCTCCTTCGTTCAAATGACATTCATTCGGTTAAACATCACAACAGCTGTTTGTTTACTCGTTCAGTCTTCTTTTATGAACGTGATAAAAACAATTTTGCCAGACAAGGAAATTAAAAATATATTTTTAATTTATTTAATTATGTTCTGCTGATTTTATTTAAATAACAATTGTTAAACGCATGTGATGTGTATGTAGTGTGGCAATTCTGGGCACCACAGTGAAAAAGACTGATCAAGGCAAACAAATTAATACCTCCGAACGACACCAGCATTTAATATTGTTATAAATTTAGTGTGACAGCACTAGAGAAATCATTGTTCGGCAAATTTGGCAACAATTAAACAGCTGTTCGAAAGAGAAGAATGGTAAAATGAACGAGCGAATAAACGAAAGATGAATAACAGCAAAAGATCCGAAGTGAACGATGGAACTAAAAGAACAACATAGCAGGAACCAGTTCCAATCGTTCCTTCAAGGGAATCGTTCAATTGAACGAGTTCGTTCCGGAACGACCCAACTCTAGGCATGATACAATTACAAGGTATTGATATCTTAATTATTTTTAAGCATTCTTTAAGGTAAGTACACACATTGCCGGAAAAATGCAACCCTGTGAATTTACACCGTGTGAACACACAATTTTTGTTTTGCAACGTTAGCAGAAAAGTCATTGCGAGATAATTTGCAGATTGTCATATGTGCGAAGTTTATGCATGTGACAACGGCGCCATTGCCAGAAAAAACATTTTATTTGCAACACTGTCTATAATGTATTTTTATTGGAAATCCTGAATATAAATATTTACAAAATATATTGTAAATATATGAAATTGTAATGTTTTCTTGCAATCGTCTGAACTGTCAATTCACCTTTGCCTAACAATCTGTCATTGTCCATATATTTGCAGCACTTTAACAGGGTTGATAACGTTTGCCGATCTGGCAATCGTCTATACTCAGCTTTAGTTCTAAATCACACGAGGCAATTTTTTCCAAGCAAGTGTCAAAGTTCGTCGGAGAGAGGAAGGCGGAAACATAAACACTCAAACTACTAGATGGTCCTTCGCTACCTTAAGCAAATTTCTCGAGTTACGAACGATTAAATTTTTGACATTAGTAGTTAAGAGAAGAAAGAGCACAAATTTGTTTTTATTTTTTATACATATTTTTGGCATTTTTCCTCAAACATTTCACTTTACAATCACAATTGGAGCAAACACAATTGATTTTTAAAATAAAATAGCAAAAAACACATCTTTAAATCGGCAAATTAAATCTTGAGAGCTAACAAGAGAGTGCCAAAATATCTCGAAGAGAGCAAAACAACTGTCAAAAATTTAATCGTTCGTAACTGTCACTTTTTAAAGAGTTCGACGGACCATCTATTAGTTTGAGTGTTTATGGGCGGAAAGAGCTCTCTGCCTCTCTCTCCTACAAACATTGACACTTGCTTGGAAAAAATTGCCTCGTGTGATTTATGGCTTTAAGGGTGTCTCTTAAATACTAGTGAATGCGTCAGCGTCTGTCAAAAAAACGCATGATGGATAATTTTTAACGCGCGCTGTACCGAAATACGGAGTAAACAAAAACAGCTGATTTTTCATTCCCATTTCAGAAAAATTTTGTTTTTCTACATATGGAGTGGATATTCAGAGCAATATACATATTATGGATGATTTATATGTTTTGAAAATATTCTGGACAAACCACAAAGAAGAGGAAATAGAAATTTACTCCAAAACCAGGTGGCATTCGTATTTTAAACTTTTTCAGACAGAGTAATTAATTTTTCTTCGCCTTATCAACTTTCTAACTAAGTTTTCGTACGGAAAGATTGTACACTCAAAGAATTTTGTGAGTATCATTAGCAAAAATGTTTGTTGTTTCAACAGTCTGTGTCTGCTGAAAAAGGGAAAGCAGACTTCGTCTGTTATTTTAGCAACCCTATGGTTGTTATTTTAGCACATAAATTTGCCTGCTACTGCAGCAAACTAGAACAGTCATTTTAGCAAACAATTTTGCTATTATTTAACAGAAAAAAGCGGCTGGGAGAAAAAACATTTTTTGTTATTCTAGCATACGTTTCCTTCTTTTTTATTTTAATAAAAGAAATACAAATTTTATATTTTCCTGATATTTGAGAAGAGTATATCAACCAGGACTCCAACCTGAAGTTATTCAGCCCATGTATTGATAAGGGTTTCGAACTGTGAAATCTGTATGTATGCTTGATCTAAAAATATAAATGAAAAATAAATCATTTAATAAAATTGAATAGCAATATGAGTATCTACAAACAATACTTACCGGTCACTGGCATTAACAATTATCTTTTTTTTTTGTCCGAAGGATAAATATAAAGAACATAAATCGTACGACATCGACGCTAACTCTGTCAATATTGGCCAATGTGTTGGGTTTACCCTATAGATACGGTATCTAATTGTACATGTCCAGAGCCATATCATTGGGTAAAATGATCTTATCCATGGATTACATCCAAATTAGACTAACTTATCCTGAGTGTTTTGGAGCCAAAAGGTTGCTTCGTGATTCGGATATTAGCGACCATCGTTGGAACATATAGACTAAATAATCAATGTTGCCATTTCGGTAAACAAATCACAAAATGGAAAAAAAAAATCTTACGAGTTGTTGCAGGTATTATCATTAGGGTCACACTTCCAAGAGTTGTATGCGATTTGGAAAAGTAGACAAGGAAATAAATGGTTAGTCCATCCATGACACAAGTTATCTGAATTTATACATTGTACTTGCTACGAAATTTCAGATCATCTTTTATACCCGTATTTTAATAGGACACTGCTTGGTGAGAATCTTGAAAACAAACAGAAATAAGTCTTATAATCATAGTACATTTAATTTTCAATTTGTGTACGCTTACCTGTTGCGTCTTGATTAATTGATAACATGGTCCTTTATGTGCATTTGTGTACGCTTGATCAAAAAATATAAATCATTTAGAAAATTAAATAGGAGCATCTACACACAATACTTACCGGTCACTGGCATTGTAACTATCTTCTTTTTGTCCGAATGATAACAATAAAGAACATACATCGTACGACCTTTGCTTATATTTGATGTTCTCCAAGACCGTATGATGATCAGTGACTCCTACGCGTTAGCCAATTGGGTTCAGCCTATATACACGGTAATTGTACATGTCCAGAGCCATAGAGTTTGCTGAGAATCATGAAACCAACCAGAACCGTTTACTTATTAAAATTATTTGCATTATCTTCGCGGAATGCTTTTTTAATGCGAATTAACAAACAGAACGAAAATTTCAATCCAATTCAATTTGTTCGGCGTAAAATATTTTATTCTTCAAAGGGTGTTACTAAATAGCCGGCGTCGGCGCACGATGTCTGTCAAAGAGGCAATCTTGAATGCTAGTGAAAGCGTATTACGTCTGTCAATATTTTTTGATAAGCGAAATAAACATTTTATATGAGATTTTGTCATCTGCACAAATATGAATATATGTGTAACTTATCGCAAGCACATTTTAATGGAAAAAATTGGTTTCAGTGGTAAGGAATATAAATTAAACGCCGCTTTTTTAATTTTCTTTTTTCCGTCATAAAGCATGTCTATGTGCCGATTCACACGGGGCAATTCGGTGTTTGTTGGAAACAAAGGCAGCAAAGTGCGAATGAAAAACACAAAACGGATTGCCAGTACAAGAAACTACTTTCCCCATTGTCCAGATTCACACTCGGCAACTTTTCCAAGCAAGTGTCAAAGTTTGTAGGAGAGAGCTCTTTCCGCCCGCCTCTCTCTCCATCAAACTTTGACACTTGCTTGGAAAAAGTTGCCGAGTGTGAATCTGAACATTATCTTCCGTATGCCTCTATGTCCAGATTCACACCCGGCAACTTTTTCCAAGCAAGTGTCAAAGTTTGACAGAGAGAGACGCCGAATTACCGGGTGTGTTGAGGTGTCTATGTTTGTCCCAATTTACACGAGGCAATTTTATCAGCGGTTTAATGGTGTTTGTAGGGGAGGCAGTTGGTTCAATCTCGTACTCGATTGAACGTTTTGTTTTTTATTCGAACTTTGAAACAACAACAATACACACAGGAATAGCCGTGGAAACCGTATAAAAATCGTCTTTGCACAGAATGATAAAATCTTGCGAAATTTTCTCTTAATACTCACCCTAAGTCTTTAGGAATTCTCTCGTTTTTTAACTTTTTTGCATACACAATACTTAGTCCTAGATCACACGAGGCAATTTCTTCCAAGCGGAAAGTGCTCTGTATCTTTCCTACAAACTTTGACACTTGCTTGAAATAAAATTGCCTTGTGTGAATCAGACTTTATAAACATTTTTACAAATCGCACATAAAATATTAATGTTTAGCTTTGGTTTCATTAAAATATACAAATTAGAAACTAAAATCTAAACACAAGAGATTAATTTTAATTGTATGTCCGGAACTAAGATTTTGAAGTCGTCAAATCATATTCGTTATCGATTTGTTTTAATCGACTCATATTTCCAATATTTTTAAAATCCAATGAAAAAATAAAAATATTGAGAACCGTAACTCGAAAACAGATATCGCCGAATAATTATTTATTTTTTTTTTTTAAATATACTTTTCTTATCTCACGAATGACCTTAACCTTTTTGATTTTCAGTGGTAGTTAAACTTTATCATGTAAATTATTGCAACTTTTGTCTTATTTTCACATATTTTGATTAACAGCAAAAATTTTCAGCAAACTGCAAATTTTTCAGCAGTGCGTTTGCTAATGCAAAACTGCAAACTTTTTGCTATTACAGCAGAAAATGTGCTGTATTAGCAGAAAAAATGGTTGCTAAAAATTAGCAGACGTTGTTTGTTATTAACAGCAAACAAATTTTTTTGGGTGTAGAAACTGGACAGCACTGAAGCAATTTGATAGTTTGCATTTGAGCAGTATTATTGTGTATACACGCCAATGACAAGGTTTTTTAACTAAAAAATTTCCATAGCATTGTAGTTATATGTTTTAATTTGTTTGTTATGCAAGATGCTGTTTTTCATTAGAGAAGAACGGAAATATTAGTACTCGTGGAGTATCTAAAGATGTTGATTTTGTCCACCGAAGTCAAATTATGTTTCTTAAACTCTTTATTGGTTGTGCAAAATGTAAAGACCTGTAATTCTCCTCCTGACTTTGTAAACGCCATCCAAATCTATCGAAGGTGTCGGTTCCTGGTGCCACTTGCCATGTTGGGACTAAATGGTGTTTTAATTCACATGGCAGTATCCCTATTAAATCAAATTCTATCTTATAATCATGCTTCAAAGTAGAGAATAGTTTATTTGCCAGTTTCAATTGATATTTCCAAATATCATCGTTGTACATGGAATTCAAATGCGTTACAGCATCGTAATGCTATGGAAATGAAAACTGTTCGTAACAAGCTCGCGTCTCATGCTTCATTGTAGGAAGAACAAACACCTGGACCAACGATTTTCTTGGGTTCAATCCGACCGGAATCAATGTGTTCTTGCACGGGGCAAAATCGACTTTTTTGATATGTTTGAATCGAAAGAAAATATATTTGGAACACATATTTTTAAATATTATATATTTCTGAGCAAATAAATTCTATTTGAAAATCAATAAAATATATTTGGAACGAATATATTAATATATTACAACAAAATATATTTGCAAACTAAATTTCTCAAATAAAGTATATGTTTAAGTACAAATAAAATTATTCTTTAGGAATTTCTCCAAATATATTTTATTTAAAAAATTATTTCAAATCTTGTGCTGACTTTTTCGAATTTCATTTTTAATTTTTTCTTGGTTCCTAATTGTACCTCCCAGTTATGATACCTTATGCAGCATTGACTTTTGTTTCAAATCAATCATTTTAAATTTAAGTATTCCAAGCCATCATTAGTTGTCAATCCACCGAAAAATTTATTTTGATCCAAAATTATAGAATTTCAGTTATTATTTATTATTTTTACGAACATTAAAAATTTCCAAAAAAAAATTATTTTGAATTACTGAGCAATATAACGCAATTTAGGTACTTTCTGAATACTTAAGTGCTAATTTTTAATTTGTTTCGAAAAATAATAGTCCCAAACAAAAAAAATTGGAGTAAACAAAGATTTGTTTAGAACAACATCTTCCCAAATATATAACCTTTGTGTGTACCAAATATTATATATTTAGAGTGTACCCTAAACATTTATATGTTTCAAGCCGAATATGTTTGGGACAATATACTACAGGAGCGATTTTTTTTCAGCGTGTGTAAATGGATCCCTTGCGTCCAAGCAGCATTAGATAGGGTCATAAAAAAAAGTTGCGTTTGTCACCCCCTAGATTTGAAGATTATTCGAAGACAATTTCAGAAAAAAAATTCATATTTTTTGTTGCACCCTACATACCGCCCTTTTAGTTTTCTTTATCCTGTGTTGCTATTTGAAGTCCGATCGTAATGGGATGCATATCGTTGTTCACGTTTTGAAAAGGGCTATATTTCGTCCAATGGCCATTTTTGACTCCGAGGTCAAATTCGATAATTGACCTCTGTTATCTCTTTTTCTACCCCCTTATTTGGACTTATTTTGAAACGATAATAAAGGCATTTAAAAATAATTAAACTTTCGTCTTTAAAGTATTCAGTTTTATTCATAAACAAAAAAGTTACATAGGGTTCAAAATTGTAAAATATATGCTGAGGTCAAATTCGACTCTCGTAGACACATGAATAACCCAATGCCACAAACACACAACGACTATGGCGGTTCTTTACAGCATCAACAAATTAAATTTGCGGGATTCTCTAACAAATTTTGAATCTTTTTTATGGAAGAATATAAGAATAAATTCCCATTCACCCTACACTCCACCAAAATAGTATTTTTTCCACTAATTCCTGATTTAATCTAGTATGATATTTTTGTATGAGACGTCGATGATCATCTCTTGACAACGACAACACTTCTTCCTTACTTCAGTTTTGAATCCGAAGTAAATATTTACTAGTGACTTCAGTTATTTGATTTTCAACCCCCGTAAATAACACTTATTTTGAAACACATGGGAAGGCATTTGTATGTAAGTTAAATATAGTGTTCAAACAAATTAATCATATCTATAACATTTTATTAATAATTCTCTATAACTTATTTGCTTATGAATACATTTAAAATTTGAATCAGCTATAAAAAAAATTTACTGATAGTTTTTTCGAATTTCTGTTTTTTTATGGAAATGTTGAACTTTTTCATTTAATAATGCAACACAAAATCATTCATATGACTACCAAGACTGGCTCGGCAGTACCTCATCCGCTCATCCCAATTTTTCAGCACATATTCTATTGCTTCGAGTCGAATCTCTTCAATGGCAACTTATGGTGATTTCGTTTATGAAAAATAATATCACTACATCATGTTGCTACATTTTAAAAATTCCCCCTGCACATACTGCTAATTTCGCATTTTGCATGCGAACAATCGAACAAAAATCGTGCGGTGAGTAAAACCCATTCCTACATTATAGCGCAACCATTTGATAGTGCATTAAACATGTACGCTTTTAATTAGGCTTGGTTCTGAAGTTTGGTTTTTGACGGTGCAACACTCCACATCGTGGACTGGGCTGAGTGTGAAAATAGATATTTTCGCATTTGCGGAGTGTAATAATTTTACAAACCCGTTCGTACGGCTGCACCATTTTTACAAACTAACCTAAAAATGCGGTTTTAGTGTAAAATGTAGAAAAATTTTAAAATTTTTTTACACAAACGAAATCATCATTAGTTTTCATGTTTCAATGCTTCAATTGTCTTTGGATGCTTTGCATAGCATTTATCCTTAATGGGTTCCCACCGAAAATAATCCAAAGGACTCAAATCACAATGCAAGGTAATCTGTAATTCAAATTTTAAATGGCCCACCCTTTATAGTGAAAGTAGAAAATCTGGTAAAAAATCCAAAGTGACGTATGGAAGAAAAGTAGACCTTATAGAGATGATCCACGAGGTATCATACGTAAAGATAGGATAATAAATATGGAGTCAGTGGCAAAAATACTATTTTAGTGGAGTGTAAGGTGAATGTGAAAACAAAGTGATTTTCTTCTTCCTTAAAAAGCTTCAACATTTGCTAGAGAATCCCGCAAATTTAATTTGTTGATGCTGGACCGAGCTGCCATAGTGATTGTGCGTTTGTGGCATTGGGTTATTCATGTGTGTGTGAGAGAGAGACAGAAAACGAGGTCAAAAGAAACTAGTCGAATTTGACTCCAGCATATATTTTACAATTTTAAACCCTATGTAACTTTTTTGTTTATGAATAAAACTGAGTACTTTAAAGACAAAAGTTTAATTATTTTTAATTGCCTTTATTATCGTTTCAAAATAAGTCCAATAAAGGGGGGTAGAAAACGAGATAATCGAGGTCAATTATCGTATTTGACCTCGGAGTCAAAAATGGCCAGTGGACGAAATATAGCCCTTTCCAAAACGTGAACAACGGTATACATCCCGTTACGATCGGACTTCAAATAGCAACACAGGATAAAGAAAACTAAAAGGGCGGTATGTAGGGTGCACCAAAAAAATAAAAAAAAATTTTCTGAAATTGTCTTTGAATAATCTTCAAATCTAGGGGGTGACAAACGCAACTTATTTTTCTTGGTTGGGCATCGACCCTATCTAAAGCAGCATGAATAAGATCCCCACGTTTCTGTTGAATGAATAAACATTAAGACAAAAGTGCTGGTACATATTTTAAAGTTTTGGAATATACTTGGTGTTGACAACTCCAGAGAAATTGCTTGCCATGATTTTTACACATTTGTGGAGAAGCCCTTTGAATTCCATAAGTGGGCAGTGTCCCAGCTATTTCAATAATTTCTTCGCTATTAATCTGAAAAGCACATTTTAATATAAATTATAATAGTAAAATATTAAATTCTTACCGGTTCGTATTTATTATTTCCAGCAAATTCAACATTTAATATTTTTCTACTTCGTGCACTGTTCCAAAATAAAAAATGAAATGCTGCTTGTCATCTGTTTGTGTTTATGTTTTCTTTTGTTGTTGTTTTGTTTTCTTTCGTTGTAGTTGTAAGCGCACTGTCAAATTCGGATTTTTTGAAATTATCCGGCGTATCCGTATGCGTATTTCGGTAGCTGTAGTACATTTTCATATATTTGAAATCGAGTTTGACAGACGCAGGACGCATTCACCGGTATTTAGGAGATGCCCTAAAAAACCTGACATGACATATTCTTTGGCCACACTGGCTGAGTAAACAATTGTTATGACATTTCTCCCGCATATGTCAAAACATATAATTTGTAAGAAAATAGTGCAGAAAACTGAAATTTTCAATACATTTTTCAATTAAAAATGGAATTTATACACGAAGGCGTTGCTTTGGGAGTAGATTTGCTCATACTGGGACTGTGTGTGAAGGAATATATAAGTTATAAGAAAAATGTTCAGCAACTAAAGGTCAGAATGGTGTATATGTATATGTAAAATACCACCCCCAGATCACTTAACAATTTAACCCCCATCCATGCGTTTTATAGGCAGCTCCTCAGTTGGCTATTGATAGTGATTTGAAAAACTATGTGGCCCAACAGAAAGATGGGAAAGTACCATATGCTGTGGTACGTGGGACTGTCACACCAATTGGTGTTCCCATGCGTAGTGTTATGTCTCCTTCGGTGACGGGAGTGCTGCAGGTCATAAAGTTAAAGTGAGTTGATGAATTAAGCAATTTAATGAAATTCATGTATGCATACATATAATTCCTCTCCTTTCAGTGAACACCGTGTGGCCAGAGGTTTTGCCGGCTTCTGGTCAGAGCAACGTAAGCTTATACATGTGTCCTCCAATGAAATGCCTTTTGAATTGCGCAACAATGACGCTGGCGTCGAAATTATTGACGCTCTGTCGGCTGATGTTCTAGACATGGATGTGGTCTATGATAACTATGAACCCTCCTCATTGTCTCTTTTCGATCATATATTTGGCTTCTTTTCGGGTGTACGTCAAAAAGGCCTACAGACCACCGAAGAAGTACTACGGGATGGTAGCTTCATAACAGCTATTGGAGAACTGGAGATGGATGGCAAGACTTTGCGCTTACAGCCTTCTCCTTTGGGTCCACTCTTCTTGACTACAGCAACAAAATCTACATTGATTAAGAAATTTGAAGAGGCAAAAAATTCAATGCTTTTCAAGATATTGGTATGCGGTACAATTGGAGCTGTTTTGGTCGGCGTTGTAGGTCGCAAGATCTACATGAAAAAGAAGCAAGAAAGGGATGAACGACGTATTAGGGAAACATTGGAAAAGGAAAGGAAGGATCGACGGGCAAAATCCAGACCCATTAATTTAACCCAGGATCAATTGTGCGTCGTTTGCAATATTAATCCAAAGGAGGTAAATTTGAAACTCTTTCGGGAAATGTTGGAATCATGTGGCTTTCAGATGCAAAATTTCTCGATATAAAAACAATTTTCTAAATGTTTTGAAGTTAGGAATTGTTAGGTGGACTAAAGCTGTGGATTTAAATGGACTCTTTTTCAAAACTATATCTCTTTGACTTCATTTACGAACATTCAGAATTTCTTTGTCGTAAGATCTTCAATACGATTGAATATGATTTATTAACAATTCTGAAGCGAAGGGGCGGCTAGACGAACCTTTACATGTGAAGTGCTGCGGGTGATTAATATTTTTTAACTGCATCGTTATATAGCACAGACATTGTTTCATTTCGACTCCATAGTGAGAAAACGTTTAAAATATAATTCTCAATATCTATAAATATTTATCTCCTATAGATGTGATGCAACTTCTTGTTGATTCCACTGTGAATCAGATCAGAAATAATAATAATATGAATTAATGTATTGCAAACTTACCAATACCAAGTTTCCCTAACTTGATACCATGTAGCTCCACTTGATTCCACATAAGGACCATAATTCAATTCGATTTATTTCAATCATTATTTAACTATCCCCCTGCGAATAATTTGAAACATTATGTGTTTTTTTATTTAACTCTACGGTTTTTGACACTAAACTCTAAAACGCCTCCATCTTTATTTTCCACAGGTCATCATACTACCCTGTGGTCATGTCTGCATCTGCGAAGACTGTTCGGAAAAAATCAAAATGACTTGTCCTGTGTGTCGTGGCAAGATTAATACACGAGCTGCCGCTTTCATATCGTAAAAGGGTGGAATTATATCTCAAGAAAGACGTATAGTATAGAACAAATTAAAATCTTAATTTATTTATAGAAAAATGAATGTATGTATGTATATAGAAAAATGAAAATTTGTAGTAAGGTAATATTTCGTGTTAAAGATTTCGGGACATTGAGTCTGTTTGGTAATGGACACACTTTTGGTGCATTTGATCCATTCATGGCTGTTGTTGGCTGCCGTTTGTGGTTTGCTTCTTCTTGGCTAATTGTGGCTCCTGTATCTGAGTTGACGGACTCTGAGGACGTGATGACTTGACTCGGACTTGACGGACGCTGACGGAGTGATGTATGACTCGGACTGGACTATTGTGTCTACGCAGGCTGAGGTAAGTATTGCATGATTCGATTGGAAATTCGCAGGCTGGTATGTCTCGACTCATTTGACGGACATTGAGGAGGTAATGTTTTGGCTCGGACGACGAAGAAATTATGAAATTATTATATGGTGTCGAAAAAAATGGTGGTTGGCGAGCGTGTGGAGATTACCGAAAGCTGAATTCGAAAACTGTACCTGTCCGATACCCAATTGCCAACTTCAACGATTTTTGTGAGAAATTATATGGTAAGACAATTTTTTTCTACACTCGACCTTGTTAAGGCTTATTACCAAATAACAATGGCTGCGAAAAACATCGAAAAGACAGCAGTGTGCACCCCATTTGGACTTGTGGAATTTTTATATATGCCATTCGGGTTGAGAAACGCCACACAAACCTTTCAGAGGTTTATGGACTACGTTTTGAGAGGTCTTGATTTTGTTTATTGTTATATAGACGATATGATTGTTATGTCTCAGTCTATTGAAAAACACCAAATACATTTACGGCAGATTTTTAACCGCCTTCGACAATACGGTCTAATTCATTCAGCGTCAATAAATGTTAATTTGGACAATCTTAAGTACAGTTTCTTGGTTACATCATCTACGGCAATGGTTGTACACCTCCAACAGATCGTGTTGCCGCTTTTGAAAATTACACCAAACCTGAAACTATTTGCGAGCTGCGCAGATTCCTCGGTGTCAATTTTTATCGTCGTTGCATTCCACATCAATGAATTCCTTAAGGACTCCAAGAAAAATGATAAAAGGAAAGTTCCTTGGACACGTGAAGCTGAAAATGCTTTTGCATCTTGTAAACGCAGCCTTCGTGAAGCAACTATGCTAGCTCATCCAGCACCCAATTCAGATTTGGCCCTTACAACCGACGCATCAGACATCGCCATTGGAGCTGTGTTGGAACAAAAAAGCAAAGAGAAATTATAGCACATATGACAGAGAGTTGCTTGCTATTTACGAGGAGATAAGATATTTTCGCCATTTGCTGGAGGCAAGACATTTCATAATTCGGACCGATCACAAACCGCTCTTCTATGCATTTTCGCAAAAACCGGAAAAGTCTGGCCTCGACACTGATTTCATTTCGCAATTCACGACAGAAATTTTGGACTTGTCGGGTTCTGAAAACGCAGTGGCGGATGCACTTTAACGCAATTTCAATGCCAACATCGTCACTCTAATGGAACTCCAATCAGCTCAAGAGATGGACGAAGAGTTGAAAACTATTTTGGATTGCGCAAATTCTTTAAAACTACAAATAGTACATTTTAATACGACATCAGTATACTGTGACGTATCCACAGGATATGTTCGCATGTATGTTCCTGAGTCACTACGTCAACAAATCTTCAATTCAATTCATAATCTTTCACATTCTGGCGGCTGTGCTAGTCTTCAACAGATACGTGAGAAATTCGTATGGCCTGGAATGAAGAAACAAATCCTAAATTGGTCTCGGAATTGGATATCGTACCAAAGAGCAAAGATCACCAGACACAACCGCCTAACTCCGGATAAGATAGATGTCCCAGACCAGCCTGAAGCGGTGCCTCTGAGTAACATGTCGGCCCCGAGGGTCGCGACTCCATTTTGGTCCAACTGGATTTCCCGCTTTGGTTGTCCTAAAACAATTACGACAGAACAGGGCACACAATTCGAGTCCGCGTTATTAAAGGCACTAGCGAATTTAATAGGTTTGAAACGTACTCGAACGACGGCTTATCATCCACAAACGAATGTAATGATTGAGAGATGGCACAGATCTTTTAAAGCAGCTTTAATGTGTCATTCACAAGTACGTGGGTCGATATACTTCCAACAGATTTGTTGGGATTAAGGACAGCTGTCAAAGAGGATCTTCAAGCTTCGCCTTAGGATCTTCCTTATGTTGGGCACTTACGATTATCTCAAGAGTTTTTCATCGAATCAGAAATTCCTGCCGACTCATCTGAATTTTTAAGGAAACTTCGTGAATACTTCTACTTTCTGCCACCAATTCCTGTGACTCGCCACAACAAAAGCAAAATGTTTATTTTCAAGAACCTCGATGATTGCACTCACGTTTTTCTTCGCACGGACGCAGTACGAGGACCACTTGAACTACCTTACACTGGACCGTTTGAGGTAGTGCAACGAATTTCAGATCGGTTATATACGATAAGAGTGAAGAACAAGGACCAGCTTTCATCATCAACAATACTGGGCCTGAACATCCACAAACAACAGCAACACCTCTACCGAGTCCTCAGACATTCTCTCAAGATTCGTCAACATCATCTCAGAGTACGAAGTCCACCGAACTTCCAGTTATGCGGAACACACCAACTAGGAGAATATCGTTCCAAGCGGATCAGGTATTGGATCCTGACTTGGTCACTGGAGAGGGAGTGGCTGTGGCAGCACCAAGACCGCCGTGTTCGAATGACAAACAATCTGGCAAGTTGGTAACGAACCCGAGGAGGAGAAAACAGCTGATTCCTAAACAAGATTTCTCACTTCAGCTCAAGGTATATTGAACAAGGTAGCGTACAGCGAACAGCTAATTTTCTCGCCATTTTTTCAGAGCTCAATGAACTGTCAAACTCATGGATGACGTTTGATTGTTTGTTTATATTTTGTTGTTGGGAGCGTTTTAAAAAATAGTGTACAATCAAACAAAATTCACGCAAATTAAAAATAATGTAAATTGTATTTAACATTTCCTATATTTAAATGTAAATAAATCAAAGTGTGTATGTGTGATATCACATAACTTTATTAATTTCGTTTTAAAGTCCTATTGATGTCATTATAAATGGAATACAATATCTTGCAAATGTATGCCACGGTTCCGCAGAGTCGCGAATCCGTAATTTCGAATTTTCCATGACTTGCATGAGACGAGCTAAATTTTACCGATGTTAAGGGTTGTGTTGGCTGTTATGGTTTGTAGATTGTTCTCATAGACGTGCCACTTAACAAAACTCCACAAAAAATTCTAATTGGGTCACATCGCACGAACTCGGAGGCCAGTTCACATCACCTCCTCGTGAGATGACGATGCCATGTAGCATGAGTTGTGTGGCTATGGCGCCGTCCTGTTGGAACCACATGTAAGCGTCCATATCATCCAATTCAGCTCAAAAGAAGTTGGTAAGCCCCAAATCCACATCAAACAGCAACTTTTTCAATTTGAATTGGACGTTCTTGGAACTCTTGTTTGTTCAATTTTGTCATCAACAAATGGTAAACTAGGCGGAAGACAGCACCCATTTTCATAAAACTGAATAATTGATGGACAATTCAACAGATGTAGCTTGAACAATTTTGCAGCTAACTTATTATTCATCATATATTTTAATAAATGGTCCATATACATATGTACGAGTGTGTATTTTCTTATAACATGAAAAACTTATTTCCTAACTAGAAAATAAATACAACCTGAAAATTGGTTTTAACATGAGTAGCTCTTCAACCCAAAGTCCTCTACGTCATCAGGAAGCCCATTCTCCCCAAAAGGATCTTGATGTCGGAATTTTGAGTTAATTCCATTACACGAGAGGCCGGCCGTCTTCAATTTTATGCATTTACTGCTCCATTTTTTCTGTTCTGCCTTTTTACTGATATGTGTGACACGTATGGCCGCATTCAGCTTATGCCTCTCGCTACTCATTTGTAAGGACAAGCTCTGAAGAGACAAACCTTATAAAAAATGTATTCCAAAGAAGTAAAATCGTTGGAAAGCTCGACCGGGCAGTATTGTATTATATGCCATCCATCATCAATGCTACTCAATACTGTAACAGCAAAAACATCTGGGTGCCATGAAGGATAATGACACTATCCTTCCGAGATTAAAATGAGGAAATTATTTAAATTTTATAGTTCCTTAAAAACAAAACTTACATTGTGTGTGTATCCAAATACAAGAGAAAACTTGTTATACTGAATAAAATTGCAGTCACCAGATTTACTTTAAAGGGTAATTGCACGTAAGTTTAAAATATTAGTAAAAATTATCCTTTTGAAAGAAAATCAAATTTCAAATAAAAAATGTATTTGACAACCAATTGTTGGTCAGCTGTTCGAGTCGGCTGCCTATTTTGACAAGCTATTGTACGAAAATAAGATAAGTCAGATCGGGGGGCCTCCGATATCATACTCTTGCCTATATCCCGTGATTCGGGAATTCAAAATTCCCAAAAAACGCCGACTTGATTTCGCATTCGACATCTCTAGCACTTCTGACACAGCTACAAAAAAAGTACAACTTAACAATATTATCCATCTCTGTCACAGACCGGCGCAGAAGAAATGTAAACAATAGTTTTGAGTGTTGACGTTTTAAAAACATTACGAGTGTGTTGAAAACTGTGATAAAATATAATTTTGATAGGAAATGTACAATTTGTAGACAAACGACGAAATTAAACATTTTCTGAAGAATAGGAAATTTAACGACAATGAGCAACGCCAACGTAATACAAATTAGTGGTGTTGGTGGTGGAGGAGCTCTGCAACGAAAATCATCCATTGATAGTGATCCTCCGGAAATGCGAATACTATGCTTTGAATTGACGCACTATAATAAAACAACCCAATTCCTCCTAAGCTGTGCCGGGGTTTTTGTGCTCTATTTGCTCTATGGTTACCTACAAGAGCTGATTTTTACCGAAGAAGAATTCAAATCTTACGGTTGGTTCCTAACGCTCATACAGTTTGGTTACTACATATGTTTCGGTGTCGTGGAGCGCAATATAGAAGCAAAGAGGAGCGGTGTGCCGGCTATGCAAAGAAAAATACCCATGCGAACCTATGTGATTTTGGCCACATTGACCCTGGGTACCATGGGGCTATCAAACTCAAGTTTGGGTTACCTTAATTATCCCACACAAGTCATATTTAAATGCTGTAAATTAATACCCGTTTTGATTGGTAGCATACTCATACAAGGAAAACGTTATGGGCCTTTGGATTTCGCTGCAGCTCTAGCCATGTGTGTGGGCCTGGCTTGGTTTACATTGGCTGATTCGCAGGTCTCACCAAATTTCAATTTATTTGGTGTGACTATGATTTCTGGTGCTCTTTTGTGCGATGCTGCTATTGGTAATGTCCAGGAAAAGGCAATGAGAGACTATAAGGCGCCTAGTAGTGAAATTGTGCTGTTTTCGTATGGATTGGGATTTATCTATTTGCTTGTTATTATGATGATAACTGGGAACTTTTTCAATGATTTTGCATTTTGTTTACAGGTAATACCAAACAGATGATTTTGATCTTGCAACTCTCACAATTTGTTGGCGTTAACATTGCAATTTCTTTATTTTATAGCATCCCCGAGAATCATTTGGATATGGTTTCTTGTTTAGTCTTTCAGGCTATCTTGGAATTCATTTTGTATTAGCTCTAGTAAAAAGCAGTGGAGCTCCTGTAGCGGCAACCGTAACGACGGCTCGTAAGGCTGTGACCATAGCTATATCGTTTATTTTCTTCAGCAAACCTTTTACCATACAGTAAGTATTTAATTCATTTCTAAATAAAATATATATTGAATAAACATTTTTTATATTTCTTCCAGATACGTTTGGTCGGGTCTAGTCGTTGTCTTAGGCATTTATCTTAATGTGTATAGTAAGAAACATAAAATGACCATAACAGATATTAAACAGAAAACTAAGCATATTTTCTCAAATTCGGGTTTATTTGGACGAACATCAATATCGCGCAAATATTTAGTAGATGTTTGAATGCAATAAACAAAAGCATAACGTAATTTTATACATAACAAAAAATTTTAGTTTAAATGTCTTCGTATTTTTATTAATGATGTATGTATATTTAACCAAAAAGTAAATACTTTCTTTTAATAAAAATAAAATATATTATTCTAAGTTACAATGTGGTGTTAGAATCAGCTTATTTCGAATTCCATGACACGTTTAATCATATCTTGCCTCTCTTTGGCAGAATCAATTTGTCCCACCATTCGATCCAAGAAAGTTTGCTGATGTCTTATTATAAACTTATTGCATTGCATTATGGTAGCCCCAGTATAAATGGTACGGAATTTGGCCTGAACGTCACCAATCTATAGAAAATATTTTTTATAATTATACTATTAAATGAGAATATATGATTGTATTGCCAATAAAAGCGTTCCACACTGGCGGTGGCTTGTCCAACCTAACATTATAATATATGTACTACTTACCCCCGTAACTAATGGCAAAATACTTGTCACAAATCTGTAGGAATGATGTGAACATCGGAATATAGCAATTTTCGTTCTCTCATTGCAGTATTTTACGCGGAATCCATGTTCCAATAGACCCAATCCATAGATGCCATAGAATTTCTGCACATGTGACAACACACATTTGGCAAGTATTTGCTCCTTCAAGTAAAGGACTTTGAGATCAGCGTTCTTAGGAACAATCTGTACAACAACATAACTGCCATGGAGTGGTGTTAATATTGTTGAGGAAATCCAAAATTTAGTAATATTTACCGATTTTTAATGCGGACCATTCTTTTTGTGCAATTGATTTCATTTGTTTACAAAATGTGCACAATGTTTATAAAAAAAAAATTAAAAGCGCTCCAAAACACATGTGTCAAATTAGATTCGAATCTCCAAGGCCACTTTTCACAAAAAAATAAATGATTTTTTGGTTATCGATAATTTCGTTTCCAAATACACTTTGGTCAGCGTAGCCGTTTTGGGTTTTTGGACATAACCCTGAGAAAATCTTCACGCAGAAACAATTTCGATACATCCCAAAAGAGAACATCATTAATCCAACAACACACTTTGGTCCCCGTAGCCTTTTTTGGACATACTCCGAATAATACCTTTGTCTAGGGTTACCGCTGGAAAATTTCAAAAAATTTTTTCTTTTAAAAAAAAGTTTAGCATAAAAAATCCAATTGAATACATTTTAGTACAATGATGCATAAACAGGCCAAGTATATTTTCGATAAATATCAGTATCAAAATGCAAATGCATTTATATTTGAAAATTGTTCCTACAAATTCGTAATTATTAATAAAATTTAAATAAGATTCAGGCAGAGAGCTATTTCCGCCTGCCTATCTCTCTCCCACAAACTATGACACATGCTTGGAGAAAATTGTCGAGTGTGAGTCAGGACTATCAAAATATATGAAATGACACGTATATTTTTATTTATCGTTACTTTTTGGTAATTAATTTACTTTGTACAGTTTTTTGCGTACGTAAAATAGTATAGCGTGATCCATTTCGAGGTTCCCTAAATTTTTTTTAAGGAAAAAACACAGAAAATTCAAATTGAATGGGGAATGTTTATTATCATTTGAAAGAACATTCTTTGGCATTTATTTTTTGAAGATCGATCAAATGTCTCAGATGGTCCATCCGTTGAGTCCAATTTTCGATGACTCGTTCGAGCATTTCGACTGGTAACTGGCGAATGACACGCGTGATGTTTTGCTCCAAGGCCTGAATCGAAGCGGGTTTGTCCGCATTAACTTTAGACTTTACATATGTCCACAGGAAAAAGTCTAACGGTGTGATATCACACGATCTTGGTGGCCAATCGACCGGCCCAAAACGTGATGGTCCATCCGTTGAGTCCAATTTTCGATGACTCGTTCGAGCATTTCGACTGGTATCTGGCGAATGACACGCGTGAGGTTTTGCTCCAAGGCCTGAATCGCAGCGGGTTTGTCCGCATTAACTTTAGACTTTACATATCCCCACTGGAAAAAACGGTGTGATATCACACGATCTTGGTGGCCAATCGACCGGCCCAAAACGTGAAATTATCTGCTAAACGAAGTGTTCTCTCAATAACTCCATTGACTGATGCGATGTGTGGGAAGTGGCGCCGTCTTGTTGAAACCAAATGTCGCCGAGATCACGAGCTTCAATTTCAGGCATCAAATAGTCGCTTACCATGGCACGATAACGGTCGCCATTGACGGTTACGTTCTCACCGGCATCATTTTTGAAGAAATATGGACCGAAGATTCCACCGGCCCACAAACCACTCCAAACCGTTGTTTTTTCTGGATGAAATGGCAGCTCTTGAATCTCTTCAGGTTGCTCTTCATTGAGCCAGAAATGGGACTCATCGCTGAAGAAAATTTGGCTCGAAAACGTCGGGTCTGCTTGGAACTTTTCAAGAGCCCATAGAGCGTAGCGATGTCGCTTGGGAAGGTCTGGCGGCTTCAGTTCTTGCACAAGCTGTATTTTGTATGCTTTCAATTTAAGATCTCGACATAAAATGCGCCAAGTCGTTCCATACGTCTGTCCGAGTTGCTGCGAACGGCGCCGAATCGACTCTCCACAGTCTTCGTGTACACTCTCAACTACGACCGCTACATTTTCTTCACTGCGTGCTGGACGTGGTCTTTTCGGTCGAATATTATCCAATAATGAATGCGATTATGTCGACCATAAGTTGAGCGAAGTGCACGAAACACATTCCACACAGAACGTGAAATTTTTCGTAATAAAGTTGAACGATTTGTAAACGTTGTTCAGGCGTTAAGCTGAGTATAGACGATTGCCACATCGGCAAACGTTATCAACCCTGTTAAAGTGCTGCAAATATACGGACAATGACAGATTGTTAGGCAAAGGTGAATTGGCAGTTCAGACGATTGCACAAAAACATTACAATTTCATATATTTACAATATATTTTGTAAATATTTATATGCAGGATTGCCAATAAAAATATATTATAGACAGTGTTGCAAATAAAAGGTTTTTCTGACAATGGCGCCGTTGTCACATGCATAAACTTAGTCCCTATTTACATTATTTGCATTGGCTGAATGTTCAGCGGATTATCGGCGTTTTGTAGGAGAGAGAGGCAGTCGGCAAGAGGGGGAAAAAAAACTCTCCCGTACTCAGGCTTATCGGTCTGAACGTTTTGTGTTTTTCAGTCGGCCTTTGAAACAACAACAATTCACACAGAACTATCCGAAACAAAATTATGTGTCTAAACGCAGAGGCAAGTTTAAAAGAGAATTAGCGGATAAGCTGCTGAAAAAAATATCCTAGTGTAAATCTGGACTTAGCACATATAACAATCTGCAAATTATCTCGCAATGACTTTTCTGCCAACGTTGCAAAACAAAAATTGTGTGTTCACACGGTTGTAAATTCACAGGGTTGCATTTTTCCGCCATTTTTCTGGCAATGTTGTCCGATCTGCAAATCGTGTGTACCTTAAGTCTTTTCATGATAAAATGCCAAACAGTACTTAACAAAAATAACATGACGGCATGACACGACTCACGCGTGATCTGTATAAAAAGGATATTGAAAAACGTATCTCTAATTGGATCATCCGTTATAAAAATAATTTTTTTTACTAAAGAGAAAAAAGTGGCAGAAGTGTATAAAAAGTGGGGTAGCCGGCTTTGGACATTTCGATAAGTCGAAATTTATCGAAAAATGTTATCGGTTTTTTTGGCTTCATGCAAAGATATCAACTCGTAGCCGCTCTCTTGCCTGCTGGTCGAATACACGAAATACGACCTAATTTCCCAGCAGATGCATTGTGACTCAAAGACGAGCGTGATGGAATTCGTCGTTCTAACCCTACTGATCCTAAAATCAGGTAACTGTATCTAGAAATCAGCAGGAAAGTCGACGAATATAAGCGGAAAAAATGGCTGGATCATTTGAAGCAATGCAACTGAAGTTCCGGTATAGGTAAATTGTGGGCAATGGTTAGGTCACTTTCGAATCATGGTAGGAGAGACGACCAGACGGAGTCACATTCACTGTGACTGACGCAAAGATGTCTTATTTTAGCCGGTAATTCATTGACCACCCCGAGAGTGATAGGGCAAAAAGGAGAGTAGTAGTACCACCACAATTTACAGTTGGAGAAGTTGCAGATGTCATCCGTAGTGCAAAGTCACCCAAGCGCTTGGCCCCGACGGAATATCTATGTTGATGCTGAAGCAGTTGGACATACCGGCCACTATAACCGAAGCCTGAAAAATGGACAGAGTGGTTCCGCTACAGAAACCGGGCAAAGGTGAGAGTTTTATTATCCAGTAGTAAAGACACGGATCTTCTGCACGGATTCCGTAAGCAGCACAATACGACTACTGCTTTACTACACGTACGCCATTACTACACGTATGAGCCGCGGTCTTAACCAGGAGAAACCCGGTGACAGGACAGTCCTCGTGGCGCTTGACCCATCGAAGGCCTTGATACTACCAACAACGCCAGGACATCGCCAACACGTGCCTCAGGAACAGTTTGAAACTTTGGATCGTTAATTACATGTGTTACAAGAAGTCCAAATCCCCATAAAGCGAAACATGGAGTTCCCCATGGTGGAGGGATATCTCTGGCACTGTTAAACCTTTACCTTTCTGCAATTTCACCACCACCTGACGGCGTTGAAATCGTATCATATGCTGATGACTGTACGATTCTGGCGTCAGGCCCTTTGATGGATGATATAAATATGTGGAAGGCTGAATTTCTTCTTGGCTGAGATTGTAAATTTCTTCACTGCGCCACCAAATCATCTGCCACACTGTTTACTGCATGGACAGCGCCAATTAAGGAGCAACTAAATGTAATAGTCGATGGTACAAGAATTCCGACCACGGATCGATTCACACGTGCCAACATTAGTTGCCGCTAATTGGAAGTTCATAGTAGAGTGAGGCAGGGGGAATAGAAAAAGGGATTTCCTCCCTTTCCCTCCCTCCTATGAACTTCCGATTAGCGGCAGCTACTGTTGCCTCGTGTGAGCCTGGACTAACCAGTTAGTTTGAAACTGACAGATTTTAACATTTCAACCGGATGACTTATCTCCATAATCCAAAAATTAAAAATTATGGAGATAAGTCATCCGGTTGCAATGTTAAAATCTGTCAGTTTCAAACGAACTGGAATTATTGTTATATATATTATATTATTATTGATTAATATCTATTTTTGAATTGTTAATAAAAATGTCAATTTACAACCGTGTGAACATACAATTTATGTCTTGCAAAAGTCATTGCGAGATAATTTGCAGATTTTTAGATGTGCGAAGTTTATGCATGTGACAACGGCGCCATTGTCAGAAAAACATTTTATTGGCAACACAGTCTTTAAAATAATTTTAGATTGATAGATTTCACTCTAGTCAGTAACCCTGCTAATATTACTCGCAGTAGTCAATTTAAAGGGCCCCTTACATTGTGGATTTGTTGTCAAGCATCATGTTCTCTCAGATGTTATGTTCGACGACTGTTTGCCCTTAGATTACTATGTAATCTCTACAACATAATTTCATCTACGACAGCAACGTGGTCGGTTGTGTGTGTGCAGCGAAGAAAAAGATCAAAATGTCGTCGGCAAAATGAAAATATGCGACCATAAAAATTTGGGTATTTTCCTTCAACCTTTTTTAATGAATAATTAGGGAATTTTTGAAAGAATTTGTTTATACCAACATTCCATATGCATGTGCATCGTGCGTTATACATATTTTTAATGTGATATACAAATGTACCTGATACAAATTTTACCTGACTTTTTCAATACATTTGTTTCATGTTTTCATACAAAATAATATATGCCGAAACAGAGGAGAAAAGTAAAATAAATGTCATGCCAATATACATAGTTGTTTCTTAATTACTTTTACAAAAAGTATGTTTGAGAAAGACAGAAACAAATTCTGTGTAGTTTTGAAGGAAATGGAAGGAAAGTGTTCTTTAAATTAAAATGCTTAAAAATCGACGAAAAAAATATTTATGTACATATTTATCTTCCACAATAAGATGGCATATTGCCTTTAAACCAACATAAAAAGTAAATTTAGCTTTTAAAATAAATTTGTAACAAGCCGGTTCATGGAAAGTTAGGCGGAATTTATTTTATTTATAATTCAGACAATTCAACAAAAATTCGTCTTTACTTAATCAAATGTATTTTTGCCGACGGCACTTTGTTCTTTTTTCGTATTTCCACCACAATGTTTCTTTTGAACTGACGAAATGTTGTCATACCTGCCATTACACTGTGGATTTGCATGAGCCAACATGAAAATATCAAAATCGTTTTTATTTTCGTCCAACATTCATGAACACACATCATGCAGCACTTTACACTGTGGATAAATCCATGGATCACACAAGTTGTAGGACAAAACTGATGTGTGTAAGCTGGCCTTAACTTTCCCGCACTTAACTCTAATCATGCGTTGATGCTTTTACAATATAATCTAGCATTTAACAGAGAGAAAATTACAAAAAAATTCGTGATTACAATTCTATTAATGTAGATAATCTTATCTGTGATATACATGAGACTGATTTTTCTCCCATTTACAACTCAAACGACTCGTTACACTTTTTGATACACATGTATCTAAAAATACTAAGACAATTTTTATTCACAGGCCTTCATTGCTTTGCCGTTCTGAGACTACTCTGGTCTTTAGAAATAGAGACCTAGCATATAGAGCAGTGGTGCCCACAAAGAGAAATGAGAATGTGTTAGTTAGGTTACACAAAAATGAGATTGTAGTGGTACAATTGCACTGAACAAAATCACTTGGTTTTGTTTTTACTATTTATGTTTTTGTGTGTTAAATTTTCGCAATGAGGCCTATAAAAAAAGAAATAAACATAAAAACAATGCATATGTAACAAAAAAAAATTCTTCAAGAAAATAGGTACATGTGTTCTTTGCCAATAATTTATTGGGCAAAACAAAATATATATATAAATAATTTTATATATTGATAAACTAAAAAATAACAAAAAGTAAAAAAATCAAAATTATTTTATATTAAATCTTGTAAAATTCAGCAAAGTTAAACATTTCTGCGTTCTAATTGTTTTTAATATAAATAATTATAATGTTGATATTTTCGAACTTAATTTTTAATTTAATTGTTTTGGCTTTGTATGTTAAATAAAGTATTGAATGGAAAAATAAATTACGATATATATATACGTATATGAATTTGAATTAAAAAATATGAGTGAATGGAATTCATAGGTAATAAAAAAATAAATTACGATATATATATACGTATATGAATTTGAATTAAAAAATATGAGTGAATGGAATTCATAGGTAATAAAAAATAAAAACGTTCTTTTAGAAAACAGGGAAATGATCTTTTCACATAATGCATTGCCTTAAAAAAATAAAGGTATGTTATAAATATTAAAAAAATGTATTTAATGAAAACTATTATGAAACTCAATTAATCTATCAATATTAATTTCTTTGTTGTAACATTTTATTTTGAGCAATGTCTCCAAGTGGTTGTCAGCCAATTTGTTTCGATATTTGTTCTTAATTTGAGACAATGACGAAAATGTTGACTCACATATATAGGTTGTCGAAAACATTGAAAGCATATTCAGTATCAGATCCCTACTGGCACCATATTTGTTGGGGCAAATATTTTTCCAAAAAGGAATACCTGTTTCCATTGGTACAGAGAAATCGTCCCTCATATTACGTAGTTCAAACTGAATATTTGAAGGTATATTGTCCATTGAGCATGTAAGTGGGTTATTATAAATGTTAATAACCCATTTAATGTCAAATATATCTTGAAATCTTTGTTTAAAATTTTCAATAAGCCTTTTTAGTTCATCAGAAAATAGGTTTAATTTATTTACATTGGGAAATTTCGAATGTATTTCAAGAACTTTTGGAAAATTTGCCAAATTTTGGGAAGCCATTTGATCTTTTAAAATTACTAATTTTCTCGTGAATTCATTAATGGCATACAATAAATCAACTATGGTTTTATTTTTTCCCTGTAAAACAAGATTCAAATTATTTATAAGAAGGGTAATGTCAGTAAGGAGAGCTAACTCTAATAAAAAGTCGGGACATGTAATGGCTCTCAGTAAGTCAGAGTCCTTCGGGGAGGCTTCAGACTGCAAAAATATAAATATTTCCTCTTTTAGGCTAAAGAGACGTTCCAAACTTTTTCCTCGACTTAGCCATCTTACTTCAGTAAATAATAAGATGTCTCCATAATCTGCATCAATTTCCTTTAAAAATGTCACCAGCTTCCTATTTGTCATTGCATTATGTCCGCCTTTTAGGCGATTAATTATTTTCACTGCAGTTTTCATTACTTCAGCAAAGCCAAGTGTTTTCTGCTTTTATTAAACGCCCTACAAAACCGTGCTTACGGTCAACTAAAGCGGGAGCACCATTTGTACATATTGCAGACAACTTATTTTTATTTATTAATGATAAAACATTGCGCTCAAAAGATGCATAAATGGTTTCACCATTGACGTTACCATAAAAGGATTCCAGTTTTAAAATTTCCTCAAATGAATTAAAATGATTATCAATTGTTCGTATGTATATAATCATCTGGCTAGTGTCGCAAATATCGACACTTTCATCGAAACAAACAGAAACGTATTTAGCGTTTTTAATTCGTTCATTTGTCTCTTTTTGTATAAAAAGACCTATTTTTTCAGTGCGGCGGGTAATTGTGTTGCGGGACAAAGGCATTTCATTAATAATTTTTTCCCATTCTTTTCCCACATTTCCAAAAAAAGGACAAATTGAAATACACATTTCCTTAAAAAATACCCCATCCTCAAAAGGTCGACCTTTTGATGCTAAAGCTAATGAAATTGCATAAGTCGCCTTGATTTGACCACAAGATGAATCAATACTTTCTTCATGATGGGTATTCATTAATCCATTGTATTTAAGTCGCAAATCTTTTTTTAATTTTGAAATTAACATAACTCTGTCATTTCCAGTAACTGAATGAAGATCTGAATGACTATTGTTATAGTGCCGCCTAAAATAGGAAGCATATTTGCCTTTCAATGTTTGATTGCAAACAAGGCACTCTGCTTCATCAAAAACATTTAAGCAAAATAAAAATCCCACATAATAAATACATACAATGAATGAAAATAAATACAATAAAAAAATATTATTCGTTGTTGTACAATATTTTCAGTGTACTTTTTTTATTAAACAAAGCGACATAGACTTTCTTCGCTGACTGCTAACAAGCAACTGAACAATTTTGTTTTGTTTTTTACGCTCTCTGTTTTTACCTTCGTTGACGCTCGGGCTGTGTATATGAAAAAGCCGATTAATCTTCGTTGTTCTAACAAGTGTTTGGGCACCACTGATATAGAGCTTACGTGGAAAATCCAACTGAGGACAACAATAATATCTTTAAAAGGTACAGGCTATTGCTCGTAACTGTATTCGAAGGGCCAAACGACTGGATGGTCAGCGCTTGTTAACAATTCAAAAGATCTGTGGTGACGTATTAAATCTACTGGAGCAACGGACTGTGATAACAACTACTGTGATATAAATGTCAATAATCTAAATAATAACTTTACCTCAACGTCATCGTCCTTGTCAAATGCGTATTCATTTGTTAATAATGTATTACTTCCATCAGAACTTCGTCAAAACGACCTTAGTTTTAGAAATGTGGATGAATTGGAATTATATAGTGCAATATATAGCAATAAATCTAACGCTATGGATGCGCATGCAGTACCGATACGATTTATTAAAATTGTTTATCCCGACGACCTTAGTTTTAGAAATGTGGATGAATTGGAATTATATAGTGCAATATATAGCAATAAATCTAACGCTATGGATGCGGATGCACTACCGATACGATTTATTAAAATTGTTTATCCCTTCATCTGTCAACATATACTTCATATTATCAACACTATTATTATGTCTAGTCAATTCCAGGTTGCGTGAAACCTAGCCAAAGTAATTCCTCTACGGAAAAAGGGAACCTCTGGTATTAGCTGTGAAGATTACCGGCCAATTTCAATACTGCAACCTTTATCTAAAGTTTTGGAGATATTATTAAAAAATCAAATGGTAATGCATTTGGATAGATTTGCTCTAGTAGATGATTGTCAATTTGGATTTCGCAAGAATCATAGCACTACGTCACATGTTATGAGCTTAACTGACAATACCCGACGTTGCATTGACAGTAGACATGTAGGGGTTCTTGCGTCATTATATTTGAGTAAAGCATCCGATTCCATCGACTACAACTTACTTGTCATGAAATTATTTAATCAGTTTCAAATTTCAAATGTTCGTATACCAGTTGTAGACTTATTTCTTCGTTCCTTTCAAATCGTTCCCAATTCGTTGTGTGTAACAGTTTCAGCTCCAGAATGTGCGATATTTCAGCTGGAGTTCCGCAGGGTTCCATTATTGGTCCGCTTCTTTTTATGTTATATGTTAACGACGTGCGGCAATGTGTTAATTCTTCAAACTTGAGTCAATACGCTGATGATATTCAGCTGTTTTGTTCAAGCCATTCGCAATCAATGCATTCCTGTTTTACTGCACTAGATAATGCTATAGGTCGCGTTTGTGAGTGGACCATTCGCAATAAGATGTGCATCAATGTAGCTAAGATTAAATGTATGATTTTGGGTAATGGACAAGGAGCTTCTTTACATAACTGTCCAGAATAATGCTGTTAGCACATCTAGCACGGTCTCATGCCTCGGTTTTTAATTAGATTGCAGACTTAAATTCACATCTCTTATTGCCCACATCATATCTAAGATTAATTTTACTTTAAAGAAATTGTAAAGAAAAGTATACGATAGCACCTGCTAATGTATCATATTCTATATGGACTTGAGCTTTACTCCGGAACTACCGTCCACAATCTTAACAAACTTTTACTTTGCCTCCATAGGTTTGTATACGGGAATCGGTGTCGCGCTGACTACCAATTTTTCATTTCTCAACTTCTAGGATGCTCTTTTAAAAATTTATACATATTAGCTGTCTTTATTATTTATTCCGCATTATAAAATCCAGATTACCAATTTGCCTTTTTAACTGTTTTTCATTTCTGAACTCTAGTAGAAACGCTCAACTGCTTATAGAGCGCTATAATGGTAGTATTTTAAGTCGTTCTTTTCACAATCGAGTGTCGCGGTTATGGAATACTCTACCATCTTATTTAAACTGCATTTCCGTCAGTCCTTCTAGTTTCGAAAAAGCCTTAACACGTTACTACTCGCTGTCAAATAATTAACATCTAGACATAACTCAATTCGCTTCATAGTTTTATGTTTCTTATTAGCCTTACTTTTAAGTTTTGATCAATATTTACTTTATTTCATTCAATTTACTTTATGACTAATTAATGTTTAATAATGTTCTATCAATGTATATCCCGCAGAGGGGTTTTTTTATTAATAAATAAATAAATAAAAATTGTTAGATGCGCGAAGTTTATGCATGTGACAACATTTTATTGGCAACACTGTCTATAAAATATTTTTATTGGCAATCCTGCATATATATTTTCAAAATATTTTGTAAATATATGAAAATGTAAGGATTTCTTGCAATCGTCTGAACTGTCAATTCACCTTTGCCTAACAATCTGTCATTGCCCGCACATTTGCAGCACTTTAACAGGGTTGATAACGTTGTCCGATCTGGCAATCGTCTATACTTAAGGTAAGTACAGACGATTTGCAGATCGGACATTGCGAGATAATTTGCTGATTGTTATATGTGCGAAGTTTATGCATGTGACAACGGCGCCATTGCCAGAAAATCATTTTATTTGCAACACTATCTATAATGTATTTTTATTGGCAATCCTGCATATAAATATTTACAAAATATATTGTAAATATATGAAATTGTAATGTTTTCTTGCAATCGTCTGGACTGTCAATTCACCTTTGCCTAACAATCTGACATTGCCCGTATATTTGCAGCACTTTAACAGGGTTGATAACGTTTGCCGAACTGGCAGTCGTCTATACTCCGCTTTAGCTTCACTCGTTGAAATCAATTCCGATTCCTTTTCGTTCGTAAGTCGCGCTACACACGAGGCAATTTTTTCCAAGCAAGTTTCAAAGTTTGTAGGTGAGACAGAGAGCTCTTTCCGCCTGCCTCTCTCTCTCCTACAAACTTTGACACTTGCTTGAAAAAATTGCCTCGTGTGAATCTCGACTGACAGATTTTGACATTTTGTCCGGATGATTTATCTTCATAATTTATAATTTTTGCCCCAAAGTAAAACAAAATCAGCTGTTGTTATCTTTTGTTGCTTTTAGGGGGGGCCACACTTGCAGAAAAAACCACCGAAAGATGCAATCTTCTTCATTAGATAAAAAATTACAAGGTTTTCAGTTAATTGCTCAGGAGAAATTACAGGCCATCCTATGCTCGATTCCGGGGAAAAAGGATTTAATCATCGAACCCAATCTCATCAAACCATTGGAACATATCTGTGCTGCATCCTGGCTAAAGTGAGTCGTGTCATCACCTAAATTGATTTGAATACAAAAATTTTGTTTTTTAACAACGTCCTTTATTCCAGACTGAAGGGCATACAACGAATCTTCAAATTAGATTCAATCAATGCAATAACTCGCTCAGCCGACCAAGTCCAATTGTATATGATACGCAGTGACTTGGCTACGTTTTGTAGTGTCTTGGAGCAAATAAAATTGATTCGAAGCGCCGAAACCCATGGTCCGTCATCGTGGTCTGAGGACACAACATTCAAATATTATCATGTAATATGTGTGCCATCATGTTTTGCGTATTTTATGCAATTGTTGGAACATGAAGGGCTTTATGGTGTTGTGGGTTTGCACAGATATAGCTGGGATTTTATTTATTTGGACGATGGTTTACTAAGCATGGAAGTTCCAAATGTTAGTATACACATACATACCACCTACGTGGATATTGAAAGCATTTGCCACACGAAAACTCACATTTGTGTCTTAAGAAATTCTATAACCATTTCCCATCTTTTTAGGTATTCCCTTCAGCTTTTATGCGATCCGACTGTTCTCTTATACCATCAATATCTCACAGTTTGCGGGTTCTACATGTACTCTGTGGACGTCCTGAACTCATTTTGACCTATGGCACACATTCGGAGAACATATTGAAAATGTTAAATAACCTAGGACCGCTGCCCAAGAAATCAGACGATTCAAAAGATCTAGATTTTTCGGCAATGTTAATAATAGATCGTGACAAAGACTTTGCCTCGCCATTACTTACACCTGCCATTTATTCTGGCCTGTTGATGGAAGTATTCAATAACAATGCCGGCATCCTGGAGTTGAAGTTGAATGAAAATAAGATAAAACAACAAAAGTTATCAATATTTGCAATACCGCCAAAGAGAGAGAAAGGAAAAACAGCGGGGAAACCGGAGCAAAAAAATCTCAAACCATCCACGATACGTTTGAGCGGAGCACACGACGAGATTTATGCCGAAAATCGTTATAAACATTTTGCCGCAGCTAGCAGTCAAATTCGACAACAGGCGAAATCCATCAGTATGGAGCTTCAAAAACTTAACAATATGAAATTGGATGAAATGCAGGAGTATGTGAATCGACAATTACCCAAAATAACCGAAATGAAAACTAAATTAGTGCGACATTTAAATGCCAGCGAAAAGGTGATTGAAATGTTGGGTTCCAATTACAGACGAGTCCAGACATTGGAGGAGGATATTTTAAACAATGTATCGCGCAAAAAAATACTTGGTGATATAGATGAGTTGCTAACCACCGATGGTCACAAATATAACACATTGAGATTATTATGTTTACTACATGTCTGCGCTGGTATAACCGTGGACGAACTGTCACTATTTGTGAGAAATTATTGCAATTACTTTGGTCTGAAGTACTTGCCTCTTTTTCAAAAATTGGCACAAATTGGTCTTTTGCCACTCATAGGAGAAGATAATGTTGGAGTTGTGACAACACCACTGAACAAAAAGGCGACAAAATTGCTCTCTAACATCCCTTTAAATATACCAAAATTTCAGCAAACGCCATTTCAAGCTAATTCGAATCGCTTAAAGCTTATGGTCTCGTCAGCTGGTGCAGATGAGATGGACAATGTTTCTGTTGCTTCAACAGAATCGACGGGGGGCGCTTTAAGTGTCTCAAAATCGGCTTGTCCCAGTTACGTTTTCAATCGTCTCTATATACCATTGATGGCACAATTATGCTCATTCCTTTTGAAATCCTCTGGTACGGAAGATTTGAATTTAAAATTGTCCATGATTGATCAAATACAAATTAATGGTCAACCTTTAAAGTCCTACAGCCAGGCTGTTAAACAAGGTAATATCAAGGATTTGTTACCTTTAACAAAACGTCAAATTCTGGTATATGTGGTGGGCGGTGTAACATATGCTGAAGTTGCTGCATGTAACTTAATTGCGAAGCTATCCGAATCTCAGATATTTGTGGCCTCAGACTGTATTTTATCTGGAGCTGACCTGATAGCAGGAGCATTCTAGTTGGAGCAAAATTCAAATATGTCATTAGTGTCAGCGGCACGAAGAACGCACATGTTCCTGTTTTGTTGAAGTATTGTGTAATACACCGAATCGCAGTAATGGGGGCATATTCTTATTATTGCAAACTACTTATTTACTCGCAACAAATTTTCTTACTACTAACTAACTAACCTATATTTTATATTGTATATAAATTTGAAAGAAAATATTATCGTTTATTTTTTACGATGAACAAATAATGACATAAAATGATATGACTGGAAGATAATGAGAAATATCGTTTCTAGTACCGATGTTCTGTAACGCATGAAGTTTAAAAAAAATAAATAAGGAGCGCACTACACGCCGAACCACTGGCTTAAGTCGACCACTGAGGTCTTCCTCTGTACTAGAGTCGACCACTGAGGTCTTCCTCTGTACTAGAGTCGACCACTGAGGTCTTCCTCTGTACTAGAGTCGACCACTGAGGTCTTCCTCTGTACTAGAGTCGACCACTGAGGTCTTCCTCTGTTCTAGAGTCGACCACTGAGGTCTTCCTCTGTACTAGAGTCGACCACTGAGGTCTTCCTCTATACTAGAGTCGACCACTGAGGTCTTCCTCTATACTAGAGTCGACCACTGAGGTCTTCCTCTATACTAGAGTCGACCACTGAGGTCTTCCTCTATACTAGAATCGACCACTGAGGTCTTCCTCTATACTAGAGTCGACCACTCAGGTCGCGCAAAACGCCAAATTTGTTCCTTAAATGTTTATGGTCTTTGAAATTTAATAATAATGAAATGCATACGTGGACGTTGCTATTATTCTCTATAATTAATAATTTGAATCTAATAACACAAAAATGTTTCGCTACAAAAAAATTCAGCGGATCGATTTTGCGTTTTGAAAACGAAATCGCCAATTTCAGGCGAAATGCGATTGCCATCACATAGGCGAATGTCTTCGTCTACACTATAATCGACTTATATACAATTCCTGTATACTATAGTCGACTTATAAGGTCTTCCTCTATACTAGAGTCGACAAATTTGGCAGTTTCTGCTCTGGTTGAATGTGTTTTTATTTGAATGAGTAGTATACAATTTTTTTATGTATTTTCATTTGATGTTTTCATTTATTCATACTGTTCAAAGGTGACACCGCACTTTTGAACATCAGTGTGAAATGTCCACTGCTGCGCGGCATTATGTGTAGGTGTGTAAATGCGAATGCATTTATATGCCCATATGTACATGCGTAACCTATGCACTCCCCTGCAGCTAAAATTACTAGTTTGTATATAGAAATATACTAGTTGCTTTTTACTTCAAACTAGTAACATATCTGTCCTTTTTTCATATAACGAACTATCGATTTTAACATTGGCTTGTCATAGGCGCCCAACTAGTTCATTTGTTTACAATTCAGTACTAGTTCATATCTAGTTCCGTTATTATTATATTTGAGAATAAGAGAGAAAAGAGAATGGTGGTGGGAGAGCACATGTCACCACCAAGCAAGTACTTGCTCTTAAAGCAGTTCAGACACTCGTTTTTGCTTATTTCTCTGCTGCTGACGGCAGAAAGACGAACGTGTCGATCTGCAACCACCAAGTAGGTACCAAGCATGTACTGTAAAACATCTCAGATAATCGTTTTTGTTGGCAGATATGCGAATGGGTTTGCAATGTTCACATTGCATTATGACTCGTTCAATACGCAACTAGAAATGATTTTAGCTGCAGGGTCATCACTCTAAAGCACTCATTACATGCACTCATTACTCTAATTTCCCTTTTGCTTATTTGTTTGTTTACTTGTCGCTTGCCATCTGTAGCTTAACGAAAGTCGTTAAGTGAGTTTAGAAGAGATGGATGGCGGCACAAGTAATCAGTCTTTTACCGATCCTTAAAACAAACCGAATAAAAAAGTGCGTTTTTTTAAATAATTAAAAAAAAAACAAAAATATCAACGTGTGTAGTGCAATTAAAACAAACAAGTGTTTTAAAAAATATTTAAAATTCAAACACCGTGAGCATTGTGCAAGATCGTTAAAATAAAAAATCGTTTCGGCGCGATTAAACAAAAAACAAAGTGACCCAACAAAAACAAGAACCAGCAAAACAACAAGACTCAGCCGAAAATAGACCCGACAACAACACAACCCAACATCACGCTTGAACCCCTAGAAGGAAGGAAGGAAGAACCAACGAACAACGCCAACAACACCAGGTACCCACATAAGACACTTAGTGCAGGATCAAAGTGAGTACCCCAGAATTGATAAAAGAAGCGTGTTATAGGGTGCCAAAAACCATTTTTTGCAACTCCGCCATATTGCTATATGAAGGAGAATTTGGCGCGTCTGACCCTATATACATTCTTTTACATATTTACATAAATCCATGAATACATAAGTGCAGTTAACTTGCACTTACATAATACATAGCACCTCGATATACATATATACATAAGTGCAGTTAACTTGCACTTAAATACATCGCACCTCGCTATACATACCCGGCCATATACATACTAACATTACATAACCTAACGCGTTCTATCCTAAGAAAATATTTATTGGCGATTTTCGGAAACGACCACCTGACTTTACCTAGACGCTTTAGGAAAATATTTTTTAAATAATTTCGTTATTTTTGTGAATAATTTAAAAAGTGAAAAGAAACTAATTTGAGATCTGCAGAAAATTTTTAAATTTTTTTTTGGGAAAATAACTTCGACTACGGAGCGTAAATTAACTCAAATTAATAAATTGCCAAAAAAAATATGTTTTGCTTTCGAAAATATGTGTTCAAACTTGTTGAACGACCCTCGTATTGCCTTAGATTCAATTGAAAAACGTCAAAAAATTTACGATTTTTAAATTTCTTTTGGTATTCATATGTGTGGTTTGTGATATAAACCAGCATTATTGTAATTTCCAACCAATTTGAAGCGAAAATCTTGATATATTTTATAAAAAAGTTCCTGTGCCGACACTTTCAACCCGACCCCTCGTACCCATTAAAACAACAGCAGTCTATGTACACCGATGCATACGAGACAATAGGTAGCGGATTTTTTTTCGTTGGTTTCTCGTTGTCTTTTCATTCGTTTTCACTTCTTGCCTTGATTAGGGAACCCAAAGGTTAATGTACCACTGGAGTTTTTTGTGAAGTAGGAAGAAAAAAGCAAGAGAAAGGGAGAAATAGGAAAACATAATTTCAGCCGTAAAGAAAGAACATATCGTCGGCTTAATGCTATTTTGGTCCATACGCCATTTTTGGGTCTTTTGAGTTAGGTGTTGATTATAGGGGTTTCAAGCATGCTTTTTCATAATCTGCAATCATTTTTTTCCTATCTCATCTAGTTTTCGAGATACTGGTAGGGTAAATCGATATAACTCTGATTTACGGGAAATAATTTTGATATTTTTGTTCTATGTCTCCATTTTTCTATCGCCCTATTTTTTCGATCACAATTTGTAAATTACTCTCCTTCCATACCGACCCTCTTTGTGGTCCATGTAATACAAATACGAAAAAATATTAAAGTTAAAGTGGATATGGACCAAAATGCCATGTAAAAAAAATTGTTATTACTTGCTTATTTTTTCAATGTTAAGTCATAGAAATGCATGAGAACCATACAAACAATGTGGGTAACACTATGGAATAAAAAGTGTATAACTCTTCAGTCCCGTTTCTACTCAAGCAATAAATTGCGTTTTTCTCCGATCATACAAAATGGCGTATGGAACAAAATAGCATTAAGCCGACGATATGGTTTGATGGTTTCGGACGGACATTTCGGCAAAAGCTAAACAGAACTAATACAATAATTTACATTTATTGAAATTTATTTTTATTATTGGAAATTACACATTAATAGCAACATAAATTTGCACAAACATTTATTAAGTGGTAATTTTTTGGAAATTACACTTTGCTACGAAAAATAAATTTGCTCGAAAAATGTATTAAGTGCTAATTTTTGGAAATTACACTTTACTACGAAAAATAAATTTGCACAAAAATTTATTAAGTGTTAATTTTTGGAAATTACACTTTACTACGAAAAATAAATTTGCTCGAAAAATTTATTAAGTGATAGTTTCTTGGAAGAAACACCTTCCTACAAAATTTGGGTTTTTCATTTTGAAAAAACAATTTCCTACAAAGTTTGTTTTTTATGTTTGTTATAATTTTGCAAAAAATTATAACAAAATTTGTTTTTTGATTTGATTGAATTTTTTTTTGATAGAAAAATCACTTTCCTACGAATTTTTTTTTGTTTCGTTAAAGAAAAGTTGATTGATAATTTTTTTTGAGAGCACACTAGCCGACAAAGAATTACTTTCGTCCAAATTTTTATTTATATAATTTTTTTTCTCCAAAAGACCCAAGTCTATAAAAATTATTATCGCTAAAATTTCTTACTTGTCGCACAAACGACACAAGTTCAAAATAAACTGCCATTATTTATATCTATTCGTGAAAAAACAAAGTCGGACTGTAAAAGATTGGCCCCATTCAACAAATATTTAGCGTTTTTCTGAAATTATTTTGCAAATATTGGCAAAGTAAATTTTTACAGAAATTGTTAAAAGAAAATCTCAATTTTAAAAGTTTCTTGAAATTTTAGCCAGTTTAAAATTTGACAAAGAAAATATTTAAGGAGGAAATATGGATAAAGTTTTACGTGATAAATTTGTAAATTGCGTAAATGACCTGATAGACTTTGAGAGGGGTTACTCTGCTACTAGCACCGATGATAATATTCACTTATTAGAAGAGACACGTGTAGAATTGAACTCTGTTTGGAATCAGGTGAAAAGGACCTACGTAGATTGTAGAGACCGTGTTCCCGAAAAAGATGAGACCCCAATCGATAAATCAAAGTTGAGGACCCATTATAAAGAGGCATTAGAGACATACAAACGATGTTTAAGCGCAGTAAATGGTGAAATTTTAGCACTAACCGAAGAAAGGCAGCAGGAAAAGTTCGAACGAGAATCGGAGACCCGAAAAAAGGAAACAGTGGAGCCAAACAACCATCTATCGTTACGTTTACCACCATGCGACACCGACACATTTCATGGAGGATACAGCGCTTGGCCTACTTTTCGGGATTTGTTTTCAGCCTTGTACAAAAATAATTCTAGACTTAGTAAAGTAGAAAAACTTTTCCATCTGAAACAGAAAACCGCGGGGGAGGTACGGGAAATTATTAGTAACGTACCACTAACAAATGAAGGTTTTGATCTAGCGTGGAAAAACTTAGAAAACAGATACGAAAATAAACGAATGCAAGTTAATGAACAGCTAAAGACTCTACTTAGTTTACCACCAGTATCGGCAGATTCAGGATCTTCGATCCAAAAACTTCACCGCACTATTGATGGTTGCGTTCAGACACTAGAAACACTCAAGGTAGATGTAAAGGGGTGGGACCCAATTTTAGTTTACCTTACTTCTACAAAACTGCCGACAAATTTCTTAGAAGAATTTGAAAACGGTTTGGAACACTGTTCAATACTACCGTCTTGGAAAGATTTGAATGAATTTTTAACGCACAAGTTCAAAACTTTAGAATCTGTAGGTAACATTAAGCCCCATTTCTCCAAAAATAATCAGCCTAGAACCCATTATAGTAGAAAGGAAAATAGGGTTAAATCATTTCAAACAAGCGTTGCGCAACAGACGCAAAGTTCACAGAAAAGATTCAACAACAGCAACAGATTTAGCAGAATTCCTTGAGAAAAACGTGAATGATCGCATTCACTTAGTAAAACTTCACAATCTTTGTTACAACTGCATCACTTCGGATCATGGTGTAAGAGATTGTAAGAGTCGTTTCACGTGTAGGGAATGTAATCAAAGACATCACACTTTATTACATAAGGGTAACGAGGCCCGACCTACAAATCCACAACCGGTTAGAGATGACGTACGACCCAGTACCAGTGCGGCAGCTCAAACCACCCTAGTACAATCCACTCCTAGTTTACAGTCCACACCTAGTTTTCAAACTCCTAGTATAACGACTCTAACTCTCAAGGAAAATTCACAACTTAGCCAGCAGCAATAGAAAGAAACACTACTCTTCACAGCGATTGTTCAAATTGAATCTAGAGGGCAGCGATATGACCCACGAGCGATTGTCGTTCCCTCGACAATCGGATCTTTGCTCCGGAACGACCCGATTTCAGATCGGCCAAGGATTGTCACACCAGCAACAGCTGTACAAACCATATGTTTTTCCCACAGGTGAGCAATATATGCCAGCGATCTTGCTCGCCATCCTACTCATCATAGCTGGCATTGAACAGAACCCGGGACCCACTAACACCGAAGTCACGATCTGTTCAATCTGCCATAGAATCATCAACCGTAACCTCGTCCAGGTCCAATGCACTAGATGCCTTGGCTGGTGCCATTTCAGGCGGTGTTCTGGACTAACCAGACACCGGGATTGGCACGGGAATTTTGTGGCAAGTTGTTGCACGCAACAACCAGGGAGCACGACTCCTCCTGCACAACAGGCACCCAGCACACGTGGTCAAACTCCATCTCATGACCGTCAAGGACCAGTTCCTATTCAATGGCCTTGCTCAGTGTGCAATGTGAAGATAAGCAGGAACATTACATCCGTAAAGTGCAATGGTTGTATGAGATGGTGCCACATGAGGCGTTGCACTAATCTACGGTCGCACAATGATTGGGATGCAAATTTCAAGGCAAATTGCTGCTTGAACAGCAGTAATAACCTGCCCACTCCCCCGATCACTCTAGCGACCACACGTCCTCCACCCTGTAGATTAGTGTTACCTAACAACAACACGCCTCATACTCGACAACCTGTTCTGTCCACCCAAGTCACTTCACCTCCCACAACAACTCATCCTTGGGTCAGTGTGTCAAACACACAAAGCTTAACACCTCCAACTGCTACTCATCCACCCATGGCTGCAACTCCAACATCCCGACAGCCATCAGTAGTTGAACAGAACACCCCGCCACACACTAACACATCCAATTCCCAACACCTAATCCTCTCCTCCCCACAGCCACAACGACAGCAAAACAATGTGCACAGTGACCTGCAGTCCTTCAAGGTCCTACAATGGAATTGTAACGGCCTAAGAAGTAAAACTGCAGAAATCACAAATTTCATGCACGTGAACAACATCCACATTGCCGCCGTTCAGGAGACCAAGCTTACCAGCGAATGTCGACTAGCCTCCCATGCAAACTATATCATCCTTAGGAAGGATCGAGGCAGGAACCATGGTGGTGGTCTAGCTTTCATTATAGAACGTAATGTCAGCTACAGAATGATAGACCCACCAGCCTCTCCTCAGGATGATCAGTACATGGAAGTAATGTGCATCTCTATACGAGCCGGAGGTGAAGATATAGAGTTAGTCAACCTATATATTCCGCCCGTGAACAGCATCGGTGCAAGTTATCACCCCAACATCCTCCATCTGCTACAGGGTGACAACAAAATCATACTAGGTGACTTCAACGCACACAGTGAGATGTGGTACTCACAGCTAGCACAGGACAATCGAGGCATCTCCATAGCCGACCAGATTGATGACTCGGATTTTTCGGCCATAAATGAGGAATTCCCCACGCGTATCACGGCCAGTTGTACTAGTTCCCCTGATGTTACTCTAGTCAGCGCGTCGCTCCTGGCCTTAACAACTTGGCAAACGCATACTGCACTCGCCTCGGACCATATTCCGATCGTGGTCACCGTGGAGAAAACCAGCGACTTCGTGGAACAACAAAAGCACACGTTTGTGAATTTCAACAAAGCCAACTGGCCTGGCTTCACAAACGCTATTGACATGGACATCAGTCAATTGCCGCCACCCCAATGTGCCAGAAAGGGTGAGAGAATATTAAGAGACATTATTCTCAAAGCGGCAAAGCGCTACATCCCGGCCGGAAGAATCCCAAACTGTAGACCAGGGTACCCAACAACAGCGGCACGACTCGCAGAGCAACGCGACCAAATACGTGCCAACGACCCGAGCGACCAACGCATTTCCAGCCTAACGGTACAGATTAACACTCTTGTTAACAATTACCGTCGTGACAAATGGATCAGTCACTTGGAAAATTGCGACATGGGCTCGCACCGTCTATGGTCAACCATCCGTCATCTTTCTGGTACGAGCAGCAAAAAGGGTCACATTGCTGTAACTTTTAATGATGTGCAACATACAGATGCCAAAAAGTGCGCAAAAAAGTTCTGCAATCAATTTATCACACATCCATCCCAGCAGAACAGGACCAAACGGCGCATAAATAGGAGAACAAAAGAGCTTTGTAGAGATGAAGATACACGCTCCTTCACTAGTTCTGAAGTCGTAGCCGCAATATCCAAAGCGAAAGCCTCCAAAGCCATTGGTCCAGATGGCATCGCAATGATAATGTTGAAGAAACTAGGACCGGCAGCCCTGGAGTATCTCACGAAACTTTTCAACCTCTCCACTCACCAATTAGTGATTCCGGAGATTTGGAAAGTTGCCAGAGTTATTCCCCTTCTAAAACCCGACAAACCAGCCAACCAAGGAGAGTCATACCGCCCAATCTCTTTGTTATCACCAGTGGCAAAAGTTTTAGAAGCGCTTATCCTTCCAACATTAGCTGAGCACCTAAAACTTGCCGACCATCAACATGGTTTTAGGAAAGCTCGAAGCACAACCACAGCACTAAACGACATCACTACACATATTGCGAATGGACTCAACCAAAATAGGCCACCTGATCGTACCGTTGTAGTAGCCTTGGATTTATCCAAAGCTTTCGACACGGTTGATCATGCGGTCCTGTTAACGGATATCCTGAACTCGACGCTACCGAACACCACCAAACGCTGGCTTGCAAATTACATCAATGGCAGGCAAGCGTTCGTCGAGTTCAGAGGTCGAAAATCGCAATATCGCAAGATAAAAATGGGTGTACCACAAGGAGGAGTTTTGTCACCCATCCTTTTCAATTTTTATCTTGCCCGTCTTCCTGCACCTCCACCTGAAGTTAAAATGGTGTCATACGCCGATGACTGCACCATCATGTCATCTGGAACCAACATCAATGACATAAGTGCTAGAATAAACGATTATCTAGCCACCATTAACAATTTCTTCCAGGAAAGACATCTAGAGTTGTCACCCACGAAATCCACCTCGACCCTTTTTACATCATGGACCAAGGAGGTTAGGAGCGTTCTGGACATCCAAGTAGATGGGAGAATAATACCTACAGTTCAGAATCCGAAAATTCTCGGCGTCATCTTTGACAACCTCCTAACCTTCTCAAAACACGCCACTTATGTCGGAGAAAAAGTTAGACGTAAAAATAAGGTCCTGAAAGCACTTTCAGGCTCCTCCTGGGGCAAAGAAAAAGAGACAATAGTTGCGACTTATAAAGCAATAGGTCGTTCTATTCTCAATTACGCAGCCCCCGTCTGGACCCCCTTCATAAGTGAGACACAATGGCGAGGACTCCAGAGAATACAGAACAGCGCGCTCAGAATCGCAACCGGATGCGTCCTCATGACGGACGTGGATCACCTACACGAGGAGAGCAGGTTATTGTCGGTTCAACAACATAATGTGTTGTTAACCAGACAATACCTGTTGGCATGCCACCAGCCAAATCATCCAAACCATCACATAGTGATGCAGGATCCCCCTCCCCGTCACATCCGGAAGGACTTCAGACGCTACTGTGCAGACATCCAGGACGTCATTACATCTGACCTCGACCGATCGTCACTTACAGTAGCGCTGAATAGATTGCACACGGAGGCGGTATCCCAAGCCAAAAACGGCTACAAGTGCAACAGAGTCCTTAACCAACACTCACCAGCGATCTCTGACAACGAACGGCTTCTTCCTAGGCACACCAGAACCATCTTAGCCCAATTAAGATCAGGCTGGTGTCCAATCCTAAACACATACAGGGCGAGAATCATCTCAGGGATTGAAGATAGCTGTCCATCGTGCTCACGTAGCCCACACGATTCCACGCACCTGTTCAACTGCCCAAATAACCCTACCGAATTGCGCCCGGTAGACCTCTGGCTCAAACCGATTGAAGTAGCACAATTTTTGCAGCTCCCAACCTAAAATTCCACTACTTCTAAATCCTAAACCTGAAGATCCATTCAAAATATCCAAACATCCAAAACTCCACACACACATCATCCATACACAATCAAATCCACACACACATTCACCCACACATTTTTAATGCAATCCATAATCAATATATAATTTTCCAGGGAAAACCATATGGAGACAGACAACCTGTTACAACAACAACAACAACAACGAGCGATTGTCGACCCTGGATCTCAATCAACATTTATTTCAGAGAAGATTACAAACCAATTGAAGCTTCCAACTAGGAAGAATCTTGTTCATGTTACCGGTTTAAGTGAAACCGAAACTTGAACAAAAGCTTGTCTTTTCTCGTACAAACCCTAGTTTTGAATTAGAAGTTTGGGCACCCGTTTTGAAGTCCCTTCCTTCTAATTTGCCGTCGCGCACCCTAGATAAAAATCAACATAGAGAAACAACTCAACTGGAGTTAGCAGATCCTCGTTTTTACGAAAGCCGACCCATAGATCTTCTGATAGGTTTAGACATAGGACCCTTAATTTACACAGTAGGAGCTCCCATGAAATCTATAGGATCTTTACTAGCGCAAAGTACAGTTTTTGGCTGGATAGTGGGCGGACCCCTTGAAAAATCAAACACAAATGATAGGAAAATTTCACTTTACAATACAGTTTCGATCGAGAAAATTCTCACACGTTTTTGGGAGGTGGAGGAGACCCCAAAAAAAGTGTTGAGATCAGCAGAAGACACCTTTTGCGAAACAAATTTCAAAAATACAACGCGAAGAAATGAAGATGGACGATATATTGTCACGATGCCGTTCAAATCTTGTGCTGAACTTGGAGCATCTCGAAATATCGCAATTCTATCGAATGGAAAGAAAGTTGCAAAAAACGCCCGAAATCAAATCTCAGTACGACGCAGCGATAATGGAATATTTGGAACTTGGACACATGTGAAAACTGGGACCCCAGGAAATCGAGAAGACCCCTCACTACTATTTGCCACATCATGCCGTTATAAAACCAGATAGGGTTACTACTAAACTTAGGGTAGTTTTCAATGCGTCAAGTCCCACATCAAATAGGAAAAGTCTTAATGACATTTTACACCCAGGGCCAGTTCTTCAACAGGATTTAGTATTGCAGATTACCAAAATGTATCGTCAAATACAAATCGACACAAGTCAGGCCACATTTCAAAGAATTCTTTTTAGAAAATCAGCAAATGACCCAGTTGAAGACTTTCAACAGTCACTTTCGGAATTAATTGCGCCCCATTTCTCGCTCTTAGGACAGAAGATGTTAAAGAAACATGCCCATTAGGTTCGGAAATTATAAAAAAAAATTATATGTCGACGACGTTTTAGCTGGAGGTCACACTGTAGAAGAATCATTAAGTCTATGAAAGAATTAGTAGCAGCCATGGACTCAGCAGGTTTTGAATTGAGGAAATGGAGTTCAAACGACCCCAATCTACTTAGCGATCTGCCACCTGACTCACTCCTGCCGGTCAACTGGTTGGACATTTCGGAAGGAACTTCAACGAAGACTCTAGGTATCCGATGGAACATTTCGGCTGATAACTTTACGTTCACATCACCACCCACGGAAGAAAGGGAATTGTGCACCAAAAGAGAAGTCCTTTCAACAATTGCCAAATTTTTCGACCCATGTGGATGGCTGGCTCCAGTAATCATCGTAGCGGAACTTGTCATGCAATAAGTCTGGCTGGACAAAGTAGATTGGGACGACGCGTTGAAGCCCATTACTCGAATGAATTGGAAGAATTTCATTAAAAATTGTCCTTCAATAGATTCAGTTTCAGTACCTAGGTGGATCAGATTCAAACCCTCAAGTAAAATTGAAGTACATATGTTAGAGTAGAACATTTAGATCAAACAGTCGACACGTTTCTTTTGGCAGCGAAAACTCGAGTAGCACCCATCAAAAAAATATCTCTTCCTAGATTAGAATTATGCGGAGCCGTTCTCTTAGCAAAATTAAGCACCCAACTTACAAATTGAAAATATTTCAACTCACTTTTGGAGTGACTCAACAATTCTGTTAGCATGGCTCAAAAAACCCCCGTGTTCACGGAGTGCCTTTGTAGGAAATAGAATTTCAGATATTTTAGATAATGTAGGCAACGAAAATTGGAAGCACATCGATTCAGAAAGCAACCCAGCTGATGTAGCCAGTCGAGGATGTTCGCCAAATGATTTGCAGTCACATCATTTGTGGTGGACTGGACCACAATGGCTGAAGTTTCCAAAAGACCGATGGCCTAGACACGAAATTAAGCTAAACACCGAGTTAGAAGCAAAAGCAGTTAAAGTTTTCACGACCACAACAGTTGAGGATCCTTTGGATAGATTATCTTCTCTATCCAGGGCATATAAAGTCTTGGCATTTGCCTTTCGTTTTTGGAGAAATACCGGCGTCCCGACTTGGAATTTCTTCAGCAAAGATAACCCACGGTGAAACCCAAGATATCAAAGATCGTCATATTGTTTTAACACAAAAACATTATTTCGCAGAGGAGTATTTAGAGTTAACCCAAAAGAAAAGACTCATCTAGTAGCAGTCATTTATCTCTCAATCCATTCATTGATTCAAAAGGAATCATTAGGGCAAATGGCCGCCTTGTTCAGTCCCCGGCACTTACATATAACGAGCGCCATCCAATTCTTGTCCCATACGAATCGAGATTAGCCCTTTTGTTAGTAGAATTTATTCACAAAATTACGATGCACGGCGGAAATCAACTCATGACTCGCGTAATCAGGTCTGAATTCTGGATATTTAAATTGAAGCCCTTAATCAAGAAGGTAATTCATAATTGTCGAACTTGTGTTTTGTATAAACAACAGACTCAAACGCAAATTATGGCCTCACTTCCGCCCCAGCGAACTATGCTGACTGGACCTTTTACCAACACTGGAGTAGATTTTGCAGGACCCTTCAACATAAATAATTTTACAGGAAGAGCTTGTTTAATAACAAAGGGTTATGTTTGCGCCTTCATTTGCTTTTCTACAAAAGCAATACACCTAGAACCCACTAGTGATCTATCAACTCAGTCTTTTTTAGCCGCTTTATCTCGCTTTATTGGGCGACGAGGAAGCCCAGCCAAGATATACTCAGATAATGGGGCTAACTTTGTAGGAGCAGCAGAATTAATAAAGAAGGATAGGCTAGAGTTTATGAAGAATCTTCAAAAAGATGCCACCCTGAACAATGTTTATCAAAATTTAGAGTTTTTAGAGTAAATTTTATTCCTCCGGGTGCCCCTCATATGGGAGGCGGGGGTTAAGTCATTCAGAACCCATCTACGAAAATTTATACCCCAAATGAATTTTACCTTTGAAGAATTCGCAACTATTTTAGCGAGAATTGAGGCCTGTCTTAATTCTCGACCCCTAAGTCCAGCCAGCGACGACCCTTCCGACTAAATCCGCTTACACCAGCTCATCTTCTGATAGGAACTTCGATTTTGACACCAACAGAACCGGATGTTTCAGACGGGAACATCAACCTTGCCAATCGATGGAAACGATTGACCATTATTTCCCAATATTTTTGTCAAAGATGAAAATCGGAGTATTTAAATGAGCTACATCGGCGATATAAGTGGAAATATCAGACAGAAAATTTAAAAGAAAATGATTTAGTTGTCATCAAAGATGAAAGATTAGCCCCTGTTGAATGGAATTTGGGCCGTATAATAAAAACGTATGTAGGAAGTGACAAACACATTAGGGTTGTGGACATTCGGACAGCTAACGGTGTGATTAGTCGACCGATCACGAATTTATTTTTATGTAGAAGAACATGGTACTCACATCTCTTCTATCCTAGATATGGTTTCTAAGTTGCCTAGCCCAACCCTGAGTCGTGACTCATCCAACTCACGAAGTACCGTTATACGACACGAGGACAGCACATATACCCTGAAGACAGATGCTGTGGTATCCAGTACCCTATAACTTCGACCCTACTAAGACCCGCCGCCATCGCATTTCCATCAACATTTTTTATTCAAGCCTTGGATCCGTGACAGGCCCCAAAACTGGATGGGGTTTTCATCCACGGGAGCCAGTTCTAGATTAAGCTAGTTTAAGATAGAATAATCTACACTATATCACGGGGGGGAGAATGATCAAAGGTGACACCGCACTTTTGAACATCAGTGTGAAACGTCCACTGCTGCGCGGCATTATATGTGTAGGTGTATAAATGCGAATGCATTTATATGCCCATACATGCTTAACCTATTAACCTAACTTTGTAGGAGCAGCAGAATTAATAAAGAAGGATAGGCTAGAGTTTATGAAGAATCTTCAAAAAGATGCCACCCTGAACAATGTTTATCAAAATTTAGAGTTTTTAGAGTAAATTTTATTCCTCCGGGTGCCCCTCATATGGGAGGCGGGGGTTAAGTCATTCAAAACCCATCTACGAAAATTTATACCCCAAATGAATTTTACCTTTGAAGAATTCGCAACTATTTTAGCGAGAATTGAGGCCTGTCTTAATTCTCGACCCCTAAGTCCAGCCAGCGACGACCCTTCCGACTAAATCCGCTTACACCAGCTCATCTTCTGATAGGAACTTCGATTTTGACACCAACAGAACCGGATGTTTCAGACGGGAACATCAACCTTGCCAATCGATGGAAACGATTGACCATTATTTCCCAATATTTTTGTCAAAGATGGAAATCGGAGTATTTAAATGAGCTACATCGGCGATATAAGTGGAAATATCAGACAGAAAATTTAAAAGAAAATGATTTAGTTGTTATCAAAGATGAAAGATTAGCCCCTGTTGAATGGAATTTGGGCCGTATAATAAAAACGTATGTAGGAAGTGACAAACACATTAGGGTTGTGGACATTCGGACAGCTAACGGTGTGATTAGTCGACCGATCACGAATTTATTTTTATGTAGAAGAACATGGTACTCACATCTCTTCTATCCTAGATATGGTTTCTAAGTTGCCTAGCCCAACCCTGAGTCGTGACTCATCCAACTCACGAAGTACCGTTATACGACACGAGGACAGCACATATACCCTGAAGACAGATGCTGTGGTATCCAGTACCCTATAACTTCGACCCTACTAAGACCCGCCATCGCATTTCCATCAACATTTTTTATTCAAGCCTTGGATCCGTGACAGGCCCCAAAACTGGATGGGGTTTTCATCCACGGGAGCCAGTTCTAGATTAAGCTAGTTTAAGATAGAATAATCTACACTATATCACGGGGGGGGAGAATGATCAAAGGTGACACCGCACTTTTGAACATCAGTGTGAAACGTCCACTGCTGCGCGGCATTATATGTGTAGGTGTATAAATGCGAATGCATTTATATGCCCATACATGCTTAACCTATGCACTCATCACTCTAAAGCACTCATTACTCTAATTTCCCTTTTGCTTATTTGTTTGTTTACTTGTCGCTTGCCATCTGTAGCTTAACGAAAGTCGTTAGGTGAGCTTAGAAGAGATAGATGGCAAGCACAAGTAATCAGTCTTTTACCGATCCTTAAACCAAACTCGTGCGCCTCTCCCCCGTGATAAGTGATAAAAGTGTTAGTGATAAAATACAAGTTCCAACAACTGAAATTTACTTAGTGAAAATAAATACCCAAAAATAAACATTGTGAATTACATTAAGAATAAATAGTTAACATTAAGAACAACACAAATTACAATTAAAAAAAGTTTATATACTCGTACAAATAAACACCACATTATTCACATTTCACGCACACATGTACATTTTTACACAAATCAAATTGAAACCTTGAGTTACACAAAATTACGCAAATTTTTAAATAAAACCCTAATCGTGAAATTTAAAGTTTAACCCATTTGAATTTTTATTTTCGAAAGCCAACAAAACGCCAGAGCGTTAAACACATACGTTGTAATGCACAAGCCAACAAGGCCAATTTGACAGCATTACCGAAGGCAACTGCTTAATAAGATTTACAATATAAAAATATAACTTAGACATTAAAACATTAACATTAAAAAAATACATATTAAGATTTTACTTAAAACTATTTTCAATTTTAAATTTAATAACATTTAACAGCGGAAGCGATTTAACTAAAAATTCACATTAAAACAATTGACACGCCCAAAGGCAAAGCAAAGAATAGACTTGGATATAGAATCACTACTCCTAAATTATTAAGTGTTATTTTTAAGTTATAGTATTAAGTATAAAGCAATAAAATGATGAGTAATTCCCTAGTCTTGTTTTGACGGTGCTCAGTGATAGACGTGTGCTGTGTTAAACAAATTTTAAAGTTGCAAAACCAACAAAAACTTAAAATTCTGTTTTGTTAGTTTATCACCAACAAAAACATTAGTGCAGTCAAAAAAAAACCTTGCATAGGGCAACAACAATCATATTGTGAGTGCATCGAACACACCTGTTGTTTACAACAACAACAAAAACCTAACTGTGCGTGCATTCAACGCATAATTATTCGCAACAACAAAATCAGTAAGAATGTCAACTGTTAAAGTTGGCGATCCCCAACTAAGTCCAGATTTACACTAGGCAAGTTTTTTCAGCAGCTTATCATCAAAATCTCTTTTGAACTTGCACGAAGAACTCAAAACGTTCAGGGTGAGTTTTTTCCTCCCTCTTGCCGACTGCCCCTCTCTCCTACAAAACGCCGATAATCTGCTGAATATTCAGCCAGTGTAAATCCGGACTAAGTGATTTGAGCAATGCTGAAAATGATGATGATGATGAAGACGACCACAATTGGCAGGTTGTAGCAATGAAGAGGAAAAACACTGGGTCACCTAACATGCATCGCCAAAAAAGACCCCATCATGATAATGAACCTACAACCAGCAACCGATTTGATATTTTGATGAATGATGAATCTGAAAGAAATGGAAGTGAAACAACTGCGACTGCTCCGAAACCTCCGCCTGTATTCATTCCAGATCTTGGAAATATTGCCAGAATGATTGCAGACGTATGTAAAGTAATTGAAAGTACTGAGTTTAATCACAAATCTTTGCGAGACGTCAGGTTAGACTAAATATCAAAACAGTAGTCTTACAGAAAATTAATTAAGTATTTAAATGATCATAAAAATAAAGTATCACACATTCCAATTAAAAAGCGAAAAGGGCGGTGATAAAAGGTCTTCATCATTCTACTGATTTGTAAGATATTAAAGCTATGCTTCTGAGCTTAGGACACCACCGAGCTAACAAGCAGCCTTTGCCTATGTTTTATGTTGATCTCGATCCCAGCCCTAATAACAAAGACATTTTCAACATCCGTGCATTTAATAATGTTATAATTCAGGTAGAAGCTCCAAAAAAGTTTGATGACATTGTTCAATGCTTTAGGTGTCAAGATTTCGGCCATACAAAAGCATATTGTAATACATTAATTAATATGATGTCGATGATGATGAACAAACTATGCAACTAAATCTTGTAATAGCCGAATGGAATGCCAATGGTATTCTAAACCATTTAAATGAAATAGAGATTTTTCTCAACCAAAATTTTATTGATATACTTTTAATTTCGGAGTCACATTTAACTAGTAAATCATTTCTATGAATTAATGGTTATGATATTCTAACAGCTAATCATCCAGGTGATAAAGCTCATGGCGATGCTGCAGTCTTAATAAAATCTAGCTTAAATTATGAAATTGCTGAGTCTTTAACCGAAACATATTTACAAGCAATTGGCATCAAAACAGTATGCGACAATTACCCCATATCTATTTACTCTGTATACTTTCCACCGAGGTTTAGTGTTAAATGTGATAAATTTGATAACTTTTTCAAAAGTCTCGGTAATAAATTTATAGTTGGCGGTGATTACAATGCCAAACATCCATGGTGGGGCTCCCGACTACATAATCCAAAAGGAAATGAGCTATATAAATGCATATCAAACAACCATTATAAAGTTTTATCTACAGGGATGCCAACATATTGGCCCAGCGACCAAGCCAAACTTCCGGATCTACTAGATTTCTTTGTTTTTGAAGGGATATCCACATCACTTTAAATATAGTGGCTAGTGATGACCTTAGTTCTGATCACAGTCCTATAATACTAAACTACAAGACTAGCCCCGCCACTACTCAACCAAGAAGAAAATTGGATCTAAATATACATATCAGAAACTCTGAAGATTTGGATAGTGCAGTTGAAAGTTTCATGAAACTAATACACGAGGCTGCTTTTAAATCAACACCACAAGTGGATAGTGGAAAGTGTTCTAGCTTCCGCACAACCGTTGAGATTCGTCAGCTTATTAAAGTAAAAAGACGCTTGCGTAAAACGTGGCAAAGAACAAGGAGTCCAGCAGATAAAACTAATTTTAATAGAGCTGCTAATCATCTGAAAAGTATGCTGAAGAATTTAAAAATAAATGTATTGGAGACTATCTGAGAAACTTAAGTCCTAACAATGACCATGACCTGTATAAAGCAACAAAATATATAAAACGGCCAAAAATGAGAAATGTTGCAATAAAGGATCCCAATGGTAAATGGTGCAAATCTGATAAAAACAAAGTTTCTGCATTTAAAACACATTTACAGGATACGTTTACTCCTTTTTCATTTGGTTCTGCAGAACAAGTTAAATACGTAACGGAATTTCTGGATGTACCATGTCCAATGTATTTACCAATTAAACCTTTTAGGATTAAAGAAGTTGAGGATGAACTTAGGAAACTAAATTCCAAAAAATCACCTGGTTTTGATCTAATTGACCCTAAAGTATTAAAGGCTTTACCCAAAAAAGGTATTATCTTCCTAACTGTTCTGTTCAACTCCGCTATAAGGATGTCATATTTCCCAGCTCCATTTAAATGTGCCAAAATAATAATGATTTTGAAGCCACATAAACCTGAACACGACATTACTTCATACAGGCCTATTAGTCTACTGCCAGTATTTTCTAAGCTGTTTGAGAGACTTCTCAAAAAGAGATTATCTCCTATATTGGAAGAACTGAATATAGTGCCTGACCATCAATTCGGATTTAGAAATAAACATGGAACGCCGGAGCAATGCCATAGATTGGTTAACACAATAAGAGATTGCCTAGAGAAAAAAAGAATACTGCTCATCGGTTTTTCTTGATGTTAAACAGGCATTTGACATGATGGCCTACTTTTTAAAATAAAAAACAAACTACCCACACCTTTCTATCTTCTCATTAAATCTTATTTAAGTAACAGGACTTTTTACGTAAACATTAATAATGAAGATTCACAAATTGGTTATATTAAATCTGGAGTTCCGCAAGGGAGTGTGTTGGGACCAGTTCTATATACTTTATTCACATCAGATATGCCTAGTAACAGAGATATTACCATAGCAACTTATGCAGATGATACAGCAATTTTGGCTTGTCCTACTGCTTGTCCTACTGAAGCTTCAAATGCAGTGCAACGACAACTTAATGTTTTAGAATCATGGCTATTTAATTGGAACATAAAAGTCAATGTGGAAAAATCGGTACATGTAACCTATACATTACGCAAACAAGATTGTCCACCTGTATGTTTAAATGGTGTTATCATCCCCTCATCTACTTCGGTTAAATACCTAGGTTTACACATTGATAGGCGTTTAAACTGGAAAAAACATATTTCTTACAAAATACAACAATTAAATATAAAGACACGGAAAATGTTCTGGCTTCTAGGTCCCAAATCTCAGCTAAGCTTGGAGAACAAAGTTTTAATTTATAAAACAATACTGAAGCCTGTGTGGACGTATGGGATTCAGTTATGGGGAACAGCGAGTAACACCAATATCGAAATACTGCAGAGATACCAGTCTAAAACTCTTCGATTAATAACGAACGCTCCTTGGTTTGTCAACAATAATATTATACACAATGACCTTGGTGTCCCTAATGTAAAAAGTGAAATTAAGACATTCAGTACATACTACCTGAGAAGACTAAGTCTCCACCCGAATTTATTAGCTTTGAATTTATTAGATGACAGCCAGGAAGTTAGAAGACTAAAAAGACCACATGTACTAGATTTACCCTTCTTAGAATAATCTACCCAATTAATGTATCATAGATTAAATATGTTTTATGTCTGTTAAGTTCATTAGAACCTAGCATTTCTACCATTTGATTAGTTGTAAATAAATTTGCTTAATGTTTATATATAAATAGATTGCAAATAAAAGAAATGAGAAAAAAAGAGTAATTCCCTTTTTGTAATTCGATTTTTGGGAAAATATTAAATATAACGACAAAGCATTGTAACTAGTATAAGTGAAATGTAGAAATACATAATTTTAAGAAACTAAATATATATAACTTGTAAGATACCTAATGTATATAAGTTATCTCATAATAATGACAAATGTTAGCTATAAGCGTATTTACCCATTGTAATAAGGATTTTTCGAATTAATAAAGCCGTCCAAAAAGACAATTCAGTAACTATCCTGTAGCTAAAATTACTAGTTTGTATATAGAAATATACTAGTTGCTTTTTACTTCAAACTAGTAACATATCTGTCTTTTTATCGTATAACGAACTATCGATTTTAACATTGGCTTGTCATAGGTATAAACAATCAAACTAATAGATGGTCCGTCGTACTCTTTAAAAAGTGACAGTTACGAACGATTAAATTATTGACATTTGTTTTGCACTCTTCGAGTTATTTTGGCATTCTCTTGTTAGCTCTCGAGATTAAATTTGCTGATTTAAAGATGTGTTTTTGCAATTTTATTTTAAAAATTAATTGTGTTTGCTCCAATTGTGATTGTAAAGTAAAATGTTTGAGGAAAAATGCCAAAAATATGTATAAAAAATAAAAACAAATTTGTGCTCTTTCTTTCTTAACTACTAATGTCAAAAATTTAATCGTTTGTAACTCGAGAAATTTGCTTAAGAGAGGGAAGGAACATCTAGTAGTTGAGTGTTTATGGTCATAGGCGCCCAACTAGTTCATTTGTTTACAATTCAGTACTAGTTAATATCTAGTTCCGTTATTATGGTGGTGGGAGAGCACTTGTCGCTCTCCCGACGCATGTCTCCACCAAGCAAGTACTTGCTCTTAAATCAGTTCAGACCAGGGATGATAATTAAGAGTAAACAAATGGTACAAAAATCGTTCTAAAAAGGTACTTTTTTGACCCAAAAAGTACCAATTTTAAAATTTGTTTAAATTCTTCTTGAAATATTGAGATACAAATTAGTAAGATCCAGTAATCAATTTCTTGATAACAAACTACAAAAATCTTATATACGCAAATATAAACCGATATTTACGGAAATTGATACAATCGGCCCATTTAGACTCTATATATATAGAGGTACCTTCCGATTAGAATTCTTGACTCTCTAGAGAACGAATTTTTTGCCGATTATGATGAAAGATGTTTCATATTGCATAAAATCATCTGTAAAAAAATGTAATTCATGTTGGTACAGTTTTAATATAAAATGAATTGACTTTACATTGTATTTTATCCAGTATCGCTCCTTGTTACAATTGCTTCTCGTTTTGATATACGATAATATATGATGATTCCAGGCGAATTTGAGTTTTTGGAGTAGATGCCACGTTTTACAACCTACGTGCCTTTAGTTTCGTTAAAAATGCAAAATTTGTCAAATCGCAAATTTTTACACTTTTGAAACTGGAAAGGCGCGATTTCATACACAATAAAAAGAAATTTAATTTTGTTGTAATACAAGAGCCAAACATATTTATTGGCGTTGCGTTGCTACGTCGAACCATGTCGAAAGAGCATGTGTACGACTTATATTTTTTTTGAAAAAGTGCAAAGTCTTGTTTGATAAAAAAGGTATCAAATGTGTCGCGGGAGTATCACGGTACTTTAAGGTTCTGAAAAGTACCAAAAAAAGTACTAAAGTATCAAATTTATCATCCCTGGTTAAGACACTCGTTTTTGCTTATTTCTCTGCTGCTGACGGCAGAAAGACGAACGTGTCGATCTGCAACCACCAAGTAGGTACCAAGCATGTACTGTAAAACATATCAGATAATCGTTTTTGCTGGCAGATATGGGAATGGGTTGCAATGTTCACATTGTATCTAGCTTATGACTCGTTCAATACGCAACTAGAAATGATTTTAGCTGCAGGGTAGACACCCGAAAGGCATTTTCAAAAGTACATTCGCATCTGCAAACACAAGATGGCTACCTAAAAATCTTCTCACTCGCATACAAACGTACGCGAAATTGACTTTCCCCATCTTGTGGAAAAAAGTTGCAAATACCCTAGGATGTCTATACTTTAAATTGTCATTGTTGACGGCAATGCGAGTGAGAAGATTTTTAGGTAGCCATCTACAGAAAGCTTTTTTATTACTTTTAAAGTCAACTGCGATAGGGTGTCTATACCTTTGATTGTCATTGCCGTCGATGCCACGATGTTCCCCATATTCGATTACATGTTGTGACAAATTTTGGTGATGATACCTTGTTCAGTTGTTTAGATATAAGGCAAGACTTATTAGCATAACTCGCTGTATCACTACATTTCATAACGTACATAACAGCATATCTCACATTTTTTCCATTGAAAACTATACTTCTGTTTTTATTCCCCAGTTATCTTTGGACTATTGAAGATGTAAATTGTATGAAGTCGTAACAGCATATCTGAGTTGTGTTATTAGTCCACGTTGAACTAAGGCCTAGCACAAAAGCATAACTCAACTTATGCTGTTATTCCAAAATCTAATATTGACGAGTGAATGTTGTAAATTTCGAAATCGTCCTTTGATATATCAGCATAAGTCGATATAATCTACAATATATAATAAAATTCATTTTGTAAGAACGACACAACTCGAGTTGTGTGTTTTGTAACTTAATTTATTTTAAAAGGGAATAACAGCATAAAACAGTTTTTGGCCTATAACATTTATAATTAAAATAATTATATAAATGTGTTCATATTAATTAATTTCACTTTCAAAGCCTGAGAAATTGCAGGCGTAAAATTCAAAATAAGTTTATAAATATTTTTGCTATATCGATTCAAACCTTTAAAATGCTCTCCTGAAAACTTGCAAAAACACACATATGCTGTTATGCCTTGTGACCACAGATATGTTTTTGGAAAACGTAAATAATTCTCTTGGATACCAGTGTTAACTCCTTTTTGTTTTTTAATTTTTAGTAGGTTTGTTCCTTAAGTAAGGTTCATAAACGTTATCAAATATTATGTACCTATGTGGAGGTTTCATGTAAAGTGAAAGAACTTTTAAGACCAATATCTTCTGATCGGGATGAAACTAGCACCAAGTTTAGCCCTATTGGGTAATAGTTATGACACAAAATTTTAACGAGATCCGATAAGGCCTCTCATACATCGAAGGTTGTTGAATTTTGGTCGAAAAGCTCTTTGTCCTATAACCCATGTTCACACTTGGAATTCTGCTGGGGAAAATTGCAAGTGTGAATATGGACATAGCATTTAGAGAATTTATCCAGTGATTTCGATCGTTTTTTCGTTAATATTAGTGTATATGAGGGTATATTCATTTTGTCACTCCGTTTGTAACACCTTTTAGTTTCCTATAACTCCTACAAGGGACATTGGTACATAAACCACATATATGTAGTAAACATAAACTCGTATATTATTAATCGTCTTAAAATACTAAGATGATTTAGCCTTGTCCGTCTGTTGCAATCTATAATACTAGGGCTAGGTGGATGAAATTTGATACATATACTTATTATATCTGCAGGTATGTTGGGATTGAAAATGGGCAATATCGGTCCATTTTTTTTATTTAAACATCACATAAAGCGTGGTCCAAAATTAACGCACGATGTTAATTGTAAATAAAACAAAAAGTTTTGGCACAATTATCTTAATATTTTTATTAGGATAGAAGGATCTATGACAATTATGTGTGAAACAAAATATCGGCAAAAGGCAAAAAACTTGATGTTAAGCTGTGACTCACACTTAGCATGGTGCATTATGGTTTGATATAAGATTCGGCATGGTCGAACTTAACGCCGCGTTCACTTGTGTTTTTAAACAAAAAATCCAAACAGATTTAGGAAAGCATAGAAAATGAAATAGCCTTCAAGCTTATCCCATCAGCGGTTTTAAAGATATCTAACAAAATATTGCGAAAAATAGTAATACAATTTTTTGGCCCGTTCTTTTTCGAAATCATTCTCCGTACACATTAACTCATATTACCAAATTTTAGCTCGATTCGTTGAAATTTGTGGTTTTTGTTGCGTTAAAAAGGCAAATCTACATTTGTATGAGAGCTATACCAAAACACGGACCTATAGCAACCGTTGTTCGTTTGAAGGGTTCTGGGTATATGTATACTTAAATATTTTGTAGTTTGTAGGTCATTTTATTTAAAAAATTTCCCAAATTAATAAAAAAAAATTCAAAAATGGGGATTTTTTGTCTTTTTTCCTATATCTACTATGCCAAAGCCGGGCTCCAAATTCCTTTTGCAGTTTGCATCACCTTACCATATACATATAAAAATTGTAAAGATTTAAATATTCAAGCTTAGCGATTGAAGAAAATGTGACACAGTTTTGGAATTTGTATAAAAAATAGTATAAGTTGGAGAAGCTCAGCAATATACCGGTCTAAACCATTTACTTGTTTTTTCTTACAAAAAAATTTCCAGGGTGTTTTCTTTATGAGGAATATAAATTGTCGCTTGATTATTGGTTCGACCCATATGTCGTTTCTGAAAAAAAGATTATCTGTAAACTCAGATTGTCTTTATTTTCGAACACATCTGATACATTCGAAACATATTTGGGTCCAAAGAAACAGATATCGAAACTCGAATCCGAGGGGAAATTTCCGATTGAAGCTACATTCGGAATACAGAACAGGGGCGTTACAATCGCAATACAACAATCTGTTCATAAACATAGTTAAAATGTCTAGTTTGAATGACACTATGCCTGAAAACTTTTTTGTATAGATTGAAGACTTAAATTTAGTCTTTTCTAAAATTAAAATTGTTTGCATATTTTTTTAAGAATAAGCTCGATAAAACCGGGATACAATTCAAATTAAAGGAAATTATGGTGGCTAAAAAAACTGAAAACATTGCATTCATGAAGAAACGGAAGTTTAGTAACTGTCGATAAAACAATTGGGAAAATTTGAATTTTGTTCCAAAAAAATTTTTTTTTGTTGGCACGAAAAAAACATACAAAATAGAAAAAAATCGCATTATGACCCATATTTTAAAATTAGGGAATTTAAAAAAAATATATATTTTTTTTTTATTTTGGCAATTTGGTTTGGGAGATATCAATATGGGCGTGCCAATAACGCCCAATTTTTAATATACTATGTGTACTATAAAAGCATTATACTGTACAAAATTTTAAGTGTTTGTATGTGCAGGAATCCAAGTTATAAGTCGTTAACTTTTTGTGTAAAATGGTCCATTTGTATGGGAGGTACCAAAAGAGGCGTGGTAATATCGCCCATTTTTCTCGAGACTATTATTTTTTTATTTTATGACATGTTTATACTTGATTGACAAATTACAAAATTTAGTCTATTTACAAAGTTTCTCCATTCATCTCTATTATTTGCTAAATATCTTAGTTCATCAAACGACAATTTTGATTCGGATCTGATGGTATTTCTCCAAGTAGTTTTTGGTCTGAATCTGGATCGGCGACCTTGGGGATTCCATTGAAGAGCAGAGTGGGCGAATTCGGTGTCTTATTTTCTTAGCGTGTGACCGAGCCAGCCGTATTTTCGTCTTGTTATGTCATTTTGAACTCCTTGCTGGTGTGTAGTGGACCGCAGTCGTTGATTTGATATAGTAAGAGGCCACCATATTTTCAATATGCTTCGGAGACATCTATTTATAAACGCCTGCAGCTTGTTGATTATGTTACTCGTGAGTATACGCATATATTAGAATCGACTTTACACATGCATTGAATACCTTTATTTTTGAGTTTAGGGCTATTGTTTCTGATGACTATATGTTTCTGAGGGAAGCGAATGCTCCTTGAGCATTTCTTATTCTGTTTTCTGCATCTTCAGTTGTTCCTCCTGAGGTTGTTAGGATACTGCCTAGATATTCGAATCGATCCACGTTTTCTATTGCTTGCCCGCATACTTCAAAACTCATTGATTACTTGTGTTAATTCTCATTGTTTTGGTTTTTTATCTTGATCTTTAAGCCAATTTTGAGTGATTCATTTGACAGCAGGTCCAACTTTTTCTGCATGTCTGTGTGGCTGCTTGTTAACAGAACCCCGTCATCTGCGTACTCTAGGTCTCCAAGTTTAGTGAAGTGTTTCCAATTCAGGCCGCTGGACATATACGAAGTCCAATACTGTGGTGAAAAGTATCGGCAAGAGCGTGCAACCTTGCCGTACCCCGCTGGTAGTAAAAAATGCTTCGCTAACGTTGCCTTCATGCAGTACTCTACACGACGTTCCATCGTAACTACTCTTGATTAGAGATATTATTTTGGAAGGTATACCTATGTCTATGGCGTTGAATGGTTTGTCGTAGTCTACGAAAGATAAAAACAGGGCTGCATTGTATTCTATTGATTGCTCTCTTACAATTCTGGAGGTATAAATGTGGTCCGTACACGGGACTATAGATGCTATAAAATGTCAAGTATTTGTATCGATTGGAATTAAAATTATAAGCCGTTAACTTTTTGTACAAAATGGTCCATTTGTATGAGAAGTACCAAAAGGGGCATGGAAACTTCGCCCATTTTTCTCAAGACTATATCGAAGAAGAAACTAATACTATTTGTGGAATGGGCAAAGATTCTGAATAGTAGTATTCAAGTTATGAGATAATCAATATTTCACTAAATTTTGACACTTCGTGGAGGAAGTACTCGCAGGAATGAACCAACATAATCCATCTTTGACCTTAGCCTTAGATAGAAACAAATATTTACACAAATTAAATTTGAAGTCAATCGGTTAATCCTGTCGAAAGTTCGTGACATAGTTCAAATGACTTAAAATGGCCCAATACGGATTCCGCCAAATATTCTTTGGGTCTCTTAGGTCACTCCATCGATGTGTTACACTTTTGGCCCGAAACATCTGATATATATCATTGTTCACAATAGAGGGGGGATATAAAAACCGGATATTCTACCAAAAGTGCTAAAATTTCTACATTTTTCCATAGATTTTCTTTAAATAGACATTGTTTTCTTCGTGACGATGATAGCTTTCAAAAATTGCGAATTTTGCGTACATTTACTGTTTTTTTCGTGCCAAAAAAATTTTTTTAATATACATTTTTTTCTAATAGTTTTAAAAAACTTCTGTTTTCACGTGAAAGTGTAACTATTAACATTTGTTGTCCTTATATTTTCCTTTAATTTAGGGTCTATCCCGGTTCTATCGAGCACATGCTTCAAAAAAAATATGGCTCAAATTCTAAAAGCACATTCCAAGAAGTAAAATTAATCTAAAACCAAGGCACGAGACCGTACTAAATGTGCTAACATGGACAGTTATGTTATGTAAAGAAGCTCCTTGTCCATTACCGAAGATCATACATGGTGGCGCAGAATGGGCTATATGGTTTGAATCCTTTTTAACTTTTTTAATTATTATTCTTTCTTTGTTTTTTTTTTTCAGCATTTTGTGAAGGGGACTTGGGGAATTAATTATGAATAATTGAATTTTATTTTTCAAACCAACAGTCTATTGTGTTGACACAGCATCCACAGCGTCAGCAATAAACCATTTGATTGGAAATTTTCGTCAACATGGGTCTGTAAGAATCCTTCCTGGTGCCGAAAGAACACCTACCGTGAACACTGGTCAAAATATTGTACGTGTACGGGAGGACTTGCAGCATAGTCCATCAACATCTACAAGGAAAATATGCTAAAAAGAGCACGTATGTGTAAAGCAGAAAATGGACATCACTTACAGGATATAATTTTTCAAAGCTAATTGCAAAAAATTCCCCAATAATATGCTGTATTTTTAAAAAAATTATAGTAATCGCATAATTAAAAAAGTTATAAACCATTTAAATCATATAAACCATATCAGGAATGCATTGCTTGTGAATGGCTTAAACAAACAAGCTGAATATCATCAGCGTATATACTCTAGTTTGACGAATTAACACATTGCCGCAGGTTGCTAACATACAACATAAATAGCAGCGGACCAATAATGGAACTCCAGCTGAAACTGTTACACACAACGATTTGAAAGGAACGAAGAAATAAGTTTACAACTGGTATACGAAAATTTGAACTGATTAAATAATTTCATAACAAGTAAGTTGTGGTCGATGGAGTCGAATGCTTTACTCAAATCTAATGACGCAAGAACTCCTACATGTCTACTGTCAATGTAACGTCGAATATTCTCAGTTAAGCTCATAACAAGTGACGTAGTGCTGAGATTCTTGCGAAATCCAAATTGACAATCATCTACTAGAGCAAATCTATCCAAATGCATTACCATTTTATTTTTTAATGATATCTCCAAAACTTTAGATAACGCTGGCAGTATTGAAATTGGCCGGTGATCTTCACAACCAATACCAGAGGTTCCCTTTTTCCGTAGAGTTATTACTTTGGCTAGCTTCCACGCAACCGGGAATTGACTAGTCAAAATAATAGTGTTGATAACATGAAGTATATGCTGACCGATGAAGGGATAAACAATTTCAAAAAATCCATCCACACCCATAGCGTTAGATTTAATGCTATATACTGCGCTATATAATTCATCCAAATTTTTAAAACTAAGGTCGTTTTGACGGAGTTCTGATGGAAGTAATACATTATTAACAAATGAAGACGCAAGGACGATGACGTTAAGGTAAAATGGTTATTTAGATTATTGACATTTATATCACAGTAGTTGTTATCACAGTCCGTTGCCCCAGTAGAATTAATGCGGCACCTCATATCTTTGGAATTGTTTACACCATCAAACAAGCGCTGACCATCCAATCGTTTGGCCCTGTACCGTTTAAAGATATTAGGCGTGTTTTCGTTACACCATAAGTGCTTAATTTGTATGGGGAGCTAAGCACTATTAGTTCCCGATGGTGTTTGGTGCTTGTGTTCCTGTCTTAATCGAGTATGATGTTGCCAGATTGGGCACCCTATATTTAGAAATATGGCATCCCATTTTTGGAGAGATTGTTATCAAATATTGTGAATTAACGGGAAGAAGAACAAAAATGAGAAATTATTTTAATATTTGCAAAAAGAGTGTAAACAATTGAACATATAATAGTAAATACAAAGAAAATAATGTTATAAAGAAGTTCCGTCAAGTATCGAGTAGTCTATCAGTGACGAACGAATAGAAATTTGATTTCAGCGAGTGATATCCGAGATTTTTTGTTATTATCACGTTTAGAAAATTAATATCGATCGTTATGTACCAAAAAAGTTAAAAAAAAAATACTACAGAAAACTATATTTTTCGCGTTTGAAAATCATTTCTATTCGTTCGTAACACACGCAAATGTAAACAAAGGCACGACGGAACATCTGTGTAATAGAGAGTCTGTGAGTAAATACATATATGTTTTATAAATACTTTTCACGAATTTTTTGTCTGTTTCGCACTGTTATGTCTTCGCAACTCATGACACCATTGCTACCAGATAGTGAAAATCCGTCACTTATTGCTTATGTGCCAGTTAGTGGAAGTCAGTTGTTTTCGTTGCAAAGTGCTAAACTAAAATTGCTAGCTTGTAACGAAAACATGCCTATTCTTGTTGTCCTTAGTTGGATTTTCCACTTAAGCTCTATATGCTAGCTGTTAATAAAAATAGTCTTAGTCTTTTCAGGTACATGTGTATCAAATAGTGTAGAAAGAATATAAGAATATATCAACATTAATAGAATTGTAATCACGATTTTTTTTGTAAGTTTCTCTCTGTTAAATGCTACATTATATTAGGCTTGTTTTCGTTACAAGCTAGCAATTTTAGTTTAGCACTTTGCAACGAAATCAACTGACTTTGTTGCTGCTATAGTTTTATTTAGTTTTTAAATTGATACGATTTTTTTTTAGCTCCATCGCTAACAACATGGCTAACAACAACAACAAAAATATATCACATTCCAATTCTTTCCAATGATTAGGGTACTAATTAAAAGCGAAAATATGCTATACGAAATTTAAATGCAATCTCCTTAATTCCTACCCGACGACCGGTGTTATTATCGCCTAGGACACTCCTTAAAATTCCCACTCTGCTTCTCCAAATGGCTGAAGCATCCTTAAAAGTTATGTAGCCATTTCCCTAAGTTAGTTTCCCGCAAAATTTACCTTACCTCATCACCAATCATCTTGCAATACATCATTCCCAATACAAAATTCTCTTTATCTCGTATTCACGCTTAACAAATTCATTTATTAAAAAAAAATCTGAACAGTAGGTAATTTTCTTATATGAGACCTGACTATTACTGTTTGTAATTAAATCAAAATTAAACCTAGCTTTGGGTTATTAATTCCAGTGTACATGTACACAAATCATGAAAATACTTTAATTTTCACAAAAACTAAAAAAAACGATTTATATATATAAATTTTAAATATTTATAAAAATTCGAATGTAAGTTTGGTTAGATTTTAACACTTACATTTGAAAATCCTTGTGTGAAGGAAGACGATGACCTGAAACAAATTACCAAATTTTGTACCAACTTTTGTTTTGGTTGGTTTTACTTTAAGCACGGTACTATGTTCCCGTTTCACGGTGAAATCCCATACAAAAACCAAAGTTGTGAAAAAATTAGTGAAAATTTTTCATTTGTGGTACTGTGTTTATTTCAACGTGAGAAATTGACATTTTGCGCCGTATAAATTGAGCGATTGCACACAGTCACCGTCGCCAGCGACAGTGTATACGTTTCGTATAGAAGAAAAAAAATCGTCGTCGCCCGACTCGCACACCAGTTTTTCGTCGTTTTGTAACATTGTTACTATTATTTTTTTGGGCCGCGAGAGATTCAACAGTTTGATGTAGGTAAATATTACTTATACTTTTTTCATGTAATTTTCTAATGTTGTTTTCTAATGTGATTTTTCATGTGATTTTCTAATAAATAACAAGTGGCACGACACCACAGCAAGCCATTTTTCCAGCAAAAATGGCATTTCGTTCGCGACAACAAAGCAGTATTGGTGGAACTTCAATTGAGCAACTGGAGATCGAAATGTGTCCACCTTCTTCATCGCCTCCCGCCTGTACAACGATTTTGCCCTGAAAGTTGTGATTTGCTTCGCCCAGTCGTGATGACGACGATGAAACAAGTGGCAGTCCTAGCCTACTATCAAAACGAAGCACAGCACCCAGTGAAAAAAATTACAGTGATAAGACACCAACAACGATGTCAATTTCGCGACCATATCGTAAGGTGCGTGCTCTGAGATTGTTAGATACGCCAGCAACACCAAAAACCATTTTGGAAAGGTCATCGGGAAAGTGTTTGAACCACCTGTCTGCCGTTGCAGCATCGGATATAACAAAAAGACAGGAATCGCTATTTCTTAAGACGACTGAAAGGCCACGATCATTACCTTTACACAAGAGTGCTCTTGACAATGTCATGCAACAGCAGACAGCTAAGTAAATGTCTTTACACCAGGGTGAGAAGTGATTCAGTTAATTTGTGACATTTTTTTTGCAGGTCTTATGGCTCACTAAGAAACGTTGCCGCTCCCAATTCGGTCGTGAGAAACTCAGTAATTGTTCATTGCAATTGTTTCTTAACGGCGACGATGATATAAAAAAAGATAACGAACACACAGCGGAAATGCACCAGGCTTCCAAGAGACTGTCATTACAGGACAGTGCCTGAATCGTTTGGATGGCTGCATTTATGCCATTAAGAAGAGCATTAAACCAGTGGCTGGAAGTTCTTTTGAGTAAGTTGTATTAATAGTACACAAATATCACTTAATTAAATCGAACACCGGGACGGAATTAAAGTAAAGAGATAAAACGAGAGATTGCTCTTCGACTTCAAGTGAATTTGGAACAAAATTTAGAGGCATAGAAAATGTGTTAAATCGTTCACTATTGCTACTGTAATATATAATATTTATTTATCTACATTAATATTATATCTTGGGGAACTTAGGGCAGCATTCATTGTCAGGCATACAGAACAAACGAAAACACATAATAGTTATAGAAAAAAAGTGTAAGTGAAAGTTTTTTGGTGGATCATAAAAAATTCATGTAAAGAAAATATTACTTACACAGTATTCACGTTTCGTAGATGTGTAAATTATAATACGCCGTGATAGCCGACATTTATGTATTATTATTAAATACTGCGTATTATGCTACTATCAAGTTATTTATTGCTCGGGGTAAGCAATCATAAGCGTTATTAAAGCATAAAGCTCGACAACGACCTAATCAACATCTCACACAAGAGACTGTTAGAATAACTCTACAAAAGCTATCGAAGCAATAAGATTGTACTTACGACATACACACATCGCTCACCTACTTCAAGACTGTCGTAACTCAAAATTGAAAATTGTCGAGATGTGTAACTTTAAGTCCGTATAAAAAGATAAATAAGATAAAATAGGAAGTTTAAAAAAGGTGAAATAATCCAATATATGATTGTTTACTTATAAACTAAATTTCGTTGAGATTAATTAATGGATATTTACAAAATTCGCATTTCTGTAAGACAACCTCAAAAATTTTTAATTTTGAGTTATAACAGTCTTGAAGTAACTGAGCGACATATTCATTCTAAACACCAAGGCAATTCGTCATTATCTGGTATGTGATGAAAGCGATTTCGATAAAATCGCTCTCAAATTACTTCCTCCTAATTTTACCAATTCATGAAGTTTTCGCATTTCTCACTATCAAGACGGCGAATAACGTCAATTTTCACATTCCATCGACTAGGTTTTATCAATATCATGAAGAAAATGGAAGATAGGTGGCACTTGGAAGCGATTTTATCGAAATATACCTGTATATTAGACAGTATATTTCCATCGATTCTACAGACGTTTTGGCTAAAACCTGAAGATGGTGGAAAAATAGCCTTAAAAGAAAGAACCTAGCCAATTTAAAATTATAAATTTCTAGGTGCCCACACAAAAATGTCCTGCACTTCAAAACGTAATGATAATTGGTGGATATTTTGGATCTATGGGATATTTGGATATTTTATCCCATTCGATTGTCAGGTTAATTTTCTATAGGCTACACAAATCGCCATATGCGGAATTTCCAATTTTGAGTTGTGACTTTCATGCACTAAATGAGCGATATATTCAGAATTTGGAGCTGTATGACATTTTAACTTGAGCGCAATTAATAAGATAAAGCATTCTTAAATAACATAGGCTTTAAAAAAATCTCTTAAAATAAATCATACCGAAATTATTGTAGATGAACGTTGTCGGTTTGTCTAACTGACCTGACCACTTTGTCGTGAAATGTATTTCGTCCGAGCATACTTACTTGTTACTTCACTATATTGCTCTTTTAGCCAACAAAGTTTCAATGTCATTCAATAACTTATTATATCAATTTTCTATAACTTTCAGAAAACAAGCCCTCAACGAAGTATGGGCTCATGCGGTTTTGGGAATACATGATAATGTTGTACGTTATTATTCCGCCTAGGCTGAAGTTAATCATATGCTAATACAAAATGAATATTGTAATGGTGGTAGTCTGCAATCTCTACTTCAGAAGCGTTTGTTTTTTATAGTAATTTTAAATATACATTAACGTTTAGCTAAATTAAATAGCAAGTATTGCTCACTTTTTAATGATGACGTTAATTAAAAAGGCAAACAACATATTAGAGATAAAACCCCCATCCAAAGTTTCTGTAAATAAGAAAATATTTATTATAAAAAATTAGTTCATATTTATATTGTTTTTTATTTGTTCATATAATAACAACATATATACATATTATTTACTATATTCTTAACGAATCACCTCTTCATTTATCCACCCTATGCTATGATTGTGTATGTTATATTTGAATTTTTTTAAATTTAATCTACTTTAATATTACATATTTGTTAAGCATTATTTATTATAAAATAAAATTTAAGAATAAATCACATTCCTTTTAATATTACTTTTCTAATTTCGAGAGATCTACGAGATGAACATAAACTCTAATAGTAATGCCCGGCCGCACAAATCCATGGTGTCATTCAGGAAATTCAATCTTTCCGCAAAGGTTTCCTCCATAGGAGGTCTCCTGTAATCCTTTTGAGGGTCTATAACGGGGGAGATAGTTGACATTTGAGTAAAATAAAGGTGGTGCGAGACACGTTCGTATGGAAAATATGATATGTTTTTTGCTCCTAAAGACAGAGTGTTCCATAGGAAACTTCCTACGTGAAATGCGGCATCATCGTCGTATAGCGGCATCATCGTCGTTCAACGCTCAATAAAAATATTTTTACTCAATATTTTTAGTATGATGACTTACTACACATAACAATATTTGGAAAATAGTGAATACATTTGCGTACAAAAATCACAATAGCGCATGTTACAAAGATTCATCAATATTTTTTTATAACAGATGCTGAAAAGCATTGTCGCGTAGGGATGTGGTTATGGAACTCCGCCTTTATTTTAGGGGGCGATTAGTGTCACAAAGTTATTGTGGCTCATGCCGCTCCCTTATACTCTGTCTATTGTTGAAAACTTATTTAAGTTTTCGGTTTTGTATTTGATGTACTGGATTTAGTGGTTTGAGAATTTGATTTATCGCCACCACCTTCTCCCTTGTCTCCATCGTCGTCATTCGAATCTGTAGATTTACGTCGATGTGGTTTAGGTTTAGCCTCTTGATGGTCGTCCTTATGTTCATTACGTTTTGTTGATGACTTATTTGACGACGACAATGAGTGATCCATATGCGAACTAGATGAATGACGCTTCTCGGAAGACAAGGAATGTTTATTATGTTTTGAATAGGAATGTGAGGAAGATGATTTTTATAGATCCTTTTCACTCGCTGATTTGTTGTGTGATGACGAGGTGTTTTGGTGTTTGTCGATGTCGATCTTTATCCTTTTCTCTATCGTGAGATTTTCGACGTTCTTTTGAATGTTTCTTGTGTTTTGATGATGCCTATGCAATCACTTGTGGCGTAGTATTTGTATGAATGGACGTTGAATCCTCAATGCTGGAGCCAAAACTCAATTCCTGGGCATTTGGTGTTCCCTCCAAGTCATCTTCTCTCTGCTTTTATTCACTAAAGCCAATTTTGCAGACGAAGTACACTTCATCGCCTATGTTCTGGAATTCACTTGTGGTGGTGAAGGGAGAAGTATTCACCGAGAGGTGTTCTGCAACTCACTTTCACCCCATTTCATGCAATTTTTTCTCGCCATGTTTTCCATTGTGAGAGCGCTGTGAGTTCTCATTTTTTGGAAAGAATAATTATTGTAATCACAAATTAATTGTGCCGTGACAAAATTTGCAATGTTTACTTCTTAATTACAAGTTTCTGTACGATAAAATAATCAAATTAATTAATAAATTAGGTTTTATAAAATAAGTCCAAAATTGCAACCAACTTTTTTCTTTTGTGATGTGAGTAAGTGAGTTCTTGGCAAATCAGCTGATTTGGTTTGACTTCGAAAAATCAGAGATGCAAGATGTTTGTTAGTTTGAAATACAACCATTGGAGTAACCTCAAGGTTATTTGCATCGGATAACTTAATTTTGGTACAGAAATGTTATTCCATTTTAAAAATTTACTAAATTTAACAAAAATATAAGTAAAATAATTAAAATGATCGTCAATTTGCCTATTATGAACCGTGTGGCAACTCTACTTCTGCAAAGTGTCAAATGTTTGACGTCTATTAAAACGTAACAAAAACAACAAACATGAAACAATCAACACCAACTTGACAAAACAAAAAAACATAAAACAAAAATTGGACGTAAAATAACCAAAGGATTTAGATTTTACAAGATGTAAGTATGCTGAGCTTTTTGCTGAAGCTAATTGTTCAAATTCATTGCATTACTATCCTACAGGTCCCCACGAATAAATAGTTCTCACAATGAGATTTTCGTCCAGTTCATGGAGTTACACCCAGACTTGGCCATGGGCTACTCAAAGATGGATAAAGCAGAGCAGGATAAACTGTGGTCAGACCTGGCAACAAACCTTAATTCATGCGGACCTCAAACAAGAACGGAACATTAAATCCAAGCTTACACATAACAAAAGGGAATGTCGGGCAACAGGTGGTGGCCAATATAATAAATATGTAATGACACCTTTGGAGGAACGTGTTGCTGTTTTGTGCGACCTTTATATGTGCGCGGATGGGATAAATAACACCCAGAAATTAGGTGGCCCCAATAAAGAAAATATTGACGCAGATGCACCATCTACATCGCATGCAAGTCGTATTAGGCCCAAAGAAACGTCAAGTGCAAAACCAGCAGAAAAACTTGCCACATCATCAGCTGCAAATACAGTGACTGCATCAAAGCGTGTACGCAGCCACTCTCCTGATTTCGGCGATATACCCGATTCGCCAATTGCCTCTCCCAACGTTGAGCCACCCGCACCAAAGAGAAAGAAACCATCGGACGTGGAGTACTTAATGGAGGAGGAAACGAAAAATTTTAAGTGTGTTTCGGGTGGTATTAGTGCAATAAAGGAAGTCATGGTTGCCAATAGTCATACATTAATAAGCATTGAAAATAAGCTAGATGAACTAGTCTCATTAAAAAAGGAGGAAATAAAAGAAAAGAAAAGGCACCACATACAAATGGAGAAGCATTTGCTCACCCGAAATGAGCTGAAATTGAAGTCCATCGAGCTGGAACAATTGAAGATGGGACTTTAAATTGACAATATAGTTAATAAATACATATATATCTAATTGATCTCATAAAAGACTGCAGCAAATAAAATTTGTTTTGTATTTTTAGTTTATTCATTCTAAAGACTGTGTTTTATTGAACTATTGAACGTGCAACTTCGTCTCTTACTCGTGTGCCATCGGTACCACTACTTAATTGTTCCACATCTTCAATGTTGTCATCGTCAGGTATCGGAACTTCCGCATCCATAGGTAAATTAAAATGCTTGCAAATATTGTGCAGTGCGCAGCACGCATTAATAATACTGCTTACTTTTGCTGGTTCGTAGTGGAGGGTCGCTTGTAGGCATCGGAAACGAGATTTTATGTTGCCTATAGTCCTCTCAACAATGTTCCGTGCTGAGCAGTGTACTTTGTTGAATTTGTGTTCACTGTGTACAATTGGCGGCAGCATTTTCCGCCTGACTCATTTCCATATTAATCCATTGTGGACATATTTTGTCCTCAATAGCGTTTACCACTTTCCACATTATTTTGCACAATGTAGTCCTTCCCATGCTTATATTTATGTCGTTTGCTATAACACCTTGAAAAGCGCCTACCGCAAGAAATCTCAAAGCTGCCGCCAATTGTATTTTTTGTGGTATTGAGCCTGTGCTAATGTAGGGTGCAATTTGATCAAGGATCATTGAAAATCCGTCTTTATTAAGCCGGTAAAAAGCTATAAAACATTTAAAGGCATAAATTATTATGTTAAACAGATTAACGACACTTAACTTACCTCGAATTTGGAATATGCATTGGATTTGAGTAGTCACGCAAGTGCCGCCTTTTGATACGTTCCTCAAGAACTGCATAAATCCCTAATGGCTAAGAGAAAAGCTATTGGCACATTTTTTATTGTGTTTTTGTATAAAATATGATTAATAAATCTTTAGATTTTCTTTTTTTAATTTCTTGTCGGATTCTTCGCGAGAATAAATTGTTTTGTTTACGTTTTTGTCTGCAAATTATGGCTTTGCAGACAAAAACATATGTTTCGATTTTTTTGAGCAGAAGTTCGAAAAAGAGAATTCACGTGAGAACCAGAACACCTCTCCATTTGTTGGGTGAAGTGAATTTGTGAAGTGAATTGAATATTTGGTGAGAGCCAGAACAGGGCTGCATTTCATCGGGTAGGGGAGATACTTGAGAGTTATCCAAATTTATATTAATTTATTGATTTCACTTTAAATTTCTTTTTTTTGTTTTCATGAATTTTTGCACAATGAAAAACAACGTAAAACACAAACATAAATAAATACACATAAAAGTGACATTTCGAAATAATATTGTGATACTTCAGTAAAAAGCGTTCCATTTTTCAACTTGAAATAATGTTTTGCGGAATTTTTTCAAGCTGAAAAAACATAGTACCCACCTTTACGTAGTATTGAGCTGAATCCAAACGTTATTCTGTAAAGTGATAAACAAATTATATAATAAATGAATTGTTCCAAACCATCGTCAGTGTTAATTAAAGTTATGATATAAATTCCCTACTAAGGCTTTCCTCTTAAGCACGGTACTATGTTCCGGTTTCACGCTGAAATCCCATACAAAAAACAAAGTTGTGAAAATATGAGTGAAATTTTTTCATTTGTCGTACTATGTTTTTTCAACGTGAGAAATTGACATTTTGCGCCGATACAAATTAATTGAACGCCGCAACAAATTGAAGCCGCCAGCATTGTACTCCTATTTATTTATATTCACATTTGTCCGCGAGAAATTCAACTGTTGTAAATATTAGCAATAAAATTTCCTAATAGAATACTAAATTAAATTATCTGAAATAAAGAAAACTAATGCAAAGGGCGGAAAATAATTATGTACATGGAATAAACGAGAAGAGTGACATTCCGATTGGATAGCAAAGCAAAAAATGTGCAAAACACTGGAAGGACATGTAACTATATGTAATAATGTGGAATTTGTCTTGTAATTACATATCGTCGGTGCGCCGACGAAAACTCCTATGTGCTTTTTTTTACTAGTTTTCAGGAGAGACAAAAAACGTAGCTATTTACCACCAATATATCATAACAAAAATCGTATATGTGAAAAGTCCATGACGTGGTAAATAGTTTCCATGAAAATCGACACAAATGATGTTTTGTTTGGAGCATTTTAAATATTTATAGAACTAAAAAATTACACATAGGAGTTTTGATGATAGTTCACAGCGTACCTCAAGCAAACGAAAGTTGGCCTGGATTTTGGCTAAAAACGGCTAATGAGGTTTTGTACAGAATCATCCCCTCTACTCAGATAAGAAGAAATCAAAATCTGATCTGCTTCCTTTCGCGAGTTATCGCGATAAAAACAATTTTTAACCAAAAAACCGAACTTAATTATATTGAATCGCGGACATTTAAAACTATAACATAATTTCCCATAAATATGAACATTTGTAAGACGTTTTGTAATGTCCGCGATATCTGCTATATTATTCTATAGCGAAATATTTGTAATCCAAAAATTCGACTTACACCGCTAAAATTTTACAAAAATATTATTGCGAATTTATTAAAATTAATATATTTACATTCTATGATTTCTGAGGGATAGATTGACACTTGCATTTCCTCCATAAACATCCCGCGACGAATACATTTCGAACAAAAAACATTTAAGTTCAGAATTATTTAACTATATAATGCTATTATTACGCGAACGGTCAGTCCTAGGTGAAAGTCCTTCTTTAACAAAAAAATTATAATAATTTGGTAGGGATTTACAATGTGTCAAATCAAAATATGCCTCATATAAAGGGAAAAGCATACAAAAGTTTAGACACACTGTAAACCCTTACCAAATTACTGTAAATTTTGTTTGTTAAAGAGAGAGTTGTAGGCCTTTCGCTTATATCCCAAACTGTCCTTCACTACTTTTCTCTAGAACTGGTAATAATAGCATATAGTAAAATAATTCCGAACTAATTTTTTTTGTACAAAATTTATTCGTAGAGGGATATTTTTCGCGGAAACGCTGATATTAATCTATTCCTCAGAGATTATAGAATGCAAATATATTAATTTTATTAAATTCGGTATAATATTTTTGGATAAATTTGGCGGTGAACGTCGATTTAATGGATTACACAAACTTCGCAATATAAAAACATGGCAAATGTCGCTGACGTTACAAAGCGTCTTACAAATAATCATATTTAAAGGAAATTGTGTTACAGTTCTAAATTTCCGCGTTTTTCTTTACAAATCAAAGCTATTAAGTTTGTTTCGCGATAAACCGCGAATGGAAGCAGATCCAATTTTGATCTATTCATTGTCGAATAGAGGGGATGATTCTGAACAAAACCTCATTATCGTTTTTTTTGGCGTGAATCGAAGCCAACCTTCTATCCCTTGGGACAGGCTGTGCCTACAACACATAGGAGTTTTTGTCGGAGCATTGCTATAGAGGGATACACATAGGAGTTTTTGGTAACTTCGGAACCGGTCAAGATAGCGCAAATTGCTAGGACGTTCTAATTCGACAATAAAAACCAGTAAGGAAAGGCTAAAGTCGGGCGGTGCCGACTATATAATACCCTACACCACTCTCGTAATATTGAAAAACTCTGATATATAAATTTTGTAATTCATGTATAAATTGTTTACATCAATTTACTTTTGGGACATTTTATACTTAAATAATACCCAGTACCACAGTGTGGTGTAGGGTATAAAAACGATTGGATCTAAAGAGCCAAATCGGACGAATCATATGTATGGGAGCTATAGCTAAATCTTAACCGATTTTCTTCAAATGTTGGTTCATGGAGCAATGTTGGTTCATGGATCAAGAAACTCTACCGTTCTAAATTTCAAAACGATTGGCTGTAAAATACAGCTTCTATAGGACTAAAGGGCCAAATCGGACGAAAGATATATATGGGAGCTATATCTAAATCTGAACCGATTTCAACCAAATTCAATAGGGATCTTTACAGCTGCGAAATACTCTAAACTGCAAAATTTCAGAACGATCGGAGTGAAATTGCGACCTGTAGTCGACGAACAACTTTACATGGACAGACGGACGGACGGACGGACAGACATCGTTAAATCGACTCAGCTAGTGATTCTGAGTCGATCGGTATACTTTAAGGTGGGTCTAGCTGTGTTATTTTCAGGTGTTACAAACATCTGCCGCGAAACAAACTTATAATACCCTGTACCACAGTGTGGTGTAGGGTATAAATATATGTCATCATTTTCAGTTGCAAATAAATATGTATATGACATGTAAACTCACAGGGTTTTATTCATAACCATTTTTGGAAGGTTTGGTGACTGACTGAGTCCAGAAGAAGTGTAAAATTTACAGTCAGACCTTAGTGCTAAAATTTCATTTAAAATTAAGTGAAGTATCAAAAGCTGATAGCCAAGTTTTGAAATTTTGTTGTTTTTTGACATTCGGAATATGTATGTATTTATATTGTGAATAATGGTCTGTTTCTGGAATTCTGCCCATTGTAAGATGCGAGTTATAATGTATAAACCTTTTATAGACTACCATAAATAAAAGCCACTGAGTTTCTCAACATAAGCTACAGAGGAAATATTGAGAGCAATAATGTCCTAACCCACAAAATATATATGTATGTATATAAGAAATGTTCATACAATACACCGATAATAATATCAAATTTGTTGCGGGAGCAACCAAGTCCAAGAGCCTCCACACGCACAAAAAAAAATTTTGCGAGGAGCTTCGCGGGAATGTAGCCTTTTTGCTTCACGGAGGCTACAAAAAACCGCCTTATTTTTTTGATTATATCGATGGAGGCGGGGGTGCATGTTTGTGGAGGGATAAACTACTCCCACCCCACGCCTCCAGTAGTCCATCGATGGGATGGGGACAAGGGTGCATGTTTGTGGAGGGAATATCTACTCCCACCCTAAGTCCCTTGTAATCCATCGGAGCGATGCCACAGCATGGAGAGGCTAGTGGAGCATCGTTGGCAAAGTACCGGTGATTCGCGGCCGAGTCCTACCGCAGGTACTTTGGACTCGTTTTCTCCTGGTGCGGATGTTCATCCCTTTCGGAGCCAGCAAATGTTGACTAACACTTGCGTCTGCAACGGGAGGAATGAACATCCAGACGAAGCCTCGGGAAAGCCTGAAAATAAAAGAAATAAATAAATATTAATTATAAATAAACAAAACGAGATAAATAATAAATAAATTTGTTGGCTTGTCACGAAAAACGTGAACCAACCACGACAACTAAAAAACTCTGTTGTTTACTTTCAATTGTGAATGAACACACGTTGTGACAGATATGATCAAAAGCGTACCACTATGAGTTGCCATATGATGAATGAATGAATGTCGGCGTATTTTGTTGGTACGTCGTAACGTACAGATTTTAAAATTTCATTCATTAACAAATTTTTTAATAGAAACAAATGTTGTAGTAAAATTTAATCAATATCGGTTCATGTCTAAGCTGGTAAACAGATTAAGAGTACAGTATCGTCCTTCGGGGATAAATTATTAGAAAAGGATGAATATGTGAATCTGCCAATACGTAAAGAAAAGGATAATCATTCTAAAAATAAAATTTAGTAGGACAAAGACAACTAACGTCAGGGAACCTAGATAAAAACATGGCTGATTTGGGGAAATTTTACCCAAGCCAGAGTGACGTGGCGGCACCAAAGCCATTGCTTAAGTCACCTTCAAACTGTTTGGTCGAATCTTTGTGCAAATATTTGATACTATCTAACAGTTCGTATTTAACAATTGGAATTATTAATACGTTTAGAATTGATGTTGAATTGCAATTAGAATTCCGTCTTGTAAGGAATAAACAGGTCCCTCCTGGATAATTTCTCATTAAAATTGAGATTTTATTTGTTTATCAAATTGTTAAGTTTGCTTCACTTTTTACAAAATAATGAAAAAAATCATCGATATTAATAATCCCCATATTTGTAAACGAATTAACGATTTGCATCCTTCTACTGTACCCCTATCAGTTATCTCTTGTTGCTTGCAAGCAAATGACTTGCATTTTTCTGCATGCGATGATATGATTATAATATATTGCAATCAAACTAGCGTCCGTATCCATGTGTAGGTATACATGGATACAACGTCGGCACATAAATTGCCAAGAGTCGGCGCATAAATTCCACAGCGTCGCAACATAAGATGCCTAAGCCACGCCACAAAATTCCTCAGCATCGGCACATAAATTGCCAAGAGTCGGCACAAAAATTACCGAGCGTCGCAACATAGGAAGCCTAAGCCACGCCACATAGAATGCCTAAGCCACGCCACAAAATTCGCAACCGTCGGCACAAAAATTGCCAAGAGTCGGCACAAAAATTACCGAGCGTCGCAACATAGGAAGCCTAAGCCACGCCACATAGAATGCCCTAAGCCACGCCACAAAATTCGCAACCGTCGGCACAAAAATTGCCAAGAGTCGGCACAATAATTACCAAGCGTCGCAACATACGATGCCTAAGCCACGCCACAAAATTCCTCAGCATCGGCACATAAATTGCCAAGAGTCGGCACAAAAATTACCGAGCGTCGCAACATAGGAAGCCTAAGCCACGCCACATAGAATGCCTAAGCCACGCCACAAAATTCCTCAGCATCGGCAGATAAATTACCAAGAGTCGGCACATAAATTCGTAAGTTCTGATTTACACGACAATTTTTTTTTTTGCAATGTTAAAGCACATAAGTAATAGAAAATGTCGTGAAATTTGGAATTGACACGACTTTTTATACATACATTACATGTTGTATCTATGCCGGAGCAACAATAAGTACTGAAATGGAACTTTTTCAAATAAATGATTTTTATAAAAAAGTACTAAAATGTAACTTTTTAAAATGACAAGGAATTTGTTGTAATAATAATAACAATACTAGCTTTGGCAAAAAAAATATCCTGGGTGAATTTTTTGCAATGTCGAAAATTTCTTAAAATGAAAATTTTTTTGCATAACATTTAGTAAATAGTATTATTTATTTAGTATTAAATATTCACCTAAAAAATTTGTGCAATTAAATTGTTTTCAAAAAATTTTATCGATATTCGCTTTTTGTAGAAAATTTACCCTGCAAATTCATTATTAATCCGATCAAATGTGATCAGTGGCCACAGTGGCCGGATTAAAGATCGTTGATAAAGAGAAACTGTTTTTGAAAAATTCAATTTCGAAGAAATTTATAAAGAAAAATGCTTTTTATATGTAACTTTGTAGAAAATATGCAAATTTGTTTAGAACATACAAAAATTTTCGATAAAAATCTATTTGCAAGAAAAGGTGGCAAAAAATGCAATTTTGACACAATTTTATATAAAAAATGCAAATTTTCTGCACCATTTTTGAATATTTTAAAAAATGTTTAAAAACTATAGGCCTTATTCATAAAAAGTTAAAGAAGGTTTGAGGAACGCTTTAGCAGTGTTAATGCGTTCTTCAAACGTTCATTAAATTTTTATGAATAAGGGCCTATATCTTAAAATAATAGGGTCACACGTTCATCAAATAAAGTGGCACGCTTTTAATAACAAAAAAAAATTTAATGAAATTTTAATTTATTAAAAATGTTGTGTGATTTACATCTATCTATCTATCTATACTAGCTGGACCCGGTCCACTTCGTTGCCCCCACACTTCAGATTTCCGACAGTAGGAATCTCTTTAATCTATTCGTAGGTACGAACAGTAGGAATCTATTAGTAGGTACGAACAGTAGGAATCTATTAGTAGGTACGAACAGTAGGAATCTATTAGTAGGTACGAACAGTAGGAATCTATTAGTAGGTACGAACAGTAGGTACAATTTTATATAAAAAATGCAAATTTTCTGCACCATTTTTGAATATTTTAAAAAATGTTTAAAAACTATAGGCCTTATTCATAAAAAGTTAAAGAAGGTTTGAGGAACGCTTTAGCAGTGTTAATGCGTTCTTCAAACGTTCATTAAATTTTTATGAATAAGGGCCTATATCTTAAAATAATAGGGTCACACGTTCATCAAATAAAGTGGCACGCTTTTAATAACAAAAAAAAAATTTAATGAAATTTTAATTTATTAAAAATGTTGTGTGATTTACATCTATCTATCTATCTATACTAGCTGGACCCGGTCCACTTCGTTGCCCCCACACTTCAGATTTCCGACAGTAGGAATCTCTTTAATCTATTCGTAGGTACGAACAGTAGGAATCTATTAGTAGGTACGAACAGTAGGAATCTATTAGTAGGTACGAACAGTAGGAATCTATTAGTAGGTACGAACAGTAGGAATCACTTAAAAATTGCCTTATATATAAAATGGACCCGGTTCACTTCGTTGGTCCACTATTTGCAAATTTTTTTTCCAAAACCATCTCAGACAAAATAGCTTTCAAATAAAAGAAAAAAATTTAAAATCGTTCCAGTGGTTTGAGCGTCTATAAAACACATCCATACATACAAACATTTTTCAATTTTTTCTTTCTATCTTTGTCTGAGATGGTTTTGGAAATTTTTTTTTGCATAAAGTGGGCGTGGCATATCGTTTGTTTGTCTGTCTGTTTATGTGTTTGTTCCAGGATAACGCCTAAACTACACATGCACACATCATTTGCCATATGCATGTGATGGCAGTCTACGTAATTTGCCAAATAATTGGCTGGATCGGAAATCTGAAATCTGGGGCAACGAAGTGGACAGGGTCCAGCTAGTATACAATAAACGTTCATATTAAAATGTCAAATGGTTTTGCAACGGCTAGTGCAAAATATCCTTGACATAGGTACCACCTACGTTATACACAAAAACAAAACAACAACAAAAACTATTTATTTCTTATTTATCTTTATTTTTTGATAATTTATATTGTTTATATTAAAAAATGTGAAAAGTGACACATTTATGGTTTTTTCTTTTCTAAACAAATATGTTGACCTCTGAGAGAGAGTACCATTTTAATAATGTATGTCGTCCACATCAGAGTGATCCAATTTAAGGGTACAGCTGCTCACAAATCTATATATTAAAGAAGATATTAATAATAAGGTAAAGTAAAATTGTAGCAAAAATGTGTGAGTAGTCGTATGTCGTATGCTTTGGTGAGTAGTCGTATGTCGTATGACCGCATAGCGCAAAATGCTTTGGTGGGTAGTCGTTTGACCGCTAGGACGTTCTAATTCGACAATAAAAAAAATTCGAAAAATTACACATAGGAGTTTTTGTCGGCGCACCGACGATATGTACATTTACGTTTGTATGTTTAGAACAATCGTGACGAAAAGCCTTGAAAAACTTTGTGGACGGCTAACGCTACCGAAGCAGGACACTGGAATTGGGCAGTGCCTGTGATCTCGTTTTTAAATGGTTATAAAGAAACTAGTGAGTTCTTGCCAGCCATAGGAGTTGGCAAAAGAAATTCCGTTTATGGATGGAAGTTTAATTTATATATGTATGTCAACAAATATAATGTAAATCCTTAAAAATAATAATAAAACATCTTTTCGGTTCATCAAAACATTTTTTTTATTTATTTATATTCGTACAACAGTAGGTAATTATTTTGTTATTTGTAACCTCACAAGCATCGCCATCATATCAACACAAAATAATTAATTTATGTATAACAGCACAATGATGTTCAACAATATTTACTTTCTGCAACTTAAATTAAATATTTTCTAAGTCGACATTATTCCATTTAATTGTTTATTGATTAGTATTAAAACTCATGTTTGTTTTCAAGAAAAGCAAAAAGGAAAAAATGCACATGCTTATACACACGCACATTCATATAAAAGTGACATTTCGACACACACACTTCAAAAATGCAATGCAACTTTAGTAAAAAAGCGTTCCATTTTTCAACTTGAAATAGTATTTTGTGTAATTTTTTCAAGCTGAAAAAACATAGTACCCACCTTAAGGCATCATTTTTGAATCCTGGAATAGTAAGCGATTAGTGAAATTTTTTCATTTGTGGTACTATGTTTATTCAACGTGAGAAATTGTCATTTTGCGCCGCTAAAAATTAATTGAACGCCGCAACAAATTGAATGCCGCCAGCATTGTACTCCTATTTATTTATATTCATGTTTGTCCGCGAGAAATTAAATTGTTGTCAATCTTAGCGATAAAATTTCCTAATAAAGAATACTAAATTAAATTATCTGAAATAAAGAACACTAATGCAAAGCTTTGGAACGGAAAATAATTATGTATGTATATGGAATAAAGGAGAAGAGTAACATTCCTATTGGATAGCAAATAAAAAAATGTGCAAAACACTGGAAGGACATGAACCAATCGCCCCTGTTCTGGTATTCACCTCACATTCGTCTCACTTCTCACCTTTACTTCATGGGACGAATAGCGAGGTGTTCGGCAAGTGCAGAGAGTATTGGCTGTCGAACTTCTGCTTAAATAATGTGTATCATGTGATTTGCCTGTCAAGCCATACGGGTTTCAGACGTAATAGCGACATGTAGAACATTTCTATCCAGAGTCATTTCACGTGAGATGCTCCAAGTGAGTTCCAGAACATACCAGTATATGTAATAATGTGGAATTTGTCTTGTAATTACATATGTACATTTACGTTTTAATGTTTAGAACAATCGTGACGAAAGTATAATTTATATATGTCAAAAAATATTCGGTTCATCAAAAAATCATTTTATTTATTTATATTCGCACAACAGTAGGAAATTATTTTCTTATTTGTAACATTGTATTACCCTGGCTTCTGATGCCTCACAAACATCGCCATCGTATCAACACAAAATAATTAATTAATTTTTATTTTCTTTCTGATATTTAAATTAACTATTTTCTAAGTCGGCATTATTTCATTTAATTGTTTATTGATTAGAATTTAAACTCGTGTTTGTTTTCAAGAAAAGCAAAAAAGATAAAAAATGCACATGCTTATACACACACATTCATATAAAAGTGACATTTCGACACACACACTTTAAAATTGCAATGCGTCTTTAGTAAAAAAGCGTTCCATTTTTATACCCTACACCACACTGTGGTACAGGGTATTATAACTTTGTGCATTTGTTTGTAACACCCAAAAGGAGAAGAAATAGACCCATCGTTTATTATACCGATCGACTTAGAATCACTTTCTGAGTTGATTTAGCTATGTCCGTCTGTCTGTCTGTGCATGTATTCTTGTAATCAAAGTACAGGTCGCAATTATGGTCCGATCTCGACGAAACTTTACACATATCTTTTTTTTGGCCCAAGGACGATCCCTATTGAATTTGGTTAAAATCGGTTCAGATTTAGATATAGCCCCCATATATATGTTAGCCCCGATTTGACATGTAAGCGCTGTAAAAACTTTACTTTATATCCGATTAGTATGAAATTCGGCAGAAAGAGGTTTCTTATTATATGAATGAGCACTGTTAAATTTGGAAAAAAAATCGGTTCAGATTTAGATATAGCCCCCATATATACGTTACCCCCGATTTGAAATGTAAGCGCTGTAAAAATGTTATTTTATATCCGATCAGTGCGAAATTCGGCAAGGAGAGGTTTCTTATTACATGAAGGAATACTGCCAAATTCGGAGAAAATCGGTTCAGATTTAGATATAGCCCCCATATATATGTTACCCCCGATTAGACATGTAAGCGCTGTAAAAACTGTATTTTATATCCGATCAGTGCGAAATTCGACAGAAAGAGGTCTGTTTACATGAATGCGTATTCAGGGAAAATCGGTTCAGATTTATATATAACCTCCATATATATGTTCCTCCTGATTTGGTATCAAACCGCTATAAAAGTTGTATTTTACTTCCGGTCATTAAAATTTTCCAGAAAGATGTTTCTCAATTTAGGAACGAATATTGCTTAATTTAGCGATTATCGTTTCAGAATTAGATAATATGTTTCTACCCATTTACCAATTATTCCAAATTATTATGGCAATGACCCTTATCGCATTGTTAGGGAGGTGTAGGGTATTATATAGTCGGCCCCGCCCGACTTTCTGCCTTTCCTTACTGGTTCAACTTGAAATAATATTTTGTGGAATTTTTCAAGCTGAAAAAACATAGTACCCACCTTATTTCAGAAAACTTGGTACACATACTACTCGGTTTTAAAGACTGTTCATTAAAAAAACCAATATTAATATTATTATTCCGTGGCGTGCAAAAATCTCGTATGTAAGCTACATCGCTGACAACATCACCAATAGGGCTACCCAACATCAAAAACTGGTTTAAAGAAAAAGTGCGTTAGAAATATAAAACTAAAAAAGTGATTGAACATTACAACACAATAATAATCATTGAACTGGTTAAATAAAATAAAACTTAAGAACATAAATAGGTTATAGAATAGGTTATTCTATCAATAATAAAAGAACCTAATGTTCCAAGCCCAATCAAAAAAATATATACAATGTTAGCAAACGGGCTGTAGGATGCGCGGAGTCGAATAGTACCGAAAAATTAAAATTAAATAGTAGTACAACAAACAACAATTGTCGCCGAAATTAAATATTTTCAAATTATTTATTTTTGTATATCCGCGATTTTTACCCGTTAGCCAATAATAAAGCGTTCCATTTTTCAACTTGAGGGTATCTCTTAAATACCGGTGAATGCGTCCGGCGTCTGTCAAACTCAAATTTCGTCCTATTGTTTTCTGTGCATACAACAACACTTTGACAGACGTCGGACGCAATTCACCGGTATTTAAGAGATGCCCTGAAATAACACTTTGTGGAATTTTTCAAGCTGAAAAAACCCACCTTAACGGTATCTCTTAAACACCAGTGAATGCGTCCGGCGTCTGTCAAACTCAAATTTCATCCTATTGTTTTATGTACATACAGCAACACTTTGACAGACGTCGGACGCAATTCACCGGTATTTAAGAGATGCCCTAAGTCTGCATTTACATGAAACTTTTTTTTAAGTATTAAGTATACTTATCGGCGTTTTGTGGGCGAGAGGGGCAGTCGGAAACGGGGAGAAAATAAGTATGCCGTACTCGTACTTATCGTACTCATCGTTTTGTGTTTTTCGTTCGGACTTGGAAACAACAACAATTCACACAGGAAAAGCCGAAACAAAACAAATGAAAATAAGTATAAGTATTGAAAAAAAAGTACGTGTGTGAACGTAAATACTTTTTCAAAAGAGAATAAGTCGATAAGTTACTTTAAAAAAAAGTACCATGTAAGTCCACATTTACATGGTACTTTTTTTTAAGTAGCGTAACGAATCAGCTGATTCAAACTGTCATGTGGAAATCAGTGTAAACGATTAGCCAACGGAAACGAAACGGACGGCTGAATCTGTTGAAATCAGTCCTGATTTTCACTAGGCAAGTTTTTTCAGCAGCTTATCATCAAATTCTCTTTTCAACTTTCCTTTGCGTACTCAAAACGTTCAGGTAGAGTTTTTCCCTCACTCTTGCCGACTGCCTCTCTCTCCTACAAAAAGACGATAACCCGCTGAACATTTAGCCAGTCTAAATCTGGACTCAGAATTGGACGTTCCGGTTACGTACACTTTGACAACAGCTGATACGACATGTTGTTTACAATTACAATTGTATGTTTGCCGAGAAAAGTAAAGAAAATAATTTATTATTTATTATTTGTTGTTTTAAAGTGCAAATAAACATGAAAGACGAATATTTGATTTCATTGGTGCAGCCGCACGAGTATTTATACAATAAATAACAGGTGGCGCAAAAGTAACATTTCGATGTTATGTTAGACGCGATTGGCGGTCAGCAGCTAACAGCTGATGCACTGTCTGGACTTTGTACGGAAACATCTTCAAATCTTGTACCAAAATTCGCTGTAGAGACCGTCGACTGATACCCATTTGCGTGGCACGTCGTCTGGTCGATGTCGACGGCGCTTCCATGACATCCTCGGCTACAGCAGCAATATTCTCTGCAGAACGGCTACTCCGGGGTCTGCCACGCCTGGCAGCATCTCGTGTTGTGCCAGTCTCTTCGAGGCGAGCGGCTAAACGTCGCAGTGTTTCACCAGTAGGCGTTGGACGGCCAGGAAATCTGTGCCAAAGTCACCGACCGATTATTTGTCAAATAAATAGTCAGCAATATTCCGCGTTCTGGAGCAGTGTATCGTAACATTGTTTATTAACGTGTATTTCGCACGTGTTTACTACACAAATGTCAAAACAGAACTGACATTAGGGGCCAATCGCAAAATTTATAGCATTTTCTGATAGGAGGATTACTTTTGCGCCACCTTGTACAATCCAGCATATAGGATATCTGAAAAAAAGAGAAGCTTGGAAGCAAATTGGCAAGATGGGCGTTACAGGTGAGTTTTATGAAGATCGCGGCTGACTCCATTAAAAATTAAATTTATAATCTGCTTCAGGATTCTTTTGACGACAGTACGAGACAATCATTGCGCCAATCTTCTTCATTGTGGGTTAATTTGACAGCAATATAAGCGTCTCTACAAACGTGGACTTATTTATAGATAGAGATTGGATTGGATTTGGCTGAGTCCCTCTTCAGTGGAAATATACATAAGTACAGGGTCTCCCATATTCGACGGACCCATCTGGCAACGCCATAACTTTTGACAGAGATGTCAGATCGCTTAATGACATACCGCGTTTGAAGCGTCAGTCCAAGCAGATTTTTACCATGGAACAATACACGCCACGCGAGCGCTCTGAAATAGTTGAAATTTACATTCAACAGAAGAAGTCAAGTCAACGTGCTTTTAAAATATTAAAAAATGCGAGAAGTGCGCCTTCTAAGAACACCATTAAGCGTTTATACGAAAAATTTTCGACTGGTGAGGCTCTTTCTAATCCGAAGAGGCCAAATAAAAGTCGACCAAGGCGATCGGCCGAGAATATCGCTGCCGTACGAGCCAGTGTTGAGAGGTCCCCAAGAACATCCCAAAAACGCCGTTCTCAGCAGTTGGGCATGGCTCGGTCCACTTTACAACGGATTATTCGCGTTGATTTGCATTTGTTCCCGTACAAAATTCAATTGACGCAAAGATTGTTGCCTGCGGACAAGCCTCGTCGATTGGAATGGGCCCAACGAGTCCGTGGGTCCGTCGAATATGGGCAACCCTGTAAAGGGTTTTCCATTAAGGACATAAGAATTTTATATATTAATAAAACACAGAATATTTAATATATAGAGTTCAAATTCCAGGTGTATTGCAAATGTTACATTTTAAGAATGAAATTCAATTTCGGTCATATGACCACCACGAGCCGGTCAACAGCGATCTATTCTTTGGACCCAATTTTCCACCACTCTTGGACACATTTCGACCGGAACGTTGGCAATTTCGCGTTGGATGTTGTCTTTGAGCTCGTCTAAAGTTGTTGACTTAGACCAAGGATATTCCTCAGGGGAACGCCGCATCGCGAATAAAAAATGAGGAAAGGCTTCAGAGGATGCTGACGATAATGGCTTACTAGGAGGTACAGGTACTGTACCTAAAATAACTGATTGGCCAAACGGAGAGTACTGGAATATAGCTGTATTTAATTTAAATTGAGAAATGGAAATTGTTTGTATTAAAATAGATTATAAATAAATTGAAGTTTAATGAACATAACCCCATCGTGTTGGCTGCCATAACATCCAACATTAACTGATATGAATGTATAGTTAGCATCGCAGATTCCCACACAATTCGGCATATCCCACATTCGTTGAAAATCATTGACAATGTGTTTGTACTGCTGTGTAGTTTGTTCACTTAAATAAATCGGCGAAAGCAAGCGCCACAAAACTTCACTGCATTCTAAAATAATATTTCGAATTGTTGTTTTCCCCAGCTTATGGCTCCATGCAATCGATTGTATGGAACAACCGTGACTCAAATATCTACAATTTTAAAGAATAGAATGTTAATATTTCCCATCTTGGAATCATAGGATAAAGCAATATTTGACATACAGTGGTGTTATTGCTAGTCTCTCTGCCGGTCTAATCGGTTGCTTTGGCGTAGTTAACTCATATTTTATTAATGTTAATAACAAATTAAAAACTGCCGTAGGAATTCTAGTGTCTGGCTTTCGCCCAGTCATTGTTTATATCTTCTTATCCGACGATATTTTCTTGATTACTTTTATTGTAAATTCTGCACAGATTTAAAAAACACAAATTTATAAACATTATTTTTAACTTCATTTTTAATAAATCTAAACAAAAAGAAATCGCGGCTTGTTTGTTTACTTATGTGTTGATATTGTCAGAACATATGACTCGTTTTCTCAACGCTGGCTAATCGCTCAAACGGGCAACGGTAAAGATAAATTACGGTTACGTATGCCTAACCCGGCCTTTAATATATGTAAATCAAAACCACTTTTAATGTGGTAACTCTGGTGGTCATACAGCTTTGTTTACTTTTTCTAAGCAGGCTTGCCAGAAAAAAATGTTTGATATCCCCAAACCAGCCAAAGAAAATCCCCAACATAACCCCAAATGAAAGATTTTTATTTCAAACAATTCAAACATAACATAAAATTTTTTTTAAATCATAACATATAAAAAAGACATTGAGTATTTATAGAGATCATTTAAAGGAATTGTACATAGTACTAAAGTAATAAAGTTTAGTCATTTATAAGTTGATATACTTCAGCTTCACGATCTGTATCTTCAGTCTCGTTTATATTGTACATAGTTTTCGAATTGAATCTTTTCAACATATCATTTGAAGGTTTAAAACACTAAATGTATTTTTATTCTTAATAATGCCTCCAAAAGTTCGTATTGCATTTTATTGCGCAGCTTCGATTTGGTAATGCTCATTATTGAAAATACTCTTTCTACACACGCATTACTCGTTGGAATTGTAAGCATGCTAAGAACAGCTTCTCCAAGTTCTTTATAGTGAACATTTTTTGGTGTTCCATTTTCAAAATACTGATTCCAGTTGGTAAAAGGAAGCTTAGCCCATTGAGTTTCATAAACATTCATTGGAATTTTTTTATCCGTAGAATTTTGCAGAACATCTTTGATTACACAAAATTTGGCTTGTGACACGGAATTCGTACATCTCATGACAGAAAAGTTTTTAAACTGCTTAAAATTATAAAAGAGAGAATGACACGCGAGTAGACGTTTTACGTTGGCTGTCCAAAAGAAAAATATATTTCACAAACATGTGGGGATGTAAACTATTAATTCTTGAAGAATTTTAAACTTTGATGTGCGCTGAACCTGTGTTAATGATTTGCTAATGAAAGAGTTTCTTTAAACCGCTGTAAACATTAACGAAATTATTTGAAAATGTGGAAATTGCATATTTCCCCAATTCTTGTGAAATAAAACGGTACAAAGAGAATGTAAATGACAAAGAAGAATATTATAATAGTGAGAGAATTAATCGTTGACAATTTAAAGTGAATGCTGTAAAAGAATAATAAAGAATTTGCAAGACAAAAAAAAAAACAAAACAAAAATAGAGTAATGAATGTGAACGATCATTTACTGTGCTTGCTTTGACCACAGACTCTCTATTACACAGATGTTTCGTCGTGACTTTGTTTGCATTAGCTATGACAAAACGGAGAATGTGACAATGTGTCTATCTTATTACTCTCTCGTGATGTATAATAAAGAGATATAAATATAAATCCTCTCTTCTGCCAAATGTAGAACGTCAAATAGCACTAAAAAAAAATCATGTTTTACGATTGTGTCACGAATGAATCAAAACAGAAGTGATAATTTTTCTATTCTTTTTTTGAACTTGTTTTGACAACTCCAAAAATAAGAACTAAGACTTTTTGCTGCTTTTGACATTTTATTTCTCGTGAGTCAGCTAAATTAAAGTTTTGTGAATAACAATTAGGAAATATCCAAGCAACCGCTCAATATGAATTGTTCAGTTTGCAATACTGGTTTGGGCAGAAATAAAGGATTTATCTCTTGTCTTATTTGTGATAACCAGTTCCATCTAAAGTGTGCATCAATTAATAATACCAAGGTCTCTCAAGAAGCCATTGATCAAATAATTAAAAGTAAAGGTGCGATAGCTTTTCGTTGCAAGGAATGCAGTGATATTCAGCCCGATCGTACTTCTTCAAATAAATTAAGTGATTTGGAGAAATCTATTAAAAACTTAACAGACTTAATATCTAACAGCCCTGTGGGAATTTTATCAACTGGTTTAAAAAAATTTCAGTTATAAAGAAATTATTCTACAACTAACTATAAATTGGTTGAAAAATTATCTACAGCTCAACCAAATAGAACACAAAAACATTTTCGTTCCACCAAAGTGCCAAAAGAAAACACATGTAATTTCGTCCTTCTTCTTTCCACTAAAACAAAAAACAGTTAGAATTGCATTCCATAAATAACAAAAACTTGGTTGAGCGACATAAAGAACGAAAAGAGTCATTCGCTATCTAAGTCCAAGGGATAAAGACGTGACTTTAGCATCGATGGCACTCATGGAAAGAAGCGGATTAAGGACTTCGGAAACGTTTTCAAATGTATAATGGAAGCTTTGCGATCGCTGTCAATAGATCCTGATAAGGAATTTCGAAAAGCCTTGCATTTTATTAAAAAAATACGCTTTCATAATGTATAAAAATCAGTATTAAAAATTTTAATGTTTATGGTTTTACTTTTTTAATAGTATTGAAATTTAAATGATCTCAATTTCAATTCTCAATTAAAAATTATTTTAATGAAATTAGATGTAATCGAACTTCATTTCATCTAATAAAAAATGATTTTTTTCTAGTCTAAATACACGTTTAGTCAAATTAAGTTAGTACTCGTAAATAGTTACTTTAAAATATACCCATCATTTGAATAATTCTAAATACAAACTAACTTCATTCCGACTGATAAATAATTGTATTTTTTTAATCTCAATATAAATCAGTCAAAAATAATTAGTTTTTAACTAGTTGAAAAGTCATGCATGGATGGATAATTGTCCACTGCCTAGCGCATGCCCATGTTAAAATAGTCAGTTGGACTTATGGAAAATAATCGTTAAATGACTAGTTGTGTTTATTAAAAAACTAGTTTTAAGTTACTTTTAAACCAATTCATTTCCCTGCAGGGAGTGTTGTGCCTGATATAAATACTATCAAGTCGCAGATAAGTAGCTGTGTGGAAAGCATCAAGGAAGATAAGGAGTATGTTCAAGCAAGCATAAGCAAATTGGAAATTGAAAATAACGTCATTCGCAAACAATTAAATCGAAGTGATCTGATGATAAGTGGTCTTCCTTCAACTCTATCAATGGATGAAATTTACGAAATCATTCCCAAAATTGCAAAAGTTTATGAGTTGGATATTCTTCCTAATGATATTAGTCTCTGTGCCTGGGTTCATAACAAAAGAATGGTTCTCGCTAAGTTTATATCTATACGTAAAAGAGACGAATTGTTGAAGAGGTACTTTAAAAACTGCAATCTTGAGCTTAGTCAGATACATGACGTAGATATACAAAAGAGAATCTATTTGAATGAAAATACGACACCGATGGTTGCCAACCTTAGATTTATGTGCAAAAAACTCGTACAATCTAAAACTATATCTAAGTTTCGCATTTATAATACTAATGTCCCGAAAGCGAAGGTACTTTTCGGTGATGGATTGGAAAAAATGTTAACAATTTGGGAAATACGTAGCTTATCGAAGGAGGCGCCTCGAGAAACACCACCGGTTGAGACGAATTAAAGAATAGCAGTCATAACATTCAATTATTATTTTGTAAACAAATCATTAATGTATCACTATGAACTAATATATAAGTGAAATAATGTAAAAGAGAATATAAAATAAGTATGCCAATAATAAATGAATGCAAAAATACATCATACATGTAAATACCAGTTATAAGAAATAATATAAATATGAAAGTTTTTACACATTCGTTTATGTAATTTTAGAATTTTATAAAAACGTTTATTTTACACCTACATTGTTTTGTAAATATATATCGTGGATAGTTGCACGCTTATTATATAGAATGTATTGGGAAGTAAAATCAAAATGTATTATTAATATTAGTATTACGTTTAGGCACTTATCAATCGCACAGTTAGGGAAATTTCTTTATACTGATGGTTTTCAATGACAATATGGGACCTCTTATAAGCAGCAGTAATAAATAATTTAAGACTTAACAAAAAGTTCTTAAACTGCATTCATTTTAATGCACAGAGTTTATGCCCCCGGGCCAGCTCTGCAAAAATAGATGAACTTAGGAACATTTTTCGACATAACTCATTTGACGTACTGGCAGTCTCTGAAACATGGCTGAGGGATTATATTCTGGATGGTGCTGTTTCCATAAGCGGTTACACACTGTACCGAAGCGATAGATGTTTCCATCGTGGGGGAGGTGTATGCCTGTATATTAGTAATAGACTTAAAGCTAAGCCAATTTTGCATGTTATGGAGGAAGGTATTTTTGAGGGATTATTTGTACAAGTTGAGTCTAATGAGTTTGAAAAGATTTTAGTTGGCGTGATATATTTGCCACATGGTAATTTGTCCGTTGTGGAAAATGTGCTCGGGGATCTGTCTTCTCGGTATGCAGACTGTATTGTAATGGGCGACTTTAATGTAGATTTATATTTGCATGGTGATGATGTTAGGAGTTTATGCTGTCGAATGGGTTTAGAACTTGTACATAATGTCTGTCCCACTCATTTTAATCTAGGCTCCACAAGACTTTCATTGATAGACTATACCTTTGTTTCCAATATTAACTTAATAGATAGGAAAGGCCAGTTTCAGATCCCATCCCTCAATTCTCATCATTCTGCTATTTTTATCTCTTATGCAGCGGCTAAGGAAGTTATTTCTAATTTTGTTGAGATTAGAGACTATAGTCGTTTGGTTTGTGAAGAATGTTTATCTGATTTTACATCTGCTGATTTCAGTGCAATTTATAGTACCTCAGATACTGAAATCCAAGTGCGTCATTTTAGTGATGTATTTAACCAAATGTATGACAAACACGTTCCTATGAAAAATGCTCACGTATCAAAATTATCAAAGTGGATGGAGTCTCCTAGAATTAAACGTGCTACTGTGTACAGGGATTTGGCATATGAAGCGTATATGGAAAACAAAACTAGTGAAAAATGGAAAGTATTTGCTAAGTACAGGAATAAACTAAAATCAGTAATTCGAAAACAACGCAATCGCCACTGTAAAAGGCTTTTTAGCGAAAATAGGAATATTTGGAATAATTTGAAAAATATGGGTCTGTTATGTAATGACAATGTACAATCTTATGATATCGATGTTGATGACTGTAATCATTTCTTCATAATGCCTCCTGTTGACAATCCTCCATTGATTGATTTAAGAACACAAAATTATACTCGTGATAATGAAATCCATTTTCGCTCCGTAAATGAGGTAGAAGTTTGGGCTGCACTTCAGGGTATTAAATCTAATGCAGTCGGCCCTGATGGGATATCCTTAAAATTTCTGAAAATCTCATTTCCGGCTATATCGAAACATATAGTACATTTGTTCAACACTATATTAATGACGTCATCTTTTCCTCCCTATTGGAAAATTGCTAGGGTTGTGCCTATTCCCAATAAGTGTGTTACCAGTTTTATCTAAAGTTTTGGAGATATTAATAAAAAATCAAGTTTTGAATAATACCAGCTTGACTAGCAAAATTTCGAAGTTCCAATCCGGCTTTAGAAAAGGTCATAGCACCACAACTTTGATGGTTGGGCTGGTAGATGAGATCAGGTATAACATGGATCGTAGATATCATACAATTTTAATGGCATTAGATTTCAGCAGAGCATTTGACTCCGTATGCCACGAAGTCTTATTAAATAAACTTTTTTCAACATTTTTATTCTCTCGAGAATCATGTTTCTTGCTGTTGTCGTTTTTGCAAGGGCGTATGCAATTTGTGAAGATAGGGGAGGATGTTTCGGGGATACGAGTCATATTTAGGGGAGTTCCTCAGGGTTCAATTTTGGGACCCCTTTTATTTACCTTGTATATGAACGATATTTTCGACGTATTGAATAATGTTCGAGGTCATTTATATGCCGACGACTTACAAGTAGTTGCGAGTTCCGACATCCGTAACTCGCAGAACCTTGTAACGCTTTTGCAGGATAACCTTAGGAGCATAAAAACATGGTGTGAGACAAACTTTATAGTGTTAAACTCTTCTAAGACGAAACTTATTTCATTTGGAGGTACCAATGACATGTATGATTTCGATTTTCAAGGTGAATATATTGCTTTTTCGTCCTATGTGAAGACATTGGGGTTTTACCTAGATAATCAGCTGAAGTTTAATATTCATATAAATAGCATTATATCACGTGTATGCTTTATGCTTAGAAGAGTTTATTCTGTTGGAGTTAATTTTCCCGTTCATGTTCGCAAGCGCATTGCACATGCTACCTTGATGCCCCTTATAATGTATGGAATTGAACTTTTTTCAGGCACAACACATATCAACATGAATAGGCTAGAACACTGCTTTAGAAGGGTAATACGCTATGTATATGGACTTCATATTCATGATCACGTTACACCATTTATTATGGATTTTCTAGGTTGCTCATTTAATGACTTTGTGAAGACTAGACTATTGATGCTTTTCTATAATATTATGAAACATCAGTCTCCAGAATATTTAGTTTCTATTTTTACATTTGCAGTCTCATCACGAACGCACTCCTTAATATGCCCCCGTTTTTATTCAATGATAATGCTGAATTCTTATGTGGTTCGTGTATGTAGGCTCTGGAATTCTCTCATACCATACAACGATAGACATTTTTCTCATTCATCCAGTTCTTTCAAATCCTTAATTTTATCACTTATACTGGTATAAATTCATTGATAGACTACACCTTTGTTTCGAATATTAACTTAATAGATAGGAAGGGCCAGTTTCAGATCACAGCCCTCAATTCTCATCATTCTGCTATTTGTATCTCTTATGCAGCGGTTAAGGAAGTTATCTCTAATTTTGTTAAGATTAGATACTATAGTCGTTTGGATTGTGAGGAATGTTTATCAGATTTTGCATCAGCTGATTTCAATGCAATTTATAGTACCTCAGATACTGAAATCCAAGTGCGTCATTTTAGTGATGTATTTAACCAAATGTATGACATACACGTCCCAATGAAAAATGCTCACGTATCAAAGTGGAAGGAGTTTCCTAGAATTGAAAGTGCTACTGTGTACAGAGATTTGGCATATGAAGCGTATCCTAAATTTGATCACTTATACTTGTATAAATTTATGTAGTTTTAAATTTATGTCGTAATGCTGTTAGAGGTTTTTATTTCTTTCATTTTTTCCCAAACTTGTGCGATTGTTGATGTCTTTTAGTTTGTAAGAATTTTCAAAAAATATATATATAATTTTATGTTACTACAAGTGTCATTGTATTATATTTTCTGTATAATCGATTTGGCCATACTGCTGGCTTTGGATTATAAATAAATAAACTGAAATTGAAATTGAAAAATTTTCATATTTTCAAATAACCCCAATAAAAAAGTATAAAAACCCCTAAAAAAAACCCCTAACCCCAAATTATTTTTTTTGTCCCAATTTGCAATGGCAAAACCCCACAATTGGGGTCAAAACCCCAGTTATGGCAACCCTGTTTCTAAGCACATTTATTTTCAGCCGGCCAGCATAAAATACCGCTTTGTTTTTCTTGGAAATTACCATCCTTACTTAATTATTCTAACCAAAATAACTCGATGGCTGCTCCATTAACATTGGAATCGATGTTTAATAATCTCGATGTCGCCAAAGAGATAGTAGATGTATTGGATTTCAACGATCAATTGAATATGATAAAAGTCTGCAGGCAATTCGAGGATATCATTATAAATTTTCTATGGAAATCCAAATACCGACAAGTGGAAGTAATTGTTAATGTTGGCATTTATGCTATCAATAACAATACCTTGGATGATATCGATGATTTGATGAATGATATACCGTATGCTCATCGAGAAAATAGATTGCTTATGAACCTTTCTGAAATTCAAGAGTTTCTACGTTTGAATGCCAATAACATTGAGAACTTCGCAATTTTGTGCACCTCTCGCAAATATGACGAACTAGATTTGGATATTCTATTTCCAAATTTGAAGTCTCTATTGATATATGAAATTCCATTGACCGATAAGGATATAAAATTTGTTATGGAGAACTGTCCTAAACTGGAAAATTTAATAATAAATGCTTGCTTAAACTCTGATAAAGGTACACTGGTCATTGGAGATGATATCAAACTGGAGACACTTGAGGGTTTCGCCAATTTAAAATCGTTTGCATTGAAACCTCGTAACTGCTATACTGAAACCGAAACACATTTACACAAATACGAACACATTCATGGAATGCTAAGCAGATTAAAAGCACAACGATTTTGTATAGATGAGGCGATTTTTTACCCTTACATGCTTAGTATATATCGCAACGAAATTCGACGCCAAAGAGGAGCCATTCGTTCCAATAAACGTCGTATGCCAAAGCACTCGGAAATATATCCATGTGAAGATTTAGAATTGGGCCAATTCTTTGATACAGATGATTTTGTTAAATTTTATAACGACTTTTTGAGCAGTTATGTAAATATTTCCCAACTGACAATCAAAGGCAGCAATCGTATTCTAACCCATGGATTATGTATTCCAAAAATGTTCTTTAAAATCGCCAATGAAAATTGTAAGAAATTAACAAAGCTAACCTTCAAATATTCCAAGATAGGCAACTTCTCTCCCATCAACACACTCACAGAGCTCACGCTTTTCGAATGCAAAGCCATGTCCTGGATGCATTTTAAACAGATCTTAAGCGAAATGAAGTTGTCTTCCTTTGTGACATATAGGACGTATTATCGTGGAAAAATGGAACCATTCACGGTTTCTAAATCCCTACGACACTTTGAATTCGATTTTCCAGAGAGATTTTTGACAGGCATATTCAAAGAGCAATTTCAGAATCTTACCTCATTTACATGGAAAAATGCTCATGATGGCTGTATACATGATATTGCATCAAATTTTCCCAATCTACAAAAATTATCTACGGTAGTGCTTAACAAATTGGATGATGGAGTTTTTAAGCTGACCTCATTGCAGAGCGTTAAAATAAATTTTTATATTAACGTTAGTGTTTTGCTGAAACTACTAAAACATCCGACTTTAAAAATTTTACTATTTGGTTTAATAAGAGATGATGACAACGAAGACAATTTCATGGAGTTGGAAGTTCCTAAGACAAATTTAGCCAATCTAAGCATAACATCGACTACATTCATGGATAAAATGGAATTCTGGTTGGCTTTACTTTCAATAAATCCCCATTTAACTATAATAAGTAAAGGAATTAAAGCCGACTCTGAGGAGAATGTTTTTACTAAATTGGTAAAAAGTACAAAGTTTCCGCCTAACCGAAAATGTATAAAAGTTGGTGGTTTTATTATTGGTAAGCTATAACTGAATTTACGAATGTAGACAAAACCACTATAGCACTAAATTGTCGTAAGCAATTGTTGAAAAAAAATTTGTTATTGCGTTATAGAAAATAGTTTGTAATTAAGCAAATCGTCATCAGAAATACCCAAAGGCGTAACACTCAGAAATGAAAATTCGTTTTTTGAATGAATATGGTACACCAGGCTAAACAACATGTCTCTACAAAATCTTAGACATCCACGTCCATAAATCACGATATTATTGAAGAAATTCCAAAGGACGTAACATCAAGTGCTCGTTTTTAATAAAACAAAGAAGACGTAACCCACATTGTATTAAACTGAACGTACTGTATTTATCTATGTAAGCTTTGAATTTGTTCTCATGTTTCTGTTTTGCAGTATTATTTTCGTCAATCGTGTTTGACAGCTATTTTAGATGCAAAATAGAGATATACTCGAACATTATATATGGGGTCTGTATTTAAATTTGGCCTTTATCTTAATGATATCCATATTCTATATATATTCTATATACTAATCTCTGCCAAATTTAATAATGATCTGATGTTAAACATGACTTTTACAGCGCTTATATGCCATATCGAGTGGAATATGTATAAATAGGGGGGCTACATGTAAATCGTAACAGATTTGATCGTTTATTCTCGGATTAAAAAATCCCTTGTGCCAAATATAGTACATCTGAATAAAATATGACTTCTATAGCGCTTAGATGCCAAATCAGAAGGAACACATACATATGTTAAATTTGAGCGGATATTGTTCACATTGCTGTTAGCTGGTAAAATAAGACACGCTTTACAAAATTTAATAAATATCGGAAGGAAATTATGTCTTCTATTGAGGATATAAGCCAAATCGAAGGTACATATGTACATATATGTGAGGATATCTTGTTATGAACAGATATTCAACAAATTTTATGGGGTTCATCCAAGTACCAAGGAACACATGTATGTCAAATTTCAAAATAATCGAAGCCAAAATATATCATCCGTATACAAAACAGTTCATCCACATTCCAATATCACATACATGCCAAATTTCAGAATGGGAGATGGCAAAATATGCCATCCGCAGATGGAAAAGTCAAATAGGATGGTACATATATATGTCAGCGTAAATCTGAACCGATTTTTATCATTTTCAATAGGTTTTGGCCACAAAAAAACGTATGCCAAAATTATTTGCGATCGTAAAATAACTACGACCTGTGTCTATCAATCTGATATCCTTTTGGGTGTTCCAGCCTTATAAGCTTCCGAAAAGAAATATAATAATGGAAAGTAAAGTAAACAGCGTATGGGCAAATTTATAAAAAAATCGGGATATAATTAATATTTCAAATATCGCGGACATTATAAAAGTAATTCGTGTTATACAAAGTTCTAACTACACAGTGCAACAACCAAAATGGGAATGGGATGAAACCAATTGCAAATGAAAGTTGACATTACACATAACAAAACCTTCAAGGGGTTTTCCAGTTCCGTGAGAGATTTTTTTTACAAGCATTTAAAGTTGGTGATTTTGGAACGCTGTCTAACAAGAAAAGATCATTGAAAATTTGATAAAATAATGGATGTTTTGTTATTATTATGGAAGGTTGTGGTATCTTACTGTTTTTCTCGCCATAACTCGGGAAAGGATGCAGATCCGATGTAGATATCTTCGTAGTAGAGTAGAGTTGATTGTTCTGAACAAAGCCTCATTATACGTTTTGTAGTAATTTTATCCAGACTTGAGATGATGATGTCGGCAATTTTATAAAAATGAAGGTTACGACTTTGGGCATTTAAGGAAAAATTCAATCACTAAAGACGTAACCAGCATAACTTTCAAAATTCTGGGATATAATTAATTTTTTGACAGAAATAAATGGGCAATATTTAGGAATGCAGTGAAAAAATTACGTTTAATACTTTTCATTTTATAACGATTTTTGCTTCTTATGTAAAAAAAAATAAAATGAGGGTTACGCCTTTAGGCATTTCAGGTGACGAAATGTAATTAATGCATAGTGGATACAAATTTTCCAAATCGCCAAAGAAAGTGTTTGCCAAGAAAGTTATTTTATTACCGGTTTTTTGGTGATATTTTTAACTTAACAAAAATGTTTTTTTTTAATTTGCGTTAAAGTCCACTGTTATGAAAGGATTTTAAACTATTTTCAAGAACTTCCTGTAACATTTAAGAAAACGAGATTTTTAATTATGATGAAATTAAATCCAGATTTAATAAGCACATTTCTAAGGACATTCAGTCATATTCTTAGGCCGACATTAAAATTCCCGTAGTTTTTTAAAATGTTATTTACATACTTACATACATATTTTCTTATTTCATACATCTAGATTGTGAGGACTTGAAAAATAATTTTGATGCCAACATGAAGAGAATTAAACAGATCGACAATGTAATATCAGGGTGTTGGCTAGCGAGCAATATAGTCTTCTGACTTCTCAATGGTTGAACTGATTTTATGTGTGAACCTCTGGAGAGGTTTTTTCTTCCAAAGTAGTATTAAACTTGAAGTTTGAATATGTTATGAAAATGTTGATCATGAAATTAATCAAAATACAATAATTAATAATTTCTAATAAAAACTCTTTTCGCTATGGAGATATAAAAAACAATGGGAAGGATGGATTCTAACATTTAAATAGGCAAATAGGTACGCTTTACTTTGATAAAATAACCAAAAACTTTACAAATCGACGTTCCCCCAGCCAGAACATTATAATGGGATGAAACCGTATTCGAAATTGGAACTTTTTCAGTAAAAATATGTACTAATCGCTTCCTTGGCGTGAAAAGTGTTAGGTCCAGTTTTTGTGGATTTAAAAACTTTCTAAATTTATTTTCAAAAAATATAAAAAACTCTAAATGCACTTTTCAAGATATTTTTTCATAATGGACCATTTTTATCCCCTCTCCTTAGAGAGGAGGGTATATATCATTTGCTACGAGCCATCGAAGGAGTGACCTAAGACCCTAAGTATGTTCGGCGAATATTCGTTTTGGGTTATTTTAAGTCGAATTAGCAATGTCCGTCCGTCTGTCTGTCTGCGGGCTGTGGCGCACGATAACTCTCGAAAGGAGTAACCAGTTGACTTCAAATTTGGTATGTGGTAATATTTTCTTCTATGTCCGGCAAGTTCGAAGATGGGCCATACTGGTCCACTCCTTCTAGTACCTCCCACACAAAGGGTTAACATTTAGTGAAATATTGATTATTTAATAACTTCTATACTGCTTAGTTGAATCCTCCGAAATTCTAGACGTAGTATTAGTTTTTTAGTCACCATTACCTCGAAAAAAATGGGCGAATATGCCTTGCCCCTTTTGGTACCTCCCACACAAATGGAAAATTTTGAACCAAAAGTTAAAAGCTTATAACTTCATTACCAGTGCATAGAAATACTTGAAATTTTGTACAGTGTAATGCTTTTATTGTATCTAGTGTCCAGAGAAATATGGGCGTTATTGGCACGCCCCTTTTGGTACCTCCACACAAATGGACCTTTTTGTACCAAAAGTTAACTGCTTTTAACTTTAATACCAGTGCATATAAATACTTGAAATTTCGTACAGTGCAATACTTTTATAGTACCTAGAGTCTGGAGAAAAGTGGCCGTTATTGCCACGCCCCTTTTGGTACCTCCCACACAAATGGACCATTTTGTAACAAAAGTGAACAGCTTTTACCTTTAACACCAGTACATGCTTTAAAGTTATTAAATGCAATTTAAATTGATAACAATTTAATTAAAACAAAAAAATAAATCAATTTTCTAATATTTTTTGGGACTCAAGGTGAGGGAGTTCATAAGTCGGTTTACCAGACTTCTTGTTTAATTAAAATTTTTTGGCCGGAAGAAGACGGAGACAAATTAAACAACTGTCTGATTACCAAGCACAAACTCATGAATTACCTGGGAAGTAAATTGAACCAAATTTGTGATAATTGAAAGTTCCTTACAAAAACCATCTTGGAATCGACTAAGAATAAATCATTGGTCATTTTCTTAATTTTTATTATTTAAATGAGTTGGCCGTTCACAGGACTTCGGTCTTTGGTACCTCCCTCAGTAACTTTACTCGATTGCAATTTTCCTACTTATTCATTGAAGAGTTTTGCCATGTGTATTCGAATTAAAATCATACAGGCTTGTGTGTTCCTCCATAAAGTAACGGTCTTATCGAACTGCCCTCGTACATATTCTTTAAATTTACGCTCAGATCTGCGTTTACTCTGAGGTTAAACGCCAGTTTACGCTCATTTGTCGATCCATAAAAAAATGAGACCACGCGAGATCTTGTGTTTGTTTTCGACAATAAAAAGTTTGAGATACAATTAAACTATACACACGTAAACAACAAACCCAATACCAAATGTACATGATCATCTTGATTTACTAGATTTATTCTGTTTCCAAAAATCAAAACAAATATGGTGGAGAGGAATAGACTAGAAAAGTGATTTAAAAGCAAATCTTAAAGAAAGAAAACTGAAAAACAAAAAAAAGTAAAACTAGTAAAGTGCCCTACTTATCTACACATCTATGAATGACATTGTGCATTTTCCCAATTAAACGCAACAGACCGACGGACAATTAAGCTAAGAAAATAGTGCATAAATCGCTGTTTAAATTTTATTACAATGATAAGATAATGACGCAAGTGCAGTTCTAATACATTTACGGTGAAACTCCCGCCGACATTAACATTTTGCTGTCCAAGACCCGAGAGTAATTTTTTAAATTGCATTTGTAAGCGAAGGTGATAAGGTACTACACCACAACGGTTGACGGAAAGTTTTTCATTTGTTCGATCTGACAACCACCGACCGACCTCTTGTTCTACAAAAAAAATAAAATAAAACAACAAAAAACATAAAAAAAGAAGCAAAAATGCCGAAAATATATTTCGTTGGAGTCGATGTGGGAACGTCATCGGCCCGAGCTGCTCTGATAACATCTGATGGTAAAGTTGTGAAGCAAGCTGTGCGAAATATTCGCATTTGGAATCCAGAACATGAATATTTCGAACAATCATCCGACGACATTTGGAATGCTGTTTGTTATTGCGTTAAGGTATGTATGTGTGTGGTATTGCTGCTATACTCTCCACATATACATCTCTACATAGACATAGATAAGTGATAAATGTATATATTTACATATATCGTCATCAGAAACGAAAAAGGGCCTATCATCATGTTTGAAAATTTTACAGGAGAAGCCAAAAACTAAATAAAATGAAAAGTGTTGCCGTTAGAAAAACGTGGGTTTCAGGATAATATCTAAACATAATGATGCATATATAAAATCACACAAACATGATTTATAACTTGTTTGTGAAAATTGCGTGAAATAGGATTTTTTAACTATGAAAAAAGAAGTAATTTGTTGTTAGGCCCTTGAGAATGTCGTTAATAAATTCGCCATTTTTAATATTACGCCGCTAAAAATTTGTCAGGGTGTGTATTTTAATGCAGGGTACCGAAATCCATCAAAAACTGAGTTTAAATTTTTCTTGTTGTTACGCCCTCTTTCGTTTCTGATGACGATATGTATATATATACTCGTATATATCGTACATTTGGTGCAATAGTGTCACATATTTAAATAGAATATTTCATATATGTAAATGCGATTTAAATGCTCTATTTAAAAAAATAACTATTGGACAAAAAAACATAGTTATCTTCCTCAGGAATCAGTCCAATTTGGAACTGAAGCTTGAAGACAACGAGAGGGAACCGTAGATTTAACATGTTTTTTGAGCATGTAAGAGAAACAGGAAGAGCATGAACAAAGTAATTGTGTTTATCAGTACTTTTTCAACCGATAACAAGTAACACTTTTTGACTTCTTAACGTAATGGGCTGTGAAAAGTTTTTCAATATCGTCCCCTAAGTAAATTGGCCGCCGAGATTGTTTTAAATCTGATATATCATTGAATTTGTTCCAAATTATAAATTAAATAGTCAATTCACGTCTACGAGTACTTCTCCTACATTAAAATAATATATTTGAATAGTTTCATTGCTTCTTTATACAAATATCACGTAATATATGTATTACATGGTAATATAAATGCATACCTACAACATACTGCTCAGCACAAATGCGCGTAGTTGACAAGCCCCATCGGCTAGCCAGCAAATTTAAAAAAATCATAGGAAAATAATTTCTCCATAACATTTTTAGCATTTCTATATTATTCAAGAACTTTATTCTTTAGCGGTCTTTATTTTTTTCATAAAGGTATTCAAAATGGATAGTTCAATAGTTTTGATAGCAGTTTTTATTTAATTAAATTAATTTAATTCAGTTAAGTCAATTTAGATAAAATCTTGTCTATAAGTTTGTTTATTAATAGGTTTTGTTGGGTATTCCCATTCAGTAAGCAGTTTTTATACATTTTCCAACAAGAGGTGTTATTTTGAATCACCCGGTATTTCCGTAGCTGTCACTTTTGAAGCTTTTATTCTTTGACATTTGACAAGTAGAAACTACGCCACTACTAAAAACGGAACGATACACGATTCAACAACGCGTTGAAATTATTAAAATTCATTACAAAAATGTTGAAAATCTTGCAGTCACAAATCTTGCAGTTCCGTCGAAAAATCATCTTCACTGATGAGGCCCCTTTCCATCTCGGTGGCTACGTCAACAAGCAAAATTGTCGCATCTGGGGCTCGGAAAACCCAAGTTGTTGTTGAGAAGCCTCTCCATCCTCAACGTGTGACTGGTGCGGTTTATGGTCCGGCGGGGTCATTGGACCTTACTTTTTCGAAAATGAGGTTGGATCAACAGTTACGGTGAATGGATTGCGCTATCGAGAGATGATTAATGATTTTTTATGGTCGGAGTTGGATGGTATTGATCTGGACAACGTTTACTTTCAACAAGACGGCGCTACGTGCCACACAAGCAACGAAACCATTGCTCTGGTACGGGAAAAGTTTCCGGACCGTGTTATCTCTCGAAGAGATGAACACAATTGGCCACCGAGATCTTGTGAATTAACACCTTGCGAATTCTTCCTTTGGGGTCACGTGAAAGATAAGGTCTACGCCAACAGCCCAGCGTCGATTCAAGACCTCAAAGATAGAATTCGTGAGGCTATCGAGGACATAGGGCAGCCACTTTGATTTGGTTATGGAAAATTTCATGAAAAGGATATGGTCCTGTAGGCGTGGTCGTGGTGGCCATTTGGCTGATGTTGTTTTTCATTATTAACGACATCCTACCGAACATCCGATCAAAAAATAGCATTTTTCTTTGAATACCAAAATAAAACCTCTTGTTGAAAAACCCTTTATTAATTTATTAAAATTATATAATAACATGCATTTTTTAACGTTTGCAGCAGTTTTTATTTCTTTAATTTTTTAATCTTGTTGTATCTTTAACCATACTCGTATATGGGCAAATCCTGAGTTGCGAACGTTACATCGTACGCATTTTGGTTTACTAATGTTCATTCCGTTGGCATTCTAAATGGAATATTTTCAGCAACAACAATTATTTCAGAGTTCTTTGAAATGACATTTGAATATTAACCTAAATACTTTTGATGAATGTCATATTCGCGGCGAAAGTTCCGTTGTGGACGTTACAAAAAATGGAAGTGGGCTTTTAGGTTACCGTGAATTTGCTTGTTTTTTTGCTAAGCTTGCATAGTAATCAGAAAAATCGAAATAACTACATTAAAGAAAGATGAATATTTAAAAAAAACATTAAAAAAATATAAAACACTTAGTGGTTCATCCAAAAACTAGAAATTCGTCTGTTGCGTACGTTACACAACAATTTCAACACAATAAAACGACAATATTCTGCGGAAATTTTTATGTAATGTTAAATTTATATTTCACAGACCCGAAGAATGTGTCATTTCAATGGTGAGATCATTAGAATGTAACGCAAAATAATGATTTCATTACACACCTGGCATTTTTTAAAATTTTTGGTACACAGTTTTCGGGTTTGCCCATATTGACCATATATGTATAGGGTGATCCATTTCGAGGTTCCCTACTTTTTTAAAGAAAAAAACACAGATAATTCAAATTGAATGGGGAATATTTATTATCATTTGAAAGAACATTCTTTGGCATCCATTTTTTGAAGATTATGTCTATCAAATGTTGGCCGTGAGTCCTATTTTCGATGACTCGTTCGAGCATTTCGATTGGTAACTGGCGAATGACACGCGTAATATTTTGCCCCAAGGCCTGAATCGAAGCGGGTTTGTCCGCATAAACTTTAGACTTACACCCACAGGAAAAAGTCTAACGGTGTGATATCACACGATCTTGGTGGCCAATCGACCGGCCCAAAACGTGAAATTATCTGCTAAACGAAGTGTTCTCTCAATAACTCCATTGACTGATGCGATGTGTGGGAAGTGGCGCCGTCTTGTTGAAACCAAATGTCGCCGAGATCACGAGCTTCAATTTCAGGCATCAAATAGTCGGTTATCATGGCACGATAACGGTCGCCATTGACGGTTAGGTTCTCACCGACATCATTTTTGAAGAAATATGGACCGATGATTCCGGTATGTCGCATCGGGAATCGGTCAATGGCAAAAAGATAGCTCTTAACGAGAGCTAAAATATTGCTCATGGGTGTCAAGGTCGTGAGTCGACTGGAAAGTGTTTTTTTTTTGGAATTGTAAAAAATGGAATTAGCGTCATTTTCAAATGTGAACGGAAAGTTTATTTTTGCTCTAGCTCCTTAACGGTACATTCATGATATACGACTTGATTTAGTGGAAAAAGTGCTCGAAAATTGGGTTCATCGAATTCGTTTCTGCAGAAGAATTCGTGGAGGCCATTTGAATGACGTTTTATTTAGAACTTGATTGTATCGATTGTAATTCACATTAAAAACTTTTGAATTTCCTTGACAATAAGTGTCTTTTTTTCAATGAAATTAGATCACTCTTATTGGAAAACCCTGTACTATGGTTACTGTTAAAACATTACATTGTATACAATTTCAAGTGTTTGCCGTTAACTTTTTGTGCAAGATGGTTTATGTTATGAGATAATCAATATTTCATTAAATGTTGACCCTTCGTGTGGGAGGAGTGGACCAACATACTCGTAGTCCACCTTCGATCTTAGCCTGAAAAAAAATATATTAACACATTCGCCCTTATTCTAGTTGGCGTCGTCGACGTCGTCACATCATTTTCGCCATATCTATGAAGTTCTAGCTTTGTCATCTTTACGCCAAAACGAATGTTTTTGGTATCCATGAACTAAGAAACAAACAAATCAAAATTTATGAAGTCAATATAAACAGTGTCGACTAAGAAACGACGTCGACGACGCCAACCGGAATAAGGGCGATTGAAAGAACATCGCTTGTCCAAAGTTATCGTGTGCATCAACCGGACAGACGGACATTGCCCAAATAGCACAAAAAGGGCCCAAAACGAATTTCTGCAAAATATTCTTGGGGTCTCTTCGGTCACTCCATCGATCAAAAAGTGTATCATACATTTTTGACCCGCAGCATCTGATAAATACCCTTGTTCACAATAGTGGGGGTATAAAACCGGATTATGTTGAAATTTTCTTATTTCTACCAAAAGTTCTATAATTTCTACATTTATCCAGATTTTCTTCAAATAGGCTTTGTTTTCTTCGTTAAGATGGTAGCATTAAAAAACTGGAACAAACAAATTTCTTGCGATTTTTGTTTATTTTTTATGGTTTTTTCGTGCTAACAAAAAACTATTTTTGTGAAAAAGTCAAATCTTTTATAATTGTTTTATCCAAAAACAATATTATTTAAGAAGACATTTCTTCCTGTAGCGAGTAAGTGTCAATTACGAACGAATAGGAATTTGATTTCAACGAGTAAGGTTTTTCGCGGATTTTCAGATCGATTTCCCGAATTTTTTGTAATTATCACAATTAAAATATTAATATTAATCGATAAGTGCAAAAAGGTTTAAGCTATGTTTTGCGTGTGACAATTCATTCCTATTCGTTCGTAACTGACGGAATTTGACATTTCGGCCTGAAGGAATGTCTTCTTATATTAATTTGTCTTTGGTTTTATCGGCACTCTTTCACGTTTCCACGTGAAAATGTCGTTGTTGACATTTGTAGTCTTCATAATTTCCTTTAATTTATAGCGTTTACCGGATTTATCGAGCTTATACTTCAAAACTATGATTCAAATATTAAAGGCAGCCTCCAAAGAAACTGGGAATTCAAAAGAACAATTTCTAAAAAAAAGTTACCATAATTTTTTTAAAAATATTTTTTCCTGTTTAGGTTACCATATTACACCAGAAAATCTTATATATAGTCCTTCGACAAAAATTTTGTTGCATAGTGTTATTATAAACGATTTTATCGTAATTACATTTTTATAGGAAATGCCAACAAAATTTTATTTTTATAGACAGATTTCTCAAAATTGTATTTTTGTCGAATATTTCGTCAAAATTTCAGTTTTTTTATAGAAAAAGATATTTTTTTTGAAATTTAAATTTTTTTGGAAAATTTCGTAAAAATTGCGGTTTTTTAGAAAATTTTGTAAAAATTATTTTTTCGAATTTGTATTTTTATAGAAAATTTCGTAGAAATTGTCTTTTTAGAAAATTTTGTCGAAATTTTTTTTCATAGAAAATTTCGTCGAAATTGTTTTTTTCATAGAAAATTTCTTCGAAATTTTATTTTTAAGGAAAATTTAGTCGAAATTGTTTTTTTATAGAAAACTTCGTCGAAATTATTTTGAGTAGTTATCTCAACTGTATTGTACTGTAATTTACTGCAATGGCCATAAGGCTTCAAATTACTTGCTTGAATAAATAAATAAATATTAAAAAAATAAAAATTAAATTTTTATAGAAAATGGCATCGAAATTGCAGTTTGGTAGAGTTTCATCAAATTTGAAGTAATAGATAATTTTGTCGAAATCGCATTCAATGTTCAAAATTTCGTTGAAATTACATTTACTTCGAAAATTTTCAGTTTTATTTAAAATTTTTGCGAAAGTGAATTTTTAATTAAATTTTTGTAGAAAATTTCGTCAAAATTACATGTTTATAGTAGGGTTCTTTCTATAATTCGAATTTCGACTAATCGATTAGTCGACTTTTTGGTACAAAAAAGTCGAAATCGAAAGTCGACTTTTCGATTCTGAAAAAGTCTAAAAGTCGACATTTCCATGTCGACTTTTTCCATGTACGAGTATTACCAAATTTATATTACATTTGGCTAAAATTAATAAACACAAATTTTTTATTATTTTGGTTTTTTCCGTTTAAGTTTTTTAAGACTTTTATGGAACGATTTCACTTTTCGATTTCACTTTCGATCACTATCAGTCTTTTTTTATCTTTTCCTGTATTTTACTACAAATTAATGAAGAAAACTATAAATAATAGCATTTCATTAATAGTGTCGTCTCTAAATGTATAAAGATGATGGATGAGCTATTCAATTTTGTCATGGTTGTTGCTTTTGAAACCATATCGAAGGAGAAATCATTGCTATAGCAGGTGAATTTGAATACTACTAAGTAGTTATAAATGTTAACATTTTGTGGGGGAGGTAGAGATGGGTCAATAGGGTCCATCATCCTCATGCAACATTTTAAGCCAATCAATCGGTCTTTTTTTAAGTTTAAATTTTCATTAGCTCTAACAATCGTTTCACTTTTGTATAAATCTAACATTTTTAAAAATTACTTTTCAGAACGTTATTAGTGATGTTACAAAGGAAGAAATTGTAGCCATATCCTTTGACGCCACATGCTCATTGGTGATTCTAGGAGAAAACGGAGAACCGCTTTCGGTGAGCAAATCTCGCAATCCTGAACAGAATATAATCTTATGGATGGATCATAGAGCCCACTTGGAAACCGAACGTATCAATGCCACAAAACATGATTTGCTAAAATATGTTGGAGGTCAAGTTTCGTTGGAAATGGAATTGCCCAAATTATTGTGGCTCAAGAATAATTGTTACCTTTCGACTTGGTCCAAGTTGTGGAGAGCGTTTGACTTGCCTGATTTTCTGACGTGGCGCAGCACTGGCTGTGATTCCAGATCGTTGTGTTCGGTTGTTTGTAAATGGAACTATGATGCCGATGCAATGCAATGGAATCAGCAATTTTTCAAAGAAATTGGCCTGGAGGAATTACTTAAAAATAGTGCCGAAATTATTGGAAGTGTTGTTAAAGAACCGGGTACACCGGTGGGCAGTGGCCTAAGTGAAGCGGCTGCCAATGAACTGGATTTACTACCAGGTACTGTTGTGGGAACTTCTATAATTGATGCTCATGCCGGAGCCTTGGGTATGTTCGGATGTCGTTCCACGGAATATAATTGCGAGTTGCAAGGTAAACTGGCTTTGATTTGCGGTACTTCCACATGTCACATGAGTTTGACTCGTGAACCGTGTTTGGCTCAGGGTATTTGGGGGCCATATCGCAGTGCTATCATACCGGGTTACTATCTAAATGAAGGTGGTCAAAGTGCGGCGGGATTGTTATTGGATCATGTGATAAAGGGCCATCCGCAATATATGCACATAAAAATGAAACTAAATGATAATGAGTAAGTTTGTAGTAAAAGCTATATATTGAACACAACCCAATGTACCCCAATTATGTGAGCGTTCTTTATCGAAGTTGTCGTAATTTCTTAATGATTTATAATAGAAAACCCCAAAAATTCAGAAACCCCGGAAATCGATTAAACATTTAATCGTTGCTGTTTTTGGTTGCCCTAAACACTGTGCAGCAACAACAATTAGTTCCACTAACCACTACATTTTGCCAATGTATTTATAGATTCCATTTTAAAATATGATCTAAATATAAAAAAACATCTATATAGTTAAAATGTATTTTAAACGTTCCATAACTTTTTATGAATTATACTTGCAGCGCAGCATAGAAAACCAAAATATATTAAAAAAATTCTACATCTATTTGACGAAATTACTTTACTAAACTATTTTAATTCAAATCCAGTAAAATCGAGGTAAATTTCATATTTTATTCAGTCAGAATTTATTTTGGTACGAGACCATGTTTCAGTTACTTTCTGTCTATTGTAAAAAAGTAATAGAAACAAATACAAAAATTGGTAGAGTTTTAATTGCTTGGTAGATCTGACTGCAATTTCGATAGACACCACTCTATCATCTTCAGAATTCAGTAGCAATAGAGTGGTGTCTATCGAAACTGCAGTCAATTCTACCAAGCAATTAAAACTCTACCAATTTTTTTTTTATTTGTTTCTATTACTTTTTTGCAATAGATAGAAAGTAACTGAAACATATGGTCTCGAAACAAAATACATTCTGACTGAATAACAAAAGCACAGACCAACAATAAATATACAAAAACAGTATAATTAAAGAAGACGTTCCTTCCGGTAGCGAGTAATTGTAAGTTACGAACGAATAGGAAATTGATTTCGACGAGTGAGGTTTTTCACGGATTTTCCCGAATTTTTTGTAACAGTCACAATTAAAAAAATTAATATTCGGGTCTGTTCTGTAATCCCGGCGATTTGAAATCACGGTGATTTTAAAATCACCGGCGAGGCGACTTAACATCACTTTTGGAGTTCGAAATCATCCGAACATATTTCGAACAATCTTTTTTGGGAGGCTATGAATAATAAACCGGTCGATTTCGAACTCCAAAAGTGATTGCAAGTCGCCGGTGATTTTAAAATCACCGTGATTTCAAATCACCTTGCTACAGAACAGACCCGATAAGTACAAAAATCGATAATCGATAAGTACAAAAAAAAGTTGAAGGTATATTCGCGTAAAACTGTTTTTTCGCGTGTGACAATTCATTCCTATTCGTTCGTAACTGACGGATTTTGACATTTCGTAGTAAATTATTTTTGTAAATAACAACAACACCATTTCATATTTTTTAATATCTGCTCTATATTTCTTTTCTAGACACATTTACACATATCTAAATCGAAGACTGAAACAGATTGCTAAAGAAAAAGCTTTAGATGATCCTTGTTTTTTGACAAAAGATGTACACGTATGGCCTGATTTCCATGGCAATCGATCTCCAATAGCAGATCCAAGCTTAAAGGGAATGGTAAGTATACATAAGAAACAAGTTTCAATTAAAACAATTTTAAGATCCAACCATACATATCGAAAAGTGAATCCGAAACATGATTTAGCATATTTTTCAAGAAATTGAAGCCAGGACTAGTTATAGATCGAAAATATTAGAAGGAAATAAACTGGATATGACTATATAGTCCCCTCAATATAATAATAGTCTTAGTACGGTATGAGTAATGACGGAAATTTGTGACGGTACGGTAAAGCGTTGTGAAAGCACTTTTTTGGGACGCTTTCACAACGCTTACTTACAATGTCTTTAAAACGCTGTTTCATGACGAATTTACAATGCTTTGAGAAAAATGTATTCTTTTTGGAAAGTGGTATCTGTTGATGAACGAAATGCGTAAACACATAATTTTAATTAGCATTGTATATTGGTGCTATAATTTTGCTCATTTCTGTTTTGCCGTCATGCGTTCCTACACATCATCTTCATCTCCATTAAAACATATACATACCCACGGATCGATATATTTACATACTGCACATATGACATTTTAACATACCATACATGCCGTACGTATGTCGCTACCGGTGAAGATCAGTGTGTTTATACGAATGTAAAGTATCATAAATGCATTTTGTATGTAACCATTTGTCTCTGCAGAACTATTGCTTTGGTTAACGGTTCCAATTTTGTCATAGACACGAAACCAAAAAAAATCTTTTTATACCCTCACTTTAGTGTGACGAGGGTATATATCATTTGCTACGGAAAAAAGTGTAACACATCGAAGGAGTGACCTAAGACCCCAAGTAAGTTCGGAGGAAAACCGTTTTGGGTCATTTTAAGTCGAATGAGCAATGTCCGTCCGTCTGTCTGTCTGTCTGTCTGCTGGCTGGTGCGCACGATATCTCTCGAAAGGAGTAACCGATTGACTTCAAATTTGGTACGTGGTAATATTTTTTTCTATCTCCGGCTAAGTTCGAAGATGGGCCATATTGGTCCACTCCTTCTAGTACCTCCCCCACAAAGGGTTAAAATGTTGTGAAAAATTGATTCTTTAATAACTGCTATACTACTTATTCGAATCTTCTGAAATTCCACACATAGTATTAGCTTATTAGTCGCTATCAACTCGAGAAAATTGGGCGAAGTTGTCACGTCCCTTTTGGTACCTCCCACACAAATGCACCGTTTTGCACCAAAAGTTAACAGCTTATAACGTTAATAACAGTGTATAAAAAAACTTGAAATTTTGTATAGTATTATGCTTTTATATTGCCTACAGTCGAGGGAAAAATTGGCGTTGTTGCCACGCCCTTTTTGGTACCTCCCACACAAAAGTTAACAGCTTATAACATTAAAACCAGTGTATAAAAATACGTGAAATTTTGTACAGTGTAATGTTTTTATAGTGTCTATAGCCCTGCGTTATCGCCACGCCCCTTTTTGTACCTCCCACACAAAATGCCCAAATCATACCACAATTTAATATCTCATAACGTTTTTACCAGTGCACATAAATGCTTATAATTCGACACAGTGCAATGAATTTAAAGTATCTAATGTTCAGCGAAAAATAGGTGTATTTGATAAACCCCCTCTGGTACCTCCCACACAAATTGACAGAATAATTCGAGTAATATTCAATATTACATTACTCACAAAGTGAGGGTATACCTTAGTCGGTTTACCCGACTGAAACTTTCTTACTTGTTTTTTTACAATCTTATTCAAACACATTATTGTTAATATGTACATATGTACCAAATAATCATACGATTAGGGTACAGCATGTTATTTAGTATTAAAGCAAACTTACTTTAGCTTCGACCTTGATATGGAAAAGTGATAATCAAGCGAATAAAGTGAATAATTAAGATACCTTATGGTGAAAAATAAACCTGGTTCTGTCTTTCATTTCTCATCAGTATCTATGTTAGTCATTAATCGATACCTCCATTCCAAAACATACTATGTTGAAACAGCTGGGTTTTTAATGTACTGTATATAAAAGGAAAAAATTACACTTACCCCTAGTTTTTCCCAAAAACTCAGTGTCCATTCAGTGTCCATTGTTCCTTTTTCAGTCGTTTATATTTTGTCATTCGACACGCAGTAACCAAATTCTAATTCCGAGAGTTCACCACCTCATGGACAGATCTTTTCTTGTCCGAGTAGCTCGTTTATTTAGCATATTGCCATATGTTCTGAAAGTTTCTAACTTAACGCCTTATTTATATTGAAACTTCTTTGACTTCTTCTCACTTTAAATCTTTACCCCTTTTAATCTTCTGAGGAGTAGATTTTCTCTTCCTTGTCAACTAACTCATTTAATATGTATTAAATTGAGAGTTAAATTAGATAATGTTTTTTAATACTAATTATACTTATTTTTTTAATATTATATTGTTAAACACATTGAATTTTCTATTTAATGGAGTAGTCATCAGTCGGAGTAGTCTTCTAAGCTGTTATTATTTATTACGCATTTTGTAATTTATTTTAATTTTGCCTTTGAGGCCTTAAATTACAAGTTATGATGAAAAATAAAATGAAATAAAGAATCATCCAAAATCAGGCAATTGATACGCGAAATATATAAGCGCCACAGGAGTCTATAATTCGTCATGTACTATAGGAAAGCTGGGAAAAATTTCTTACCGAAAATGTTTCATGCCTCTGTTTTATTGATTTCGAGGTTTATAGGTTAGGTTATTCTCTGAGATGAGTCAAGTCTGGTAATATGTCGGACCCGAAATGTTGGGATCTTGCATGTGTGAAAGCCGGGCAGTGACACAGAAAATGTTCCATCGTTTCGATGTTTTCCCTGCATGCCCTACATTCGTCGTTTCCTGCTAGTCCTATGCGATGAAGATGTGGTTGTAAGCTTGAGTGTCCCGTTAGAACACTCATCGTCTTACAAATATCGATTTTGTTTAGTTTCAGAAAACTTTTTGTTTTCTTTTCATTTGGGTCACCGTACAGTATCTTTGCAGTTGCTCCTACTGTTGCGCTATTTCACACAGTTTTGTGAGCCATCACTGCCCAGTGCTTCAATTCATTTTTCGTGGCTTCAAAAGGTTTCCAATTTTCCAAGTTTATTACTCGAAGTTCTCTGCCCTTTGAAGCCAAGCTGTTTGCCCGTTCATTTCCAATCACTCCGTTGTGTCATGGTACCCAGCAAATACGCAATTGACCATGGGCTGAGTAATCATTTATCGTTCTTTTACAGTCCAACACAGTTCTGGATTTGACCCTTTCCGATGTTATTGTTTTAATCGTCATTTGGCTATCTGTGAAGATGTTGTCATATTTAGGCTTTGTGGTGTTACGGTGTTACTGAGCCAGTTCACAAACTCCGTGATTGCTCGAACTTCTGCTTGAAATACCATGTTGCTAAGCCCCTTTTGGTACCTCCCACACAAATGCACCATTTTGCACCAAAAGTTCACAGCTTATAACATTAATACCAGTGCATAAAAATACTTGAAATTTTGTACAGTGTAATGCTTTCATAGTGCCTACAGTCCAGTGAAAAATGGGTGTCATATTCACGCCCCTTTTGGTACCTCTTACACAAAGGTACCATTTTGCACCAAAAGATAACAGATTATAACATTAATACCAGTGTAAAAAAGCACTTGAAATTTTGTACAGTGTAATGCTTTTATAGTGTCTTTTGCACTGTGAAAAATGGGCGCTATTGCCACGCCCCTTTTTGTACCTCCCACACAAAGGTACCATTTTGCACAAAAAGTTAAGAGATCACAGCATGAGTACCAATGCACGAAAATGCAACAACATATTGCACAGTGTAACGCTTTTGAAGTCCCTATAGCCCTGTAAAAAATGGCCGTTATCACCACGCCCCTTTTTGTACCTCCCACACAAAATGGCCAAATCATACCAAATTTAATATCTCATAATGTTAATATACCAGTGCAAAAAACGCTTATAATTCGGCGCAGTGCAATGTATTTAAAGAATCTACTATTCAGAGAAAAATAGGTGTATTTGTTAAAAACATTCTGGTACCTCCCATACAAATTGACAGAATAATTCGTTTAATATTCCATATTACATTACTCACAAAGTGAGGGTATACCTTAGTCGGTTTACCCGACTGAAACTTTCTTACTTGTTTTTACGTCATATGACCCACAAATAACCCAACCCCACTACACCCAGCCAAAAACAAAGCACATACGTGCTTAATCTTTGCAAATTTGTTTATGATAATGAGCCAACCCCGTATGTTACGAATTCCAGCAAGGCTGTGCATGAATAAAGCATCAAAAATCAACAACGCTTCGTTGCAAAATGAATACCAACTGGGGATAATTTAAATCAAGTGTTGGGGACAACTATAGAACGTGCGGGGGACGACTAAAGCACTTGCTGAGGACGAATAAAGCACGCGCTGGTATAACTTTCCATTCTAAATCCACCCTACCCCCTCCCCATTTAAAACTATTTAAACAGCATTAGCGTTTCAATACATTTATTAATGTTATAAGTAAATAAAACGTGAACACAACAAACATATAATTGCAAATTTGCATATTTATCACTAAGCAAATCACGTCTAAACAAAACACATTCGAATATGCAGTAACACAGTATTACCTCTGCTTTTTCTCGGAATCCAGCTCGTAACCCTAATGGTGGCAGTCTCCTTCGTATCATTCGCCTTTATGTACATTATATTAACTTTTAAAATTGAAATTTGTATAAGCTTAGGTTGTTAAATATTCGTAGGCCGACACCATTCTATTGATTCTAGAAATTTCTGCAATAGGAAGATGTCACTGGATTTTGCAATCACCTTATCCTTCTCATTCCATAGCCCAGAGAATCATCCACAATATCAAACAGATCATTAAATTCTATTTCTTCGTCATTAATTTTCATTTTTCACGTCTTTATAAATCCTCGTGGTTTCTTCTTCTAAGAACAGACAATAACAAATCCAATGAACAACACAAAGCCGAACAAATAATCATCAACCTTACGGCGACAATACATAACGCAACGCCGGTCAAAAAATCACCCCCGTTTCGTTGATAATAAATGAACGAATCGGTGGCGATTTTTCATGCACGTTACGTTTATAAATTGGTACCAAACGTTGTTTATTTTGCAACGTCTTTTTCCCCTCAGTGTATGCATATGAGAATTTATTTCCACCGTTTCATCTTATTGGTGAAAATTCTGCGAATAGGTCGGCGTCTATGCAACAGTACAAACAATTTGAGTGATTTCTTAAATGTATCAGTATATGGTGAAAATTGTTTTTTTCGAATCAGTCGGCGTTTATAAAAAAACCAATTTGTTTTGCTTGTGGTTTCTTAAATGTAACAAATATATGGATAAGTATATTTTATTAGGTTGATGTACATAAACATATAAGTATTTTTCTAAACAGATTTGATCGAATTAGAAAGTAAAAAAAGAAGTTACAAAAAAGTAACTATAAATAAAGAAATGTATGTGATAAAATATATTTAGTATACATCATAAGAAGTTTTCTATAACATTGTATTTTTTGTTTAGTTTTCGTGTAAATGAATGAATTTTTTAATGTTGCTACTTATTTTTTATGTTAAGCTTTGTTTTTTATTGTTGTTTTCTTTAAATAAAAACCTTAAAATTGATCCCCCTTCTTTAATGATCAATTGCCCCTTTTTTCGAAAAAATCCCCTTTTTTGCCCCTTTTTGAAATTTTCCAACGGTAACGCTGTTCACGACGCTTTGAGGATGGTATTTTTCTGGCTGGGTTGCTTTATTAAGAGGACGATATGAAAATCTCAACACCCACCATTTTTGAAAAGTGATGTTCAGGCACGCATTCGATTATATAGTCCTGTCAACAAAATAATAGCCTGGATATGACAATTTTATTGTAGTCATATCCAACTTATCTCCTTCTTATATTTAGGTTTGATCTGAAACTTCATAGTCCTTGCTTGAAAATTATGCTAAATCGTAATAGCATACTTTAGGATCCACATTTCGATATGTATTATTGCATCTTACTCGCCTCAATGCGGAAATGTTAGACATTATTTTAAAGATTTCAGGACTTAATATGAATGTGGACGAGGAGTCACTGGCTATATTATATTTGGCTTTTGTACAATCATTAGCGGTAAGTGTTAGACTCAACATTGCTATCATTAGTTGTAAATGATTTTCATTTTTTTTAGTATGGAACTAGACATATTATCGACAATCTCCTGAAGCAAGAACGTGTTCCATTTCACACTCTACTTTTTTGTGGTGGTTTAGCTAAGAATTCGCTGTATGTTCAAAATCATGCCGACATTTGTCAACTTCCAGCTCTTGTACCAGATGAACAGGAAATGGTACTGGTCGGTTCGGCCATGTTGGGGGCCTGTGCTGCAAAGGTCTTTGACAGCTTGGAAGCCTCTTCCTCCGCTATGGGCGGTAGTGGAAAATTGTTAATACCCCAATTTTCCACAAAAGATTATCACGATCGTAAATATCAGGTGTTTTTGGAAATGTTACAGGATCAACGTAAATATAAAGACTTGATGCTATAACGAAAGAGTGGCGTCGAATAATATAGAATAATAAAATTTGTAGCATTTTTCGATTCTATATTTGCTCACAAAGCTTATTACATATGTATAATTGAATGTAGATTATAAACATTTTATTAACAAATTTTCTATATACAAAAATTTACAAAATAAATTAGGATTTTAATTTGTTCTTGTCAAATAAATTTTTTAACATGATATGTATAAATGCTTAAATTTAACCAGATCAATTGAAAAATGTGTTCTCTAGATTATCCAGAAATCACTTCAGTGGAGACCTTTATATGGGGGATATATCAAAACATGGAGCGATGTGCCCAATTTTTCCAATATAAAGATAAATTTCAACCAGATCAATTGAAAAATATGTTGAATATGCCTAGAAGTGGCACCTTTATAAGGGGACTATATCGGACATGGACCGATTTTAATTAGGGATCGTCCCAAGTCTAAGTAATGCCTCTATACCAATTCTCGTAACGATCGCCTCATATTTGCAATCTGCAGATTTTTCACAAAAATATATGTACTGATAGACGAACATGTCTCAATCGACTTAAACAGTGATTCTATGGCGTCAACGTTTCAATGAAAGTTATGTCTTTTATTTAAAATATCCTGCCTGATTTAGGAGAGAAATTCTAGTAATCGATGGAAAAATAAGATTATTTAATAGGAATGTTATTCAAAGAATTGTCAAAAATTATATATAAAATGTACAAAAAAATACTATTACCAATAAGTATTCCGGCTACAAAAGTATTCAAATGTAAAGCACGGTACTATGTTCCCGTTTCACGGTGAAATCCCATACAAAAACCAAAGTTGTGAAAAAATGAGAGAAATTTTTTCATTTGTGGTACTGTGTTTATTTCAACGTGAGAAATTGACATTTTGCGCCGCTACAGTTTAATTGAACGCCGCAACAAATTGAATGCCGCCAGCATTGTACTCCTATTTATTTATATTCATGTTTGTCCGCGAGAAATTCAATTGTTGTCAATCTTAGCGATAAAATTTCCTAATAAAGAATACAAAATTAAATTATCTGAAACAATGAAGACTAATGAAAAGCTTTGGAACGGATAATAATTATATGTATATGGAATAAACGAGAAGAGCGACATTCCGATTGGATAGCAAAGCAAAAAATGCAAAACACTGGACGGACATGTAACTATATGTAATAATGTGAAATTTGTCTTGTAATTACATATGTACATTTACGTTTGTATGTTTAGAACAATCGTGACGAAAAGCCTGGACAAATATTGTGGACGGCTATCGCTACCGAACCAGTAAGACAATGGAATTGGGTAGTGCCTGTGATCATGTTTTAAATGGTTATAAAGAACATAGTAAGTTCTTGCCAACCATAGAAGTTGGAAGAAGAAATTCCGTTCATGGATGGAAGTATAATTTGTATAAGTCAACAAATATAATGCAAATCCTTAAAAATAATAATAAAACATCTTTTTCGGTTCATCAAAACATCATTTAATTTATTTATATTCGTACAACAGTAGGGAATTATTTTGTTATTAGTAACATTGTATTACCCTGGTGCCTCACAAGCATCGCCATCGTATGTATAACATTAGCACAATTATCTTCAAAAATATTTCCTTTCTGCAATTTAAATAAAATATTTTCTAAGTCGGCATTATTTCATTTAATTGTTTATTGATTATAATTTAAACTCGTGTTTGTTTTCAAGAAAAGCAAAAAGGAAAAAAATGCACATGCTTACACACACACACACACATTCATGTAAAAGTGACATTTCGACACACACACTTCAAAAATGTAATGCGAATTTAGTAAAAAAGCGTTCCATTTTTCAACTTGAAATAACATTTTGTTGAATTTTTTCATGCTGAAAAAACATAGTACCCACCTTAATTCAGAAAATATCAATTGAAATTGAGAAATTCCATTTGAAATTCAGAAGTCGTCATTTGAAATTCAGATTTTACATTTGAAATTCAAAACTCCTCAATTGAAATTCAGAATATCCATTTGTAATTCAGAATTCGTCAGTTGAAATTCAAAATTCGTCAGTTGAAATTCAGAAGTCGACACTTGAAATTCAGAACTCGACATTTGAAATTCAGAACTTTTCATTTGAAATTCGGAATTCTTCACTTGAAATTCAGAAATTAGATTTTCAGAACATTTTAATGTGAACTTAAGTATGTAGGCTTAAAGTCATATACATACATCTTCAGCCAGAAAAAGCATGGCTGGTCGTGGATTGGGATTTAAGTGGTGCAAGTGAAACCAGCCAAACATAATTTTGTAGGAACAAATGGTCATTCGTAATAATACAAATTGACCAACACAGAGCAGCTTTTCTAATCAATGGTGCAAACGAGTGGAGTGAATCGTCAGAATTAGGGAAGTCTTTGACAATGGCTCATATGAAAGCGGATGATTGGATGAGCTCTTTCTCGAGTCAGATTCAAATCGTTATTCACTTCAGTCAAATCCATTGCAAAATGTTCCTATACCTAAATAATAACTACGGCGGCATACGATTGACTTGAGATGGTTCCTAATTCAATGTATTTCCCATATGTAAATTTTAAATAACTTTGATATCAATACAAGTAAAAACAAGTGGGCCGTATGCTAAAAAAAACAACGCTACTGCATCCGAGGATGACTAACCACCTCCGAAACGTCATGCAATGGTTGGTGTTGGATTTCAAGGACGTTTTCTTTTCACTTGACTGTTCAAAACGCCTTGCTTGACTTAAAAGGAACTCTTTGATCCTCAGATCAACTCCAAAGTGAGAAAACCATGAAATTAAAAAAAATATTTTCTTGTTTTCAAATAGAAATTCTGAATTTCAATTAATAGTTTCTGAATTTCAAATGAAAAGTTCTGAATTTCAAATGAAAAATTCTGAATTTAAAATGTAGAGTTCTGAATTTCAAGTGTCGAGTTCTGAATTTCAACTGACGAATTCTGAATTACAAATGGATATTCTGAATTTCAATCGAAGAGTTCTGAATTTCAAATGTAAAATCTGAATATCAAATGACGACTTCTGAATTTCAAATGGAATTTCTGAATTTTAATTGACGAGTTCTGAATTTCAAATGGAAAATCTGAATTTCAAATGACTAGTTCTGAATTTCATATGGAATTTCTGAATTTCAAGTGACGTGTTCTGAATTTCAAATGGAATTTCTGAATTTCAATTGACGAATTCTGAATTTAAATTGATTTCTTCTGAACTACATTTGGAAATGGTGTAGATATTATTATTTATTGTTTTACGGAATATTGTAGGTGCATAGTGTGCCCACGATATGCCAAACAGTTTTGGGATTTAATTTTAATCATTGCAGCCCACAGAAACAGGTCACGGCATTCGAACGATTGATTCACGATTTTTAGCATACAAAAAAACACCTTAACTCGAGGCAGGATGCCTGTTTCAGGAGATTCTACAAACGTATATATATTAATTGTATTAGATGATACACAGAGCTATAAACTTCTAATTGAGAAAAGCAGAAAACAGAACCATAAACGACAGTGTCAATCCAGATGAGGAGAAAGAAGGTCGACATGCGCCAATAGTTTTTAAAATTATTTTTGTTTATTTACATATTTTTCGTAAGTTAACGTCATTTATGTATCATCTAATACAATTAATATATATACGTTTGTAGAATCTCCTGAAGATGATCCTCGATGAGGATCGAAATATTGAGAAAAATAAAATTCAATAAACAATAATATACCGACCTCGAGCTCAATTAAAATAAAAAAACAATCAAAATTTAATAAAATGAAAAATGGTGTGGTTAAAAATCGGGGTTTTCACGATAATACCTAAATATAATGATGCATATATAAATTCACGCAAACGTGATTTATAACAAGTTTGTGAAAATTGCGTGAAATATGTTTTTGTTGTTAGGCCATTTTGACTTTCGTTAATAAATTCGCCATTTTTGATAGCAGGTCGCTTAAAATGTGTCAGGATGTGTATTTTGATGCAGTATAGCAAAATCCATTAAAGATTGAATTTCCATTTTTTTTGTTTCGATACTGATGACGATATCTAAATAAAGAATTATATGAACAAAATGTTTCCTGGATGATCATAAAAAAACCTTGTGGTTCTCCGCAAGCAGATGGATGTTGATAAAGAAGGGAGTTACTTCTATTGTGATGTGTTAAAAACAGTGTTCAAAGACCACTGTGTGATTACTCTACATTTGTATAACAAGAAAAACAATTTACAACTTATTTTGTGCTTAGGTAATGTTAAGTTTGAAAGGGTGGTGAACACATGCACCTCCACTCGGGTCCTTTGGACATTGTGATTTCTTTCTTGTTCTGCAGTATACACTTTTGTCCTTAGCATAATTTTTATAATTCACTTAATTTTTATAATTCCACTTTATCATTATTACAAGCCATTATTCTGTGGCAGCACCAAGACCGCCGTGTTCGAATGACAGACAATCTGGCAACTTGGTAACGAACCAGAGGAGGAGAAAACAACAGCTGATTCCAAGACAAGTCTTCGCACTCAGCTCTAGTATTTTTAGTAATACGAGTACTTCGTAAGATTTTGTGAACTAGTTTTAGTAATAATAAATAGATTTAAATAGTTGTTAAAATGTAAATACCAACGTCTTATTATTACATCGACAACTATATTGGTGACTCCGCCTTTCACACACAATCTGAAGTAGTATTTTTTACATTGCTACAAAAACTTCTTTGAAGCAAAGCAGCGAAAATACTTCGAGCAGCAGCAGAGCATTTAAAACTTTCAACGTTTTTCATGCATAATTTTGCCACAATTTTTTCTGCTTACCAAACGGTACAACTCGAGGCAACGAGAACACACTAATTACAACGAAGAAGGCATAGAATTTTTCGACAGTAACAGCATAAACATGTCGGAAATGGAAAATCTAATTCAGCGATACAACGTGAAGTACACTCTCTTCGACAGTCACCAGTGAATACATATGATGGACAGCGATCGAACCTGCATAATGTGCATATTCCAAAATTCAACAACAATAGAATCTGGAATTGTTTTTTTCTCAGGTTGAACGCTCCTTTTCTCTCTGTGGTGTTTCAACGGATGCGGACAAATTTGATGTTGTTTCTGTGCGCCTTGAAGACCACACACTCTTGTCGGATGAAGACCTCGTAACAAATCCGCCGAAAGACGACAAAAATTCTACATTGAAGGCGAGACTAATTTTAAAATTTGCTGAGTCTAAATTGCAACGTTTATTGCAAGGTGGTGAGATAAGAGGTATGAAGCCGCCTGAAATTCTATCCCACATGAGACGTTTGGCACCAGGTAAAGGATATTAAACAATTATTCGGACAATATTTCTCAGGCAAATGTCAGATTCGATTCGTCCTCTATTAAGGTGGGTACTATGTTTTTTCAGCTTCAAAAAATTCCACAAAATGTTATTTCAAGTTGAAAAAAGGAACGCTTTTTTACTAAAGTCGCATTGCATTTTTGAAGTGTGTGTGTCGAAATGTCACTTTTATATGAATGTGTGCGTGTATAAGCATGTGCATTTTTTCCTTTTTGCTTTTATTGAAAACAAACACACAAATCTAATCAATAAACAATTAAATGAAATAATGCCGACTTATAAAATAGTTAATTTAAATTGCAGAAAGGAAATATTGTTGAAGATCATTGTGCTGTTATACATAAATTATTTATTTTGTGTTGATACGATGGCGATGCTTTTGCGGCATCAGAAGCCACTTTACAAATAACAAAATAATTTCCTACTGTTGTACGAATATAAATAAATAAAATGATGTTTTGATGAACCGAAAAGATGTTTTATTATTATTTTTAAGGATTTACATTATATTTGTTGACATATATAAATTAAACTTCCATCCATAAACTGAATTTCTTCTGCCAACTCCTATGGCTGGCAAGAACTCACTATTTTCTTTATAACAATTTAAAAACAAGATCACAGGCACTGCCCAATTCCATTGTCCTACTGCTTCGGCAGCGTTAGCCGTCAAGGTTTTCCAAGGCTTTTCGTCACGATTGTTCTAAACATACAAACGTAAATGTACATATGTAATTAGAAGACAGATTCCACATTATTACATATAGTTACGTGTCCTTCCTGTGTTTTGCACATTTTTTGCTTTGCTATCCAATCGGAATGTCACTCTTCTCGTTTATTCCATGTACATAATTATTTTCCGTCGTTTGCATTAGTTTTCTTTATTTCAGATAATTTAATTTAGTATTCTTAATTAGGAAATTTTATTGCTAATATTTACATCAGTTGAATTTCTCGCGGACAAATATGAATATAAATAAATAGGAGTACAATGCTGGCGGCTTCAATTTGTTGCGGCGTTCAATTAATTTTTGGCGGCTCAAAATGTCAATTTCTCACGTTGAAAAAACATAGTACCACAAATGAAAAAATTTCACTCATATTTTCACAACTTTGTTTTTGTATGGGATTTCAGCGTGAAACCGGAACATAGTACCGTGCTTTAACTGTGTGGGAAGAGGAAGATCTAGACAAACTTGCAAAAAGACCAATGATAGACCATCTGACAATTTGCTTTGTTGCTGGTATCATCAAAAGTTTGGAGATGCTGCCCAGCATTGTAAACCGAATTGTCCCCGCTACAACACTAGTTCGGGAAAACTAATGGGGCTGTCGTCAGTTAACACGACTGGCGATAGCGGCAACGACAACCCCGTAAAGGAAAATCATTTACATATCTACGACACATGTACAAAATCTCGATTTTTAACTGATTCCGGATCGGTGGTGACAGTAGTACCCCAATCCTTAATCAGAACAACTCTAAAGCCGTCCGGCATGAGACTTCTTGCTGCAAACCGCAGTGAAATACAAACGTCGTGAACTCAAGTGGTTGTTTAACATTGCCGATGTCCAGTCGTCCATTTTGGGGGCAGACTTTTTAATTCATTATAATTTGATGATTGATTTAAAACGGAAATGCCTCATCGATAAAACAACAGATTTAACTAGTCGTGGTGAAATTCGTAAGATCAAAGATTTTATTATTTCAATATTATCGCCATCGACAGTTCCATTCCATGAATTGCTGAAAGAGCTTATTGACATCACAACTACTACATTAAAGCTAAATCGACGAGTGATGCAATTATTGTTGCAGGCCGTCCACGAAGGCTTTCTGGAGAGAAACTTGCAGCTGCTAAAGCGGAAATTGACTTCCTATTGGACAATGGTATATGTCGTCCCTCTAAAATCCGTGGGCTAGCCCTCTTCATATGGTGTCGAAAAAAGATGGTAGTTGGCGAGCGTGTGGGATTACCGAAAGCTGAATTCGAAAATTGTGCCTGACCGATATCCAATTGCCAACATGAACGACTTTTGTGAGAAATTATATGGTAAGTCAGTTTTTTTTCTACACTCGACCTTGTTAAGGCTTATTACCAATGGCTGCGATGACATCGAAAAGACAGCAATGTGCACACCTTTTGGACTTGTGTAATTTGTATATATGCCATTCGGGTTGAGAAACGCCACACAAACCTTTCAGAAGTTTATGGACTCCGTTTTGAGAGGTCTTGATTTTGTTTGGACGATATGATTGTTATGTCTGAGTCTATTGAAGAACACCAAATGCATTTACGGCAGATTTTTGACCGCCTTTGATAATAGGTCTAACAATCAACGTCAATAAATGTAAATTTGGACAATCTGAAGTACAGTTTCTTGGTTACATCATCAACGGCAATGGTTGTACACCTCCAACAGATCGTGTTGCCGCTATTGAAAATTACACCAAACCTGAAACTATTTGCGAGCTTCGCACATTCCTCGGTGTCGAAAATTTTTATCGTCGTTGCATTCCACATGCCGCTCAGCTACAGGCAGCACTCAATGAATTCCTTAAGGACTCCAAGAAAAATGATAAGAGGAAGGTTCCTTGGACACTTGAGGCTGAAAATTCTTTTGCATCATGTAAACACAGCCTTCGTGAAGCAACCATGCTAGCTCATTCAGCACCCAATTCAGATTTGGCCCTTACAACCGACGCATCAAACATCGCCATTGGAGCTGTTTTGAAAAAAAAAAAACAAAAGGAATTTGGCAGGCACTCGGATTTTTCTCTCAGACAGACAGTTGCTTGCTATCTACGAGGCCATAAGATATTTTCGCCATTTGCTGGAGGCAAGACATTTCATAATTCGGATCGATCACAAACCGCTTGTTTATGCATTTTCGCAAAAACCGGAAAAAACCTCGCCTCGACAATTGAAGAACCTTGATTTCATTTCGCAATTCACGACAGAAATTTCGTACTTGTCGGGTTCTGAAAACGCAGTAGCAGATGCACTGTCCCACCTTAACGCAATTTCAATGCCAACATCAGTCACTCTAATGGAACTCCGATCAGCTCAAGAAATGCACGAAGAGTTTGAAACTATTTTGGATGGCGCAAATTCTTTGAAACTACAAATAGTACATTTGATACGACATCAGTATCATATCGACGATGGCCTGAAATAAAGAAACACATCCTAAATTGTTCTCGGAATTGCATATCGTGCCAAAGAGCAAAGATCACCAGACACAACCGCCTTACTCCGGACAAGATAGATGTCCCAGACCATCGGTTCGATCATGTTAATTTGGACATCTTGATAATGCCTTTGGTACAGGGTTATAGATATTGTCTCACCATTATCGATCGGGTTTCACGATGGTCTGAAGCTGTGCGTCTGATAGACATGTCGGCCCAGACGGTCGCAAGCACACAACTCGATTCCGCGTTATTCAAAGCCCTATCGAATGTAATAGCTTCGAAACGTACTCGAACGACGGCTTATCATCCACAATCAAATGGAATGATTGAGAGATGTCACAGATCTTTTAAAGCAGCTTTAGTGTCATTCACAAGTATCGTGGGTCGATATACTTCAAACTATTTTGCTGGGATTAAGGACAGCTGTCAAAGACGATTTTTAAGTTCCGCATTCGGATCTTCTTTATGGTTTACCTCGTTTACGGTTTCTTCGCACGGACGCAGGAACCACCTTAACTGGACCGTTTGAGATGGTGCAACGAATTTTAGATCGGTTATATACAATACGAGTGAAGCACAAGGACGTGAACATATCGGTAGATCGACTCAAGCCAGTTTTCATCATCAATAATACTGGGCCTGAACATCGAAAAACAACAGCAATTCCTCTACCGAGTCCTCAGACATTCTCTCAAGACTCATCAACATCTCAGAGTAAGCAGTCCACCGAATTTCCTGTTGTGCGGAACGCACCAACTAGGACAATATCGTTATCGGATCCGGACTTGGTCACTGGAGAGGGACTGGCTGTGGCAGCACCAATACTTGTGGCAGCACAAAACTTGGTAACGGACCAGAGGAGAAAACAACAGCTGATTCCAAGACAATTCTTCTCAATCAGCGTTAGCATTTTTAGTAATACCTTGTGAACTAGTTTTAGTAATAATAAATAGATTTAAATAGTTGTTAAAATGTAAATACGAACGTCTTATTATTACATCGGCAACTATAATTCCAACTAGAAAAAGTTTTAAGTTCACAAGAAAATGTAAAAATACGCGGTTTTTGCTCACAGCGTTGCCACACATCTGTGTCAATGAAGAAATGCAACATAGCGTCCTCACACAAGAATATTCGTAAGTCCAGATTCACACTCGGCAACTTTTTCCAAGCAAGTGTCAAAGTTTGTTGGAGAGAGAGGCAGGCGGAAAGAGCTCTCTGCCTCTCTCTCCATCAAACTTTGACACTTGCTTGGAAAAAGTTGCCGAGTGTGAATCTGGACCAACAAAATTTAATTCGCATTCCTTAGGGTGTCTCTTAAATACCAGTGAATGCGTCAGCGTCTGTCAAAAAACGCACTACGGATCATTTTTAACGCGCGCTGTACCTAAATACGCAGTAAACAAAAAACAGCTGACTTTTCATCACCATTCCATAAAAATTTTATTTTTCTACATTTGGAGTGGATATTCAGAGCAATATCGATATTATGGATGATTTATATTTTTGAAAATATTCTAGACAGACCACAATGAAGAGGGGATAGAAATTTACTCCAAAACCAGGAGGCATTCGTATTTTAAACATTTTGCAGACAGAGCGATTCATTTTGCCTTCTGAACTTTCTAACTATGTTTTCGTACGGAAAGATTGTAGAAACCGGACTGCACTGAAGCATTTTGATATTTTGCATTTGAGCAGTAATATGACACAACGTTTTTTAACTACAAAATTTCCAAAGCATTGTAGTTATATGTTTAATATTAGTAATCGTGGAGTATCTAACGATGTTGGTTTTGTCCACCGAAATCAAATTATGTTTCTTAAACTTTATTGGTTGTGCAAAATGTTAAGACCTGTAATTCTCTTCCTGAGTTTGTAAACACCATTTAAATCTATCGAGGCTGTCGGTTCCCTGTTGGCACTTGCCATGTTGGGTTCTATTTCACATGGCAGTACGAGTATCGCTATTAAATCAAATTCTATATTTTAATCATGCTTCAAAGTAGAGAATTGTTAATTGGCCAGTTTCAATTGATATTTCCAAATGTCCTCGTTGAACATGAAATTCAAATGCGTTGCAGCATCGTAAAGCTATGAAAATAACTGTTCGGAACAAGCTCCCGTCACATGCTTCATTGTAGAAAGAACAAACACCTGGACTAACGATTTTCTTGGGTTCGATCCGACTGGAATCAAATATGTTCTTGAAAATGGATTCCTTGCGTCCAAGCAGCATGAATAGGTTCCCCAACTTTCTGTTGAATGACTAAACATAGATGCTGGTACATATTTTAAAGTTTTGGAATTTACTTGGTGTTGACAACTCCAGAGAAATTGCTTGCCATGTGCCCTTCTTGATTTAAGCTAAGCTATTTCAATCATATCTTCGCTGTTAATCTGAAAAGCACATTTTAATATAAATTACAATAGTAAAATATTAAATTATTACCGGTTTGTATTTAGTATTTCCAGCAAATTCAACATTTAATTATTTTCTACTTCGTGCACTGTTCCAAAATAAACAAGTAAAAGCGTTAAGTTCGGCCATGCCGAATCTTATATACCCTCCACCATGAATAGCATGTGACGTCACAAAATAACTCAAACCTAAAGAAAATAACACCGATAAACACACAAAAGATATAGTAGATGGAATCACAAGTTAGATGCTATATATGGGAGCTATATCTAAATATGGACCGATATGGGCCATTTGCAATCCCAAACAACCTGCAACTATAAGAAATATTTGTACCAAATTTGATCAACCTAGCTCTATTATTGCGGACTGTAGCGTGATTACCACAGACGGACGGACGGACATAGCTAAATCGTCTTAGAATTTTACGACGATTAAGAATATAGAGGGTCCGCCATCTAACGTTTTTTTTTTCAACTAGTGCTTATTTCGTGAATGGTAACACTTAGGCTCATGTCTGATTTGACAGATAATTAGTTTTATCCTTCCGCTGAACGAATATGGTTGTGTATACGCTTGAACTTTGAAAAATACGCTTGAATGCGATCGACTTACAGAAGATGCCGATTTTGCCAAAAAAAAATCATCTTTTCAGATGAAGCTCATTTTGATCTTGGCGGGTATGTAAACAAGCAAATTTGTCGCATTTGGGATACCGAAAAAATGAGTCACTGTTTGGCGCGGATTTTGGTCCAGAGGCATAATTGGGTCATGAGCAAGGAGTGGCCGTTACAGTCAATGGCGATCGTTATCGGGCCATGTTGAACGAATTTTTGTTCACAAAAATAGAAGAGGAGGATATTGGCAACATTTGGTTTCAACAGGACGGCGCTACGTGCCACACAGCCGAAGCTACACTCGATGTTTTCAACAAAAAAAGTTATTTGGCGGACCCTTTATATACTTTATGGGGTCTCAGATCAATATTTAGAGGTGTTACAAACGGAGTGACAAAATGAATATACCCCCCATCCTATGGTGGAGGGTATAAAAAATGAAATGCTGCTTGTCATCTGTTTGTGTTTATGTTTTCTTTTGTTGTTGTTTTGTTTTCTTACGTTGTAGTTGTAAGCGCACTGTCAAATTCGGGTTTTTTGAAATTATCCGGCGTATCCGTGTGCGTATTTGGGTAGCTGTAGTACATTTGAAATCGAGACATGGACAGACGCAGGACGCATTCACCGGTATTTAAGAGATACCCTTATTTTTATCAAGGTGGTAGCGACCAATAAACAAATATTATACGTAGAATTTCAGACGATTAGAATATGTAGTATAGAAGTTATTGAAAATCAATACTAAATTTTAAGCCTTTGTGGGGGAAGTTTGAGAGAAGTGGACCAATTGGTCCATCTTCGAACTTTGATTCTGCCAAATTTGAAGTCAATCGGTTACCCCTTTCGAGAGTTACCGTGCGCACCAGCCAGCAGACAGACACACAGATGGACGGACGGACGGACGGACATTGCTCTAATAACATAAAACGAACCAAAACGCATTTCGGTTGTTAGGTCAATCCTTCGATGTGTTACACTTTAGGCCAGTAGCAAATGATATATATATTCGTATATTTATCATTCGAATATTTATATATAAAAATGTAATCCTTAACAAAGTTTTTTAGCCCACCCCACAGATATTTCAGCTGGATTTTTTAATATTATCAATTCCAATCATCTATCAATTTAACAGTTACAAATAACAGAAATAATATAAATTTTTGCAAATTCTGCAATGAATATAAAAACTCAAAAGTTTGCAATCAATTTGGAAGTAGAAGAACGATTCTTAGGTTTCGTAGATTGTTCTGTAAGGAGATATGCCAATTCTTTACTTAAACTTATTTTTTTTTTTGGGAAAAATATGATGGGAAATGTTCCAATCATTGGAAGTCTTTTAATGGTGCAAATGTAATGTGTTTTAATTCACTGCGAGGCATATATAATTAAAATTGGGTAATTGTCGACTCCTATTTGAACATACAATCAGCATCAACATTTTTCAATGCTGTACGTACATATTTCCAAACCTTTCCGATTTGATTTAAAAAAAACGCATAAAATATAGAAAAAAGTATGAAATATTTGTTTGAGTCGAGAACGGTCTATATAATTCAATGTTTAGATGATTTCATGTAAATGTTACGCTGGGTTCAATTTTGGCATACTCTCTACAACATATCGGCCGGTATCTCACGAATAAGTTTTTCAATATTGGCTTCCAGTGCGTCAACCGTTGCAGGCTTGTCCCTATAGACATGAGCCTTTACGTAGCCTCAAACAAATAATCTAAAAGCGTTAAATCGCATGATCTACGCCAATAGGCCGCCTCAAAGTGAAATAAACTTAAATAATCGTTTGTTAGTCGATTCATGGTTAAATTATAGACCAAACTGAACATGTTCGACAGTAACATGTTACACGAAAATATTTAGCAGAGCTGCCAACAAAACGCTTACCAAATTTGTTTCGGTTAATTCAACATTAGTTAAAAGCCATTATGAAGATTTGCCTGATGATACGAAAGCGTTTTAATATTGGAGAACAGATTTAAGTCTTGCACTAACTAAAGCAGTAAATTATTTGGTAAAGCTTTGAATCGAACTTCTGAATTTATTTATGATTATAGAAGTAACCTGCAAATTGACAAGGAATCGCCAATTGTAGAAACTAATGTGGTAAAAATATCTTCAAAACTCATATGATAACACAGTGCGACAAAATAAACTCAAGATGAGAAGCAAATGACGCGATACTATTTTTCCTGTAGGTCTTGTCGAGTAAAACACGAATCTTTTTTTGGAATTCCCCGGACACCCCCAAAATCCGGATTTACGGGTAAAAACTCGATTTTCTTGCCTTTTTCACTTGATAGCCTATAACTTTGTTAATTATTAACCGATTTTCGATGTATATTTTGTTTATTTGAAGCTGTAGGAATATAGGTTTATTTGTCCTTCACACACATTTTTTTCATTTTTGTCTGTCATTTTCTGGTTTAGCCAATGTTTTTACCAATTATATTGTGAGATAAAAACAAACATTTCTTCTTGGGGCTATAGCCCACCCCAGCAGAAATCCATTGCTACGCCAATGAATACGTATATAGGCCGACCATATTTCAGGAGATCTAAAAATATGTCATACCCTTCCCTTAACAAATGCCGCACGCTCTCACTTGTTTTTAAAGTCTATGCCTGTATCCTGTTCACACTCGGCAATTTTTTCAAGCAAGTGTCAAAATTGGCAGGGAGAGATGCAAAGAACTCTTTCCGCCTGCCTCTCTCTCCAGCAAACTTTTACACTTGCTTAGAAAAAATAGAGTGTGCATCAGGACAAAACTTCATATTAAAAAAAATAGATTTTGATAAAAAGTCGAAATAGGTACGTTTTAAAACCGAACATACAAAACCGGTTATACTAGCGTCTGTCGCCAGCGTGCGGCATTATGCGTAAACGTTTTAGTTTAAACGTCAAGACATAAAAATGGCGTCCTGGAAAAAATGTACTTTTCTTTTGACAGCTACAGAGAAAAACTGTGACATGTTTTGCGTAAAACTTTAGATTTTTTAGAAAATATAAAAAAAAATAGTTAAAAACTCAGCAAATACCCAAAAACATCGAAAATGGAAGGTCCTCCACCACCTAGAGGTAAACATTGGTTGTGGAATAAAAGTATTTACCAAAGAAAGTGTAAATGGAAAAACGCCTCGTTTTACTCGTGAGTGGTCTCAGAATGAAGTGCTAATTCATCGTTTGTGTGATTTTTTTCTTGTAGATGCAAGCCTTCGCAACATTATAGACAAATTGGCTGAATTCGTTGCTAGAAATGGACCGGAATTTGAAATGATCACCAAACAGAAACAGCAAAACAATCCCAAGTTCGAGTTTCTGTACGGAGGAGAATATGCGGCTTACTATCAGTATCGCGTTCAAGCCGAGCAAGTTTGTAAGCCATAAAACACTTTCATTAGTACTCCATATTCAATCAGGATTTTCGTTATAGTTTTGAAACAGCAGGGTCAAAATTGTGGCACCATGATGCATCCCCAGCAGCAAATGCAACAATATCAACAACAACAGCAGTCGGCACATTTCACACAAGGACCGCCGCCAAATATGTTACATCATCAAGGTGGCGGCGGACAAATGCTTGATGGAAATAACTTTAGTGTAAACCAACCACCACCTAATCATCAACTATGGAATAGTGGGCCTCCATCATCAGCTCAACTGAACGTGGGAATGCAACACCAGCAACAACAACAGCAGCAGCAACAACAACAACGTCAGCAATCACAACAACCTACTTCAAATGGCGGCGGTGGCAATCAGCAATCATTAGCCATGTCTATAACTGCACAAATCGAAGCAATTAATATGCAACAGAATACTTTGCGCGAACAAATACGTCAATCGGATGCGAATTTATCTGCTCAGCATACGGTAAATTTTATTTCAATATATATTTTTTCTATTTTACTATATACATATATCATATTTACAAAGAGATTTATTTTCTTGCCTTGAGAAGAGTTAGGTACAAAAAATTTTTGGATTTATAAGGACAATTAGTTTCTTTTTTGAACTCAGTGGTTGTTCTTCGATTCTCTTTATGATATTACTACGGTAATGGCTCAATTATAGTAAACATGACATAAATTTACTTCACTTATTATCGTTGATCACATATGTATGTTTGTTATTCTTCTTTACATTCCTCGTTTATTGCGTTATTTGAATATGTACTTCGTATTTTTGCTATTTTCAATCTTCAGTATTTGAACATAACACGAAAATACTTTTACATTTCTCATAGAAAAATTGGAAAAAAATAAATGTTTCGACAACTATAGCAGCCACCATTAGTGAAAAATTACCGATTGGTCGAGCTTCACTAGGAGTTCACTTTTTGTATCCGACACCACACTGTAGAACATGGTATTATGACTTTGTACATTTGTGTGAAACTCTTTGAAAAAGCAGAGATAAAAACATAGTTTATTAAACGGATCGTCATAGAATCACTTTTTAGTCGATCCATATATTCTTGTGATCAAAGTGCAGGTCCAAATATGAATCGATTATTAGAAAATTGGTAAAGATACGGCATTTCTTAGACTAGGGACGGTCTATATTGGAAATGTCACATATCGGTCCATGTTTTGATATAGCCCCCATATAAATGTCCCCACCGATGTCACTTCTTGACACTCTAGAGAACAAATTTCTCAACTGATCCGTTTAAATTTAAGCATTTATACTTTATATTGCCATAAATTGTCCCTAATGAAAATGACGCGTAAGGGCTGTAGCCCTTATATAAATGTCCCCACCGATGTTATTTCTTTATGCTCTACAGAACAAATTGCTCAACTGGTGCCACATTGTCCCTAATGAAAAAAGGTCACATCGGTCCATGTTTTAATGTATATCCCCCAAATAAAGGTCTCCTCCGATGTCACTCTTCGACGCCTTAGAGAACACATTTTTCAATTGATCTATCTGAAATTTGAGCATTTGTACTCAAAACTTCAATGAATCATCCGTAGTGAAAACGTGATATATTGGTCCATGTTTTGATATATAGCTCCCACATAAAGGTCGATTCCAAGCAGACTTCTTGACACTCTGGGAAACGGATTTTAAGGCCGAAGCTAAATTTACATACTTCGGCCGAAGCCGTAGCCGAATGTTTTATATTTGTTAAAGATTTGTTTACTTTGCACCAAAAATGTGTTTTTTTTTTTAATCAGTTTGTCTACTGCTTACGTATTTATTTACTTAGCACATAAAATTAAAAACTTTAATGACAAAGAAAATATTTTTTCTGAATTGATACCTTGTATAAAATTTTTTTAACTTGAATACAGGTGCTCAGCAGCATAAAAAACTGATCTCTAGCTCACTTGGGTATAAGTACTTTTCTGCCACCATTTCCAAATTTTTGAAACGTCTCGAGTTACAGTATAAAAATATTATTGATTCTTAGACACAATGGCTCCTTATTATTTATTCTTACAACTTGTACAAGAGAGCTTTTAGGTGAGGAACTGGGTCATATTTATCTTTGTCCTTCCTTTCTTTGATGTCCTTTCTCCAATTATTTTTGTAGTATTGTTCACTTTCGTACACTTTGCTGCTCTTATGAACATTTCCATCATAGATTTTCTTTAAAATCGTATACATATTTCTATTTTTTTTTACTTTTTGAACAAATATTCGGCCTTCGGCCAAATTCGGCTGATTTTGTGGCCGAATGTCGAGTTGCGGCCGTAGCCGTAGCCGAAGCCGAACATTCAATCGGCTATATTGATTTGACTCAAATGTAAGCATTAAATAAATAATTTATATTCATTTTGATTTGACTTCTTTGTGGTGGTGTAGAGTATAAATATAAAAAACTATATGGCTTAAATTATTGACTTCGTTTTAAATTGTTCATTAAAACATATTGTAAACCACATATGAATTTCACTTTTTGGTGGTGAAGGTTCAACGCTTTTTAGCTGCTTTAAAATACAACAATCCTACAATCCTAGTAACAATTCTTCGATTTAGTCCCTACCTATTTATCAGCGCATTGCTTTGCACGATTTGAGCCCTTCCTTATTAAAAGCGATGTCTACTGATCGGTATGAAACTTGCACCAAGTTTAGTCCTATTGGATAGTAGTTATGACAACGAGATCGGTTAAGGAATGTCCGAGTTGGACGGTGTTGAGTTGTAGTCAAACGCCCCTTTTTTCCATTCATATAACTAACTCCTACATCTTTTTCTTCAATCGCAAAAATATACTTTGTGGTTTATTGGTGAGATGGGACCAGTTTAACTATTAAAATAAAGATAAACCTCTAAAAAAAATTGAGGTTCAACCATATATTTTAAAATAACTGGAGAACTATTTATGGTAATTGGTTCAGGAAATCTTTAAAAATCCTAAATTAAGTGGCCTTCACCTTCTTCCAAAGTAACATTTTAATGCCATCAGGGATTTCAAAGATATCTTACAAGATTTTGCGAAAAATCGCATTGTTCGAGAACATTTTAAAAATTTTTTAATTAAAACCTCTGAAAAACATGGAAAAATTCACAATTATTATATTTTTATTATTTTATCGTAAACGTTCATGAATAAAATGAGACCATTCTGAAAAAAGTGGACTCTGAGACTCGCATAGAGATTATAGTAAAAGTTTAATGTTATGCATAAGCACAGCATTAGCAAATGGTGGTGAAAGGTTGTTTATTCTGTTTCTGCTTTGGTATTTTACTCTGCACAATTAGATATACATTTCGTGGGATCGAAATACACTTCCACAAAATTTCATTATAGCTCCTCTTGCCTTTGTGAACAAGTTGTTCCACTGACGCCTAATCTCATCTTTCATCTAGACCTCTGGATAAACTTTGAGTCCCTTTTGTGGCCTCTTCTTATCGTTACATTCCACATTTTTACAATAAAAGCTTGTGGTTTTTTGGCTATGCTGTCTCATCGTTGCTTTATTTCTTGTTTGTCAATCCTTCTTATGTTATAAATGTTTGGCTTCTCCCATATACGAGTATATCGTCGTGAGAATGCAATAAGGTACGTTTAAAAATACCTTATTCAGAATCTTATAAAGCCAAGATGAAAAGCACGCGTATGAGGGAATAATCTTTCAAACGTTATGACTCGCCCTTTCGCACTTCTGATGACGATATGTGATTTCATGTTGGCATTATGGAAATGCGAAAATAATTCGGATATATCCGAAGAATGTTTTTTTATTTTTCGACATTTTTCTCTAAACAAACTATGTTAACGTTTTGATGCAGTACTTAACGAATTATAATTCGACTACCAACTGATATTTTATCGCATTTTGTATGTTTTGGAAATTGTTTATCATCTGATCCTATGACATTTTTCTTAAATATTTCTCTGTACTCTGCAATACTTTTTGATATATGATATATTGCAGCTTTTGTATTGCAGTTTGCACATTTCAAAAATGGAATTTTTCTAAAATGTTGACTGTAACTAAGTAAAATTTTTTAAAAAAACGAAACTATCATATCCACTGGCTACGATGCTGAACACGACGACATTCTGACAAATTCTAGACATAGCATACGTTGTATTATTCGTACCAGCATTAATTTTTAACATTAACTTGTAAATTCGTCTCAAGATTCTATTTTGGGAAGTATTTTCTTAATTATACCCTTATACTTTGTACAATTGTTTGTAACTCTCAAAAGGAGAATAGAATATACATACGTTTTATTTTTCATATTAGCAGTATCTTGTAAATTCGTCTCATTTTTCGTTTTAAATGAGAAAACAATCAACGATTAGATTCTACTTTGGGAAGTATTTTCTTAATTATACCCCACGCCATAATACCTTATACTTTGTACAATTGTGTGTAGCTCTCAAAAGGAGAATAGAGAATACATCAATGGTGATTTCGTTTCTGAAAAAAATGTTGCCCCGTCGACTCGAAATTCTGAAAAATATTTGCCCTTTTGGGTGGAACATATGCAGTCCTTCGAAATAAACATAGCTCCTATTTAAAAATTCAAAAATATGGTATAAAACTCCAGATTTCGGGAAATGGGCAACGGAAATGTTTCACCTTTTTGCAGAAAAGAAATCGCCATAAATTGTGAATTTGTATCGTTTTTCGTTTTAAACGAGAAAATGACTAATTGTGCATAACAATAAAATTCAACTTTGGGAAGTATTTTCTTAATTATACCCTACACCACTATGCATTATACTTCGTACTTTTGTTCGTAACGTTCAAAAGAAAAATAGAACATAAATTTTTGAAAATGGCGAATTTATTGACGAAATTCAAAAGGGCCTAACAACAAATAATTTATTGTTTCATTGTTAAAAATTCCTATTTCACATAATTTTCACAAACAAATTATAAATCACGTTTGTGTGAATTTATATATGCTTCATTATGTTTAGGTATTATCTGAAAACTCAGTTTTTCTAACAACATTTATCATTTCATTTAGTTTTTTGCTCCTCCTGTAAAATTGTCAAATAAGATGATACGCCCGTTCTCGTTTCTGATGACGATATGTAAATCTCTTGATTTTGCATTTAAGTGTTACTACGGCCATATCTTCAACCATTCTTTAAGAAGAGTTTCTTGAGCCCAAGAGAAAAGCTGAATTTGGAGATGTGTTTGAAGATTAATACATAATCTACATTTTCCAACCAAAATCTATATGAAAATAGAAGATGGCTTCTTTAAACTGCTAAAAGGAATCCAGTTCTTTGTTAAACATAATTCCACTAAATATGTATCTCCCTATTTTGCATCTAAGCAGAAGCAATCGCACGTCATTAAATTTGAAAAAAGAAGATCCTACCAGAGTGGTGGTGTAGGGTATCTTGCAGTCGGCTTCGTCCGACTTTACATTTTCTTTACATGTTTTCAATATAGTAGTGATATTTAAGCTCTTTTTATAACAACATATTCTTCTATATAATATTATAATATTTTTATTGAAATATCTACATTTAAAATTTTACTTTACTTGTATATTTTTATAAAAAAAACTCGAAAATCCCAAAACTAAAAAACAATAATATCCGCTACAAAAAACACATACAAATCTGTATAAATGCCTTTGGCAAAAAATCCAAAATATGTCTCTGTGCAAAAAATTTTGCAAACTCTTCAAATATGAAACTGAATTCTCAAAAAAATATCTATTGAAACCAATCACAATGGGACATGTTTAGGCACTGGTGACACAGCAAAAGAAACATATTGAAGAGGCGATAGAGGAGGCCCAAAACAAGCAATTGGAAAAACAAGCAGAGGAACAAAACATTTCTCTCAAAGAATTCGATGGCATACTGCAGCCCATAATCGATGCATGTACCAAGGATAGCATTTCTCAAGGTAAATATAACAAAATACGTCGAATAAATTTAAAACTGATTTTTAAAAATTCTCTAATAGAAGTAAAAAAGAAATCTTTCTTCTTTATTGAAATATCATATATACATAATACATTTATTTTTTCTGTTGGTTAGCAAATAAAGTAATATTTTTAAATGTTGCAATTTTAGGCAAAAACTGGATATTACAGCATTCATCCGACAGCGCTAAAAACAATGTCGTTTTACAATATCTTTTAAAGAAGTATGCGTGTTATTTATAAGTTTAAGTTGAACTAATTTTGATTGTATTTACTATTTACTATATACTACTACTACTCTTGCATAACCAATTTATTGTTTTGTGACATCACCGAGAGAATGTTTTACTGATTTGATACTTTACTTTTACAAAAGACATTTGAAACCACCAACAAACTACATACATACTATGCTATATATACATAAATGTTCGTTTGATACGTATGGAGGAGATCTGCTTCTTGTCACTGGCATATTGCGTTGTGTTGATTAGAAGTTGCTTTCCTACCTACCAAATCCGTGATGAGTTGTAGAGTGCTTTTTTCGCGGCAGACCACATACAAACTTAAGCGGACAGATGGATGGACGAACGGACGGCACAGAAAACTAAATGACAGTAGTAGTAATTAGATTTTTTTCAAACATCTACAACTCTACAAGCGAACGAGCGAACAAGAGAAAAACAACAAAATATCGTTTGTTAATTTATTTTTAGGGCTTTGGCAGATGGTTCAACATTTCAGCAAAAATTACATCTTATATATTTAATTAATGATATACTGCATCATTGGTAAGTACAAATATATTGTTTTCTTTTTTACACTTAGTATTATAACAAATAAAATTGAGTCAGTCTACTGGTGTTTCCTTCTTTCATGATGTTCCCCAAAAGTGTTTCCAGTTTAACAAGACCATTCTCAATTCGAAAAATATAAATTTAATTTCAAACAAGATAAATATAAATAAAAAAAATTATTTGAAATTTAAAAATTTATTTGAAATTTAAAAATTCATTTAGTTCTGTAACTCTAACAAAAAATATCCGTTACTGGATAACTATAATAACTATGTATTTCGATTTGAATAGAAATGTTCGCATTCGAATCCATTTGTACATGTTTTCGAAGATTTTCTCTTTTCAATAGAATTTGCTGGTGGTAACCTCCTCTAAGTACACCTAAAGTTTGTTTTGTTTTTTCCACAAAATCTATATTTACTAAGAGACATTGATAATGAAACGAATTTATATTACAGTGTTCGGAAAAATGCTAATGACTTGAAGAATAGCTTAGAAAATGTGGTTATACCGATGTTTTGCAGCGCCGATTTAAGTGAGTACATCAAACAAAAAGTAATGAAGGATGCCATTGTCTGTTAATAATAATAAAAAAATTTATTTTATTCATTAGTTGCCACCACGGATCAGCGGGCGAAACTGACAAAACTCTTATCGTTGTGGGAATCGAAGGCGAAATTCTTTGATGCATGCGTTATATCAAAATTGCAATCTCCTGATTCCTCAATGCAAGAGTATAAAACAAATTTGCAAAATTTACATCATGAAACAACAAGCAAATTCACTCAGGTCATCAAATCGCAAATGGATAAGTATGCTATGAGAAATATAAATGCTCCGTCATGGAAGCTATTCAATTAAAAACTTTTAGATGTTAGATAGTAACATACATCTTTTTGTTTTTGGTTTTCTTATTTGTAGCTACAAGAAACAACATCAAGTATTTATTCAACATGCTGCCCAACAAATAACACAGCTGGAACAACAAAAACAACAATTGGAGCAACAAATGCTGGCAACAGTTCTGCCAAATTCTGGTTTAATGCCAACTGGAAACCAACAACAACAACAGCAGCAACAACAGCAACTACAACAACCCACCATACCCTCATTAATGGGGCAGAAAATAACAATGCCTATGATGAATGAATCGGAGTCGTATGCCGCCAATGCATCAGCACATTCAAATTCCAATAATGCACAACAATGCTTCCCAAACACTCCATCGTCTGCAGCCAATAATTTCTTTATACCGGATTTGTCAAAGCCACCACCAGGTTTTTCGAATCCTCCAGGTTCCCTGGGTTCATGCGCTGGAGGTGCAGCAGCAGGAGCGGCGAATACTCAACAGATTCCATCCCTAACTCAACAGTCGCCATTTGCTCAGATCAATAGCAACATTCCACAAAATCAAAATTTGATTAATCCTCCGCCAAACCTTGACGTAAGCGACCTATTGAACAATGTTCCCAATTTAAATGTTGATCTTCGAAAAGTTTCTGCTGCCTTGCAAATGGTACAACAACAACAGCAGCAGCAACAACAACAACAGCAGCAGCAACAACAGCAACCAAATTCTATGCCATTTGATAATCAACAAATGATAGAACCACATCCAATAGCAGGCTCCGGAGAAGATGACCAACCGTCGGGCATGCAAATGGAATCGGAAGAAGAGCAAAAGCCATCTGCAGCCTATTATGATTTGCCCGCTGGTCTTATGGTGCCACTTATTCGTCTAGAGGATTACAATTATAAGCCTTTGGATCCTAAGGATATACGACTACCACCACCAGCTCCACAAACTGAGAGATTAACAAATGCCTTGACTGCATTCTACTCATTACCTACCCACGACAGGCCTAGGGACAAGTACGTGCCTTCACACTCCAAATTGAAACCATTCGAATTGTACGTTTTTTTTTTATTTTAGCGAGGCGTGGGAAAAATTGGGTCTCTATGAATACTATAAGGTAAAAAATGCTGCCCGTAAACAAAAAGAGGAAGATATACGAAATGGAATTAGAGAAAAATCTCGCTCTCCCAGTCCTATTTATCTGGAAAAACCAAAACACAAAAAGAGCAATAAAAGATGCTATAGGTGAGATTGAGAAAAAAATGGCGGAAATATAATAATTCCACAATTTTTCACCTTTTATTCAGATCAAAAAGTCGCAGCCGATCTCGTTCACCTCGTAAGTCAAGAACGCGTTCCAGATCACGCTCACGTTCACCAGTTCGTGCCACACCTAATCGGAATAATAATGACAGAGGAAATAATCGCAATAATCGTTATAACAGAAGGAGTCGTTCTCCCCGCCGTTCTCCGCCTCGTGATAGAGAACGGGAACGTGAGCGCGATAGAGAAGATAATCGTTCAAATGATCGTACTACAAGACGCGAAAGAGAACGTTCGGTAACGCCGCCAAGTTTTTTGTAAGTTATTCTCATTTAAAAAACAAACAGGAGGAATTCCTTTAACTAATTGAAATTGTTGTTATTATCTCCACCTTTAGTGGAAGTAATTTCGCAAAACAGAATGAATTTATAGATGAATCCAATAAAGGCCATCAGATGTTAATGAAAATGGGTTGGTCTGGCGCTGGTACCGGTCTAGGTACAAAAAATCAGGGTATTGAACAACCAATTTCAGGCGGAGAGGTTAGAGATCGCAAAGATTTGTACAAAGTAAGTAGAACATCGTATACATTTTGAAAAGTTTATTATTGTAATTGTATTTTCTCTCCACTTTTAGGGTGTTGGTGTTAATATGAACGATCCGTATGAAAATTTTCGCAAAAATAAAGGTGCTGCGTTTGTGTTTCGCATGCGTACTCGTGACGAGAAGAGTTAAAGACATTTATAACTTTATTTTAAGTTAAGTGGCTAAGTTAACTTTTGTTACACTTCTTTTTTTGTAAAAAAGTAAAACAGATCGGCAGTAACTTTATTTCAAGTTTTTTTTTATGTTTCCGATTTGTTTAATATGAGATTAGGCAAAAACAGATTAATTTTTGTAGAGTTGAAGTTAAGATCAATAAATATAATTTATATTTTAAAATAGTGTGTAAATAATTTTTTTTTCAATTTCATTAAAAAATATCTTGGAATGACCTATGGCCACAAAATAATAGGAGAATATCGATGACGTTTCAATCGAAAGGTCATTAAAATTTTCTTTAATAAGAAGAAGTTAATATTGAAAATAATTAAAAACTAACCAGAAATGTATGTAGCTACATAAGAAATTATTAAAACAATATTTTTCAATTCGGCAGAAGTGATCGAAAGCCGTGGTCTGGCCCCAGTTTGCTAAAAAGTTTGGAGGATTGGACAATATATTCTCGTATGTATCTCGTGGTCAAGGTTATTTTGTATGCGTCCTATTCAAATTCTCGCTTTTAAAGGATTCCTTTCAAAATTAAGTGGCCAAAAACTTCGGAATTACATTTTAATTTCAATAAACATTCCAGTCTTTATTTTAGTATGTATAACGAAATGAGTTTACAGTAATTGAAAACACTGAACAATAGACACGTATTTATCAAGCCTATCTGTGACCTCAAAAATCCTTAAATGCACTAACCTCGTAAGATTTCATTTTGCCAAACATTTTGAGGACAACTATCTCAATAAGGGGACTACATAGGAAACCAAATGGATGAAAACTATGCGGATGAGATTTGTTAAGAATGCTTAAGATTTTCATGTAGTCGCCATATATTTATTTATTTATTCCAAATATGTTTTCCCGATTTGCATCCAAGTGCTGCCGCATTTCTTAATCTCAATGCTAATACCAACAAAAAAAAAACAACTGAAGGATATATAGTTAACGAACAAGCATGACTTTTATGTACATACATATGAATTTAGATAAAAAAATCAACTTTTTATGTATATATAGTTTAAACTACAAGAAAATAAATCGATATTATACTAGGCTTCTATGCTAAGTGCCGTATTGGCTGCTTTAGCATTTACTTTTTCCAAAATTTGTGCTAAACCTTTGCCTGGACCACATTCAAATGTTCGTGGAAAGTCTGCACCCTGTTGACGTTCATACATTTGATGCATTGTCTGTTCCCACTTAACAGGACGAACAATCTATAATAATGAAATAAATGAAATTGCGTTTCGTATCTCATAAGCGAACATTAAATAATACCTGTTTGGGCAATTGTTTCAGTATGTGTCCGACGTGCCTATAAGGTTTACCATCCACATTCGAATATACACGTATTAAAGGTTCTCCCAAAGTAATTTTCTTTAAAGCCTTTGCAAATGGCTCTACGGCCGATTCCATAAGGGGTGTATGGAAGGCCCCACTAACGGGCAATCGTTTCATGCGTCTTATTTTTAAAACCTTTGAATTTTTCTCCAAGAACTCTAAAGCCTCCATGTTGCCGGCAATTACTTTACAATGTGGATACATATAGTTGGCCACGCCACAATAGGGCTTTTCTATACCTCTGTCGACACACCACTGCTGAGCCTTGGAACATGCGGCTCCGATTTCTGTATCGGGAGCATACAATACCATTGCCATTCCGCCAGCTGCCTGATCACAAGCCATTTGCATAGCATTTGCTCTGACTTGGACCAACTTCAAAGCCTTATCAAAAGGCACAACACCCGCAAACACCAAGGAGGTTATTTCACCTAAACTGAATCCAGCTGTAGCCACACATGTGTCTATTGCTTTGGGTCGTTCTTCTTTCAATTGCTCCAATGCTGCCAGTGAGGATACCATAACGGCATGTTGGGCGTGTTCTGTACGATTTAATTTATCCACCGGTCCCTCCAGACACAACTTCAGCAAATCGTAACCTAAGACTTCATTGGCCAATTCAAAGATGCGTCGTGCTTCTGGAAAACGCATCAGTTTGCTGGCCATTCCAACATATTGGGTACCTTGTCCGGGGAAGAGTATAATTGATGTTTCTTTTGGATCAATTTTTGGTCTGGCTACCTCGTCGTCTGGTTGCAACATATTTTGTAACAGTTTATCATGTGTCGCACCGGTTGATTCCGGCAGCTGCATTTGTTCGCGGGCATCTGCTTTATTACTTTCATAACGTCGGTGTGGTAGTCGTTTAATGCCATTAGAGGAGGTAATGGTTCGGAGCTGACGTAAAAACATTTTAACTTAAAATTATTGGAATTTTCAATCAAGAGTATATAGCCGCCGGTAAAAATTTCAGATAATTGCTAACAGAAGAATCAGCTGTTTTTGTCTTGAACGTATGTATGTACTTTGAATGTGTGAAAATAAATTACGATTATAAAGAGAATACATATACAAGATATGTCTGCATTTACATGATACTTTTTTTTAAATATTAAGCATACTTATCGGCGTTTTGTGGGCGAGAGAGGCAGTCGGAAACGGGGGGAAAAAAAGTATGCCGTACTCGTACTTATCGTACTCATCGTTTTGTGTTTTTCGTTCGCACTTGGAAACAACAACAATTCACACAGGAAAAACCGAAACAAAACAAATGAAAATAAGTTAAGTATTGAAAAAAAAGTACGTGTGTGAACGTAAATACTTTTTCAAAAGAGAATAAGCCGATAAGTTACTTAAAAAAAAGTACCATGTAAATGGGGACTTACATGGTACTTTTTTTTTAAGAACTTATCGACTTATTCTCTTTTGAAAAAGTATTTACGTTCACACACGTACTTTTTTTCAATAGTCTGCATTTACATGATACTTTTTTTTAAGTATTAAGCATACTTATCGGCGTTTTGTGGGCGAGAGAGGCAGTCGGAAACGGGGGGAAAAAAAGTATGCCGTACTCGTACTTATCGTACTCATCGTTTTGTGTTTTTCGTTCTCACATGGAAACAACAACAATTCACACAGGCAAAGCCGAAACAAAACAAATGAAAATAAGTTAAGTATTGAAAAAAAAGTACGTGTGTGAACGTAAATACTTTTTCAAAAGAGATTAAGTCGATAAGTTACTTAAACTTTTTTTTTAAGTAAGTTATCGACTTATTCTCTTTTGAAAAAGTATTTACGTTCACACACGTACTTTTTTTCAATACTTAACTTATTTTCATTTGTTTTGTTTCGGCTTTGCCTGTGTGAATTGTTGTTGTTTCCATGTGAGAACGAGAAACACAAAACGATGAGTACGATAAGTTCGAGTACGGCATACTTTTTTCCCCCCGTTTCCGACTGCCTCTCTCGCCCACAAAACGCCGATAAGTATGCTTAATACTTAAAAAAAAAGTATCATGTAAATGCAGACTTACACTGCCTTTATACGATGCCATTTTTTAGCCATGCAACTGGCGTTTGTTGATAAGGGGTGTAGAGAAGCAAGAATGGAGGAAAAAGTGGCACGTAGTGGCACCGCACTGGGTTTCATGGCAATGGCATGAAATTCACTTTTGTGCTCTTTTCGCTTTTCTTATGATTTTGACATTTGATATTATTGTTTCTTTCATTTTCTAGTTTTTCGTGTGTTGTGTGTTGTTTTGAGTTGAAAATAGATTAAATTAACAGAAGTTAAAAAAGAAAAATAAAAGGAAATAAAATAAAAAATAATAAACAAAAATAATAAAACAAAAAGAACACTCACTAAAGAGAAATGTCAGAACAAATGACAAGTACTAATATCATGATAATATCATATCATGGCAACGTGTAAAGGCACGAAGATTTACGCTGCAACTTTAAAAGAGAATTGATAAAATTGGCAGCTAAAAATGGCATCGTATAAAGATGGTGTTAGTGCCAAATGAAAAAAAAGCGTTAACTGTACGCTTTTCACATTTTTCTTTAGTGCTTTTGACGCTTTTCGTACAAATCTGGTCACATAAAGAAATTAGACTATTTTGCTACTCCATATGTATGTACTTCAAAATTTGGCATCACAGGCCACAATTTGCATCAAATCTTTACGAAATTTAGCATAGAAAAGTTGATGGAGCCAATAATAAACTCTGGCAAATTTTATGAAATTTGTTGCAGGTTTAGATATATCCGTCATATATACTGATATACCAATTTTGGGGCTAAGGGCCATAGAATACCCGTTTCTCATCAGATCTACATACAATTTAGTATATAACGGTTCCTTCAACCAGAAATGGACACATCAAATTTAAACAATATTTGTTCAGATTTAGACATAGACTCCATAACATATATTTCCTAATGTTGAATATAGACGCTTTAAAAAATTTCAACTAACGTTGAAAAATTTTACGAAAATTGGTCTAGATTTAGGTATGTCCTCTGTATATTTCTATATCCTGATTTTGAATCTAAGCGCCATGAAATAACATTTTTTAAGATATTATTCTCATTAAGAAAACAACTTTGATAAAATTTGACAAAATATTTTTCTTTTTATTCTGCTCTGATGGGGACGGATATAATGTTGTCGTCTCTCCCGACAAAAGCAATATTATAGTTTAGTGCCTTTTTACGCTTTTCCAATTTTTCATTACGCTTTTGTTTCGGAAAAGGTTGGCATCACTGACAATTTAGTCGATCATATCACTACTTCATTCCATAGCTCCCTTGAAGAAGCCTGTCCAAAACCAAGGTACAAGGGTAAAACTTAACCACAATGATGGACTTCTGAGCTAAAGGCTACGAAAAAGAGCTGCAACAAGCTATTCACCAAGGAAAAGGTCTCAGACGCCGCAAGGCAGGGGAAGGTCCTATGCACAACACCCTGTACGGTGGATTATCTACAGGATGAGTATAACAACTAGACTAGACAAATAGCCAGCAGTCACTATAGAAACTTCTCGACACACATTTCCCTGGGAACTCCTTGACAGAACTCGAGCGTGGCCTTCGTAGCGCAGTGGTTAGTGCGTTAGACTTGTATTCCGTAGGTATTGGGTTCCATTCCCAGCCAGGGCACAGGAAAAATTTAACATCAACAATTCATGTTTTCATCATAAATCGAGTTTCTGCATCTAAAATAACTGACCGGACGCACTACCACTACAACATCTGACTATCCAAAACAACAGGGATGTTACAAATAGACATGACGACTGTTAACAGAAATGCAGCGTTTCTAGTGAAGAATAGAACCGGTTAACTCTAATAACACCCATTACAACAACAACAGCAGAACTCGAGGAACAGCAAGACCAATAAGAAAGCGAGTAGACGACAAATGTCGCTAAATTGTTGACCGATAAATCCAGACCAAGCTGGGTGATTAACAGCTTTGAGCCGTTCAAATCACCTGGACCAGATGGCATTTCTCTAATAGAAATGCAAATGATGAAGTACATCAACCCTGGCTGACCCATGACCAGATTATGAAGCCGCCGATTTTAGCCGGCGCCGACCTTTTTTCACCAGCCGAAGCCGCCGGCGATCTTTGCGGCTGAAACACAGCCGCCGTTCCATAGAAAAACTTTAAAATATGGATAGATACAATTTAAATTTTTGATAGGCAAATAACAATATAACAGATATATCGTCCCTCAATAGAAGAATAGTGTATACACATAAACACTATTAAAAATGAGAATATTGATAGTAATAGAAAAATAATTATAACAATTATTTTTTAAAGGAAATAATAAGATTTTTATTTATTATTAGATTACGTACACATAGAGAAACAAATATTTTCGGAAAAAAAACAATGGAGCATTACAGAATTGTATCACAAAAACTTCAAATATGATTTTCTTGAAACGACAAATAAATTATACCCTATTCATTTATTGGGGGGACGATATGGAAAGTGATTTTCGTTTTGATTCGTTTATTGTCACAAGGGGGAGCTTAACATTTATTAAAAATTAGAATATTTATAGTACACATAAAGAAACAAATATTTTCGAAAAAAAAAATGGAGTATTACAGAATTGGCTATAGATGTCGCTCCCAAAAATGCTTGCTTAAGCCATAAACACTACATATTTAAAGCAATTTTGCTGAAACTTTTCAGTTTGTATTCTACTTATATTTTGGCAAGAATTCATGTCAATGAAATTTATACAAAGTTTATATTTTGTTGTAGTCCCCGTGTAGAGGTAGCCCACAAATATGCTAATTTAAGCCATAAATACCATTTTTTAGATTAAGAGGCCTAAAATTTGGCTAAAAACTGTTGCGTTCGTTTTTTCAATAAATTGCTTAAACAAAAAGATCGTTCCATGACTTGCTCCATATCCAAAAATCATTCAGTAATAGAATTGAATACAATTAATGCTGGAGGGTATATAAGATTCCGCATGGCCGAACTTAACGCTGTCACTTCACAATATCTTACAATTAACTTAAAAACTTCCGTTATTTATGAATATATGCCAGAGCTTAACTTTTCAACTATTATTTTAAATGTAAAAATGATTATCACAGAGCCGCCGTATGTCAATTTTATGTCGGCTAAGCCATCAAGCCGCCGCCGCCGATCTATAATATTCAATGGTAGCCGCCGCCGCCGCCAATTTTGCCTCGGCTTCATTCTCTGCCCATGAGCCATATTAGATACGGGTTAAAAGTATAGCACATCGAAGGAGCGGCCTATGACCCATGTTTGTCGGCGGGCATCCGTTATGGTCCATTTTAAGTCATTTGTCGACGTCCGTCTGAGGCACCAAAAGGTGTGGGATTTTTCAAAATTTGTCCCTACCCAAAAGTTCGACCCAAATTCCGGGACATCAGAATTCGTTTTAGAGGTATGGTTCCTTCGGCAAAGTTTCTTATTTTGATCCCTAGAATACGATTTTCACTGAGCAATGGGCGATTTTTAAATCGACCCGCCCTAATGTTTATGGTTATTTTCGTGCCAGCAAAGACGATTTAAAAAAAATGTTTATATAGGGGGAGGATTTCATGACAAGTGAGTAATTTTTAACAGTTATGTCTTCTGATCGGGATGAAACTTGCACCAACTTTAGTCCTATCTTTAGTTTTAGTCCTTAGTAGTTAGTTTAACGAGATCGGTTAAGGAATGTCCCAGTTGGTGGGTGTTATATATTGAAATTTTGATCAAACGTCCCTTTTTCTATCGCATTTATAAAATGTTGCCCAAAGTGTTTTCGATAGCTTTTTCTTCAATCTTTTTCAGAAAATAATAATATTTGAAAATAAAAATATTTTTTGTGATTTTTTTGCGAAATTCAGCAAGTTTGACATTTTTGCAAAAACCTACATTTTTACTTATGATTTTTTTTTACTCAAAAGAAAGATTATGTCATTTCGTTTAAGAGCTTTGTGGTCTATTACTGGGATGGGACTTGTTTATCTATCAAAATAAGGATAAACCTCAAAAAAAAATTCGGGTTCAAAAATATATTTTAGCATAACTGCAAAACCATTTATCGTAATTTGTTGATGAAAGCTTTAATTAATCCTAGTAGCTAATATAATTTTTTCATCCCATCAACTGCTTCAAAAATATCCTACAAGATATTGCAAAAATTTCCCATTTTTGAGAACTTTTTATTAATTTTTTAATTAAAACCTCTGTTTTACTCCATATATATTTTTATGTACATTTTGTTTGTTTGTTTGTTAACGACTGTTACTAAAGCACTGTTTCTACGTGAAAGTGATATTTTCAACTTTAATTTTACCATGCTCCGGTTCTATCAGGCTATACTTAAAAAAAAATAGTGAAAAATTTTACCATAAACAATTTTTTTGATTTTATGGAATAATATCCCTCAATCTACACAAAGTTTTTAGGCCTTGGACACAAACTTTTTTTGTTTTTTTACGTAATTTTTTAAAATTATTTAATTGTTGCCCTCTCTTCCTAATCTGCTGTCAGCAGATTTACGTACTGGGCAAAAAATACTTTTTGTAAACAAGTATACAGGGTATCCCATATTCGACGGACCCATCTGGCAACGCCATAACTTTTGACAGAGATGTCAGATCGCTTAATGACATACCGCGTTTGAAGCGTCAGTCCAAGCAGATTTTTACCATGGAACAATACACGCCACGCGAGCGCTCTGAAATAGTTGAAATTTACATTCAACAGAAGAAGTCAAGTCAACGTGCTTTTAAAATATTAAAAAATGTGAGAAGTGCGCCTTCTAAGAACACCATTAAGCGTTTATACGAAAAATTTTCGACTGGTGAGGCTCTTTCTAATCCGAAGAGGCCAAATAAAAGTCGACCAAGGCGATCGGCCGAGAATATCGCTGCCGTACGAGCCAGTGTTGAGAGGTCCCCAAGAACATCCCAAAAACGCTGTTCTCAGCAGGTGGGCATGGCTCGGTCCACTTTACAACGGATTATTCGCGTTGATTTGCATTTGTTCCCGTACAAAATTCAATTGACGCAAAGATTGTTGCCTGCGGACAAGCCTCGTCGATTGGAATGGGCCCAACGAGTCATCGAATGGCCGATGGGTCCGTCGAATATGGGCAACCCTGTACATTTAATTTTAATACTACGGAACAGTCATACAACAAGAAACCTTTTAAAGCACTTTGAGCAAAAGCAGAATCGGTAATACCAAGTTTGATACTTAAAGTACACTCGTTTTTCACTCATTAAAAACTAATTGTATCTACAAAGCGGACATGCATGTCTATAACTACCAACATATACAAGATATCTAAAGCAAATCCTCAGTGATATGAACTTAAAATCATTCATAACATGTCAAACGAAATACTCTGGAAAGCTGGACATATTTCCTTTGTCACAATCGCTGGAATACCTTGAATTGGATTTGGATAATGATGGTCTTGTTACACTATTCGATCAGAGAGTTCCCAATCTGAGGTATTTACGTTGGCATAATGTTGGTAATCAAAGGTTACGAATTGTTGCGCAAAACATTCCAAATTTACAAGTACTTGAGACCACCGAAACCCTTTTAGACATCGAGCAATTATTCTATTTTAATTCACTGCATAGTCTCACTCTTATGAAATGTCACAGCCTTAGCGATTTTTTAAAACTATTGCAGCATCCAAACCTAAGATACTTGACACTTGGAAATTATAAAGATGAAATGGTCAAAATGCCTACACACAACTACTGCAGTGGGATCTTAAAAGGAGTGCAGACAAACCTCATCCATATAGAAATACCTCTGAAATTGTTTAAATGTTTGCAAGATTTTTGGCTTGATTTACTCTCGGAGAATCCTAATTTAATGCTCACCGCTACGATTCCCTTTCATCGAGCCATGGAAAAGGAATTCATGTTTAATTTAATTAACAATAAAAAGTTTCCATCCAGAATAAAAGCTATAAAAGTTTGCGGTTTACGTATCGGTAAGTAAGAGGTCTATACGAGCACACATTTAGTTAAAATAGTGCTAATTTGTGCTAAAACGATTTAGATTGTTTTAAATAATTTTATTTTCAATCTGGAAAAATTGGGTGTAGTTATCTTCAATCAAATTAATATAACAAGGAATTACAAGTTATATGAAATAAATGAAATGAAAGTTGTCAGAGACCAATTTTTCCTAAGGAAAATTTGTCATAGGCCAATTTTTCCTAAGGAAAAGTTGTCAGAGGCCGATTTTTCCTAAGGAATAGTTGTCAGAGACCATTTTTTTCTAAGAAAAAATGTTGTCAGAGACCAACTTTTCCTAAGTAAAAGATGTCAGAGACCAATTTTTCCTAAGGAAAAGTTGTCAGAGACCAATTTTTCCTAAGGAAAAGTTGTCAGAGAAAATCATTTTCTAAGGAAAAGTTGGAATGAAAAATAAATGTCCAAATGTGTTAACATTATACGAAAATTCTATCTTTAATCTCTTTTCCCTTGATTGTGCAGACTTCAAGAACTTTTTTACATTAACAATGAAGAAAATTGAATTAATTACTACCGTCCTGTTGTCTTCTCCAAAACAACTGACCATGGTATTTTCCGACAGATGACACCGACACATATAATGTAATATCTAAAAATATTTATGATTTAATACTATATTAAAAAATGTATGACGCATCAAACATCAGCCTAACTTGAGATCATTAGAATAAGTTCTGTTTTAAGTATATCAAGTATATAATGTCGCTGAGCAGCAATGCGCGACAAACATACGGCACTGGACCATGCCACAAGTGGCATCCACCAAATTACCGATATAGGACTTAGGGTGGTGAAAAACATTGCAACAAAAACAGCTCTGGATGCGTGACCCGAAGGAAAACTAAATTTATCGGGCCCAAGTTGCATCATATCATTGCAGGCGGTGGGTCGTCTACGTCTAAATGCAGCCTTCATGACGGCAATTACAATAATATCGAAAATAAGACCCACCAGCATATTGAGTTGAGATTCGTAGAGATCTTTGTCGTTTAGTAGCCAAATAAGGCCTATCCAGGATGCCAGCCAAACAATTCCATTACATGATATCTCCAAAGCTTTACAGTGTGTCTTCAGCGACTTAAATGATGTATAGCTTAGTAACTGGCCCACCAACTTCTTGGTTAGCTTCTCATCTTGTTGCAGAATAGCCTCGACGATCTTCGGCTTTTGTCTTTTTGACATATTTAGAAAATATATATTTTTATACTAATACGTTGACTAGCAGTAGGAGGGAACTTTACTTTGTCTTTGGATAAAAATGACGAATAGGCAAATCGCCGACAGTACAGATGAAATGAAAGAATGAAAATTGGAATGGGACCAGTTGGTGTAACATATTTCAATTTTTGTATTTTCAAATTGAACTTGAAAGTGAGCAATAAATACACATGAAATGGGGACTATCTCACTAAATTATGGTTCATGATGTAACAACTAAGGTAGTAGTGTATGGCAAACAGCTGATCTACAAATGGTTTAACTCTGTTGGTTGTTTTATAAATGCGTCACATCGAGCTTTCTGGCATAGTTCTTGAAAGGAAATTTTTATCTGAACTGATTTTTTAAAATTCGACACTATGTATATGTTCTGGTGTCAAAATATTTCTTTCCGTTGTGATTTGTGGCTTATTCCAACCTTCCCGGAATTTTTGGGTAGGTTAGTCCGAATTTCATTGGCTGAATGTTCAGCGGATTATCGGCGTTTTGTAGGAGAGGTCGAAAGTGAGGAAAAACTCTCCCTTACGTTTCGAGTATGCAGAGAAAAAAAACCGTCTTTGATGATGGTCTGTTGAGGTTCACGCTTTTGGTCACACAAACTACTTAATCTAATACTTACCCCTCCAGCCGGCAACGGACACGTATTGGTTCTTTTGTTAAATTGGGCCAATTTATCAGAATAGTTTACAGATTTCTCAGAATATTGCAACAAGATTTCTCGAATAATGAAAAATAAGTTGACAACAAGATACTCGAATAATGAAAAATTTTTGAAAATTTTCTGACAAGACGTAGCCAATAGATTATCGGCTACGACGACGTAGCTAAAAAAAAACAATATCGGCTAAGACGACGTAGCTAAAAAAAATATCGGCTACGACGACGTAGCTAACATTTGTTTTTGGTTACGTTAATGTCATTTTCAAAAATACTTTTTTCACCAAAAATACTTTTTGACACCCGACTTCGAGATCAAGAAAGAAATTAATTATCGCTGATTTTCGCGGAATGGGTACCAGATCTCTTTTGGTTTGGATATATCAACACATCATCATCCATCCAGCATTATTAATGTATCGAAGCGCGTAAGTATGTTTTGATAAAGTGGTCAGTGTTAGGTCAGTGTTTAGATGAACTAGTTTGGGTGAACGAAAAGCAACAAGATAGATTAAGTTAAGATGGATGTAACCTTATCCCTGGGGCGGAAGATGAGACTGTACAGAATAGTTATATGGATTCCCCCTTTTGTTTGTGTTTTTATCTCTTCATCTCTTGGAGACGACACATTATTTGGACTTTTCTTCTGAAACGAAATTTCCTGCGAAAATGTACTCAGTTTTCAAATGGTGGCATCATAAAGTCCAGGGTTAACGCCCATAAAGTGTCATAAAGTCCATGGACAATAATGTTCTCCTCTGGGGTATGTCCGAAGATGGCTACGCGGAGCAAATTTTTTCTACGTGGCCGGGATTGAAGATTTTCTCCTCTGAAGTACGACATGGACATTGTGACACTTTGAAAATGCCATAAGGTCCATAGATAGTATGACATAACGTCCAGGGACACAATGTCCATGCCACCTTTCAAATAGTATGTCCATTAATGGACATACACTTAAGATGCCTTTTGTGGCTCCTTATGATCTTTGAATAAATTTCCTCTCGATGTCTTCCATATATATATGTTCTGCATTGCAGGTAAGCTAGGTAAGCGCTAACAAGCTTGAGTGTCCTAGAACATTCTTCCCATTACTTTATCTCATATTTTGTGGCATTGAAATGTTTTGAAACATCTAAGTTTGCACGGGAGCTGTCCTTTGAAGCCAAGTCATTTTCTCGCTCATTTACTTCCACTCCGCTATGTCCTGGCAACCAAAAGCTTCTCAGTTCAACATGTATTGCGTAATTATTAGTCGGTCTTGTCACAGGCCAGAATGGCGCTTTCAGACATTTATGTATTCATCATCATTTTGGTATGCATTATTGACCAATTAATTGACTACTTTTACCGAGTCTGTCAACACACCCATGACGAAATTCCACTAAAAGACTGCGGTCTAGATCGAATTAGCTGGGTGATGATGATCCGTACATTTTATGCTCCAATATTTTTAGTCGTTGCATCTGCCACGAAACAAATATAAATCTTTTCTTTTTTCATAGATGGAAAATGAAACCATCAGTGATTATGGTCACACTTTCAACTGACGAGAGAGTGTACATAAGTTATGAGGATGTGAACAACTTACTGCTGCATATGTCAGGCAATCTCGAGTTGGTAAACCTGCTCTCACTGGGAACAAATTCAAAAAGAAGGAAACTGATATGGGCAGAGCTCTTGAATGTAGTGAATAATACACCAACGTCATCATTTCGATGGACCACTGAAATGATGACGTTGGAGTATAAGAGATTACGAGATCTTTTGCGGCTCAGACCGGAACGTCTGGTGGATTTTCCGCTGGCGGATTTTATTTTAGACGGCATTCAGAGAAGAAAAGAAAATAACATCAGCGGAATTCTAGAAACACAGCAACAACAACAAGGTTCCCCGAGCAGTCTGTTTTCCATGCCGGAACGACCTGGACCACAAACAACATCCTACCAAGGACAGCCAGCCCCAGAAGCAAATGGGGAACTGTGGTTCCAACAAAATCCACAACAAAAACAACCGGAACGACCTGGATCACAAACAACATCCGACCAAGGACAGCCACCCCAGAAGCAAATGGGGAACTGTGGTTCCAACAAAATCCACAACAGCAACTCCTACCATTTGAAATTATAGGTGAAGAAATTGACCAATACACAACTACAACACACAACACTTTAAATTCAAACGAAAGCACACAGGACATAGACAAAGATTACACAGATTACATAGAATACACACAACCCATAGACAAAGATTACATAGAATACACACAACCCATAGACAAAGATTACATAGAATACACACAACCCATAGATGATAACATACAAGACACATTTTCCTATTACAGAGAACACAAACAAGACATACAACACACAGAAGCAAAGAGCTCACGTGAAGAAATACAATCGACAACGGCTGCTGCAGCAATTCTTGTCGTAGGCGACACTCCACACTCAGTTCGAAACTGTCCGGTAGTAGAAAGTCCGCAGAATGCGGATATCTTTGTTGAAATAATTAAAAAATTAAATAAAAAAATTGTGGACTTGAAGGAGGAAAATGAAAATCTAACGGCACGAAATAATGCATTAATTTCAACATTGATGGAGAAAGAGAAAAGTGAAATGGCTGCAAAAGCAGAACCTACGAATTTTGATAGTGAATTCGTTCTTCGTCCTTATTCTCTAACGAGAAAGGAAGATTTGTCGACAAAAGAGTGGACTATTTTAAGACGTAGGAATTTGCAAATACAATGTATGGAAACGGAAACTTCATTCGAAATTGCAAAGAAACGAATGAAAAGCAAGTACAAATTAATGGAGACAAAAATGCGAAATTCCTTTGAACAAGCACGTCTAGATCTTGAAAATCAAATTTTAAATGAAAAATTATTATAGAAATCTTAAATCTCACTAAATTATGGTTCATGATGTAACAACTAAGGTAGTAGTGTATGGCAAACAGCTGATCTACAAATGGTTTAACTCTGTTGGTTGTTTTATAAATGCGTCACATCGAGCTTTCTGGCATAGTTCTTGAAAGGAAATTTTTATCTGAACTGATTTTTTAAAATTCGACACTATATGTTCTGGTGTCAAAATATTTCTTTCCGTTGTGATTTGTGGCTTATTCCAACCTTCCCGGAATTTTTGGGTAGGTTAGTCCGAATTTCATTGGCTGAATGTTCAGCGGATTATCGGCGTTTTGTAGGAGAGGTCGAAAGTGAGGAAAAACTCTCCCTTACGTTTCGAGTATGCAGAGAAAAAAAACCGTCTTTGATGATGGTCTGTTGAGGTTCACGCTTTTGGTCACACAAACTACTTAATCTAATACTTACCCCTCCAGCCGGCAACGGACACGTATTGGTTCTTTTGTTAAATTGGGCCAATTTATCAGAATAGTTTACAGATTTCTCAGAATATTGCAACAAGATTTCTCGAATAATGAAAAATAAGTTGACAACAAGATACTCGAATAATGAAAAATTTTTGAAAATTTTCTGACAAGACGTAGCCAATAGATTATCGGCTACGACGACGTAGCTAAAAAAAACAATATCGGCTAAGACGACGTAGCTAAAAAAAATATCGGCTACGACGACGTAGCTAACATTTGTTTTTGGTTACGTTAATGTCATTTTCAAAAATACTTTTTTCACCAAAAATACTTTTTGACACCCGACTTCGAGATCAAGAAAGAACTTAATTATCGCTGATTTTCGCGGAATGGGTACCAGATCTCTTTTGGTTTGGATATATCAACACATCATCATCCATCCAGCATTATTAATGTATCGAAGCGCGTAAGTATGTTTTGATAAAGTGGTCAGTGTTAGGTCAGTGTTTAGATGAACTAGTTTGGGTGAACGAAAAGCAACAAGATAGATTAAGTTAAGATGGATGTAGCCTTATCCCTGGGGCGGAAGATGAGACTGTACAGAATAGTTATATGGATTCCCCCTTTTGTTTGTGTTTTTATCTCTTCATCTCTTGGAGACGACACATTATTTGGACTTTTCTTCTGAAACGAAATTTCCTGCGAAAATGTACTCAGTTTTCAAATGGTGGCATCATAAAGTCCAGGGTTAACGCCCATAAAGTGTCATAAAGTCCATGGACAATAATGTTCTCCTCTGGGGTATGTCCGAAGATGGCTACGCGGAGCAAATTTTTTCTACGTGGCCGGGATTGAAGATTTTCTCCTCTGAAGTACGACATGGACATTGTGACACTTTGAAAATGCCATAAGGTCCATAGATAGTATGACATAACGTCCAGGGACACAATGTCCATGCCACCTTTCAAATAGTATGTCCATTAATGGACATACACTTAAGATGCCTTTTGTGGCTCCTTATGATCTTTGAATAAATTTCCTCTCGATGTCTTCCATATATATATGTTCTGCATTGCAGGTAAGCTAGGTAAGCGCTAACAAGCTTGAGTGTCCTAGAACATTCTTCCCATTACTTTATCTCATATTTTGTGGCATTGAAATGTTTTGAAACATCTAAGTTTGCACGGGAGCTGTCCTTTGAAGCCAAGTCATTTTCTCGCTCATTTACTTCCACTCCGCTATGTCCTGGCAACCAAAAGCTTCTCAGTTCAACATGTATTGCGTAATTATTAGTCGGTCTTGTCACAGGCCAGAATGGCGCTTTCAGACATTTATGTATTCATCATCATTTTGGTATGCATTATTGACCAATTAATTGACTACTTTTACCGAGTCTGTCAACACACCCATGACGAAATTCCACTAAAAGACTGCGGTCTAGATCGAATTAGCTGGGTGATGATGATCCGTACATTTTATGCTCCAATATTTTTAGTCGTTGCATCTGCCACGAAACAAATATAAATCTTTTCTTTTTTCATAGATGGAAAATGAAACCATCAGTGATTATGGTCACACTTTCAACTGACGAGAGAGTGTACATAAGTTATGAGGATGTGAACAACTTACTGCTGCATATGTCAGGCAATCTCGAGTTGGTAAACCTGCTCTCACTGGGAACAAATTCAAAAAGAAGGAAACTGATATGGGCAGAGCTCTTGAATGTAGTGAATAATACACCAACGTCATCATTTCGATGGACCACTGAAATGATGACGTTGGAGTATAAGAGATTACGAGATCTTTTGCGGCTCAGACCGGAACGTCTGGTGGATTTTCCGCTGGCGGATTTTATTTTAGACGGCATTCAGAGAAGAAAAGAAAATAACATCAGCGGAATTCTAGAAACACAGCAACAACAACAAGGTTCCCCGAGCAGTCTGTTTTCCATGCCGGAACGACCTGGACCACAAACAACATCCTACCAAGGACAGCCAGCCCCAGAAGCAAATGGGGAACTGTGGTTCCAACAAAATCCACAACAAAAACAACCGGAACGACCTGGATCACAAACAACATCCGACCAAGGACAGCCACCCCAGAAGCAAATGGGGAACTGTGGTTCCAACAAAATCCACAACAGCAACTCCTACCATTTGAAATTATAGGTGAAGAAATTGACCAATACACAACTACAACACACAACACTTTAAATTCAAACGAAAGCACACAGGACATAGACAAAGATTACACAGATTACATAGAATACACACAACCCATAGACAAAGATTACATAGAATACACACAACCCATAGACAAAGATTACATAGAATACACACAACCCATAGATGATAACATACAAGACACATTTTCCTATTACAGAGAACACAAACAAGACATACAACACACAGAAGCAAAGAGCTCACGTGAAGAAATACAATCGACAACGGCTGCTGCAGCAATTCTTGTCGTAGGCGACACTCCACACTCAGTTCGAAACTGTCCGGTAGTAGAAAGTCCGCAGAATGCGGATATCTTTGTTGAAATAATTAAAAAATTAAATAAAAAAATTGTGGACTTGAAGGAGGAAAATGAAAATCTAACGGCACGAAATAATGCATTAATTTCAACATTGATGGAGAAAGAGAAAAGTGAAATGGCTGCAAAAGCAGAACCTACGAATTTTGATAGTGAATTCGTTCTTCGTCCTTATTCTCTAACGAGAAAGGAAGATTTGTCGACAAAAGAGTGGACTATTTTAAGACGTAGGAATTTGCAAATACAATGTATGGAAACGGAAACTTCATTCGAAATTGCAAAGAAACGAATGAAAAGCAAGTACAAATTAATGGAGACAAAAATGCGAAATTCCTTTGAACAAGCACGTCTAGATCTTGAAAATCAAATTTTAAATGAAAAATTATTATAGAAATCTTAAATCTCACTAAATTATGGTTCATGATGTAACAACTAAGGTAGTAGTGTATGGCAAACAGCTGATCTACAAATGGTTTAACTCTGTTGGTTGTTTTATAAATGCGTCACATCGAGCTTTCTGGCATAGTTCTTGAAAGGAAATTTTTATCTGAACTGATTTTTTAAAATTCGACACTATATGTTCTGGTGTCAAAATATTTCTTTCCGTTGTGATTTGTGGCTTATTCCAACCTTCCCGGAATTTTTGGGTAGGTTAGTCCGAATTTCATTGGCTGAATGTTCAGCGGATTATCGGCGTTTTGTAGGAGAGGTCGAAAGTGAGGAAAAACTCTCCCTTACGTTTCGAGTACGCAGAGAAAAAAAACCGTCTTTGATGATGGTCTGTTGAGGTTCACGCTTTTGGTCACACAAACTACTTAATCTAATACTTACCCCTCCAGCCGGCAACGGACACGTATTGGTTCTTTTGTTAAATTGGGCCAATTTATCAGAATAGTTTACAGATTTCTCAGAATATTGCAACAAGATTTCTCGAATAATGAAAAATAAGTTGACAACAAGATACTCGAATAATGAAAAATTTTTGAAAATTTTCTGACAAGACGTAGCCAATAGATTATCGGCTACGACGACGTAGCTAAAAAAAAACAATATCGGCTAAGACGACGTAGCTAAAAAAAATATCGGCTACGACGACGTAGCTAACATTTGTTTTTGGTTACGTTAATGTCATTTTCAAAAATACTTTTTTCACCAAAAATACTTTTTGACACCCGACTTCGAGATCAAGAAAGAAATTAATTATCGCTGATTTTCGCGGAATGGGTACCAGATCTCTTTTGGTTTGGATATATCAACACATCATCATCCATCCAGCATTATTAATGTATCGAAGCGCGTAAGTATGTTTTGATAAAGTGGTCAGTGTTAGGTCAGTGTTTAGATGAACTAGTTTGGGTGAACGAAAAGCAACAAGATAGATTAAGTTAAGATGGATGTAACCTTATCCCTGGGGCGGAAGATGAGACTGTACAGAATAGTTATATGGATTCCCCCTTTTGTTTGTGTTTTTATCTCTTCATCTCTTGGAGACGACACATTATTTGGACTTTTCTTCTGAAACGAAATTTCCTGCGAAAATGTACTCAGTTTTCAAATGGTGGCATCATAAAGTCCAGGGTTAACGCCCATAAAGTGTCATAAAGTCCATGGACAATAATGTTCTCCTCTGGGGTATGTCCGAAGATGGCTACGCGGAGCAAATTTTTTCTACGTGGCCGGGATTGAAGATTTTCTCCTCTGAAGTACGACATGGACATTGTGACACTTTGAAAATGCCATAAGGTCCATAGATAGTATGACATAACGTCCAGGGACACAATGTCCATGCCACCTTTCAAATAGTATGTCCATTAATGGACATACACTTAAGATGCCTTTTGTGGCTCCTTATGATCTTTGAATAAATTTCCTCTCGATGTCTTCCATATATATATGTTCTGCATTGCAGGTAAGCTAGGTAAGCGCTAACAAGCTTGAGTGTCCTAGAACATTCTTCCCATTACTTTATCTCATATTTTGTGGCATTGAAATGTTTTGAAACATCTAAGTTTGCACGGGAGCTGTCCTTTGAAGCCAAGTCATTTTCTCGCTCATTTACTTCCTTCTCGCTCATTTGCACGGGAGCTGTCCTTTGAAGCCAAGTCATTTTCTCGCTCATTTACTTCCACTCCGCTATGTCCTGGCAACCAAAAGCTTCTCAGTTCAACATGTATTGCGTAATTATTAGTCGGTCTTGTCACAGGCCAGAATGGCGCTTTCAGACATTTATGTATTCATCATCATTTTGGTATGCATTATTGACCAATTAATTGACTACTTTTACCGAGTCTGTCAACACACCCATGACGAAATTCCACTAAAAGACTGCGGTCTAGATCGAATTAGCTGGGTGATGATGATCCGTACATTTTATGCTCCAATATTTTTAGTCGTTGCATCTGCCACGAAACAAATATAAATCTTTTCTTTTTTCATAGATGGAAAATGAAACCATCAGTGATTATGGTCACACTTTCAACTGACGAGAGAGTGTACATAAGTTATGAGGATGTGAACAACTTACTGCTGCATATGTCAGGCAATCTCGAGTTGGTAAACCTGCTCTCACTGGGAAAAAATTCAAAAAGAAGGAAACTGATATGGGCAGAGCTCTTGAATGTAGTGAATAATACACCAACGTCATCATTTCGATGGACCACTGAAATGATGACGTTGGTGTATAAGAGATTACGAGATCTTTTGCGGCTCAGACCGGAACGTCTGGTGGATTTTCCGCTGGCGGATTTTATTTTAGACGGCATTCAAAGAAGAAAAGAAAATAACAACAAGGTTCCCCGAGCAGTCTGTTTTCCATGCCGGAACGACCTGGACCACAAACAACATCCTACCAAGGACAGCCAGCCCCAGAAGCAAATGGGGAACTGTGGTTCCAACAAAATCCACAACAAAAACAACCGGAACGACCTGGATCACAAACAACATCCGACCAAGGACAGCCACCCCCAGAAGCAAATGGGGAACTGTGGTTCCAACAAAATCCACAACAGCAACTCCTACCATTTGAAATTATAGGTGAAGAAATTGACCAATACACAACTACAACACACAACACTTTAAATTCAAACGAAAGCACACAGGACATAGACAAAGATTACACAGATTACATAGAATACACACAACCCATAGACAAAGATTACATAGAATACACACAACCCATAGACAAAGATTACATAGAATACACACAACCCATAGATGATAACATACAAGACACATTTTCCTATTACAGAGAACACAAACAAGACATACAACACACAGAAGCAAAGAGCTCACGTGAAGAAATACAATCGACAACGGCTGCTGTAGCAATTCTTGTCGTAGGCGACACTCCACACTCAGTTCGAAACTGTCCGGTAGTAGAAAGTCCGCAGAATGCGGATATCTTTGTTGAAATAATTAAAAAATTAAATAAAAAAATTGTGGACTTGAAGGAGGAAAAAGAAAATCTAACGGCACGAAATAATGCATTAATTTCAACATTGATGGAGAAAGAGAAAAGTGAAATGGCTGCAAAAGCAGAACCTACGAATTTTGATAGTGAATTCGTTCTTCGTCCTTATTCTCTAACGAGAAAGGAAGATTTGTCGACAAAAGAGTGGACTATTTTAAGACGTAGGAATTTGCAAATACAATGTATGGAAACGGAAACTTCATTCGATATTGCAAAGAAACGAATGAAAAGCAAGTACAAATTAATGGAGACAAAAATGCGAAATTCCTTTGAACAAGCACGTCTAGATCTTGAAAATCAAATTTTAAATGAAAAATTATTATAGAAATCTTAAATCTCACTAAATTATGGTTCATGATGTAACAACTAAGGTAGTAGTGTATGGCAAACAGCTGATCTACAAATGGTTTAACTCTGTTGGTTGTTTTATAAATGCGTCACATCGAGCTTTCTGGCATAGTTCTTGAAAGGAAATTTTTATCTGAACTGATTTTTTAAAATTCGACACTATATGTTCTGGTGTCAAAATATTTCTTTCCGTTGTGATTTGTGGCTTATTCCAACCTTCCCGGAATTTTTGGGTAGGTTAGTCCGAATTTCATTGGCTGAATGTTCAGCGGATTATCGGCGTTTTGTAGGAGAGGTCGAAAGTGAGGAAAAACTCTCCCTTACGTTTCGAGTACGCAGAGAAAAAAAACCGTCTTTGATGATGGTCTGTTGAGGTTCACGCTTTTGGTCACACAAACTACTTAATCTAATACTTACCCCTCCAGCCGGCAACGGACACGTATTGGTTCTTTTGTTAAATTGGGCCAATTTATCAGAATAGTTTACAGATTTCTCAGAATATTGCAACAAGATTTCTCGAATAATGAAAAATAAGTTGACAACAAGATACTCGAATAATGAAAAATTTTTGAAAATTTTCTGACAAGACGTAGCCAATAGATTATCGGCTACGACGACGTAGCTAAAAAAAAACAATATCGGCTAAGACGACGTAGCTAAAAAAAATATCGGCTACGACGACGTAGCTAACATTTGTTTTTGGTTACGTTAATGTCATTTTCAAAAATACTTTTTTCACCAAAAATACTTTTTGACACCCGACTTCGAGATCAAGAAAGAAATTAATTATCGCTGATTTTCGCGGAATGGGTACCAGATCTCTTTTGGTTTGGATATATCAACACATCATCATCCATCCAGCATTATTAATGTATCGAAGCGCGTAAGTATGTTTTGATAAAGTGGTCAGTGTTAGGTCAGTGTTTAGATGAACTAGTTTGGGTGAACGAAAAGCAACAAGATAGATTAAGTTAAGATGGATGTAACCTTATCCCTGGGGCGGAAGATGAGACTGTACAGAATAGTTATATGGATTCCCCCTTTTGTTTGTGTTTTTATCTCTTCATCTCTTGGAGACGACACATTATTTGGACTTTTCTTCTGAAACGAAATTTCCTGCGAAAATGTACTCAGTTTTCAAATGGTGGCATCATAAAGTCCAGGGTTAACGCCCATAAAGTGTCATAAAGTCCATGGACAATAATGTTCTCCTCTGGGGTATGTCCGAAGATGGCTACGCGGAGCAAATTTTTTCTACGTGGCCGGGATTGAAGATTTTCTCCTCTGAAGTACGACATGGACATTGTGACACTTTGAAAATGCCATAAGGTCCATAGATAGTATGACATAACGTCCAGGGACACAATGTCCATGCCACCTTTCAAATAGTATGTCCATTAATGGACATACACTTAAGATGCCTTTTGTGGCTCCTTATGATCTTTGAATAAATTTCCTCTCGATGTCTTCCATATATATATGTTCTGCATTGCAGGTAAGCTAGGTAAGCGCTAACAAGCTTGAGTGTCCTAGAACATTCTTCCCATTACTTTATCTCATATTTTGTGGCATTGAAATGTTTTGAAACATCTAAGTTTGCACGGGAGCTGTCCTTTGAAGCCAAGTCATTTTCTCGCTCATTTACTTCCTTCTCGCTCATTTGCACGGGAGCTGTCCTTTGAAGCCATGTCATTTTCTCGCTCATTTACTTCCACTCCGCTATGTCCTGGCAACCAAAAGCTTCTCAGTTCAACATGTATTGCGTAATTATTAGTCGGTCTTGTCACAGGCCAGAATGGCGCTTTCAGACATTTATGTATTCATCATCATTTTGGTATGCATTATTGACCAATTAATTGACTACTTTTACCGAGTCTGTCAACACACCCATGACGAAATTCCACTAAAAGACTGCGGTCTAGATCGAATTAGCTGGGTGATGATGATCCGTACATTTTATGCTCCAATATTTTTAGTCGTTGCATCTGCCACGAAACAAATATAAATCTTTTCTTTTTTCATAGATGGAAAATGAAACCATCAGTGATTATGGTCACACTTTCAACTGACGAGAGAGTGTACATAAGTTATGAGGATGTGAACAACTTACTGCTGCATATGTCAGGCAATCTCGAGTTGGTAAACCTGCTCTCACTGGGAAAAAATTCAAAAAGAAGGAAACTGATATGGGCAGAGCTCTTGAATGTAGTGAATAATACACCAACGTCATCATTTCGATGGACCACTGAAATGATGACGTTGGTGTATAAGAGATTACGAGATCTTTTGCGGCTCAGACCGGAACGTCTGGTGGATTTTCCGCTGGCGGATTTTATTTTAGACGGCATTCAAAGAAGAAAAGAAAATAACAACAAGGTTCCCCGAGCAGTCTGTTTTCCATGCCGGAACGACCTGGACCACAAACAACATCCTACCAAGGACAGCCAGCCCCAGAAGCAAATGGGGAACTGTGGTTCCAACAAAATCCACAACAAAAACAACCGGAACGACCTGGATCACAAACAACATCCGACCAAGGACAGCCACCCCCAGAAGCAAATGGGGAACTGTGGTTCCAACAAAATCCACAACAGCAACTCCTACCATTTGAAATTATAGGTGAAGAAATTGACCAATACACAACTACAACACACAACACTTTAAATTCAAACGAAAGCACACAGGACATAGACAAAGATTACATAGAATACACACAACCCATAGACAAAGATTACATAGAATACACACAACCCATAGACAAAGATTACATAGAATACACACAACCCATAGATGATAACATACAAGACACATTTTCCTATTACAGAGAACACAAACAAGACATACAACACACAGAAGCAAAGAGCTCACGTGAAGAAATACAATCGACAACGGCTGCTGTAGCAATTCTTGTCGTAGGCGACACTCCACACTCAGTTCGAAACTGTCCGGTAGTAGAAAGTCCGCAGAATGCGGATATCTTTGTTGAAATAATTAAAAAATTAAATAAAAAAATTGTGGACTTGAAGGAGGAAAAAGAAAATCTAACGGCACGAAATAATGCATTAATTTCAACATTGATGGAGAAAGAGAAAAGTGAAATGGCTGCAAAAGCAGAACCTACGAATTTTGATAGTGAATTCGTTCTTCGTCCTTATTCTCTAACGAGAAAGGAAGATTTGTCGACAAAAGAGTGGACTATTTTAAGACGTAGGAATTTGCAAATACAATGTATGGAAACGGAAACTTCATTCGATATTGCAAAGAAACGAATGAAAAGCAAGTACAAATTAATGGAGACAAAAATGCGAAATTCCTTTGAACAAGCACGTCTAGATCTTGAAAATCAAATTTTAAATGAAAAATTATTATAGAAATCTTAAATCTCACTAAATTATGGTTCATGATGTAACAACTAAGGTAGTAGTGTATGGCAAACAGCTGATCTACAAATGGTTTAACTCTGTTGGTTGTTTTATAAATGCGTCACATCGAGCTTTCTGGCATAGTTCTTGAAAGGAAATTTTTATCTGAACTGATTTTTTAAAATTCGACACTATATGTTCTGGTGTCAAAATATTTCTTTCCGTTGTGATTTGTGGCTTATTCCAACCTTCCCGGAATTTTTGGGTAGGTTAGTCCGAATTTCATTGGCTGAATGTTCAGCGGATTATCGGCGTTTTGTAGGAGAGGTCGAAAGTGAGGAAAAACTCTCCCTTACGTTTCGAGTACGCAGAGAAAAAAAACCGTCTTTGATGATGGTCTGTTGAGGTTCACGCTTTTGGTCACACAAACTACTTAATCTAATACTTACCCCTCCAGCCGGCAACGGACACGTATTGGTTCTTTTGTTAAATTGGGCCAATTTATCAGAATAGTTTACAGATTTCTCAGAATATTGCAACAAGATTTCTCGAATAATGAAAAATAAGTTGACAACAAGATACTCGAATAATGAAAAATTTTTGAAAATTTTCTGACAAGACGTAGCCAATAGATTATCGGCTACGACGACGTAGCTAAAAAAAAACAATATCGGCTAAGACGACGTAGCTAAAAAAAATATCGGCTACGACGACGTAGCTAACATTTGTTTTTGGTTACGTTAATGTCATTTTCAAAAATACTTTTTTCACCTGACACCCGACTTCGAGATCAAGAAAGAACTTAATTATCGCTGATTTTCGCGGAATGGGTACCAGATCTCTTTTGGTTTGGATATATCAACACATCATCATCCATCCAGCATTATTAATGTATCGAAGCGCGTAAGTATGTTTTGATAAAGTGGTCAGTGTTAGGTCAGTGTTTAGATGAACTAGTTTGGGTGAACGAAAAGCAACAAGATAGATTAAGTTAAGATGGATGTAGCCTTATCCCTGGGGCGGAAGATGAGACTGTACAGAATAGTTATATGGATTCCCCCTTTTGTTTGTGTTTTTATCTCTTCATCTCTTGGAGACGACACATTATTTGGACTTTTCTTCTGAAACGAAATTTCCTGCGAAAATGTACTCAGTTTTCAAATGGTGGCATCATAAAGTCCAGGGTTAACGTCCATAAAGTCCATGGACAATGCGACACATCATGGACAATAATGTTCTCCTCTGGGGTATGTCCGAAGATGGCTACGCGGAGCAAATTTTTTCTACGTGGCCGGGATTGAAGATTTTCTCCTCTGAAGTACGACATGGACATTGTGACACTTTGAAAATGCCATAAGGTCCATAGATAGTATGACATAACGTCCAGGGACACAATGTCCATGCCACCTTTCAAATAGTATGTCCATTAATGGACATACACTTAAGATGCCTTTTGTGGCTCCTTATGATCTTTGAATAAATTTCCTCTCGATGTCTTCCATATATATATGTTCTGCATTGCAGGTAAGCTAGGTAAGCGCTAACAAGCTTGAGTGTCCTAGAACATTCTTCCCATTACTTTATCTCATATTTTGTGGCATTGAAATGTTTTGAAACATCTAAGTTTGCACGGGAGCTGTCCTTTGAAGCCAAGTCATTTTCTCGCTCATTTACTTCCACTCCGCTATGTCCTGGCAACCAAAAGCTTCTCAGTTCAACATGTATTGCGTAATTATTAGTCGGTCTTGTCACAGGCCAGAATGGCGCTTTCAGACATTTATGTATTCATCATCATTTTGGTATGCATTATTGACCAATTAATTGACTACTTTTACCGAGTCTGTCAACACACCCATGACGAAATTCCACTAAAAGACTGCGGTCTAGATCGAATTAGCTGGGTGATGATGATCCGTACATTTTATGCTCCAATATTTTTAGTCGATGCATCTGCCACGAAACAAATATAAATCTTTTCTTTTTTCATAGATGGAAAATGAAACCATCAGTGATTATGGTCACACTTTCAACTGACGAGAGAGTGTACATAAGTTATGAGGATGTGAACAACTTACTGCTGCATATGTCAGGCAATCTCGAGTTGGTAAACCTGCTCTCACTGGGAACAAATTCAAAAAGAAGGAAACTGATATGGGCAGAGCTCTTGAATGTAGTGAATAATACACCAACGTCATCATTTCGATGGACCACTGAAATGATGACGTTGGTGTATAAGAGATTACGAGATCTTTTGCGGCTCAGACCGGAACGTCTGGTGGATTTTCCGCTGGCGGATTTTATTTTAGACGGCATTCAGAGAAGAAAAGAAAATAACATCAGCGGAATTCTAGAAACACAGCAACAACAACAAGGTTCCCCGAGCAGTCTGTTTTCCATGCCGGAACGACCTGGACCACAAACAACATCCTACCAAGGACAGCCAGCCCCAGAAGCAAATGGGGAACTGTGGTTCCAACAAAATCCACAACAAAAACAACCGGAACGACCTGGATCACAAACAACATCCGACCAAGGACAGCCACCCCCAGAAGCAAATGGGGAACTGTGGTTCCAACAAAATCCACAACAGCAACTCCTACCATTTGAAATTATAGGTGAAGAAATTGACCAATACACAACGACAACACACAACACTTTAAATTCAAACGAAAGCACACAGGACATAGACAAAGATTACACAGATTACATAGAATACACACAACCCATAGACAAAGATTACATAGAATACACACAACCCATAGACAAAGATTACATAGAATACACACAACCCATAGATGATAACATACAAGACACATTTTCCTATTACAGAGAACACAAACAAGACATACAACACACAGAAGCAAAGAGCTCACGTGAAGAAATACAATCGACAACGGCTGCTGTAGCAATTCTTGTCGTAGGCGACACTCCACACTCAGTTCGAAACTGTCCGGTAGTAGAAAGTCCGCAGAATGCGGATATCTTTGTTGAAATAACTAAAAAATTAAATAAAAAAATTGTGGACTTGAAGGAGGAAAAAGAAAATCTAACGGCACGAAATAATGCATTAATTTCAACATTGATGGAGAAAGAGAAAAGTGAAATGGCTGCAAAAGCAGAACCTACGAATTTTGATAGTGAATTCGTTCTTCGTCCTTATTCTCTAACGAGAAAGGAAGATTTGTCGACAAAAGAGTGGACTATTTTAAGACGTAGGAATTTGCAAATACAATGTATGGAAACGGAAACTTCATTCGAAATTGCAAAGAAACGAATGAAAAGCAAGTACAAATTAATGGAGACAAAAATGCGAAATTCCTTTGAACAAGCACGTCTAGATCTTGAAAATCAAATTTTAAATGAAAAATTATTATAGAAATCTTAAATCTCACTAAATTATGGTTCATGATGTAACAACTAAGGTAGTAGTGTATGGCAAACAGCTGATCTACAAATGGTTTAACTCTGTTGGTTGTTTTATAAATGCGTCACATCGAGCTTTCTGGCATAGTTCTTGAAAGGAAATTTTTATCTGAACTGATTTTTTAAAATTCGACACTATATGTTCTGGTGTCAAAATATTTCTTTGCGTCGAATTTCATACTCGTCGGTTGAAAAATATGGATTCCAGAGCGCTTAAATATTAAATCTGGGTTACATATATATATATATCTAAATCTGAATCCGTTGTGCCAGAGAACATTGATGCCGTGCGTGAACTGATAATGTAAGATCATCATGTGTTGAAGCGTTCAAAAACCATGTTTTGGAGGTGTCTCAATCGGAGTGGAAAAAGTGCTTCGACATTTGGTTTGAGCGCATCAAAAGTGTATAAATCATTCTGGAGAATACTTTGAAAAACAATAAAACCATTTTTGATGATAAATATTCGCATTTTCATTATTAGGCCAGAAATATATATAGCAGCCCTCGTAATCTTAGTACTATTTTTCACTTAAAGAGGTACAACTCAAAATAATACCACTAATTATATACGAACTTTTTTCAGGAATAGATAACTCAAAAAATTTTTTATTTTCTATAATCACCAAAAACAAAAAAAGAAAATAACGTTATCTTTTTTTCAGTGATATTTTCTTGCAATATTAACGGAAACCGTTTTGACCTCACAGACTTTTTTTAAATTTTGAGTTGCACCGATTTTTTTTCGTTTTGTACAGTGTTAACAGAAAATTTCCGTAGATTGCAAATGTGACACAAAAGCTTCAAGATACCTCCCGGAAACCACCTAGAGGTTCTTGAAAAATGTGTTTTGTGTCAATACATCTTGAGTCTCCTCAAATTAAAGGAAATTTTCCACAGATTACCAACAGGTCTGAAACAAGTTCTGGTTATGGGTCCACATATCGTCCAAATCTGTCTACGTGGACCAAAGTGTTTCCGAAGAGCTCATAGATTTTAGCGATGTTGGTTTTTGATGAAAGGTTATAGTCTCTTGCTATCGCTAAATAAAAAAATATTTTCGCCGAAATGGACCAAAATATAGACAATTTTCTTATTTACTTTAAAATATTTGAATTCAATGCTGCAGAATGAGTAGATCATTTCCTATTGACCTAAAACTAAATTTTTAATTAATTTTAATTCTCACGCAGTATTATTATCAATTACAAAACCAAACATCAACTCTAAGCACGTCTTTTAAGAAAAGAAAAATTTTCGAAAATCATCCTTGCGCGACCTGAAGGAAACTTTTAAGATTTTGTTTCTTTTGTTACAAGACAGATAGCGTTATGACACAACTTTTCTTTGCTATTCAAGAGTGATTAAAGTATTTTTTCGCGTTTCAATCCGGCCTATTGAACATTTTAGAAAGAGAAAGACAAAAAAGCCATCGTGAAAATTGGCTTTATTTTAGAGAACAATCTGTTCTAAAATACAAAAAATATAATGAGTATTTTTTTAAAACTAATTTTAATCAATTTTTTTGAAAAATTATAGAAAAAAAATATTTAATTGATTTTCTATTTTTAATTAAGAGCCCAAATAATTAGTAATATTTGCAAAAGGTCCCATATTGATAGCTTTTACCGATAAAAAGATTTAATTCTTTAATAAACCCAGTATTTCTCAAAATGCACTATTTAGAAAATTTGAAAATCGTCGTAGCAGGCCCTTTTGTTTCAAAATAAATTACATTTGTTGTTGGCAACTCTTAGTATTACCATTATACCAAGTTTCACTAAAAGCCGCGACATTCATGACCGATCAGACTTTACGATAAAACAATAAAAATATAATAATCGTTAAATTTTCCATGTTTTTATATAGAACACACACACATAAAATTATATATCTGTGGTCACAAGGCATAACAGCATATGTCTGTTTTTGAAACTTTTCAGGAGAGAAATTGTAAGTGTTTGAATCGATATAATAATCCATTTGTAATGTAGTGGCACAGTCAGATATGCTGCCTTATATATTTAACTAAACGAGGGATCATCACCAAAATGTGCCACAATATGTAATCGAAGATAGGGAACATTATTGCATTAATAACTCAGTTTGAGCATAACTCGAGTTATGCTGTAATGCCTTGTGACCACAGATATATTGTCGGCTTAATGCTATTTTGGTCCATACGCCATTTTTGTGTTCTTTGAGTGAGGAGTTGATAATATGTGTTTTAAGCATGCTCTTTCAGAATCTGCAATAATTTTTGCAGATTCCTATCTCGTCTAGTTTTTGAGATATTGATAGGGTAAATCTATTCAACTCTGAATAACGGGAAATAATTTTAATATTTTTGTTCTATGTCTCCATTTTTCTATCGCCCTATATTTTTGACTCACTATTTTACGTTTTTTTTTATAACTTTTAAATTTTTATAACTTGCTTATTTTTGAATGTAATGGCATAGAAATGCATGAAAATTATACAAACACTGTTGGGAAGCCTATGAAATAAAGTGTATAACTCTTCGATCATATAAAATTGCGTATGGCACAAAATAGCATTGAGCCGACGATATATACAGGGTTTTCCAACAAGAGGTGTTATTTTGAATCACCCGGTATTTCGGTAGCTGTCACTTTGAAGCTTTTATACTTTGACATTTGACAAGTAGAAACTACGCCTTTACTAAAAATGGAACGATACACGATCATCGAACGATACAAAACGATCAAAAAACAAAAAAACAAGTAAGAAAGTTTCAGTCGGGTAAACCGACTAAGGTATACCCTCACTTTGTGAGTAATGTAATATTGAATATTACTCGAATTATTCTGTCAATTTGTGTGGGAGGTACCAGAAGGGGTTTATCATATACACCTATTTTTCGCTGAACATTAGATACTTTAAATTCATTTCACTGTGCCGACTTATAAGCATTTATGTGCACTGGTATAAACGTTATGAGACATTAAATTGTGGTATGATTTAGGCATTTTGTGTGGGAGGTACAAAAAGGGGCGTGGCAATAACGCCCATTTTTCACAGGGCTATAGTCACCATAAAAACATTACACTGTACAAAATTTCAAGTATTTTTACACACTGGTTTTAATGTTATAAGCTGTTAACTTTTGGTGCAAAAAGGTACCTTTGTGTGGGAGGTACCAAAAGGGGCGTGGCAACAACACCCATTTTTCCCTGGACTTTAGGCAATATAAAAGCATAATACTGTACAAAATTGCAAGTATTTTTATACACTGTTATTAATGTTATAAACTGTTAACTTTTGGTGCAAAATGGTGCATTTGTGTGGGAGGTACCAAAAGGGACGTGGCGACTTCGCCCATTTTTCTCGAGTTGATAGCGACTAATAAGCTAATACTATGTGTGGAATTTCAAAACATTCGTATAAGTAGTATAGCAGTTATTAAAGAATCAATATTTCACAACATTTTAACCCTTTGTGGGGGAGGTACTAGAAGGAGTGGACCAATATGGCCCATCTTCGAACTTAGCCGGAGATAGAAAAAAATATTACCACATACCAAATTTGAGGTCAATCGGTTACTCCTTTCGAGAGTTATCGTGCGCACCAGCCAGCAGACACACAGACAGACAGACAGACAGACAGATAGACAGACAGACAGACAGACAGACGGACGGACATTGCTCATTCGACTTAAAATGACCCAAAACGGATTTCCTCCGAACATACTTGGGGTCTTAGGCCACTCCTTCGACGTGTTACACTTTTTTCCGTAGCAAATGATATATACCCTCGTCACACTAAAGTGAGGGTATAAAGATACGAACTATACAACATTATCTTGACTGATGAGGCCCATTTCCACCTCGGTGGCTACGTCAACAAAATTGTCGCATCTGGGGCTCGGAAAACCCAAGAGTTATTGTTGAGAAGCCTCTCCATCCTCAACATGTGACTGTTTGGTGCGGTTTATGGTCCGGCGGGTTCGTTGGACCTTATTTTTTCGAAAACGAGGTTGGATCAACAGTTACGGTGAATGGATTGCGCTATCGAGAGATGATTAATGATTTTGTATGGTCGGAGTTGGATGGTATTGATCTGGACAACGTTTACTTTCAACAAGACGGCGCTACGTGCCACACAAGCAACAAACCATTGCTCTGTTAGGGGAAAAGTTTTCGGACCGTGTTATCCCTCGAAGAGGTGATCGCTATTGGCCACCGAGATCTTGTGATTGCGACTTTTTCCTTTGGGGCCACGTGAAAGATAAGGTATACGCCAACAGCCCAGCGTCGATTCAAGACCTCACAGATAGAATTCGTGAGGCTATTTAGGACATAGGGCAGCCACTTTGCGATTTGGTTATGGAAAATTTCATGAAAAGGATATGGTGTTGTAAGCGTGGTCGTGGTGGCCATTTGGCTGATGTTGTTTTTTATTATTACGGCATACCTTCCTCCTTATTATGAAATAAACATCCGAGCATTTATCGCAAAAAATGATTTTTTTCTTTGAATACCAAAAACACCTCTTGTTGGAAAACCCTTTATATAGAAGATAGATAATCATATCATCTCTCAAAAAATCATAACTCCAAATTCGCTTATATGGGCGGGGCCACGCCCCATCAAGCAATAACTTATATGGCCTATGTCACCCGAAAATTTATAGAAAATTTCATCGAATTATAAAAAATAGCAAATTATGTCGAAATTGAATTTTATTGAAAATTCATTCAAAATTGACTAAATTGTTTAACGTTTGTAAACTTTTATTTTTATTTTAATTTTGTAATGAGATCCTCTTACAAACATATTGTGTGTAAATTTGAGATGAATCGGAGCAAAACTAACGAAGATACAGCTGTCTAATCAACCGCGCCTCATACGTGACTCAGTACAACAGAAAAATTTTTAAGCGTTTTTCACACAACCTACTTTTTTAAAGTCGATGTGCATCTGAACATCAAAACTACTGCACCGATCGTTTTGAAATTTTGGACCCTACATTCTGTACATAATTTACGAGGTAACGTTGGACAGTTTTTTCAAACAAGTTAATATTTTTTATTTTACAATAACAAATTAGCCGATTTTTGTTCCCAAAACTTGAAAAATAGAAATTTCAAAAAATCCTCCCAGCGTTAACTTGGGAAAACGATTATCTAACGAAATAATTTTGGTTTCTGATTTCAGATGATCCATCGCCGAGTTATGATGGACACCACAAATCAACTTTTTTCCGAGACTCTTCCGAATAATTGATGTCATTGTCATATTTTTTAATATTTATTCATGGAATTTTTACACAATATACTTCGAAAGTTATACTATAATATAACATTGGTTTTAATCAAAAGATTTCAACTGTTTTGTCACAAAACACGAATTAACGTTACCACCCTTAAGCTATTAAAGCAAATTAAATACCCTTTCGTTTGAAAAATAAAAATATAGTTTTTGACAAAAATTCAAAAAAAAAAAATAAAATTAAAATTGGCAAACAAATCACAAAAACAATATTTTCACATACATACATCCCGATTGTGCATCTATGCGCTATAAAATCCTAATTTCTCAATAGATACTTAAAAAATTTAACAAATAACAGTTTGTGGATCGCACTCCAATTCCAAGAAAAATAGCCGCAGTACATAAATACGTATACCGATTTTGAATCAATTAAAATTATTTGGACAGGTTAGTATCATTAGACAAACAACATTGATAAAACTTAACAACATTTCTTCTTATTCTGCTCTAATGGTGAATTCTTTTCTGCAAAAAAGTGCAACACTTGCATTGCCCTTTTTCCGAAAACAGCACTATTATATCGCTTTTTTGAAATTTTGAAATTTTAGCTGTGCTAAATTCGAGTAACTTAATTACCAAATTTCAAAAAAGTATCACAAAAGTGCCGTTTTCGGAAAAAGGGCAATGAACATGTTGCATTTTTTTTGCAGAAAAGAATTCGCCATAAGATAGTCGGTTCCGCCCGAATTTTGCACTTCATTACTGATTTTCAGGATGTAACTGTAAATTGCACTTAGATTAGGTTGAAGAGAGGAGACGTATCAATGTCTCATGTTGATGGACATACACATAAACCACTGTTTCGGCCTGCTGTGCGCTACTTATTTATGATCTTTTTAACACCTCATGGTTACAGAAAATCGCTACTAGACACGAAAATTTTCAGTATCTTCCAGTCATATCATCTGAGATGAGTCAAGCCTGGTAGTGTGTGGACCAAAAATATCGGAATTTTAGGTGTGACTTAAATGCTCTATACACAAATAACTATTTCACAGAATCCTAAATATTGTTGTATTCCTCAGGAATAGCAAAAACTTGGTAAGTACGAGGGTTGCTATTTATATTTCGGTCCTGGCAATGCTGGTGTTGCCAGATGGAAACTAGAACGTCCATTGAAAGTATGACATTTTTTAGCATAACTTCACTCAGACCGTGTTGCCAGATGAAAACTGGAACGTCCATTGGAAAGTATGACATTTTTTAGCATAACTTCACTCAGACCGTTTTGTCATTTGAGCGCGAATTGGTTTGGTTACAGTGTGTTGCAAATTCACCTCCAAAACATGGTTTTTGAACGCTTCAACAGCTGCTTCAGGCGTCGAAAAACGTTGACCTAGCTGTTTTTTCTTGATGTGCGTGAATAAGAAGAAGTCATTGAGTGTCAAATCAGGGCGGATGACCCATCAATTCGACGTTTTGGCCGGTCAAAAAGCGCTGGTTTGAGCCGATGTGTGAGAGCTCGCATTGTCATGGTACACAATGATTCGTCTTCTCTTGTTCGTTTCTCGAATTTCTCCGAAGACTTCAGGCAAACAAATTGTGGTGTACCAATCAGAATTGACCGTCCTACGTTGCTCAAGCGGAACAGTCGCCACATGACCAGTTTTGCCGAAGAAACAGGCGACCATTTGCTTCGAACAACTTTCGTTGGATTTGGCTCGTATAGATCCAAGATTCGTCACCTGTGACGATCTTATAAACGTGTTTTGAAGCACCGCGGTCGTATTTTTTCAAAATTTCTTTGCACCAATCGACACGAGCCTTTTTTTGAGCGATTGTCAAATTGTGCGGGATCCAACGAGAACAAACCTTTTTTACTGCCAGGTGTTCATGCAATATCGAATGTATGCTGGTGGAAGAAATGCTCAAGGATGCCTCTATCTCACGGTATGTCACATGACGATCTTGCATTATCAGTTCACGCACGGCATCAATGTTCTCTGGCACAACGGCCGTTTTTGGACGACCTTCACGACTTTCGTCTTTGAGCGAGCGTCGGCCACGATTGAATTCATTAAACCAGTTTTTCACAGTGCTATAGGATGGTGCTTCATCGCCATACAAAGTTTTAAGTTCATCGATGCACTCTTGTCGTGATAATCCACGTCGAAAGTGGTGAAAAATGAGTTAATTCCAATGATGTCAAATTTTTCCGAAGCAAAAGCGTAATGAAAAATTTTGAAAGCGTAAAAAGGCACTAAACTACAATATTGCTTTTGTCTGGGGAGACGACAGACAAAAGCAATATCCGCCCCTTCAGAGCAGAATAAAAAGAAATATGTTTTGTCAATTGTATCAAAGTTTATTTCATAATGAGAATATTGCGCTTAGATTTAAAATCAAGATATAGAAATATGCAGGGGACATACCTAAATCTGTACCTATCTTCGCCAAATTTTTCAACGTTAGTTGAAAAATTAAAGGGTCTACATTCGAAATTGGGAAATATACGTTGTGGAGTCTATTTCTAAATCTGAAACAATTTTCTTCAAATTTGAAGTGTCCATTTCTGGTTGGAGGAACCGTTATATACTAAATTGTATGTACTTATAGATCTGATGAGAAACGGGTACACCCAGGAAAATAATTGGTTGGAATTCGATTGTAACAATAAAAAAAGCAACAAACAGTATACTGGCTAAACTGTCTGTCGGTTGTATTTATAAATAAATGGTTGAAACAACAATAATAACATGGACACGATCAAATGAAAATGCTTGCAACTAAATCGATGGTTGTATCAATCGAATTAAGATTGTTTTTTTTCATTGACACTCGGTTAGTTGTGGTAACCAATTTTAAATTTTCATTATAGTACCATATGATCGATTTTTGGTTGTGACAACCAATGTTTTTTTCTTGACAACAGAAATTGTGTCAATAGACCAAAGATTATTATTGCAACGAATAATTGGTTACTACAGCAGAAAAAATATTAATAAATAATCGTTTTTTGGTTATCCCAATCATTTCAATCAATTAAATGTATTTTGGGAAATACAACCGAATGATTGGTTGCTGTTCTTTTGCTGATACATGACAAACAAAAAATAAAATTACTCGACATAAATAAATCTTCAACATTTTGTTCAAGAACGGTATAGGTAATCAAAAATAATCTCGTGTGGATAAAAATGTGTGGAATGCAGAATATGTGTGCAAAATGTTTTACGTAAAAGCAACAATCATGAAATTGAAAGCACAGGGTTAAGTGATATTTGCATACAAGTTTTGTGTTATTTCCACATCTCATAACAGTGATGCATTTGTAATATGGGATTTTTAATTTTGTTATGAATTATTTTGTTTTTTGTTCAATAAATAAAATAAAAATTAATGAAAACTTTGTTTAATTAATTGTCGGTAGTATAAGAATGACAAATTGTCAGAACAACCATTTTTTTTGAAACAGTTGGTTGTGGCAACTACAACATAATTTCTTTATGTTACCAGATTTGTTCTGTCAAATGTACGAAAAGCGTCAAAAGCACTAACGAAAAATGTGAACTTAAGGGGGTTCACATACTTCAACATGCAGTTTTGGGACGTGTTATTGAGAAAAACATGCCGATTGAGACGGTTTCAATTGACATTTCTATAAGGGGAAAGCAACTCGTTTTGGCTCGAAAACATCTCAATGAGCCAAAACGGGTTGGTGTGAACACCTTATAACTGACAACTTTTCGCGTATTGAGTGGTCTGAAAAGCACTAAATCTGGTGCGAAAAGCACTAAGTTGGCATCCCTGGTTAATTCCATTTTTTTTGAAGTCATTGTAAGTCCAGATTTACACTACGCAAGTTTTTTCAGCAGCTTATCATCAAATTCTCTTTTGAACTTGCACGAAGAACTTAAAACGTTCAGGGAGAGTTTTTCCCTCCCTCTTGCCGACTGCCCCTCTCTCCTACAAAACGCCGATAATCTGCTGAACATTCAGCCAGTGTAAATCCGGACTAAACAACACAAATGATGGTCGTACCGCAGACTCTTAATTATACAGATGTTCCCAAAGAAAATAAAGTTATAAAGAACCTAGCAAAAACTCTCATTACCAGGTAAACTGGCGGGTAAGTGAAATTCAAAAGAAATAATGACTTACCATTTAGCCACCCTTCAGATTATTTTTACATGGGCATGATATTGGAGGAAAGTACTTCCATGCAAGCATACGAAGAGTTAATAAATAACCAATGGAAATGTCAGATGGCGCCAGGCATCTACATTTACTGATACTGACATAAATACATACATAAGTACCTTTTTGTATGTTAATTTAAGTCGGATATTGTAAAATATGCGACAACACCAATTTTTAAAAAAGAAAGGTTTATTTTATTTAGAAATTTAGTAACATTCTGAGTATTTCATATATATCGTCATCAGAAACGGGGAAGGGCCTATCATCATATTAGAAAATTTTACAGGAGAGGTAAAAAACTAAATAAAATGAAAAATCTTGCCGTTAGAAAAACGGGGTTTTCAATATAATACCTAAACATAATTGTGAAAATGACGTGAAATAGGAATTTTTAACTATGAAAAAAGAAATAATCTGTTGTTAGGCCCTTTTGATATTCGTTAATAAATTCGCAATTTTTGATAGTCGGTCGCTAAAAATTTTCAGGATGTGTACGCAGTGTACCGAAATCCATTAAAAACTGATTTTCCATCTTTCTTGTTACGCCCGTTTTCGTTTCTGATGACGATATACGCTTATGAAAATCATTATTAGTAAGGTGTTATTCAATCCCTTATTAAAATGACAATAACAACTTCTAAAGGGTGGTTAAATTGTAAGGGCCGATGTTGAATGTGAACACCTAAACGTCAAGTTTTTTTCTGCATTTCATTTGACATTTCTCAATTTCAGACTAACTCAATTTGAACCATGGAAAGACACACAATCGCAAATTTCAGCAAACCGGGTCTGTAGGAGATGAACCATGGAAAGATACACAATCGAGCAACGCGTTAAAGTTTTTTAAGCCTTTTACGAAAATGGGCGTTCATTGCATTTCGTGCACTTCGTGATATTTTTTTGATCAGCCATGGTTCATCTCCTACAGACCCGGTTTGCTGAAATTTGCGCACAATTCTCCCGATTGTGGACACATTTGGTCGATTATGCTGATCAAAAAAACATCACGAAGTGCACGAAATGCATTTTGATTTGAACGCCCATTTTCGTAAAAGGCTTACAATACTTTAACGCGTTGCTCGATTGTGTGTCTTTCCATGGTTCAAATTGAGTTAGTCTGAAATTGAGAAATGTCAAATGAAATGCAGAAATGTGTCCACAATCGGGAGAATTGTGCCCAAATTTCAGCAAACCTGGTCTGTAGGAGATGTGAAAACACCTGTGCATGCTCGCCCAGTTCGTTTGGTGCGGCTTATGGGCACAATACTTCTTCAAAATGAGGCCGGGCAGGCAGTTATTGTGAATGGTGTTCGCTATCGTGAGATGATAACGAACTTTTTATGGCCCGAATTGGAAGATATGTATGTGGACAATATGTGGTTTCAACAGGAAACAATGGCTCTTTTGCGCAACAAATTCAACGGGCGTGTTATCTCACGTCGTGGCGATGTCAATTGGCCGCCAACATCATGTGATTTGACACCGTTGGACTTCTTTCTTTGGGGTTTTTTGAAAGAAAAGTTGTACGTCGGCACAATAACGGCATAGAACCTCAAATTTGGACCATCGGATGGAGGCGTGTCGCCGAGGTCGCGGCGCCCTTTTGGCCGATATTTGGTTCCATACATAATTGAACCATACCAATATTATCATAATAAAAAGAAATGACAATAATTTCCTAAATAATTTGTGTTTTATTCAAAATCAACATCGGCCCATAACATTTAACCACCCTTTAATATGAGGGGTATTCGTCAGCGTAGGGTTAAGTATACATTTGTTAACTCTTTGTATGAAAGTGCTTCACACTACTTTCTAAACGTTAAGTCGTTATTTCTTTTGAGTTTGGCTTACCAGCCAGGATACCTGGTAATGGGAGTTTTTGCTGGGTAGCTTGAAGATATTGAAATGTAGGACAATTTAGTATGACCAACTGAAAAAATATATTTTGAGATGTAATTCTCTTTCACTAAATGTGCGATATATATTCTATACCTCTTAACCAAATCGTATGTAATATGATAAGTGGTAATTGTGTCATCGTCAAAATCCAACCGTTCTGCCACAAAATACCAAATTCCATATTATATTTATCTGAAAGTGAGGGTATATATCAGCGAATAAACCGACTGAGATTTTTTTACATCTTACTTCTCCCACCAGATTTAAGCTGTTCAAAATATGAAACACTATCTATGTACATATGTGAAGGAGAAGTGAGTGAGTAACCAACCCAGAAAAAATCACTCAAAAACAGATTCCATAACAATTTCTTCCTTTTATATCTCATTTGCAGTACCGTTATATGCGGTTATAACAGAGTATTTACATACATATGACGGCGACATTCTCTATTTACCAAATACCAACTTAGCAGAACAACTTGACATGGAAAACAAGACTTCTTTGGAGTTCAGTGTACCGCTTAGTTTTGTCCTGTAAAGTGCAATATGTCTGTGATTTGTGATTCGTCTGAATTGTGATTTTAACTGAAATAACATTTGTACAGTTTTATTATATTGATCTATAATAAAATTTGTTCAGAATCATAAAAGTTGATCACATACAAAAAAATGGTTTCGTCCTTTTGTGTTTGTGTTCGTTTTTGTGATTGTCCTCTATCAACGGTTTGTGGAAAAGTATCAAAATTATTATATAAGAGAAAATGTAAACGATATCGAAATTATATTATATGATGTGATTCGATATACATATATAGAAATATAATGCATACGGGAGATCAAGTACAAAAAACAAATCAGAGTAATGAGATTCTTATAGAATTGCGTTCAGCCGAGGAGGTCCAACAAGATTTGGCTCTTACTTGTACTTTACGCTCGGAAATTGTTTGGGATGTGTGAGTATTCTTTTTTCTTTACTCCGACATATAGATTATTTAATTTGCCTTTTACCTTTTGCTTTGACTTGCACACAACAGATTGGGTCCCGATCAGTCAGATCTATTGTATAAGAAATTGGAGTATATGTTTCCGGACGATAGAAAGATTTATACATCCAAACAAGATATAAGGAGAGCACGAAGGCACAATGCCAACGTCAACGAAATCAGGGTTAAATTGTTTAAAAATATTTGGCAACAAAGTAAGTAGCGAAATTTAGTATTGGCTTATCTCATAATCGTAATTGAGGCAACCCTGAGTTTGTTCTCTTTTCATACCACGTTTTGAAAAAAAAGATTAGTCCTCATTTTACCCTGATGTGTCCTGGTTCACTCATCGACCTTTAATCACAAATCCCGTTATCATTCAAAGACCTTTAATCCGGTCATTGACCTCTAATTTTATTTTAATTTAATTTTTTTAATTTCACTAAAAATGGGATTTTTTGCAATATCTTGTAGGATATCGTTGAAACCACCGATGGAATGAAGAAAAAAAAAACGCTAAAATATGTTTTCGATTCATTTTATTTTCTTAAAAAGATTGCAGAAAAAGCTATGGTAACACTTTGGGCAACATTTTTTAAATTCAATAGGCAATTAGTTATTTTTTTCCCTTTATTTATTCCAATTAATTATACGGATAGGAAAAAAGAATCGTTTGACCAAAATGTAAATATTCATGTTCATATTCAATAACTTGAAATTTTAATAAGTTTACTTAGAACTCTTTTTTATATATTTTTAGGAAAATATACAAATGGCGTTCTATTACATTCTATTATATACATAATAGTAACATCAGATAAGGATGTTGAGAATGCAAAAGTTTCACATAATTACACCATACACCCTATATTTCGTACGAGACGTTGTTTAAGTAAGTAAATCAGGTGTGATGCAAAGCGAATCCATTATCATAAATGTCGTGTTTTCACTCGTATATAGTTTAGAAATACCATTCTATTAGAGATGACAAATGGGATTGGTTTTTAAAAATCCCGGGATTTGGGATTTTAAATTGCAATTCCGGGATTTTTCGGGATCCCGAAATTGTTTGATATCCCGGGAGTTTCGGGATTTTCGGGATCCCGAAATTGTTCGATATCCCGATTTTTTCGTGGTTTTTCATTCTTAATAATATGATATTTCGAAATGGAATACAAACATTTTAGTTCAGTTTTAATTAATTTAAATAAGGATAAAAACAGCTAAAGCATACATTAACATTTGATAAAAAATACTAACTTTTATTAAAATATTTCACAATATATTAGCTATGAAATAATTTTGGTCCAATTTCAGTTCGTTCTGAATTTTTATTGATGTTATAATTTTCTATCATTAAAGCAGGAAAAATATTTTTTTCAACTTGAGAAATCAGTTGAGATATGTCGATCCATATAAGAATTTATATTAGAATTTTTTCATAAATTTGAAAGAATAAAATACAATGTTCTTCGTTTTGTGCGACACAAACTCTATTTGTGTTCTTGTTTTAAGTTTGCTTATTTATAATTAAATTTATGATATATTTTGTAATTCTTCTCCAAATATCTAATTTGTTCACCGGATTATGTCAATGTTTTTTGATGTTAACAATTTGATTCATTAGTTTACATTTTCGAAAGAGATTATCTATATTTCACTTAAAATTTTATGCGAGACAGCTTCATATATTAGTATTAAAATATCCCGGGATTCGGGATTTTTCGGGATCGGGATTTTCGGTATCGGGATTTCCCGTTTGACATCCTTCTATTAATAAGTAATCTAAAATTTCCCACTTGTAAAATTAAAGTCCAATTTCGATTTCTACCAAATTATTTTTTAAAGATTCGATGAAAAAAATGTGAAATTAAATTTCATCAGAAAATTATATAAAAACAAGATTATTGAAATCGCTTTTCATTACATATGCATACATACATATATTATTTTTAAAACTAATTGTTCTATTTATATTCCCTTTCTTTAAGATTCAAACAACAGTTCGGGCTGTTGTATGATATTTATTGATGAACAGTCTCGTATTTACCAAAATTGGGATGATTTTGTGAAAAACAATGAATTACCCATTGGTACAATGGTGGCACCGGCCAATGGATGTTATACACTAAACAACAAAAACAAGGTTGGTTAACTGATTTTATTTTATGTGGCTTCATTTTCAATAATCAAATTTAAACAAAATTTAAAAAAATTCAACTTTTTCGAAATTTTATATAAAAGTGCAATTTTCAACGTTTTTTTTTAGAAAAATTACATTTTACAATTTGTCAAAATTTTCTATTGCAATTTTGATGTAATTTGCCAGAAATTACTAATTTATGCAAGATTTTCTTTTCATTAATCGGGTCATCGGCCTTTAATCCTCTAAGTGCAACTTAATTCGACTATGAGCGGATTAAAGGCCACTGACCTTTAATGGTCGACGACCGGATTAAATGCCAATGACTAGATTGATTCCTATGACCAAATTAAAAGTAGATGAGCGGATTAAAGAACACTGAACGGATTAATGCAATTGCAAAATTTTTCTAAACATTTCAATTTTTGAAGAAATTTCCTACACATTTTTTTTAGAAAAATGCAATTTGATCCAAATTTTTTAAAGATACCAATATCATTTTCGAAATAATTTTCTAAAAAAAATATTTTTAAGATTTAAGAAACAGTCTTCTCTATAACACTGCCCTGGTGACGTTACATTAAAAATTTTATTAAGTTCGATTTTTTGCTTTTATACACAGTACACTAAAAACCTAGCTGTTTCGCCTTAAAATGTTTTCCAAAAGGATTCATTTTTCTCAAATAATTAGTTCACAAAGCATTGTAAATCCATCATGAAACAGCGCTTTAAAGACATTTTAAGCAAGCGTTGTGAAAGTGTCCCAAAACAGTGCTTTCACAAGGCTTTTTTCGTGGTACCATCATAAATTTCTGGCTGGGTGGTCGACACGATTTTTGGGTCTGATTTCTAAGTGTTAAATTTTGGTTTATTTTTTGTTACTAATAAAGAAAGAAGAGATTTTTTTGTCAAAGTTTGTTTTTGTAGAAACTAGAGCAATTTTTCGAATTTCAAGGGAAATGACTAGTTTCCTCGCTATAACTTTTTAAATTATGCATTGATTTTCATCCGGAATTGTCTTATTTTATTCGTTCAGATAACGATAAAATCCTAAAAATATGGCAATTGTGCGCTTCTAGATGTTTTTTCGAGGCTTTTATTTAAAAATTATTAAAATTTTCTTCAAAAATAAGATTTTTTTTTGCAATATTTTGTAAGATATCGTGAACCGCTGAAGGGATGGAAAATCTTTTAGTGAAAATAGTAATAAGAATAATCAAACCTGTTACCTATACATTCTTGAAACCAGCAATAACACTTATAAGATATAATCTTGTTGTACCTTTCATAACAAATAAATAAATCTAAATCTATTGTAGTAAGTTGAAGGCTACTTAGTTTAGAATTTTGAAAAGCTTTCCTGAACCAATTCGGATAAATGGTTCTCTAGTTATTCCATAATATGTGGTTCAACCTCTCTTTTTCCTTAGCCTAAAGGGTTGTTTCTTTAAATTCTCGCGATAAACTGTGATATGGAAAAAATTACGAAGTTGAACCACATATATTGGCATAACTCGAGAACCATTTATCCGATTTGGTTGAGGAAAGTTTTAAAGAATTCAAAATTAAATAGCCTTCAACTTCCTATAGCATCATTTTCCATTTGTTCAGCGGTTTCGACGATATCTTAAAAAAAATATTGCAAAAAATACGATATTTTGAGAAAATTTTAATATTTTATAAATAAATGTCCAATAAAACAATCTAAAATGCGCAAATTCTTTTTATGATTTTATCGTAGTCTGATCGGTCATGAATTAAAAAAGCCCATTCTGAAGAAAATCGATGCATAATTTAAAAATAAATTCTGACTGAATAGTTGTAGCTAATTTAGTAAGGTTTTAACTTAAAAACTTTCTTATCGATGTAAAATTTACAAAAACAAACTGGAAAAGCTAAGTTTGGATATTTTGGTGGTTTTTTGATGCTTAGAATCAGAATCTATGCATTAAAATAGAAACCCAAGAAAAAATTTTGTTTTTTGTCGAACGGTGTAATCTGTAATCAAAAATAATAAATAATAAGATATGTCATCCCGGAGCGAGTAAGTTGTCTGGTACGAACGAATAGAAATTTCAACGAGTATAGTTCAAAGAGTGAGGGTTTCCGCGGATTTCGGACCGATTTTCCCGAATTTTTTGTAACTGTCACAATTAAAAAATTAATATTAATTGATTAGTGCAAAACAAGTTCTATGTTCGCGGAAAAGTGTTTTTCGCGTGTGACATTTCATTCCTATTCGTTCGTAACTGATAGATTTTGACGTTTCGTCCGGACGGCACATCTGTCTAATTTAAGGTCTGTGTCTGTAATCGATTTGTCCGATTCTTACAAAATATTGCAGAACCAAAAATTAGATTACCAATTTTTTCAAAACAATTTATTAATTCGTTTAATCGCTTAAAAAATATCTAATAATTTTATAGAGAAAAATGTGTCTTTTCATCAAAATATTTAGTATTTTCTACAGAAATACAATCCACAGACCTTAAATTAGACAGATGTGCCGTCCGGACGAAACGTCAAAATCTATCAGTTACGAACGAATAGGAATGAAATGTCACACACGAAAAAACACTTTTCCGCGAACATAGTTAGAACTTGTTTTGCACTAATCAATTAATATTAATTTTTTAATTGTGACAGTTACAAAAAATTCGGGAAAATCGGTCCGAAATCCGCGGAAAACCTCACTCTTTGAACTATACTCGTTGAAATTTCTATTCGTTCGTACCTGACAACTTACTCACTCCGGGATGACATATCTTATTATCTATTATTTTTAATACAATCATAAAAAATCGCAAAGAAAAAAAAACGGTCGTACGTGGTAGTTTTAATAATTTGAGCTATGTATGTCAGTCCATTTGTCTGATTGGTGTGTACGGAAACTATCGAAAGGAGTAACCGATTAACTTGAAATTTAGGTTAGGGTGGCAGCCGGAGTTGCCAGTATCGGTACCGGCCAGATCTGTTAGCCTTCCTAGAAAGGACGACCACAGTATATCCAGACTTCCTTTACTCAATGCGAGGCAGTAACAAAGCAGGTGCTCAATGATTCTATTTCTTCCTCATCTCTACAGCTTCTGCAGTAGGCATTGGACTCAATACCCAACCTTCTGGCGTGTTTACGTGTGTTCGCAGATCAGGCATTGTCCTGTCAGAACAGACACTAGGGACCTAAACTGGTCTATGTGAGCTGACAAAAAAAACGGCTGCCACCCTAACCTAACCTGGACAGTATTTTCCTCTCTTGTGCGGGAGATGCTTTGTCCATAGGTCGTATTTTGGCCAGATTTGTTTAGCTACTCTTCAGGTGTCAATTTCTGTCCATCTCTCATTGCTGACTGTTTCTTGCATAAGCCAAAGCTTGAATGTGGACAGTGGCGCACCAACATATATGCAAATTTTGATAATTTGTAATGTCGTCCTTTTTCTAGCAAGTTCACCTGCCTTGCGGATTCCCCGGGATATCCTTAGCCCCGGTACCTAAATGAGGTATATGTTAAACTGCGCAGCCATCTCGTTAATAATTCTGCGGCAGTCATATTTAGGGAGGTAGACTGCAGAGATCTAATGGCAGCCTGACTGTCCGCGTAAATGACAACGCAAGTGTTGGTTATTATGTTGTGACTCAGCCGCTTGGCGACTTCCCATATTTCCATTATTTCGGCTTGAAAGGCACTGAAGGTAACCCATTCATCTCTGTCTGGTATCATAGTGATGTAGTTCCCCTCGAAGGTGTACACCGTTGGTATATAGTTTATTCGGTCGGTTACCATAGCTCTACAATTTGATATTCTCGTGCCGCACTGGTTGTAACTTCTCTCGCCACAATATTATTTATTTATTTATTTATTGAATCCATTCCAGTAATACAAAGCCAATATTAATCAGCAGTATATGGAGTAGGGCTTGTAGAGAATCAGTCTCTGTAGTTATGCACAGGCAGGCAATTCTCTGAACTTTTTATATAAGGTTGGTGATGGTTTTTTTTGTCAGTTGCCGTCCACCATTCCACAATGCCATATAACAGTGTTGGGCGAACTACTGCTATATATGTATATCTAATAGACGATTTTAGGAGAGAGCCCCCACCGCGATACAATAGCATTCCTGCACGTTAAGTCTGGATAACAGTTTCCTATCTAGAATTATTCCTAGAAATTTTACAGTTTCAGAAAAGACTAGATCTGTTCAATTTATCAGAGGAGGAGGGTCCACATGTGGGACATTATTCAGCCTAGTAAAGAGAACCAATTCTGTCTTTTTTGGGTTAACGCCCAAACCACTGCTTGTGAGCCATCTAGCCAACTTGTTCAGAGCCTCCTTTAGGACGTTGTAAAAATGTTCCACTCGCTGCGATTGCCACGTCGTCCGCATATGCCACGACCTTTGCAGCCACAACGATCTAGATCTAGCAGAATTTCATTCACCGAGACAGTACTCCTCCTTGTGGAGTCCTTCTGTATAGAAACATTGTTCCACTCGCTGCGATTGCCACGTCGTCCGCATATGCCACGACCTTGCAGCCACAACGATCTAGATCTAGCAGAATTTCATTCACCGAGACAGTACTCCTCCTTGTGGAGTCCTTCTGTATAGAAACATTGTTAGAGTTGTGGACCCAAGACTTGCTGTTGTGCGTTTTCTATTGAGCAAGCTTTGAATTAGTCTAATCAAGGTAGAGTTCACCTTTAGATGTGACAGCGCGCAATTATCGCATCTGAGTGAAAGTTGTTAAAAGCCCCTTCTATGCCAAGATATGCCACCATGGTAAATTCTTTGAAATGTAAAGACGATTCGATAGTGCTCACAAGTTCGTGGGCTGATTCTGTAGACTTTCCCTTATTGTAAGCAAGTTTGTTCCCCGGCAGGAGTCTTGTATCCAGGTTTTCCCTAATGAAATAATCTAAGTCTTTCCAGACCCTTCAATATGAAGGAGGATAGGCTAATTGGTCTGAAGTCTTTTGGCCTAGTGCGCGATATCTTTCCCGCTTTGGGTATGAATACCACTTTGCTATCCCACTATCGATTCAAGATGTATGAACGCCTGATACAACCGGCACACATTTTCTCCAGCCAGAGGATAATGTACTTTAACATTTTCTGCATATCTGCTGGAGTGATGCCGTCTGGCCCAGTTGATGTTAAGGGCTCAAAGTTGTTAATAGCTTAGCTTATTCTGGATCTCTCAGTCAACAAGCTAGCGATGCTCGCACTCTTGTTGGCCCTGCTGATCCTCGTGTTCTGTTGGTATTTCCCCGGGAAATGTGTGTCGAGCATCACATTTAATGACTGCTTGCTGTTTTTTGTCCAGCTATTTGACTCATTCTGCAAATAACCCACTGTACAGAGCGCAGTGGTTAATATCTTAGGCAGCCTTGCGGCATCCGAGACCTTTTCCACTTCTCCACTGAAGGTGTGCCAAGAACGCCTTTGAGCTTTTCTAAGCTACTTCTTATAGATCTTGAATTGCTCTTTATAGGCATCCCAATCATTAGCGACCCCAGTAGATTTCGCCCTGTTAAATAACTTGTTGCAGAAGTCCACCATTGTGGTTTAGTTTTACCCCTGTACCTTGAATTTGGACGGGTTTCTTAAAGGGAGCTATTGAATGAAGCTCGGATGTGATCGACTAATTTATCTAGGCCGATTCTGCCATTCGGTTCGTACAGAAGGTACAAATACTGTCGATTACCACTGACTGCAAACCATACACCAATGAGCAGGAGGTCGCATTATATCCCGGTGTTAGGTGAGTTTGTTTTGGAGTGATAATATACATTATTCCCCAATAACTTATAACACCTATTCAAATAATTGTAATTTCACACATAAATAGTATATCTGTCGCTATCACCTTGAGAATAATGGGCGAAGTTTGCACGACCATTTTGGTACATCATTTTATAAAAAAGTTTCTGACATTTTCTTACTAGTTTTTAATGGCAGACAGGTCATGACGAAATTAATGTTTTAATTAATTCAATCAAATTTTTAATTGATGATATAAAAATGTTATATAATTTTTAATTGCGATTTTTTTATATAATTCATAAAATTCCAGGTGCAATTGGAGTTGTTATTAACTCCGGCTTATAACAGAAAATCGTTAGCTAAAATGGATTCTTTGGTCTCTGCCGCTTCTGCGGTTGGACAGGCCACCACGTTAGTACATCCGGCATTTTCCCTCTTGACCATTGGAGCAAAAACCTATGAGACTATAAGAGATTATCAAAATATGTCCGATAAAGTACAGCATGGGACTGCAACAAAAATGTCAGCCAATTTGAATTTGAGTGGGAATGTTATATGTTTGACATCGTCGATTGCTACCTTTGGTGCTTATATGGCTGTGCCAAATGGTGGAGCACTTTCATTTGTAAGTTTGGAAGCAGCAAATAATAGTCTATTGTCTAGTTGTTTAAAAATGTAATCGATTGTATTGTATTGTCTCTTACAACAGACAGCTGGCATGTCAATTCAAGCGATTAACAGTGCAGCAGCTGTAATAAATTGTACGAAATTGATATTAACAACATATGACATCTTCACCGTAAGTAAAAGAGTAAAACTCAAGTGATGTATGTGGTTGATAGGTTAGTGATAATCTTTATATCTGTTGCAATCTTTAGAGATACTTTGCGGATGAAGAAGAACTCGATTTTAGCGATCTTATGGCATTTGGTTCTTCATTGTTGCTGTTAACCAACTCCATTAATAATATGGTTATAATATCACAAATGGGAAAAGTCGGTGGCAATACATTGCGGTGTCTGTTGCAAACTAAAATTAAGTAAGTGTTATCTTGTTTCGAATAATTACATATTTAAAATGATATACTACTACACCATTTTCAATTGTAATTCGAAAAAAATCAATCGAAATTTGAAAAACATCAATTGAAATTCGAATATTCCATTTAAAATTCGAAAAAGGTCAGTTGAAATTCGAATATTCCATTTGAAATTCGAAAAAGGTCAGTTAAAATTCGAAAAACGTCAATTGAATTTCGAAAAACATCAATTGAAATTCGAAACACATCACTTGATATACTACTACACCATTTTCAATTGTAATTCGAAAAAAATCAATCGAAATTTGAAAAACATCAATTGAAATTCGAATATTCCATTTAAAATTCGAAAAAGGTCAGTTGAAATTCGAATATTCCATTTGAAATTCGAAAAAGGTCAGTTGAAATTCGAAAAACGTCAATTGAATTTCGAAAAACATCAATTGAAATTCGAAACACATCACTTGATATTCGAAATACATCAATTAAAATCCGAAACACATCAATTGAAATTCGAAAAACATTAATTGAAATTCGAAACACATCATTTAAAATTCGAAAAGCATCAATTGAAATTCGAGTTTTTCCATTTGAAATTCGAATAACATCAATTGAAATTCGAAACTCATGATTTGAAATTCGAAAATGTAAACAATATCAACGCTGTATATTAGTTGATGAAATTTGTCTTTTATCCTTTGTCCTTTAATATTAAAATATTATAAATATGTATATGTTTTGTTTCAACTAATTTTGAATATATATTCGGAAAAGATAAGATCATCTATATGTTTTCTGTCAAATTATATGTTAAGATTTAGTCAGCAAAAAATATTTAAATAAATTCTACCCAATCCAATGTACAGATTTGTTTACATTTTCGAATTTCAATTGGTGTATTACGAATGTCAAATGAAAAAATTCGAATTTCAATTGGTGTATTCCAATTTCAATTGTTGTTTTTCGAATTTCAATTGATGTTTTTCGAATTTCAATTGATGTGTTTCGAATTTCAGTTGATGTTTTTCGAATTTCAATTGATGTATTTCGAATATCAAGTAGTGGGTTTCGAATTTCAATTGATGTTTTTCGAATTTCAATTGACGTTATTCGAATTTCAACTGACCTTTTTCGAATTTCAAACGGAATCTTCAAATTTCAATTGATCTTATTCGAAATTGAATTGTTTTTTTTTCAAATTACAGTTGAAAATGGTGTAGCGCTGTATTTATACATCAAAATTCTTCGAAAATCTATCTAATCGCAATTATTTGAAATGGTTATAGATTTTATTTCTGACTTAACTTCTTAGATAAGAGTCCTAAAGCGAAAATGGCGGTAATTTTTTAAATAAGAGTCCTAAAACGAAAAGACATCATAATATTTTTTTATAAAAATTAATTATCAAGTATCGAAAACGACAAAAAGTGCTCGGTTTAAGCAATTGTGCTATGCAAGAAAATAACCAAGCTTCTATCATGATGTTCTGCCACTCATTTTTAGTGTCTTACATGAAACGTCTGAAAGTTTCTCTCACGTCTACAAATCATATGGATTTTTACACAAATCGTTATGTTTTGAATGATTTAAGAAATTTGAAATTTGAAAACCTATACCCACTTGAGTTGCCATACCCCTCACCTTTGCATCTCGTGAAGTTAATGTGAGAAATGAAATAAACTCACAGTGAGTTCCAGATCAGAATGACTCATTTTAGATGTGCCAGAATCAGTGATTTCGGTGTGAACCCAAACACACCGAAATCTTTCTCTCTAAGAACTATAAGGCTTCACATGTGGATCATCCTCGAGTAAATGGAAATGAATGAGTTAGTATTTTCTGAAATTGCTAAATTTCTCGGTAAAACCCTAGATAGGATATTGTCCTTCAGACCAAATATATTGGAACGTGTATATTTCTGTAGTATAGCTGTAGGGATATTTTGGGGCCTTCAAAAATAATCCATTGGATATATTAGAATCTCCCGATTTGACTTCTTAACCGGAACCTTTCACACAAATAACGATAGATATAGGTCCATGTTTTAATATAGCCCCCATACATGCGATCGATGGTGCAGGGTATATAAGATTCGATATGGCCGAACTTATCTCCGCATTTTGCATCTATAATAACAATAACATGCTCAACCTCGCCCTTAAAAATTGTGTAACAAACTTTTCTAAAAATTATGGAAAACTATTCAAACAATATATTAAAGAACTGCAACGAGCATCTATTTGCATTTTCTTACTACGATTTAGAGTACATACTAATCTTTGTACCTTTTTCTTTCTTTTCGCTTTATTTCTCATAGAGCTGGTCTTACTTTAGTTGCGGAAGAAGTGATACGATTCTCTGGTTCATATAGTGGTAGTTACGATCTCATGCGTCTTGTCAACGATATACCATACAGAGAAGTTTTACGCAATATCCATACCATATATAACCATCTTACACACACGGGCTTCCTGACCACTATCTCTGCTATTGGGACGGTAGCACTAGAGTTGGCACCTGGTCTTGCGGTCCATGTTACGGATAAAGAGATTACACAACTGGATTTTGTTGAGCTAACAAAATTCTTCGGTTCGAAATTTGTCAAGCATATTACAAATTCGGACAATCTAATTGATGTCCTCAATGGGATGGGCACGTTTGTTTCAGAGGCAATAGTTCAATTGCTACTGAATCAAACGCGTCAGTTTATCGACACCTTCGTCGATGTGATCGATGAAGAACAAAGTACATTCTTAACCACAGAAATGATACTATTTAAAATGTTTTCGTTTGCGGTGAAAAACTACAAGGATTTGAGCTTTGAATATTTGGATAAGAAGAGGGATGATCTTATACAGGGTGTTACAAAATATTTTCAATCGTTCAATCCCATGCCAGATCAATTGGATATTGATAATGGCGCCCAACGTAGTTGTGAAGTTTGTGGTGGTTATTATTACTTAACAAAAATATAAATGAATAGAGGAGGAAGATGTGAATGTAAATGTGCTGTGATTGTCAACAAATTTAGTATTCTTTTTTCTTCAGTTTGTGATTGTGATTCTCTTTCTTAACTTTATTAGCATTTACCATTTAAGTTATTTAATAAGTTCACTGGTTATCAATGCTTTGTAATTGATTTGCTTGCATTTGTGGCGCAAAACGAGTGAATCAAACTTTAAAACTATAAGTGATTTGTTTTGTGATAATTATAGCTTTTAATTTATAGAATTATGTATATAAAGGTAATAATAATGATGACAATAATAATAATAAAAACCAAAACCTCTTTGTGTCACTTATTACATGGTAAAACATGTATACGTCGATATAGGATATAAACCTAATTAAAGTTGTATAATGTTGGTCACTGGAAATCGGTTGTCAGATCACATCTATTTAATGTAAGGTTATATCTTTCTCAGGGGTCATATTTGCTATTTAAAAAAAGAGTATTTTGCTTGCAGATCGCAAAAGGCAATTCCCCTAGATCGTTTAAGGTAGCTCCTAGTCTTGTAAGTTCATCTGCTTTGCAGTTTCCTGGTATGTCCCTGTGGCCCGGCACCCATATCAGGTAAGAAAAGAATAGATCATCCATGCGAATCCGAAGGCATTTATGTTAATACAAAAGGAAGGACACGTACATGTGCTTATTTCAATGCAATTTGACTGATGGTATTGTGCGAATGTGGGGTAATAGGAAAAGAATAAAAGATTTAGAAGAGAGAGGGAGGAGACTTGATCGTCGTGTTTGCACGCGTAGTCACGCTGACCCCCGTGTGCACCTTCGCCGATAACAAGTTGGTTCTTTTTTTCTATTGTTGAGAATATCTATGTTCATATTGATATCCACGACCTTTTTCTTTCAGTCAGTCAATTCTCTTTCCAAACTTATGATGTTATCGAGGGTTGCTTTCGAAACATCCTCTAGCTGGTCCACAAAATAGTCGCCAAACCACTTTTTCCGCTGACATGGACATTTGCAGAGGTCCGTGCTCGAATTGAGCAATGGACAGTTATAGCTCCTATGACGAGTCTCAGACTCCGCCAATCAAGTCCTAGCAGTAGTTCTTGAGGTCCTGTAGTCGTCTCCACTGCTCAAGGTCTGGTTGACTTTGCCTGAGATCCAGAATTTCTGAGCTCTAAAGAAGTGGCTGTTAGATGGGGGAAGACTGATATTTTTGCCGCTTCAATACACATCGCGGATCCCTCTCTTGCCAATTCATCCTCAGTTTCGTTGATAGTAGACTTGATTTTAATTCTCATATTGACATGCTTCTTGCGCGTGTTAGATTTCAACTTCGTAGATTATTTTGTCTTGATTCTTATTTACCATTTTATATTAGGCAACGTGTAGCGTCGTCTTTACTTATGTCTCACATTAATTATTGTCTGGAAGTTATATCTGGTGCTTCCGCTGTTCAATTGTCCAGAATTGAGCGAATTGTTAACACTATTGTTCGTTTCGTGTACAATCTGCGGCGATATGATCATATATCTTCTTATGTTGTTCAATTTTTGGGCTTGCCCTTCAGAAAATATGTTGATTTACGTATCCTACAATGTTTCTATAAAACGTTTACTTCCAGTGGTTCACCCTCACTCGTTGTATGTTTCATTTTTGTAGATCCTCCCGCAATACTCAAATTTTGCTTCCACGATTTATATCGACAGTTGGCGAAAGATCGTTTGTGGTAAGGGTAGCTAGGATTTGGAACCACTAACCGATGGATTTAAGGAACTTCTCATTTACTCCACGTGTATTCAGATGTAAAATTATTGAATTATTGGCAGGTAGCCTCTAATACGCTTGTGTTATCTACTTCTTACAGGGTCAATTCTTTTAAAATCTCAATTTGTTTTGCATTAATGGCTGGGGAGCCATAGTTTTAATATTACTTTAGCTTCTTTTTCTGAATTTCATATAATACCATAACATTGTATTCTGCGTGCTACACTTTTGGTGCTACTTTTACTCGGTAATCTTCGAGTAAAATCTAGCTTAGAAATTCAATTTTAATTTAACTCTCTCTCTGTTTCCCCCTGTTTTTGCTAGTATGGATTTTTTTACTAGTAAAATGTATGGGATGAACTTGCGCTACATAGCCTCGAGAGTGTTTTGCTTATTTTTTAGTTTTAGTTTTATTATTTTTACTATATGTGTATAACACATCGATTTCTCGAAATCTTTCCAGAATTCCCTCGAACGGATATCTACTTGGGGTATTTTATCAAAAACCATTCCTGTGACCAAGTAATCAGAGATTCTACTGGACTCTCTGTGTTGGGCAAAAATACTCCTTCCCTTGTATGGCCATACTGCCGTGGCCTGAGCAGAGCTAACACATAAAGTCGAAGCAGGCTCCTTGCCGCTACTTCCATCACATAGTTCTTGATGGGTAGTAGATGCAGGATGATGTCCAAAGCCACCTGCGGCGTTCTACGTGCGGCACCAGTAATGCCTATCGTATCACACCATTGGGCCTTAATATCTTACGATAACTATCTATGCACATTGCCGCCCACCATACAGTGCATCCATAGTTTAGAACTGGTCTGACTACGGGTCTGTAGATCCAATATACTATGTGTGGTTTCAGTCCTCAGTTCTAACCTATCGAGTCCCTGCACATATAATAGGCGTTGAGGCGTTTCTTTAGCCTCTAATAAGTGTTTTTCTTCCGGTACAGTTTGGAGTCAAGTAATATCCTTAGGTATTTAGGCTCTTTTGACAAACCTAGCTCTGTACCGATCAATGAGGTCCGTCTAGTTTAGTCCGTCTAGTAAATAATACCAGCTCCGTTTTGCTAACCTAAGCCTTTACCTCTGGTCCATGAAGATAGTTCCCTTAAGGATGTTTGCATTGTCACTGATGACTTGTAGAAATTTTCCTTTCAACCGTATCACTACATCATCGTTGCCCGCTATAAACCATAGTAAGAGTGATAACACCCACCCTCTTATAATCCTTCGGAGTTGTGTGGGATGGCTTCCCAGACTTGGGAATGAACACAACCCTAACTTCTCTCCATTTTTTTTTGGTATATACCTGAATGCTAGTCGCTTCCTTCCAATGTCGAACAAGATCAACATAGCGTTGCGTGAAAAATTTTGCAGCATGATAGGGATAATTCCATCAGGTCCAGTGGACTTACATTATATGGTTTTGGTCAAAATAAAATGTAAATTGTAGAGCGCCAATAATTGAAATTTATGTAGGAGGACTACATACATCAAAATGGGGAGGACTGCATCAAACTGGGGAATATATCAAATTTCCTAGAAATCATTTAGAACTAAATATAATAATATTCACCATATTGGAGCCGGATCGATTTAAAATTTGGCTTGCTGGACATACACAATTCAAATTGGAGGGTACTTTTAAGAAGAGAAAGAAAAATCTCTGCACATATAACATATATATTTTCGCAAAGATAGGCCGGAATACCCGACACACTCACTGTCTATATATATATAAAGAAGAATGTGTGTTTGTTTGTTTGTTGGTTTGTTTGTACCGTATAGACGTCTAAACGTCTGAACCGATCTTCTTGAAATTTTCACAGAATGTACATGTGTGGGGCGTGGTGAAAATAGGGTACTTGAATTTTCGATATATGAAGTGGGCGTGGCCCCGCCCACATAAGACAAATTTTAAAATTGAGATATCTTGCACAAATTGTTAGTGAGAGTGCTGCAATTTTGTACATATGTATATGACAGTCTACGTGATTGGTCCAAAAATGGGCGGGATCGGACCAATGGGCGTGGCCCCGCCCATATAAGCCAAATTTTGAATTTGAGATATCTTGCACAATTTGTTAGCGAGAGAACTGTAATTTTGTTTATATATATGGGCGGGGTCAGACTAATGGGCGTGGCCCCGCCCCATTAAGCTAAATTTTGAAATCGAGATATCTTGCACAATTTGTTAGCAAGAGAGCTGTTATTTTGTGTATATATATCTGCTGGCGACTTACGTGATTGGTCAAAAAATGGGCGGGATCGGACCAATGGGCGTGGCCCCGCCCATATAAGCCAAATTTTGAATTTTAGATATCTTGCACAATTTGTTAGTGAGAGAACTAGAAATTTGTATATATATATATGGAGGCAGTCTACGTGATTGGTCCAAAAATGGGCGGGGTCGGACTAATGGGCGTGGCCCCGCCCCTTTAAGCCACATTTTGAAATCGAGATATCTGACACAATTTGTTAGCGAGAGAGCTGTAATTTTGTGCATATGTATCTGGTGGCACTCTACATGATTGGTTCAAAAATGGACGGAATCGGACCAATGGGCGTGGCCCCGCCCATATAAGCCAGGTTTTGAATTTGAGATGTCTTGCACAATTTGTTAGCGAGAGTGCTGTAATTTTGGGTAAATATATCTGTTGGCGACCTACGTGATTGGTCCAAAAAGGGGCGGAATCAGACGAATGGGCGTGGCCCCGCCCATATAAGCCAAATTTTGAAATTGAGATATCTTGCACAATTTTTTAACTAGAGTGCTGTAATGTTGTACATATGTATCTGGTGGCAGTCTACGTGATTCGTCCACAAATGGGCGGGAGACCAATGGGCGTGGCTCCGCCCTTATAAACCAAATTTTTAAATTGACATATATTGCACAATTTGTTAGCGAGGGTGCTGTAATAATGTGCATACGTATTAGGTGGTAGTCTACTTAATTGGTCCTAAAATGGGCGGGATCGCACCAATGGGCGTGGCCCCGCCCATACAAGCCAAATTTTGAATTTGAGATATATTGCACAATTTGTTAGCGAGAGAGCTGTAATTTTGTTTATATATATCTGGTGGCAGTCTTCGTGATTGGTCCAAAAATGGGCGGGATTGGACCAATGGGCGTGGCCCCGCCCTTACAAACCAAATTTTTGAATTATTATATATATTGCACAATTTGTTAGCGAGAGTGCTGTAATGTTGTGCATATGTATTAGGTTGTGGTCTACTCAATTGGTCCAAAAATGGGCGGGATCGGCCAATGGGCGTGGCCCCGCCCATAGAAGCCAAATTTTGAAATTGAGATATCTTACACAATTTGTTAGCGAGAGTGCTGTAATTTTGTACCATGTATCTGGTGATAGTCTTCGTGATTTGTCCAAATATAGGCGGAATTGGACGAATGGGCGTGGCCCCGCCCATATAAACAAAGATTTTAAATTGACATATCTTGCACAATTTGTTAGGTAGAGTGCTGTAATTTTTGCATATGTATTAGGTGGTAGTCTAATTGGTTGGTGCAAAAATAGGCGGGATTGGACCAATCGGTGTGGCCCCGCCAATATAAACCAAATTTTGAAATTGACATAACTCGCACAAATTATTAGCGAGATTACTCTAATTTTGTGCATATATATTAGGTGGCAGTCTACGTGCTTGGTCCAAAAATGGGCGGGGTCGGACAAATGGGAGTGGCCCCGCCCATGTAAGCCAATTAAATTTTGTGTTTGATATATCTTGAGCAATTTGTTAGAGAGATCAATGTAATTATGTGCATATATATTTGGTGTCAGTCTACGTAATTAGTCCAAAAATTAACGGGATCGGAAATCTGAAGTCTGGGCAACGAAGTGGACCGGGTCCAGCTAGTAGGGTATAAATACAAAGATTAAATAGCGACTGGATTTATTCACCACAAAATACCCAAAAATCGAATTGCAATACAACCATGTGGAAATGTAAATGTTTCACAACACTGTTTTTTCCATTATTATTTTCAAATCAGCTGTTGTCCACAGTAATAACAAACAGTTTTTAGGCAATAATGAATAATGAACCGGTTAAAATTTATAATTATTAGTTTCTTGTTTATTGCATCGACTGGAGGCACCACGCATGTGACAATCGAACAATGTCCCGGCTCTGATGTCAATCGAATTAGACAACAAATACAATATAATGAAATATCTCTTATTTTCTACTATACTCGTTGGAGTGCGGACAGCTTGGAAGCCCTGCAAGAATATAATGATGTGGCAGTGTACTATAGTGATAAGATATATTTCTCCGCTATTGACTGTTGGCATTTGTCATGCAATTGTTCCAGAGCGCTGACCACGACGGTGGGATCAGGCTTACCACACAAATGGCCAACTTTAATGGCCTATTACGGAAGACGAGGTCAACTACAAATTCAGTACCATGGTTTATGGACATTCAAGGATATCCAGCAGTTTATCGACAATTTACTACAACCATTGGAGAGATCGCTTTCAATTGAGGACATTGACACAATTCGATTAGAATCGGACGCTGTTATTGTGGGTGTGTTCAAAAACCCAGATTGCAGAGAATATAAACAATACTTGATGGCTTCGTTAAAGTGGCTAGAAAGCGATCCTTTAAGAACATACCGTTTCACAGTAGCCTTTACAGCCGCCACAAATACAACATCAAGTAATCTATTGAGCTATGATGACAAGATACCAAATCTCCTGTTTATGGGAGCCTCAAATACCAAAAAATTTTCCGATGTTCAAGATCACATCTGGAATGCTAGTAATATACTACTGTGGCTGCATAGAGAACTCAAAGCAGATCTCAGTCGACTGCATGGATATGCGACACCAATCACCGTAGCGCAAAAATTAGCGCAAAATTCAGTAGTTTTAGCCATTTTTGTCAATGATGCTCGGGAATTTTTCAGCTACATGGAACAACATATATACCCAAATAGACCATACACTACCAAAGTCAAACTGTGCTCGAAACTTATGGAAAAATATTCACTTAATGGCTACTTGGATTCTTTCAAAGTGCAAGATATTTTGGAAAGTCTCGAAATTTATACAGATGAGACGAAATGTTATTACAGTATATCTTCGGTGTTTAAAAATCTAGCTGGTTATTATGAGATTAATGCGTATTTAAAGTACTTAGTTCCAAATTTGGCATACCCTCCCTCCAAGAGGCTGCATAATAATATCAATTCTCACATAAGAAAATTGCTGCGATTTCACCACGTCACCAATTGTTTGAATAGTGATGTCAGCACTTCAAATTCTCTACAATTAGGCGTAGCGAAACAGTTGCAAAATATGGTAGACAACGATAGGGTCCTCTTGAAAAGCAATCGTACCATATCAGTAGTTTTATTGGATACCGATCGCTATAAAGATTACCTACAGAGCATGGATATAGTGCCACAACGCCAAAGTATGGCTACTGTTTTTATTGTTGATAAGAAACTGGAGAGCAATTTCTTAATGGTTGATCATTTTGACATATCGAATATGAAAGAGTTTATTCGTCATTACTATCAACAGAATTTGGTACCCTACTATAAAAGTGAAAATATGCCAGCATTCGCAATCAATCACAAAAGAAAGCCACCGAACTCTCCAGATGAGTATGAACTACAGAACTTAAATCGCTTTATGTTTCTCAATAACCTACATTACGCTCACAATCAAACATTGATATTACTTATACATTCTCCAGAATGTGCCCTTTGTGGCACGCTGCAACACACTTTTATACAAATGGCCTCTGCCTTGCGGCACAGCTCACCAGGACTGAAATTTGTGCGAATTAATGCCCTCCTCAACGATTTGCCATGGCAGTTTAATATGGCCTCACTGCCAGCGCTATTGGTTTTTCCAAAAAATCGATTTGAAGAAACGCGATTGTTTCCTTCGCATTTGAAGCCAGATTTCAAAAATGTTTTTGCATTTATTTTAAAGCAACTCTCACCGGAGGATCAGATAAAAACCGTGGTAGCATTCTGCCAGAGTCAGGGACTCTCATCGAATCATTCCCAGTCTTGTTGGCGATTTGCCAAGACGCTGCTGATGCAACATATTGGTAAACATTTGCACTATTGGCAATTGTTCGAAAACGAACGTAGTTTAATATTTGAGAGTTTGCGTGCCTTTAAAGATATGAGTTTAGATGTACAACGTAATTTACGACTGTAGTTGTTAAGTTTTCTTGAAATTGTAAAGGTCTCTCATTTTAAATGTAATAAACAAAGCTAGTTGATATTAAATCTTGATTTTCTTTTCAAACGTAACATTTTTGGTAGAGGTAAGAAGCGGAACAAAAGCCAAAAGCGAACGTCAGTTGACAATCTACATCAATACTGTAAGATGATGGAAAAAAACAACTCAAAAGTATTTTGCTTCCAATGAATATCATATTTAAAAAAAATAATCATAATAAGGGAAACTTAAGGATTGAATTCATACAAAAATATTGAAAATAACTTCATCATTGTACGAGATATGTGAGATTTCGTAAATTATTTAGTATTTTGTAGGGTCACAAAAGTATTTTGCTTTTATATTATAAAATAGTATTTCGCCATACAATAGTGAATGTGTACATCAATATTTTGTAGCATATCCATTGTTATTAACGACAGCTTCTAATCGTCGTGGCATGGATTCCACCAAATTTCGGCACTTTTCTGCGGGTATTTTGTTCCATTCTTCCTGTAAAATTTGTTTCAAAGCAGTCTTTGAAGAAATTTGGTGCTGACGAACTTTTTCCTCGAGATACGCCCACAAATTTTCTATAGGATTTAAGTCCGGACTTTGAGGAGGCGTTGGTAAATGTTTTGTGTTATATAACATCCACAGTTTAACGCCCAAAGCTGTGTGTTTGGGGTCGTTATCATGCTGGAAATAAAACCCGTTTCTTGATAGACCCATATTATCACAGCTGGCATTAAGGTTTGCTTTAAGAATGGGCAAATATACATGCTTGTCCATTATGCCATCTATAAATACTAAATTTCCAACTCCAAGGGCAGACATACAGCCCCATACCATTACGGAACCTCCTCCATGTTTTACGGTTGGTTTGAGGTTTTTTATTTTAAGGGCTTCGTTTGGCTTTCTCCACACCATGCGTCGCCCATCAGAACCGAAAATATTATATTTACTTTCATCGCTAAATATTGCCGACTGCCAAAATTCAAAATTTTTATTTTTGTGGATATTAGCGAATGATAATCTCTTGTTTCTGTTTATTTCAGAAATAAAAGGTTTTTTCCTTGCCACTCGTCCATGAATATTGCTAGCTCTGAGAACCCTGCGGACGGTCTCGTTGCTTACATCATTTAGTTTTGGAACCGATAAATGTGGATTATCCCGAATTTCTTTCAGTATTTTCCTCTCGTTTCTGTGTGATAACAATTTCGGGCGACCTGTACGAGCTCTGTTTTCAATATTTCCGCGTTCATTTGCTCGCTTAATCACATTTTCGATCGTTTGACAACATCTTTCAAACATTTGCGACGAAATATAAGACTCTGATTTACCTTGGTTATGAAGATATAGGATAATTTTCCGTTGGGAAACGTTTAATTCTGTTCCTCTCGGCATTTTCAACAATTAAAAACGAAAATGCTCAAATTGTGATTAATTTGTATTAAAATGTATGAATAAATTTTCATACGGAAAAACAATGACAATAATATCCATGATTAAAGGTATTTTTTTTTAAAGCAAAATACTTTTGTGAGTTCTAATTTGAGAGGCAACATTCTTTTAAAGCTCTAAAACCATACATAATGTAAATTTTTTTGCACTTTTTCCTACATTTGTATTAGGAAACAATGTATCTATAGAATTATAAAGAATCTATGCTATAATTGAGAAGATTCAATGCAATTTTAAACAAAATTTAAAAAAAAATGCTGTAAAAAAGAGTTAGCAAAATACTTTTGAGACACACTGTAAGGTTCCTGTGATAATTGAACGACAACAAATTCTGTACCACAATTGACTTAAGGAGGACAGCTTCTACAAAGCATTACAACAACAATAATCGTTCCTGATCCCAGAGTGGAAAATTTTTACACCAAAAATTTTATTTTTTTTATATGAATTACAATACAAAGTTAATTTATATTCCAATTTTACTGTCCAGTGACAGACAGACCAGAGCATTTGGTGGGAATCGAACCCACGACCCCAAACCCGAAAACCTCAAATATGAAAAATATAATTCGTTTCACAAAAGCAAGAGCTTTTACATATGTAAAACACAAAATCGATTTTTTACAAAATCAATAATCTACAAAAAAAATGCAAATAGGAATAATAAATGAACATTCTTATGAACATTTAGAAATATTTAATATTTTCTTTTATGCAAAAACATTTATATACATATCAAACAATTCAGAAAAATCCCCAAAACGAATTGAAGTATTTTATGTCTAACTAAGTGTCTTCTGCCAGCCCTTTGTAAACATCCCTCGCTTCTTTTAGTGCAACAATTAGCTGTTGAAAAGTATCTCGTACACCATCATAATCCAGAATTCCTATACAGCTAACGGATGCCTTTTTATACAAAAAGTAGGCTAATTGTCGTCTTTGGAATGAAAATGCAATAGGAACCTGTTGGTCGTGACACAATTTCTTTATGTCAGAAATTGTTTGATCCAAACCCACTTGAAATAAAAAAATAAACAAAATTAGCAATCTAAAAAAAATAAGAATTCGCTTAAGAACAGTACATACTTTCTCCTTCACAACGCTCACAGTCTGTGGCTATAATCACCAACTTAACTTTGCTTATACATAGAAAATTATACACTTCTCGGAAGCCCACAACAAAACGACGATGAGCTCTGGCTTTTATTTGGTTTTGAGCGTAGGCCCTTCTCTGAAAGCGATTTAACTCCCGCAACAAGTGTTCCGCATGTTCTTTCAGAGCTGGTGTAGTGCAATTATCGCAATAACTGGAAAGTTATAGATATAGACTGAAAACTATCTTCATAAGATATTTCGCCGTTTTAGGACATACTCGCGAAATCGACTTGAATGTATACCACTACTTTTCGTATCCTTTGGTGCAGCATTTGCTTCGTCTGGGGAAAGTGTTAGAGTTTGAAGCTGGCTTGTCACCTCAGCTTGCAGCTTCTCTTGGTTTCTTCTCATCAGTCTGTATCGTAGGATGGACTTCTTAAGGCGACTAGCTTTCTGCTTGCGGCCATTTTCTCGCTGTTTACCCTTCTTCTTGAAACTAGGCTTAAAACGGTCATCCAAAACCCTTTTAGGAATTTTACGTTTTCTCTTTGTAGAATTACCACCGCTCTTCTTCCTTACGACGAACTGTAACAGATTGAAACCACCACAGCCATTCGCGGCAGCAGACATACGTTTATATTTGGCATTGCGAATTTTGGTAAAAGTGGTAGTGGTTGCAGCAGATGTCTTGCTGCTACTTTGCTGCATTTGTTCAAAGGTTGCATGATCAATTACTTTGAATTTATCAGACATAGTTAGATGTAAGGAAACCTAAAATGTATCGATGTACGCCTACCTAGAATGTAAACAATAAATTTCAACTTCTTTCAGTGCTGCAAAGTGGTTTTTATACTAGGGATGCCAGTTTCAAAATTTTACGATTTAGGGCAATCTCAACAATTTCCTTGGCAATTTTTTATGAGGCGTAGAGAATTTCATTTAAAGCAATTGGAAGAATCGGTTCATGAGATATTCGACCCGAAAATTCGAATTTTTAATAGGTCATATAACGGAGTTTTTTTCTAAATGGAAATTCAAATAGAGCTTCACATGAAAGTGGTGAATACACATCGTCGCCGACGAAAGCTCCTATGTGTAATTTTTTAATTGTTTTTATTGTCGAATTAGAATGTCCTAGCGGCTTGTACTTGTGTCTTCTATGCGTTTCCCTCTATAGAAATGCTCCGACCAAAACTCCTATGGGATAGAAGGTTGGCTTAGATTCACGCCAAAAAATTTGTAAGACGCTTTGCAACGTCCGCGACATTTGCAATGTTTTTATATTGCGTATTTTGTGTAATCCATAAAACAGACTTACACCGTCAAATTTTTCCAAAATTATTATAACGAATTTAATAAGATTAATATATCCGCATTGTATGATCTCTGAGGAATAGATTTATATCAGCATTTTCGCGAAAAATATCACTCGACGAATAAATTTTGTACAAAAAAAATTTGTTCGGAATTATTTTACAATATAATGCTATTATCTCGCGTATAAACAGTTCTAGGGAAAAATGGTCAAAGGAAGTTTGGGAGATAAGCAAAGGGCCTACAACTCTTTCTTTAACAAACAATATTTATAGTAATTGGGTAAGGATTTACAGTGTGTTAAAACATTTTTGATTATATGTGGCATTTTTGATTTGACACATCTTTTATATATAAAATCCTTTGTACGTTTGTTAGTAACGCATGATCTCCGAAACCATAAAAGCGAATGGGCTGAAAATTTAACAATATATTCGATTTGGGGTCATTTGTGTTTTAGAATTATTTTCACCGCGATTAATTGCAGAGTGGTCAAGTTATTTGCAAAATTCGCATTTCCAGAGCGATTTGACTGAAATTTAATGTGTATGTGTGGTTTGTCGTGATAATAGTTTGTATATATGTCTCCGGTAGATGGCGCTGTAGTGGACATATGGTCAATATATTTTTTTGGTGATTTTTTCCTGAAACTCGGGACGTATGATTTTTTAATGAAATATCAATGAATAACAAACCAATACATCCCAAATAGGACGGGCAGGACAACGTCTGCTGGGGTCAGCTAGTTGTAAAATAAATTATTATGTTTTTTGGATATAATATGAACATTTACTATGGGAAATTATGTTATAGTTTTAAATTTCCTCTTGTTTTTGTTTTTTTGTTTTATTCGATCTGCTTTCATAGTACATATTTTGTTTTTGCACTCAGGCTCAATATCGTTATTGCTGTTTTCAGTATATGAAAACAACTTTGTTAAAACTTAATGAAGAAGTAAGTGACATGTATTGGGGGCGGTTGTAATGGTTGGATAGACAGATCTGTTTCGGGAGCCACCAAACTCCCATTATCAATATCCTTATTACAACGATTACTTCAGTCGAAATTATTAAATATATACGCACAGCCAAGTATCATTAAACGAGAACTGTTTGCTAAAATCGCATATCTCCAAAAAAAGACAATTCAGTAATCATCATCCCTCGTACATGCACCAACTTCCACTCTCGTGAGTCTTCACAATGTAAAGAATTCACACGAATGTTTTGCTGTTTACTTGTTTTTGTTTTTGTGTTTTTGTTTCCGCAATTCAATGTAGTTAATTTCGGTTTTTTGGTTAAAAACTGTTTTTATCTATTTTGATCTCTTCTTATCTGAGTAGAGGGCATGACTCTGAACAAAACCTCATTAGCCTTTATTGCCGTCAATCTACCCAACTTTCGTATACTTGAGGCACTCTGTGAACGTTTGAATACCAAAACTTCTGTGTGTAATTATACCCTCACTTTAGTGATACGAGGGTATATATCATTTGCTACGGCCAAAAGTGTAACACATCGAAGGAGTGATCTAAGACCCTAAGTATGTTCGTTTTGGGTCATTTTAAGTCGAATGAGAAATGTCTGTCCGTCCGTCTGTCTGTCTGCTGGCTGGTGCGCACCATAACTCGCGAAAGGAGTAACCGATTGACTTCAAATTTGGTATGTGGTTTATTAGTCGCTATCACCTTGAGAAAAATGGGTGAAGTTGCCACGCCCCTTTTGGTACCTCCCACACAAATGCACAATTTTGCACCAAAAGTTAACAGCTTATAACCTTAATACAAGTGCATAAAAATACTTGAAATTCTGTACAGTGTAATGTTTTTATTGTGTCTAGAGTCTGGTAAAAAATGGGCATTATTGTAGAGCCCCTTTTGGTACCTCCCTCACAAATGGACCATTTTTCACCAAAAGTTAACAGCCCATAACATTAATACCAGTGTATACAAATACTTGAAATTTTGTACAGTGTAATGCTTTTATAGTGTCTACAGTCCAGTGAAAAATGAGCGTTATTGCTGCGCCCTTTTGGTACCTCCCACACGAAGGTACCATTTTGCACAAATGTTAACAGCTTATAACATTAATACCAGTGTATAAAAATACTCGAAATTTTATACAGTGTAATGCTTTTGTAGTACCTATAGCCCTGTGAAAAATGGGCGTTATCACCACGCCCCTTTTTGTATCTCCTACACAAAATGGCCAAAGAATACCACAATTAATTATCTCATAACGTTAATATACCAGTGCATATAAACGCTTATAATTCAGCACAGTGCAATGCATTTAAAGTATCTACTGTTCAGGGAAAAATAGGTGTACTTGTTAAACCCGTTCTGGTACCTCCCATACAAACTAACAGAATAACTCGTGGAATAATTAATATTACATTACTCACAAAGTGAGGGTAAACCTTAGTCGGTTTACCCGACTGAAACTTTCATACTTGTTTTTTTATAAATATTTAAAATGCTCCAAAGAAAATATCCTATATGTCGATTTTTACCACGTCATGGCCTTTTGTTATGATATATTGGTGGTAAATAATTAAAAGATAAATTCAAAAATCTGAAATATTCAATATATCGCGATTTGACGAAATATCAACGTTTTTTGTCTCTCCTGAAAACTAGTAAATAAACACATAGAAGTTTTCGTTGGCGCACCGACGGTATGAATTTTCAAAATATTGAAGTATACTCGTACATCACTAACAAAATAAAAATATTTCAAGGGCTTATGTTCAAAAGCGGCTATCATAAAACAATCAAGTTTTCAGAAGAGCGAAAAAAATGTTTAATTACCCCATTATTGATGGCTTTGCAAATATAGCTCACAATCTGTTAAAAGAAAACAATTAGTGCATTGTACGAGCAAACATATTTTTAAAGAACATAGCCCTTTTTTGTATTCCTAAATTTTCTGTGTATGTTCATACGTGTAGCATAACTCTTTGTTTGAGATAAAAAAAACCAAGCCCCAGATGGAATGAAGCGGAATGATTTTGTTACCGCCCTATGCTCCTCTTAGGAAATATGTATGGTCAAAAGTAAATTTGTTTTAAACTTGCAGAAGCGGAGTTTTGCTCTTCAATATTTCCGCGGTCTTCGGGAGTTACGAGTCCAAATAAGTATATCCTTGTAAAACAAATGTATAACTATCGTATGTAATTACCGACCAAAACTATTAAAAATCATGAAAAACAGCTTGAGGCAAACTAGGAATTTTGTAATGTTCGCCAAATTGTGAATAAACTATTATATTTGCAGCGTTCTGCCAAAGACAATATTTAAAGAGCAGACTTCAGCGATAAATACACTCTCACGCGATATTTCAAAATATCTACAGCATACCATCTTAAAAGATGCCAACACTTGGAGGCAACATTTTAGCTGTTTAGATATGAAAAATTTTAATGCATAAAATAATAGCCCCAGCAATATAGATGTATTGCGATCATGAAGTAGTAAAAATTGAGCGTGCATTTTTCGAAAAAACATTTTTTTTTAGGTCAAAATTTGCAATTTTTGTTCGATTGCCGCGGAATGCGGCGTGAAATGAGTGTTTAGGCTTTATGCGACCAAAGTTCACGAAAATATTTCAAATCAAACAGAAATGCTAAGAATCCAGAAAATGGCAAAATCACTTCATTAATTGTTAGCGGTTTTTTTTACGACGGATGACATAATAAATTTTTGAAGAATATATGTAGTTTAGTAAATCTTCCCGGTACCGATATTCATAATATCGTTAATTTTGTATATCAAACAGGTTGATTTCGACGAGGCGAATTTCAGCCCGTGGTAACACTAGGTCTATGTGAACTGGAACGGCCGCCCTACACATTTAAAATGAGGTACACATTTAAAATTAATTATTAAATAAGATTGATGTTACGAACTATATTTCTAGTCAGTTTGCATTCAAATTAGATCTCCATTCGCACCGATAATATCGTTTGTACAAAATTCGGGTTTGTAGCGAATGAACGATTATGGACTTTTCCGTTTCTATGTAAAGTTAGGTAGCTCTAAACTTTTATTCTTAAACTTAAAATTAGGTAAATAATTGTTAACCAATTAAGAAATTATTGTTTTGGAATGATTCGCACGATCACTAATATCACCATATCATAAAGAATTTATGGGCAGATATAAATAAGAGGAAACACGTAACGAAGTTCGTGGAAAGTTGAAGTCTACTTGATTTTTACATCCAATAGTCGGGATAAAAATCTAATAGTTCCACTAGAATATGTCGTACAGGTGATATTACAAATAAAGATCATGTGCACAAATTTAATTTTGACAATAATAGAGACGACATTCATACATATCGAATGAGTGACATAAGACCGTGAATATGTTTGGGGCAAAAGCTGTTTCAGGACATTTGACCTGTATCCAGCTGTCAAAGAGTGAACCAAAGTGAGTGAATGACCAAATTTGTATGTGGTATTTTTTCCCCCATATCAAGCTTGCTCGAAAACAGGAATAGATATTAACTGTTGGAATCTGGTTGATAAGCTTTGCGTTGACTGGGAATCAGGCAACGAAGCCGACCCAAAATGATCGGCGGCGGCTTGTGGATGAAATTATTGGTCGGCGGCGGCGGCTTAGCCGACTCAACTTTGACGTATCGGCGGCTCTATACATAAGCAGAATTCTAACAAAATTAAGCTGAATCAACAAATTCAAATTAAGTGAATGCTTTAAAAAAACTAATGAATCTATTTTACGATTAAAAGAAAATATTTTCAAATTAAATGAAAATCTTTACAGATTAATTTTTTTCCAATTGAAAATAAAATTTTTATAATAGAAACGAAAATGCATTCCGTATTCGAAAAAAGCTTTTAATAGAATTCTGAGTCATTTTCTTGCTTTGTTAAAAAATTTGGGGTTTCAATGAAAAATGTAAAAATAAGGGTACCACTTGTTGATGGACGCCGTACGTTGTTTCTTTCGCATTTTTCATTGTTTAATTGAAGAAAAAATTCAAAACATTTTTTCGGTGGCTAGTTTATTAATTTATGTTGGTGGAACTAAGCTTTTTTGCTGTTCGCTGCTCTTCTAGGGGAAAAATTATTAGAAAATAGAATTAAATTGTTTAAATATGTGGTCGGTTCTCTTTCATTTCATTTCATTTATTTCGTACAAACTTGTAATTCAAAGCCGTCTGGCCAATTAAACATAAATTACAATATGCATATAACTAAGCTTTTTAACCAAGGGTAAAAAACTACTCATTGGTAAATAATGATATGTTGATTTGTTTAAACCTAATTAATACATAAGGAATAAATAATATAAATACAGATTGGGTATACAGAAAAGTATTTAGGATAACTAAATAGCTACTCAGTTTGTAAAATCCTAATATAAGGAAAAATGTATAAAGTGTTCCATAAAATAGAAACATAATTTAAAGATTTTTTTTACGTAGCTTTAATTAAGCGCAATTTTGCATAACAACAAATAAAAATGTTATTGAAAGTGGTGAAGTAGCATTGAAGAGTGTAGGGAGCGAAATGCTAAAATTTTTCATGTCATTGGGTAATGAATTCTAAAGTCGTGCTACTCTTACTAGAAACGATTCATTCATTAGGTGGACAACCCTACACTCAAAGAATTTTGTGAGTATCATTAGCAAAAATGTTTGTTGTTTCAACAGTCTGTGTCTGCTGAAAAAAGGAAAGCAGACTTTGTCTGTTATTTTAGCAACACTATGGTTGTTATTTTAGCACATAAATTTGCCTGCTACTGTAGCAAACTAGAACAGTCATTTTAGCAAACAATTTTGCTATTATTTAACAGAAAAAAGCGGCTGGGAGAACAAACTATATTTGTTATTCTAGCATACGTTTCTTTCTTTTTTATTTTAATAAAAGAAATACAAATTTTATATTTTCCTGATATTTGAGAATAGTATATCAACCAGGACTCCAACCTGAAGTTATTCAGCCCATGTATTGATAAGCGTTTCGAACTGTGAAATCTGTATGTATGCTTGATCTAAAAATATAAATGAAAAATAAATCATTTAATAAAATTGAATAGCAATAGGAGTATCTACAAACAATACTTACCGGTCACTGGCATTAACAATTATCTTCTTTTTGTCCGAAGGATAAATATAAAGAACATAAATCGTACGACATCGACGCGAACTCTGTCAATATTGGCCAATGTGTTGGGTTTACCCTATGGACACGGTATCTAATTGTACATGTCCAGAGCCATATCATTGGGCAAAATGATCTTATCCATGGATTACATCCAAATTAGACTAAATTATCCTGAGATTTTTGGAGCCAAAAGGTTGCTTCGTGATTCGGATATTAGCGACCATCGTTGGAACCTATAGAGTAAATAATCAATGTTGCCATTTCGGTAAACAAATCACAAAAAGGAAAAAAAATACTTACGAGTTGTTGCAGGTATTATCGTTAGGGTCACACTTCCAAGAGTTGTATGCGATTTGGAAAAGTAGACAAGGAAATAAATGGTTAGTCCATCCATGACACAAGTTATCTGAATTTATACATTGTAGTTGCTACGAATTTTCAGATCATCTTTTATACCCGTATTTTAATAGGACACTGCTTGGTGAGAATCTTGAAAACAAACAGAATTAAGTCTTATAATCATAGTACATTTAATTTTCAATTTGTGTACGCTTACCTGTTGCGTCTTGATTAATTGATAACATGGTCCTTTATGTGCATTTGTGTACGCTTGATCAAAAAATATAATCATTTAGAAAATTAAATAGGAGCATCTACACACAATAGTTACCGGTCACTGGCATTATAACTATCTTCTTTTTGTCCGAATGATAACAATAAAGAACATACATCGTACGACCTTTGGTATATTTGATGTTCTACAAGACCGTATGATGATCAGTGACTCCTACGCGTTAGCCAATTGGGTTCACCCTATATACACGGTAATTGTACATGTCCAGAGCCATAGAGCTTGCTGAGAATCTTGAAAACAACCAGAAATAAGACTTACAGAATCATAGAGAAATTTCCAATTTGTGTACGCTTACCTGTTGCAACTTGATTAATTGATCCTCCAAGGCACATACAATTTCGCCTTTTTTTCATTAGCCATTTGTGTTGTCGAAGCTGTCCCGGAACCGTTTTACTTATTAAAATCATTTGCACTATCTTCGCGGAATGCTTTTTTAATGCGAATTAACAAACAGAACGAAAATTTCAATCCAATTCATTTATTTTTTTTTTTTTTTTGGTTTTAGGGTTACATCAAAGCAATTGCGCTAGAAGAATTATTAGGCTGGTCATAAAAAAACGCCAAGACAAAATCCAATTCAATTTGTTCGGCGTAAAATATTTTAGTCTTCAAAGGGTGTTACTTAAAAAGGCGTCGGTGCACGATATCTGTCAAAGAGGGCAACTCTTGAATGCTAGTGAAAGTATATTACGTCTGTCAATATTTTTTGATATGCGAAATAAACATTTTATATGAGATTTTGTCATCTGCACAAATATGAATATATGTGTAACTTATCGCAAGCACATTTAAATGGAAAAAAATGGTTTCAGTGGTAAGGAATATAAATTAAACGCCGCTTTTTTAATTTTCTTTTTTCCGTCATAAAGCATGTCTATGTCCCGATTCACACGCAGCAAAGTGCGAATGAAAAACACAAAACGGATTGCCAGTACAAGAAACTACTTTCCCCATTGTCCATATTCACACTCCGCAACTTTTCCAAGCAAACTTTGACACTTGCTTGGAAAAAGTTGCCGAGTGTGAATCTGAACATTATCTTCCGTATGCCTCTATGTCCAGATTTACACCCGGCAACTTTTTCCAAGCAAGTGTCAAAGTTTGACAGAGAGAGACGCCGAATTACCGGGTGTGTTGAGGTGTCTATGTTCGTCCCAATTTACACGAGGCAATTTTATCAGCGGTTTAATGGTGTTTGTAGGGGAGGCAGTTGGAAAGAGAGGGGAAAAAACTCTCGTACTCGATTGAACGTTTTGTTTTTTATTCGCACTTTGAAACAACTACAATACACACAGGAATATCCGTGGAAACCGTATAAAAATCGTCTTTGCACAGAATGATACAATCTTGCGAAATTTTCTCTTAATACTCACCCTAAGCCTTTAGGAATTCTCTCGTTTTTTGCATACACAATACTTAGTCCTAGATCACACGGGGCAATTTCTTCCAAGCGGAAAGTGCTCTCTGTATCTTTCCTACAAACTTTGACACTTGCTTGAAATAAAATTGCGTTGTGTGAATCAGACTTTATAAACATTTTTACAAATCGCACATAAAATATTAATGTTTAGCTTTGGTTTATTAAAATATGTATAAAAAATTAGAAACTAAAATCTAAACACAATAGATTAATTTTAATTGTATGTCCGGAACTAAGATTTTGAAATCGTCAAATCATATTCGTTATCGATTTGTGTTTCAATTTTTGCAGTTTTAATCGACTCCTATTTCCAATATTTTTAAAATCTAATGAAAAAATAAAAATATTGAGAACCGTAACTCGAAAACAGATATCGCCGAATAATTATTTAATTTTTTTTTAAATATACTTGTCTTATCTCACGAGTGACCTTAACCTTTTTGATTTTCAATGGTAGTTGAACTTTATCATGTAAATTATTGCAACTTTGTCTTATTTTCACATATTTTGATTAACAGCAAAAATTTTCAGCAAACTGCAAATTTTTCAGCAGTGCATTTGCTAATGCAAAACTGCAAACTTTTTGCTATTACAGCAGAAAATGTGCTGTATTAGCAGAAAAAATGGTTGCTAAAAATTAGCAGACGTTGTTTGTTATTAACAGCAAACAATTTTTTTTGGGTGTAGGAATAAGCAATTGATTTCTCCTAGTTGAATGGCAAAATACCATCGATTGGCACAAAAAAAGAGGAGACAGACTTTTAATCAGTTTATAAAAAAACAGAAGTAAGCGTAAATTTACAAATGCATCAAAATTACAGCCCAACAATTTCGTTACATAGGGCGTCACATGAACACGCCGGTTCAGTCCATATACATACCTCGCCACCCTATTTACAGCCAGATGTACTAAATGCATGTTACCCTGTATAGTGCCAGAATACACTTCTAAACAGTATAGAACTAAGGGTAATAGCCATGTGCCAGCCTCGCTTTAACAAAAAGAGGCAAAGACAAATCGGTACCATAAAGATTTTTTAGCGAAAAATTTATTCTAGAAATTAGCATATTAATATGCTGTCCAAAACTCAATTTATCGTCTAGCTCGACACCCAAGCACTGTAACTCACGGACAACAACAAAGAGTATAAGACACTGCATCACGTGTCTTATTAAATCGTCAATAGTGTTTTTAGGAAAATCGTTAATTCTTAATATGTGTCGTATCTTGTCTTCATTATCCTTATGATATGCTTCGTCACTAATGTTTAGGACTCTGCTGATGAAATTTGTAGCCGTGTTGATTTTTATTCGTCGGGGATGTTTAGAGTAGTAATTTATTAATCGTCCAGAAGCTGTTGGTTTTTGGTACCAATTTAATTTCAGCATGCCGCTTTGTCTATGGATTATTGAGTCAAGATATGGCAACATGTTCTCCAATTCACATTCCATTGTAAACTGTAGTTGTCTATCGAAAGTGTTTAGAGTCTGTAATGTTGTGTCCACCTGAGTTCTCTTAACAATACAGAATATGTCATATACATATTTGGTCAATATTCTGGGGTTTGAGCGTCAGTTTTGATATTGAAGCGTCTAATAATTCCTCCATTATGATGTCTGCGATGATCGGAGATGCTGGTGATCCCATTGTTGTCCTTTTCGTTGCTCGTACAGTTTGTCGTCATAAATAAAATACCTCGTTTCCTTTATACAAAATGTCAAAATATCTATAAACAAATCCATTGGAATATTTGTTTATTGTTCAATTTTGTTCCATTTGTCCTTTATAGTTTTTATAGCTAGGTTTACCGGTATGCTAGGGAATAATGATACTACATCAAAGGAGATTAAAACTTCGTCATCTTCTATAGGCATATTGTTGATTCTTGATTTAAATTCTGTTGCATCCTTCACATTATACTGGGAGTCCTTCGTCAAGTTTTTTAAAATATTTACTATGTATTTCGAGAGTCCATAAGCCGGAGAATTGATCGATGAGCAAATTGGTCGCAAAGGTGTGCCATCTTTATGAATTTTTGGCAGACCGTATATTCTAGATGCCGTTGCTGTTTTTGATGTCAATTTGTTTTTATCCGTCAAGTTAATAATATTCGTATTGAATAATTTTTTTTACTAATGAGTTGTTCTTACTCTGCAAGCCTGACGTTGGATCTCTTTTTAGTCGTTTATATGTGCATATATCTCGTAATATTGTCTTCATTTTTACGTCGTAGTCATCTTTGTACATTGCAACCGTTTTTTCCCCCTTTGCCAGCACTTAATAAGGACATATTAATATTAAGTGTTCTAGGTGCAACGGCAACATGGTGTGAAATAATTTTTCAGAAACGAAATCAGCATAAGGCATGTGTTTATACATGGATACGCATTGAATTTGGTAGAAGAATATTGTGGTGTGGCAGCACTGTGACCTTTTTTGTAGACATAGATATGTGGCAACTTTGTGACTAAAAACCGCGAATTTTTACATTTCCTTTTCTTATGTGCCAATTGATAATAAAACCTTCTTGTTGGAATAATAGCCTGTGAAAATGATAAAATATGAATTACAACAACAATTAAAGTGATAAGTTATGGATAAAAGGACGCTTTTGCCAGTACACATATACAGGTACATCACGCCTTCTCGTCACAACAATGCAATGAAAAAGGGAATCAGTGAAAGTAGATGTAACTGCACAACCATCCTAATTGGTAAGTTGATCATTGTTTTTTGTTGTTATTCAAATGTAAACTATTTACAGTAGCCTCTGTAATACTGCAAAACAGAAGAATCTCCCTTATTTATAATATTTCATGTACTTGTGTAGAACTTTTATCCTTTATTTAGTCAAGTATAAGTATTTGCAAGTATAAGCTCGTATTTTGTGTCGGCAACATGGCTGTGTTAGTAGGAGCGGAGTCGTGATTGTGTGAATTATATATAACTATATTAGACTAAGTCCAGCTTTACACTAGGATATTTTTTTCAGCAGCTTATCCGCTAATTCTTTTTTAAACTTGCCTCTGCGTTTAGACACATAATTTTGTTTCGGATATTTCTGTGTGAATTGTTGTTGTTTCAAAGGCCGAGTGAAAAACACAAAACGTTCAGGCCGATAAGCCTGAGTACGGGAGAGTTTTTTCCCCCCTCTTGCCGACTGCCTCTCTCTCCTACAAAACGCCGATAATCTGCTGAACATTAAGCCAATGTAAATAGGGACTAATTTCAGTTAATTTTTGTCGGACCAACAAAAAATTAAAGCATCTCCGTACATTAGCACGAACGTAGAATGTGTCTATAAAATATTCACAGCGCTTACAGGAAGTGTTCTAGGATACCCAAGCAGGATACAGGCTGCCATCAATTCTCTGGAGGCAACATCCCTAAATTCACAAACAGCCCTCGACTGCCGCAGATCTCTTAACGAGATGGCTGAACAGTTTAATATGCACCTCATGTGGGTGCCTGGGCATAGGGATATACCGGGGAGCTGCAAAGCCGATGAACTTGCTAGGAAAGGCACGACATTACAAATTCTCGAAGAATTTGCATATATGTATTGGTGCGCCACTATCCACATGCAAACTTTGGTTTATGCAAGAGGCAATCAGGCAGTCCAATGAAAGATGGACAGAAATCGGCACCTGCAGTGTAGCTTGACAAATCTGGCCAAATGTATGACCTGAGAAGATCAAAATATCTCCTCGCACTAGAGGGGCAAATATTGTCTACGTTAGTATCAGTTCTGACGGGACACGGCTTGATCGGCGAACACGCCAAAAGATTGGGTATTGACTCCAATGACTTCTGCTGAAGCTGTGGAGATGAGGAAGAAGTAGAGAGCATTGAGCACTTGCTATGCGACTGCCCTGCTCTGTGTAAACGACGACTGGACATACTGTGGTCGGCCTTTCTAGGCAGCCTAACAGATCTTTCCAGTACCGATATTCGTACAATCGATAAATTTGTATATCAAACAGGTTGGCTTCGATGAGGGACATTTCAGCCCTAAACTGGTCTATGTGAGCTTGTAAAAAAAATACGGCTGCCACCTAAACCAAAACCTACCCAAGCAATATACTCTGGACCTGAAAATACCACAACAAAATTTAGTCTTTAATCCACAAAATAACGATTCGCGTTGGCGAACTTTTGGAATTCCACAGAGAAGAATTGAACAATTTAAAAAGTGTATTTTATGGTATTTTTATTTTTGCTTTTAGCAGATAAGGAATGAACTTTGGCAAAATCAATATAAGCCTCTCTAATGAGAGAATGTTACGTAGTATAATCTCGAATATTATCAAAATTAAATATTTTGATTTGGCAAATACAGATCTTTTGAAATTCTGTCTAATATTGTCAGAATTGCTAATTCATTGACTTCGTTAGATTCTTTTTTATTACTTCGGAATATACAAAGTTCTAATTAACCCCATTGAAACTTTATCAATATTTTTTAATAAATTTCTGATGAAGTGTGTGTAAAAGATTGAGTTCCACCCACCCGACTTTAATCATATTTGCTACTTATTTTATTACATGTGTATTTATTGCTCACTTTCAAGTTCAATTTGAAAATACAAAAATTGAAATATGTTACACCAACTGGTCACAGCGCTTCATTCTGTCATGCGCGCGCCGTGTGACGTATGTGTTGCGTTTAGTTTTGGTCTTACCGGCGAACAGCTGTTTCACCATCTTATCCACGTCTTCCAATTTTCATTCTTTCATTTCATCTGTACTGTCGGCGATTTGCCTATTCGTCATTTTTATCCAAAGACAAAGTAAAGTTCCCTCCTACTGCTAGTCAACGTATTAGTATAAAAATATATATTTTCTAAATATGTCAAAAAGACAAAAGCCCAAGATCGTCGAGGCTATTCTGCAACAAGATGAGAAGCTAACCAAGAAGTTGGTGGGCCAGTTACTAAGCTATACATCATTCAAGTCGCTGAAGACACACTGTAAAGCTTTGGAGATATCATGTAATGGAATTGTTTGGCTGGCATCCTGGATAGGCCTTATTTGGCTACTAAACGACAAAGATCTCTACGAATCTCAACTCAATATGCTGGTGGGTCTTATTTTCGATATTATTGTAATTGCCGTCATGAAGGCTGCATTTAGACGTAGACGACCCACCGCCTGCAATGATATGATGCAACTTGGGCCCGATAAATTTAGTTTTCCTTCGGGTCACGCATCCAGAGCTGTTTTTGTTGCAATGTTTTTCACCACCCTAAGTCCTATATCGGTAATTTGGTGGATGCCACTTGTGGCATGGTCCAGTGCCGTATGTTTGTCGCGCATTGCTGCTCAGCGACATTATATACTTGATGTTTTAGCGGGCGTTATAGTTGGTTGCCTTGAAGCAGGTGTAATGTGTATTCTCTGGATTGGAAAGGATAATGCCCAGAGCATAATTAGTTCTATGTCAAGCGATCATTTGCCTGGAGGAGAAGACGAATAATAATAAAAACAATTTGAAAGTCTAACTTCTTTTGTGTAAATAATAGTAGTACAGTTTGTTCAAATAATAAATGTAACGATTTTATAAACAAATAAACATAATATACATACATAAAATGTAAATTCTAACAACAGTAACTAAAGTTTCAATATTTATGATAGGACAGTTGTTGTTATTAAACTATTCTATTGTTGAAGTTATGATTGTATTAACACTTAAAACAGAACTTATTCTAATGATCTCAAGTTAGGCTGATGTTTGATGCGTCATACATTTTTTAATATAGTATTAAATCATAAATATTTTTAGATATTACATTATATGTGTCGGTGTCATCTGTCGGAAAATACCATGGTCAGTTGTTTTGGAGAAGACAACAGGACGGTAGTAATTAATTCAATTTTCTTCATTGTTAATGTAAAAAAGTTCTTGAAGTCTGCACAATCTAGGGAAAAGAGATTAAAGATAGAATTTTCATATAATGTTAACACATTTGAACATTTATTTTTCATTCCAACTTTTCCTTAGAAAATGATTTTCTCTGACAACTTTTCCTTAGGAAAAATTGGTCTCTGACAACTTTTCCTTAGGAAAATTGGTCTCTGACAACTTTTCCTTAGGAAAATTGGTCTCTGACAACTTTTCTTAGGAAAAATTGGTCTCTGACAACTTTTCCTTAGGAAAAATTGTTCTCTGACAACTTTTCCTTAGGAAAAATTGGTCTCTGACAACTTTTCCTTAGGAAAAGTTGGTCTCTGACAACTTTTCCTTAGGAAAAATTGGTCTCTGACAGCTTTTCCTTAGGAAAAATTGGTCTCTGACAACTTTTCCTTAGGAAAAATTGGTCTCTGACTCTTTTTCTTAGGAAAAAATGGTCTCTGACACTTTTTCTTAGGAAAAAATGGTCTCTGACAACTATTCCTTAGGAAAAATTGGCCTCTGACAAATTTTCCTTAGGAAAAATTGGTCTCTGACAACTTTCATTTCATTTATTTCATATAACTTGTAATTCCTTGTTATATTAATTTGATTGAAGATAACTACACCCAATTTTTCCAGATTGAAAATAAAATTATTTAAAACAATCTAAATCGTTTTAGCACAAATTAACACTATTTTAACTAAATGTGTGCTCGTATAGACCTCTTACTTACCGATACGTAAACCGCAAACTTTTATAGCTTTTATTCTGGATGGAAACTTTTTATTGTTAATTAAATTAAACATGAATTCCTTTTCCATGGCTCGATGAAAGGGAATCGTAGCGGTGAGCATTAAATTAGGATTCTCCGAGAGTAAATCAAGCCAAAAATCTTGCAAACATTTAAACAATTTCAGAGGTATTTCTATATGGATGAGGTTTGTCTGCACTCCTTTTAAGATCCCACTGCAGTAGATGTGTGTAGGCATTTTGACCATTTCATCTTTATAATTTCCAAGTGTCAAGTATCTTAGGTTTGGATGCTGCAATAGTTTTAAAAAATCGCTAAGGCTGTGACATTTCATAAGAGTGAGACTATGCAGTGAATTAAAATAGAATAATTGCTCGATGTCTAAAAGGGTTTCGGTGGTCTCATGTACTTGTAAATTTGGAATGTTTTGCGCAACAATTCGTAACCTTTGATTACCAACATTATGCCAACGTAAATACAGTAGAATCTCGAAAAAGTTAACCAACATGTTCCTAGGGCAATTAACTTTTTCGAAATATTAACTTTTCTAAGAGGTTTTCAAAAAAGAAAAAAAATACTATAATAAACATCGATTTTGTAAAAATAACACGTTAAATTTATTTCAATGACTTAGGTTTTATCAATTTTACAAAAAGGAAACTTAGATTTATTTTGTACCGGCTGGTTTAAAATTCTCAGTCACTCTTGACCATTTTCTGGAGCAGAAACTTCATATGTAATAATTTGTGCGGAGTGGTTTAAAGAAGCAGTCGAGGCTTGTTTGTTTTTTTCTTTTGTGTAATAGCTCTTGACCATTTTTGTGCGAATATTGACAAGGTCTGCCACTTGATTTGCATCGTCATTGTCTTCAAACCATTTTATCAAGTTATTGATGCTTTCAATTGCTTTCGAGAAGCTCACTTTTGCTTGTTGAATATCTTGCTCGATAATTAGTTCATCGCTTTCATTATCGGACACTTCGAAATCATCGTTATCTTCCGTAATTTGATCCTTGTTCAAATTTTCAATGTCATCAATACTGATGTCAACATTATCACCCACTTTCGACATCAACAATTGAACTTCTCGAAGCGTATCGTCGTAAACATTACTTGGATTAATCCATTCTGACAACGGAATGTCATCTTCACTATTGTATTGATCATCATCCCATTTTTTTATTTGCAAAACTGCTGTTACGTTAGGTGGTAGAAGCATTGCTACAATGTTTCCATCATCAGACTTGAGCATTTCAATTGGCTTATGTGCAGTGCAGTTATCAATAAGCAGCAATCCCTTAGAAGGTAAATTATTTTCAGCAGAAAGTACTTCTACTTTTTTGAAAAATGCATACGCTCAGAAAAGTTAACTGAAAAATTAACTTTTTAGAGCTGAACGTGTACGCTGAAAATCGGTTAACTTAACCGAGTGATTAACTTTTTCGCGACTTAACTTTTTTGAGATCCTACTGTACCTCAGATTGGGAACTCTCTGATCGAATAGTGTAACAAGACCATCATTATCCAAATCCAATTCAAGGTATTCCAGCGATTGTGACAAAGGAAATATGTCCAGCTTTCCAGAGTATTTCGTTTGACATGTTATGAATGATTTTAAGTTCATATCACTGAGGATTTGCTTTAGATGCGTGCCATCCAAGCCAATGCAGGCTTCCAATATAAATTCGTGTAGATTTGGCAAAGGTATTAAATCTCTTAACACGCAGCCGCTTAATTTTAGCCGTCTTAATTTTGGACAAACTCTAGAGAGCACATGGAAAAAGTCCTTTTCAATGGTAACACTTGGAGAAAACATATATCCCCCCAGAGTAAGCTTTTTTAGATTTTCGTAGTTATTATTGGCATAGGTTTTGAAGAACCTGTGAAAATCTTCATTTTTATGAAATTGTGCAATTTCCAATTCCTGGCATTTACTTGTCTTTTCAGCTTCATTATCCCTAAGATCTTCTGTAAAATAATAGACATTGTCCAGATTTTCAATTCTATAGTCACTGCAATTATAACCCTCATTGTCCGAATATATAGCTATATTTAAATTTAATTTTTCAATATTCAAATTCCGCAAAATATCTTGTATATGTTGGTAGTTATAGACATGCATGTCCGCTTTGTAAATACAATTACTTTTTAACGTGAAACTTTTTAGATTTCTCATACTGGCAATGGTTACCACTTTCACATCATGTCCCACGACAAGTATTTGTTTCCTAGCATTTGCACAATCTTCGAGTGTTAATGTATCCAAGATCGGACAATAGCGGGATATTATTTTAAAGTCAAAATCTGCCAATATGACACCATAAAAACTGAGCGATGTTAGCCGTGGTAGTTCATTTGATATGCGATATCCAAGATAATTATGATCATCACTAAAACTAAATTTACACCAAATTTGTAAATGTTCAATATTTAAAGTATTCATTTTTAAGAATTCTTCGCATTCGTCAGTCCTCAAAAATTCCCAATTTTCTCCCACTTGATTCTTAGGGGGTGGAGGACTGGTGCTCAGATGATTGGACATTAGATTAATGCCCGGTTTCTTAATGACTTCCACTTGGCGATATTGCCATTTCCATATGAAATTGATGATGATATTTTCAAATTGTTTACAAACACGTGACATGCGCAAATGATCGCCATAGGTCAAGAACTGCATTATGTGTTTTGCGATGTCAATATTTTCCACCACAGTTTCCAGATTTAGAGTATTTTTTAACATTTTTGTAAAGCTTTTAGAAGCACACTGACACTTGTCCGAGTCTTAAGTTAGTTTGTGCTTATAAGTATATCAATAAAATTAATTTAATATAAAGTAATAAAGTTGGCCCTAACTGACTTGTTAATACCCTACCTAATATGTATAGAATTACAATAATTTATTCTCATTTAGTACTACTTGAAAGTCATTAAGGGGTGAAAAACGAGTGTACTTTAAGTATCAAACTTGTTATTACCGATTCTGCTTTTGCTCAAAGTGCTTTAAAAGGTTTCTAGTTGTATGACTGTTCCGTAGTATTAAAATTAAATGTATACTTGTTTACAAAAAGTATTTTTTGCCCAGTACGTAAATCTGCTGACAGCAGATTAGGAAGAGAGGGCAACAATTAAATAATTTTAAAAAATGACGTTATACAACAAAAAAAGTTTGTGTCCAAGGCCTAAAAACTTTGTGTAGATTGAGGGATATTATTCCATAAAATCAAAAAAATTGTTTATGGTAAAATTTTTCACTATTTTTTTTAAGTATAGCCTGATAGAACCGGAGCATGGTAAAATTAAAGTTGAAAATATCACTTTCACGTAGAAACAGTGCTTTAGTAACAGTCGTTAACAAACAAACAAACAAAATATACATAAAAACATATATGGAGTAAAACAGAGGTTTTAATTAAAAAATTAATAAAAAGTTCTCAAAAATGGGAAATTTTTGCAATATCTTGTAGGATATTTTTGAAGCAGTTGATGGGATGAAAAAATTATATTAGCTACTAGGATTAATTAAAGCTTTCATCAACAAATTACGATAAATGGTTTTGCAGTTATGCTAAAATATATTGTTGAACCCGAATTTTTTTTTGAGGTTTATCCTTATTTTGATAGATAAACAAGTCCCATCCCAGTAATAGACCACAAAGCTCTTAAACGAAATGACATAATCTTTCTTTTGAGTAAAAAAAATCATAAGTAAAAATGTAGGTTTTTACAAAAATGTCAAACTTGCTGAATTTCGCAAAAAAATCACAAAAAATATTTTCAGAAGACATAACTGTTAAAAATTACTCACTTGTCATGAAATCCTCCCCCTATATACACATTTTTTTTAAATCGTCTTTGCTGGCACGAAAATAACCATAAACATTAGGGCGGGTCGATTTAAAAATCGCCCATTGCTCAGTGAAAATCGTATTCTAGGGATCAAAATAAGAAACTTTGCCGAAGGAACCATACCTCTAAAACGAATTCTGATGTCCCGGAATTTGGGTCGAACTTTTGGGTAGGGACAAATTTTGAAAAATCCCACACCTTTTGGTGCCTCAGACGGACGTCGACAAATGACTTAAAATGGACCACAACGGATGCCCGCCGACAAACATGGGTCATAGGCCGCTCCTTCGATGTGCTATACTTTTAACCCGTATCTAATATGGCTCATGGGCAGAGAATGAAGCCGAGGCAAAATTGGCGGCGGCGGCTACCATTGAATATTATAGATCGGCGGCGGCGGCTTGATGGCTTAGCCGACATAAAATTGACATACGGCGGCTCTGTGATAATCATTTTTACATTTAAAATAATAGTTGAAAAGTTAAGCTCTGGCATATATTCATAAATAATGGAAGTTTTTAAGTTAATTGTAAGATATTGTGAAGTGAAACAAGTAACAGCGTTAAGTTCGGCCATGCGGAATCTTATATACCCTCCAGCATTAATTGTATTCAATTCTATTACTGAATGATTTTTGGATATGGAGCAAGTCATGGAACGATCTTTTTGTTTAAGCAATTTATTGAAAAAACGAACGCAACAGTTTTTAGCCAAATTTTAGGCCTCTTAATCTAAAAAATGGTATTTATGGCTTAAATTAGCATATTTGTGGGCTACCTCTACACGGGGACTACAACAAAATATAAACTTTGTATAAATTTCATTGACATGAATTCTTGCCAAAATATAAGTAGAATACAAACTGAAAAGTTTCAGCAAAATTGCTTTAAATATGTAGTGTTTATGGCTTAAGCAAGCCTTTTTGGGAGCGACATCTATAGCCAATTCTGTAATACTCCATTGTTTTTTTTCGAAAATATTTGTTTCTCTATGTGTACTATAAATATTCTAATTTTTAATAAATGTTAAGCTCCCCCTTGTGACAATAAACGAATCAAAACGAAAATCACTTTCCATATCGTCCCCCCAATAAATGAATAGGGTATAATTTATTTGTCGTTTCAAGAAAATCATATTTGAAGTTTTTGTGATACAATTCTGTAATGCTCCATTGTTTTTTTTCCGAAAATATTTGTTTCTCTATGTGTACGTAATCTAATAATAAATAAAAATCTTATTATTTCCTTTAAAAAATAATTGTTATAATTATTTTTCTATTACTATCAATATTCTCATTTTTAAATGTTTATGTGTATACACTATTCTTCTATTGAGGGACGATATATCTGTTATATTGTTATTTGCCTATCAAAAATTTAAATTGTATCTATCCATATTTTAACGTTTTTCTATGGAACGGCGGCTGTGTTTCAGCCGCAAAGATCGCCGGCGGCTTCGGCTGGTGAAAAAAGGTCGGCGGCGGCTAAAATCGGCGGCTTCATAATCTGGTCATGGGTCAGCCAGGGTTGATGTACTTCATCATTTGCATTTCTATTAGAGAAATGCCATCTGGTCCAGGTGATTTGAACGGCTCAAAGCTGTTAATCGCCCAGCTTGGTCTGGATTTATCGGTCAACAATTTAGCGACATTTGTCGTCTACTCGCTTTCTTATTGGTCTTGCTGTTCCTCGAGTTCTGCTGTTGTTGTAGTAATGGGTGTTATTAGAGTTTACCGGTTCTATTCTTCACTAGAAACGCTGCATTTCTTTTAACAGTCGTCATGTCTATTTGTAACATCCCTGTTGTTTTGGATAGTCAGATGTTGTAGTGGTAGTGCGTCCGGTCAGTTATTTTAGATGCAGAAACTCGAATTATGATGAAAACATGAATTGTTGATGTTAAATTTTTCCTGTGCCCTGGCTGGGAATGGAACCAAATACCTACGGAATACAAGTCTAACGCACTAACCACTGCGCTACGAAGGCCACGCTCGAGTTCTGTCAAGGAGTTCCCAGGGAAATGTGTGTCGAGAAGTAAATATAGTGACTGCTGGCTATTTGTCTAGTCTAGTTGTTATACTCATCCTGTAGATAATCCACCGTACAGGGTGTTGTGCATAGGACCTTCCCCTGCCTTGCGGCGTCTGAGACCTTTTCCTTGGTGAATAGCTTGTTGCAGCTCTTTTTCGTAGCCTTTAGCTCAGAAGTCCATCATTGTGGTTAAGTTTTACCCTTGTACCTTGGTTTTGGACAGGCTTCTTCAAGGGAGCTATGGAATGAAGTAGTGATATGATCGACTAAATTGTCAGTGATGCCAACCTTTTCCGAAACAAAAGCGTAATGAAAAATTGAAAAAGCGTAAAAAGGCACTAAACTATAATATTGCTTTTGTCGGGAGAGACGACAACATTATATCCGTCCCCATCAGAGCAGAATAAAAAGAAAAATATTTTGTCAAATTTTATCAAAATTGTTTTCTTAATGAGAATAATATCTTAAAAAATGTTATTTCATGGCGCTTAGATTCAAAATCAGGATATAGAAATATACAGAGGACATACCTAAATCTAGACCAATTTCCGTAAAATTTTTCAACGTTAGTTGAAATTTTTTAAAGTGTCTATATTCAACATTAGGAAATATATGTTATGGAGTCTATGTCTAAATCTGAACAAATATTGTTTAAATTTGATGTGTCCATTTCTGGTTGAAGGAACCGTTATATACTAAATTGTATGTAGATCTGATGAGAAACGGGTATTCTATGGCCCTTAGCCCCAAAATTGGTATATCAGTATATATGACGGATATATCTAAACCTGCAACAAATTTCATAAAATTTGCCAGAGTTTATTATTGGCTCCATCAACTTTTCTATGCTAAATTTCGTAAAGATTTGATGTAAATTGTGGCCTGTGATGCCAAATTTTGAAGTACATACATATGGAGTAGCAAAATAGTCTAATTTCTTTATGTGACCAGATTTGTACGAAAAGCGTCAAAAGCACTAAAGAAAAATGTGGAAAGCGTACAGTTAGCGCTTTTTTTTCATTTGGCACTAACTGAAAACTTTTCGCGTATTGAGTGGTCTGAAAAGCACTAAATCTGGTGCGAAAAGCATTAAGTTGGCATCCCTGTAAATTGTTCAGACCGACTATGTCATTCGGTATGGGTCATAACTTATCCATATATTTTTTTTCAAATATGCATTGTTTCTTCGCCATCATGGTAGCTTTTAGAAATGGTTTACAATTTTTTTAACATTTTTTCTATTTTTTATGGATTTTTTTGTGCCAATAAAGGATTTTTTAAAAATATATTTGTTTCATATTCTTTATGACTATTACTAAACCAAAGGGAAATAAGTATCATTTGTAGCTCTCATAATTACCTTAAATTTACTGCGTATACCGCATCTATTGGGTTTATACTTCAAATACGAGAGGTAACTTACTTGAAAATAGGAATTTAAAAAACAATTTACCATAAAAAATTAGTTTAATTGTGTTTAGGATAACCAAAAAATGTTATGTAATTAAATCCATTTCACAAAAATTTTGTAAAATAGTGTCATAAGATTACATTTTTTTGAGAATCGCTGTAAACTATTGTTATTTGTTATTTTTATGGGGGTATGACAAAATGTCTTTTAGCAGATGCAAAAATGTTCGATGTTCCAAAACTATGTATAATTGATACTCCTTTTGAAGATAATTCTAATGGGCTTATTATTTTAATGGTAATTATGTTATGAAAATAACCATTTTTTCGATTCTACCTCAGGTACCGAAACAATTTTGAAACTTATAAGTATTTACAAACTGTAGCGTGCGTATGATACACATAAAATATAAATCACACAAAATATATGTAAAAACAAGTTTTTGATTCACATACGTATGTGTGTATGTATGTCTTTTGTTGGTGTGACCGGAATTGATTTTTAGGGAAGGACAATTGAGATGTTGACTACAATAGTGACCTAAACAACCCATACACAGCCGTGTATGGGTTGTTTAGGTCATATATCGTATATCGATTATTTATTTATGTATATTTTATTTAGATGGTTCCAATGCAGAATTTATCGCTACTTATGTGTGCATATTTGTTAGGTTACTATTAATCTCAATGGTTTATATATAACGGGTGATTCATCATGAGGTTTGATTTTCAATATGCCTTTTTTACAGATCACGTGTGACTCATATCAAACTGCTTTATCATCAGTTCAGTATCGTTTGGCAAGTCATCAAACTGTTCAACTTATTACGATAATCAAGGTTCGTTCATCGTGAAATGAACCACATTTGTGGCTCATTACGTTAATAAACAAAATTGCCGTATTTGGGCTGATGAGCATACCGAAGAGTACGAAGAGCTACCATTAAAAAACTGTAGTAGAAACTTTAAGTATCAAACCTACAGTAAAATTATTAGCGTAGACCAGTTTTGAGTGGCTTCGAAAAATCAAAGATGTTCGAAGCTTATATGAAAAATGTTGAGTTGTTTTATTGTACGTGTAGTACTTATTTTATAATTACTAGCCAATACAGATCCCACTGAGATGGTTTGTTTTCTATGAATTCAACCTAACAGATATTAAAATCGGAGTCAATCCGTATCCAATGTTATAATAATAATTGCAAAATACTCGTGTTCCGAAATCAGTGATTTGACAATGCTTTTTACTTGGTACCACCGGAGATTTCTGGCTGGGGGATTAAAAATAAAAGGAAAATAAATTTAAGGAAGTTGTTGTAAATATATAAATATACGTGTATGCATGGATGTTATGTAGTTTATTTACAAATTTTTAAACATAAAGAATACGATAATAGTATGAAAATAGATTTTAATTTATCTGTGTGATACACATACACTTTATCAGATCACCAAACATTTTGTATGTGGACAACGAGACATCACGTCATCGATAAATTCGACTTTCTTCATGGTAACATCAAAGTCGTTTTTCAAATCGGTCAAGTCTGAAAATATAAATATAACGTTTTAATTCAAGCTATGTATGTTGTGTTAATATTGAAAATATTTTTTCTATATCATTTGTACACCCAAAAAATAAGTTTGGTATTAATAATATACATGGTTTGCTGAATTTTTGTAGTACTTTGTTATTATTACAGCAAAATTTCTGCAGTTTTTCAATAGCCGAAAAGTTGTATATATTTTCCCGTAGTTCCTAGGAGGAACATAGGGCCGATACAAATTCATTCATTTCATTCATTCATTTCATTCTATCTGTCGCTAAATATTTTATTTCACTCCGAGTATAGCCTGCTGCGTGGGCTTCAGCATCTACCAGTCGTCTCCACGTATTTGCTGGTCTCCCTCTTCTGCGACAAACCTGCGGGTTCCAGTTAAGTGCGGGACGTGTGATATCATCATGCGGCTTCCTTAGCGTGTGGCCAATCCACATCCATTTGCGACGTTGCATTTCTAATACTATTGGTTGTTGTTGTTACATAATTTATTCTTATAAGGCTAGATTTCAAAATGAAAAACTGGGATTATTTTGACTAATTTATCGAACTGATTAAAAATGGTACGTTAATAAAATCGGACAAATACATACATACATGTATACGGACAATACAAATACTTGTAGAATTTTATTAATTATTCATAGAATTATAAAATGTTGCTTTTTTGTAACAGACACAAAAGACAACGGAAAAATGTGGTTGTTAATAGAGCACATTTCTTTATGTTTTCGGACATATCTAAAAATGTACTGAAAAATATTCAGGGGAAATAATTGAACAAAAGCACAAAAATTCCATAGCAACAGCATATACTTTCCAGTTTTATTGTAATGCCGAGTCTTTTATAAAATAACATCAAATATATTATTTTAAACCAGATTTCAAATACTAACCTAACAATCATGATTATAAATGATAAATTGTTTTTGCTTTTTTGGATTAGTTATTTTGTAAAAACGGCCGTTGTGCCCGAGAAGATTGGTGCCGCGCGTGCGTGAACTGATAATGCAAGATCGTCATGTGACATACCGTAAGATAGAGGCATCCTTGGGCATTTCTTCCACCAGCATACATTCGATATTGCATGAACACCTGGCCGTAAAAAAGATTTGTTCTCGTTGGATCCCGAACAATTTGACAATCGCTCAAAAAAAGGCTCATGTCGATTGGTGCAAAGAAATTTTGAAAAAATACGATGGCGATGCTTCAAAAGACGTTTATAAGATCGTCACAGGTGACGAATCTTGGATCTATGCGTATGAGCCCGAAACAAAACAGCAATCGACCGTGTGGGTCTTCGAAGACGAGCCAAATCCAACGAAAGTTGTTCGTGGAAGAAGCACTTCGAAGCAAATGGTCGCCTGTTATTTGGCAAACTGGTCATGTGACGACTGTTCCGCTTGGGCAAAGTAGGACGGTCAATTCTGAGTGGTACACCACAATTTGTTCGCCTGAAGTCTTCGGAGTAATTCGAAAAACGAACAAGAGAAGACGAATCATTGTGCACCATGACAATGCGAGCTCTCACACATCGGTTCAAACCAGCGCCTTTTTGACCGGCCAAAACGTCGAATTGATGGGTCATCCGCCGTACAGCCCTGATCAAGAAAAAACTGCTTGGTCAACGTTTTTCGACGCCTGAAACAGCTGTTGCAGCGTTCAAAAATCATGTTTTGGAGGTGAATTTTCAACACACTGTAATCAAAACAATTCGCGCTCAAATGACAAAACGTTCTGAGAGAAGTTATACTAAAAAATGTCATACTTTCCAATGGAAGTTCCAGTTTTCATCTGGCAACACCAGCATTGCCAGGGCCGAAATATAAATAGCAACCCTCGTATTACTGTAATGGATTCAATAAATAAATAAACATAGGTGCGAGGCAATCTATAATTGTCTCTGCATATTTTCCGCACGATGATACAGTAAACTACTGTGAGGACAGAAAAATAGACTTTCTAGTGGGATGTGATGCAAACGCTCATAATATATTATGGGACTGCTCGGATACAAATTTCAGAGGAGGATATCTACTGGAGTTCTTCCTAGAAAACCAGATGGCATGGCAATAGAGGCATGGATGAAACTTTTCAAACCAGAAGCAGGAAAGAGGTACTCGAAAATTCGAAAATCGATTCACACTGGATGGTATCGAAAAAAAATTTTTTCGTTCAAGCGATTTGACCACGTCTCCCCTTATGTGAAACTCTTTTTAGGCTGCCCATTTTGGGACTTTGTTGACTTTAGGTCGTTGATGTTATTCTACAAGGTCGTTAAAGAGCAGTCTCCGACTTCTGCAGCACTTTGGCATCATTCATACAGACTCTGTATATCAACAACAATTTTAACAATATACATGATAAATTGGGAAACCAGGAATCTGATTATCATCATTACTTCATTATATGTATTTAATTAATTATATCTCTTTAATATTAATAACGTTCAAGAGTAGTTAATGCATACTAATACGTAAACAAATAATAGGATCTTTAAAAATAACAATAATAGATATGCGGAGTAGTATGTCGTAAAATGAATTAAAAATAATATAAACAATAAATACATATGTATAAATATAAAAACAGAATATCAAGAAGATTATAAATAAGAGTATATATGCTATGACTACTCGACAATAGTTTCGAGTAAGAATTTAGTATTTTTTTTTAATTCCAGCTCACTATCTTCACTAGTAATAAAAACTAGGAACACATAGTGGCTACTATTTTTTTTTCTTTTCTTTTTTTCTCTCTCTTATTAGCCTAGCCCCTCTGTATTAGCCTAAGCATTTATGTATTTTTAGTAGTTATCTCAACTGTATTGTACTGTAATTTACTACATTGGCCATAAGGCTTCAAATTACTTGTTTGAATAAATAAAAATAAAATAAATAAATATATTAAATTCAGACTTTCGCATAAAGAAGATAAAACACAAATATTCAGGGAATCTTAAACATTTTTAACCACAGGTAATAATTACCAAAATATAGGAGAAATAGACAAAGCGGTCCAAGAAATTTAACGGATGTTAATAACCTCTTATCAGAAACCATGTTCAACATGTCCATAAATCATGAAATAAAGAGCACAAATCCTGGTGGAGTAATAACCTATCTTAGGAGATTAAGAATAAAATGAGGACTTTATACATTACAATCAAGAACTCTGGTATAGAAGAATCATAAGGCGAATACAAAACGTGTTTAAAGGAATATAAAAGGGAAACAAGAAAGGCTAAAAGGATAGATTTTGTCAGAATAATAGATGAACTTTCAAACGTAAAAGACGATGCCATGTTGCGAAAAATATTATAAAATCAACAGCACTTTGAGGGAAATTTACAGAATGAAAACTGTGATTGGACTAGTAGATCAGAAGAATCATTTGACCTTTTACTGCTTAAACACTTCCCGTGCTCTGAGCTAGAGAAAGCTCTTGAAAAAGGAACTTAAAGGATACATCTCATAATAAACCGGAAATACATAACGCTGTCACACCTGACGGAGTGTAACATATAAGTCACCGGGGCGGTTGATATATACCCTTGTCTGTTGCAAAAATCATGGGTTCCTCACTTACGTCAATATTCAGAGCCTGTCTTGAAAATGCATAAGTTCTAACATCTTGGCTAAAGGTGAACTCCAACAAGGTGAACGTTTTCTGCCGATTAGTTTATCTTCATTCCTAATGAAAACTCTAGAAAGAATAATTGATAAGATTACCAGAGGAAATTTTAAATCGGATGGCATATACCTTTTTTATATCAATATCTCCGATTTCGTTAAAACTTTGTAGGATAACTCAACTCTATAAAAAATTTGATATGTAGAAGACGAAAATAAAACCGATTTTTTTCAAATGAATAATTGTTAAAAAATACCATTTTTGGGCGCCTACATTTAATAAATGTTTTTTAAAAAATATAACCCCTTATTTCCACGCTGAAATTTTCGGGGTTTGTTCACAATCGATCAAGGAATATGCATTTTTTTCGGAATTTTTAGGTTGGTGTTTTCATAGTGAAAATCACAAAAGAAGAAAAATCAAAAAATATTAAAATTAAATTGGTCTGTAGCGGTCAATATCCGAGGCCGCCGGCAAGCACCTTTAAAGTAAGCCTTCATTCTTTGAATTCTGCCAACGCGTTTTCTCACAACAACATTTTCAAAGTTCCTACATTTGCACTTTTTTCTTGAAAATTAATCATCTATACCGACAAAAGTGATAGACGGTGCAGGCAGTGGGATTTTTTTTGCGAGGAGCTGAATATTTTTGAATCCTACAAACTATTGGATGAATGTAGTCTATTTCAAGCGGAAATATACGAAATTTTAATTTTAAGCTGTCGAAGTTATATCAATTCAACAGATATATAAATTTTTTCATTGATGAGCAATAAAATCGTTAATGGGACCGAAAAAGGTCAAAGGTAGTCAGCAGCTGTCGTAGAGAATTGTTGACTCTCACAGAACAGCATAATATTACTATGTGCTGGATACCAGGTCACAAAGATATTCCGGGAAACGAATAAGCAGATGTATTAGCTAAGAATGAAACTTGCCTTACATGGGCCAATGTAAGGGCGGTGACCCGCATGTTATACCACCTTGTCTTACTAGAATAAAAGAAACGCGCAGGGAGAAATGGCATAGATGATGGGACAACTCGGCAGGCTGTGAACGGACTAAACTACTTTGGGACGGAAAAGGAACCCTAAAGTACGAACACTTACTAATGATGAAGACGGATGAACTACGGGCCGTAATTAGTGTAATAACTGGACAGGAAATCACATGGTAAAATTCGGCATCAAGACTTCTGTAGATGGTGTGGCGTCGCCGACTATTCCAAAAGAGAGTTATCACTTCCTTTGTCAGTGTCCAGCCTTAAGCAAAAGAAGAAACAAGATACTCGGCTTCTTTTCTTTCCAGACTATGGCGGAAATCCGTGGCTATACCTATAAACCAAGAAGAATATTGAGGTTCATTAGGTATCAAAACTGAGCCCATGACATAAGATGACATCTGGGGCTTAAATGACAACAAAAGGTATCCCGCGACAAAAATCGTAATAAAAAGGAAATCGAAAGAGAAGAAAAGAAAACACAATTACAAAAGAGCTAATTGTACACCATCAATTCCAGGGAAAACGCGTTGGAGACAGCAGAACTGTTACCGCAACAACAATTGATCAAACCTGGTCCAGTTTAAGACACTAGGAAAGCTTTAGTGTCATCGTCTTATAGCCTAAACTTTAACATAACCATTATTTTATCGTATAATTTTTTCATGCCATTGCCGGTTTTAAAGATATCTTAAAGACATTTCGAAAATTCCCTTTTTTTAAGAAAATATTGATAACACTATTGAACAAAACTGTTCTGAAAGATAACGTCTTATAATTTAGATTCCTGTACATACGAACACTTGAAATTTTGTACAGTGTAATGTTTTTATAGTACTCATAGTCTGTTAAAAATTGGGAGTTATTGCCACGGCACTTTTTGTACCTCCCAAACAAAATTGCCAAATTAAAAAATATGAAATTTTTTTTTTTGGAATTTCTGTAGTTTTACAATATGGGTCATAATTTATACATTTATCTATTGATAATTTCGTTAGGATCCTAGCTTTCAAAAATGGGCCAAACTATTTTTTGCGATTTTTTTTATTTTTATGGTTTTTTCGTGCCAGCAAGACAACGAAAAAGAAACAATAAATTTTTTTCTAATTGTTTTATCGACAATTACTAGTCTTCCATCTCTACGTGAAAGTGATCTTTTCAGCATTTCTAGCCCTCTTAATTTCCTTTAATTTAAATGGTATCCCGGATATGGAGCTTATACTTCGAAAAATATGGTACAAATACTAAAGGTAACTTCCATGAAAATGGAATTTTAGAAAAAAATTTAGGAAAATACCATAAACAATTTGTTCTGGTTTCATAAAATAGTATGCCTCAATTTATACAAAAAACGTTTTTAGGTCTCGGACACAAAACAATTTTTTGTTGCATAGTGTAATTATTTAAAAAAAGGCCGTTTGACCAAAATTTCAAAATTCAGCACCCGGGCAGTCCTTAACTGATAGGACTAAACTTGGTGCTAGTTTCATCCCGATCAGAAGACATCGGTTTTAAAAATTCATATGACCAGAATTGGTCTTCGGGTGAAGAAACGAACAAATGTTCATTACTTTTAACCTAACCTATAGTCTGACAATGGATGAGCGTAATGTTTCCATCGTTCGTTCAGGTATCTCCCACACAATTTTCCATATTATATTTCTCACAGAGTAAGGATCGATTGACTCGACTGAGATACATACAGATGTACATATGTATGTATGTAGTTATGTTTACATGTTTTGTGTTTTAGTATGTATGTACTTACCGATATGGAAACCGCAAAGTTTAACAGATTTCAATCGTTGTGGCATCTTTGAATTGTTTGCTAAATTCTGAAATACTTCACTCTCAATGCACGCTTTCGCCGAGATATTAATGACGAGGGATAAATTCGGATTTAGGGAAAGCATATCAAGCCAAAAGTCTATATTATCCGAAAATGAATTCTGCAACATTCGTACAAATCGTAGGTTAGTCGTGACCGCTTCTTTAGCTTCCAACGTATCATCGGATTTTCGTTTCAAATTGCCAAATGTCAATTCTCTCAATGCTGAATGTTGTAGAATAAGTAAAACATCGCTAAATTTCAAATTAATTAATACGATAATACTATTTAGACGTGTCAGTTGAAGAATTTGGTCAGCTTCACTTATTTGATGTAGGATCAGTGACTCTAAATTGGGGAAATTCGAGGAAATATTTTGCATAATATTGCCGCCAGAGTGCCATTTTAAATAGGTAATATGTTTAAATTGTCCCGGAAATACCTCTGTAAAATATCTTTCAGGTAAATCAATCTCCAGACTTCGTAATGTGGTGGAAACTTCAATGGGGGTTGCGGTACCACTGTAAATCGTTCTTTCTGTCTTAAAAGACGTTAGCTTCATTTCGCTTAGGATTTGTGTTAAATTTATCCAAGATAAGCCTTTGCATTCAAAAAGTTCAAGCTCAGTTAGTGTTGGTATTACAATAAAATTGCTAATTTTACTCTCTTTAATCGTTAGTGATACCAATTGTTTACATCTTTTGTTAATAATTCTAAAGAACTGTTTGGGTATACAATGTTCGGCTTTTGGCATATAATGTTCACGGTACGCTATTATGGACAACTTGGAAAGATTTGCATATTTGCCCAAAAAACTAGTGTAAAAATTGACAAAATCGTCAGTGTTTTGAAATTTTCCAATTTCTAGTTCTTCGTAAAGATTTGGTATTTTTTGTTTGTAATTTGGCTTCTTTTTAGCCTGAGCTGCTTTTGAAGTTCGGCTTGGTGGCCACAAGCTTTCATCTATGCGCAGTTGTTGCAATTTTAATCTGCTCAAAATTTCACGAATCTGTTCATATCTAAACAAGCGTGACTCGTCGAAGGTACGGTGTTCTATTATTGTCAACGATTTCAATTGTGTCATGCTTTCAATTGTGGTCAAGCGAATATCATCTCCCAGGATAAGATTTTCCTTGGCGGCATTTACGCATGAATTCAAAACAAGCTTTTCCAGTTTGGGACAATTTTTCGCTACAATTTGTAAAACTTTATCCGACAGAATGATGCCAAAGTACACGAGCGTTTTTACGTTTGGAAACTGAAACGAAAAATAACCCGAACTTAAATAGAAATTACTGCCTACAATATAGAAATTCTCAATATTGAAGGCATTCAAATTTAGGAATTCCACAATTTCATCCTGGTCGAACAGCATTCGATTTTCATTTAGCTGGTACACGGTATTTAATAAATCATCGAAATCATCCATGGTATAGTTGGATATGGCACGAACATCATCCTTGATAAACATCTCCACATGTTTGTATTTGGATTTCCAAACAAAGTTGATGATTACATCTTCAAATTGTTTGCACACTCGCGCCACGCTCAATTGGTCTTTATAGTCGAGATATTCCGTAATATGCTGGGCTACATCCACACACAAAAATATTGATTGCAAATTTAATGAGACGTTTGTGCCGAGAGTCATCGTGCTGTGTTCAAATGTCTATGATGTGGTTAATTCGTTTTTTTCAAATAAATATCTGAATATTATTTTCCACAAATTGGCCCGCTGGAATGCAATGCCGAATGTAAACAAACGCTATTTGGCTTTTTGCGTACTTTGCAGGATTGCCAAGAAAAATTGATGTTGTCCCCAAATAAGCACAAGAAATCCCAAACATAACCTCAAAATATATAATTCAAACATATCAAAAACGACAAATATTTAGCATTTCAAAATTCGTTGTAGTTTTTGTGGTAAAGAGCTCCAAATTACTTATTTAAGAGATTTTTCTCAACATTTCATTGTTTGGCCCTTTAGTACCAAATCTATTAGGACCTGAATTGATACTTTTCCAGGACATTCAATGATTAAGGAATTTTTTATATTTCGACCTCCTGTCACCACAAGGACGTGAGTATTTTATTCCACTGTTTTGAAGACGAGTGATTTTTCATTGGTATTAATATCTTCAAAATACGCCAAGCGTTGGGGTTTTTTTATTAACAACTTAACGTTTAAGAAAATCAAATAATCCCCAATTGTATTGACTAAACCCCAGTATTGGAGGCCAAAACCCCAGTTATGGCAACCCTGGTACTTTGCAAGTTAGTCTAGATTCACACAAGACAACCTTTTTCAAGCAAGTGTCAAAATTTGTTGGAGAGAGGCGGAGTGGAAAACAAAGACTTTTAAAGACCAAGACGGGAAAATTCTCTCTTCTGCTGTTATGAAGTATGTCTAAAGGCCGGGTTAGGCATACGTAACCGTAATTTATCTTTACCGTTGCCGAAACGTTGCCCGTTTGAGCGATTAGCCAACGTTGAGATAACGAGTCATATGTTCTGACAACAACAACACATAAGTAAACAAAAAAGCCGCGATTTCTTTTTGTTTAGGTTTATTAAAAATGAAGTTAAAAAGATTGTTTATAAATTTGTGTTTTTAAATCTGTGCAGAATTTACAATTAAAGTAAATCAAGAAAATATCGTCGGATAAGAAGATGGGGTGGACGTCCTATAAACAATGACTGAGTTAACTACGCCAAAGCAACGGATTAGACCGACAGAGATATAACAATAACACCACTGTATGTCAAATATTGCTTTATCCTATTATTCCAAGTTGGGAAATATTAACATTCTATTCTTTAAAATTGTAGATATTTGGGTCACGGTTGTTCCATACAATCGATTGCATGGAGTCACAGGCTGGGGAAAACAACAATTCGAAATATTATTTTAGAATGCAGTGAAGTTTTGTGGCGCTTGCTTTCGCCGATGTATTTAAGTGAACCAACTACACAGCAGTACAAACACATTTCCAATGATTTTCAACGAATGTGGGATATGCCGAATTGTGTGGGAATCTGCGATGCTAACTATACATTCATATTAGTTTATGTTGGAAGTTATGGCAGCCAACACGATGGGGGTATGTCCATTGAACTTAAATTTATTTATAATCTATTTTAATACAAACAATTTCCATTTCTTAATTTAAATTAAATACAGCTATATTCCAGTACTCTCCGTTTGGCCAATCAGTTATTTTAGGTACAGTACCTGTACCTCCTAGTAAACCATTATCGTCAGCATCCTCTGAAGCCTTTCCTCATTTTTTTATTGGCGATGCGGCGTTTCCACTGAGGAATATCCTTGGTCTAAGTCAACAACTATAGACGAGCTCAGAGACAACACCCAACGCGAAATTGCCAACGTTCCGGTCGAAATGTCGCTGTTGACGGGCTCGTGGTAGTCATATGACCGAAATTGAATTTCATTCTTAAAATGTATTGCACTACACCTGGAATAAATTTGAACTCAATATCTTAAATATTCACCCCTGTTCTGGTACTCACTTCACATTCATCTCACTTCTCACCTTTACTTCACAGGACGAATAGCGAGGTGCATGGCAACTGCAGAAAGTATTGGCTGCCTAACTTTTGCTTAAATAATGCCTAACATGTGATTTGCCTTCCATGCCATACGGTTTTCAGGCGTGATAGCAACTTTTATAACACCTCTTTCTTAAGACATTTCACGTGAGATGCTTCAAGTGAATGCCAGAACATACCCGATTCTGTGTTTTATTAATACTTTTACTTATGTCTATTTCCATTGAAGAGGGACTCAGCCAAATCCAATCCAATCTCTATCTATAAATAAGTCCACGTTTGTAGAGACGCTTATATTGCTGTCAAATTCACCCACAATGAAGAAGATTGGCGCAATGATTGTCTCGTACTGTCGCCAAAAGAATCCTGAAGCAGATTATAAATTTAATTTTTAATGGAATCAGCCGCGATCTTCATAAAACTCACCTGTGACGCCCAGCTCCTTGCCAATTTGCTTCCAAGCTTCTCGCTTTTTTCAGATATCCTATATGCTGGATTATATTTATTGTATAAATGCTCGTGCAACTGCACCAATGAAATCAAATCTTCATCTTTCATGTTTATTTGCACTTTTAAACAACAAATAATTAATAAATTATTTTCTTTGCCTTTCTCGGTGAACATACAATTGTAATTGTAAACAACATGTAGTATCAGCTGTTGTCAAATTGTACGTAAACGAAACGTCCAATTCTAATTTCAACAGATTCAGCCGTCCGTTTACGTTTCGTTTCCGTTGGCTAATCGTTTACACCGACTTCCATTTGACAAATCGAATCAGCTGATTCGTTACGCTACGGGGGCGTTACGGTTAAGTTTGCCTAACTGGGCCTTAACCCATGATACAATAATTGTAAAGGTAGTCTCAAGCTAACAGCTGATTACAATTTTTTTATTTTGGCGTGTTTGACAGCATTTTGGTTGTCAATCTCATTGTTTACATTCCAAATGTTTGTTTACATTTTTTGACAGCAGTGGAGAGCGAAAAAAGGAAACGTATGAGTTTAAATTGAAATTGGAAAAAAGTAATAGGAAGTGAAAAAATAAGACTGAGTGAAAAAATATAATATAAAGTGGAGAAAACAATAAAAAATTATTGTTGTTTTAAAATTATATTGCGTGTTTGTTTTTATTTTAAAAAATATATACTTTTCTAATAAGAAAAAATGCGCAAGTGTCGCATTTGTGACAAACGTGATGACCATGGAAATGGATTGTTTTTCAAAATACCGAAAGATGGAGAGCTCCGATGGAAGTGGTGTCAGGCTAGTGGTATTGCATTAGAAAGCGGTCAGTTCATCTGTTCGATTGTTGCGTTCCAGGAATGTTTGTGACGTTTATCCTTATTGCGGTACACGGTCACGTTGCTTAGGCTGTTGAATGGTTTCTCCTGTGGCCGTCGTTTCTCTATTTACACTCGATAAGGGGGAGGAGAACCGTTGTCTTTAGTACTCGTTGTTTTCTTGCAAAAAATTCCTTTTCGTTGCCTTTGTGGTTTTTGCATTTCTGTAGCCCAAGATTCCAAATTCTTGGCGAAGAATTTAGCTGCTACTGCTACTGCAACTGCCACATCACATCTCAAACTACTGCACTTTTTACGTTATGAGGTACCTTGGCCAGTACCACCGGAGGGTGTCACATTAAGATAACAAAAATCTAAATCGATATTTTATGACATTTTTATTTTTCTTCACTAACTTTTGTTATTTAACAAACAAAATTCCGAGTTTGTTGTTGAATTGTTGTTGTTGTGCTCACTCTGTCACTGACGTCTATCTGTCAGTTCAATTTGACAACCAAAATGGCAAAAATACGCAGGGTTGTACCGGACTTTTTGTTGTTGGGCTTATGAGACTACCTTTACAATTATTGTATCATGGTCTAACCGTAGGCATAACACAAAGCCTTAAAGACCAAGGGCCATATTCATAAAAATTTAATTTAACACTGCTAAACCGTTCTTCAAACCTTCATTAAGTTTTTATGAATAGGGCCCCAAGACGGGAAAGTTCTCTCTTCTGCTGTTATGAAGTATGTCTAACCGTAGGGATAACATAAAGCTCCCTTTAACAGAGGAAAATGTAGTTTTTCCTATTGTTGATTTCAACATAACTGCTTATAAATACTGTGAAAGTTAGGAGGAATTTAGTTACGCTTTTTTAAAACTCTTGTTTTTTGTATTATTTTATAATTAAGTCTATTGATACATTATATATATTTAAGATTTTCGAGTAGAATATTTATTGTCGTATTTTGTAATCATATATGGCCTTATAGGCTCTGTTACTCTGATGAAAAAAAATAAAAAAAAAAAAATAAAAAAAAATGAATTGACAAAAAGGTAACTAAATGCATAAACAAATAAAAGAAAATCATTTATACATGAAGAGCTTACTACAATTTTATGATATTTAACATTTCCTTTTATATGAGAACTTTCCCGTCTTGGTCTTTAAAAGTCTTTGTCTCTGCCTCACATGCTTGGAACAAAATGTCTCATGTGAATCAGAACTAAATGAAGTATTAACAAATCATAGAAAAAGGTTGCTCTTGCAAAATGTCTCGCGCTAACACTAGATGTCACTAAGTAACAATTTATTTATTTTATTTATTTGTTTAGCAAAAGTGGTGAAATTTAGCGGCGTGCCTTAAGGTGGGTACTATGTTTTTTCAGCTTGAAAAAATTCCACAAAATGTTATTTCAAGTTGAAAAATGGAACGCTTTTTTACTAAGGTCGCATTACATGTTTGAAGTGTGTGTGTCGAAATGTCACTTATATGTATGTGTGTGTGTATAAGCATGTGCATTTTTCCATTTTGCTTTTCTTGAAAACAAACACGAGTTTGAATTAGAATCAATAAGCAATTAAATGGAATAATGCCGACTTAGAATATAGTTAATTTAAATTGCAGAATGGGAATATAGTTGAAGATCATTGTGCTAATGTTATAACTAAATAAATTATTTATTTTGTGTTGATACGATGGCGATGCGTGTGCGGCATCAGAAGCCAGAGTAATACAATGTTACAAATAACAAAATAATTTCTTATTGTTGTACGAATATAAATAAATAAAATGATGTTTTGATGAACCGAAAAATATGTTTTATTATTATTTTTAAGGATTTACATTATATTTGAGGACATATATAAATTATACTTCCATCCATAAACGGAATATATTCTTCCAACTCCTATGGCTGGCAAGAACTCACTATGTTGTTTATAACCATTTAAAAACGAGATCACAGGCACTGCCCAATTCCATTGTCCTACTGCTTCGGTAACGTTTGCCGCCCACAAAGTTTTTCCAGGCTTTTCGTCAAGATTGTTCTAAACATACAAACGTAAATGAACATACGTAATTATAAGACAAATTCCCCATTATTACATATAGTTACATATCCTTCTAGTGTTTTGCTTTGCTATCCAATCGGAATGTCGCTCTTCTCGTTTATTCAATATACATAATTATTTTCTGTTCCAAAGCTTTGCATTAGTTTTCTTTCAGATAATTTAATATTGTATTCTTTATTAGGAAATTTTATCGCTAAGATTGACAACAATTGAATTTCTCGCGGACAAACATGAATATAAATAAATAGGAGTACAATGCTGGCGGCATTCAATTTGTTGAGACGTTCAATTAATTTTTAGCGGCGCAAAATGTCAATTTCTCACGTTGAAAAAACATAGTACCACAAATTAAAAAATTTCACTCATTTTTTCACAATTTTGATTTTTGTATGGGATTTCAGCGTGAAACCGGAACATAGTACCGTGCTTTACGGGACCTAAAATACTCAAAAAGTACTAAAATATAAAACGTTAAGATTTATTGTACAAACTGAGAAAACCTATAAGTAGATCTTTTTATCTGAGTAAAGCAAAGTACACACGATTTGCAGATCGGACAATATTGCCAGAAATATGGCGGAAAAATGCAACACTGTAAATTTACAACCGTATGAACATAAAATTTTTGTCTTGCAACCTTAGCAGAAAAGTCATTGCGAGATAATTTGCAGATTGTTAGATGTGCGAAGTTTATGCATGTGACAACGGCGCCATTGTCAGAAAAACTTTTTTTTGGCAACACTGTATAAAATATTTTTATTGGCAAATCTGCATATATATATGTATTTACAAAATATATTGTAAATATATGAAATTGTAAGGTTTTCTTGTAATCGTCTGAACTGTCAATTCACCTTTGCCTAACAATCTGTCATTGTCCGTTCATTTGCAGCACTTTAACAGGGTGGATAACGTTGTCCGATCTGGCAATCGTGTATACTTAGCTTAAAAATATACAATAATTTTTTTGGCGTCGTCTCATATTTTCCATATTACGGGCCTTCAAATTTTGGAGATATAAATATTTACAAAATATATTGTAAATATATGAAATTGTAATGTTTTCTTGCAATCGTCTGAACTGTCAATTCACCTTTGCCTAACAATCTGTCATTGTCCGTATATTTGCAGCACTTTAACAGGGTTGATAACGTTTGCCGATCTGGCAATCGTCTATACTCAGCTTATGATACAACGGTATTCATTCACAACGAGTTCTTCACAACTAGTTCATAGATGGCGTTCTGCAGGTTGCAACTAGTTTGCAGATGGCGTAAATAAAAAATAGGGTAGCCATTTACACATTAATTCAAATATTTGGTGTTGCCGATTATCAAATTTGAACATTTTACTGGACAAAATGATAGGAAAGTGCATATGTAAAATGAAAAAAGTTTGTAAACAAAAAAATAATGTTTTGTAGAAAAGTCGACGTTTTTGCTATGTATGGAATGTTTTAAATATTATATATGTTTGACAAAATACGTTTTATTTGAAAATTAATACATTTTTGAAATGGTGGTCCACTGCCCATTAGAAGCAAAACCATTTGAAACCCTGTTAAAAACAACCTTCAGTGATTTTTTATTTTGAAAACGGCATAATTTAATAATTTCTTAAGATAGTCTAGAGCAAGACAAACCAAAAATAGAATCCTATTGAAAAAAAATATTCAATTATTCTATACAATTACTAGCCTATCTATAACCGTTGCGTTTCGCGTGTTGGATTTCATTACCGTAATGCAAACATTTGATGATACAAACAAATCGATGTTTGTTTAAAAATAATGTTTGTTTAAAGGACCGCAAACTAATACAAAAATAGACTAATAGATTTTTCATCTTCTTTTCTTCCGCCTAACTCCTTGGGTAGCAAACATCTTCCAGGATGTTCCAACATTTGCGGTTGTTTTACATAAAATGTCCCAACAGGGTTGCCATAAAAAAATTGCTGTTGTCCCCAAAAAATCACAAGAAAATCCCCAAATTAACCCCACATAGAACTATTTTTATAAGAAAAGTCAAACATATAAAAAGCTGCAGAATCGAAATGAATCTAAAAACACACCCCTTTTAATTTTAATAAACTTTTAAACATTCCTCTACTATGGACGATTTTTTTGCGTTTTTAGAACTTCGTTCTAGTGTTTATGATACAGATCTCAGGATTTTTTCTAAAAATTACTTTAATAAAAAAAACTCAGAAACTGAAAACCGAGCCTTGATTGTCCTTAAAAATAATATTTAATATTTAGATGTTAGAATATTTCTTGTACCTTTTTATATAGAATTTAAGATTCGTCGGTTGGACTGGTGTAACTTCTAAACATTTAAAAAAATTATACATAACATCTATATATTTTGCAGGCGGAATGAAATTGGGCCCAGGAAAATACACCCAATATATTTATGAACATGGGCCCCAAAAAATAACATGTCAAACAACAACAATTTTTTTTGGGGCTTAATTGCATTTTTTGTCTGCTTTTTGGGGTTTCATTTCATTTTTTGGGGCTTATTTTCATCTATAAATTTAGAAACAGGAGAGGCTACGCGTAAATGATCATTCGCAGTGAACGGACGTGTTTATCACATAGCGGATAGTTACCAGTACCTATTACGCAATAGCAAAAATCTGTATAAAGTCCGTAAGGCCTACATCGTAGTACCTATTACGGTCTAATACAGACAAAATAATAAATTCTCTTGACGGGGATGCCTTCATGTTCCGATGGAGCGCGGTTCCCCAATCGTCCGACTGTCCGTCCGTTGGTCTTGGCCAAAGCCGACCACACCAAAAATGGTGAAAATCTCCCCCAAGTACTCACAACAGGTGGTGCGGTGAGGGGAAAACGTCATGTCCGACCGTCAAAACGGAAGCACAATGAGCATCGTGTAGCGCTCAGAGTTTTGACGAAGTTGGAGGCTGTTGAGGTTTCGGCTCTTACCGAAAAACAAAAAGAGTCACTTACCTGGGCTAAAGGCGTCATAGATGCTTCTAAGGCCAATGAGTCGGCTGAAAGAGCCACAAGTTCAGCTGTGTTAACGGCTATAAAGTATAGCTAATAAAATAGGATGGATTCATCTTCAAGGACAAATGGAGTCGTGTACAATCAGCCATTATGGCTCATTACCTCGATGTCCGTAGAGAAATGCCGGGCAAACCACCAATCTGCAACGATGCAGGATGGCAAAGCTAAAGCTCTTATATTTCGGTGATGCCAGATCAGTAGACTTGTATAAGGCTGCTCTGAGTCGAGCGGGTGAGGTGTGGCCGGGTGCCCAGTTGGATGTTGTCGAAAAAAACAACATCCCTAGTCACCCTAGAGCCATCACCTGGGTTACAGAAGAGCCCTCCAACCCGGCTGACATCTTAGAAATAATAAAAGATTCCAATCCTGGTCTGCCGGTCCATAATTAGAGAATCAGCAAGGTGGGTGAGGCGGATGGTAAAAAGCGGCAGGTCAATCTTATCCTAAACGCTGAATCCACCTCCCATATACAAAGTGCGAGTGCAACCCTACAATATGGCTTCGAGACTATAGTCTTGAAGCCATACAAGCAGGATATAGCTCCCACTGCAGAAGGTGAGTCGTCCACCGTGGCACTTTCTGGAAGTGCGGAGGTACCCACGCTTATTATTTCTGGTGACCCCAACTCTAACAGAAGATCTGTGACGTCCTTCTCTGAGGACAAAAGCTCTACTTCGGACAGAGAGAGGCTGAGGGGAGTCTCCGGACTCTTTGACGCATCTGGCGGGGACATGCTTCTCGACGATACGGACGAAGAGTTCGATAACACCCTTGTCGGGGTGGATGTTAATCTGTCAATTACCAATGATGGTAAGAATTCTACAGATTAACCTTCATCACGCAAAAGCAGCCTCAGCGGCTCTATTGCTGCGCCTGTCCACAGGCGTAGTAGACATCGTCCTGATGCAGGAGCCCTACGTAGTGGGAGGAAGGGTGTGCGGTATTAGGACACCCAACTTTAAACAACTTGTGGACAACTGTGAAAGCACTCCAAGAACCTGCATTTTGGCCAGGAAAGATCTAAGACCAAACAGCTGCTAGCCTGGAGATCGGTAATCGCATATATTGGGTGGTCTCCAGCTACTTGCCTTATGAATCTGTAGTACCGACTGCTCTATTCAGGGAAGTAGTAGAAGAAGCAACGTCTGACGAGCTCGAGCTCATTATTGGCGCAGACACGAACGCTCATCATACTATCTGGGGTAGTACGGATATAAACAATAGGGGTGATTCGCTTCTTGACTTTATTCTAACTACCAACCTTAGTATTTGTAACATAGGTAATAAACCGACCTTTACAATTAAAGACAGACAAGAAGTACTCGACGTAACGTTTGCTACTGACCGGCTGTCAGACAAAATTATTGGGTGGAATGTACTGGACGACCACTCATTCTCAGATCACCATTATATTGAGTTCAAACTCGCGGAAAAAGCGCCTAAACCTGGCGTCCACAGAAATGTAAGGAAGACAAAGTGGCACCTGTATGAGAAGAATTTCAAGGAAGTCCTCAACTCTAAACTTCTGTTCGAACCGAATGACAAAGTCGGTCTGGATAATCTGGTCGATCATATCACCATATCATTCAATAGATCCCTTGAAGAAGCCTGTCCAAAAACAAGATACAAGAGTAAAACTAAACCCCAATGGTGGACTTCTGAGCTAACGGCTATGAAAACGACCTGCAACAAGCTATTCAATAAGGCTAAATCTACTGGGGTCGCTAATGATTGGGATGCCTATACAGAGTAACTCAAGATCTATAAGAAGGAGCTTAGAAAGGCGCAAAGGCGCTCTTGGTATACCTTCTGTGGTGAAGTGGAAAAGGTCTCCGACGCCGCTAGGCTGAGGAAGATATTATCTGCTTCACCCTGTACAGTGGGATATTTATAGGATGGGGCAAATAACTGGACCAAAAACAGCGAGCAGTCGCTCAATGTACTGCTCGACACACATTTCCCAGGGAACTCTGTAACAGAACCCGAGGAACTCATCAACAGAGCCCGAGGATCAGCAGGACAAACAAGAGTGCGAGTGGACTGCGAGCGTCGCTAGCTTGTTGACTGAGAGATCTAGAATAAGCTGGGCTATAAACAGCTTTGAGCCCTTCAAGTCACCTGGACCAGACGGCATCACTCCAGCAGAAACGCAGAAAATGTTAAAGTACATTATCCCCTGGCTGGAGAAAATTTATGTAGGCTGTATCAGGCTTTCATACGTCCCGAATCGATGGAGGGATACCAAAGTGGTATTCATAACTAAAGCGGGAAAGATATCACACACTAGGCCAAAAGACTTCAGACCAATTAGCCTATCCTCCTTCCTATTGAAAGGTCTGGAAAGACTTTTAGATCATTTCATTAGGGAAACCCTGGATACAAAACTCCTGTCGGGGAACCAACATGCTTACCATAAGGGCAAGTCTACAGAATCAGCCCTGCACGAACATGTGAGCACTATGATGGCATTTCTTGACATAGAAGGGGCTTTTAACAACATTGACTCAGATGCGGTGATTGCGGCACTCTCACATCTAAAAGTTAACACTAGTTTGATTAGACTAATTCAAAGTCTGCTCACCAGAAGACGCATAACAGCATGTCTGGGGTTCGCAACTCTAACAAGGTTTGTAAACAGAGGGACCCCGCAAGGAGGAGTACTGTCTCCACTAATTTGGAACCTAGCGGTGAATGAAATCCTGCTAGATCTAGAACGTTGTGGCTGCAAGGTCGTGGCATATGCGGACGACGCACAGTGGAATATTTTCACACAAGACGCGGCAAAAATTAGAAGGAATTGAGCTAGAGCTTTGAAATTTGGTACATATCACTCATTTCGCCTAATAAGCTAAAAACCATTTTGTTGTTTAAATCCGCCCATAACCACGGCTACTTCCCACATAACCTAAAATTAAAAATCTTAGTATTTTTCTCAATTTATATTATTACAAATGGCTTGTAGAGATTGTATTTGAGTCCTCAATTATATAAAAATTACAAGTGCCACGCCCAACGCCCATATATCAATTTAAATTTTATACGATGTTGGAAATTACAGGAATTTTTTTTATAAAACGCTTTGTATCTTTTGTTCGATGTAAATCAGTACGTAGAACAAAGTAAATAACTAAAGCGTAATACATTAGCTCAACATTTGCAAAAAAATCATGATGAAATAGTTTACAGTTTTTTGTTAGTTAATCAATCATTCCAACTATCCAGAAAAAATCATCATTGATTTAGCAATGTGTTCATTAATAATACGTCATTTTTAGAGCATACTTTTAGGAATATGTCGAAAGGACACACAAACAATGAGGCATGTATATATAGTAGATAAGCAAACAAATGTTCGCTTATATGAATATTTACCTTGTTCATGTCGGTTGCCGTTTAATTCGGTCTGTAATCGTTGATGTAAACTGAGATACTCTTTCGGCTCAAGACCAACTTGCTTTTATACATGCTTTATATCGACAGTTTATATTCAATATCCTCTATCTTAAAAAACAGAATTGTTCAGTAGAGCCAAAAAACCGTTTATATCCCTAATTTTAAAGAAAAATAAAATTGTTTGTTCTACAATGTTTATTACATCTAACTACGTGATCTACTAAATAATATTTTTTTTAATATTTGCACCACGAGCCATTTTATGGAACATAGAGGGTATTGCTATTCAAAAATTCTTCATGTATAAAAAAAGATAGAGGGTTTTGCATAGTAAAAAAATATTATTTTTGAATTCCACAAATTTTTTTAATATATAATTATACATATTATAATAAAAATAATAAATAATAATAACAATGAATTAATGATTAATTTTTTTTAAGTATTATCTATTTCTTGGGGTTCATTTTTGAATCCATTTTCAAATTGTCATAGAAAAAATAGTATTCTTGTGGAATCACAGGTTAGATATAAAAATAGTCATAATTTGAAAACTAAAACTTCGACTAAAAAAATTTAACCAAATTCGGGTTTAGCATACCGACAGTTTATATTCAATATCCTCTATCTTAAAAAACACAATTGTTCAGTAGAGCCAAAAAACCGTTTATATCCCTAATTTTAAAGAAAAATAAAATTGTTTGTTCTACAATGTTTATTACATCTAACTACGTGATCTACTAAATAATATTTTTTTTTAATATTTGCACCACGAGCCATTTTATGGAACATAGAGGGTATTGCTATTCAAAAATTCTTCATGTATAAAAAAAGATAGAGGGTTTTGCATAGTAAAAAAATATTATTTTTGAATTCCACAATTTTTTTTAATATATAATTATACATATTATAATAAAAATAATAAATAATAATAACAATGAATTATTGATTAATTTTTTTTAAGTATTATCTATTTCTTGGGGTTCATTTTTGAATTCATTTTCAAATTGTCATAGAAAAAATAGTATTCTTGTGGAATCACAGGTTAGATATAAAAATAGTCATAATTTGAAAACTAAAACTTCGACATTGTTTTTGTTTTTTGTTATTCGATCTGTTGTGACTTTTCATAGTTTTGTTATTTGACTATTGAGTTCGAGATCGTTGTTTTTGTTTTCTGTTAAACAGAAAAACAAACCTTCTTTAAATAAGAAGAATAAGAAATGTGTGAAATGTATTAAGGGTGGTCACTGGTTGGTGGACGATATCGTTTCGGAAGCTACCAAGCAACCTCATCGGCACCTTGGACAAAATACCCCGTCAATAATTGGCACAATATGAGAGCAGCTCAATATGAAATAATTGAGAACTGACTTCAAAGTCCCATATATCCAAAACATTGCAGACAGTATTTCTCAACCTTAATACATCCCCACACTTCTTGTTTGGTTTTTTTGCGTGTCCCTGCAATTTGCGGGGAAGGCACACGATTTGTTGTTATTGTCGCTTCTTACAGCGACAACAAACTTTCGGCCGTACTCTGCCTCATTCATCATTGTTTTTGTTTTTTGTTATTCGATCTGTTGTGACTTTTCATAGTTTTGTTATTTGACTATTGAGTTCGAGATCGTTGTTTTTGTTTTCTGTTAAACAGAAAAACAAACCTTCTTTAAATAAGAAGAATAAGAAATGTGTGAAATGTATTAAGGGTGGTCACTGGTTGGTGGACGATATCGTTTCGGAAGCTACCAAGCAACCTCATCGGCACCTTGGACAAAATACCCCGTCAATAATTGGCACAATATGAGAGCAGCTCAATATGAAATAATTGAGAACTGACTTCAAAGTCCCATATATCCAAAACATTGCAGACAGTATTTCTCAACCTTTATACATCCCCACACTTCGACTAAAAAAATTTAACCAAATTGGGGTTTAGCATACTCTTTTCACCAAAGAACCACCTTTTAGAACAAAAAAAAAACAAAAACAAAAAAATAGTCCCAAATTATATGAAGAGATAGAGGGTATTGCATTCAGAAAAAATAAGTGTGTAAGATAGAGAAATTACAAAAATGACCATAAAATCTCAATTTTTGTTTTTTTTATTTCCAAATTAGTACCATAGATGCGCCTTATTTTACCGAATATTTTAACATAAAAATCTAATTTTTGCAAAAATTTAAGATAGAGGGTTTTGAATATAAGCTCTCGATATGCTTTTTGTTATATTTGCAGTCAATTTATCATTTGCCCCTTAATGTATGCTTTGGTAATGTTGTTCAATACATAGCAACATGGATTGAAAATAACGAATTTTGGATTGTATTTTGTCGAGTAGGTTTTACCATTTCATTAAATAAATCAACATAGGCAGGTATAGGCAGCATTTTCTTTTCGCAATGGTTAACTAAGTCCCTAGTTTATACATTTTTGTTAATGACAAGACCTCGGTCGGCCTCGGAAGTATAGTTTTATCCTGGAGAAAATGAAACACCCTGATTTTTGGCAACTTGCAAGTAAACCACAGATTAAATAGAAAAATGACAACACAATTATATTTTTTTTAACGCAAAAAACTCTTCAAAAGGTTCTGTATAGTATGACTTAAACGAAGTTCCAATGCGTTTCATAGTTTCGGAAATATGGGCTTACAAAATACTCTCTTAAATGATAAACTTTGGAACCATTGTACCATTTATGAATTTCAAATGCTTGTACCGCGATATTTCGCAAAGATATCGGCAAAACCTTTAAAGATTTAGTTAATTGGAATGTTCTTTACAGATTGGAATCAAACATTTTGAGATTGGGCCTCATGAGAATTGGGAGTTTTTGCCGCTCATAATACACTGTGCGACGTGGCAATCGCAGTGAGTGGCAAATTCGTAAACGTCCTCAGAGAAATCCTACAGGTGGCTCTGAACAAGTTGGCTAGATGGGCCGGAAGCAGCGGTTTGGGCGTTAACCCCAACAAGACAGAATTGGTTCTCTTTACTAGGATGAATAATGTACCACATGTGGACGCTCCACCTCGGATGAATGGAACAGATCTAGTCTTTTCTGAAAGTGCAAAATTTTTAGGAATAATTCTAGATAGGAAAATGTTACAAAAAGGCTGTAGGGTCGCGGTGGGGACTCTCTCCTAAAATCTTCCACTGGTTATATATAGCAATAGTTCGTCCAATACTGTTATACGGTATTGTGGTATGGTGGACGGCAACTGACGAACTAACCATCACCAACCTACTAACAAAGGTTCAGAGAACTGCCTGCCTGAGCATAAGCGGAGCCTTAAGGACTACAGCGACCGAGTCTCTACAAGCCCTACTCCATATACTGCCGATTAATATTGTGGCGAGAGAAGTTGCAACCAAAGCGGCAATAAGATTAAACTGCCTATCAATGTGGAGGTACAAGAACTATGGTCACATGAGGATATCAAAGTGTAGTGCTATGGTAACCGACCGAGTGGACTATATACCAACTGTGTACACCTTCGAGAGAAATTACATCACTATGATTCCCGCCAGAGATGAATGGGTCGGCTGAATACCAGGTAATAGAAACCATCTCCACTGTTACAAGGATGGTTCGAAGCTTGATGAAAAGGTTGGCTTCGGAGTACACTGTGAAGAACTTAGTCTGGATATAGCTCACAGACTACCAGATACCTGCAGTGTCTATCAAGTCGAAATAATGGCAATATGGGAAGTCGCCAAGTGGCTGAGTCGCAACATAGTAACCAACACTGGCGTTGTCATTTACTCGGACAGCCAGGCTGCCATCAACTCTCTGGAGGCAACATCCCTAAATTCACAGACAGCCCTCAACTGCCGTAGATCTCTTAACGAGATGGCTGAGCAGTTTAATATACACCTCATATGGGTGCCTGGGCATAGGGATATCCCGGGGAACTGCAAAGCCGATGAACTTGCTAGGAAAGGGACGACATTACAAATTCTCGAAGAATTTGCATATACGAGGGCGGTTCGGAAACTTCTTAGCCTATCAATGAAAGAGAATAGTTAGTTTTTCAGAAATATTTTTATTTTTCAATATAATCTCCTGAAACTTCAATACACTTAGTCCAACGCTTATCTAGCAATTCTATCCCTTGATTAAAATAGTTTTCCTCAAGGTCTTCAAAATAGTTGTTTACAACTGTAATTGCATCTTCATTTGAGGTAAAACGCTTGCCAGCAAGGATTTTTTTAGATTTGGGAACAGGTAAAATCACTGGGAGCTAAATCAGGAGAATAAGGTGGGTGGTCAAGCAACTCGTACTTTAATTCGTTGATTTTAGCCATTGTTAAAACAGTCATGTGCGCTGGTGCGTTGTCTTGATGAAAAATTATTTTTTTGTGTTGTAAGCCAGGACGTTTTTCTCGAATTTGTACATTTAATTGATCCAAAAGGTTGCAATAGTACTCTGAATTTATTGTTTTACCCTTTTGCAGATAGTCAATCAATAAAATACCTTTGAAGTCCCAAAAAACCGTTGCCATAACCTTACCAGCCGATTGAATTGTTTTTGCCTTCTTTGGGACACTTCCTCCAGCTTCAGTCCATTGTTTGGATTGTTCTTTTGTCTCTGGAGTATAGTGGTGGATCCATGTCTCATCAACAGTTATGAAACGACGCTTAACATCCATTTTATTTCGCTTAAAACGATCCAAACAAGCTTGAGAAATGTGCATTCTTATGCGTTTTTGGTCGACTGTTAACAAGTGCGGCACACGTCTTGCAGAAAGCTTTTTCATCTGTAGTTCTTTATGCAAAATTAAATGGACTCGATCATTTGAGATGCCCATGATATTAGCTATTTCACGCACTTTTATTCGTCGATCATTTAATACCATATGCACTTTGGCTACAATTTCTGTTGTTGTTGCTGTTTTTGGACGTCCACTACGTGGTTCATCTTCAATGCTTTCACCTAACACATTAACCGTATCATTATGAATTTCTTGTCCCGATAAACCTTTTTTATGTAAATATTTAATGACACAACGCATTTCTAATTTTTCCATTGTAAAAAAATCGCGGATGCGTCTTTTGTGAACACCTGTTTCTATATGAAGGAGTTGCCAGATCGAAACAAAATTTAACATGTGTTCATAGCAGAGATGGAAGTTTCCAAAACACTTAACTTTTTTCTGTTTATACCGCGCTTTTTGTGCTAGGCTAAGAAGTTTCCGAACCGCCCTCGTATTGGTGCGCCACTATCCACGTGCAAGCTTTGGCTTAGGCAAGAGGCAATCAGGCAGTCCAACGAAAGGTGGACAGAAATCGGCACCTGCAGGGTAGCTAGACAAATCTGGCCAAGGTATGACCTGAGAAGGTCAAAATATCTCCTCGCACTAGAGAGGAAACGATTGTCTACGTTAGTACAGGTTCTGACGGGACACTGCTTGATCGGCGAACACACCAAAAGATTGGGAATTGACTCCAATGACTTCTGCCGAAGCTGTGGAGATGAGGAAGAAGTGGAGAGCATTGAGCACTTGCTTTGCGACTGTCCCGCTTTGAGTAAACGATGACTGGACATACTGGGGTCGACCTTTTTAGGCAGCCTAACAAATCATTCCAGTACTGATATTCGTACTATCGATAAATTTATATATCAAACAGGTTGGTTTCGATGAGGGGCATTTCAGCCCGTGGTAACACTAGGGACCTAAACTGGTCTATGTGAGCTTGTAAAAAAATATGGCTGCCACCCTAACCTAAACCTAACGCGTAAATGATTTGCTCCACGTTGCTAACTTTGGATCCTGTCCATAGGGAGAAAGTCTTAAACAGAGGCCGCAGGCCGTAGGCCGACCGCGCAGGAAAAGATTTATAATTAAAAAATAGGTTCGTATATGTGTATTATTACATACTCCCCAGATTTACGAAGATACAATTTCTTAGATTTTTGGGGTTTATTTTCATTTCATACTGTTTTCTTAATTGGGGTGTAATTTCCTAAATCAGTTTTTGTAACGAAAATAGGCCCCAAATATGGGGCCCACATTCATTTTGCATTTGCATTATCTTGGGGCCCAACTTCCGGCCACCTATTTTGCAATGTGGTAATACATTTTAGCCATTTAAAAGTTTATATACATCAGCATCGCAATCAATACATCAAGTCTCGTACTTATTTTTTAATAAAAAGTTCAGATTTGGTAAAATCATTGTAGAAAATACTCGTTGAAAAATGGTTCAAAAACATTAGATTTTCAAGAAAATGTTTCGTTTACTAAGGACTTTGAATAGCCAAAAATTTGTAACATTAAAATCAAATCTATCAATTACAAATTCGTTCTCTCGTATAAATTCTTAGCAACTTGTTGAGTTTTCTATTAAAAACTAAATGATTAAGAAAATCTTTATATTGCACCAAATAAACCCCAACAACATTTAAAAAAATCCCCTTTCAATAACCGCATCACAAAATTATTTATTTTAATCCCAATTTGTATTGACTAAACCCCAGTATTGGGGTCAAAACCCTAGTTCTGGCAACCCTGTGTCCCAATTAAGTTGGGCAGTCTCTGAGATAATTTTGGGCGTGAAATATAAAATTGTCCAGCGGCAACACTGGTTAACAGGGAGACGGAGAAAAAGTGCCTATCGACATCTATATTCCATTTTTAACCACGTGCTACGAAATCTTTTGGAAATTGTTATTGTTGTATTTATTTATTTATTGTTGTATCTTAACAAAGACAAATACTAAAGATGAGGCAAATCAAATTAACCGATAGGGATAACTTTAACCGCATAGAGTACATAAATACATTGTGTTCATTTCTAATAAAATACGAATTAATTTTCACCAGTTTTAACGATATTTGTTCTTGTATTTCAATTTCTTAATAAGTCCCGGAGATATAATTAAGTGGGAGATTGGGTCGTTCAGCCGTCCTTTGAATGAAAGATTGGACCCTTATGCACTAACGACATCTGGAATATAAAATATTTTTTTGGCGGCGACCCATATTTTCCGAATTAGGGGCCCCGGAAATTTTGAAGATACATATATTCTTCGATATCTTTCTGATTTTTCATTGAATCAGGTATATTTTTAATTCAGAACACATTTTTCCATTGATCTGGCTTAAATTTAAGCATTTATATATCACAATTCAATAGATCGTTCTTAAGAATAGTTACATCGATCCTATTTTATAAGATATAGCCCACCACATAAAGGGAAGGGACCCTTCCTATGTCACTTCTCAATCCTCTAGAGAACACATTTTCCATTGGTCTGGCTGAAATTTAAGCATTTTTTACTTTATATACACATCACTAAATCGTCCCCAGTGAAAATGGGTCACATCGGTCCATATTTTCATATATATTATGGTAAAGTTTTACAAGGATAAAACTTTACGGTAATGGTTGACTTGTGAGCTAAAGGCTAGGAAGAAGACCTGCAACAAGCCATTCAACGTCTGGGGTCACCAATGACTGAGATGCCTATAAAGAGTAACACAAAATCTATAAGGAGCTTGAAAAGCGGAAAGGCGTTCTTGGCGCACCTTTTGTGGAGAAGTGGAAAAGATCTCGGAAAGGTATATTATCTACTGCACCCTATCCAGTGGGTTATTTGCAGGGTGAGGCAAATAACTGGACAAAAAACAGCGAGCCGTGGTTAAATGTACTGGTCCACACACATTTCCCGGGGAACTGACCAGCAGAAACCGGGGATCAGCAGGACCAACAAAAGAGCGAGTGTAGTGCTAGCGTTGCTCGCTTGTGGACTAAGAAATCCAGAATAAGCAGGAAATGTTGAAGTACATTATACCTGGTTGGAGAAAATGTATGAAGGTCGTATCAGGCTCTTATAAATCCCCAATCAATGGAGAAATACCCAAAGCGGGAAAGATATCGCGCACTAGGCCAAAAGACATCAGACCAATTAGCCTATCCTCCTTCCTATTGAAAGGTCTGGAAAGACTTTTAGATTCTTTCATTAGGGAAAACCTGGATATAAAACTCCTGTCGGGGAACGAACATGCTTACAATAATGGAAAGTCTACAGAATCTACCCTGCACGAACTTGTGTGCACTACCGAAACGTTCATACATTTCAAGGAATTCACTATGATGGCATTTCTTGACATAGAACGGGTTTTTAACAACATTCCCTCAGATGCGGTAATAGCGGCGCTGTCATAAGTTGTATAAAGTTGATTTCTAGCATGATCAGACTAATTCAAAGCCTGCTCAACAGAAGACGCATAACAGCAAGTCTGGGTCCACAACACTAACAAGGTTTGTAAACAGAGGGACCCCATAATGAGGAGTACTGTCTCGACTAATTTGGAACCAAGCGGTGAATGAAATCCTGCTAGATCTAGACATTGTGGCTGCAAGGTCGTGACATATGCGGGTGATGTGGCATTCACAGTAATTGGCAAATTCGAAAAACATATTCAGAGACATCTTACAAGTGGCTCTGAACAAATTGGCTAGATTGGCCAGAAGCAGCGGTTTGTGCGTTAACCCAAACAAGACAGAATTGGTTATCTTTACTGGGATGAATAAGGTCCCACATGTGGACTCTTCTCGGATAAATGGAACAGATCTAGCCTTCTCTGAAAGTGCAAATTTCGAGGAATACTTCTAGAAAGGAAACTGTTCAGACTTAACGTACTCGGACGTGTATGGAAGGCTTTAGGGTCACGGTGGGGGCTCTCTCCTAAAATCGTCCATTGGATATATATAGCAATAGTTTATACAATACTATTGTACGGCATTGTGGAAATTGATAAACTATCCATTACCAACCGACTATCAACGGTTCAGAGAACAGCCTGCCTATGCATAAGCGGAGCTTTAAGAACTACAGCGACTGAGTCTCTACAAGCCCTACTCTATCTACTGCCAATTAATATTATGCCGAGAGAAGTTGCAACCAGAGCGGCATTAGGATTAAACTGCCTATCAATATGTGAGTAGAAAAACATGAGGATATCAAAGCTATGGTAAGCGACCGAGTGGATAATATACCAACGGTGTATACCTTCGAAAGGAACTATGTACATCACTATGATACCAGCCAGAGATGACTGGATTGGCAAAATACCAGGTAATATAAACCGTCTCCTCTTCTATACGCATGGTTCGAAGCTTGGTAATAAGGATGGCTTCGGAGTACACTGTAAAAAACTCAGTCTTGATATAGTTCACAGACTACCAGATACCTGCAGTGTTTATCAAACCCAAATAGTGACAATATGGAAAGTCGCCAAGTGTCTGAGTCGCTACATAGTGGCCAACACAGGCGTTATTATTTACTCCGACGAAGCTGGCCAAAATACAGCCTAAGGAGGTCAAAATATCTCCTCGCACTAGAGAGGAAAATACTGTCTACGATGTTCGTATTGTTGATAACTTAGGGTATCACATAGTTTCGATGAGGGACAACAAGGCCGTGGTAGCACGAGGGTCCTAAATTGATCTATGTGAGCTGGTAACTACGGCCTCGGGGTTTTTTATACTAACGGTTTATTAGACAGAAATATTCTCTATTTTCTTTATATTTTACATTTGACCATTTGTTCTAAAAATTTGAAAAATGTGTATCGTTTTCACTGCGTCCCTTTGGATTTGATATATTTGTGCGAGTCGTTAACATTTATTAGGTAAATGTGTTAATTTTGTACAAAATACATTAATTGGAACTAAGCTCTAATAGATATACACATACATTTTCAATCTAATCTAAGTATCAATAATTTTAACATAGCTTTTATTTTAATATAAATTAATTTTATTAAACAAAATTTAATTGCCCTCAATTAGGTTCCGTTTATGTTAAGCAATATTTTTGGGTGTCAAGCAGACAGATGTAACCACCATTTAAAATTAACGACGGAGCCTCCTCATTATGTATAGCTAATACGTACAAAACGTATCCTCTGCTTTAGGTTTGCGTGTTTGTCATCATTGTTGTCATAGTCGATGTAATAAATGTTGTCAATGATGTTGAATTTTCGGCATTCGCCTCCGACATTTGTGAAGTATCACTAGCACTATAACTGCTAACTGCGTCCTTTGCCTGCTGGGCAGCTAAATTAAATTGTATCAAAATGATCAAGTAACTTGTAATACCACCAGCAACCTATAGAATAACAAATAACATGTTTTTAATTTAACCATGTACTTTTGTTTTTGAATTTTTTAGTTACTGTGGTATCTTACCCCGTATAGTGTTTCCATGTCCAAAGAGAAGAATCCGCAGGCGGTAAAATCTACGGAATGGTTTAGTAATTTCAATGATAGATGATTTATCTGTCAAGCAAGTTTAAGAAAATTAAAATCTACATATTTCCTTTGTACAAAGAATCTTTAGGAACCATACAATTTCATATAGACTATTATCATCAGCCACAACACCGCACTTGTGTAAGCAGATTCCGGTACGTTTCGATTCCAATGATGTTCTCCAACTCAAATAAATCAGATAGACACATTTACCAGCGGTGTAGATGAGAAATGTAGCGGTGATTAAAGCATTCTTTGCCGATAAAAATAGAGATGGTATGGGCTAAAAAAAATATTAAAATTGTTTGTTTTTTAATGTTTATATTGCCGTTTCTTAATTAAAGAGTGATCACTGAATTTCAAATGTAATATTGTTGTTGTAGCAAAAATAATAAAAATACAATATTTTTCCTCCATACGGTTTCCAGTTTTGCCAGCTTACATAGCCCAATGTAGGTCCCTTGTGATACCACGGTCTCAGATGCCCCTCATCGAAACCAAACTGGTTGATACGCTAAGTCATCAATAATGCGATCATCGATACCTGGAATATCTGTCAGACTTCCTATAAAGGCCGACCCCAGTATATCCAGACATCGTAGACTTATAAGTAATCAGGGACAGTAGCAATTATTACCACAGCACCTGCAGAAGTCATTGAATTCATTACCTAACCGTCTAGCGTGTTCGCCGATAAGGCAGTGTCCCGTCAGAACTGACACTAACGTATACAGTTTTTTCTTCTCTAGTGCGAGGAGATACAGTTTGTCAAGTAATTGTTTGCAAGTGTATTTATTGAGAAATGTTTGCGCTATGAGAAGAAATTAAACAAGAAAAACATATTTTTTTAAATTTTTTTTGTCCATTCATTACTTCAGTTACTTACAATGAGAATACCAAAAATAATATATAATAAGATATGTCATCCCGGAGCGAGTAAGTTGTCAGTTACGAACGAATAGAAATTTCAACGAGTAGGACTTCAAAGAGTGAGGTTTTCGGCGGACTTCGGACCGATTTTCCCGAATTTTTTGTAATTGTCACAATTAAAAAATTAATATTAATCGATTAGTGCAAAAAAAGTTCAAACTATATTCGCGGAAAACTGTTTTTTCGCGTGTGACAGATCATTCCTATTCGTTCGTAACTGATAGATTTTGACGTTTCGTCCGGACGGAACATCTGTATAATTTAGACAGATTTGCCGTCCGGACACATTAATTGTGACAATTACAAAAAATTCGGGAAAATCGGTCCGAACTCCGCGGAAAAACTCACTCTTCGAAGTGCTACTCGTTGAAATTTCTATTCGTTCGTAACTGACAACTTACTCGCTCCGGGATGACATATCTTATTATTTATTATTTTTGCTAAAAACAATGTGCAGAGAAAAGTACCGCTAGTTTTTGGCATAAAACTCATGCGTTTGGTCTTTTTGTTGTTACTAATCTATTTATGTGTAAAAGATTGAAGGTGCATAAGCAAAATATTTGACATTCATAAATGTTGTAAGCATATTAAGCGCAGTTTAAAAATGCCTGGAAAACGAGTTAGTGAAGATATCATTCAGTTGGTGTATTTAAATTATTATAAAGATAAATCGGCCAAGGAGTTAGCTGAAATGTTCTCATTGAAATTAAGAACCGTATATTCTATTCTATATATATATATATAAAAATGAAATGGTGTTCGTTGGTACGCGATGGACTCGAAAACGGCTGAACAGATTTTGCTGAATTTTTGTATGAGAATATCTTTCTGTGTGTGGAAGGTTCGTAGCTATATTCGGCTTTGATTGGATAAAGGGGAGTGGCACCGCCCATACAATGTAAAATTTATAAGTGGAAAATCTTGGGTACTATTGGTTCAAAATACTGGAAATTCGATATGTGTGACCTTGGTACCAGTACCTATCATGGAGCCAAAAACCGGTGTGATAGTGGGCGTGGCACCGCCCATACAACCTTAAATTCAAATATGAAATATTTCGAATATTATTGGAGCAAAATTCTCGAAATTGGGTATGTGTGACCCATTACGCGTCATGTACATAGCTAAAAACTGGGGTGATAGTGACAGTGGGCGTGGTACCACCCACACAACCTAAAATTCATATATGAAATATTTTTAGTACTATTGCAGTAAAATTCTCGAAATGTAATATGTGTGACTTTGGTACCAGTATGCGTCACAGGACTAAAAACGGGGAAACAGTGAAAGTGGGCGTGGCACCGCCCATACAACCTACAATTCAAATATGAGATATTTCGAATAATATAGTAGCAAAATTCTCAAAATTGGGTATGTGTGACCTTGGTGCCAGTACGCGTTATGTAGCTGAAAACCAGGGTGATAGTGTTAGTTGGCCCAACCTGAAATTTGAAAAATGCTTTATTACGAGTATTATTGCGGTAAGAGTTTCCAAATTTGATATATGTGACATTGGTACCAGTATGCGTGATGGAACGATAAACTGGTCCCAGTGGTATAACATGAAGCCATCGCCACAAAGGACGGGTGCAGGGTTAGCTCTTATTTGTTATTTCTATAAATCGCTATGGATGTGACATGTAAAAAAGACAAACCGCCTTCACCAGGAACTAAAACCGTATGTTTCTTATACTAAGCGGTGCCCACTATTACCCACCGTATTCCATAGCCCTAAGTAATGCACATATCTGGTTTTTTTTCTACGACACATTTTTCATCGTCATTAAAAAAATCCCGTTAAACCAAATCAACCACCACTCGCAGTTCCTTGTTAAAAAAGAAAAAACAGATCTTCAGTTGTTTCTTATTGGGCATGGTGAACAGAAGAAATTATAAGGTGATAATGAGTATTTACTTATATTTTAGATGAACATAAAAAACGGAATAAACTTATTCAAGGTAAAGTATTTTTATAATGGAACAAATTTAATTGTTTTGAATTATATTTTTTAGATCAACTGAAATTCCTGGCAGAAGCTACAACAAAACAAAATGCGCTTCTAAACGCCCTGCACAGAATTCAAACCGACGCAGAATGATTTAGAATAAAAATCGATCGGCCAAAATTTAATAACTTTTATTCTAGTAAACATTTTTGAGTTCAAGGACCCAAGGATTATTTTGAGATATTAACATTGAAAATCGGGCTATCGGGTATATTTTTGAAATTGGGCTAAAGTTGACTACTCTTCTTATTTTTGGATTTAAACGATAAGTAATATTTCTATTTTTTGTTTTTGTTTTATAAGAATCATATTACATACCCATTTTTAAAATGTATTTAAGATATGACTAAAAATAAAACTGTTTTTACTGAAAGGGTATGTCACAAAGAGCTCGCCATATAACCACTAAGATAGGAGTGTCGAATTGGGTGGTTAATTGGCGTTAGGGGAGATGGTTCCACCTACGAGGACAGGCACTGCCACCCGTCCAATGTAGGCGGTGTGGTTTCTAGGTAAAATGTGCTATCGCTTTTGGTGTGGAAAGGTTATGCAGCGAGGGGTCAATAACCCCCTTCGTAGGACATGCCCATGTTAAATTCACCAGGTAAAAGCATGGCAAGTATATTGTGAGGGACTAGCGGTAGTTCTTTAAGGCCTAGCGAATATAGACGTGCGGCACTAGTCCCCTATACCACTGGGGTGTGACAGTTATAGTGGGTGTGGCACCGCCCACACAACCTGAAATTTACAAATACTATATTTCGAGTACTATTGCAGTAAGATCGGCGATATTTAGTATTTGTGCCTTGGTAGCAGTACGCGTGTTGGAGCCAAAAATAGGTGTGATTGTGACAGTAGACCTGGTACCACGCACACTACCAGAAATTCAGAAGTGCAATATTTTGATTGCTATTGGACCACAATTCTCGAAATTTGGTATGTGGAACCAGATTGAGTATTGAAGCAAGAAACTGGCGTGATAGTAACAGTGGGCGTGGCACCGCCCACAAAACCTGAAATGTGAAACATGACATCTGAATATGTAATATTTCCTGCACTATCGCAGCTAGCCTGTAAAAATGGGTGTGTAATAGGGCGGGTCGATTTAAACTTTGCCGAAGGAACCATACCTCTAAAACGAATTCTGATGTCCCGGAAAAAATCCCACTTTGACCCATTTAGAGTGCTTCAATCGAGTCCAAATGTATGACCGACCCCCACTCAGTGAAGTGCTCAGTGAAAATCGTATTCTAGGGATCAAAATAAGAAACTTTGCCGAAGGAACCATACCTCTAAAACGAATTCTGATGTCCCGGAAAAAAACCCACTTTGACCCATTTAGAGTGCTCCAATCGAGTCCAAATGTATGGAACCCCAAGGGGGTTCCAGGGGGTGTGCCACTGGCATGGGTGGGTCGGGCCTCCAAAGTTAGTGGGGGTCGGTCATACATTTGGACTCGATTGGAGCACTCTAAATGGGTCAAAGTGGGATTTTTCAAAATTTGCCCCTACCCAAAAGTTCGACCCAAATTCCGGGACATCAGAATTCGTTTTAGAGGTATGGTTCTTTCGGCAAAGTTTCTTATTTTGTTCCCTAGAATACGATTTTCACTGAGCAATGGCGACTTTTTTTGCCTCCCCACAAATCGACCCGGCCTAGTGTGTAACCTTCGAACCACAACTAAAGATTGAACCAAAAACTGGCATCGTATTAACAGTGGGTACGCCTACACAACCTGAAAGTTCAAACTTCAAAATTTCGATCTCTATATCTGCCATGGTTTCGAAGTTTGGCTGTCAGTACCATGGAGCTACAAACAGGAACGATGGAAACAGTTGGCGTGACACCCCATATAAATAAAAAAATGTAGAACGCATTATTTGAAATAGTATTGCGACGATATCTTTGCAAAAGAGAGTGATAAGGGCGAGGCGCCGCCCATACAACCCGAGATGTAAATTAGAAAAATTTCCAATATCATTGCAGGACAGTTTTGAGTACTCAAAACGAAATATAGAAAGGCGTTGCACTCATCGTCTTGAAGTTTATAGTGGATGCTGTTGATAGCACTCTACGAAATCTGATTAACAAGCTGATCAGTGGAAGTATCTGTGCATACGACACGCTTGCTGAAAACGAAATAACTGGAGACCATGAAATTTACAAATACTATATTTTGAGTACTATTACAGTAAGATCGGCGATATTTAGTATTTGTACCTTGGTAGCAGTACGCGTGTTGGAGCCAAAAACAGGTGTGATTGTGACAGTAGTCGTGGTAACACCCATACTACCAGAAATTCAGAAGTGCAATATTTTTATTGCTATTGGACCAAAATTCTCGAAATTTGGTATATAGAACCAGATCGAGTGCTGGAGCAAGAAACTGGCGTGATAGTAACAGTGGGCGTGGCACCGCCCACACAACCTGAAATCTGAATATCGATGGCTTATATATTAAAAAAAATCAATTTTTCAGGAGAGCAAAAAAACTGTTGAATTTTATTATTTCGCGATAAATTAAATATTATATGAATTAAGAATTTGAAGGTACACGTTCGTATACATAATTCATATCATATCAAAATAATCGCGAAAAAAATAAAATTCAACATTTTTTGCTCTCCTGAAAAATTGGGTTACCTTCACTATTGCAGCTAGCCTGTAAAAATGGGTGTGTAACCTTCGATCCACAACCAATGATTGAGCCAAAACATGGCATTGTATTAATAGTGGTACTCGTACACAACCTGAATTTTCAAAATTCAATATTTCGATCCCTATATGAGCCATGGTTTCGAAGTTTGGATGTCTGGCCTTGGTACCAGTACCATGGAGCTACAAACAGGAACGATGGAAACAGTTGGCATGACACCCCCATATAAATAAAAAACGTAGAACGCAATATATGAAATAGTATTGCGGCGATATCTTTGCAAAAGATGAAAAGAGATGTGAATTTGAAAAATGTCCAATATCATTGGAGGACAGTTTTGAAATTTGCATGAAAATAGTGTCGATGGACAAAGTACTCAAAATGAAATATAGAGAGGCGTTGCACTCATCGTCTTGAAGTTTATAGTGGATTCTGTTGATAACACTCTACGGAATCTGATTAAAAAGCTGATCAGTGGAAGTATCTGTGCATGCTACAGGCTTCCTGAAAACGAAATAACTGGAGACCATTACATCTAGATTGACGCTTGACCAAGTGTGTTTAGTATTCAAGTGCCTTCAAAGTTAGCACGTGGCACAACAAAATTGGGAAATATCGGATTAGAGGGCGTGACTACGCGCATGCGGCATCGTTATAGAAAAAATTAATACTGATAGAATTATTGCACTAATTGGTATGACAGTATTTCACAGAAATCTATGTGCCCCAACAGAGAATGAGCGACGTAGCCTCCCATGGTGATTTGACGGGTATTACACGAAATTTGTGCATTTAAGTGCAATATGGATGACCCGAAAACACTGCCGTAATATCAAGAGTTTTAACATATCATATGGATCTATTTCACTGAAACGCACTTTGAGGGCAGCGAAGCGCACCGGGTCAGCTAGTAATATTATAAACCGTGCTGAAAACGAAGGAAGACTCGATTTAAAGCAGTCAACATGCAGACCAAACAAGTTGACAAGACGTGATGAGCAGAAAATAAAAACTATTTACAATAATCCCCATACCAGTAAAGAGTGTTAGCTGTAGAGCTAAAAAATGATTGCGGGGTTGAAGTGTCTCATGAGACTGTTCGAAAAGTGCTTTTGAAATCAAATACTCATCACGAATTGCTCGAAAAAACTATTACTCTCAGCGAAAAATACTGAAATGAGGCTAACATTTGCAACGGACCACATTTCTCTCTCGGATTAAATGTGGTCTGGGAAGACGTAATTTCTGCGATGAGACCGAGATAATGTTGTACTATCACGATGGACCCCAAAAAGTTTGGCGAAAACCTCTGACAAACCCAGAACAAAAATATAATTCCCACAGTAAAATTTGGAAACGTTTCCGTTATGGTGTGGGGTTGCATATCAAGCAGAGGAGTTGGAAGCATAAACATTTTAAATGACATAATGACAAAGGAGTTGTACCTGGATATATTAAAGGAGGACCTGACTGTCAGTGCTAGAAAATTTGGATTTTGCCAGAAGTTAAGATACAAATTATACCAAGACAATGATCCGAAACATAAATCCTATTTCTGTAGAACGTGGCTGATTTATAATTGTAGGAAGGTCATCGATACTCCAGCCCAAAGTCCAGATTTAAATCCCATTGAGAATTTGTTGGTACACTTAAAAAAAAGGTGGCGAAAAATGAACCCAAAAATAAAATTAATCGACAAAACAAAAAACTGCTACCACATTTTTGAATTGCATCTGTAACCAATTGAAGTTTGCAAAAAATTTGTGGCAGCACCAAGACCGCCGTGTTCGAATGACAAACAACTGGCAACGTTGTAACGAACCAGAGGAGGAGAAAACAGCTGATTCCTAGAGAAGTCTTCGCCGTCAACGGTAGCATTTTTAGTAATACTTCGTAAGATTTTGTGAATTAGTTTTAGTAATAATAAATAGAAGTAGATAGTTGTTAAATTTAAATACGGACGTCTTATTACTACATCGGCAACTATAAATTGTTTGACAGTACTACAACTGAATTTGTTTTTTCTTTCTTCATTTCTCACTTATTTTTCATTGAATTGCCTCTTTTTGTTGTTGTTTAACACAAAAATAATAAATAATAAGATATGTCCACAGACCTTAAATTAGTTAAATTCACAGACCTTAAATTATACAGATGTTCCGTCCGGACGAAAAGTCAAAATCTATCAGTTACGAACGAATAGGAATGAACTGTCACACGCGAAAAACAGTTTTCCGCGAATATAGTTTGAACTTTTTTTGTACTAATCGATTAATATTAAATTTTTAATTGCGACAATTACAAAAAATTCGGGAAAATCGGTCCGAACTCCGCGGAAAAACTCACTCTTGCAATTTCGTCTGAACCAAGCGCTTTGGATGACTGCGCTGCGGATGTCATAAGCAGCTTCGCCAATTGTGGATCCTCGGACTGCAATCACACTCAGTGTTATATCGCCGAATGTAACTACATCTACAGTGAATGAGGACGCCCCCACCCGGATTATGTGTGAGTGTAGGAGTTCTCCAGATATCACCATCGTGTCGCCTGGTCTGATAAATAACGTTACCTGACAGCCCGTCAGTTTACTGGGATCAGACCACCTCCCTATCGTCTCCATTGAAAGACCTACGGATTTCATAATATCTGAACTCCGTACATTCATGATTCAATGGGAATTCCTCCTACCTCTCTCTCATATGAACTTCCGATTTGCCGCAACTTAACTTGCCTCGTGTGAATCGGGACAAAGGAAAGCTGGCGGGAACCGGTTCAGAGAATTCACCGACCTCAACTTCAGTGAACTTCTACCTATCCCCTCACGTACATCTCAAATCGAATATCCGAAATACGACCTAATTTCCCACCCGATGCAGCGGGACTCGTAGATGAGAGTGATGAAATCCGTCGCTCTATTCCTGTCGATTCCAGAATCAGGGAATTGCATTTTGGAATAACATAGTAGGGAAGTCGACGAATGTAAGCGGAAATAAATGTCTGGATCATCTGAAACAATGCAATTTAAGTTCTGGCATCGGAAAATTGTTGACAATGGTTAAGCCACCCTCGTATCCTGGTAGGAGAGAAGACCGGACGGCAGTCACATTTGGTGCTATCACTGTGACTCTTCCGAAGAGGTGCACGTGTTATTTTAACCGCAATTTATAGAGCACCTCGAGAGTGATAGGGCGAAAGGAGAGTAGTCAAACGTCATCCGTAACGCAAAGTCATCCAAAGCCATTGGTCCCGAGGGAATATCTAAGCTGAAACAGTTTGACATACCGAGAATCGAGTACCTGACTAAAAGTCTTGTGGCTGACCACTCTAATAGTACTCGTCACTCCCGAACAATTTGAAGCGTTGAATCGTGAATTACATGTGTGGGCGCATGTGGAATTCACAAAACAAGAAGTCAAACCCCGTAGATGAAACAGGGAGTTCTTCTTCCTTTCTGCAATTCCACAACCTAATGACGACGTTGAAATCATATTATATGCTGATGGCTGTACGATTCTTACATCGGCCACCTTGGTCGATGACATATTTCTTCGTTGCGAGGAACCTGAAGATATCCGCCACAGAATCATCTATCACACTGCTTACTGCATGGACGCGCAAGTGAAGGAGCAACATAATGTGATAGTCGATGGTACAATAATTCCGATCACAAATTACCCTAAGGTTCTTGGTGTCACATTTAATTGCCTCTTCGAGTCTAGCGCGCATGCCACAGCTATCTGCAATAAATTGAGAAGTAGGAAGAAAATAGCTGGTCGGCAGCACTTGGGGAACAGACAAAGAAACCTTAACTATGCAGCACCAGTGTAGTCACCGAATGTGAGCGAGAGGCAGTGGAAGAACCTGCAGAATTGTCACAATGCCGCCCTGATAGAATGCCTCATCATGTCTTCTTCATGTCTGGTCACCTACATGAAAAGACGAAGATTATACCCGATGACTTCCTACTATAAATCGGACGTCGGATAGATTATTATTTAGCCTGCATAATGTTGAAAACCCTGACTTTAGGTTTCTGCATATAATTAATTCCAGATTAGGGTACCAATTTGTATGCAGAGATACTGACGACAGAATTATCAGAGGAGGTGCAAGCTAATTCAATTATTTACCGGCGGTCTGCAGAGCTCCTGTAACTTTGGGTTACAGATGAACCATCCAACTCGACTGACATACTCGAGATAATAAAAAATTCCAATTCTCCATAATTGGATAATTATCAGGAATGGTAAGGCGAATGGTAAAAACACGGCAGGTAAATTTGATGAATCCAACCTCACTTACGAAACCCTGTGACATGGTTTTGAGACTATAGTTTTGAAGGATATAGATCCCATTGCGAAAGGTGAGGTAATCAACTTGGTCGACAAACAGCCCTTCGGAAATGCTGAGCTACCCACGCCCATACATTCTGGAGCCTTAGATTCTAATGCAAAGGCTGTGCAACTCTATCGACTTCGAGAGAACGACTTCGGACACTGAAGGGCTGAGGAGAGTTTCAGGTCTCTTCGACGCATCTGACGCGGACGTGATCCCCGATGATACGGACGAGGAGTTCGATTACACACTTGTTGGGGTGGAGGTTTATCTGTCGGTTACCAATGATGGCAAGAATTCTACAGATTAACCTCCATCACGCTAAAGCCACAGTCCACAGGTGCAGTAAACATCGTCCTGATACAGGAACCCTAAGTTGTAGGAGGAAAGGAGTGTGGTATCAGGACACCAACTTTAAGTTGCTTGTGGCCAACTGTGGAGTAGTCCAAGAACATATATTTTGGTCGGGAAAGATTTAAGCATTTTCCTCATAACTAATTTCAGTGGTAAATACCAAACAGCTGCTAGTCTGGAGATCGGTAATCGTATATACTGGGTGGTCTCCAGGTAAGTACCTTATGAAGACGTGAACAAATCCAGTCTGGATAATCTGGTCGAGCACAGTACTACATCATTCAATTGAAGAAGCCTGTCCAAAACCAAGCTACAAGAGTAAAATTGAACCACAATGATGCACTTCTGAGTTAAAGGCTAGGAAAACGACCTGCAACAAGCTATTCAATAGGGCCAAATCTACGGGGGTCACTAATGACTGGGATGCCTATACAGAGCAACTCAAAATCTACAAGAAGGAGCTAAGGAAAGCACAAAGTTCTTCTTGGTACACCTTCTGTGGAGAAGTGGAAAAGGTCTTGTATGCCGCAAGGCTGCGTAAGATATTATCCGCTACATCATGTACAGTAGACGTGTTTTGCTTGTTCGGCGATTTTCTGCTGTGGAAAAAATGGATTCAAGATTTTGCATCAAAATTTTGTGTAAATGGAATTAAGTGCTCAAAAGCACTTGAAATGTTGAGAGTGGCATATGGTGATTGTACTCTGATGTTGAGAAAATGAAGAAAATTTTTATGGAGAATCACTATTAGAGAAGTTGCAGAGGAGGTCGGCATATAGGTTGGCTCATGCCATACAATTTTTTTTGGAAATTTTAGGCACGAAGCGCGTGGCAGCGAATTTCATTCCAAAATTGCTAAATTTTGAACAAAACCCGTTGCATGTTCGTAATTTTATCCGAAAAGATTATCGCAATCGTGCCTCAACCACCGTATTCACGAGATCTGGCCCCCTGTGAATCTTTCCTGTTCCCAAATTGGAGAGATTCATGAACGGACGGCGTTTTGTGATGATTGAGGAGATAAATACCGAATAGCCGAATAAGCAAAACACGCCTATAAATAATCATAAAAACATGAAAAATGTTAGCAGAAGGCGTTGCTAGCGGAGAATAGAAACGGTAAACTCAAATAACAGTCATTCTCTAAGATTAACAGAAAAAATTTAATTAACTTCCGGACAGCATTGAGTAAGATGAAAACCACATAAGGTTCTCGCGAAAATCGGATATATACCGGAACGAAGTCTGGGCTAAAGTGCAGTTTACCTGGTTCAATTTGATCCAAAAGTTACGAAAATAGTGTTCAAAAATGGGGCTCGGACTCATGGGATTCAGGCCCCAAAAAATGGACCAGGTCCCCGATATAGTCAACCTTATACTCAAACGAAAGGTAATGTCATGTAGAGTCTAATAAAAAATATGTAAAAAGTTGTATCAGTAAGCCCTTAGGGTCCAATATTTTGGGGGACTTGGGTCCCAAAATGAATATTATACTCAAATGAAGGGTAATGGCGTGCAGACTCCTAATAATGCAATAAAAATAGAAAGAAAGTATTCTATTTACAAAAAGAAATTAATTTTTTTTTTTCAAAAAAATCGCTCGATTTGTTTTTGGTGATGCCACCGGTATAGTGCACTTTTTCCGAAGTCTGTAACAAAAATTGACTTACGGATTATCACCTCAGTGTCTCCAAGCTGCTACAACACCAACATGAGGAAGAAGTGGAAAACATTGATCACCTGCTTTGCCAATGTCCCTCATTAAGTAAACGACGTCTGGATATACTGGGGTCGGCCTTTATAGAAAGTCTGGCAGATGTTTCTGGTACCAATATTCGTATTATTGATAATTTTGTTTATCAAAATGGTTGGTTTCGATGAGGGGCATTTAGGCTCGTGGTATCATTGGGGACCTATATTAGTGAACTATCTGCCAACTTAACCTAATTTTATATTTCCTTGCCTCCAAACCACTGCATGTCTCCAAACGCCATAACGAGCAACAATGTTTTTCCGATACCATGTTATAATGTGGACTTTGCCATCTTAAACGAAAATATGTCGCAAAAAGTGAAAAGTGTTAGAGAGGAGTTCGTGTTAAGTGTGATCTACCTGTAGTTAAAAGTTAAGCAGTCCGTTTCTTTTTTTAACTATATTTGCAAAATATATCCTTTGCTATACATACATACGATAAACTTACCTGATCCTGTGTAGCACAATAAAGAAAATACAGTTGAGCCGTAAATATTAAAAACCCATAAGCCATCAAGACCAAAATTGAATAGCTCCACAACTCATTTAGATTTTTGCCAATTTCACAAATCTCATCATGTAATTGGCAAAAACTGTTCAGTTTATCCTCTACCCTGTCAACATTGCTCAATTCGCTCTCGTAACGAACATTTATGGCTGATTTCATTGGTGGTTTTTTAGCCGAAAACTGATTGAAATTATTGAGGGAGTGTGCCACAACCATCACAGGTTTTATGCGATTTTTACCGATTTTCAAAACGACGCGATTATCAACGAACCCCTTCAATTCTGCATGCATAAAGTTAAGGTTCGCTTTATCCTCCTGGTCCATTTCTGACAAAATATCGTTGATAATATTTTTGTCTTTCGCCATGCCCTTACTACCGTCACGATCCGTATCGTCGTGTCGCATTAATTTAAATCGTTCGTGTTCCTGAACCATGTTGTTTAAAGCCTGATTGATGACAGCAAACCGTTGCTGCAAAGCATATAATGTGGTGGCAAACCATATTTTGTCCAAAGAATTATATAACGTTGGCAAACAGGAAAATATCCATAGCAATGAGTTCAATTTCGTGTGATCCAACAGTATTACATATGCGGCTATCATAATTGTTAGCTCGCACACAAACGTCAATATAATCATAATTCGTATGCGAATCTCCAAGATTGAGTTTTCGACGACGCAGCCCTCCCTGTAGAGACGTTCATCCACCTTTCGTATGCGTTCATAGAGGTCGCCCAGATGTTTTTGATTGCGAATAGCGCTTAACTGATCGGTAACCATCATTACCAAACCAATATAGGTTAAGAAGATTCCGATAACAAATGTAAGTGTACCTACGGGAGATAACGAACATACATTATTTATGTATTTATTTTTATTAGAAATATCTATCTTCTATATATCTATATATAAAAATGGTGTAAAAAATGTATAGTAATTCATCAATTGGGAACGGCTATTAATTTTCTATTAAAAAAATGTGCTATTTTTCTTGCTGCAATTCATTCGAGTTTTGCATATTATTACACTGATTTCGGATAGTCATATATCGCGTATCACATCCGCAAACGGTACAAGCATTACGATCAATTAAAATTCAATGCGATATTTATCAATTCGATCATTTTTTCAGAAAATAAGTTTGAGTATAAAAAGTGAGGTTATCTTATTGGATTACGGGCATTTATTGATTAGAAGACATCGAAATTGATGCGAGAATGCAAAATCATCATTTGGGATGAATGCACGATGGCGCATAAACGAGCTTTGGAGGCAGTTGACCGAACGATGAAGGATTTACGAGTTGATTCGAGACAATTTGGTGGGGCTATGATATCGCTATCCGGAGATTTTCGCCAAACGCCCATCATCCCGAAATCTACTCCTGCCGATGAAACTAATGCACGCCTGAAATCGTCGCCTTTGTGGCGGCATGTCAAGAAGTTGAAATTGACCACGAACATGAGAGTCGCGTTGCAGAAGGACTAATCGACTCTTGAATTATCGAGACAACTGCTGGCGCTTGGCAATGGCCAAATTCCTGTTGATGTTTCCACTGGATTGATATCGTTCCCGGAAAATTTTTGCGAGTTCTCATCGTCGAAGGAGGAACTCATCATCAAAGTGTTCCCAGGCATTGGACACAATTATAAAAATCTCGTTGGATTAGTGAACAGGCAATATTAGCAGCGAAGAATAAGGACGTCGATAGCTTGAATTTGATTATTCAAAGTGAAATCCTTGGAGAACTGCATTCGTACAAATCTGTTGACAGCGTGGCCGACGAGGATGAAGCGACAAACTATCCGACGGAATTTTGGAACTCGCTTGATGTGCCAGGAGCTCCGCCACATAACTTACAGCTGAAGGTTCGATCATGATCATGTTCCGGAATCTGAATCATCCGAAATTGTGCAACGGTACGCGGTTGTTCGTCAAGAAACTGATGAACAATGTGATTCAAGCGACGATCACCAAGGGACAATTAAAAGGAGAGGAAGTCCTTATCCCACGAATTCCGATTATTCCAACTGATCTTCCATTCCAATTCAAGCGGATTTAGTTCCCTGTATGATTGGCTTTTGCGATGACAATCAATAAATGGCAAGGCCAATCGTTGGAAGTCTGTGGGACTAATCTCGAAATTCCGTTTTTCGCACTGTCAGCTGTACGTTACATGTTCGCGTGTTTGGAAACCGTTTTCGTTGTTTGTTTTTGCACCGGAAAACAAATCAAAAAACATTGTTTAGTCCAGATTTACACTCGGCAACTTTTTCCAAGCAAGTGTCAAAGTTTGTAGGAGAGAGAGGCTGGCAGAAAGAGCTCTCTGCCTCTCTCTCCGACGAGTGTGAATCTGGACTTATCATATCGCTCTCTAATGATTTCGATTCCATTCAAATAAATCGCATTGAAATTTTAACGATCTGTGTTTTGTTATCACTCTGGAGTTTATCTGAAGGCGCTAAACTAGGGCTAGTCGAAGGTCGCCAGATCCGCTAGTATTTTATGAAGTGAAAAATACATGAATTCGTACAATGATTTCAACTAAAGATCTGGTGTAAACAAATATTAGTCCAAGGAATTATACACTCAGAAAAATGGCAATCGTTTATGTGAGTAAAATCTATATCTCAGTTTAGTTCAAGATTTTTACTCATGTTTAGTTAAATTTTCCTCAAAACTGGGAAGCTTTACTTTCAATGAGTAAATTGAACTAAATTCAAAGATATAGCAATTTGGTTACATACTCGGAAATGGGATATGATTTTACTTACTTAAAATTCCATCGACCAAGTAAAAATTTCCTACTATTTGGTAAATTTTGACTTTTACCGAGGAAGGATTTCCTAGCGTCGAAGAAACATTTACTACTCCTCGAAAATAAATCATTTTAGGAAATTTTAACTAGAAATATCCGAATTTCCTTAGTTCTAGTTCATGTTTTTTCTGAAATTTATAATACGGTTTTCAAATAATCCTTGAATATTTGTTAAGCAAAAAATTCCCGTTCGTTTCAAGAGATTCTTTCCTTAACTGCTCAAATATCATTTCAAACAGCAGCTGCGAAGTTAAGTAATTTAACTTCGCAGCAAATATATAGGATTATATGTGAAATACTTAAGACATAATATTGAGACATTGAATGAGAATTCTATTTGTTTCAGGTTTTTTGAATTTGTTTCGAATACATTGGAGCAAAATATTTATTGGAAAATTCCCGAGAATATTTTTCTGAATTATATTAGTAGTAATGAACTAAAATTTAGTTTACTTCTACAAGTTGCAAGTTCAAAAATTACTCATTTATAGTTAAACGTTTCTTACATTTTAGTTTAATTTTCGTATATTCAAGTAAAATTGAACTTGATTTGAGGAATTATTTTACTTCCATTTAGTAAAAATGTAACTTAATCTTAGTAAAAAAATTACTTGATTTTAGTTAAAATTTTCTTAATTTTTAGTAAAAATTTCCTGATTTCAAGTAAAAATGTACCTGATTTTAGTGAAAATTTAACTAGATTTTTTCCAAATTTCATGTAAATTTTTACTTAAACTGAGTTAATTTTTCCTTTATATGAGTTCAATTGAACTAGATATAAAGGAATATTTACTAAATTCAAGTTAGTATTAACTAAAACTAAGTTCAAAACATTTGCTAATATTAAGGACAAATGTGAACTTGATTTGGGAAAAAATTGCTTTAGCGCCATATGAAGTTTAATTTTCCTGAAGTTTAGTTCATTTTAACTTATCTTTGGGTTCATTTTTTTCTGAGTGTAGGTATACATGGAAAATTATATTCCTGTTATTGCTATGATCTGGTAAAAATAGATGACGTAATAAATAAAAATAGGGTAAAAGAAGATTAGAGTGAAATGCAGGTTACTGATCTAATTGTGGATCCGCAAAGAAAAACGAATTTTAGGAAGCAAATCTCACCTGGAACAGTCCAGCACCTTGGAAATATCCTCCTCTATCCCGCCATTGTAAAAACCACACTTGATGGGATCTGGTCAGACTGCGTAGCCGAAGATACTACCAGTTAGATTCCAGAAAATCAAGGTCTGGTGACCCATCTGGGATTACTGTTCAGTCCCCATCCTGGGAATAGATGAGAACTATAGGATTCGCAGATCCCTCGACAGGAAATTGCAGGGTTTACTATTCCAAGGAACATTTTTGACCGTTCTCAGCTGTCAATATCCTTAATCTTCTTAAGAGCCCTAAAGGGAGCAACCATACCATTAGGAATGCAGGGGAACCGGAGTAATGAGGGATATTCAAGGCCTCCTTAGCGTTGGAGGATCTTGGCATGGTATAAAATAGTGTCGAATAGTCCCTTACGGTTACCACAAATGACCTTAATGACACTATTAGCGATCTTTGCCTTTTTCCCGAAAGCTGCACTTTTCTAACACATTTTTGATGTTTGAAAATCAGAGTTAAGTTAAATTAATTATTTCGACTTAAAAGATGCAACTATTTTTTTGTATTTGGCTTCGACGGGGCAACATTTTTTCTAGAAACTAAATCGCCATAAGATTATCCGTGATATAAGGGTTGTCCTTTGGTGCTTGATGCGCATTACGAGGACCAGCAGTTACACCTACTAGTTTTGCCGAGAAAATTCCTCAGTAATCAGGTATCCTAGACCTAGGGACCGTCTCAAATTGGGAAATAGAGCCCTTTTTACCACAGAAAAAGATGTTCGAATATCATCAAAAGAGCCATCTGTGAAAAGTGTCAGATCCGGTCCGATGTTATCAATCTTTTCCTCAAGAGCGGTATGAAAGCATATAAATGCTTAAACCGACATCTAAGTGAAGGTCGGGTCCAGAGAATACTCCTGAAAAGGGTTTATATGGGATTTTGATACTATGTAATATATTATCAATAGAAAAAGGCTTGATCCGGACGCTGAATTCAGTATTGTACCAAAAGGACTCATGGAGTCCGCCAGATGGAAGTGTGATGGATCTGGGAGCCAAGTTATTGGATAGCCTTTCCATGCGCGAGTGGAAATCAGTGTAATTGCCCGAAATCCTCAAAGCTTCAGCGGAAGTAGCCCTAAGAAGACCAGTTGCCGTACGAAAGCACTTACTGATGCCAGTATTCGGAGCAGAAACATACGATCTGGATGTCTAGCCATAAATGCGTGTTAAAGCGTGTCAGATGTCAATGCACCGCAAATGCCCGTGACAGTCTCCTACTGGGGACCTTTAGATTTAGCAAATTATTTTCAAAATATTATTCATTTTGACATGTTTGGATCCTAAGAATCTGACGTGTCTGTACCTTAGAAGGCCTGGAAAAACAAGGTCGAAATTCTCTTCTCCTGAGCGACAGAAATAGAAGAAGAATTTCACTGTCAATTCAAGAATTACACTGTCAATTCTACAGACATGAAGAATCGTCTTATCAGACGGGATGACAGCACCTGATGATGCTGCCCAATCCTGAACAACCTAATTTAATTCTGAAAGGCAGAGTTAGATCTCATCTGGATTACACGAAGAGATAGCAAACATGTTGTAATCCGTGTAAATACAAACGAAGTCGATGCCCTGGACCGCGGCGACAGCCCTACCGAGGAATTGGCGTAGACATTGAAGAGAAAACCCGAAAAATGGGAGCCCTGTGGAATTCCATTGTCGAGCGGAAAAGTGCTAGAGAGGTGCCCGTCAATTTTTACCAAGATCCTTCGATTGGCGAGGAAATATAATGAAGTTACAAGCATACTATTTATGACTCCCCAGCTATTGACCTCAACGATGATTCCTGTCGAAATGATGGTTTCGGAATGGGGGGATAAGACCGCAATCTTCCAGTCATGCGGGTAAGTACCAGACAACAGTATATTGTTGTAAGGATCTGATCTTGAGGGAGTTGGGTGCATTCTTGATCATCGAGTAGGTAATCTTGTCCAAAGAAGGTGTGGAAACCTTTAGAGTGGCAAGGGTTATACGAGTTCTGGAACTCGATACATCAGTTTCTCTGTTAAGCTGGACTCAATGATAAAATTGTCAAAAGCCTCATCCGAAACAAGGAAACTTCAGAAGCTGGTAATTTTATAAGAGATATGTCGGGGATGGCAGATCGGCCTATCATTGACTCTAACAGAGAAGAAATTGTGGTTCCAAGTTCCAAATTGGAAATTCTGACGATTGAGTAAATTAAGAAAGTTTGCCCATGTCTATCCGCATCCGCTTTTGATACCTCCCAAACAAATGGATCATTTTGTAGCTAAAGTCAATAGCTTATAACGTTAATACCAGCGCTTACAAATACTTCAAATTTTGTACAGTGTAATGCTTGTATAATACCTACTGTCCAGTGAAAATGGGCGTCATTTGCACCCCCTTTTGTTACTTCCCACACAAATGGATTAATAATAGTTGATATATAATAGTTTAATTTAATTTTTTAATTTAATTTATTTTCCATCATAGTAACCGAGCCTATATGGCCTTTTACAGTTACAAAAAACAACAATATGTAGACTACTCAAAAATCTTAAATATCTAAATAAATAAAATGACTAAATTATAAAATAAAACAGAAAACAATAGAAAGAGTAGTAAACAACCGAGTAAACAATTTTCTGCTAACTTTCACAGTATATATAAACAGTTATAGAGCATCTAACAATAAGAAAAACTACTCACACACTGTGAGAAAAAAAATTACAAAAATCAACTTAATTTCATAAAAAAAAACATACGTACAAGCTTAACAATTTAATGCAATAAATAATAAAAATAATTAAAAAAAAAACTATAAAATTTAAAAAAAATAATAAATCAAATTAAGAGGCGACTGAAAAAAAATATTGAGTTATAATAAACATCCCTACTACTCGCGCAAAAAAAACTACTATGACAGGCTATACCATCCAATTAGGCAATAGAAAAAATAATAAACAAGAAAAAAAAATCAAAAATCATGAAGCTGAGCATATTCAAAGAGCTTATATTTATATGTATGCAACGAAAAACTGAAAGTTCTAAGTAATACCGGTAAATGGTTGTAAATGCGTGCCACTCTCACAAGAAATGACCTATCTAAGGTAGCAGTTAACCTCGGCATAACAATTTGGGTATTTCTCGTTGATCTACCAAAGCTAAAAAGATCCAACATAAATCGCGGCGTTTGCAACTTATGCACTTTATAGAAGTGCAACAAAATTCGTATTTTGATGTAGTTAGAAAATGAGCACCCAAGAAAATCGGTTACATATTGGGAAATGTGATCATACCACTTCACAGTATAAACATATCGCAAAACTCGTTGAAATAATAATCTTACCTTCCGCATAACATAACCTACACAACCAGAAAATACCTCAAGACCATACAAAAAAATAGGCATTATCAGAGCATGAACAACACGAATCTTAACACTACGAGGAAGTACCAAATCCAGGTTGTATAACTTTCGTAAAATAAAGTTAACTCTGGAAATGATTGAATTAACATGCACATCAAAAGACAAATCATTGTCAAGCATTACACCAAGACACTTAAAATTGCTTACAACTTCTATAGCTGTGCTACAGATTGAAACAGATAAAGCACCTGCTGGTATATTGCCAAAAAACATAGCTTCGGTCTTAGAGGCATTTATCGATAAGCCATCATCCAACTGACTAACAAATTAATAGTAAAGTCAATTGTATTCTGCAGTACATCTAAAAACACAAAATCGCCGTTAAATAAGATCTGTAGATCATCTGCAAACGCATATACGAGGCAATTTCTGCTAACAACACGATTAAACAAGTCATTAATATACATAATAAACAACAAGGGACCCAAAACTGAGCCCTGTGGAACACCACTACTCACAGGGAGGACACTAGACGAATAATCCTTACTACATACATACTGCTTTCTACAAGACAAATAAGAATACATCAATTTACAGGCCGTGGTGGAAAAATTAAAATGGGAATGAAGCTTTTCAACTAAAATGTTATAATTAATTCGGTCAAATGCCTTTTCGAGATCGAGTGACAATAGTACACAACATCCGCCCTCACTTACTCTTCTCCTAACATTATCCGTTAACCCAAGAAGAAGAGAAGTGGTGCTCCGATTACACCTGAAACCAGACTGACTGTCATGCAAAAGTAACATACTATCTAAATACCTGATCATCTGGGACTTAATTATATGTTCAGCCATTTTAGACAAAATTGGCATAATGGAGATTGGCCTTAGGTCGCTACTCTCTTTATTCTTCCGAATTGGCACAATTTTAGCAACCTTCCAATCCTTAGGAAAAACCGACGTAGTCAACAAAGTATTGATAATATGCAGCAAATAACCACCAATGTAAGGGAAGATAAGTTTCAAAAATCTAAGCTTAAAACCATCATAACCCACTGCAGTTGACTTGATCATACCAAATGCTTCAACAACTTCAGAGTAATCAACAGAACGAAACGAAAAGCCATCATGAACACTAACAGGTATATACGGAACACTCAAACTGCTACTAGTTTGATTCGCTACGAAATCACGATTTAACTGCTCAACATCTAAAATTTGGACATCATCACTATCATCACACACACCATTCCTGTTGAGAACCGACCACATTTGCTTGGGAGACTTATCAGCAAAAAGGTTTTTATGCGTCAATCTTTTTATTCGCCTAATAACGGTTTTTGCACGATTTCTTCATTTACAGTATACTCTCCAGTTATCCGATCTCTTTTCATCAAGATACGCCTTAAATGCAAGGTCTCGCAGCGACAGGTGATACCGAATTTCGGCAGACTTGAACCAATCACCTGTATTTATTTTACATGCGCGCCTCTTACCAGGAATAGTGAAATGTATTCGTTGAAGGTTCATATTCAAGACACTTAATTGAACATCAACATTAGACGTTACATATATATCACTAAAACTACACGAAGTTACAGCTTCTTCCATGATTTCAGGAGTAAGGGGTCGTAATCTGGAAATTCATAATATTGACGAACATGACGACAAACAACAGCAAGTGACAAAAATATAAACGAATAGTCAGACATTCCTGGGGAGCAGAACTGGTTAGAAAACCGCAATAATTCCGGACATGACAATAAAAAATAATCTAACAGCGAAGTAGATTCATGGGCTACATCATAATGCGTAGGCATAGAGTTATGAATAATACTGAGATTTAGCCTATTGCAAATACTCCTTACCATTGCACATTTAGGGACATCAAATAAGTTATTGTTGAAGTCACCCATTATTACAATATTGTTGTACCTAACTACCAAATCAGAAATTTGTTCCTCCATAGAAGAAATATCTCCATGAGGAAGATTGATAATAGTATAATTAAAACAAAAATAAATAAACTAAAAAATTTTTGGGACTGAAGGTGAGTGAATTCGTAAAGGTAAGTAAGTACACACGATTTGCAGATCGGACAGACAATATTGCCAGAAAAATGGCGGAAAAATGCAACCCTGTGAATTTACAACCGTGTGAACATAAATTTTTTGTTTTGCAACGTTAGCAGAAAAGTCATTGCGACATAATTTGCAGATTGTTATAAGTGCGAAAGGTATGCATGTGACAACGGCGTCTTTGTCAGAAAAACATTATATTAGCAACACTGTCTATCAAAATATATTGCCGCTCTGGCAATCGTCTATACTAAGCTTAAGCCTTACCCGACTGAATTTTCTTACTTGTTTTTTATTTTAACTGAAGTTAGGAAAGTAATAAAATAACAAAAAATACTCAAAAGCTGTAGGTTTTCTAAACGCTTACTTCAGATTAATTAATATATTTGGTCAGAATTTGACCCGTCGGCTTAAACTTCGCACGACACGTCAAATTTCCCTTCAGAATTTCCAGGAATTTAGATGAGAAGTCGGTACGAAAATGGTCAGATTTCCCTCAGACGAGTCGTTCCGACAACATGACAGCCACTTCATGTTTTTTGGTACCGATATTGGTCTGACATCCGATACGAAATCGGATGATTTATCCGATTGTCTAACCTATTTCGGACCGAATTCTGAACATTTTGTTTGCTGGGAAATTACACCAGAAAATTTTATGTACAGCCCTTCGGCAAAATTTGTTATTCAGCTTGACAAGTTTTTACTCTGAAATAACTTAAATAATTAATGAGATGGTGAAACCGTAAAGGTATAAAATCAGATTGTCGTCTTCTAATGATGTATAGGACCATATTTCTATTTTTTTAATCGATCGTACTTACTCTGTTGCGCCTTTAGAGTGCTATCCTCTTCCGAAAAGGAAAATATCAAAAAGTTATACAAGACAATTACTATGAGCATAACGACAATAACAATAAATGTTCCCAGATTTGATTTCTTCAATTCGTGGTAATGTTGATATATTCTCAAATCTTGAGGATAAATTCCCAAAACTTTACAAAGTAGAAATAATTCGGAAAATCGTAAAAGGATTGTCTGCACCGGTTGTTGTGACATTTTAGCTGAGCAACTATTGACCGAATGACACACACTCAGGTCATAGTTCCAAATATAATAATTTGGATTCCAATGGGATTAACACACATGTGAATGTACATTGTTTTCATTGCATTTGTCTTCGAAGCACTCAAGTTAATTGAAAGCATGAAAAATATTATCCACCATCATTCATTCATTCGTGAAATAATATTAAGGGTTAAAGATGGTATCAGTTAATAAATGTGAAGGTATTTATTACATTTGCATAGATGAGTTTTAATCAAATTGACTTGTAGTGTCCATATAACAACACCTGATAAGATGAGGGTGGTTGTGATAAGACGAAGCTGTGTTGGTGAAATTACCCTGAACTAATATACAAATTAAAATTATATAGGTACATACATACATATGTAGATCTATTGCAGAGTTAATAAGATATGTTCTTTCTTAATGCTATCCATATTCGTGACAATTACAAACTGTATGTCTCTTTTTGATGTAAACAAGTCGTAAACATTTTCGAATCAAAAACGTCTCTCTACAAACAAATGAATTAATTTCTGTTATTCTCGATTATTAATATTATTATTATTATGTCCTAGAATTCCTGCAAGGAACAAAGGACCACTACAAATTGATTCCAATCATGTCTATTTGATGTTATGTTTTTAACTTCTCTCCAGCTTAAGCCGGTTTGAGCTATTTCACATTCAATTTGGCGTCTCCATGTGTGTAATGGACGGCCTCTTCTGCAAGTTCTCCCTTGGGGTGTCCAATCGATTGCGGTCTTAGCAATATCGCCATTTGGTCTGCGTAATGTGTGTCCAATCTAGCGCCATTTGCGGTTCAGAATTTGGTGGAATCTGCTCCAAATGTGACTGTTGGATATTGTATCAACCCAGGATATCCGTAAAATTCTCCGTTAACAGCGGTTCATAAAAACTTGGAACGTGTGTGTATCGCTCGGTAAATCATTCCACGATTCACAGGCATACAATAGTACGGACTTTACGCAGGAGTCAAACAGCTTTATTTTGGTGTTAATTGATATTGCCGTCGTGTTCCATATTGATTAAGCGCACCGAAAGTCTGATTGGCTTTAGCAATTCGGTATGATGCATCCTTACTAAAGCCACCAGTATTAGTTATGATACCACCAAGGTAACAGAAGGAGGTGACACATAGTTCCGTATCGCGAATTTTAAATTTGGTATTTTTGACTCTTTGATATGTTAATTATTAACCCAGGTATTATCGCTTCGCTCTCTAGTGACTTGAGTTTTGCTGTCATATCTCTGTGGCTGTGGGACAGAAAGCAGATGTCATCTACATACTCCAAACTTTAAATGCGTTGAGAGAGGCCCCATCTTATAGTGTTGCATTTCTGACAATAACGTCAATAACGATATTGAAGAGTAGAGGCGTTAATACGCATCCTTGCCTCACGCGTTACAACTTCAAAGCTATTGCTAAGAGTATTATCATGCAATCCACGGCATCAGAGTACTGTGATCGTATTAGCGAGATTAGTTTTGGTGGAACTCCTTTGCAAGCAAAGGCGCTCCAAATCGCTTCGTGACATAAGGTACCGAAAGCCTTTTCGAAATCGATAAATATCATATATAACAGGGACTGTCATTCAGTGGATTGTTCCACAATCATCCGCAATGTGGTGATATGGTCAATGCAAGATTTCCGTGGTCGGAATTCGGCTTGCTCATATCTGATATACGGAAGAACAACGCTAGATATTTTGTTGTTTATAATGTGTTATATTGTTTTATTAACACAGTTAAGAATTGTTTTACCCCTCCAGTTTCGACACTCCGTGAGGTCACCCTTTTTGGGTATGTTAATTATGACACCTCATTGAGCTGAGAGGGCGGTTCGACAAAATACTTGAATAATGTTGCCTCCAGATTCCAAGTTGCTCTGTTCGTGACGTTGTCAACATTCCCGTATTATTTTTCAGTAATACCATATAGATTCTTGATTAGAGTCTGACTAAAGCGGATTTTCGGACGAAAATCCAAATAATATTACTGAACAAATGAAAATCCATTTTTGGATTTTTAAAGCCAAATTTACCGATGTCGCTTTTTGACCCATTAACTCCTCAAAGTACTTCGTCTCTATGGCTACTCTGAAAACAAATTCCACGATTCTAGCTCTTGCCATTTTGAATTGGCGGTGGTACGATATTTATTCATTTTGGCCCATTGCGCCAAATTGAACCCCATTGAAGTACTACGATCCAAGGGTTTGTTCACACTTAATTCCACAGGGAAAACGGTGCTAAAGATGCGCTACTTCCTTCCAACGAACAGTAGTATTGACAGGTCCTTTTGTATTGAAAATGGGCCATGTATATGTAGATATCAACCAAATAATTGCTTAATTACAAATGTTCTTAATTACAAAGCGAAAATTGAATTTTTATGTTTGTCTAAAAATTTCTCTATAATTAGCCACACTTTTCTAATAAAAGTTCTTACAAAAAATATGTTGAAAAATTTGGTTAATTTATTTTTCCAAAGTTGGGAAATGTTATTGATATATACTATTATTAATAAATACAATTTTTATGACAACAAACATTCTTATTATACAAAGTCGAGCCCCAAAATATACTGAGATTTTTCTCAAATTTAGAATTATTTAAAGGGTGTATCTGTTCAGGTAATAAAATACCCTTTTAACTCCTTTGCAATTTGATTAGAATAACAATACTAATCCGTTCATAAGTTTTATTTAGCGGCGTTTGCGCTCATTCTCGCGTCTACGCTCCTCCTGAAATTAAAGAAAAAGAAAATGATATAGTATAAATGTATACGGGATTTTACTTAATGAAGATAATTACAGAGAATACATTTTAAAACATATTTTGAAGTGGACTCTAGAGTTCTTGCAATGGATGATAATTTCGTGAAATAATTTTAAAATGAGCTTTTTGGTTTTTAGTTGGGCTCTACAGTACTTGCAATCGATGACAAATTCTTGAAATAATTTGCATTTCAGATTTATGTATTCTCAATTAAATCATAAAATCTCTTAGCTGAAAGTTTTTTGAAAGAAGACGTACATATTTAATTGTAAGTATTTAAATTGCAATATTTTTATAATGTTTGAATGAATAATCACTTTGGGCAAAAACGAATCCAAGTCGTAAATTTTGAGTTTTGCGAAAGGCATATCTCCGTAAAAGAAACGTAAAAAATGCAAATATTATTTTAATAACCAACATTCTTAAAAAATGTCGATGAACTCCAAATTAATATTTTTAAATTGATGTAAATATTCGTAATAACTTAATTAACTAAAATATACGAAATATAAATAGAATGGATCACAATTTAAACTAGAAATAAGTATTTTTTCCCAGTTAGAAATCATAATGATTTAAGATCAAACTGAGCGAGCGCAACACAATAATGGTTTTCCATATACATGTGTTCCTTCCGATTTCATATTTAAGCCAAAGATAAGCTGCATTTTACAACTGATCGTTATGAAATTTATCAAAGAGGTGATCAAAGGGCCATTGCTGCCAAATTTGAAGAAAGTCAACTCATATTTTAACACACGCATACATACCTTTTGTGTCAGAATAATAAGCAAGCGTCTGAAAATGCTCAGGACATCAAAGAACAGATCCAACGCATGTTGTACAACATCGCGGTTACCGATACGAACTTTTTCAACAATATTTTGGGTATCGAAAAGGATGAAGCCGGCCATAACAATAACACCAATGTAAAGTTGACCCTGTCATTCAAAATAAAAAATGCATATACATATAATAAATAGTAAAGCAGTTATTCGGTAATATTTCAAACACAACTTACCATTTGTACGAAAACCGATTTGAAAAACATATTCAATATACTCAATAGGGTCATGGTATTGATTACACTAATCAATATACCACCCAAAAATAGATATTGACCACGACCAGCCAATAGAGCTGCTACGGAAAGTGATGCAAATGTTATGAAAGTTCCCACTAATGCCGTTACAATTATCGATGGATCGACGGTGACTACATATCTCAAGAGAGGGCCCAAAGTCTGTCCGGAACAAAAACCAAATGCATACAGCATAGCGACACGTGTGTAGTAGTTTTTGCCATTGTCACGGTAGAAGTGTAAACCCAAAACTAAGAATAGTGTACCCAAAGCAGCAAGCATACCCAAATCGACGAAATTCTTCATTTGGAGAATGGAACCAATAGCAGTCACTGCAGAGGTACCGCCCAACATCATGTAAACTTTAGCAAGATGTTGCTGGACATATGGTTCACTGAAAAAAAAAGAAACAGTAAAATAGTAAATTTTAGTGATTTTGAAGCAATAAATAGTGAATTGTACGAAATTGTTAATTTGTATTTTATTTTATTTAAAACTGTTCCTGAAATATTGGGATTATATAGAGCCATATTTTGATAAAGGCGCCATATCGATACCTCCATTCTAAACTATGCAAAAAGGTAGTTTTTCAGGAGAGGCGATCAAAGTTGAATGCATTTTTTAAATTTGTGTGGAAATCCTTTGCAATTTAAATCGAATGAACTTACTGTTCGCTAAATAACTTTTGATTGGGTTGACGGATAAACACCAATTTTTTACTAAATATAATTGGGAATATTTTGAAGTTAAAAATGCAATCTCCCTAAAAACATGCTAAGTCGACTTATCATGTTTTAGAATGGATATGATGATGCACCTTTAAGTCGAAGTAATGTCGTTGCTCGAATTTAACTTAACTCCTATTTTGAACCATCAAAAATGTTTTAGAAAAGTGAAGTTTTAGAGACCACATTTTATAATTGTTCCGGTTTGTACTTTTAAGTACATATCTTTGGCAGCAAAAGAAAACGTAGTTGTTATTTAGAAAATTACAAAGTCAGTCCCAAACGAATTTTAGTATACCTAATATTTTTTTCAAAACAACAACACATACAAACACATGAGGTACGATGACGTCGGCATTAGCCGTTGACAAAACTACATTTGTTTTCGTGGTTCGCGATGCGAACCCAAGCAAAAAACAAAAATGTATTGGTATGAGAGTTTTAGTATGTTGACTTAGTTCGGTAAAATACGGGTTTGGTTAGCAGTTCTTGTTAAATTCAATTTTCTGCTTCCTCAAGTATTTCAGCTGATTTAAGTTAAAGACATACACTATTGCTACTGAATTCTGAAGATGATAGAGTGGTGTCTATCGAAACTGCAGTCAATTCTACCAAGCAATTAAAACTCTCTACCAATTTTTGTATTTGTTTCTATTACTTTCTTGGAATAGACAGAAAGTAAATGGAACATATGGTCTCAAACCAAATAAATTCTGACTGAATAACAAAAGCACAGACCAACAATAAATAACAACAACACATACAAACACATGAGGTACGATGACGTCGGCATTAGCCGTTGACAAAACTACATTTGTTTTCGTGGTTCGCGATGCGAACCCAAGCAAAAAACAAAAATGTATTGGTATGAGAGTTTTAGTATGTTGACTTAGTTCGGTAAAATACGGGTTTGGTTAGCAGTTCTTGTTAAATTCAATTTTCTGCTTCCTCAAGTATTTCAGCTGATTTAAGTTAAAGACATACACTATTGCTACTGAATTCTGAAGATGATAGAGTGGTGTCTATCGAAACTGCAGTCAATTCTACCAAGCAATTAAAACTCTCTACCAATTTTTGTATTTGTTTCTATTACTTTCTTGGAATAGACAGAAAGTAAATGGAACATATGGTCTCAAACCAAATAAATTCTGACTGAATAACAAAAGCACAGACCAACAATAAATAACAACAACACATACAAACACATGAGGTACGATGACGTCGGCATTAGCCGTTGACAAAACTACATTTGTTTTCGTGGTTCGCGATGCGAACCCAAGCAAAAAACAAAAATGTATTGGTATGAGAGTTTTAGTATGTTGACTTAGTTCGGTAAAATACGGGTTTGGTTAGCAGTTCTTGTTAAATTCAATTTTCTGCTTCCTCAAGTATTTCAGCTGATTTAAGTTAAAGACATACACTATTGCTACTGAATTCTGAAGATGATAGAGTGGTGTCTATCGAAACTGCAGTCAATTCTACCAAGCAATTAAAACTCTCTACCAATTTTTGTATTTGTTTCTATTACTTTCTTGGAATAGACAGAAAGTAAATGGAACATATGGTCTCAAACCAAATAAATTCTGACTGAATAACAAAAGCACAGACCAACAATAAATAACAACAACACATACAAACACATGAGGTACGATGACGTCGGCATTAGCCGTTGACAAAACTACATTTGTTTTCGTGGTTCGCGATGCGAACCCAAGCAAAAAACAAAAATGTATTGGTATGAGAGTTTTAGTATGTTGACTTAGTTCGGTAAAATACGGGTTTGGTTAGCAGTTCTTGTTAAATTCAATTTTCTGCTTCCTCAAGTATTTCAGCTGATTTAAGTTAAAGACATACACTATTGCTACTGAATTCTGAAGATGATAGAGTGGTGTCTATCGAAACTGCAGTCAATTCTACCAAGCAATTAAAACTCTCTACCAATTTTTGTATTTGTTTCTATTACTTTCTTGGAATAGACAGAAAGTAAATGGAACATATGGTCTCAAACCAAATAAATTCTGACTGAATAACAAAAGCACAGACCAACAATAAATAACAACAACACATACAAACACATGAGGTACGATGACGTCGGCATTAGCCGTTGACAAAACTACATTTGTTTTCGTGGTTCGCGATGCGAACCCAAGCAAAAAACAAAAATGTATTGGTATGAGAGTTTTAGTATGTTGACTTAGTTCGGTAAAATACGGGTTTGGTTAGCAGTTCTTGTTAAATTCAATTTTCTGCTTCCTCAAGTATTTCAGCTGATTTAAGTTAAAGACATACACTATTGCTACTGAATTCTGAAGATGATAGAGTGGTGTCTATCGAAACTGCAGTCAATTCTACCAAGCAATTAAAACTCTCTACCAATTTTTGTATTTGTTTCTATTACTTTCTTGGAATAGACAGAAAGTAAATGGAACATATGGTCTCAAACCAAATAAATTCTGACTGAATAACAAAAGCACAGACCAACAATAAATAACAACAACACATACAAACACATGAGGTACGATGACGTCGGCATTAGCCGTTGACAAAACTACATTTGTTTTCGTGGTTCGCGATGCGAACCCAAGCAAAAAACAAAAATGTATTGGTATGAGAGTTTTAGTATGTTGACTTAGTTCGGTAAAATACGGGTTTGGTTAGCAGTTCTTGTTAAATTCAATTTTCTGCTTCCTCAAGTATTTCAGCTGATTTAAGTTAAAGACATACACTATTGCTACTGAATTCTGAAGATGATAGAGTGGTGTCTATCGAAACTGCAGTCAATTCTACCAAGCAATTAAAACTCTCTACCAATTTTTGTATTTGTTTCTATTACTTTCTTGGAATAGACAGAAAGTAAATGGAACATATGGTCTCAAACCAAATAAATTCTGACTGAATAACAAAAGCACAGACCAACAATAAATAACAACAACACATACAAACACATGAGGTACGATGACGTCGGCATTAGCCGTTGACAAAACTACATTTGTTTTCGTGGTTCGCGATGCGAACCCAAGCAAAAAACAAAAATGTATTGGTATGAGAGTTTTAGTATGTTGACTTAGTTCGGTAAAATACGGGTTTGGTTAGCAGTTCTTGTTAAATTCAATTTTCTGCTTCCTCAAGTATTTCAGCTGATTTAAGTTAAAGACATACACTATTGCTACTGAATTCTGAAGATGATAGAGTGGTGTCTATCGAAACTGCAGTCAAAAAAGCAATTAAAACTCTCTACCAATTTTTGTATTTGTTTCTATTACTTTCTTGGAATAGACAGAAAGTAAATGGAACATATGGTCTCAAACCAAATAAATTCTGACTGAATAACAAAAGCACAGACCAACAATAAATAACAACAACACAAAAATTTTAATTTTCAGAGAGAACATTTAATTGGACAGACAAAAATTATATACATATATAAGTACATTTTGTGCGTAATATGCCAGAGTGGGAGGGAAATTTTACTCAATTTTTTCCCAAGACTTTTTTATTTATTACTCGTTGGAACATAGGACTTATGCAATATTATTCAACTTTGTATACCATTACGAGGGTTGCTATTTATATTTCGGTTCCTGGCAATACTAGTGTTGCCAGATGAGAAATGGAACTTCCATTGGAAAGTATGAAATTTTTTTAGCATAACCTCGCTCAGAACGCTATGTCATTTGAGCGCGAATTGTTTTGTTTACAGTGTGAAAAAATTCACCTCAAAACATGGTTTTTGAACGCTTTAACAGCTGCTTCAGGCGTCGAAAAACGTTGACCAAGCAGCTTTTTCTTGTTGTGAGCGAATAAGAAGAAGCCGTTGGGTGTCAAATCAGGGCTGTACGGCGGATGAGCCATCAATTCGACGTTTTGGCCGGTCAAAAAGGCGCTGGTTTGAGCCGATGTGTGAGAGCTCGCACAATGATTCATTCTTTGCACCAATCGACACGAGCCTTTTTTGGGCGATTGTCAAATTGTGCGGTACCCAACGAGAACAAACTTTTTACGGCAAGGGGCCAAATCGCGGCATTCGATATCGAGTACTTTACGATCGAGATGTGTTTTTTATTATCAATAAAAAAAGTAAAACTTCTGCCGAATTCAAGTAGATTGTTTAAATACATTCTTATATAGCTTATCTGGAGGGTTTTTAATTAATTCCAATCTTCACTTTTTCTTATTAATACAAATAAAATTGCTTTTCGATCGAAAATTATATGAGTAGTTATTTAATTATCCTAAATACTTTTCCGTATACCCAATCTGTACTCATATTATGTATTCCTTAGTATTTATTCCTTATTATTTTACTTAGGTTTAAACAAATCATATACCACTGAGTAGTTTTTTACCCTTGGTTAAAAAGCTTAGTTAAATGCATATTGTAATTAATGTTTAATTGGCCAGACGGCTTTGAATTACAAGTTTGTACGAAATAAATGAAAATGAAATGAAATTTCCCGATATCGAATGCCGTGATTTGGCCCCAGGTGTTCATGCAATATCGAATGTATGCTGGTGGAAGAAATGCCCAAGGATGCCTCTATCTCATATGACTATCTTGCATTATCAGTTCACTTCACGACCTTCGTCTTTGAGCGAGCGTCGGCCACGATTGTATTAATTAAACCAGTTTTTCACAGTGTTTTAGGATGGTGCTTCATCGCCATACAAACATTTAAGTTCATCAATGCACACTTGTCGTGATAATCCACGTCCAAAGTTGTGAAAAATGATCGCACGAAAATGTTCACGAGTTAATTCCATTTTTTTTGCCAAATTGATTTTTTTCAAGTCACTGTAAACAACACAAATTATGGTCGTACGTCAAAACGTTCTGGGTACGTTTATTCTAAAAAATTTCGAACTTTCCAATGGAAATGTCAGATGACGCCAGGCAACACTTAGTACATATCCAACTTTGTCTACTAATGATATTCGTAGGGTATGAATCGATCTTCGTGGAATGATTTTTGTCGCTCTATTGGTTCCTTATTAGCTAACAAGTTGAGCTCAACGTTTGTTGTTGATGTTGGCCAAACTATTCTACATAATATTATCAGACACTTGTTGATGAATGTTAGCAGACTTTCGGATATACATTAGACTTTAGCAATGTTTCACTTCCGTGTAGAAGTATGGACTTTACGCAGGAGTTAAAAAGCTGTATTTTCGTGTTAATTGATATTTGAGTTGCCCTCCATGCTTTGTTAGGGCGGCCCACGTTGGGGTATTTGACCACAAAAACGGAGATTAATTGAAAAATTAAAATTGAGATATCCGATTAATGTTTTATACTCGATTATTGTAGGCAAAATTCTCCATCATTAGCGAAAAGCATTGATAACATATGTTGCTTAATTCACTTTTTGTGTTGTCTCAAAGTTCGTCATATTTTTCGATTTTTCCGCGTTTTTGCAAAAAGTGAATTTTTTGTATTTTCAAGTGCAAGTTTTTCTATTTTTGCCATTCAAAAGCCAAATATTATTATGGATCCTTCAACTTCAGGTAATTTCGAACAAAAAAATCAGTTGCAGGTCGACATTTACCCTGTACAACTATTTTTAATCATTTATGGAAAAAAGGTCTAAATTTTAGCCATTCTTGAGAAGTATGGAGAGTTTTAAAATGTTCCGGACAACTTCGTGTTCTGAAATTTATATATTTTCAAAGCTTAGGAACTGTACTAATATAATAAACAAAAACATCTTGCGCGTTTTTGCGCCAATTCGATTTTTAACAAATTTTGAAAAAAAAAAACTCATGTCGTCCAAAGTGGGAGAAGAACCGTGGCAGTAGTTTTTGTTTTGTTTTCTCTTTTGTTATCATCTCATATATTGTTGTTATTGTTATTTATGTTATGTTATTTTATTAGTACGCACTCTACACAAAAATAATATGTGTGTTCTGTTCATTGTGTTGTTTGGTTTATTAAAAGTGTAGGATACGTTTATTTTGACTTCGCGCTCGTGTTCTTAGCCAATTTTGTATAACTTAATTTAAATAACAGATAATATATGTATGTAAAATAAGTGTGTACCAATCGGACAACTTTCAGAGGAAGCCCAAGAAGCTTGAAACAAGGACTTTAAATGCTATAGGGAGCACTTTTCACGTAAATGTAGCCGTGAGAAATCAAATGAAGACATTTTAAACAGGTTTCTACTGAGCTTCGATCCGATCATAAGCAGCAAAATTAAATTACCAAAAAAAAAATTTCAAGCCCTGTCAAAATCGGTAGTAGAATTGCTTATTCCGCCAACTATTTCAGCAAGTGCTGTTCGATCTGATGATAGTGATGATGAAACTGGAGATGGACATATTGAGGAACCAGAGGCTTGCAACTCCGACGACAGTGACTAAACTAAATAACACTTTAATGGAAAATCTGGTTCCTATATTTGATATGGTTTTTAAAAATATATATAACAATGTCTACTTTTTCCAGATGATACAGCCATTAATTCCAAGAAATTGTTTATAAATATGAATGAAGAAATGTTGTTTCTTGGTTTGGCTATAAATAAGGTTTTCAACAAATCAGGCAAAATAAATGAATATTATTTTAAATACATGAACGTTTGATTGTTTTCATTAAATTTGTTCATATTTAATCGAAAAATGTTAATAAAAAGTTCATTTGGGGCTTCCTTGAATTAATCTCCGTTTTAGGGGTCCAATACCCCACTGTGCGGCCGAAGGCGGATCTGGCTTTTTTGAGAATGCAAGACTTATCATCTATACAATTTTCGAAGATGGTGGGGCAAGAGACAGTCGTCATTGGAAAAATAATATAGAAAATTTTAGTGCATATCGAAAATATGCCAAAAAAATTGTTTTTGAACGATGAAACGTCTAACTGCAAGGCTTGGTTCCAATCGGTTGAGAAATGGAAAATATAAAATCCGAGGTCTAGTTATAAGAAATTTAAAATTGATTTTTGAACAAACGTGATAAGCCTTATGGTTCATCACTGAACTCTTGGATATTAATTTACTACATAATAACAAAACATAGTATGTATTCATAAAAAATGATAAAATAGTACAAATAATATCAAATTCCTAGTTGCTGTTGACGATGGTTCATTTTTAGATTGTTCCCACATTCCCACAATCAAATACAATATTGTTTCCCTTTACACACTCCCCGATATTCAGACGTAATGCGCGTACAGGTGACCTTAGATTGATGACACAGTACAATGTGTGCGTTCATTAGAAGTACTATGCATTATTAATTTAAACAGATTGATAACGTGTGCTTTTCATAATAGAAGTATTGGTTAGGCGACGATATTAAATCTATATACATACATATAAATTAGATAGCATTTTACCACATATGGATGTGTGCATGTAAAACGTGCATTACGTACATACGAGCTGAGCTAGACGAGATAGTACTTGAATACATACATAAATATGTTGTAAGAGGTCAGTGACACAAAGTCCAATAGATCGATGGAACTAATAAATATTATTTATCGAATGTAATTTTTATGGAACATATATATACATGCATTCATATGTACATACGAATTGCATTTCATCCAATGTAATTAATACACGTATAGATTGAAGTGATTTGCAAAATAAGAACATACATACTTATATGCAAAGATATCTGCACTTACTATTTCTGGTTGAGTCCATTCGTAAACTGATTAAATCGATTTTGAAAAGATTCCATTTTGACCGCAGTTTTCCTTTGTTGTCCCAAACTCTATGGAAATTTCAGTCGTTCTTATTTGTACCAAATTTTCTTTTGTATTTGTCTGCAACCAAACTAAACTATTGATAATTTTTCCGAATTTCCAAAGTGTATTTTCAAAAAATGATTGGAAATCCTTAGACGACTTTCTTCGCAGGTTTTGAAAATATCTTTTCTTAGTTATACACCTTCCACAAGTAGGTTATATATGAATATAATCACAGGTTGTCGTTCAACTATTTTTTCCTTCTAGATGTTTATTTTGTTTCGTACGAAATTACAAGTGCAATGAAATTATACAGCAGGTTGTGGAATTCTGAGGTGAAGTGTGGTGGACACGTCAGTCATGGGTGTGCCGGTGTTGCCATATCATTTAATTTAATAAGTCATTGCTGAAGCACATTGATGGCGGTTGTCGACAATCTTTCAACTGAATAAGCATAAAACCCCTTTACACGAAATGACAACTAATTTGACCAAATAGATTAATATTTTGTATACGTACTCCTTCTCATAAAACGTTTAAGAGTTTAAATGGGAATGACTCTTTGTAAAACAAAAACTGCCAAATTTCAGCCAGATGGAGTACATTTTTGGGTGATTGATGGTACCAAAAGGCTGTTGCTAGAATCGTGATACAATTAGAGGATAGTCTACAGCAGTGATGCCAACTTGGTGCTTTTTCCGCTACTTGTAGTGATTTTTGATCTCCAAATACCACTGTTTTGTAAAAGTGGTGATTTTTTAGAAAACCCACCACGGTAGCGTTTTTAATCATTTTTTGTAGCGACTGCAGTGATTTTTTACATACCTCGGCGACTTATGCAAAATGACGACGACATTGACAAATTCATGTATTTTCCGGGTTAGGTAAACGTAAATGTAACGCCCCCGTAGCGTAACGAATAAGCTGAATCGATCTGACATGGAAATCAGTGTAAACGATTAGGGCATCTCTTAAATACCGGTTAATTGCGTCTGTCAAAGTGTTGTTGTATGTACAGAAAACAATAGGATGAAATTTGAGTTTGACAGACGCCGGACGCATTCACTGGTATTAAAGAGATACCCTTAGCCAACGAAAACGAAACGTAAACGGACGGCTGAATCTGCTGAAATTTTATTTGGACGGTACGTTTACGTGTATTTGCAAACAAAATCAACAAAACAACGAAAAAAGAAGACATTTATGTGAAATTTTTAAATGGAATGATAAATCTATATATATAAAAATGGAAAAATGTTTGTATGTATGCTAGACTCTGAAACCACTGGACCGATTAAAATTTTTTTTCTTTTGTTTGAAAGGTTCTTTGTCAGAGATGGTTTAGGAAAACAAATATTTTGAGAAAAGTGGGCGGGGCAAGAGTGGGCGTGGCATTACTTAAAATCCGAATATCTCAAAAAGTGTTGACCCTAAAAGAACGAAATTTAGAACACACGTTAGTGGAGTTATTTTCTAAAACTTCAATAAAAATGGGAGGGATCGGATTGTGGGCGTGGCAAAAGTGGGCGTAGCATTAGTTCAACAGTTGTTCTCGGAAACTATTGACCGTAGGTGAACAAAATTTGGATTGTAAGTTATTGGAGTCAATATTAGTAACATCACCAAAAGTGGGCGGGATAGAATAAGTGGGCGTGGCATTATATACAAATAATATAATATGTCTGAATATGTTGTTCGTAGAAGAGCGAAATTTCAAACACACGTTAGTGGTGTTATATAAAACTTTATCAAAAATTGGCAGGGTCGGATCAGTGGGTGTGGCAAAAGTTGGCGTAGCTTAGTTAAAAGTTTCTTATCTCAGAAACTATTGACCCTAGAAGAACGAAATTTGGATTGGACGTTGTTCGAGTCAATTTTAGTACTTTCACAAAAAGTGGGCGGGAGACAATAGGTGGGCGTGGCATTATATAAAATTCGAATAACTCAGAATGTGTTGATGGTAGGAGGACGAAAATTTGGAACACACTTTGGTGGAGTAATTATTTAAATCTTCAGCAGAAATTGGCGGGACAGGATTAGTGGGTGTGGCAAAAGTGGGCGTAGCATTAGTTAAACATGTATTATCTCTGAAACGATGGACCGTAGAAGAAAGAAATTTCGACCATTAAACATAACCTCATACAATATTGCATAATTTGTGCATTTTTGTACAACATTTGTTTTATTTTCATCGCATTGGCGTTAAGTTGGCTGTGAGCACAAAAACACTAATCACTAATCTATCACTCTCAGCAGAAAGTTATATTATTTGTGGATATCGCCAGGAGTGCGTGGCACCGCCCACATAAGCCAAATTTTGATATTGAGATAACTTGCACAATTTCTTAGTAAGAGTGGTGTAATTTTCAGTATATGTATTTAGTGGCAGTCTAAGTGATTGGTCCAAAAATGGACGGGATCGGAAATCTGATATCTGGGGCAATGAAGTGGACCGCATCCAGCTAGTAAGTAATAAAATATTAAAATAAGAGCAAGAAAATGTAAAATAATATAATGATTTTACAATTTTGGTTGTGAATGTCTGAGACATATGGCACGTTTTTCATGTTTTGGGTAATTGCACCAGCGGGCAACGTTACGACTGCGCTAAAGTTAACTTACGGTTAAGTTTGCCTAACCCAGCCTTTTACCGTTTGACCAATTTTATAGTGGTTTAGATTTTAATCTATTTTGAAATTTATCTATTTTGAAGTCGATATAACTTTTGAACGGAATATCAGATTTGAATGATATAAGTACCATTTGAAAGATTTTAACATCCTCTCTAAGAATTATAAATTAAGTTACACATTTTTGTGTATTAAGGACTCAAAATATCCTTAAACCTTGATTATACTGAAAAGCGTATCTTAATTTTTTTTGTTATATTTTTCAAAGATACCCACATATTTTCCCAAAAAATGTAAAAACTTCAGCATTGGTCTCCGTCCGTCTGTCAGTTCGACTGAATGGTGCTAACGGTAACTCTGGAAAGGAGTGACCGAATGACGTAAAATTTCGTACGTATATGGGTAGTTCTTTCTCAAGTGTCACAGGCCAAAAACTAGATCTTTCTTAAATTCTCAGAAAATGTTTCCCTAGTATGTGGGAGCAATGACCCACAATATTAAAAAAATTAAATGAAAATTGGAGGAAGAGGGCGAGGTCAATGTTCAGAAAAATTGATTTTTCCACTGTAATGGTTTTTTGAAGTTAATTTTAATGCTAAAAATCATAAGAAATGGAACATAGAAAATATCATTTCTTAAAGCTTTTTCCACGTACTTTACATAAAAATACTAACTTTATCTAAAACAGTTTATTTCTGTCACTTTTCGCGGAAATAAAAATTGCGATATCTCAGAATCGATCCTTAAATTTTTAATAAAATTATATAATATAAAATTATACAGTGATAAATAATTACATCCATGTGTGCATTTTATTAAAATTTAATTTCGAAGACCATTAAAATTGAAGGAGAAATTTTTGCGATTCAAACTCACGCGATTGTCACACATGGGCGTATTTTTTACAATAAATTGATGTACATACATAATTTAGAGCTACTATATAAATTTTGCTAGATATATGCCAACTCGCCCCAAAAATGTCGCTGGGGCACACATATTTTACTTTGTTATAAGAATTATTTTGTAAATAAATGAATCATTAAAAAAATCGTAAAACTAGTAACTTGTAGTAGGTAAAGGTGGGTACAATGTTTTTTCGGCACGAAAAAATTTCGCAATTGTTTTTTCAAGTTGAAAAATGGAACGCTTTTTTACTAAAGTCGCATTGCAGATTGGAAATGAGTGTGTCAAAGTGTCACTTTAATATGTATATATATGAGCATGTGCATTTTTTCTTTTTGCTAATATTCTTGAAACCAAACAAAAGTTAAAATTCTAATCAATAAACAATTAATTGGAATAATGCCGATTTAGAAAATAGTTCATTTAAATGTCAGAAAGGAAATATTGTTGGAGATCATTGTGATAATTATTTATTTTGTGTTGTTGCGGTGGCGATGTTCGTGAGGCATCAAAAGCCAGGGCAGTACAATGTTATAAATCACCCCTATCGCGAATAATAAGTGGACTATTTGTTCCCTAGATTTCTTCACTTCACGGGAAGCGGAATATGCTTTCGTGAATATTAGGGAACAGTTTGTTCACTTCGAATCTGTATGATGTATCGAAAACGAAGAGCTGTTCAAAATTAATAAATTATCAATGCGAGCGTAAAAAACAAGAAGAAAAGTTAATGTTAAAATATTACTTATTCTATTATACTTATTCTTCTATTAGAGGAACAAGAAGGGTGTATAGAACAACGAGCGGTGAAGTTTAAGAGATGCATCAAATCCTTTGGAGTTGCCTGATATACTGTAATTGTCCTTAGTAGCATACGTTTTTTTGTCTAAATTGTTTTTTTAGATTTGTTCAACATTACAGTTAAACAAGGCGGTTATTAAATACCTCTTGAATGTACTCGAAAAATGCTTACCCTATACTACAAAAAAATCATTTGCGATTACTCCAATTGTAAAACTGAGTGCCTGTCTACAGTTCTTTGCAGATGGTGGGTATCAGAAAGGATTTGGCAAAGATCCTGAAGTCGGCATGGCACATGCAGTGAAGTACTCTCCCATGTTTTGATTCCATTAGAATCGAGAATTTGTGTCAAGTCGATAACTTATCGAACTCAAGAGGAAGGGAATGTTATAGCACAAGATTTATGCACTAAATTTGGAATACCCGGTGTCCTTGGATGTATTGAAACTTGAAAATCTTATCACCACAGACAAATAAGCACGTGTACTTTAACAGAAAAGAATAGTTTAGGTAAATGAGATAATCGTACGCCCCCCATTATATTTTCCCGATTTCATCAAATATATGTTTCAAAGATAAACGATAGTAAACTGAGGATACAACACGTTAATAGGACATATCACGGAGCTTGTCACGGTTCCTTTGTGTAGAGTACGAGTAATTTCAGAAATGTAATGGAACAAGACTATTTATAAAGTGGAAGCAAATTGTGGTTATTAGTTGAGAATATATATACATACATACATATATGTTATGCCATATATCATACCAACATTTGTAGACGATGGCGGATACCCACTGGAGCCCTGACTGTTAGTTCCATATAGAACTCCTGCAGCTGGCTCTGTCAAACAGAAATTTAATTATGTCCATGGTAAATGTCGAAACATTATATAACGGACAAATGGAGTTCTTAAAAATAGATCAGTTTGTTATAAATATTTTTTTAGTTATATTCAATATTTGAAGACAAAAATAAACACTTTCACGATGAGTCCGTTCTGTTCGCTAGCAAAAATAAAGTGAACAAATCGAAGTGAAAAGGGGAAAAAATAATTCACGATAGGGGGAATTTTTTCGAACAAGGGAATTATTCAGATACCAAAATTGCCGATTGGAATTTGGTGGAAAGTGAACACATTTTGAGGGAACATTTATTCGCGATAGGGGTGAATAATAATAACAAAATAATTTCCTACTGTTGCACGATTATAAATAAATAAAATTATGTTTTGATGAACCGAAAAAGATATTTTATTATTATATTTAAGGATTTACATTATATTTGTTGACATATATAAATTATACTTCCATTCAAAAACGGAATATATTCTTCCAACTTCTAAGGCTGGCAAGAACTAACAGGCACTGTCCAATTCCATTGTCCTACTGCTTTGGTAGCGTTATCTGCACATAATGTTTCTCCAGGCTTTTGCACACAATTGTTCTAAACATAAATGTACATATCTAATTACAAGAAAAATTCCACATTATTACATTTAGTTACATGTCCTTCCAGTGTTTTGCACATTTTGTTTGCTTTTGTACTGCAATCCAATTGGAATTTCGCTCTTCTGGTTTATTCCATAAACATAATTTTATACCTTTTCACATCTTTGCATTATTTTTCTTTATTTCGGAAGATAATTTAATTTATTATTCTTTATTAGGAAATTTTATTTCTAATATGTATTTACAACAGTTGAATTTCTTGCGAACAAAAATAAATATAAACAAATGGGAGTGCGACGGTGGCGGCATTAAATTTGTTGCGGCGTTAAATTTTTAACGGCGTTAAATTTGTAGCGGCGCAAAATGTTAATTTTTCACGTTGAAATAAACATACCACAAACGAAAAAAGTTCGCACTTTTTTCCGCGACATTGTTTTTATATGGGATTTCAACGCGAAAAGTGAACATAGTACCACGCTTAAAGGAGCAAAGTTTAAGCTAAACATTAATTTTCGGAAGTAATTTTTTTCTCAAAAACACACGGGGTAGACACTATAGTTTTCAGTTCGACTGAATGGTGCTAACGATAACTCTGAAAAGGAGTGACCGAATGTCTTAAAATTTCGTAGGTTAAAATATTTTATTCAAATCCAGTTTATGTTTGATGGAGAACCATATCGTTGTTTGTTTTTTTAGATTTGTTCAACATTACAGTTAAACAAGGCGGTTATTAAATACCTCTTGAATGTACTCGAAAAATGCTTACCCTATACTACAAAAAAATCATTTGCGATTACTCCAATTGTAAAACTGAGTGCCTGTCTACAGTTCTTTGCAGATGGTGGGTATCAGAAAGGATTTGGCAAAGATCCTGAAGTCGGCATGGCACATGCAGTGAAGTACTCTCCCATGTTTTGATTCCATTAGAATCGAGAATTTGTGTCAAGTCGATAACTTATCGAACTCAAGAGGAAGGGAATGTTATAGCACAAGATTTATGCACTAAATTTGGAATACCCGGTGTCCTTGGATGTATTGAAACTTGAAAATCTTATCACCACAGACAAATAAGCACGTGTACTTTAACAGAAAAGAATAGTTTAGGTAAATGAGATAATCGTACGCCCCCCATTATATTTTCCCGATTTCATCAAATATATGTTTCAAAGATAAACGATAGTAAACTGAGGATACAACACGTTAATAGGACATATCACGGAGCTTGTCACGGTTCCTTTGTGTAGAGTACGAGTAATTTCAGAAATGTAATGGAACAAGACTATTTATAAAGTGGAAGCAAATTGTGGTTATTAGTTGAGAATATATATACATACATACATATATGTTATGCCATATATCATACCAACATTTGTAGACGATGGCGGATACCCACTGGAGCCCTGACTGTTAGTTCCATATAGAACTCCTGCAGCTGGCTCTGTCAAACAGAAATTTAATTATGTCCATGGTAAATGTCGAAACATTATATAACGGACAAATGGAGTTCTTAAAAATAGATCAGTTTGTTATAAATATTTTTTTAGTTATATTCAATATTTGAAGACAAAAATAAACACTTTCACGATGAGTCCGTTCTGTTCGCTAGCAAAAATAAAGTGAACAAATCGAAGTGAAAAGGGGAAAAAATAATTCACGATAGGGGGAATTTTTTCGAACAAGGGAATTATTCAGATACCAAAATTGCCGATTGGAATTTGGTGGAAAGTGAACACATTTTGAGGGAACATTTATTCGCGATAGGGGTGAATAATAATAACAAAATAATTTCCTACTGTTGTACGATTATAAATAAATAAAATTATGTTTTGATGAACCGAAAAAGATATTTTATTATTATATTTAAGGATTTACATTATATTTGTTGACATATATAAATTATACTTCCATTCATAAACGGAATATATTCTTCCAACTTCTAAGGCTGGCAAGAACTAACAGGCACTGTCCAATTCCATTGTCCTACTGCTTTGGTAGCGTTATCTGCACATAATGTTTCTCCAGGCTTTTGCACACAATTGTTCTAAACATAAATGTACATATCTAATTACAAGAAAAATTCCACATTATTACATTTAGTTACATGTCCTTCCAGTGTTTTGCACATTTTGTTTGCTTTTGTACTGCAATCCAATTGGAATTTCGCTCTTCTGGTTTATTCCATAAACATAATTTTATACCTTTTCACATCTTTGCATTATTTTTCTTTATTTCGGAAGATAATTTAATTTATTATTCTTTATTAGGAAATTTTATTTCTAATATGTATTTACAACAGTTGAATTTCTTGCGAACAAAAATAAATATAAACAAATGGGAGTGCGACGGTGGCGGGATTAAATTTGTTGCGGCGTTAAATTTTTAACGGCGTTAAATTTGTAGCGGCGCAAAATGTTAATTTTTCACGTTGAAATAAACATACCACAAACGAAAAAAGTTCGCACTTTTTTTCGCGACATTGTTTTTATATGGGATTTCAACGCGAAAAGTGAACATAGTACCACGCTTAAAGGAGCAAAGTTTAAGCTAAACATTAATTTTCGGAAGTAATTTTTTTTCTCAAAAACACACGGGGTAGACACTATAGTTTTCAGTTCGACTGAATGGTGCTAACGATAACTCTGAAAAGGAGTGACCGAATGTCTTAAAATTTCGTAGGTTAAAATATTTTATTCAAATCCAGTTTATGTTTGATGGAGAACCATATCGGCTTACTCCTTGTGGCACCTCCCCCACATATTGTTAAAATATTGTGACATGTCAAAGCTGTTATAACTTCTATACTACTGGTGGATATCCTGTAAAATTGCATACATAGTAATCATTTTACCGCCTCTATAAGCTGAACAACAATTGGCGAAAATGCATCGCCCCTTTTAGTACCTCCCACACAAATTTGTACAAAATGTTCACAGATTATAACATTAATACCAGCGCATACAAATACTTGAAATTTAGTGCAGTGTAATATTTGTATATTACCTACAGTCCAGTACAAAGTGTGCGTTATTACCATGCCCCTTCTAGTACCTCTCACACATATAGTAACAATTGTGTGAATGAGTTTTACTCTTTATTTATATATTTACTTGTACGAGTTTCTCATTTTTTGAAAATTTTCAATATTGTTACCAAAATTTTGACGAAAGTAGACAAATTTTTATAGAAAAAGTTTTATTTGGGAAAATTTCGATGCAGTTTTCTTTTTTTCTCCAAAATTTCTTCGAAATAAATTTTTTTAGAAAATTTTCCAAACAGGCATTTACATTGCATTTTTGTACGTGTTTTGAAAACGGAAACGGTTTTTATCTTCTCCAGAAAACGTAAACCGAAAAAAATCGTTTGGAAACGGACACACACGTTTTCCATTTCATGAAAACCTACAATTGTTGAAGAAGCAAAAGTAAAACGATATGATTTGGAAATACGAAATCAAACCAATTTCGTGCCTGAAAATTGCATTTTTTTAAATTTTGTTGAAATTGCGTTTTTTTAAACTCTTTGAAATTTTTTTCATCGGCCTTTAGTAAAGTCAATGACCTTTTATCCGGACAGTGGCCACTAATCAGGGACCATCAACTTTAAATGCATGCATCGAAATTTAATACGGTTTAAATTTATATATTCTTGCTAATTTCATCAAAATGGCATATTTATTGTAAATTTAATGGAAATTTAATTTTTATAGAAAATTTTAACTTTTAATTTAACTTTTATAAAAAAAATGTCAACAAAATTTTATATTTTTGAAAATTTTTTCGAAATTTAATTTTTCTAAAAAAATTCTTCAAATTTGATTTCTTTTAGAAAATTTTGTTCAAATTGGATTTTCTTTAAAACACCGGCCATCGGTTTTTAAACAACTCATGTTTAATGAAATTTTGTAGAAAAATTAAATTTTAACAAAATCTAGAAAACTTTCATTTTTGAAACAATTTTCTTAAAAAAAATTCTATTTTAAGAAATTTTGTAAAAAAAGTCAATGATTTTTCAAAAAAAATCAATTCTGAGCAAAATTTTGTAGAAAATGCAATTTCAACAAAAGTTTGTGGAAAAAATAAATTTCAACGAAATTTTGTAGAAAAATGCAATTTCGAAGAAATGTTCAAGTAATTTTGTAAAAAAAAAAATATTTAATTTTTACAGAAAATAACTGTTATAATAATACATTATAAAAGCCACAGAGAATACGCACTTTATATAAATGATGGCCACAATAAAAATATTTTTTTTCATTTTGTCTAGAATGTGTTTTTTACAGCAAATATAATTTATTTATGTATATGGTATGTTGTACAATAAACTTTATTCATAATATTTTATAAAAGGTTTATACAAATTTGTACACAGCTCCATAACCTCTTATAAACTATTTGAAATAACATATTAAATCTTTAATATAAAGATTTCAATGTTATTCAAATTTACATTTTTACAGGCTATTTAAATATATTTAATGTTAATAATAACAATATACTAACCTTCTGACAATTTCATATGATCTTTTTGGTGGTAGCCTATAACACGAGGCTTTACGAGTACAAGTGGTATGCATTGATGCAATTTTAAATTAATATTTTTTCTTATACTAAGTTATACTTTGGATATGTGTTGTAGTGATTTAATGGAATTAACTTAATAATTTGCGTAACAAAATTAATTTATTCTTTTATTCGAGTCTTACCGTATTGCTTTTCCCAACTGTTTTCCTGAAATATTTCAAATTTAAAGTTAATTTTGCATTCCTGATTTTGACAAAGACTTTTAGCCGACCGAAGTGCGGGTATGCAGGAAATTTTTTTCTTTCGGTAGCCGGTATTTGAAGTTTCTAAGAGAATGAAATATTGAGGGATAATGAAGAAAAAATGTTCTTTGTATACCCGATTTAGACCTACCATAGGGATATAGGCCCTTATTCATAAAAATTTAATGAAGGTTTGAAGAACGCTTTAACACTGCGGCGTTCCTCAAACCTTCTTTAACTTTTTATGAATAAGGCCCATAGTGTTTATGACAATACTTTTCGTTGCATTCCCAAACTCAAAAAGTCTTAAATCATTTAAATTGTTAAATAGTAAAATGAATTAAAAATATCAAAACACCAAATCTAAGTCATATAATATTTTACTAAATGTCAACTCTTTGTTGGGGAAGGTACTCGAATGTGTGGACCAATATGGTCTATCTTCGAAATTAACAGAAGACGAAAAAATGTTTATATACCAAATTTAAAGTCAATCAGTTACTCATTTGGATACTTTTGGCCATTCAATCGGTTCAGCCGTTCAAGGAAGCACTTACAAATTTCGTAAAACCAATAAATGCATTTTTAAAATTTAAAATGCACTTGGATTTTTTTTTTAGAAAAAAAAAATAATAAATAGACCATTTAGCAAATTTGTATATACACACCTTTTAGTCAAATATAAAATTCATAGGTTAATATAAAAAATTCCGCTCATGAGTATTATCTTCTGCGTTGTTTTCTAATATTTATGGATTTTTTGCATCCACAAAGATTGTCCAGTGTTTTTAAAAACACAGTTAAAATTATATTTTTGGTCTATATAATTGTCTTAAATTATGCGCAATAACGAATACTGTGTGACGCCTCCTTTTAAAATATATAGTCAAAATAATAAAGGCATGAATTAAATAAAAAAACAATTTTCCTCAGTACACACAAAAAATAATTTTTTAGACGCCAGGTACAATCTTTTTATTTTTTACAGTGTTGATGTCGTTTCTATTACCAAAGTCATACACATTTCTTCACAGAAGAGAGCAGAACGTAGTATTCATAAAGGAATTGCCCATGTGATGACAATCGCGAGAGTTTAAATCTCAAAACGCAAAAATTTCCCCTTCAATTTTAATGGTCTTCGAAATTGAATTTTAATAAAATGCACACATGGATGTAGTTATTTATCAATGTAATTAATAATTTGATTTTAATAAATCGAAATTTTTGCTCTAAAAAAGAATTTAGAACATGCATTTTGCGACTTGAAATCACAATCGCCAATTTTAGGCGAAATGCGAATCACATCACATGGGCGAATATTTATTATTCATAAAATAATATCTCAAGAGGTTGATGGATAAAAAATCAATCGGAAATTCGAATTCAATCCGCCCTCGGGATACAGAACAGGGGTTTAATTTTATTATTACTAAAATTATCAAAATATAAAAATTTTGTAAATTTCTTTTCTAAAAATTATGATTTTAAAATAAAAATCTTTTTCCAGCCATTTTTTATTAATTCGTTAAAAAGATTCCAAGAAAAACAACGTTTTGTAAAAAAATGAAAACAGCAAGTATTTAGGTTTTAATTGAAAAATTTATACTATTTTCTCAATAAATTGAATTTTTTCGCAATATCTTGTAAGATATCTTTGAAACAACTGATGAGATGAAAAAATTATATTAAAAGACGATATAAAGGGTTTTCCAACAAGAGGTGTTATTTTGAATCACACGGTATTTCGGTAGCTGTCACTTTTGAAGCTTTTATTCTTTGGCATTTGACAAGTAGAAACTACGCCATTACTCAAAATGGAACGATACAAAACGATCAAAAAATGATCGAGCAAAAAACGATACGAACGATACAAAATCATCTTGACTGATGAGGCCCATTTCCACCTCGGTGGCTACGTCAACAAGCAAAATTGTCGCATCTGGGGCTCGGAAAACCCAAGAGTTATTGTTGAGACTGTTTGTTGCGGTTTATGGTCCGGCGGGGTCATTGGACCTTACTTTTTCGAAAATGAGGTTGGATCAACAGTTACGGTGAATGGATTGCGCTATCGAGAGTTGATTAATGATTTTTTATTGTCAGAGTTGGATGGTATTGATGTGGACAATGTTTACTTTCAACAAGACGGCGATACGTGCCACACAAGCAACGAAACCATTGCTCTGTTACGGGAAAAGTTTCCGGACCGTGTTATCTCTCGAAGAGGTGATCATAATTGGCCACCGAGATCTTGTGATTTAACACCTTGCGACTTCTTCCTTTGGGGCCACGTGAAAGATAAGGTCTACGCCAACAGCCCAGCGTCGATTCAAGATCTCAAAGATAGAATTCGTGAGGCTATCGAGGACATAGGGCAGCCACTTTGCGATTTGGTTATGGAAAATTTCATGAAGAGGATATGGTCCTGTAAGCATGGTCGTGGTGCCCATTTGGATGATGTTGTTTTTCATTATTAACGGAATACCTTCCTCTTTATTATGAAATAAACATTTATCTCAAAAATGGAATTTTTCTTTGAATACCAAAATAACACCTCTTGTTTGAAAACCCTTTACAGTGTTGATGCCGTTTCTATTACCAAAGTCATACACATTTCTTCATAGAAGAAAGCAGAACGTAATATTCATGAAGTAATATTATTCATAAAATAATATCTCAAGAGGTTGATGGATAAAAAAGCAATCGATTGTCGAAATTCAAAAATTTATTGTTTGGACTAAAATATGTTCGAATGAGAAAATAAAGACATTATGCGTTTACAAAGAATCTTCAATAAGTCCTCAACCCTAAATTATGGACAATTTTATGAATAGGAATTTCGAATTCAATCCGCTCTCGGAATACAGAACTGCGTGGAATTTTATTATTACTAAAATTATCAAAATATAAAAATTTTGTAAAGTTCTTTTCTAAAAATTATGATGTTAAAATAAAAATCTTTTTCCAGCCATTTTTTATTAATTCGTTCAAAAGATTCAGAGAAAATGTTGTTTTGTAAGAAAAAAATGAAAACAGTAAATAATTAGGTTTTAATAAACAAATCAATACAATTTTCTCAAAAAAATTGAATTTTTTCGCAATATCATGTAAGATATCTTTGAAACCACAGATGAGATGAAAAAAATTATATTAAAAGACGATGGAGGCTTTTTAATTTAGGATTATTTAAAGCTTTCCTCAACCAATTGCGATAAATGGTGCTACAGTTATACTAAAATATATGGTTGAACATCTATTTTTTAGAGGTTTATCCTTATTTTGTTAGATAAACAAGTCCCAGACCACAAAGCTCTTAAAGGAAATTACCTAAGCCTTCTTTTGAGAAAAAAAAATCAAAAACATATACATAAATGTATAAGTCAGAGGAAAAAACTTTTTAAGTCAAAATTGATTCGGAATACATAGGCAATGGTAGATAGAGTTTTTTATTTGTTTCGTCTGGCAGGTTATCATGAAATAGTTTGATTTTAATAGGTCGTGCAGTTTAGTCAATATAAGAAGTGGCTTACTTTGACACCCTGCATCACAAGCGTCCCTTGAAACCAGGGTGAGATACCAAAAAAAAATAGAAACAATTTTTTTCTGAAACATATAACAATTTTAATTTATGCAGCAACTTTCTACGGATGTGATTTTTGAAAAATATATTTTTTTGGACATAATTTAATAGACATCTCCGAAAATATTAAGCATGTGGATAACAAAATTGTATGTATTAGAAGTTGAAGAAAAATTATTTTTTTTATAGTTTTTTAGTAATTAAATCGGTCAAAAAACGTTCTCAAGCTATGGTAAAATATTTGGAACATCTAATTTTTTTAATTATTATTTTCATCATAATTATCTAAGATTGACGATTAAATCACTAGGCGCATAACACATGTAATTATTGTGCCGGCAGCATTTCGTAAATTCACATTATGAGCCACGCCAGCAAAAAACAATACTCCATTTTTCTGCAGTTTAAGTTCAGGTTTAACGAAGTATAAAAAAAGAAAAATATAGGAAAAAACAAATTACTTATATTCTAAGGCAATATAAATGATTTTATAATTACATTATTCTTTTTTTGGGGAGCGGGTACAATACAGACAGAAAAAATTTTTTTGAACATTTAATGTTTGAACAGTTATTCTTTTTTTGTTGTTATTGTTGGAATTATCATATATATTTTTATTAATAAACTGAAATATCAATTTACAAACAATTTGTGTATGTGTAATTATAAGGTATTAATTAAATAAGAGATAGAGAGAGGAGAGAGTGTGTGTGGCGATGAGAAATTGTTGGATGCCGTTAATCGGAGTTAAATCCAGTTGTCGTCGTCGATGCTAGAAGAATGGATCTGAATACAGCAACAACATTTGTAAATGCCTTCTATAGTTATGGTATTAGAAAAACTGATGTCTTTCTCTGAATTGTTGTGATAAGATTATCTTATTTTTTCGTTTCTTTTATTACGTCCTGTATGTTTATGCATTTTAACCATAAAGCAGTAGGCATTACATTTATTCCATCCAGCTCTCTAATGCATATAGCTGTTCCATTTTCCACAGTGTGGGGTCTTCTTTCCTTATTCGTTCGGAATTGTAATTGTAGTCTTCTTCATTCCATATGCATTTTAATTTGTGTTGTTCATATGAAAATCATGGGTTTGTTTGGTTTTTATGGTTATTTGTATCATCATAGCTTATTTTGTAGATGGATCGATCAAAGATCACTTGTTGCAAGTTAATTAATCTTTATGTATGTATTTATGTATTAACATGACTAATGCCTGGAACGATGTTCTCTGTCTCGTTCACGCTCACGATCGCGGTCACGATCACGTTCACGGTCCCGATCACGTTCACGCTCTCGATCGCGATCCGATGATCGATAACGTTCCTCGTAGTAGTTACGTTTTGAGGGCACTTCGGCACCAACATCACCACTTACTGGTTCTGGAGTTTTACGAGCTCGCGCTGAACGGCTGGAACTGTCATCCCTATAATGGTCATTAGTACTGGGACGTTCACGTTCACGGCTTCTAGAGCGGTCACGATAACTTCTAAAAGAAACAGAAGAAAATAAATTTCTTTAAATATGCTACTCAATAAAAATGGATTTTTTAATAATGCAGCCTAGTAAAAGTTTTTTTTTTTAAAAAAATGACCAATAACTTGATGTGGCACATAAAAAAAAATTTAGAAAAAATTGTACATTTTTTTGCACAAACGAAATCACCATAACATACATATCAGGACTCGTGCAGAACATATTCCAAATATTTCCGCCTAAACATATGAGCAGGATATGAAAATGTACGCAAACACATAGGAAGCCGGTTCCATATTCCACTAACTCGTACACCGAATGATCGTTCAAACGCAGAAGTGAAAAATCTGGGAAGCAGTAATTGGGGGTTTCGAGTTGACCTGGAAAAATTAAAATTTTTACGCAGCAATTCAGGATTGCCAAACCCAACGATCTTATAAAACGGTTGCAAAACGCGTTGTTTAACAAAAATATCAAATGGGGCGCCAATAAACTGTATAGTATGATCTGATGTGATCGAAACGAGTTAAACCAAAAACAAAGCGAACAACTACATTAAAGAGTTTAACTAGCTTATTAAAATATTCTTGACTTGTGCCTGATACTACTTCAATGCAATAGCAAATGTTTGACATAAGCAAAGCAAACGCAAGTCTCTTCCTAACAAATTGAGGCAAATACAAATTAGTGCTATATAATTTGCGTAGTGTGGTTACTGCTTTAGGAAACACAAGACTCAATATAACTGGCGAAGTCAAGCTTGTGATCAAAAATTACCCCTAAGCACTTCATCTCTTCTACAGGTATAATTGCAGCTCCATTTATATGAATGTGAATGTTAAGATTCATACGTACATCCCCAAACAACAATGCTTTGGTTTTGGTTACGTTGATAGGAAGATTATTATTTATAAGCCATCTACTCACAGATTCCAATAAGAAATTGACGTTATTTTCCAGTACGTTTGTCGAATTATCGCGGACAAACAAATGTATGTCATCGGCATACAAAAACGCAGAGCAGTGGTTATTGAAACAGTTTGTGATGTCATTAAGATACAAAATGAAGAGAAGTGGACCCAAAACTGACCCCTGGAGAACTCCACTATAAATGTAACGTGTTTCAGAATTGCAACAATTCAACGAAACAAATTGAGATCGACCAGACAGATATGAATAGATTAGCTTACACGCAGTGGAAGTAAAATGAAATTAGTTCTCTAATTTGTTAATTAATTTAACATAATCTACTCTGTCGAAGGCTTTGGATAAGTCCAAAGCCACTTCCTATCTTCTACAAAATTTAGAACCTGTTGCTTTATTAAATGTTCGGTAATTTTTGAAAGTGAAGGAAGTATGCTAATAGGACGCATGGTTCTACTGCGCATGAACCCCGAATCTTAGGTATAGGGACAACAAGGGCCACTTTCCAGGCAGATGGAAAGACTGACGTTGTAAACATTGTATTATAAAGATGAAGTAAATACCCTGAGACATATGGGAAAACCAACTTTAAGAATTTTATTGGTATACCATCTACTCCAATAGAATTAGACTTAACTGCGCTCAAGGCATCAAAAAGATCGCTATAATAAACACAATTAACAGAGAATGAGTAGCTATCACCAACATATCCACTCAAGTCTACTCTGCTTGTATTAATACTAGAGCTCGGCAGAACAAAAAAGTCATTAAGGACATTGACATCGTGGGTAACTTCAGACGCAACTTCATCATCCCCTACACAACCACCAGAACGAAGGGTGCTTCAAATTTGGGATGTATTCATGCTACTAAAAAAACCTACAAAATGTTTCCTACGCTCACTTCTGAGAACCGATTTCGCTTGGTTTCTGTAGGAACAGAAAACCTGCCAGTTCTCAACCGTTGGATGTCTCATACACTAGATAACATCTAGATAACATAATTGGCCTGTATTTAAGCCAAGTATCCAGACCGGATGAAACTCGCCGCCGCACAATAGGTACAAATGAATACAGGTTTCCAACAAGTGTATCAATGATAGAAAGTTTAACTTCTACGTCTGGAACAGTGAAGAGCTGGTCAACACGAGCTTGAGAGAGATACGTACAGAAACCTTCCCAATTAATATTTTTAAAGTCACGTTATTCTAAAAATTTATCATTAAATGCGGCAAATAAACTACTTCAAAAAGGACTTTATTTGAGTTAGAAGAGCGATATGCTAATTTGTATTTAAGTTTGTTAGAAACATATATACCAACACCACCACCTCTGACAGTTGGACCATCATTACGTATAAACGAGTACCCAGAAATGCCAACCGATTTCGAAGAATCGTAGGATTTTAACCAGGTCTCAGAAACCCCAAACAGATCGAAATCAGGTACCATTAATATAATAAAAAATATTAATGCTGGGGAACCATGAGATAGGTAGAACAATAATCATTTATATGAATTAAAGAAAGATCGCCTAAGCAAAATCTATTAAAAAGTTAAAAATGTTGGTAAAAGAAAACAAATGGTACAACCAACTACTAAAAGTAGCTCCAAAAGGAGTTACGTAGCTTCATTATTAGGAACAGGAGCAGAAACAGATAGACCATTATCGGGCACAACTGAGCCATGATCACAAATTTGTCCATTTAAGATCCGCTCGCAGTCCTGAAGAGTAAGTGATTTTACAGCGCCACCCGTAAACGTTGCCTTAACTATAGGCGAGTCATCATTAATTAAATTTTGTCAATATCTTTTGACGCAGCATTCGCCGACATGTATGAACCAACCTATCGGCATCTGGTGTTAAGTGGTCATTGAGGTAAACTCTACTGTATATTACCCCCGTATGGATTTACCACCCGCAAAATAGCAACAATGTTGCAAGTCACTGGGTACCAATTTAATCTTACACAGACTGCCAATTTGTATAACCGTCTGTCTAATGTCTTGGAGACCTTGTGGCAGGCCATTAATGACTATATTAGCTCTATTCGAACGCATCTGCGAAATGTTATTCTGTTTTTCCAAGAAATCAATCCTACTGTACAGAGCTTTTAGACTGGATATTTCCATCTTACAGTAACGAACATCATCCCCAATAATTCGCACAGCTTCCTTAACATGACCAATATCACGAACACAAGACTTAACGTCATCTTTGACTTTTCTCAATGAATATAAAAATTCATTGCGAAATGACCCAATGATATCATCAACGGAGGCCTGATAATCAGCTGAACAACTTTGAATATGCTCATCATAGTTTTTCTTCATCGTAGACGCCAAGTCGTCGAACCACTGTTGCATTTTGCTAGTTAAGTTCTTCTCAAAGTCAGCCACAGTAATACCACTGCTCATATGTGTCAGTTGAATTGCAGCACTACTAGAGCTAGAGCTCCGGCTCGTTTCAGCAGCAACAACAACATCTTCAAACACAGTCGCAGCAACTCTTTGGCACTTTTTGCATTTGTAGGTAAGAGCTTTATTTACCCTAACCTCACTGCTACTTATACCTATACATTTTGGATGGAAGTAAGCCGGCCAATCAGAACATCCAACGCTGTATACGCCTTTTCCTAGATTTAAGGAACAAATGGGGCATATCCACGTTTTAGTGCTGTCTTTGGCCACTTTTTCCTCTTTAGAATTGGCCTTTGAAGAATTTTTTGTAACCGGCGCCATAACAATAACAAATGCTTTGTTTATCACAGATGGTTTAGTTGTACATATGTGTGTATGAGTGAGCCCGCACAAAACAAAATGACACAGCAATATCAGCAGAAAAAAATAAAACAACAGAAAGATCAACACAGAGGTGACATCCGAGAATTTGATGATTATCCAGGAGAATAATGATTTATGCTTCAATTGTTATAATTAATATATGTATTTTCTACTTTTAATAACTTTTTAATTGAATTTACTAAGAGCACGAAAAAATTACTCAGCTGGACATTACAGTGTTGCCAGATCAAAAAAAGGTTTGTTTGTCCAACAACGCATATTTTGTTTATTGACAAAACCACTCAGCCAGAAATGATCTTCATCGCTGAAGGAGATTATTATGGCCGAAAATTGGAGTAAGCGCTCTTACAGACTTACGACTCAGAATTTCGGTAGTAAATTTTAATGATTTCCAAACGTTGCACGTAAGTGAACATTACCATGATAAAAATGTTGACTTCGACTAACGTTTTGGCACTGAAGATTATTAAAAATCTTTGAGGGTGCGTTGACATAAAGATGCGAAATTATTGGAAAACCCGGTAGAAGAGAAGAAATTGCAAATTTTGGTTTGGTTAGCTAGCTTATTTTATATATATTATATGTATATCATCATTTGTAGCTCCCATATTTATCTTGAAATTGAGATCAATTTGGACATAATCTGAAGTATATTCACAATACAATAAAAAAGTATGTGTGTGTTTATGTACTTACCCTCCGGCATCACGATCTCGTTCTCTTTCGCGATCACGTTCTCTTTCGCGTGATCTTTCACGATAACGTGAGGAGGATCGCTCACGTCGCGGCCTTTGACGATGTGATCGTTCGCGCGATCTTGATCTTTCACGTCTATTATAACTCTTCGTTTCGATGCCATGCAATGTGTCCTGCAAAGAACTGATCAAAATCTTACAACGTTCATCATGGGCTACTTTCGACTGTTTGATCAATGAGATTGCTGTGACTAAAGTTTCAATTGCGCTGGAATAATCGCCGGCTGCTGCATCTGAAACCGCTCTCGCTATAGCTGTACTGCTGACGGTGCGGTTACGTCCCATTATTTCTTCGAATTCAGCTTCATTTAGTTGGGGTCCCATGGGTTGTGGATCGGGGAAGGATTGCTGTTTAACAGGTCCCGGCGGTCCTGGCCAAGGACCACGGGGAGCGCCTTGCTGAGCAAAGTGAGGAGGTGGACCGTGTTGGGGTGGCATATTCATTCCTTGCTGCGGGCCGGGAGGACCATGAGGTGGACCACCGCTCATAGGTTGTGGTGGGCCGCCACCGGGTTGATTGAAGAATGCTGGATTGACGTGTGGAGCTGGACCACCAGGACCGCCGTGAGGCCCGCCCGGAGGAGGGCCACCAGGACCACCCATTTGTGGTGGTCCACCGGGAGGACCTCTTGGTGGACCTTGCATATGTGGTGGGCCCTGAGGAGGGCCGCCAGGAGGACCCTGGGGAAATCCACCGTGCATTGGAGGTCTCCAATCTGGGCGTGGGCCACGCATAGGCATACCGCCAGGAGGTCCCTGAAACTAAAAACGGTGTCAAATTAACTCTTATTCGCCCTACGCTATACACAAGAAACAATGTTACGCTTATACACTCGGTAAAATTACGAATTTTGAAACTTTTTTTTTCAATTGTTGATTATCTCAATATTCTGAATGCTTAAACTAATATCAAAATTCTAGTAAAACGATTTTATATTTTATTTAATTTATAAAAGTAATGGTTACCATTTGAGGGGGACGTTGAGGAGGCCCATTAAGTGGTCCTGGCCTTGGACCGTTCGGACGTGGCTGACCTGGCCATTGGGATTGCTGCTGACCAAAACGAGGCGGTCCCTGCATGCCTTGTTGCGGCACCATAGGCGGTCCCTGATGCATTGGCGGCTGCATTTTGATGATTGGTTTTATGGCGTTGATTTGACGATTTGAAAATGCGTAATTGTTTTTTGTATTTTTTTATTGATTTTTTATGTTGGTAGATGATGGAGATGATGAACATGGAATAAGAGATAACAGAATAACAATAGTAACTAAAATATTTATATCATATCATATGGTAATTAAATATTATGAGCTACTACTAAATGCTACAATTATGGCTAATAAACTGTAGTATTATGTATGTTTAATGTTTATATTATACTAATGTTAAAATTATACTAATTTTAGTTTTACGTTAAAATAAAAGCAAAAAAATAGAAATAACAAACATAATAAATGTAATAATAATGGCATAACAAAATATAATAAATGTTGTGATTGGTTCTCAGACATAATTTACGGCTCGAGTTCTGAAGAAATACTCATTTACATATATACATGTATCTAAGTTATAATGATTTTACCAAAAACATTATAATTTAAGAAGACATTTCTTCCTGTAGCGAGTTAGTGTCAGTTACGAACGAACTGGAATTTGATTACAACGAGGGATGTTTTCGCGGATTTTCAAACCGATTTTCCGGATTTTTTTGCAATTGTCACTAAAAATTAACAATAATCATTTCTATTCGTTTGTACCTGACGGATTTTGACATTTCGGCCGGATGACTTATCTTCGTAGTCAATCAATCATACTTATCCACGTTTGACTATATTAACAAGTAAGTAAAAGGTAGGTTTTCTGATAACATAGAGTTTATTTGTTTTATATGTATCCGCTTTTGTTAGCCTACATTAACAAATTTATTATTTTTCAATATATTAATAACGGCGATTTTGTAGAAATTAGGTTTACTCAGCCGCTAAAAATCTCAGGCAATATATTTTACACTAAAATTTTGCATTTTGCCAAAAATTATCATAATCGGAGTCCAAGTGATTAATTTGTTACTGAAAGTTTCAAATTGCTTATCAAGATGATAATGTCCGAAAGGCAATTCAAATTGTGAAACAACAATGTAGAGTCTACCACTGAGAGACGACCACTGAGGTCTTCGTCTATACTAGAGTCGACCACTGATGAACTCCTCAATACTAGAGTCGACCACTGATGAACTCCTCAATACTAGAGTCGACCACTGAGGTCTTCCTCTATGCTACAGTCGACCACTGAGGTCATCCTCTATACTAGAGTCGACCACTGAGGTATTCCTCTATACTACAGTCGACAGCTGAGGCCTTCCTCTATACTGCAGTCGATAACTGAGGTCTTCCTCTATACTAGAGTCGACCACTGAGGTCTTCCTCTATACTAGAGTCGACCACTGAGGTCTTCCTCTATACTAGAGTCGACCACTGAGGTCTTCCTCTATACTAGAGTCGACCACTGAGGTCTTCCTCTATACAAGAGTCGACCACTGAGGTCTTCCTCTATACTAGAGTCGACCACTGAGGTCTTCCTCTATACTAGAGTCGACCACTGAGGTCTTCCTCTATACTAGAGTCGACCACTGAGGTCTTCCTCTATACTAGAGTCGACCACTGAGGTCTTCCTCTATACTAGAGTCGACCACTGAGGTCTTCCTCTATACTAGAGTCGACCACTGAGGTCTTCCTCTATACTAGAGTCGACCACTGAGGTCTTCCTCTATACTAGAGTCGACCACTGAGGTCTTCCTCTATACTAGAGTCGACCACTGAGGTCTTCCTCTATATTAGAGTCGACCACTGAGATCTTCCTCTCTATACTATAGTCGACCACTGAGGTCTTCCTCTATACTAGAGTCGACCCCTGAGGTCTTCCTCTATACTAGAGTCGACCACTGAAGTCTTCCTCTATACTAGAGTCGACCACTGAGGTCTTCCTCTATACTAGAGTCGACCACTGAGGTCTTCCTCTATACTAGAGTCGACCACTGAGGTCTTCCTCTATACCAGAGTCGACCACTGAGGTCTTCCTCTACACTAGAGTCGACCACTGAGGTCTTCCTCTATATTAGAGTCGACCACTGAGATCTTCCTCTCTATACTATAGTCGACCACTGAGGTCTTCCTCTATACTAGAGTCGACCCCTGAGGTCTTCCTCTATACTGAGGTCTTCCTCTATACTGAGGTCTTCCTCTCCTCTTCCCACTGAGGTCTTCCTCTCCTCTTCCCACTGAGGTCTTCCTCTATACTAGAGTCGACCACTGAGGTCTTCCTCTATACTAGAGTCGATCCCTGAGGTGTTGTGTTACTTGTTGTCCAAACTTCCTCTATACTAGAGTCGACCAGTGAGGTCTTCGTGTATACTAGAGACGACCACTGAGGTCTTCGTCTATACTAGAGTCGACCACTGATGAACTCCTCAATACTAGAGTCGACCACTGATGAACTCCTCAATACTAGAGTCGACCACTGAGGTCTTCCTCTATGCTACAGTCGACCACTGAGGTCATCCTCTATACTAGAGTCGACCACTGAGGTATTCCTCTATACTACAGTCGACAGCTGAGGCCTTCCTCTATACTGCAGTCGATAACTGAGGTCTTCCTCTATACGAGAGTCGACCACTGAGGTCTTCCTCTATACGAGAGTCGACCACTGAGGTCTTCCTCTATACTAGAGTCGACCACTGAGGTCTTCCTCTATACTAGAGTCGACCACTGAGGTCTTCCTCTATACTAGAGTCGACCACTGAGGTCTTCCTCTATACTAGAGTCGACCACTGAGGTCTTCCTCTATACTAGAGTCGAACATTGAGGTCTTCCTCAATACTGGAGTCCACCTCTGAGGTCTTCCTCCATACTGGAGTCCACCGCTGAGGTTATCCTGAGAGGTAAACTTCAGTAGACCTCTCAATCACTGATATCACTGTAGTGTATACTAGTCAGAAATCGTAGCTATTAGAGAGGAAGCAGAATGTCTGAGAATAATTGTTCTGACTAAAGTTTCTCTGATAGTCAGGCTGCTATAAAGCCCATGGAAACATCATTCCTGCATTAAAAAACTGCAATCGAATGTCGCAGATCTTTTAACGAGATTACTGAACAGTTCTATATATACACACATGCCAGAGAATTGCAAAGCAGATACACTTGCAAGACTAGGAACTGACTTAACGCTCCAGGGGAACTGGAATATATGGACATGCCTCTAGCGACTGTAAGCTCTTCCTGAAAGATGGTGTCTTTACAGCAACAAATGACAGGTGGCCACTAGTTAGGAACTGCATAAATTCCTGCTGTCGTTATCGAGACGTCTCACTTATCGTGTCTATCTTGACAAGTCAATGCCTTATCGGCAAGCAAATAGATTGAAAGTCTTGTGAAATGGCTTTCGCAGAACTGGAGAAGAAGAGGAGGAGGAATCAATAGAACACTTTCTGTGCCTGAGACCCCCCTTTTCTAGAAGGATGCAGGCTACCCTAGGCTCTAATTTCTTTGGGTAGTTAGCTAAATTGGCTGATGTTAAAATCCGCCAACGTGGAAGCACAATCGTTTTATATAAAAACACCCAGCCAGAAAAATACCATCCTCAAAGCGTCGTGAAAGCACTGTGCACCGTCATCATACGGTGAGATAAAGCGTTGCAAAAGCGTCAAAATGATCACACCGTTGTACGGTGTGACGGCGGTATTTCATAACGCTGTTGAAATACTGTAAAAACAAAATTCATGACGCTTTTTTAAAATCCGCCAACTTTTTACCCTTTACCTTACGAACCCGTGGAAGCGCAATCTTTATATATAAAAACACCCAGCCAGAAAAATACCATCCTCAAAGCGTCGTGAAAGCACTGTGCACCGTCATCATACGGTGAGATAAAGCGTTGCAAAAGCGTCAAAATGATCACACCGATGTACGGTGTGACGGCGGTATTTCATAACGCTGTTGAAATACTGTAAAAACAAAATTCATGACGCTTTTCGATAGTTTGAAGGTAATATTTCCCAAAAATTTTCCGTATTTAATCATTAATCAATGAATCAATTTAAATATTTTATTTTAAAGATATTCATTTAAATGGCAAACATTTTTAATTCATAATATTCACTTTTTCCTGCAACATACCAGCTCGTTCATTCTTTAGATGTTGTAAATGTAGCACTACCTTTTTCGCATGTCAAAGATGCACTGTAAAAGCGAATCCTGTAGTTTTTCAAGGAAAAGACAATTCCCACTTTAACAAAAAGAATAGTTCCTTATAGAAACTTCTAAATTTTGAAAACAAAATCGTAATTTTTGACGAAATTCACATGTGCGCCATTAATTCACATGATTATTTTAAAAAATCGTTTTCGTTTATTTTGAAATTAATCCTAACTTTTTGCAGGAAAATATGTTCCACATGAATTTCATTTCATTTCATTTATTTCGTACAAACTTGTAATTCAAAGCCGTCTGGCCAGCTTTTAACCAATGGTAAAAAACTACTCATTGGTAAATAATGATATGTTGATTTGTTTAAACCTAATTAATATATAAGGAATAAATAATATAAATACAGATTGGGTATACAGAAAAGTATTTAGGATAACTAAATAGCTACTCAGTGACTTTCATAGAAAATCGTTTAATTTATTAGACCTAAATAATAGGAAAGCCACATAATTCAAATGTTTTATTGTATGCTGGTGACGTTACTTTAAAAAAGTTATAAATTGTGATTTTTGGCTTTTATACACAGCACACTAAAAACCCTATCTATTTAATGACTAACTTAAATGCCACTTTCCAAAAATGATTCATTTTTCTCAAATAATTTGTTCTCAAAGCATTGTAAATCCGTCATGAAACAGCGTTTTAAATACATTTTAAGAAAGCGTTCCAAAACAGTGCTTTCACAACGATTTTTTCGTGGTTCCGTCATAAATTTCTGGCTGGGCATTTGTACGTTTGTTTGTAACGCATGATCTCCGAAACCATAAGAGTGAGAAGGGGGAAAATTCCACATTCCGCTCAGTTCGGGGTCATCTTCGTTGTAGAATTATTTGAACTATATAGTCTAACCTCCCACTCTTAACCTTAACTTAAAGCTTTTTCAATTCAAGAATAGCTTTTAGTCCAATCGACAGGATTTACAGAGTTTTGGCTGAATGAAGTCGATTGTAAAACAAGCATTCGTCCGTCATTTTCGTATCTTTTCAAAACATTGCTACCTCTAACGATTTCTAACAAAAGCTGAAGACTCTCTCTTTCATAGACTTTCAAATATCGATACCTCCATTCTGAACTATGCTAAGTGCAAAAATGTAGTCTTTCAGGAGTGGCGATCAAAGTTAGATGATTTTTTTTTATTTGTGTGGAATTCCTTTATATTGCAAATCGAATGACGTGTACTTTTTGTGAATAACTTTTGATTGGGTTGGTCGGATAAACACCAAATTTTGACTGAATATAATATGGAATATTTAGAAATTAAAAATGCAATCTCCCTAAAAACATGCTAAGTCGACCTAGCATGTTTTAGAATGCAGGTATCGATATGGGGGCGATTTTCCCCAAATTTCGCAGTGTTCATTCAAGTCATTAAATCCTATTTCTGCCGAATTTCATACTGATCTGATTTTAATATGATATGCATTACGATTTGTAAAGTGTATTATACATACCTTCGAATTTCTAATTCTCATCATATTTAAGTTATCGCGAAATAATAAAATTAAACAGTTTAAAATGAGGAACAAACACATAGCTAATTTTACCACGACGGCGACGACAGGTAAAGCTGAACCGACTTTACCCAATTGCAATAAGATAAGAAATAAAAAATATATGTAACGTTTCGTTGAGATCTGACCATAATTGTGACCTGTACTTTGATTAAATCAACTCAGAAAGTGATTTTAAGTAGTTCATTATAATAAACGATGGTTCTATTTCTTCTCCTTTTGGATGTTACAAACAAATGCACAATGTTATAATTCCCTGTAGCACAGTGCGATGTGAGGTATAAATAATATAATTTGTATGTGTTTTTGCAATGAAATACATAAGACTGAAGATACCCATAATATAGGTAAACATTTTTGCATCACTTGATTGAATTGATTTGAATTACAGGCACAACGAAATTTTGCTCAATATTTTTGCACAGTCAATCCATTCTTTGTATGTTTGCCTAGAAGTTCTTTCTTCCAATGACATACCCATGTAAAAATAATCTGAAGGTTGGATAAATGGTACGTCGTCATTTCTTTTGAATTTGGCTTACCCGCCAGTTTACCTGGTAATATCAATGTTCTATCAATGTGAGGGGTTTTTTGATTAATAAATAAATAAAGACGCGCATAGACGATTACTGCCGCAGTTCATGCCGATGAACCCCTTGTGTACGTGTGTGATTGACATTTTCGATACACACATATCAATCAAAATATAATTTTTCCATTCTTTTTAATTTTTCATACAAAACTATTTTAAATTTTCGTTGTTACATACTTTTAATAAAATTTCCAATAATCGGACATATGATGAACAAAGTTCATTGTGAAAATTTTGATTTTCATACTGCAACCAATTCATTCTCATATTGAGCTTAAGAGTTTTTGCTGGGCTGTACTGTGTAATTTTTATATTAATGGCATTAGATTATTATATCCAAGACCCATATTAACGATTTCCACATAGCCAGTTATAGGGCTTAGATCATAGATCCGTCTATGTATATGGGGTCACCTTTTTCTGCGATTGTGTCAAGTTTAACTTTCACTTTAGGCATTTTATTCAGTGTAAGTTTTTGGGCATTTATAGCACTTAAACTTGTATATAGGTATTCTATAGAAAATTCTGAGTAATGCATATTGCATATGTAACAATATATGTATGTATGTTAATAAATTGCGACTTTAATTGTACGAGTAAAATTTAACCGGGCTTAATCAAAATCTGACTTTTTTGTTTGATTTACAAAAGTGTTTCATGTCAATAGCTTTCAAATTAAAATAAAAAAATTACTATTAATTTAATAATCAAGTAATCACATACATATGTACATATATTTTTTAACCTCAATTACATCCACAAAGAATTATCAATATTGTGTGCCACATCCCAATCATCCCGCGGCCAATAATGGATGTTGATAGTGACAACAAATCCACTTATGAAGCAATGGCCTTTAATGACGCCTGCAGCAACAGTGTTACCGCCTCCACTGACATGGAAAAGCAAACAAAACGATTTTGCATTAGAAAGTGGCAAGCCCATGCGCTATGGGCATGGGATGTGGCTGTTGATAATTGTGCTATTTGTCGAAATCAAATAATGGATTTGTGCATTGAGTGTCAAGCTAACCCCTTATGTTCCGTTACAAAAGATGAATGCACTGTAGCGTGGGGTAATTGTAATCATGCATTTCATTTTCATTGCATATCGCGTTGGCTAAAGACACGACAAGTCTGTCCATTAGACAATAAAGAATGGGAATATCAAAAGTATGGACGCTAAAACGGAACGGACAACATATACAAAGCACAATGTAAATTTGTATTTAACATGTATCATTTTGAAAAATATCCTCATATATATGTATACATTCAATTTGTCGACGATCTGTCCAAAATTCAGTCCATAAAATGTATTTTCAGTAAATAAAATTGCGCTGTATTATATCGCTAAACAATAGTCAGTTTGTCCTAGAGTTCGAGCAATTTTTTTCATTGTATTAATTTGGCCTCTTAACGGTTCACCACAAACAATTTTGTATTTTCTTTTTAGTTAAGGAGAAAAATGTAGTTAAGACTATAGCTAAGTTTGCTTGGAGAATATAGACATATTGTGACCAAAAATGGTAAAAACTTTATGTCCTTAATAAAAAACAAATTGTCTATTTTCTTTTCAGAGTGGTAATTTGTTTTCAATAATGTTGCATAATGTAATCTAACATATTTTTACAGAAATTTTAATCAAAAAATTTAGTTAAACAGAAAGGAAGATAAATTCTTTTTTTGTACGAAAAAAATCAAGATTAGCCGAACTAGAGTAGAGGAACTATTTTTTATCCAAATGAAAATTATAGCATTCTGAATAAAATCTGAAATACTTTTTAATATGTCTTAGCAGACCAAAATATAGTCTAATTAGTCGACTACGACCAACAGATGTTAATATGTATCTTCGCAGAAACCCAAAAGCTTTATTAGACAGAAAAAATATTAACGATTCATCGGTAATGAAAGAATTAAGTGTTTGGCTAGAAAAGCCTTAGAATTGCCAACAAAATTAGAAAACAAGAAACGTTTCGAGGCCAGAAGCACCGAGTTAAAATGTTGAGCAAAGAATTGCCACATAGCACTGTGCAATAGCGAAAATGTGGTAAACGCAGGATAAAAAAAACAAGGAGCTTGCTGAAATTACATACGAGTATATCCGAGATGATTAAGATTATGGATGTTTTCACAAAGCACTAAAACTTACAAGACTTATGCCGCGAAAACATCAACACTATAAACACTTCCTATGTCACTGCCGTCCAGTTTTGCACATACCAAACATGGCTTACCTCATACACATTAACTGAAAACTGCAGAGGAACATTGCCCACAGTTCGAAGTTCCTACAATTCTTGTTTAAGGCAGGGAAATGAGACGGACATACCTATGTTATTTTTCTCAGCTAACCTAACAGTTGATATGAAATTAATTCACCATTTTTGCTTATCTATTTAAACTTAATTTCTACTTAGTATGAACTCACCAAGGAATGTGATTAAATATCATGTTTGAAGATTATCAATAATTTCATAATAAATTTCATTTAAAATCAGCTGCATAAATAAAAAACATCCCAGATTTTGATTCAGAGCCAAATATCCTCATTTGGACATTAGATAAAGATTTAAAGGTTGTTGAAAGTGCTCAGTGATAAAATCGCAAGTTAACGCGAACATATGCAGATTACTTGATTTGGAGTACGTAAATCAAACTTAATTTTAATGTTATTATGCGCATTAATATTACCAGAAGGGCGGATAATGCGTTGACACTTCTATGTAGTATAAAATAAGTAATTAGTAATTTCAAGTCTACTACACTAAATCCTCAAGTTGTTAAAGAATCAAACGAATCAAAAATATTTAACTTTTAGTTGTAACTTTTAATAATAGACAAGACAGTTGTTTGTAGTTTAGAAGAAAAAGGAGCATAAAATAAATAAATTGGAACTGCAAGTGAACCCCCAAAAATAAAATGTTCGATTCACTGTAAATTTGTTAAAATTTTATTAAAATATTATACGTTTTTTTTTCTCTTAACAAAATGCAATATGTGTCACATTAACATATTCTGAAATTGGACTGCATTTAACACAATATGCAACAACAATTAAACAACATTAATAGAAAATGTAAGACATAGTTCATACTTTATAGTAGAGTAGTAAATAGTAGGCGGCATTTAAACAATTTCAAAATGCCTTTAAAACATCAGAGTTCAGAGTATGTATATATTCATTCGTTTATAAATTATTATTTTTTTATTAAAGTAAGTACATCACTGGTATTTACATATGTATGTGGTGTGTTGATGTGTTGTTGTATATAAAATATGAGTGAAGAGATAAAAAAAGAAACATCATGCATTCTTAAATTTCTAGGTTTAGGCAATAAAAAAACATTGTATCACATTTCAATATGTCAAGAGTGATGTCTGCCTGTATTCAAATCTATTAAGACAGACACCACCTACTAGGACGACTACGACAGCAATGGAGAGAGCGAAACTATATCACATCACTTAAATATATTTTTCTAAAAAATACTTATTTCGTATTTATAATTTCTGTTACAGGTCACACATCATCATTAAAACGGTCGCGAGAGAAGTAATACATATAGATATGAAGTGTTATGTTAAAACTAACAAAATAGGAACATTAATTTTCATTTTTGAGACACAGTGATTGGTCGGGTCGATTCTATCACAGTTGTTAAACAATAACAAATTGTTTATTCTAATTTATTTGTTTAATTGTTCAATATGTTTTAAAACAATATATTTCTTAATATAATGTTGGATTTAGATTTAGTAAAAGTAGAGAAATCGCTATCAAGTAATTTATTTGAATTGCTCTGAAATACATCATATTTTTAAATATTTTTTTTTTTGAAAAAATCAGTTTTCGTTTATTTAAAATTTAATGCAGTAAAAAATTAAGGAAGAACAAAGTAAAAACGGATGATGGAAGAGATAATGAAACTTACAGGCATTCAGAACAATTGAGATAATGTTAAAGATATACAACAAAAAAATAATAAATAAAGAAAAACATAAGAATAAATGAAGAAGAAACCATAACCAATTATAAAAAATTAATAATAATAAATAACTAGTATAATTAGGGGGGATTTGTGTTTTTCTAGAGAACATTATTCGATTTTGAATGCGTACATATGAAAAGAGGCTACCAATAATCTTTTTAGAAAATATTTTGCATAGTGGACGACTAATGTATTTGAGAGTAGATGCTACACTTGCTTGCTATTGACAACATACCTGCATTCGTGGAGGTCCCTGGCCAACTGGCGGTCCTTGTGGTGGCATATGTTGCGGTCGAAATTGTCCGGGTGGCATGTTGGGATTCATGGGTAGACGTGGTTGATGTCCCGGTGGTACACCTTGTGGTGCACCCGGATGGGGTGGCATTGGGCCGCCAGGCATCATATTCGGTGGCGCCGGACCTCTTGGCGGTCCATTTTGTTGTGGTGGTGGCACTGGACGTGTTTTCTGTAGACTCTCGAATTGATTTAAAGCCTGCTTTGTTGGATATGTAACGACTGGCGCCTGGCCATGTAGCTCTTTCTTGGGCAATCGATCCAAAACCACGCGTAAACTGTTTTCAGAACCCAAAGAGACGACACTGAAACCTTTCGACTGCCCGTTGGCGCGATTCTCAAAAAATTTCACCTCTTGAAAATCGGGAACACCTATGTCACGCATAACATTTGCAATATCTTGATCAGTTGTCCACTAAAAAAGACAAGAAAGAGGGAAAATTATAATTAAACATTATGCAGGGATATTAATATCTTACAAACTTGGTAAATATTTGATGATTAAATGATATGTTTTATTTTCAAAAAATGCTGATTTATAGGTCATAGTAAATTCGTTATTGATCCCATTTCTAGATTATTTCTCTGTAGTCAATTAAGAAAACAGACGTATGATCAGACTACGACGAAGAATTATTCAACCTTTTTTCGTCATATAAAAACATCTGAAAGGTACTAATGATCTGAACGTTGTTTTTCCGTTAGAACAGTACAGTGGGCAAAAACAAATTGGGAAACAAATCCAAAAATATACGTTACTGGTAAAATTGTCTAAATTCCTTTCTATTATTTTTAAAGAAGGTGACATCATAACGAAAAATCTAGTTATAACGTTATATATATATATTAAAACTTCCTTGAGTATGCAAATTTTTTTCTACAAAATGTTAAGATTTTAAAAAAATATTACTACTGTAGCATATAGACTTTTCGTCGCCGTCGTGGCAAAAGTAGCGATGTGTTTTTTCCTAATTATTCAGAATAGCAAATAAAATGCCTAATTTAATTATTTCGCTATAATTCCAATATGATATGAATTAGGAATTCGAAGTACGTATGTACATTTTCCCTACGCATTTCTTTATTCTACATATTTTCTGTATGACCTTTACAAAAACCAATACCTCAAATCTACACGTTGATTACCAACATCAATGAACATTTCATATTTGTCCATAATAAATGTATGTATGCACATTTAATATTTATCCATAATAAATGTATGTACGTACATTAGACCGGGTCACCAAAAAAAGTTATCATATGCGAGGCGGAATATTAAAGCTAACCTCGAGACAATCGCAAAAACATTCTTATATGTTTCTTCCGAACCCGCGGAATCGGCCCAAAATCGTTTTTTATCGTATCTGGTCACCAAAAAAGTTATCAAATGCGAGGCGGAATATGAAAGCTAAAATCGAGACAATCGCAAAAACATTTTTTTTAAATTCTTCCGAGCCCGCAGACTTTTTTGTTTGTAACTCGATTGTCACAAGCGATACATCAATGTGTTGGTCTCGACAAGTACTACATTGCCCCATAGATGTCGCATATGTGCTACGTCATTTTCTAATGAAGACTTACCTTTTTGTTTTCGAATAAAAATGCATACACTCAAAGCAAAATGTTAATGGTTTACTTTTATATTTTAGTCGCAGAAACTGCAGTAAGTCTTCATTAGAAAATAACTGTACGTCAGCGTCGTATATGAGGCAAATTGAGTACTTATCGAGACCAACACATTGATGTATCGCATGTGAAAATCTAGCTACAAACAAAAAAGTTACGATAAAAAACGATTTTGCCCCAATTCCGCGGGCTCGGAAAAAATTTAAAAAAAATGTTTTTGCGATTGTCTCGATTTTTACATGGAGGCCAACCCGGTTTAATGTACATACATACATACATACTCATAACCAAAAACAAACACACTTATATGTATGTATTAAGCGGTGGTGGTTCTATTTTTACACTGCACCTTTGCAAGATTCTCTATGCTGTCCGTAATGACATGCCATAATGTTTAGAAAAACAATAATGTTACGTCCTTGACCAAATTTGCGATCTTATTTTATTTTCAACTCACCCATGTCAAATTTCCCACGTAAAGCTGAAAACGCCTACCAGCCTGATTGGGAGCCAAGCTACCAGCACCTTGATGGTATACTCCGTTCGACCCGGCGTTTCCAGCACCACCATCTGGGCCGTTATTTCCGGAATTGGGACTTTCACCTCCGCCAGATGATGGCGCTATTACAGCGCCTCCGCTAGACGCCTCTGGGGCGCCACCGATATCATCGTACAAATCAACCCCATCGGCGGCAAATTCATCCTAATGCAAGCAAAAATTTAAAAAAATATTATAAAATATGCTTGAAATATTCTATTCTTTAATATGTACCTGATTTTGTGTATCTAAATCCTCCGCATAGAGATCCAACACCACGCCGTCAGCCATATTTGTTTGAATTCCCTATTTTAACAAAAAAATGTTGCCCCTAAAACGCTTTATTTTACAAATTGGAGTGGTGCACTACTCTGTATGTTGAAATGAGTGACTGAGGAGTATTTTTTAGTTTTTTCCCTAATTTTTTATTACACATACACACGCGTCCAATTTTTTACGCGAGCACACCGTAACCGGTGTACACTTTTCCAGCTTTCTTTTAATTTCAGTGTTCTTCTTGGGTGTTTTCTTTATAAAAAAAAAACGAAATATTGAATATTTTTGATACACTCCAACTTTTTATTTTACAGATTGGGATATTGGAGTGACAGGATACTCTTTTTTTATTTTCCCTAATATTTTATTCGTCCAATTTTTTACGCGAGTATACCGTAACAGAAAACGAAGCCTGTAACATAGAACGAAGCCTGCCACGACGCCGCCGTTATGTCGGGTAAAATTGGCTTTAGGTGTCTCTTAAATACGAGTAAAAGCGTACGCGTATGCCAAAAATACGCCCGACGGATAAAATTGTTCGCGCATTCTACCCAAATACGCTGTAAACAAAAAAACGGCTGACTTTTTATCTACTTTTTTTTGCAGTTTAATATTAGTGTTAAATCACACTCAGCAACAGCAGTTACTGATTTTTCTCTGATTCTCTTTAGAACTTACCTCTTGCGTAAGAGAAATATTGTTTCGGTGAGTCCTGTTTTCATTGTTGCCATTCCACCGACTTCACATTGTAATATAAGCAGGCATTTTGCTGCAAGCAAATTATTAATTTTCCGATATTTTACACTTATTAAATGCAATTAGCTAATTTTGAATACACAACAAAACAAAGAATGACAAATATAACGAAATGCCAAAAATCTGCAACAATCTTGAATTCGAATGAAAAATACAAACTCGTGACTCTCTCCCATTAACCCCGAGTAGCAGCGGGTGAAGTTGTCTCATTTGAATACGGATCAACCAATTGTGTGATGATTTAAGCTATGTACATACGTCTGTCAGATCGGACAACATTATCAACCCTGTTAAAGTGCTGCAAAACTACGGACAATGACAGATTTTTAGGCAAAGACAGTTGCCAATAAAATGTTTATCTGACAATGACGACATTTTCACATGTATAAAATTCGCAAATATTACAACATGTGTGAAACAATAATTTTATGAAAAGGGGTTGCGCGGATGCATTAAGCTACGTACACTCGGTTATCGGATGTTACAATATTGTCAGAAAAATGGCGAAATGCAACCCTGTGAACTTACAACCGTGTGAAGTTAAAATTTTTGTCCTGCAACATTGGCAGAAAAGTCGTCGTCAATAAAATGTAAGATGTGCGAAGTTTATGCATCCTACAATGGCGCTATTGTCAGAGAAACGTTTTATTGGCAACACTATCTATAAAATATTTTAATTGGTAATCCTGCATATATATATTTTAAAAATATAGTAGGCATGTTTTCGTTACAAGCTAGCAATTTTAGTTTAGCACTTTGCAACGAAAACAACTGACTACCACTAACTGGCGCATAAGCAGTAAGTGGCGAATTTCCACTATCTGGTAACAATGGAGTCATGAGTTGTGAAGAAACAACAGTGCGAAACAGACAAAAAATTCGTGAAATGTATTTATAAAACATAAATTTACTATTCTATGTTCAATTCTTTTCACTCTTTTTGCAAATATTAAAATAAATTTCCATTTTTGTTCTTCTTCTTCCCGTTAATTCACAATAATTGACAACAATCTCTCCAAAAATGAGATGCCATACTGCGAAATATAGGATACCCAATCTGGCAACACCATACTCGATTAAGACAGAAACACAAGCACCAAACTTCATCGGGAACTAATATTGCTTAAAAGTGCTTAGCTCCCCATACAAATTAAGCCCCTACGGTGAACGAAAACACGCCTATTATTAAAGTAAAAGCCCTGATTCACAAGAGGCAATTTTTTCCAATCATGTGTCAAAGTTTGTAGGAGAAAGAGGCAGAGAGCTCTTTCCGCCTCCTACAAACTTTAACACTTGCTTGGAAAAAATTGCCCCTTGTGAATCAGGACATAGTAATTCGATACATTCAGAAACGATTATGACAAAAGTTGTACGCACTCGCACTGTTGTAACGCGTACCCTAATGAGAGGCGCGTAACAAATTTTATCGCTTGAAACGCTTGTTATGTTCGGTTTAAAATCGTTTTTTATCTACTCAATTCCAATATAGCGATAACGATTATAAATTTTAATAAATCGAAGTCGGTTGATTGTACCCGACTTGTTTATGTTTTTAAAATTCCAGAATTTGGTATTATCAGAACTTGCGCTTAAATTGTGAAAATACATGATGTTACTAAATTCATACGGACAACCTATGATATTGAAAAAGGAAAATATAAATATACAATTAAATATAATGGAATTCAAAGCATCGCCCATGCTCTTGTGTCATACGGATAGTTTGAGGGGTAGGCTCCTTCCCGAAGGTTGGAGTGGTACACTGTATTCATCCGAAAATATAATCACTGAAGTGATAAATGGAATATACAAGGTATGTCTTGGGCCACAACAATTTCAATTGTCACTATAAATATCCTTTGTCCTATTTAGTTCCGTTGCAGTGAAGGATCTTTTAGAAAGGTTCCATTAATGACTAATGAAGCTTTTAACGTAACTCTGCATACTGGCAACAACATAAAACTGATAATGTTGTGCCTAAATGATAATCAAATTTTTCTTATAAAGGGTTTGTATTTTCGTTCACCCAGTTGGTAGTTTATTCCAAGCTTCGTGTTGTCATTTTTATGGCTTTATTTCAGATGAATACGTCACATCTATCCTGACAGACAATTTTACATTAAATGATTTGCGTGCGTTTCAATATACACAACATCTTAGGGAATGTATCAAAGAGGGAATTGATGTCCTGTATATAAATGATGCTGCCTATAATGACTCTGGATGTGAACACCAGCATCCTTCAAAATTTGTGTTAAAATCCTTAGCCACTTTAGTTAAGCCAGTTTTTCTAAAAGGACTTTCAGGTAAAGCTCTACCACAATCTTTATTAGATTGCTGCAAGGATAAGGAAGTAACCAATTGAATATTTGTTGCTGTACGTTGTCGCTCAATTCAAAGTAATATTAGAAATTATTATTATCTTTACATCTGAAATTTTTTTCTCCAAGTCTCAATTTACACGAGTTAAAACGGATTGCCAATACAATAAACTTTTATTCCTCCTCTATTCATTCCGCCTGCCCCTCTTTTCTAAAAACACCAAACGAATGTTGAGGGTCTAAGCGAACAAAAATCCAGTCCAGTGAAAAAAATCGAAATTAATATCTTCACCTGAAGTACGTTTTTTATATTGTCGGAGTTGAAGCCCCCAAATGACCACATCCCTACGTGGCGGAAGGGAGAATCAAGCCTCATGGCGATTTCGTTTCTGCAAAAAAGTGCAACATTTGAGCTGCCCTTTTCCCAAAAACTGGACTTTTATTGGAGTTGGGCACTTTAGTTCATTTAAGTGATCGCTCTTTTTAGTTCAGTTCAATTGAGTGAACGAGTTCGTTCATTTAGTTCTCCAGCTCACTCCAGGTCACCTGCTCTTTAGCTCACTTTATTTAAACAGCTCTTTAGTTCAGCAGTTCGTTTCGTTCAGATCGCCAGGTCAAATCAGCCGCTATTAAAGGAATCTGATTGGAACATGAATAGAATGAATTAAATATACAAACGCGTTTGTATAGGAAGAATCCTACATTCATGATGACATAAAAATGGAAACAATACAACAGCTGAGAAGAGAGAACGAAATGACATGGTTGAACCAAAGTCAGTTGATTACGAAGATGTGCCGTCCCATAACGAGTGGCTGAGAGTGACGAACGAATATGAATTTGATTTCAACGAGTATGGGTTTCTTGTATTTTCAGACCGATTTTCCAGATTTTTCCAATCAATACGTCCAAAAAAAGTTCAAGACACCGGAAAATTATTTTTTTCGTTTGAAATATCATATCTCAGGAAAATGTAAACAAACATGCGATGGCACATAACTCAGGAAAATGTAAACAAACATGCGATGAAAATGTAAACAAACTACTGATCTGAAATGAACGAGTTGTGTGAACTAGTTCGTACCGTTCGGTAAATTGATCCGTTCAATTGAACTAGTTCATCCAATTAGTCAATCCAAAATCAGTCAATTGATACGCGAAATATGTAAGCCGCAGGAGTCTATAATTCGTAATGTACTATAGGAATGCTGGGAAATAGTTCGTACCGAAAATATTTCATGCCTGTGTTTTATAGATTTCGAGTAATAGTTAATTGAAATTTGACGTTTCGTCGTAAACGAACGAAAACGTTTTACAAAAACAGGAGGTTAGTGGGACTACATCAGTTTCACCTAAAAAGGGCAAATAATATTCAGAATTTCGCGACGACGAGGCAACATTTTTATCATTTCCCCTATCCTCCGCCTGAGGACCACAACATACGAAAATATTCAATTCGACATTCAAAAATGTTCATCAAAATAGTAGTTTCTCGCGAGGATTATTTTTTGTTAAATGCTTTTAACACATGATTACGATTGTCGCTTGTTTTAAAAGAAATTATTTTCCTTATATTCCATTCTTTGAAATCAGGGTGTATTATCGGTTAAATTTTTTATTTGGTTTTCGCGTCCTTTTGTTTCAGTCCTGAAATTTGCATTTTTCTGCGATCATTTTCACGACAATCGTGTTAACCAAATTGCACATTAGCCAAATGAATAAAAAATGTCAAACTTTATATTTTAGAAAAAATGTAATATTTATTTACTTTAAATAAATACGAGTGTAGAGAACATTGGAGAAATTTAAACTAAAAATATTCTCGACTGAGTGAGTGAGCATTAATTAATTGATTAAACATAAGTACCCTGTATTTGAAACTGTGACGTTTTATGTTAAAGAGAACAAACAAAAAAAAAAATACGCGTGTGTGTTTATTGTATTTAATTATTTATGTTTGACACGAAGAAATGCTTAACAAAATACTTTATAAAAATTCCGGATATATGTATGTATGTACATATGTGCGATGAGTTTACACAGCAGATTCTTTTAAATCGTCCGTGTCGTCTGTTGCCCCGGCAGCGGCAGACATTCCTGTACCCATAGCACTTAAGAGATTTGAGACGGGACCACTACCACCAACCTGCGATTTATAACTATCCATCATATTTTTCAAGGTATTGACGTTAATGTTGATCGGTTCAAAATCTTCGATATCGTCAAATTCTTCAGCAGTGGCCAGCTTTGCTTTGGCATTCGATTTGGAGGTTTTGTCAAACGACTTGCCTATTGTTGTATTTGCCAACTCGCGATCCATTTGGGCCATATATGCTGTGATGTCGGCATCAATGTGTTTTCCAGCCTCATGCATAGCGGCAAAATTACGTTCCATATCCTCTTCGTCCTCGTAGTCACTCATTTCCGAGTTCGAATCCCACTTATCTTCGGGTATGACAAAATCTAAAAAGCTCTTTACCTGTGTCGTAAAGCTCTCCTCGTGTTCGGAATTGGTGGCGTTTGAAGCGTTGGACTTATTCAAATTGACCGGATTTTTGCGTACAGCTTGACGCATTGAGTGATTCTTTTTGACTTTAGCTTTGAAGGCGTCACTTTTCTTGCGTTCCTCCTCCTTCACCTCCTCGGCATGTTTCTCTACCTCCTCCTCCTCACCAGTGCTGTAGTCATCCGAATCGCGTTCAACGCCTTCGAAAGCAGATTCTTTTTCCAAAAATTCTGATATATTTTTGGTAAATTCTGCAGCATTAATATCACCATTGGATTTGTAAAGTTTCTTGGGACCATATCGATCGAGTAGCATGGCATCCAACTGTTCAGCACTAATTGTGAGCCAATCATCGCTATCACTAGGCTAAAAATAGTAAATACAAAATATATTAATTACACTGTGTAACAAACGTTTTGTTCCAAATTGGTGTGTCCGAGACCTAAAAACTATTTTGGTCTTTAAAAAATTAGAAAACAGTTGATTTTTTTAAATCGTTTATTGCTGGTGTGAAAAAACATAAAAAAAACGAAAACAAATATTCTATTCAATTTTTTACAAGCCAGCATCCTAACGAAGAAAACAATGCCTATGGCGGTTTACGGATAAATGTCGAAATTATAGCCCTTTTGCTAGAAGTAAAATAATTAAAAAGTTATGTTTTTATATCCTCACTATTGTGAACGATAGTATATATCATTTCCTACGGGCCAAAAGTGTAACACATCAAAGGAGTGACCTAAGCCTCAAGTATATTTGGCGAAAATACGTTTTCGACCATTTTAAGTTATTTCAGCAGCGTCCTTCCGTCTGCATTTTTTTCAATCTCAGGCTAAGTTCGAAGATGAGCCATATTGTTCCAATCCTTCGAGTAACAATAAATTTAGTGAAATATTGATTTCTATAAGTACTTAGCGCAATCTTCCGGGATTCCACACGTAGTATTAGCCTATTACTAGCTATCGCCTTTTGGTACCTCGCACACAAAGCGATCATTTGGCACAAAGTGTTAACGACTTATGTATGTAAATGTAAATACATACTTGACATTTTGTGCAATGTATTGCTTTCACAGTATGAAAATTGTCGTTACCGTCACGCCCCTTTCGGTACCTCGCATCACAAATTGACCAATTTGCACAACAAGTTAATATCTTATAACTTGGTGACCAAAATAAAAATATCAAACATGATTTTTTGCATTTTTTTACGATTATCGATAGATTTTTTTAAGTTGGCTTTGTTAGCATCTTTAGTATCCTAGTATTTAAAAAATGGAATAAAATACGTTTTGCGATTTTTTCTATTTTTGGAAAAAAAATCAACTATTTTTAAATTTTGTTTAGCCCTCATATAATTTCCATAAATTTACTGCGCTTCCTGGCTCTATCAGGCTCATACGTCAAATATGGTCTAAATACAAAAGGCTCCTTCCATGAAAATTGGAATTTAAAAAAAAATTCCATAAAAAAATTTTAATATTTTTTTTAGTTTTGGGATACCAGATTACACGAGAAAATATTATGACAGTTCTTCGGCAACAATTTTGTAAACTAGTGTTATTTTCAATATATATACTTTGATCTTCTTTTTAACTCAAAAAGAGGCAATATTTTTTAGGTTTTTTATGCATTATCAAAATTTCATCACCTAGAACTGTTCATCACATCATCGTTTGAAAAGAAAATTCACAAAAAATCTGAATTTGCTCATAAATTGTAACACTGGTTTGGTTAAATTCATACATTATATTAAATATTTTTTGTCAAGCTTTTTTAACTTTGTTTGTAAACTGTACATTTACGGTCACTTTGACCATCTCTGGTTGTCGCAGAGTTAAAGTTGCCTACAGTTATAGCTGTCAAAACCTATTTGAACATTTTAAATGTTGGTTGGCTGGTGAAAAATGGGGGTAGGTCGGTAATAGTTTCATTATTTTGGGACCGAACTGGAAAGGTCAAATCTAAAACAATTCTGTCTACAAGTTGTCTGAACTCAACAGGGCAATTAGGTTGTGTGGAAAAATAAAATAAAAATGTCTACCGCAAAAATAATATAATTGAAGACCCAATAAAACACAAAAAATAAATTATTACGTATGTACAAGAAATTTTTTTGTGGATTAGTGCTACCATTACAAAATGACTATATACGTAAATACACGCAAATTTGAACTTACTTTTAAATTATTTTCCGCATCCCTTAATTCGTCGGCGTTAATCTCAGTCGATCTTAATAGTTCCAAGATATCCTTTCCCACCAATGGAGCCGTACGAAAACGAGTTTGGTTATCTTTGAAATAAACCTTGGCCTGTTCCAGCAATCTCTGATATTCCAGTGAACCTTCAATGTTTTCCTTAAAATATCCCTTGGCTTGTAAACTCTTAACGTATGCTTTCCATGCTGGCGATTTTTCTTCACTATTGGCATCCTTAGCTTGAGAGGCTAATATTTCAAAACCACATGCCACCTTAATGCCCAACAAATCTTCTTTATATTCTTCCGAATGTGGATTTCCCGTTAAATTCCAGCCGATATTGCGGTCGGGCACATAACTGCTATGCATGATCATTGCATATAGACATCTGGTGAAGCAAACATTTGTGCGTACTCGTTGCTCGGGCGGAAAATAGCGCATGGAACGGCAAGCTTTCATATCTATGGGATCTCGGTCACAGAAGGATCTCACAGCCGCTGAAATGAGCGAGGGTTTCTTTTTTAACAACATGGCCACACCAAGAGGTAGACGCACAATCTGATGATGAAGAGCGGTATTTTCATTGCTGCGGAATTCATTCATTCTGCTTTCTATACAATCTTGAATTTCCTTTGAAACTTTGTAAAGTGTTGCATTATTTTGAATTTTATCAACTGCTTCAGACACTGATATTGGCGTTATCGTATTGGACGGAGAGTTCTGAAGTAAATTCATAAAACCCTCGCAAATATACACCCGCTGTTCGCACGTATCGGGATTGGCCCATTTTGGCAAAACATCCGCAGCTTCGATTAAAAGAAATTCACCATCCGAATCTATGACCCGCACCACAGCTGTAGGGAATTCTTGTGAGAATTTGGTTAGCAAATACACAATGAACCATTCATCGGCTATGTTGTCACCATAATGAGTAACCCCATGTAGATGAGGAGGTAGTTGATCTGTTGGTCAAAGATATAAGCGTAATAAAATAAAAGTACAAAATGTATAAGAGTATAAATTATGCATTTGCAAAATAGAATAAGGAATATGTAAAACAAATACAATATTTTCTCACCAAAACGACAACAATAGCACTAAGAATTCCAACAGACTCTTTCAACATCTCTTCAGATTGTTTTCCTTTTTCTAAATTCCCATGAGTTTGTAAATAAATATTTGCAAAAATTCAATTTGTTATAAATACGATTATATTCTATAAACACTTTCTGTTTAACAATAAACATGTTTTTTTGGAGATAAAAAGAAATCGAATGCTTTGTTTTATATTATGTCGCCATTAGTAATTAAAAAAAAACGATTAAAATGACGTTCTTACAAAATTTGACACATTAATTCAAGAAACACTAGTTCGTTTACAGCCATATTGTGCAAAAGATGTGTATAACAAAGGGTTTTCCAACAAGAGGTGCTATTTTGGTATTCAAAGAAAAATTCAATTTTTTGAGATAAATGATCGGATGTTTATTTCATAATAAAGAGGAAGGTATGCCGTTAATAATGAAAAACAACATCAGCCAAATGGCCACCACGACCACGCTTACAGGACAATATCCTTTTCATGAAATTTTCCATAACCAAATCGCAAAGTGGCTGCCCTATGTCCTCGATAGCTTCACGAATTCTATATTTGAGGTCTTGAATCGACGCTGGGCTGTTGGCGTAGACCTTATCTTTCACGTGGCCCCAAAGGAAGAAGTCGCAGGGTGTTAAATCACAAGAGATAACACGGTCAGGAAACTTTTCCCTTAACAGAGCAATGGTTTCGTTGCTTGTGTGGCATGTATCGCCGTCTTGTTGAAAGTAAACGTTGTCCAGATCAGTACCATCCAACTCTGACCATAAAAAATCATTAATCATCTCTCGATAGCGCAATCCATTCACCTTAACTGCTGATCCAACCTCATTTTCGATAAAGAAAGGTCCAATGACCCCACCGGAGCATAAACGCACCAAACAGTCACACGTTGAGGATGGAGAGGCTTCTCAACAGTAACTCTTGGGTTTTCCGAGCCCCAGATGCGACAATTTTGCTTGTGACGTAGCCACCGAGGTGGAAATGGGCCTCATCAGTCAACATGATTTTGTATCGTTCGAACCTTTTTTGGATCGTTTTGTTTCGTTTGATGATGTGTATCGTTCCATTTTTAGTAATGGCGTAATTTATACTTGTCAAATGTCAAAGAATAAAAGCTTCAAAGTGACAGCTACCGAAATACCGGGTGATTCAAAATAACACCTCTTGTTGGAAAACCCTTTATTAATGTATACCATACACTACGGTTTGTGCATCCTCCGATTTAGTATAAATGCACTGTTGTAGCCACGTTGTACAACGAATCAGAGAGAATTATCTTGATCCCATAACAAATACTAATAAATATTAAATTATTGAAAATCGGTTTGGGTATAAATATATATACATACTCGTATGTATGTGTTCCTCCGACTTGACATTAATCACTTTTGTATCAACATTTTGCAACGCTTCAAAGAAACTTATTCTTGATCCCAGAACAACTACAACAAAATTTGCTCTGTAGCTTTATTATTTTGGCTAATATTTTGGAAGATCTCAAAGCATTGACGGAATTAATGGTATTTTTATTACGAACTTAATTTGTCAAGACAATAATAGACCAGAACGAAGGTAACCTAACTTTATTTCTATTGAAAAGAAGTCGGTTTATTAATTTGAAAAAAAAAAACGGTTATTTTTCTGTTGTTCCATCAAAAATAGAAAAATCCTTTCCTATACATATAAATTTTCCGAAAAGGTACTTTATTATAGAATAAAATAAATTGAAAATTGTCTCACACTATCAATTTTTACAAATGTGAAATAAGTTGCACAGGAAATTATTGTGCTACAGGAGAGACTGTAACATCATCTCATTCAATGTACCGAAGATATTTCAATATAATTTCTTTCACTTTCTCGCCTGCAAAAACAGGCTATACTATTTTTTAAGGTTTTGCTTATCTATTCGTATATACATCCATATACGTTCATTTGTATGTATGGCGGCACATTCTTTTTACCAGATGCAAAATCTCGCTAGCATCCCGACAGAAGTGTGAAAATAAAATATAAAACCTTAAAACAACATAGGTATGCACTACTACTGACTGCCGTCTATATGTATGTACGTTCTTTTCATTCATTCTGGCATTCTGGTCTACGCCTTAATAATACACACGGACATATATATATTACGTATGTTGCCATAGCATCGCAGCCACACTCCCACCCTCTTTACATTGACCCCTTTCGTGAAATGAGCACACCACACACATGCACCTATGTTTGATCTGTTGTTCATATTTTTCAAGCATACTCGTACCTTGGTGGCCTGGTTGATTTTTGCTCTGTTTCTGTGCCTTTTCCTTTGTTGTCGTCGTTGACTCATCGTTCAGCAACAATTCCTGTGGTGTACATGTTCGCACACGTAATTCAAATTCATCTTTGTGCCATATATAATTACGTTCCTTTGTCAATCTATCCACCAAAGCCATGCATTTTGTGCGTACATCTTCCAATTGTTTACGTATAGCGGTGTCGTCGCCACTGACGTCCGGCTGGACGCATTCCAATTTGGGAAATATGAAATACTCTACGTAATCATCTTCTCTAACGAATTCCAAGTTGGCACCGAATATTTTATCCATTTTAATTGATTAAATTTAAGAGAAATCCTTGACACTCCTACCACGATATTCGATTTCTTTGTTTGGGAGCCTAGTTGTTTGTTTATTCTCACTACTTGTGCTTTCACTTGGGACGAGTGTGGGTTTTTATGGTTGTTAATTACGAGTACTTCTTTTTTTATTTAATTATTATTTTATACTAACTGGTCAAAACAAAAATAAAAACTATTTCTGTTATATCCCTAAATAATTAGAGATGGCACAATGAGATATCTGACGGGAGCGCAGCCAGAATAATTGATAATGACGGCGTTATAATTGGTAGGTCGGCGGCGTCGATAATTCCACTAAAGGCGGGTATTAGGGTGTCTCTTAAATACCAGTGATGCGTCAGCGTCTCAAAAAACAGCCTAACGGATAATTTTTAACGCTCGCTGTACCCAAATACGCTGTCAACAAAAACCAGCTGACTTTCCATCACCATTTCAGAAATATTTTGTTTTGTTACATTTGAAGTGAATATTCACAGCAATATCGATTTCATGGATGATTTAAATTTTTTGAAATTTACTTGTAGAACCCGAACTGCACTGGAGCAATTTGATTGTTTTAATCAAAATAAGTTTAAAAAAAAATATAAGTGCATGAAGTATAATCATAAATACATTTCCAATTGCCTATTTGTATTTGTTATGCAAGATGCTGTTTTTCATTAGAAAAGTACGGAAATATTAGTGATCGTGGAGTATCTCAAAATTTTGGTTTTGTCCACCGAAGTCAAATCATGTTTCTTGAACTCTTTATTGGCGGTGCAAGATGTAAATACATGTAATTCTCCCCTGACACATCTATCGATACTGTCGGTTCCCTGGTAGTCACTTGCCATGTTGGTTCTAAATCGTGTTTTATTTCCCATGACAGTGTCGCTGTGAAATCAAATTCTATATCAAATCATGTTTCAAAGTAGATAATATCAGTTTCAATTGATATTTCCAAATGTCCTCGTTGAACACGGAATTCGTTGCAGCATCGTAAAGCTATTGAAATAAAAACTGTTTGGAACAAACTACAAGCTTGTGTTACATACTTCATTGTAGGAAGAATAAACATTCGGTCCGACCGGAATCAAAATGAGGTTCCCCACGTTTCTGTTGAATGAATAAACATTGAGACAAAATTGCTGATACATATTTTAAAGTTTTGGCATTCACTTGGTGCTGACAACTCCAGAGAAATTGCTTGCCATGTGCCCTTCTTGTTTTGCACACCTTTGAGAGCGGCTCCTTCTACTCTGTATTCTATAAGTGGGCTGTGTCCTAGCTTTTCAAACAATTGTTCGCTGTTATCATGAAAAGCACAATTTAGTATAAATTATAATAGTAAAATATAAAATTCACATCGGTTTGTATTTAGTATTTCCTGCAAATTCAACATTTAATATTTTTCTACTTCGTCCGCTGTTCCAAAATAAAAAACATTGATATGCCACTCAAAATTTAAAAATATTAAGATATGTCTTCCCCAAGCGAGTAAGTTGTCAGGTACGAACGAATAGGATTTTCAACGAGTAGGATATCGCGTGTGACAGTTAATTCCTATTCGTTCGTAACTGATAGATTTTCGTCCGGACGGAACATCTGTCTGTGTTCCGCTTGTCATCTGTTTGTTTTGTTTTTCGTTGTTGTAAACGCTCTGTCAAGTTCGGATTTTTTGGAAATATTCGGCCATGTCTCGTGTAAACCCCGGGTTAAAGTGCTGCAAATGTACAGACAATAACAGATTGTTAGGCAAAGGTGAATTACCAGTTCAGACAATTGCAAGAAAACCTTACAATTTCATATATTTACAATATATTTTGTAAATATTTATAAGCAGGATTGCCAATAAAAATATTTTTTAGACAGTGTTGCCAATAAAATGTTTTTCTGACATTGGCGCCTTTCTCACATGAATAAACTTCACACATCTAACAATCTGCAATTTATCTCACAATGAGTTTTCTGCCAACGTTGTAAGTCCAGATTTACATGATAGTTTTTTAAAGTATTAAGGGGGGACAAAAAGTATGCTGTAATCGTACTTCTCGTACTTTTTGTTTTTTCATTCGCACTCGAAAACATCAATTCACACTGGAAAAAAAAAAATGAAAATAAGTATAAGTATAGAAAAAAATATGTGTGTGAACGTAAACACAAGTTCAAAAGAGAATAAGTCGTGAATTTACTTAAAAAAGTATCGAGTAAATAGGGACTAAGACAAAAATTGTATGTTCATACGTTCACAGGGTTGCATTTTCCCGCCATTTTTCTGACAATATTGTCCGATCTGGCAATCGTGTGTACATAGCTTTAATTGCGAAACGGCATCGAGTTGACTGATTACGTCATTTGCCGAACTTACTGTCTTCAAAAAATCAGAGACTGAGACGAAGACAATGAGAGACGTGTAGGTGTCTAGTAAAAAAGTGTAAATGTATTGTTATTGTCTTCCCAAAACTGAATAAACCTAAGCTAACCCTGCGTTTACACGGGACAACTGACAGAATACAATTTTGAAAATGTATTGGTTGTCAAAAAAGGGAAAAATTGTTCATGTGACGTAGGCGTCCAGATACTAATGAAGAAAATACACTTAAAGCAACACTCGCTAGTCGAGATTCACGCAAAGCATTTTTTTCCAAGCAAGTGGCAAAGTTTGTAAGAGCGAGAGGCAGGCGGAAAGAACTCTCTGCCTCTCTCTCCTACAAACTTTGACGACTTAGTGTCGTTTCAGGACTGCTTATATTAAAATGGCTGCTTCCGTCAACACAATTGCCAAAAAGAGACAGTGATAATAAAATTGTAGAGCACGCCATCAACACCGACGACGGCCCCAAATTCAGATAATGAGCAGCGAGTTCAAAGGGGACACGGGGCAAAATCGCCTTTTTTGATATGTTTGAACCGAAATATAATATATTTGGAACACAAATTTTTAAATATTATATATTTCTTAGCAAATAAATTGTATTTGAAAATCAATAAAATGTATTTTTAACGCATATATATTAATATATTACAACAAAATATATTTGCAAACTAAATTTCTCAAATAAAATTTGTTTTTATTTACAAAAAAATTATTATTTAGGATTTTTTCTAAATATATTTTTTTTTAAATAAAAATCCAAAACTTTTGTGGACTTTTTCGAATTTCAGTTTAAATTTTTTCTTGATTTAAATTGTACCTCCCAGTTATGATACCATATGCAGCATTAACTTTTGCTTTAAATCAATCATTTAATATTTCTGTGTATTCCAAATCATCATTAGTTGTCAATCGTCCAAGTATATTATATTGATCCCATATTATACGATTTCAATTATTATTATTTTTATTAACATTTTTAATTTTTAAAGTTTTTAAAAATGTAACATTAAATTACTGAAAAATTTAACACAATTTAGGTATTTTCTGAACACTTAAATGCAAATAAATATTTGTTGCGGAAATAATAGTCCCAAATAAAAACATATTGGGATGTAAACAAAAATGTGTGTAGGACAACATCTGCCCAAATATATAATTTTTGTGTGGCCTAAAAATTATGTGTTTAGAGTGTATCCTAAACATATGTATGTTTCAAGCCGTATATGTTTGGACAATATACTACAGAAGCGATCTTTTTTCAGCGTGTAGGGCTAAAGCGCCAATTAGGACGAAACATATATATGGAATATAAATCTAAATCTGAAATAATATAAATCTTTGGATAAAAAACTCTACCATGCTAAATTTCAAAACAATTGCACAAAATACAGCTTTTATAAATAATGAGCTATGTATAACTATATCTGATTCTTAGTCGATCGGTATACTTTAAGGTGGGTCTAGCTGTAGCATTTCTATATCTGACAAACATCTGCCATGAACCAAGGGTATACATATCCATGGCAATTCTTTACAAATAGCTCGAAGATTGCAGTAGTCGATGTACAACATTTCATAGGACACTGCATGTAAAATTTGTATAACTTTAGAAATTTCTACCAAATTCGCCCACGTTAATAGCTATTCTTTTAAAGGGGTTTTCAACAGGGACGCTACAAAAGTAGACCGACAGGGACAGCAAACAACGCCATATTTTTTGCCGCTCTTTTGACATTTCTCTTCAGTAAGGTTTGCCATTTCACGATGGAAAGATATACGAGCCAACAACGAGTCGAAATTATTAAAATTTACTACCGAAATTCGGAGTCAGTGGCATCAACGTTAAGAGCGCGAAAAATCATATTCAGCGATGAGGCTCATTTCTGGCTGAATGGCTTCGTCAATAAACAAAATATGCGTTATTGGTCAGACAGCAATCCATACGTACTCCATGAGTCATCATTGCATCCCGAAAAAATTACGGTTTGGTGCGGTTTATGGGCCGGCGGCGTCATTGGGCCGTACTTCTTCCGTGATGTACATATGATAATATCATTTTCTTTATTAAATTATATTTATTATTTTTTTACTGCGCTTTTATTTTCCATAGTGCAGAGAGTAAATGGAAAAAAAGTCGGGATTTCCCCCCTAAATTACTTCAATAATCGGGACTCTGTAAATACGCGAAAAGCCGGGAAAATCCCGACGAATCCCGACCGTCTGGCAACCTTAGCTGAAAACCGGCAAATAAAGGCAGCGATGAAGGGAGCCGAATCTACCATCTCCGACTACCAAGAAGCTCGGTTACTGGAGGACTAATGATTAAAGTCATCCAGGTAAACCTCCATCGGAGCGAGTCGGCAACCAACGCTTTGATGGAATTAATAAATAAAGGTAAGACTCATATTGCTTTAATCCAAGAACCATGGGCGATTCTTAACAAGGTTACTGGATTAAACCACGTCAATTACCAACTGTTTTATGCAAATACAGGAACTAGACCAAGGACTTGTATTATATGTCACACAAATTTATGTTATCTTTTTTCTCCAGAGTTGTCAACATCGGATACATTGATGTACTGAAACAAGGGAATGGAAATGTATACCTAGCGTCAGTATATCTGCCTTTCGATTCACCGACATTACCACCCACGTCGGAACTACAGCGCTTGGTGAGGAAAATCAAACAAACAAGTAACGAAGTACTAGTGGGTTGCAATGCCAACTCACCACGTCGCGTGGGGCAATACTAACATTAATAAACGGGGCCAGACCCTAGTAGAATTCTTGAATACTAACGACCTAATAACACTTTCCTTCGAGAAAGGAAATCAGCCCAAGAAAAGCCTTGGCTGACCGGGGAGATTCGCAACAAGAGGTCCGTATACTTTACAATAGAGCACGCCGTATAAAATCTCCAGTATAGTGAGACGACACCCATCTTCCGCAAGGTACGACGGGTCAGCCTGAGATACGGTCATAGAAGCCGTAAGAAGCTTTTCACCATTTAAGGCATCAGAACCTGATGGAATATTTCCGGCACTACTACAGATGGAGGTGAATTACATATCAACTCATCTAGCCGCTATTTTCACAGCATGCCTAAAATTCGCATACACACCGAAAGCCCGGAAGAAGTTGTCATACTTAAACCCGGCAAGGCAAGTTATGCAACACCTAAGGCTTATAGACCAATAAGCCTAACATCTTTCTTACTCAAAACCATGGAACATATAGTGGATACCATGATTAAAAGTAAGATACCAGGTGAAATGCTAAAATTTAGAAAACATGCCTAAGTTAAAGGGCGATCAGTGGACACCGCCCTACACGAGGTAGTACACAATATAGAAGAATCCTTCAATGGAAAGATGCGGTATGCATTGACATTGAAGGGGCTTTCAATAATGTATGGACCGACACACTCATCCAATCCTTAGACCAGTTTCATGTGGACCGGGCTCTCCGAGACTGGATAAGCCACATGCTAAGGAATAGATGGATGAATTGCTGGTCCCACGACATAAAAATAAGAGACAGTGTAGCACAGGTAACACCACAGCGAGGTATATTATCACCACTCCTGTGGGTCACTACTATAAATAGTCTCCTAGGGATCCTAACGGACGAAGGACTTAAACCAGTATGTTGCGCAGACGACGTTATAATACTTCTGAGGAGAAAGAATCCTAATCAACTTTGCAGAATGGCCGAAACGGCTCTAAAAATTACATTTGATTGGGTCGACCGAGAGGCCTAAAAGTTAACCCATAAAAAACAGAGATATGTCTGTTCACAAGGAAAACGAAGACTGGTCAATATGATGACCCACTTTTCCTAAACAAAACAATTCCAGTATCCAACAGAGTTAAATGGTTAGGTGTAATCCTGGACAGTAAACTAAATTGGAAGTGCCACATAAAAGAACGAGCAAACAAAGCTCACATATGCTGGGCACTATGTAGAAGAGCCATAGGCTCAAAATGGGGCCTTAATCCAAGGGTGATACACTAGCTCTACAAGAGCGTAATCAGACCTATTCTAACATATACATCAGTAGTGTGGTGGACATCAATGAAAAAGAAGTGCAACATAATATTGCAAAAGGTCCAACGAATGTGGTGTTTCGGCGTAAGCGGGGCAGTGAGGACCACATCTAGTAGGGAATTGGAGACGATGGAACGTAGTGCAGACAACATCTGGAACATGCTGTTATACAGATGGATTGAAACTAGGGGAGAGAACGGGGCTGGGACTTTATATCGAGGAACCGGAAACCGAACTTTATTCCGTCTGCCAGACCATAACACAGTCCTACAGGCGGAAGTCCGAGCAATTACAGAATTTATGAGCTGGCTTGGCGCTTACACAAGATCAACAAATGTGAATATTTTCTCATATAGCCAAATGGCTATCAGGGCAATAACGTCAATAAAGGTGAAGTTGAGGACAGTTTTAGATTAAGTTGGCGATTAAGGCTGATGCACTATATGCATCATATGGGTGCCTGGTCAATGCATCTAAAGCTAGGGACTGGCAAACAACAACCCTAGAGAACGCAAAACCCTTCGGAGTTACGCGTTCTGAATTAAAAATATGGGCAAAGAACGCCCATATCACGCTATGGAATAGTGAAAACGTTGGGAAAACAAGAAAGAGGTTCACGAAACTTTGGAGCATTTCCTCTGCCAGTGCCCAGCGTTCGCGAACGGTAGATCCCGTTTCTTGGGAAATGATATCATACCAGACGACCCAGCTTAGGGGCGTAGACTGGAAAACAATTATGAACTATATCGATAGCACCGAGTTCATAAAATAACTTTCCAAGGACCAGTCATTAACAATTAGAGCGCACAACAGGCCGAATACTGGCTTACGTGTATGTCCTTTTTTATCACATATAATATATAATATTCTATCGCATATTATATGTGATAGAATATTTATTAGTTATATTAGTCAATCTAACTGATCGTCTGAAAGAACTCAAGACATATGCAGGCACATTATTTGAACTCTGAACACTACCTTATAATTTTATAAACGTATCTTCACATAAATTTCAGTTCCCATTACATGATCCTTTTTTTAAGTATTAGGTATACTTATCAGCGTTTTGTAGCGAGAGAGGCAGTCGGAATAGGGGGGGGGGGGAAGTATGCCGTACTCTTACTTCTCCTCAAGACCCTCAATTATACAGATGTTCCGTCACAACATTGTTTACATTTAATTTAGAAATTAATTTTCAAACGCAAAAAAATAGTTTTCCGGAGTATTTTTTTTTTGCACTTAGCGATCCAAATTATTATCTAAATGTGATAATTACAAAAAAATCTCGAAAATCCGTCGTAAAATATCCAAAAAGTTACTCGCTGAAATCAAAATTCTATTCGTTCGTCACTGATAGACTACTCACTACTGGACGGACCTTCCCTATAACTTTATTTTCTTTGTACTTCTCGTACTCAACGTTTTTCAATCGCAGTGAAGTTTATTTTGACATGACTTAAAAATGTATCGTGTAAATAGAAACTTATTTTAATTTAGTACCCTAAAATGCAACTCTGACACTTAATATACCGACGCTGAGAAATTCAGTTGAAAAAGTGCGCCTCATTATTTTTCCATTTTGCCAAACATATTTAAATGCAATAATAAATAAAAGTGTACATGCATAATTTGGGAATGTTATGTAAAAAAAATTGAGCTTTCACTAATGAACTTATATTCCAATAAGAATCATTTTAGTAAACAATACATTAGCAATGAAAGTGAAGTATCCTGTGCCTATTTATACAGAAGGTAATTCTGTAATTATACATACTATGTTTAATGTTATGTTTCGTCAAAAAATCTTCAGCCAATTAAAATTGTCTGCTCAAAAATTTTTGTTTGCATGTCCTGATATTTGAGGAGATGTGTGTGTCATCGATACAGAAAAGTTGGAGAAGTGCTGCATTTATTGCATTCTTCAAACTTTATTTTTAGTTCATAGGACCAAAAAGAGTTGGTCCATAATATAAGGAATTACTCAGAATCGATGTAAATACATTTATTTTGATTTCTTTAAAATGTGTATTACCCATTCTTGTAATCGAAGTCCAGTTTCCGAAATTTGAAACGAACCAAACGAAATTAACGGGATGGGGTCCATTTTGGGTCTCAAATTTAGACCTTACTTTTGTTCTTCTCAAGACCAGAATTCATTAACAGGTCCATTTTCTTAAAACAAGTAAGAAAGTTTCAGTCGGGTAAACCAACTAAGGTATACCCTCACTTTGTGAGTAATGTAATATTGAATATTACTCGAATTATTCTGTCAATTTGTGTGGGAGGTACCAGAAGGGGTTTATCAAATACACATTTTTTTCGCTGAGCATTAGATACTTTAAATTCATTGCACTGTGCCGACTTATAAGCATTTATGTGCACTGGTATAAACGTTATGACACATTAAATTGTGGTATGATTTGGGCATTTTGTGTGGGAGGTACAAAAAGGGGCGTGGCAATAACGCCCAGGGCTATAGACACTATAAAAACATTACACTGTACAAAATTTCAAGTATTTTTATACACTGTTATTAATGTTATAAGCTGTTAACTTTTGGTGCAAAATGGTGCATTTGTGTGGGAGGTACCAAAAGGGACGTGGCGACTTCGCCCATTTTTCTCAATTTGATAGCGTCTAATAAGTTAATACTATGTGTGGAATTTCAAAAGATTCGAATAAGTAGTATAGCTGTTATTAAAGAATCAATATTTCACAACATTTTAACCCTTTGTGGGGGAGGTACTAGAAGGAGTGGACCAATATGACCCATCTTCGAACTTTGCCGGAGATAGAAAAAATATTACCACATACCAAATTTGAGGTCAATCGGTTACTCCTTTCGTGAGTTATCGTGCGCACCAGCCAGCAGACAGACAGAAAGACAGACAGACGGACGGACATTGCTCATTCGACTTAAAATGACCCACAACGGATTTCCTCCGAACATACTTGGGGTCTTAGGTCACTCATTCGACGTGTTTTTTTTCCTTTTTTTCCGTAGCAAATGATATATACCCTCGTCACACTAAAGTGAGGGTATAAAAAACGGGAGTGTACATATACGAGTATATGTACATATGTATGTATATTGGCTCATTTAGTTTCTATAAGGTGTATAAGTCCAAGAAACGGGAGTGTAATTTTGCGGACACGTCGAACATTTTTGGTGCTCCAATTCCGCGGAAAAAGTGTAGTAACAGCAACCAAACCATCGAAGCCATAAAAACTGCAAAAGTAAACGAAACTGAGTCGGATGTAATACCAAAAATTATAGAGTAAGAAAATATTCCTTCCCGGAACGAGTATCAGTGACGAACGGATAGAAATTTTATTTCAACGAGTGGGGTTTTTTTTCAATTAGCTTTTTTTCAATTGTCACAATTAAAAATTAATATTAATCGATTAGTGCGAAACCAAAAAGAAAACTATGTTACCGGAAAGCTGTATTTTCGCTTTAGAAAAATCATTTTTATCCCTTCGTAACTGACTTGTTACTCTATAACTACAACTACAGATATTGCATTATGAGCATTCTTCCACAGCTTATTGCTCATATTCGGTGACCACACTGTCGCTGCATAGTTTGCCATGTACCGGCCCATCGCTTTATAAGAAGTCAACAAGGTTTATTTGTTGGTTCTCTAAATACCGCCGGCCAGCGGCTTAAGGACCTTGTCCTAAAGTAGCTGTGAAAAGTAGGAAGTACCTACGTAGATTGCCGAAGTTAGGTTCTATTGCCAGCAATTCAGTAGAAAAGTGATTTGTACAACAGAAATATAAAGCCCAATAAGCAACGAAGTTCAAAATAATCAAATGAAAGATTCTAATGAAATGAACAAAAATTCGTAGTTCATATTGTAAACCGTTTCAGCATCGAGAGATGCAGGGGTTGATTCCCAAAAAAATTACTATCAACATTTAAGGTTTTCATCATAAATTCGAAGTTCTGCAGTTAAAAAAACTCATCCGAATGCAATGCAAACCACTACAACAACATTTGAATGCCCGGGACGAGAGGGAAGATAAAAGTAGACATAACGATCTATTTATAGAATGCGGCGTTTCTTGTGGAGAATAGTAATGTTAATTTACATCCGGATAACATTGAGTATGACGAAAAGTAACAGTAGGTTGCCACTGGAACGAAGACTGTAAATGAATATACTTAGGATTATCACCTCAGTCTCCCCAAGCTGCAACAACAACAACAAAAGCAGCAGCGAGACAATCTCACAAGACAAGATCGAGCTTATTCGAACTTGAAATTCTAAGTCTATGATTTCATCGGCTTCTGTCAGTGTTGCTGGCTCTGTTTCTTGTGATCACCAAAATGTTGCTCTCGCTGTTAATAAAGTTGTCCCTATACAGGAGGGAAATTCAGTGGTTCATTTTGAAATGGATCCTAAACCTCCTGCAAATGCACACGGGTGGAAAATCGAAAACTCTAGTTGTGAATCCAGCAAAAAAGGAGTTTTGTTTATCGCTTTGCCCTCGATACGTCGCCCGAAGATTAGAATTAGATTTAGATTTAGGACGATCATTAGTCGTATTTGCAGCCATTCAGCTGTTAGTTTTTTGAAAGAACATAATCAAATTTAAAGGAAATTGGTTCAGAATCAGACATATATGTACATACATATACATATATTGTCATCAGAAACGAAAATGGGCGTAACAAAAAGAAACATGGAAACTAAGATTTTAATGGATTTCGGTACACTGCATAAAAATACACTTTCTTTTTTTTAGTGACCAAAAAAAATCAAAAGGTCAACAAATTATTTCTTCTTTCATTGTTAAAAATTCGTATTTTTTACGCGATTTTCACAACAAGTTATAAATCATGTTTGTGGGAATTTATATATGCATCATTATGTTTAGGTATTATCCTGAAACCCCCGTTTTTCTAACGACAACATTTTTCATTTTATTTAGCTTTTTGCTTCTGCAAAATTTTCAAATATGATACGCCCTTTCCCGATTCTGAAAATATGTATGTATCTTGATTTTGATCAAAAGCGCTATAGAATCCTCATTACACTCGAGATCTTAAAATACGTTGCCATGTTTTATGTAAATCTGTTCAGATTTAGCTATAGCCCCAGAAAACTGAAATCTGTAAAATTTTACAAAAATAGATCGATTAAAAAATTATCACTTTATGTAGTTTAGATGCAAAATATGTGTTATAAAATCCTAATTTATCAAAATATTTTTATTAAAATTGGCATATGACCTACCAGCTTCCGATCAGATTTAAATATTGGTACCATATATACATACCTATATTCCGAATTTGCATCTAAGCGCTATAGAATTATGGTTATTTAATCGGTCTATTTTTCGCACGAATTTTAGTTCTTTTCGGACCGTCCAAATTGCGCCATATTAAAACTAGAAGCAATAATCATATGTTACTCACAAAGAACAGAATAAAAACACTACGCAATAAAGAGCAATGAAAACAAACAATCGAAATTAGGATGGAAGATTGAGACAACCAACAGAAAATTCGGAAGATCTCAAACAACTGAGTTGTACAGACCGGAGATAAGGAAAGAAGTGTATCACAAACAAACAAACCAAAGATTACGCAATCTCAATACGAAATCAAATTTTGCCGAAATTCGACGCTTTTTCTTGTAGTTATTATGAACTTTGCTGGCAAAGTCGTCCTCATAACTGGCGCCTCGTCTGGTATAGGTGCCGCCACAGCGGTGAAATTTGCCCAACTAGGCGCTGTACTCTCTCTAAATGGACGTAATGTTGAAAATTTGGAGAATGTAGCTAAGGAATGCGCCGGTTATGGTAAAAAACAGATCCCCCAACTTGTGGTGGGAGACCTTTCGAAAGAGGCAGACACGGAGCGTGTATGGCAGGAAACATTAAAGAAACAACAAAAAATAGATGTTTTGGTAAACAATGCCGGCATAATTGAAACCGGCACCATTGAAAATACTAGCCTTGAGCAATACGATCGTGTCATGAATACAAACCTAAGATCCATTTATCATTTGACCATGTTAGCGGTTCCGGAATTGATAAAAACGAAAGGCAACATTGTCAACGTGTCCAGTGTTAATGGCATTCGATCTTTTCCCGGTGTATTGGCATATAACATTTCCAAAATGGGTGTGGACCAGTTTACACGTTGTGTGGCGTTGGAATTGGCCGCCAAAGGAGTGCGCGTAAACTGTGTTAATCCTGGTGTGACTGTAACCAATTTGCATAAGCGCGGTGGAATGGATGCTGAGACATATGCCAAGTTTTTGGAACATTCTAAAAGCACCCACGCCATGGGACGTCCAGGCACCGCCGATGAGATTGCCAATGCTATATGTTTCTTAGCTAGCGACTTGGCCACTTTTAGCACTGGCGTAAGTTTGGCAGTTGATGGAGGTCGTCATGCTATGTGTCCTAGATAGATTAAGCTTTATACGCCAAAAAGCACTACGTTCTGCATTTATTACATGTAATCTTGTTTTTGTTCAACTTGTTCAATTAACATTCAATAAAATTTGTCTACTTTTTTTTAAAGAATTTAACAGCCTGTTTCCCTATAAATAAATCAACAGAGAAGAACGAATCGTTCAGTGACTGAAGTCTTCTTCTATGTTACGTTTTGCTCCCGTACACAGATCCTACCTTATTTGTATATCTTTATACTCTTTCTCGATTTATCTTGTTGTAAGCGCTATAAAATCCTCAGTTATCAACAGATCCTTATAAAATTTAACAGATTATAGTTTCAAGAAAATTGGTCATGATTAAGATTTTGAATCTAAGCCCTATCATATACAAATTTTAGGACAGATTATCGTCGTTGTATATCAGCATTGATAAAATATGAAATTTTTTCTTCTTATTATGCTGTAACAGGGCACTACACCGCCATATCATATAGTCGGCCCACCTGACTTGCCCTTTCATTTCATTTTATTAATGTAATTTAAAGCCAATAGGCCAATTAAAGGTTTTATTGGAATGCAATACATGATGAAGAGCATATACGATTTTAACGCCGATTTCTAGTTTTTTTTTTTAATTTCTACTTATTTCGTAAAAAAATAAATGTTCCTCGGAGAACATTCTAACCCTCCAGCTACCACACATAACGGTAATTGTTGGCACTATTTAAAAAACTCCCCTAAAAACGTCTGCAAAAATGTTGGCCATAAATAGGCAGCCCAACAGATCTTTCCACCGATATTTGTACTATCGAAAAATTTGTATATCAAATAGGTTGGTTTCGATGAGGGGCATTTCAGCATTGGAAACACTAGGGACATAAACTGGTCTAGTGGTGGAAGAAATTACGATACATAAAAAGAGGGATTTAACTGCTTTTTGATGTTTGTATTAAGTTTTGGACTTTGGTGTGTTCTGACACATATAGTTAAATTGTATGGCCAATATTTAGTGCTATTTTCTTCGATTTGTAAAATAGTGATAAAATTACCGTTATGTGAGGTAGCTAAAACGTTACCTAAAAATGTGCCCCGCAGTGTTTTAAGAAATATTTCTAAACAGATCATATACCTAAATTTTGGATTACAAGGTTTTCTATGCCGATTCGTTATAAGAATTTACAAAAGAGGGAATATTGACCCCCCTCTAAAATGGCCCCATACGTAAACTTTCAAAATGCCGATACACGTATATTCTTTTTTACCTCCTCTATCAGAATCCGTTGGCAGGACCTTTTCGAAAAAGTTTCATTTTGTTCCATAGTGTCGTTCTTAACATTTTTATTTTTTGAAAACATAATTTTGATTTTGAATTTTAATGCATTAACCGCTTCTTCAGGCATATAAGTAGTGTGAAAAATGTGTTTTTATATGCGGCTGAACTACGGATGACCCATCCCGATGTTTAGCCGATGTGTATGTAGCATTATCGTGTTCCAGAATGATCCGTGCTCTAACACTATTTGAAAAAGATATGCAGCTCAAAGGGTACAGTAGGTACAGGCTTTGAAATGTTTCCGCTAGAATTGGCTCACCTTGACACAACAATACCGCCGACGTTTGTATTAAATTGAAAATCCATATACTACTTTAGGTATATTCGTAATTTTGAAAATTTATTAATTAAAATTTACATGAGTGTACATTTGTTTTTCTTTTTTATAAATAAAACATACTTTGATTTGAATGAAATATCAAGATGAAAATTTAGATAAAATGTAAAAAGATAAAATAAAAATTTACATTTATATGTATGTATGTATATAATATCTTAAGATGCCATTTAACTACTCGCTTATTTACAAAGATTTGGTTGTTGCCTAGAGAAAAAATACTTGTAATACTTTAATAATATTTAGAAAATGCGTCAGTTTCCTTTGTGTTTGATGATAATGGTACATAATGCTGATTTCATTTATGTATATATATTTTATTTACAATGGCTTAGACAAATATATAATAAATATATAAATGTACGTGTGTATATATGCATATATTTTCTGTATAACTACAGACAGAAATGGACAATAAGAATATCACAAATTTTTTTGTATGAAAATAACAAATTAATGGCTGAACATATGTATATGACACAATAATGATATTTTAAGTAAACAATAATAATAATAGTAATATGAAACAAACAAATGTTTTATGGCATACTGGTGGTGTAGTTATAAACAAATTAGAAGAGCATTGAGAAATGAAAAAGGTGGCCAGCGTTTGTTCAGCTTATTCCTAGAAGCAACTCTTCAAAAGATTTCTTAAAAAAATTGTGCTTACAAAATTCTCTCATTTATACATACAAATATAATAAAATAACAACAAAATATTAACAGACCATTCTTATAAGTATTTAATATAATGTAAAAAAAATATTCGTTTGTAACTGGTCATCCATCTATCCATACATTTTCTTTTTAGACATAACTACTGTTGGTTTTGTTTTTTAGATTGTAAAAAATATTGCATACCTTTTGGTTCTTGTTAAAAAAATTGTATATTGCCCTTTCTTGGGCTTAAAACATCAATAAAAACACTACCGCACATTCGTGAGATTCTGTTTTTGTTTTGGACAAAACAGATACCTATATATCCTAAACATTTTTGGTTTCGTGATTCTTTTGAACAAATAATTTCTTAAGAAAATCGTTAAAAAATCATTTAACAATTTTCGGTCTTCTTTCATCTAGTTATGTTGCTTAATTTATAAACATCACTCTTGGGATCTGGAGCCAATGTACTCCACGACGTTTCGCTGCACAAAGGCAGTCTCTCCAAAGATGCTGTGGATAAATGTGTGGCGTCTTCGTTAACTGCACATGTTTCTCGGAAATGATGGAATTTTCCCGTCAAATCATCTATCCACTCATGCAGTTGTTCTCCCGTTCGTAAAGCGTTTCTCATAGCCAATTTCTTGTATTGTAATGATTCTTCATGGGCGGGCAGGTATTGTATCCACTCCTCGGGCAAAGAGAAATCTTCGGGTAATGTTAGACCATCTCCTGCATTAATAAGTCGAGCTCGGTCCGCTTGTATGGGTTGATGGCTAAACAAAGCCAGGGGTGTGATTAAAAATTTAGATTGAGCATAAATTGCAGATCGACCTATTAGCTTGACCGTCCATATTCCAGGACACAGCGGTTGTTTTAGAATGGCTTTGGAATAGTTTATATTATCAGTTTGAGAATCCTCAATATGAAGTTCACTAAAGTCCTGTAAGCGTCCCATGGGATCTATCCACAGCAATGTTAGGTTGTACGAATGTGAGGTGTCCTTGGGCGATGATGATGGTGAACCCAGAAATGTAAACGTTAATACCAAATCTGCGTAGGGCCCCAAGAACTTTTGATAGTTTCTAGAAACCTGCTCTTTTTGGTCATAGTCTGTGGAAATTTCAAAAAGCTTCAGTCTTTTAGCAAATTTTGAATTTTTAGCAAATTTCGCATACTGAACTGGTCGTACGCGTGTTTCCAATTCATATGTTTTATTAGTCTGACTATCCAGACATTGATATCTTATCAAATAGCCTTTATACTGGTCGCTGTGCATATAATGACTAAGTTCCAATACTTTACTTTTCTTTGTAGTTGTCCATTGCTTTGTGAGACGTCTCACCAAACTTTCAGCTATTGTTAGGGTAACGTCGTCTTGTTTAGTTCGCTTGTCGTCTGCGTTATAAAAACTCTGCCAATATGCATGCAAATTTAACATATCTGCTGGATATGGACCATATAACCACTCTTCCAGTTTCAACAGTATGGCTTGGTTAATAATCGGCTCAAATTTGCGAGCAAAAAACAACTGTTTACTTTCAGTATTTTGTAAACGTGACCAGTCTTCGGGTTTGAAATCGTTGGGACTGCAGCCACACCAATCCACCACATGTTTGTATTGACATTTACAACCCAATTTACGCTTCCAATTGGTAACATGCAAATTATTATCTACGTAAGTTCCACAAAATTTCGAATTTCTCAATACTGTATGGAAAAACGATTCAGCTGGCAAAAGAGTGTGCTTAAAGATCACCATGAGTCCCTTGAGCAATTCCTCGGAGTCTTTATTCTTTAGTACATACTCGACAAATGGCCTAGACAAACCGACCCAGTCGGAGCCTCCATCTATTTGCACCCCCATTGGTAATTTACGATCTCCTATGCGCCACATATGCGTGTCACATTCCACAAAAGTTTTATCCAAACCCTGTTTTTGTATGAACCTCTGCGTTTCCCGGCCATGACCTTTAACAAAGTTACGATTACGATTAGCCAAGAGGAATTCCTCGAGCCTTTCCAATTTCTTTACAGGAAAATCACTTTCACTCAGGTTGATAACAAAATCCCATTGATATGACGATTTCAATAGATCATCCATGCACTGCATAAGCATTGTGAGCAAAGAGGCTCCGCCCCAAATTGTAGAGAATCTGGTGCGTGCCAAACGAATATTGGAGAATTTTATTTCCAGTTCCAATAATTTTCGATATAAATAGTCTTGACGCTAAAGAGGAATAAAAATAAGAATGGATTAGTTCCACTTAAAATGAAATTATGTACAAACAAACAAAAAATTGTGTCTTAAACTTTAATTTTCGATGGATATGCCTTTTAAGGAAATTTGAAAGATTATTCACCTCGCTTAGTCTAAAGCTGGAATATACTTTCAAACCGAAAATGTTCTATTAAATAAACTATAATAGTGTGGAAGAAAATTTAGTTTTTCAGATTTACTTTTTAGAATCGTATCTCTGTAAACCTGTTGAACATTCAATAAAAACATATTTTAGGAAATGTGAAAAATTAAATTAAAATATATCAGGCAAAATTCTCTTAAGTTTTTTTTTAAATATATATGTACATAGCTGTGTAGAGAGGATTTTAATAAGCGTTGCTTTCGCTTGACTTCCTATTTTAGAAACGAAAACTCAAATAAACTAAATTGGCGCCATTCTTTAATTATTATTCTAAATGTGACAAGATTGCATTAAATTTAACACTTACCTCATCTACGTGAATGTAGTATACATGTTTTGTGGCATACAGAGCTCTCAGTAAACGATGCACTTGACGCAGAGCACGTCCATTTAAAGTTAATAAAAATGCAATTTTAATGCCATCTTCGGTTGTGTTGGGCTTAACACCAGTCTCGGCAATTTGTGCGGAAAATTCTACAAACAAAAAAAAAAACAAAATTATTTACATTAAAAGCAAACGAGCAGCGAAAGTTTGTTTTGATTAATTGAGCGTTGGATGCTTCAATAACAGTCTCAAAAGACTGTCGTCTACTGCCTCTCGAGGGTGTTGTGTTGGACATGGAATGAGGAAACTATAATGTATTTGCTTGACAACACATATCTAAATGTGTACTCGTACACTATACTCTAAGATACATGAACGAGTATATAGACAAAGACACTTGCAATTGTAGTCGAACAGTATCTTTCTAATATTATGCAAAACAATTCTTTGATTGGTATTGTTTTTTTGGATAAGGGTCTGAAGATAAATTCGGAAAAGTCCTTTATGGGCAGGTCATCTAGGATTTGAGATATATAGCTTCTCAGGTATCGCTAAATATATACCATATATATATAACAGGTGGCGCAAAAGTAACCTTTCGATGTTTTTTGTGCCAAAGTCACCGACCGATTATTGGTCAAATAAATAGTCAGCAATATTCCGCGTTCTGGAGCAGTATAGCGTAACATTGTTTATTAACGTGTATTTCGCATGTGTTTACTACACAAATGTCAACAGTAGGCATTAGGGGCCAATCGCAAAATTTATAGCATTTTCTGATAGGAGGATTACTTCTGCGCCACCTGTTATATATATATATACTAGCTGGCCCGGTCCACTTAGTTGCACCGGCATTTAGATTTCCGATCCCGTCCTTTTTTGGAAAATTAACGTGAACTGCCACCGAATACATATACACAAAATTGCAGCACTCTCGCTAACAAATTGTTCAAGATATCTAAATTTAAAAACTTGGCTGACGTGTGCTAGGTCACGCAAATCGGCCTGATCCCACCCATTTTTAAACCAATCACGTATACTGCCACGAGATACATAGACACAAAGTTATAGCACTCTCGCTAAAACATCGTGCAAGATATATCAACTTAAAAATTTGGCTTATATGGGCGGGGTCACACCCTTTGGTCTGTTCCCGCTCATTTTTAGACCAATCACGTAGACTATCACCAGATGCATTTGCACAAAACTACAGCACCCTCGGCAATAAATTGTGCAAAATATCTCAATTTAAAAATTTGGCTTATATGGGCGGGGCCACGCCCATTGGTCCGATCTCTGCCATTTTTGGAACATTCACGTGGACCACCTCCAGATACATATGTACAAAATGACAGAACTCTCGCTAATAAATTGTGCAACGCAATTGCAAAATTTGGCTTTTATTGGCGGGCCCTCGCCCATTGGTCCGATCCCGCCCATTTTTGGACCAATTACGTAGAGTACCACCAGATATATATACAAAACATTGCAGCACTCTCGCTAGCAAATTGTGCAAGATATCTAAATTTCAAAATTTGGTCTATGTGGGCGGGGCCACGCCCATTGGTCCGATCCCGCCCATTTTTGGACCAATAACGTAGACTGTCACCAGATACATATACACTTAACTACAGAGCTATCGCTGATAAATTGTGGAAAATATTTCAATTTAAAAATTTGGCTTATATGGGCGGGGCCACGCACATTCAAGTACCCTATTGTCACCACCCCCACACATGTACAATCGGTCAGCCGTTTAGACGCCTGTACGGTACAAACACACATTCTTCTTTATATAGATTTCGTGGAAAAATCACGAAATTATAACCCATTTGGTAGAAGTAATAGAATTTCAAATATATAATGTTTTATACCCTCACGTTGTGACCGAGAGTATATACAGGGTGGCTGATATGTATTGCGTTATTCGTGGTGGAATTCAATCGTGATAGTGTGATTGCTTTATATTTGGGTGGAAAAACAAAAGTGGCTATCGTTAGAGCCCTCCAGCATTTAAATGTGAATAAATCTTTTGTTTCTCGTACCATCGCTCGTTACCGTGATACTGGCAGTGTTGCATCGCGTCAAAAAAGTGGACGAAAAAAAACGGTAACAACACCAGAAATTATAGGAAAAGTGAAGGCCAGATTTGATCGAAATCCACGCCCCAGTGGTAGAAAAATTGCTCGTGAGTTGAACATATCGCGAGAACGGATACAACACATATTAAAAAATGAGCTTGGACTAAAGCCATTGAAGTTCCCAAAATTTCAAGAGCTTACCGATGCACAAAAAAAGATAGACTGGACAGAGCCAAGGAGTTGCGTCGCTTGCACGAAAGTGGCCAGTTACCGAATTTGGTTTTCTCCGATGAGAAGCCATTCCAAATTGAGCAGTTTGTGAACAAACAAAATGATCGGGTTTACTTGCCAAAGAGGTCAGCTGAAAATATACACCTTCGATTGGCCACCAGAACTCAAGCACCGCCGATGGTAATTGTGTGGGCCGCCGTAACGGCCGATGGTCGCTCCCCGCTCGTATTCATCGACCATGGGGTCAAAATAAATGCCGAATATTATCGGAAAAATGTCCTAAAGACAGTATTGAAGCGCTGGGCAGACAAACATTTCGGCCGCAGACCATGGACATTCCAACAGGACTCAGCACCATCGCACTCAGCACGCGTCAACCAAGAATGGCTTAAAAAGAAGGTTCATCGTTTCATTTCTACCGCACAATGGCCACCAAGATCTCCGGATCTCAATCCGTTGGACTTTTGCGCCTGAGGCATTTTAGAGAGTAAGGTTCGCTCTAAAAAATACCAAAGTATCGATCATCTCAAGACGGCGCTTCGCCGAGAATGGGCCAAAATACCGCAGAGCCACATTCGTGCAGCGTGTGAAGGCTTTGTCGGCCGTTTGAAGGCCATAATTCGTGCCAAAGGTGTCCAATTCGAACAAATCTAAACTGTTTCTAAAATGTTATATTATTTCCGAAATTTTTTGCTTTTGAACAATAAAATTTAAAAAAAAATTAAAAAAAAATATAGCGCTTTACTTTGTTGCATTACATATCAGCCACCCTGTACATACATATGTTCATATCGCTCTTTAAATCGTCCTACATTTCAATATCTTTCAGCTAATCAATGATTGGGCTGATTACAATGACAACAATATTTAGCATACTTCTCAATTTAGTCATCAAATTCTGTCAAATAGTTATTTTTGTCTTTTATAGTGCCTGCAGTCCATTGGCGTTATTGCCACGGCCTTCTTGGTACCTCCCACACAGAATGGCCAAAATAAAAAATATGAAACTTATACCTATTTATCCATCGATTTTTTGCATTTATATCTATTTGTTAAGGATTTGTTTGTGAGAGTAAAAAACGGTTTGTTTGAAAAAATCATTTTTTTTCTTTTAACGACTGTTACTAAAAGACATTTTCAACATCTTTAGCCCCCATAATTTACTTACATTAAAAAAATATGGTCGAAATACTTAAAATAACTTCAATGAAATATTGCATATTAAAAATTACAATGTTAATAACATAACTCACAATGCCTAAAACTACAAATCTAAGTTAAGCAGAAAAGGAACTATTTCTTTCCTAAACTATTTATAAGAAAAAGAATAATGTAAAACATGTAATGTTATAAAAAATAAGAAATAGGAAAAAAAAAAAATTTAGGCCTCTGACAAAAAAAATCTTTTTTTTTTTTGTTGCATAGTGTAACAAACATTTTGACACGTATTTAAAAAGTGCAATTTAAAAAAGTGGAAATGTCGACAAATTCTGTTATCTAAATTGTTGCTATCCGATATGGTTTATTTTCATAAGAATATTGCATACACATGTATGAATATACATAAGTACATATTGTATGCATAGTATAGAGTAAGACGTTGTGTTTTTATATCACGCATTTCGAGTAATATGAAATTGTGCTTAGTTCAACAAAATTGAAACGCTGAAAACAGATAACCAAACCTTTAAAGAATTAAAATGCTAATAATGATAGTAGTGTAGTGTAGCCCGCATAAAAACAAATTTAAAAAAGTAAACATATACGGGATGGTTATGAAGGCTAAATATGATACATAATTATGTATGTATATTTTATGTTGAAATGGTTGTGAAATATTTACGATTTATTTTAAAAGACGCCAATGGAAATTTTTCTCAACATAAATGTTGTAATACTTTTCACCGGAAATGCAAAATTATTCTTTATCAGAATTCATTAAAAGTTTTTAGGAAACAAGAGTGCAAATTTAGGTTATTAAAATGTATGCATAAATAAATCAACTTTTTTAGCAAATAATAATAATAACAGATCCTTTCTTCTCTTTTATGTCTACGATATGTCTACTAACAATGTCATTGGCACATAAAATTAATCAATAACATTTTCTAAATAGGTATGTATGTATAGGTATTTGTACTTTGAAATTTGTCATTGATTCATATACAAAAATCGAATTTCTACTATGGGTTTTTAATTATTTAAGCTGCCGTCCCGATACGTCCGGGATTTTTAGATTTGTAATACATCATAGAGTTTAGGAGGATGTACTGCACAAACAAATATAAATGAGGAGTTAATCCTCCTCCATTTATCAATGAATAATACACTAAAATTGTTCTTAATGTTCAGATATAAATATTTACTTACTTGATATGCCTGTTTCATATACATTCATGGCGAAATAGCCACCACATATCTCCTGCATATCTCCAGAACACTTCATATTACATGTTGAGTCGGACAGTTTAGCCGAATCGATCGGTGCATCAGTACCACAAAAACATTCGGAGCCATATTGAACGCCGGCATAGGGGAATCCAGATTGTAAACAAAGTTGAACACATTTATTCGGCGTATTTGATGTTTTTAAATTTATGAAATATCCCGACAACAATCGGAATTTCTTCTCATCCCGAAAACAACCCAGTGGATGGGCTGTATGGTTACTGGGACAATAGCTAGGCAATTCTGGGGGATAAAATTCACCGGACTGTATGGCACAAGCGATTCCAGCAATGTGTTGACGACAGTCTTTCGTTTTGGCCCTTTGCAGAGCTGATATGGCATCCTTAGATTTAATGTCGCATGACGGGGTGAAACCCAATTGTTGCGGCGAAATTAGAGTTGATGGCGGAGGCGTATCGCCATGAAAGTCGGCATTGCTTGAAGAGGACGACGATGACGATGATGGTTGTTGTTTTTTGCTGCCTACAGCCATAGGAGAATCTTCATCGTCTCCGGTGGTACTGTCGGCACCGGCGGCGGATCTCTTGTTCACTCCTGACACATCCGAATGACCCAAGAATGTTGCCTCATCATTCGTGATGTTGTTTGTTAGACTTAATGATTTGTAAGCCAGGAAAATTTGTATACCAAAAATAATAAATCCCACAATGAAAAATACTTTATAGCGACAAACAAGCCGCCAGACAAGATTTTCGGCCATTGTGTCGTCGATCACGCACAAAATTCACAACCGTCGGAGTAGGACGAGGCTAAAGTGTTTTTCTTATTATTTATTAATAGATATATACAATCGAGTATTATCATGACAGATAAACACAATATACTCGATACAGTACAAGGTAGAATACAAAATGAACAACAACAAATAGGACAACGCAAGAAAAACTTGAGAGGTGTACGGGCGGAAGAATGTTCACGGATCGGATGTGTTAAAGTTGCTCCAATATTTGTTTAAACGTAAATTATTTTACTTATTTTGCTACTTAAATATACATTTTCTTTCTATTTCAAAGAACTAAAGAGCCAACAACTTTTTCACCGAGACAGTTTATGGAAAATTGCAACTAAATTGACAGTTCGATGGTAGTTGTGTTGTGACAGCGCCAGTGTATCAGAGATGGAAAATCATAGAGGTCTAGTAATACTGGAATTAGTGCCACAAAGTATAGTAACGTTCAACGTAACAGACTTCTTAGGGCCGATTTACATCTAAACGATCTGTCACGTGACTTTCCAGTGAGAATTTGCATTTGATCCTCCCTATTTTTTCAAAATCGCATGTAAAATCCTTTTCGCAACAGACAAAGTCGTACAACAAGCAGGGATGGAAAAAGTTAGTACTTTATTACTTTTTTCAGTATCTTTTCACTTTCAAACGTACCAACGTATCCTCACGACCGTTTTTGTACTATTTTATTTGATCAATCTATCGTTTAAATATTATTTATACAGACAAAAATCAAATGACATTTTGTTTCCTAATTCACACGTACGGCGTACTACACAACGCTTCCTCTCTTACCCGCCCCTTCCGACCGAAGGGGCCAATCCCCATAACCTAGGGATTGCGTACACCCCATATCCGAATCATGGGTGGAATACCAGCTACAGAAAACAACAGCCGGCACATGCATATACAAATTTAATATTAATTCTCAAAATAATAGATTTTTACTAAATAAAGACATGTAGAAAAAATACATTATACTACTACACATTTAATTCGAGATTTCACTATGTCAATTCCTATATCAAAGTCAATAATATCGTATGAAGTGTTAAAATCAACACACATTCTACGGATGGGATCTGCAGATGCATAATTAGTACGTTGAAAATCAATATGTAATAATTAGTAATATCTGGATGATCTGAATGGAATACTAAATCTTATCTTAGAATGAATGTAATCGGAAGATACGTCACCTTTTATAACCTTTAGGATCATTGTAGAGTTCAGCTCCTAATCTGCTCCTAAGAGTCTAAGAAGTCTTATCAAACTCAACCTACTTGTGTATGGTGGAAGAACAAAATCACTATTCCAGTGAAGGTGTCGCAATGCAAATAATAAAAATTGCTTCTGTACAGATTCGATCTTATCGATGTATGTCCCGTATTGAGGGTCCCATACAACGGACCCATATTCTAGAATAGGTCTAACAAGTGAAGTATGAAGCTGCTTTGTTATATATGGGTCTGAAAATTCTTTCGCCCAGCGCTTAATAAAGCCTAGAATACCATAAGCTTTGTTCACCATTGTAATTATGTGATTATTGAAATTGAGTTTAGGATCCATCAAGGTCTCAACAGTATCTGAATTGGAACCATTAAGACCAAATTTAAATGGGATAGTTTTCGACCTAGAGAAACACATGTGCTTATATTTCCTCAAATTAAGGTCCATGCAATTAATATCACACCAATGACCAAAGTTATCTAAATCATTTTGAAGTATCATAGAATCTTCAGTTGCATTATAAGAGAAAAATATCTTAACATCATCCGCATACATCAATAGCCTAGAATTAATAATTGATTCTGGTAAATCATTGATAAATAGAAGAAACAGCACGGGGCCAATATGACTACCCTGGGGCACCACAGAAGGAACCACAATCGGACCAGAACGGAAACCACAAAATTTCACAATCTGAATACGGTTAACCAACTCAACAAGCTGTTACTATAACTAACGCGCTCAAGCTTATATAATAAGAGTTTGTGATTAACTCTATCAAATGCCTTACTAAAATCGGTATAAAGTACATCTGTCTGTTTACGAGCAAGGATTCTTTAATTACCTGGGAAGTAAATTGAACTAAATTCGTCATAGTTGAAAGTCCCTTCCGAAATCCATGCTGGAAAGGACTAAGAATAGACGATACACTATGCGATTAAATTTCAGTGACCATCTTCTCAAAAAGTTTTGGGATAATACTTAATTTCGCAATACCTCGATAATTCAACACATCTATCAAGCTTCCTGATTTATATAGCCAAACCTTATTGAATTGTTAAATAATAATGTAAACGGAACAGCAAGATGTTGAGCACAAGATTTTAAGATTATACTTAGTATACCATCAGGACCAGCACTGTTAGAGGTTTTATGCTTGCCTAAGTTTGACGATACTACTGATAAATCAAAAAAAGGTATGCTCAATTGATTCACGGAAGGAATATTGTAGGAATAGGGGACGCCCTGTTGACATTGGTGACGAGAATAGGTTGATGCAAACAATTTTGCAAAACAATCGGCGATAGATTGATCACCACAGAATTCCACAACATCCATTCTAATCCTGGAAGTCCAGGGATTAGACTTTCGTTTCATATTGACAAAATTATAGAAAGATTTGGGATTAATTTTAAAGTGATAAGTTACTTTCTCTAAGTAGAGTTTAAAGCATCTACGAGATTCAATATTATACTGCGATCTGGCTACAGAGTACCTTGCATAATCGATATCTGATCCAGATTTTTTAAATTTCTTAAACAACCTGCTCTTTAAATTCTTGACAGCAGTCATTTTAGAAGAATGCCATGGTGGATTAATAGACTTCCCAATGTGAATCTTTGGTACGGATTATAGCAAACATTCATTTAAATCATTATAAAATCTATCAATGGCAACACCCACATCAGAAACACGATCACAATTACAAACAAAAACCCAATCAATATTAAATAATAGAGAATTAAGCAATTCAAGTCTGTTCTTTTGAAATAAAAAACTGTACCCTCATCATGTGAGGAGTCTACAGAAGAGTCCTCCATTTCACACAACATCGAAATACACTTATCTGTTAATCAAAACTATTTTTAGAAACAAAAACGTATTAATTTCACACAAAAATTCAATTAAATTAAGATCGAAGAGGGAGCACAAATCACAAAACAACTATTGCAAGCAGGGTTGCCAACGTGTCTAGTTACCATTGAAATAATTTGAATACAATTTATTTCGATGGTAACTAGGTACGGGAGACAACATTTTCTAAAAATGTGTTTATTTTTTATTTTTATTATTTTGCATTCACTAATTTGAAGTATTCTTTAATTTTAATTTAATTTTAATTTTTTTTTTTACTCTTTTCTTTGTTTATTTATTAGATTTTAAGTTTAAATGAGAATTTTATACTCTCAAGCCACTGTAGTCCCGGGAGCAAGGACATTTATGCACACTATTATTAATAATTTAATACTAAATTCACTATATCTGTACTATTTAAAAAGCATGGTGCTGTTTTTCATATTTATTATAGTAATTTAAGATATTACATTATAGTCTTAAGTTCTCTTTAAAATATGTAGCTAATAATAATAGAGTAATTATAACGATTTAAAAGAAGGCCCAATAAAACCTAAAACCTAAAGTATTCTTTTGTAATAGCGATCACAATTGTCTAAAATTATATTTAAAAATGCTATAGGCGGAATGTCTAATTATAATTGTTGTAATAGTATAAAAACGCAAAATCATCTAAGATATCTTAAATATTTTCTCGAAAAAATAAGCAATTTCATACTTTGAAAATTATGTTCCTTAAATTAATTCAATTAGTACCACTTGAGCTTAAAAAGTATTAATTTAGTACTTTCCAAAAAATTTATTTTCCATCCCTGCGTGTAATTGGATGTCGTGCGATCCTCTCTCGGGGTTGTGCGATCCCCTCTCGAAATCGCGCGATCCTCGTTTTAGGGTATCTCTTAAATACCGGTGAATGCGGCCGACGTCCGTCAAAGTGTTGCTGTGTGCACAGAAAACAATAGGATGAAATTTGAGTTTGACAGACGCCGGACGCATTCGATGGTATTTAAGAGATACCCTTACACCTAAAAGACTAGTCGCCCAGGGATGTATTTTTGACAGATCGCAATTACAATTTTTCACAAATTCGGCGTTTAAACGAGACTGTTTTCCGACAATATCAATAGTCATGTTTTCGTAACAAGCTAGAGATTTTAGTTTAACACTTTGCAATGAAAACAACTGACTTCCACTAACTGGCGCATAAGCAGTAAGGGGCGGTTTTCCACTATCTGGTAGCAATGGTGTCATGAGTTGCGAAGAAAGAACAGTGCGAAACAGACAAAAAATTCGTGAAATGTATTTATAAAACATAAATGTACTATTCTATGTTCAATTGTTTGCACTCTTTTTGCAAATATTAAAATAATTTTCCATTATTGTCTTCTTCTTCCGGGAACTAATAATGCTTAAAAGTGCTTAGCTCCCCATACAAATTAAGCACCTACGGTGTAACCAGTGTTGCCGTTTTTGGGGTTTTCTACCAAAATTGGAAGAATTTTTTTAATTTGGTGGAATGGAAGAATCAGTGTAAATTTGGTAGATTTATGGCTCGTCGAAACATAATGAACAAGTAAGATAATAATACAAATGTTAAATAACTAAATAATTTAACCAGTTAGGAAAGGTTAAAGTCGGACGGAGGCGACTACACCACTTTGTTTGAGCAGAATAACAAACATATAGTGATCTTAAATGTAAACTCGCAACTTTTAACCTAACGTTCTCTACCTAATTTCATAACAATCTTAACCGATTTTCTTCAAGCAAGAAACTTTTCATGTACATTTCATAACTATCGAATGTTAAACAAAGTTTCTATAGCATTTTGAAAACAAATCTGAACCGATTTTCTTCAAAATTGGCAATATCCGTTACTGGCAAATAAACTCCTCTCTGCCAAAGTTCATAAGGTTGAATGTTAAATAAAGTATCTATAGAACATTGATACCAAATCGGAAGGAACGTATATATTTGGTGCTATTTTTAATTCAGAACCGACTTTTTCAAAGTTGACAATGTTCATTCCTGGTTCAATGAAATCTTTTTTGCTAAATCTAGTAATGATCATATGTTAAACACTTCTTCTATATCGCTTAGATGCCAAATATATAGGGGCTATATTAACCAATTTTGTCCAGAATTTCGACCTGTGGGTTTACATGGACAGCGGTGGACAGACATTGACAGATCGAATCAGCTGGGGATTCTGAGTCGATCCGAATACATTAAGGTGGATTAATCTTAGGGTCCAGAAGTTTAATGTGTTACAAACTTCGGGACCAAAACAAACTTATAATATCATGTACCACAAAGTGTGTTGTTTTTCAATATTTTTTGTGTCTTGACGAGTACTAAAAGGAACCAAATTAGAAAAAAATTATCTAAAAACTATTTATAGATAAGTTTAAAAATTATATAAAAACTGTTTATAGATAAGTTTTTCGTAAAATAAAAAATGTAAGATTTGCAACGATTTTGGTAGAAATTTTAGGCAATTTTGATAGAAAAAAGTTGTTTGTAGTGGCAACACTGGGTGTAACGAAAACACGCCTAATAAATTTACACTTGTCTTCTCTCTGTCTCTAATTTTTTAAGGTAGTAAATTCGGCAATTGTCTTGACGTAAGCAGCAAATTCATCGACGATTCGTTATAATTTGTGAAAACATTTATTTTTATATGATATTTTGGTAGATGTTGAAATATTGTTCGGTAGTACATAAAAAAGTGTATTGTCTTCATTATTGTTTGGACATCTATGCACACAAACTGTTCAATTTTCCGTTCTTTGGCAACTTACCCGGGGTTTACGCAGACAGTTTAAATTTAAATTTTTTTACTAATACACTTACACATATTTCATTGTCTTCGTACTGTCTTTTTAATTTTTTGATGTCAGTAAATTCGGCAATTGTTTTGACGGAAGCAGCCATTTTGATGTAAGCCAATCAGAGCGCGAAACGACACTAACGAGGGTTGCTTCAACTGTATTTTCTTGACGCCTACGTCACATGAACAATTTTTCCTTTTTTGACAACCTGTGGGCTTAAATGCAGTTTACCCACACTGCTCGGATTTCGCCCAAATTTTCTCCATTTGTAAAGCTCGTCATTCGTATACAAACCCATAATTTTTTTTCCGGGAACCCATAGTTCCGAATATATGGACCTTCATACATTCTATCCTCTAATTATTAAAATCATTATATTTCGGTCAAATATTAATGGATAAATATCAGATGGTGTACATAGTATCCAAATGCGTTATTCCATTGCAGAGCAGTATGAAATTTTTTAAATCTTTAATTTGTTTTTTAAAAGAAATCATTTTTATATAGAATTTGGTATGTCGGGAATACTTAGGTTCGCGTAGCTGTCTTGGAACACACCAGAGGAGGAAAACTTTTATCCCGGGCGAAGGCCGTCATGCAGGAATATTTTGGATAGCGTAGCCGAGTTTGGACACCCCAGAGAAGAAAATCTTTAACCCATGCCAAAGGCTGCCACGCAGGAATACTCTGGATTGCGTAGCCGGCTTTGGACACACCCAGAGGAGCAAATCTTTAACCCCGGCCGAATGCCGCCACTCAGGGTTGTGTGTAGCCGGGTTTGGACACACTCCAGAGGAGAAAATCATTAACCAGGAATACGTTTGCTCACTATGGCGCACTTTTTTAATTAATATATTTTCCACAAGCTTCCCAATGACACCCGATTTGTTTGTATCCATAAATATCTGAGGTTAGAATTTTTGTAGGCCCATATCTCCGGAACTATGGGTTTGATGAAATGAAATGAATGATGAGCTCTACAAATGTTGACAATTTGGTTAATATCCGAGCAGTGGGGGTAAACTGCATTTGTTCTGCACGAGGCAATTTTTTCCAAGCAAGTTTGTAGGAGAGAGAGCTCTTTCCGCCTGCCTCTTTCCTACAAACTTTGGCGTATGGACCAAAATAGAATTAAGCCGACGACTTGCTTGAAAATAATTGCCTCGTGTGAACCAAGACTTATACTTTGGTAGACGTTGTACGCCGACGTCTACGCTTTAAGTAGGAGCCTATAAAAATACCCGCCGACATTGTAAAAATCGCCGGCGTCATAATGTGGTAATGCTAATCAGCTGATATTTACAATTCAACAAAATATCAAAAAAATAGAAAACTCAGCCTTAGAAGAAAACATAAATCCTAAATAAAGAGAAATGGTGGATCCAAACCGAAAAATTAATCGGTTGACCGATAGGGATCTTGAATTTTTGGAGGAATGTGAGCGTGAATTTAGCTTGCGATATACCCAGGAGGATGAAGAGTTCATGGATCATTGCTCCAAGCCGCTACCAGATCCACCTATTGTAGACAACTGGTCATTTGGTGGTGGTGGAGGTGGAAGCGGCGGCGGAGGCGATGGTGGACGAAATCATCACCAACATCGTGGCGGCAATCGTAATCAGAGAGGATGGCGTGGGCATGGTGGAGGAGGTGGTGGTGGCGGCGGTGGTGGAAACCATCGTAATTTCAGACCTAGACAGCGAGGTGGTGGCGGTCGTGGCCGTTTTCAGAACGGTTATGAGGGCAGAGACCGAGATCATACACAACAAGGAGGTTACCGGCGAGAACAACCATATCCCAATCATCCACCCATGAACGTTAGAAGGGACTATGGCAATTTCGTCGCAGCTTCAAAAGACTAGCTCAAATATGTATGTGTAATATTGATAGATAACAAATTATATTGATTAATAAATTTTTATATGATATTAATTTGAAAATGTGTCAGTCACCCCCTATTCTATTTTCCGAGTTTTTCTGAATTCGTGATAAATATTCTAAACTGGGTTCTTATTCAACCTGATTCAATGCTCCTTCAAAATGATTTGATTAATTTTGGAAATTGGTGTGATATATGATTTAAGACATCTTCATTGGAATAGTGATTTTGGTCTTCCACCCTATACTAGCAGGTTGAGTTTGATAAGACTGCCTACTCTCAAGAGTAGACGTATTATGCTGAACACAACCATGGTGCTGAAAGTTATAAATGGTGATGTGCCTTCTAATTTTATTTTGCCTAGGATTGGATTCAATGTACCTTGTAGACCTTCCAGGTATTACCAATTGATTTTCAACGTACAAATTATGCTTCGGCAGAGCCCATTCGTAGAATGCGCATGGATTTTAACACTTTATATGAAGTTATTGACATTGATGCAGAAATTGATGTAGTTAGATCTAGAATAATATCTTTTTTAAATGTGTAAGTAGACTAATATTATTGTTTACATGTGCCGGCTGATGAAATTTTTCTGTAGCTGGTATTTCCACCCTCTACTATTAACCCGCCATGGTCCGGATCATGGTGTGTACGCAATCCCTACGTCATGGCGATGTGGCCCCATCGGACGGAAGGGGCGGGTAAGAGTGGTTGCGTTGGGAACGTTCGTTAAACCTTCGATCGTATTTTTTAATGATATAAGATTCCTATTGAGATCAAAAATTTCGGAGTATCTGCATTGATAGGATAGTTTTGGCGCTGGACCTCAGAATGAGCTGCCAAATCGAAGAAATAATTATTGCAATTCTAAAACGAAATCTTATTTCGTCATTGCTTTCGAAAAACTGTATCAGAAATACTCACCCTTATCGGGAAAAAAATTCCACACGGAATTTGTTCCCTTTTCAATGTGCAATTTAGGGAACAGGGAACAAATTCCGTGTGGAATTTTATTCCCGATAATAGTGACTATTAAATGTAACTCCTCCGCCTTATTCATAATAACATATGAAAGATTTACAAAGCGTTTTTACATTGAAAATTAGTTCTAAAAACCGCGGAACTTTTTGAGAAAGGTGCTACGTCTTTACCACTAAATCAAGTGACTAAAAAAGAGCACATGAAGACAATTTTATTAAAAGAAATTCGAGGAATATTAGGTACTAGAGTGGCAAAAATTGTTTGCGATTTGTTTCGTATTTTACCTGTACCCCGTTAGCAATCGAACGCATTATCTTCGGTTTTTCAAAATAACTCACTAATCTACAAATGAGGTTAGCGCCGAGTTCACGAATTTACAAGTTGTAAAATGAACATTGTCGGAAATATTTGTTTTTTATTAAACTTTAAGAAGCAATAATTCAGGAATATGCATTTCGCGACCTAAGAGAGAAAAGGCGTTAAGTCCAATTTTTGCAAAAATGTATTTTGTATTTTTTTTTGAAGCGAAATGCAAGATGAGTTGAATATACATCGATTTGGAAACAAAAAGTCTAAAAATCTTGCTGTCATATTTAATATCTGAATCGTAAATGCGCTAAGTCCATATACCAGTTGTAAAAACATAAATATACGGTTAGTATTTGCCTCTCCTGTAAATATTGGACTTAGCGCCTTTACACTCTTAGGTCGCGATAAGGACTTTCTATTATCCCAGTACACAAGGATTTTCTCTATTTAAGTACCATTTTTCATGTTCTTTTTGTAATAAAAATTTATAATTTATTAAATTCTACATATTACTAAGTTTAGAACCGGCTATAGCTACATTTAATATCAACGGCAGTATTCAAATATTTAAATCCTCATCTGGATCCTCATCATCAAAGTCATCACCTGCATCTGGAGTATAAATTATATTACTTTCTGTAGCTTCCAAAGCCCTGCAAACACACAATAATTAATATGTTATTAAATACCATAGGAAATTGTAAAATAAATCCTTATCATTACTTTTCATAGGGCATTTTCATGGCATTTCTGGCCACAATTTCTTCTTCGTCTAGTTCGATTTTAAATGTACCCGGTTGGTCTTTTTTATCGACTTCCACATTATTGTTGTTGTGATTCTTTACCAGCATTTCTCCTTTTTTTGGTTGCACCATAAATTCGGTTTTGGTCTTGCTATAGGTGTAACGATTGTTTGTTACTCCACCACCCGGCTTTCGTGTTAACAATGTCAATTCTTTGTCCGTGTGTAGATGCAACACAATATCGGCCATGTACTCACAGGCAGCTATCAGAAATGGTGCATGTTCGCAGGATAAATGATGGATGGATATCCAAAGGAAGGATCTTTTAACGCAGTCGCTCTTTTTTAATTTATTGAGGCAGTTTAGAATCTCCGAAGGTTTCTGATAAACCAACAAATCCGATAGACTGGGCAAGATGACATTCCATTTCATCGATTCGGACAATTTGGCACCGCCACTGTCACACAGAAGCCTTTGCATAGCATTGATACTATCCAATTGACCGTCAACGGGTAGAGTTTTTATGAATCCATCTTCTCCCTGTTCCTTCAGAAGTTTTGTAAGGAATTTCTGCGCTATTTTCTCTTGACCCAATTCATCTAAATGAGAATGTTTTCATATAAAACTTTCAATTAATCGTTTTAGAAGACTAAAAAATAGCTTACCGAGAATTATAACAAGACGTTGGGGTGTTACTATTAAATTAGACAACATTTTTCACTTTTTGAGTATTGAATAATGAACAGTCATTTGAAAGTGCAATGCGAATAATTTACACGTTGTGGCGGATTCGATTGTTTACACAAATGCAAATACTGCTCATCAGCCATGACACATTTACTACAGGTAGTGTACAGCAAACAGCTGATTTAAATTTTTCCTTGCAGAGGTTTTGGCGAATTTCATACAAGTCTGTGCGTTGTTTTATACTAACAATATTGTCAACAAACGAATTTTGACAGCTTAAGGCCCGGACAAGTGACTTTCCTCTAATTACTGTATCATGTCATCACCTGTCATTTTCATATCGATGGCTTAATATAAAATGGGCGTATCTCGATTTTGTTTTTCCGTAACAGGGGCACGAAAAACCGAATAAAAACCAAACAAATTCGTTGACTAGACTTATGGAGTTTTTACAAATACCTATAAATCCTTTATTTGCAATTATAGACTCCGAAAAATTTAAAAAATTAAGGTGCATTAGATAGTTTTCGACCAGAATAAACGGAGAACGGATTTTGACAAAAATCAAGATACGCCCTTTTTATATTAAGCCATCGTTATAGTGGTGTTGCCAGTTGAATGACCTCAAGTAATAACCCAGCGAAGACCGAACGAAGAAGATTTCAACGTTCAAATTTTGACAAAATGAAAAAAACGGATTTTCGAGAAAAAATTATAATTCAATGATGAATGAATGTAAAATGCATTTTTAACGAAGTCTTCTAGAAAAATGCAATTTCAACAAAATTTTTTAGAAAATGAAATGTCGACGAAATTTGGTGGAAAAATTAAATTTTATCAAAAAATTTTAGAAAAATTCTATTTTGAGAAATTTTTGAGAAAGGTGAAATTTTTAGAGAAATTAAATTTTGAAGAAATTTTATAAAAAAAAAAATAATTTTGAAGAAATTTTCTGGGAAAATGTTCTTTCTCAGAAATTTTTAATGCAATTTGGGAAATTTTAATTTTTAACAGTTTTGTAGAAAAATGCAATTTCGATGACATTTTGTAGAAAAATCAATTTTTTTTCATTTTCATTTCATTTTATTAATGTAATTTAAAGCCAGTAGGCCAATTAAAAGTAAATTACAAAATTCTTCAAAAATAACTGGTTTACGTAAATAATTTGACAGTAGGTTTGATAATTAAAGTTTCTACTACAGTGTAGAAAAAAATCTAATTCTAGACAAAGGACTTAATAACTATTTAAGTAATAATAGCAATCGCAGATTGCTACTTTATAATTGTTACTACAATTCAACAAAATTGTATATTTATATACAATTTGATGAATATATTATATATTTTTTACGAAATTTTTTTATAAGAATGAAAATTTGATGAAATTTTCTATAGAAATGCTATTTCGAAGATATTTTATAGAAAAACGAAATTTGTCAAAATTTTCTGACAAACAGCAACTTTGATGAAATTTGTAGGAAAAAATTAAATTAATTTACTAGGATATTCTCCTGGCTCTAGACCATCTTTGTCTCTATTATGTATTAAGAAAGCAACGTTTTTTCCCTGGTATTCCGCCAATACAATCGTACCATACCGTCCCGAAGGTATACTCACTCGTACACCGTTGGTATATAGTCCATTCTGTCGGAATTGATAGACAGTTCACTTGTAGTGTCGCTCTGGTGGCAACTTCTCTCGCCACAATATTAATGGGCAGTAAATGGAGTAGGGCTTGTAGTTCCGCTAGGTAGGCGGTTGTCTGAACCTTTGATAACTAGTTTGTAATATATAGTTTATTGGTTGTCGTCCACCACACCACAATACCGTATTGGGCGAACCACGATCATCTGATCTACTATAATAGTTCGCTTAAGTATTTGGTTGTTGTCATTGTTTAATATGGGAAAATCGAAGCATTGCAATGCCGAAAAGCGCGCTTCAACAAAATAAAAATAATTTCTGAAGGAAAAAGTTTAGTGGAAGTTCAAAATATTGTTGGTTGTTCATCGATAATGGTACACAATGCTATTAAGTTAAAATGATCATTATACCCTACACCACACTGTGGTACAGGGTATTATGACTTTGTGCATTTGTTTGTAACACCCAAACCGATACCGATCGACTTGTAATCACTTTCTGAGTCGATTGAATTTGGTTAAAATCGGTTCAGATTTACATATAGCTCCCATATACTCGTATATGTACCTCCTATTTGACATGTAAGCGCTGTAGAAACTGTATTTTATATCAGATCAGTACGAAATCTTGCAGAGAGTGTTCTTCTATTAAATGAATGAACACTGCCTAATTCGGGGAAAATCGGTTCAGATTTAGATATATAGTCCACATAAATATGTTACACCCGATTTGACATGTACGCGCCGGAGATACCGTATTTTACACGATCTGTTCGAAATTCGGCAGAGAGAGTTTTCTTATAACGTGAATGAACACTACCAAATTCGAAGAAAATCCGTTCAGATTTAGATATATTCCCCATATATATGTTTCACCCGATTTGACATGTAAGCGCTGTAGAACCCGCATTTTATATCCGATCAGTACGAAATTCAACAGAGAGGTTTCTTATTACATGTACAGGGTGGCTGATGAATATTGCTACATTAAGAAACTCAAATAACTTTTTTCCGTGTATGGAATTCAGTTTTCTTTTATTCATGTTAAAGCTCATTAAATTTAATTAAATATAGCTTAATTTTAAATTTAAATGCTCCCCCCCCCCCTGCTCGTTGATGCATGTGCGGCATCTTACCAAAAAGTTGTTCATTACTGCTTGGAGAGTTGAGACGGGAATAGCCGCAATTGCTTCTCGAATGGATTGCTTTAGTTCATTCAAATTTGTTGGTTTTGCTTTGTAGACTTCCTGTTTGCAATAACCCCACAAGAAAAAGTCAGGTGCAGTAAGGTCAGGCGACCTGGGGGCCAACGGAATGTGGAGTTTCTGGATATCAGCTTATTGGGAAATTTTCTTTCTCTTCCACCATTTGAAGCATCCAAGCGAATCGGGAAGTCTGCTGAGTTCACTTTGTTGGCCATTTGAATTTTATACGGGAATAACTCCAAATCTTTGTGCATAATTGACTGCAATGACTGTCTGCTTATACCCATTTGAGCAGATAAGGTTCTTGTCGAAACTCTTGGTTCATGTCGAAACTCTTGTTTTGTATGGCATCAGCTACAGCAGCGATTGTTTCCTCCATCCGAGCTGAAGGGTTTCGATGGTAAGGTCTTCTGTTGACTGTCCCATACTCGGAAAAATTGTTAACAAGTCTCTTTATGGTCCATCTGCTCGGAGGATTGCCGCCAAACGTGCCCCTATACTCTCTACGAAACTACGGACTTCAGTGTGTAATAGCGGCGGACAATCCAAATTCTTGTTTCAGTGTCCCAGTTATCCATTTTTGTTAAATCTAAAAATCAATCTGCAAAATAAAAAAAAATTAACCAGATTCATTAAACAGAAAAAAAGTTATTAATTTTTTTTTTGGTAGCAGCTTTCATCGGCCACCCTGTATGAACACTGCCAAATTCTTATCGCAACGCAAATTTTCGCATTGTTAGGGAGGTGTAGGGTATTATATAGTCGGCCCCGCCAGACTTTCTGTCTTTCCTTACTGTTTTTTTTAATAATTTCGTAAAAAAAATTATACAAATTTTTCGATGAAATTTCATTTTAATACAAAATTTCGGTAAAATTGCATTTCTCTAGAAAGTTTCAAAGGCATTGCATTTTTCTAAAAAATTTTATTAACAATTAAAATTTTTCAAAATTACAATAACAATTTCAAAGAAAGGGCTTTTTTCTATAAAATTTCATCAATATTGCGTTTTTCTAAATTTTTTTTCAAAATTTAATTTCTCTAGAAATTTCATTAAAATTGAATTTTTCTTGAAAATTACTCAAAATAGATTTTTTTAAAAAAATTTTGAATTTTCTACAAAATTTCGTCGATATTTCATTATTCTACGAAATTTCGGTGAAATTTCATATTTCTACAAAACTTTATTGAAAGTGCATTTTTCTAAAAATTTCGTTAATTCGAATTTGCATTTTTTTTCCAAAATCCGTTTTTTAATTTCGTTGAAATATTATTTTTTTTAATAAAACTTCGTTAAAATTTAAAAAAAAATTTAATTTTTCTAACATTTTCTTTGAAATTTAACTTCTCTACAAAATTTTGTTGAAATTACATTTTTTAGAAAATTCCGCTGAAATTGCATTTTGCTACAATTGTTTATGAAATTAAATTTTTGTAGAAAATTTCGTTGAAACAGCTTTTTCTAGAAAATTGCATTGATATTCCATTTTTTTTGTCAAAAATGCATTTTTCTAGAAAATTTCGTTTCTACATTTCTCTTAAAATTTTTTGTTCAACTTGCAATTCCATCAAAATTGCGTTTTCCACAAAAATTTGTGGAATTATAATTTTCTAAAAAAATTAGATTCCAACAATCCGCTGATCGGATTAAAGGTCGATGACCGGATTAATTAATTAACTAACTAATTAAATAATTAACTTAATTAATTAATTAAATCCTTTTTTTATTGTCGTTGAAATGTTAACGTAGAAATTTAATTTTCTTTATAAAATTTCATAAAAATTGTAATTCTCTTGAAATTGATTTTTTCTTAAAAATTTATTGAAATGTAATTTTTGTACAATATTTCTTTTTAATGTAATTTTTCTACATTAATTTTCATTATTCCACAATATTTTGTTGAAAGTGAAATAATCTAGAAAATTTAATCAAAATTGTGTTTTTCTAATAAATTTGGTTGAAATGTAATTTTTCTACAAAATTTTGTTAACTTGTTTTTTTAGATAAAAGCATTTTCCTACAAAATTTCGTTGAAATTGCATTTTTCTGAAAACTTCTTTGTAATGAAATTTTCCTATAAAACTTCGTTGAAATTGCATTTTACTGCTAAAATTCGTTACAATTGCACGGCTTTTTCTAGAAAATTGCATTGATGTTCCATTTTTTTTTAGAAAATTTTGTTAAAAATGAATTTTTCTTGAAATTTTGTCGAAATTGCATTTCTCTTAAAAATTTTTGTTCAACGTGCAATTCCATCAAAATTGCGTTTTCCAAAAAAATTAGTTGGAATTAAAATTTTCTAAAAAAAAATAGGTTCCAACTTGTTTTTTTTTAGATAAAATAATTTTCCTACAAAATTTCGTTGAAATTGCATTTTTCTGAAAACTTCTTTGTAATGAAATTTTTCTATAATACTTCGTTAAAATTGCATTTTACTGCAAAATTTCGTTACAATTGCATTTTTCTAGAAAATTCCATTTTTCGAGAAAATTTCTTAGAATTTAAAGTTTTCGTTGAAATTTCATTTTTTTTATAAATTTCATCAAAATTGTTTTTCTTTAGAAGATTTCTTTGAAATAGAATTTTTATGAAAATTTCTTTGAAATTGCATTTTTCTGAAAATTTCTTCAAAATTTAATTTTTCCACAAAATTTCTATCGTCCTATTTTTCTAAAAAAATTTCTTGAAATTGCATTTTTCTACAAAATTTCTTTGAAATTGCGTTTTTCCAGTAAATTACAGCGAAATTTAATTTTTCTAGAAAATTCTGTAGAATTTTAATTTTATTTTACAAAATTTCGTTGAAATTGCCCTTTACAACAAATTTTAATTGAAATAGCATTTTTCTAAATAATTAATTGCACTTTTTTTTACAAAAAAATAATTTTATTTTTAGACAATTTCATTTTTCTAGAAATTTGATTGAAATTGCATTTTTCTCCAAAATTTCGTTGAATTGTTTTTTTCTGAAAACTTCTGTACAATGCAATTTTCTTACAAAATGTTGTTGAAATTGAATATTTCTACAAAATTTCGTTGAAATTGCATTTTTCTAGAAAATTTCGATAAAATTCCTTTTCTCTAAAAAATTTAATTTTCTACATTTTCCCAGAAAATTTCATCAAAATTGCATTTTCTTACAATTTTACAAAATTTCGTTTAAATTGCATATTTCTGAAAAACTGCAATTAAAATATTTTAAATATAACATTCACACAAACGACGGAGATGATTTGCCGTTTTTTAAATTTAAAATGTCGAAACAACAATTTTCTAGAACTGACTTTTTCGACTTTTAGCGAAATGAAATTTTTATTTTAAATGTTGTAGAAATTGCATTTTTATGGAAAATTTCTTCAATGCTGTATTTTTCCAGGTTTTAAAATTATTCTTAAATTTAAATTAATTTATTTAAAATTTTTGTTCAGTTTGCGTGTTTCTAGGAAAATCGTTGGAATTTGAAATTCATTGAAATATATTCTTTTTTAAATATTTTATCGAGTTATTAGGTTTCTGTCTGTATTTGATATTTCCCCCATTATATAAAGAACACATTTTTCAACTGACCTTGCTGACACTAAGGAAGTTATACTTTATATTGAACCTAATCGCCCCTATTAACAATGGGGTACATCGGTCCATATTTTCATGTAACCCCCATATAAAGGTCCCCACAGATGACACTTCTTGACTCTCTAGAGAAGGGTTTCTTCAATTGATCTGGCTGAAATTTAAGAATTCATACTTTATATTGGACCTTATCGTCCGGAGCAAAAATGGGCTTTTGATACAGCCCCCTGTGGGAGCAGGCCTTGACAAAATTCCTTGTTCGACAATTTTTAAAATATATTTTAAAATTTTCACTTTTGATTTTTGGCTTTTCAAAGGAACATAATTTTATATCATCTCGCTATTTTTATACCCTCCACCATAGGATGGGGGTATATTCATTTTGTCACTCCGTTTGTAACACCTCTAAATATTGATCTGAGACCCCTTAAAGTATATATATAATTAATCGTCGTAAAATTCTAAGACGATTTAGCCATGTCCGTCTGTCCGTCCGTCCGTCTGTGGTAATCATGCTACAGTCCGTAATAATAGAGCTAGGTTGATAAAATTTGGTATACATATTTCTTATAGTTGCAGGTTGTTTGGGATTGCAAATGGGCGATATCGGTCCATATTTAGATATAGCTCCCATATATAGCATCTAACTTGTTGTGATTCCTACTGTTCTCATCTAGTATATTTTTTGTGTTTTTCGGTGTTATTTTCTTTAGGTTTGAGTTATTTTGTGAGGTCACGTGATCCATGGTGGAGGGTATATAAGATTCGGCATGGCCGAACTTAACGCTTTTACTTGATCTTTCTGTTATCGAATTACTACTCGTACAATTGGCGACGATGATTTTTAAGAATACACGCGATGTCTTTTTAAAACATTTTGGAACAGCTACTGTTTCAACAGCAGGAAGCTGCAAATCGCGAACAGCAACTCCAAATTCAACAGCAAGAAGCTGCAAGTCGCCAACAGCAACTTATCCAACTTCTTTCGAAAAAACTTGATGCTAACATCAGCACATCATCAGAAGCATTGCAATCACAACAGCACGAAGCATTGATGGATATTATATCCAGAAATATACCGGAATTCCACTACGATCCTGATGATATCTTGATATTTTTAACTTATTATGACCGACATGAGGAACATTTTGCAGAAGATGCCAAAACTCTGAACGACAGCTCGAAAGTTCGCTTGTTGCTGAGAAAATGAGCCAAAAGGACTATACAAAGTATACGGATTGCATTCTACCACGGAAACCGAAAGATTTTAATTTTAAGCAAACGGTGAAACAACTTTCAAACATATTTGACAGAAAAGAATCGTTATTTAGCATTCGTTTCAAATGTCTCAACCAAATGAGCTGCGATGAACTCAAACGCTTAATATGGGTCTAAAAGCACATAAGAAGCGGTATTACTTGCGAATTTAATATCACTTTTGGACAGCATACAGCGAACATTACTCTTAAATCGTTGCTGTCTGAAGCCCAACGACAACGACGCCTGCATGAGATATCTGTTCAACGAATACATCGGTTCAAAAGGTAAAGTATAATCAATCACCGCATACAGAGAACATTGAGAAAACATCTCCGGGAAGACCGTGCTGGCAATGTGGAGCAATACATTTTGTGAAAAATTGTTCATATAATAAGCATAAATGCAAGGTTTGAAATAGAATCGGACATAAAGACGGATATTTTGCCTGCACCCAGGAAAATAATTGGTTGGAATTCGATTGTAACAATAAAAAAATAGTACTAGCAACAAAAAGTATATTGCTTACACCGTCTGTCGGTTGTATTTATAAATAAATAGTTGAAACAACAATAATAACATGGGTGGCGGCCGGAAGTTGGGCCCCAAGAAAATGCACCCCAAATTGAAAGTGAAAGTGCGCCCCAAATTTGGGGTCCATTTTCGTTACAAAAACTGATTTAGGAAATTACACCCCAATCAAGAAAACAACATGAAATGAAAATAAACCCCAAAAAAACTAAAAAATGTTCTCTTCTCAAATCTGGGGAGTACGTAATAATACACGTATACGAACCTATTTTCTAATTATAAATCTTTTTCTGCGCGGTCGGCCTACGGCCTCTGTTTAAGACTTTCTCCTATGGACAGGATCAAAAGTTGACAACGTGGAGCAAATCTTTTATGCGTAACCTCTATTGGGTCGTTGCTGATCAGTCGCAGTGAATGGACGTGTTTAGCGCAGAGCGGATAGTTAAAATCTATTAGGCAGTACCTATTACGCAATCGGAAAAAAAATCTGTACAAAGTCTGGAAGGCGGAACTCTCTAACAGAACCAGAGGATCAGCAGGACCAACAAGAGTGCGAGTGGACTGCGATCGTCGCTAGCTTGTTGACTGAGAGATCCAGAATAAGCTGGGCTATTAATAGCTTTGAGCCCTTCAAGTCACCTGGACCAGACGGCGTCACTCCAGCAGAAATGCAGAAAATGTTGAAGTACATTATCCCCTGGCTGGAGAAAATTTATGTAGGCTGTATCAGTCTTTCATACATCCCGAATCGATGGAGGGATACCAAAGTGGTATTCATACCTAAAGCGGGGAAGATATCACACACAAGGCCAAAAGACTTCAGACCAATTAGCCTATCCTCCTTCCTATTGAAAGGTCTGGAAAGACTTTTAGATTATTTCATTAGGGAAAACCTGGATACAAAACTCCTGTCGGTGAACCAACATGCTTACAATAAGGGAAGTCTACAGAATCAGCCCTGCACGAACTTGTGAGCACTATCGAATCGTCGAATCGGAATTCACCATGGTGGCATTTCTTGACATAGAAGGGGCTTTTAACAACATTCACTCAGATGTAGTAATTGCAGCACTGTCACATCTAAAAGTTAACTCTAGTTTGATTAGACTAATGCAAAGTCTGCTCAACAGAAGACGCATAACAGCATGTCTTGGGTCCACAACTGTAACAAGGTTTGTAAACAGAGGGACCCCACAAGGAGGAGTACTGTGTCCACTAATTTGGAACCTAGCGGTGAATGAAATCCTGCTAGATCTAGAATGTTGTGGCTGCAAGGTCGTGGCATATGCGGACGACGTGGCAATCGCAGTGAGTGGCAAATTCGAAAACGTCCTCCGAGACATTCTACAGGTGGCTCTGAACAAATTGGCTAGATGGGCCAGAAGCAGCGGTTTGGGCGTAAACCCAAACAAGACAGAATTGGTTCTCTTTACTAGGATGAATAAAGTCCCACATGTGGACCCTCCACCTCGGATAAATGGAACAGATCTAGTCTTTTCTGAAAGTGCAAAATTTTTAGGAATAATTCTAGATAGAAAACTGTTATTTAGACTTAACGTGTTTAGGAACGTGTAAGGAAGGCCAACGTCGCCTTATATTCCTGTAAAAAGGCTGCAGGGTCGCGGTGGGCCTCTCTCCTAAAATCGTCCACTGGATATATATAGCAGTAGTTCGTCCTATACTGCTATACGGCATTGTGGTATGGTGGACGGCAACTGACAGACTAACCATCACCAACCTACTAACAAAGGTTCAGAGAACAGCCTGCCTAAGCATAAGCGGAGCCTTAAGGACTACAGCGACCGAGTCTCTACAAGCCCTACTCCATATACTGCCGATTAATATTGTGGCGAGAGAAGTTGCAACCAAAGCGGCAATAAGATTCAACTGCCTATCAATGTGGAGGTACAAAAACTACGGTCACATGAGGATATCAAAGTGTAGTGCTATGGTAACCGACCGAGTGGACTATACACCAACGGTGTACACCTTCGAGAGAACATACATCACTATGATTCCCGCCAGAGATGAATGGGTTGGAAGAATACCAGGTAATATAAACTATCTCCACTTTTACACGGATGGTTCGAAGCTTGATGAAAAGGTTGGCTTCTGAGTACACTGTGCAGAGCTTAGATTGGATATAGCTCACAGACTACCAGATACCTGCAGTGTCTATCAAGCCAAAATAATGGCAATATGGGAAGTAGCCAAGTGGTTGAGTCGCAACATAGTAACCAACACTGGCGTTGTAATTTACTCGGACAGCCAGGCTACCATCAATACTCTGGAGGCAACATCCCTAAATTCATAAACAGCCCTCGACTGCCGCAGATCTCTTAACGAGATGGCTGAGCAGTTTAATATACAACTCATATGGGTGCCTGGGCATAGGGACATCCCGGGGAACTGCAAAGCCGATGAACTTGCTAGGAAAGGGACGACATTACAAATTCTCGAAGAATTTGCATATATTGGTGCGCCACTATCCACGTGCAAGCTTAGGCTTAGGAAAGAGGCAATCAGGCAGTCCAACGAGACAAATCTGGCCAAGGTATGATCTGAGAAGATCAAAATATCTCCTCGCACTAGAGAGGCAAAGATTGTCTACGTTAGTATCAGTTCTGACGGGACACTGCTTGATCGGCGAACACGCCAAAAGATTGGGTATTGACTCTAATGACTTCTGCAGAAGCTGTGGAGATGAGGAAGAAGTGGAGAGCATTGAGCACTTGCTATGCGACTGCCCCGCTCTGAGTAAACGACTACTGGACATACTGGGGTCGGCTTTTCTAGGCAGCCTAACAGATCTTTCCAATACCGATATTCGTACTATCGACAAATTTGTATATGAAATAGGTTGGTTTCGATGAGGGGCATTTCAGCACGTGGTAACACTAGGGACCTAAACTGGTCTATGTGAGCTTGTATAAAAAATACGGCTGCCACCCTAACCTCTCCTGTTTCTAAATTTATAGATGAAAATAAGCCCCAAAAAGCAGACAAGAAATGAAATTAAACCCCAAAAACAGATAAAAATGAAATTAAGCCCAAAAAAAAAAAATTGTTGTTGTTTGGCATGTTATTTTTTGGGGCCCATATTCATAAAAATTTTGGGGTGTATTTTCCTGGGGCCCAATTTCATTCCGCCAACATGGATACGATCAAATGAAAATGCTTGCAACTAAATCGATGGTTGTATCAATCGAATGAAGATTGTTTTTTTCATTGACTCTCGGTTAGTTGTGGTAACCAATTTTAAATTTTCATTATAGTACCATATGATCGATTTTTGGTTGTGACAACCAATGTTTTATTCTTGACAACAGAAATTGTATCAATAGACCAAAGATTATTATTGCAACGAATAATTGGTTACTACAACAGAAAAAATATTAATAAATAATCGTTTATTGGATATCCCAATCATTTCCCAAATTTAGATTAAATGTATTTTGGGAAATACAACCGAAATATTGGTTGTAGTTCTTTTGCTGATACATGAACGGTATAGGAAATCAAAAAAAATCTCGTGCGGATAATAATGTGTGGAATGCAGAATATGTTGAGCAAAATGTTTTACATAAATAAAAAAACAATCATGAAATTAAAATAGGGTTATGCGATATTTTCATAAAAGTTTTGTGTTTTTTTCGTGTACTAAAATGTGTGTCAAATATTTCCACATCTCAAAAAAGTGATGAATTTGTAATATGGGATTTTTAATTTTGTTATGAATTGTTTTATTTTTTGTTCAACAAATAAAATAAAAATTAATGAAAACTGTTTTTAATTAATTGTCGGTAGTATATGACTGACAAATTGTCAGAACAACCAATTTTTTAAAACAGTTGGTTGTGGCAACTACAACAGACAATTTTAGCCACGATTTTCGTAGTTGGTGCAACCAAATATGATTGTTGTCAACATGGAAGCAGAAGTATACCACAACCAAAATATTGGTTGTCCTGATGGAATCGCATGATAGTAGACAGAACTACCAAAATTCGGTTGGCAAATAATTCTAAACTGTATTCTGTGTGTGCATTAACCAAAGCGATAGTCAAGTAAAGCAAGTATTAATTACCTGATAATTTACCACAGAAAATTAACATGTTTCGTAAGTTGCTTCTACAAATGTAAATACAGCTGTTAATCTATTGCAGCATCAACGTTCTGCAAGAAAGTTCATTACAATATGTATATATTAGCGACAACTCACTTGAACTTCAATTTGACACTGCTTCGGATATTACAATAATATCCGAACAAAACTGGAAGTTACTGAATTGCCCGAAGCTGTCTCAATGGAATATAAAAGCGTTGGATGCTTCTTATAATTATATCCAACTAATAGGAGAGTTTAATGCAGCAATAAATCACGGAGATAAAACTGTATACTCGACTCTATGTGTGTCAAAGTCTAAAATATTGAACCTATTTGGCATTGATCTTATAGAAAAGTTTGGTTTCTGGGAAAATTTGCTAAATTCCCTTTGTTTTAACATTTCAAGGACTGGGAAAACACTTACCACATCAACAATTAGTTCTTGGCCAAAAGCAGAATTAGTATTAGAGAGACTTCATATTAATATCGATGGCCCCATTAGAGGTCACTAGTATTTTGTGATGGTAGATGTGTATTGCAAATGGCCAGAGATAATTCAAATGTAATCTATATCATCTAAGACAATCACTATTCATTTGGAAGAATTTTGCACGAGCTACGGTTGTCCGAAAACGATTGTATCTGACAATGGGATACAATTATGAGTGCAGAGTTTTAATTGTTTTGTCAAAATCATGGAATTAACCGGGCATGCAGAAAGATTTATTAACACCTTTAAGAAATCTTTACAGAAACTTATGAGATGGATTCTAAAAACGACAAACATATGTTATTACATTTTTTTTCTGCATATCGTTCCACACCAAATCAGTATGTTCCTGAAAAAAAACACATTTACAATGTTTTGTTGGAATCGGGTGGGAATTCGATTTTACATCGAAAGAATTGCAACCAACTCCGGAGACGAACCGGATCAAAATGAAGAGGAAAGGATATTGGAGCAGGCCTTGACAAAACGGATGTCACTTCTTTATACTCTAGAGAAAACATTTTTCAATAGATCTGGCTGAGAATCAAGAATAAACACTTTATGTTGGACCTAATCGTCCCTAGTACAAATTGGGTAGATCGGTCCATATTTTGGTATAGCCCCTATATAAGGCTCCCCATCGATGTCACTTCTTTACGCTCTATAAAACACATCTTACATTTTATATGGCTGAAATTTAAGAATTAATATTGCACTTAATCATTCCTAGTAAGAATGGATAACATGGGTCCATGTTTTGATATAGAGATCCCTTCCTATTAGACTTCTTGGCGTTCTAGGGGCATATTTTTAAGCCATCAGGGGTAAATTTAACCTTTTGTACTTCATAATAATTTTAATTGTCTTTAGTGAAAATGGTGTATATCCATGTTTTTATAAGTATAAGCCTGGAATTTAGAAATCTACTCTGTTTAACCTGCAAATGTTCATAGTAATAATGGTTCTAAGTGCATTTGTTGGCAAACAATGGTGGAGGGTATTATTATTATTAATAAAAATCTCATAATTGCTCATTTTTTATGACGATTTTATTTAAAAATTGTTAAAATTTTTTCAAAAAATTTGATTTTCCCCAATATTTTGTAAGATATCCTCCAAATCGCTGAACGGATGAATTCTTTAAAACGGATTCTTTAAAACATTCCGAACCAATTCGGATAAATGTTTCTCGAGTTATGTTAAAATATGTGGTTCAACCTCCCTATTTTGGCATATTGCTGGTTTCGCGACCTCTAGATATTAACCGAGATTACTGAGTGTTATTCTAAAAAATTTCCACTTAAATCTAGTCAACTATTTCCATCGGTTGGTAATGACAATTATTTTACCCATTGAAATGCTGTACAACTTCAAGATCGCAGTGGAAATACTATACTACTTTACTATAATACTACTTTTCCCATTATGAGATATGGAGATTTCGTTTCTGCAAGAAAGTGCACCATTTCCATTGCCCTTTTCCCGAAAACTTGACTTTTACAACTTTTGGGAATTTTGAAATAGGAGCTACGTAATTCGAGGGACCATACCAGTTTCACCTAACAAGGGCAAATATTTATCAGAATTTCTCGTACGGGGCAACATTTTTTTCATAATCGAAATCACCATAAGTAGAAATCTACGGCCTGTTTCTGTATTCCTAACGAAAGTCTCTGCGAACGAAAACCAGTCACTCACTTTCGTCAGGAATTTGGATTCGTTCGCCTGGCCTTACGTCAATGACGTTAGCAATTTACCAATTGGAAAATAATGTAATTGCAAGATCAATAATTTCACAACTCCGGTCTAAAAAAGCAAAGTATGGTCGACCTTAGCAAATACAGCTCTGTACTCTTTACACTAGCAGTGGCCAAAAAATCAATCCTAGGTGATCAGCTAAGCTGAACCAACATTCCTATTTCTTTCTCTCTCTCTCAACTCTCTCTCATTGTGCACTGATGATTTTTTTCCATCTTAGCGAGCTGCCAATGTTGACTTCATTATGCTTAAATATGTATACAATTTTATTATTATTTAATTGTTTTTACCATACTTATATTTATATCTACTTATTTTTTGCTTTTAATAATTTTTTTGTCATTGTTTCTATCAGTCGACAAATAAAATAAAGTGACTCGATCTGACATTTGTGTTCGCCCAGATGACAGCAAAGAGAGATAGAGAATCCAAAATGTGCACTGATAAGATTACGTTTTCGTAATAAATGGTGGTTAAATTGTAAGGGCCGATGTTGAAAGTGAACCACACCTAAACGTCAAGTTTTTTTCTGCATCTCATTTGACATTTCTCAATTTCAGACTAACTCAATTTGAACCAAGGAAAGATGCACAATCGAGCAGCGTGTTAAAGTTTTTTAAGCCTCTTACGAAAATGGGCGTTCAAAGCAAAATGCATTTCGTGCAGTTTGTAATGTTTTTTTTATCGGCATAATCGACCAAATGTGTCCACAATCGGGAGAATTGTGCGCAAATTTCAGCAAACCGGGTCTGTAGGAGATGTGAAAACACCAGTTCGTTTGGTGCGGCTTATGGGCTGGCGACGTCATCGGCCCATACTTCTTCGAAATGAGGACGGTCAGGCAGTTACTGTGTGGTGTTCGCTATCGTGAGATGATAACGAACTTTTTATGGCCCGAATTGGAAGATATGGATGTGGACAATATGAGGTTTTAACAGGATGGTGCCACTTGCCACACAGCTAACGAAACAATGGCTCTTTTGCGCAACAAATTCAATGGCCGTGTTATCTCACGTCGTGGCGATGTCAATTGGCCGCCAAGATCATGTGATTTGACACCGTTGGACTTCTTTCTTTGGGGTTATTTGAAAGAAAAGGTGTACGATGAGATAATTCGGCACATTAACGGCATAGAACCTCAATTATGTCTCAGGGTCATCGAAAATTTGGACCATCGGATGGAGGTGTGCCGCCGAGGTCGCTGCGGCCATTTGGCCGATATTTTGTTCCATACATAGTTGAACCATACCAATATTATCATAATAACAAGTAAGAAAGTTCAGTCGGGTAAATCGACTTAAGAATCCCCCCACCTTGAGTCCCAAAAAAATATTCGTAAATTATTTATTTTTTTGTTGTAATTAAAATATTCTCAATTTAAATTGCATTTAATAATTTTCAAGTATGTACTGGTATTAAAGTAAAAAGATGTTTACTTTTGGTAGAAAATGATCCATTTGTGTGGGAGGTACCAAAAGGGGCGTGCCAATAATGGTCACTTTTCTCTGGACTCTCGATACATTAAAAGCATTACACTGTACAAAATTAGTATTTATATGCACTGGTATTCAAGTTATAAGCTGTCAACTTTTGGTGTGATATGATCCATTTGTGTGGGAGGCACCAAAAGGGGCGTGCCAATAACTAACTTCCTCTAGACTCTTGGTACTATACAAGCATTAAACTGTACGAAATTTCAAGTATTTGTATGCACTGGTATTAAAGTTATAAGTTGGTAACTTTTGGTACCAAAAGGGTCCATTTGCGTGGGAGGTACCAAAAGGGGGGTGCCAATTACACCCACTTTTCTCTGCACTCTGGGTACTATAAAAGCATTACACTGTACAAAATTTCAAGTATATTTATGCACTGGTATTAAAGTTATAAACTGGTAACTTTTGGTATAAAATGGTCCATTTGTATGGGAGGTACCAAAAGGGGCGTGCCAATAATGCCAACTTTTCGTTGGACTCTAGGTACTATATAAAAATTACACTGTACAACATTTCAAGTATTTGTATGAACTGATATTAACGCAATAAGCAGTTAACTTTTGGTGCAAAATGGTACATTTGTGTGGGAGATACCAAAAGGGACTGGCCACTCCGGCCATGTTTCTTGACATGTTAGCGACTAACAAACTAATACTATGTGTGAAATTTCAGAAGATTCTAGTATGTAGTATAGAAGGTATTAAAGAAGCAATATTTCACTAAAAGTTAACCCTTTGTGGTGGAGGTACTAGAAGGAGTGGACCAATATGGCCCATCTTCGAACTTAGCCGGAGATAGAGAAAAATATTACCGCGTACCAAATTTGAAGTCAATTGGTTACTCCTTTCGAGAGTTATCGTGCGCACCAGCCAGCAGACAGACACACCGACAGACGGGCGGACGGACATTGCTCAAATGACTTAAAATGACCCAAAACGGATGTGTTACACTTTTGGCTCGTAGCAAATGATATATACCCTCCTCTCTAAGGTGAGGGGATAAAAAGAAATGACGATAATTTCCAAAATAATTTGTGTTTTATTCAAAATCAACATCGGCCCTTAAAATTTAACCACCCCTTGGTTCATTATCGTGCGACTTGTCGTTCTGATGGTAGTTACTGAAACCCATATCAGCTGTTTGACGTCTGGCAGGCGAACGAAAGCAAATTTTCAAGTTACAGAATAGACTAGCAATTCATTTGCTAGTCTATTCTGTAACTTTGCTAGTCAAAAACAATTCATTTCGTTGCAACAGATAGACTAGAGATCTCTTAGTGGAAACGTAGTGCAATGAACAAAATTTAGAAAGTCATATACCCAATGTACACATGTACAACCACTTGTTTGACACTTTCCTTCTCTAATTCTGTTGTCAAAGTTGTTGTTGTCATTTGCCATTGTGTGTATCCATTACCAATCCCCCTAAATGGGATTCACCGCATTGAAAAACAAAAACAACAAAATGCCATCATTTGGCAAAAACAATTCATTTCGTTGCAACAGATAGACTAGAGATCTCTTAGTGGAAACGTAGTGCAATGAACAAAATTTAGAAAGTCATATACCCAATGTACACATGTACAACCACTTGTTTGACACTTTCCTTCTCTAATTCTGTTGTCAAAGTTGTTGTTGTCATTTGCCATTGTGTGTATCCATTACCAATCCCCCTAAATGGGATTCACCGCATTGAAAAACAAAAACAACAAAATGTTTAGCTTTTGAGATGCGTATGCAACTAGTGAGAAAGAGGAAAAGTGAGTATGTATATCAGAAGTCATGCATGTGGGTGGTGGTGGTTGTGGCCTTGAAAACTTGTTGCTTGTTTACAAAAAACCGCAATTGCGGGAGAGTCAAAAAGAGCAGTTAAATGAGGGTTGGCAATCAGGGTTGCCAGAGAATAAAGCGTTTATATGCCCAAATAAGCCGTAGCATGTCCCTAAGATATACTCAAATTAAAAATAATTTTATTTCAAACAATTCAAATATAACAAAAACTGAAAATATATTCAAAATTCATTATCTTCAAATAAATAATGAGTAGTTTCAGGGGTCATTTAAAATAATTATGCATTATAAAGGGTTTTCCAACAAGAGGTGTTATTTTGGTATTCAAAGAAAAATGCAATTTTTTGAGATAAATTATCGGATGTTTATTTCATAGCAACATCAGCCAAATGGCCACCACGACCACGCTTACAGGACCATATCAGTTTCATGAAATTGTCCATAACCAAATCGCAAAGTGGCTGCCCTATGTCCTCGATAGCCTTACGAATTCTATCTTTGAGGTCTTGAATCGACGCTGGGCTGTTGGCGTAGACCTTATCTTTCACGTGGCCCCAAAGGAAGAAGTCGCATGGTGTTAAATCACAAGATCTCGGTGGCCAATTGTGATCACCTCTACGAGAGATAACACGGTCCGGAAACTTTTCCCATAACAGAGCAATGGCTTCGTTGCTTGTGTGGCACGTAGCGCCCTCTTGTTGAAAGTAAACGTTGTCCAGATCAATACCATCCAACTCCGACCATAAAAAATCATTAATCATATCTCGATATAGCAATCCATTCACCGTAACTGTTGATCCAACCTCATTTTCGAAAAAGTAAGGTCCAATGACCCCGCCGGACCATAAACCGCACCAAACAGTCACACGTTGAGAATGGAGAGGCTTCGCAACAATAACTCTTGGGTTTTCCGAGCCCCAGATGCGACAATTTTGCTTGTTGACGTAGCCACCGAGGTGGAAATGGGCCTCATCAGTCACGATGATTTTCGATTTTTCGAATTTTAATAATTTCAATGCGTTGCCGAATCGTGTATCGTTCCATTTTTAGTAATGGCGTAGTTTCTACTTGTCAAATGTCAAAGAATAAAAGCTTCAAAAGTGACAGCTACCGAAATACCGGGTGATTCAAAATAACACCTCTTGTTGGAAAACCCTGTATCCCCAGTTCAATTGCTATTCTTGGTTTCAAATAAAAGCTAAGTTTTTAATAAAAAATTTGTATTTGCTTTGTTAGCAATAACGGAAGACTACGTCTGATATTTACATTTCAGACAATTTACATGCAGCAAATATTATTGACTCTCAGCACTATGATTTAAGACTTTTAAAGAAGCATTTGAAAAATCTTCCAACGTCTTTCATATTGTTGGATAGTTCTTGTACGAACACAGTTGAGGACGATTTTTCATATTTTTGATTTATTTTTTTCAATTTTACCTTAAATGAAAAAAAATTAAGTCATATTGAATAATTATAAATTTCAGTAGTCGTCTTCAGTAACGTACGAGTATATTTATTTCGTTGGCTAAAACTTTGTACAATGTGTCACATGAATTTGAGAAAAGGCATTTAAAATCCCAATGATAAGAAATGTGATAGTAAAAACATGAATGATTATTGTTATTAATACCACCGTTGGTGTTACTCATAGAAAATGTTCATTCCACACTAGCATTGCTTGTAAAAGGTTTTCCAATAGGGATGATATGATTTTGAAGTGACATTTCGGCCACTTGTAATATGTCATGATCTGTCATTTGTTCATCATGGAGAGATGTACGCAAGAACAACGTTTACAAATTATTCAGTTTTATTATCAAAACAATCATTCTCCAATTGCAACTTTTCGTGCGCTAAGTCAAATTTTTTTAAATAAAAAAAAAAACACTTTCCGGTCGACCTACGACCTTGACACCCATTAGCAATATTTTAGCTCTCGTTAAGAGCTATCTTTTTGCCATTGACCGATTGTGGCTACGTGCCACACAGCAAATGAAACAATTGAATTGTTGCGAGAAAGGTTTGGAGATTCGATTATTTCAAGAAATTGTGATATTGAATGGCCTCCAAGAAGCTGTGATTTAACACCATTAGACTATTTCTTGTGGGGTTATTTGAAGTCATTGGTCTTTCGAAATAAACTAGACTCTCTTCAAGCTTTACAAGTCAATACTGAACGTGCCACTCATGACATACGACTTGATTTAGTGGAAAAAGTGCTCGAAATTTGGGTTCATGGAATTCGTTCCTGCAGAAGAGGCCATTTGAATGACATTTTATTTAGAACTTAATTGTACAGAATGTAATTCACATTAAATAAAAAACTTTTAAATTTCCGTAACAATAAGTGTTTTTTTCAAAAAGAAATCATATCACTCTTATTGGAAAACCCTTTAGATACCTAAACATGACAGAAACAGTAAACAATGTTTATATTTTCGGAAAAAGGTTTTATTTTAAAGCAAACGCTTTATTAAAGACTTTATAAAAGTCCTCAAAGATGGAATTCATGAAGTTATCGACGACATACTGTCGTCGCAAATGTGCTAATGGGTGATGGAAAATTTCATGAAAAGAATATGTTTTGCATGCATGCCACTGCTATGCCATTTTGGCGGAAATTCGTTTTAGGATATTTTAAGTAAATTAAGCAATGTCCGTCCGTCTGTCAGACCTGCACGATAACTATCGAACGGAATACCCGATTGTCTTTAAATTTGGAATGTGGTAATATTTTTTCTATCCTGGCTATGTTCGAAGATGGACAATATTGGTCCCCTTCATCTAGCACCTCCCCTAAAATAGGGTAAAATATTTAACAGTTAATAAATTACAAATATTTAACAGTTAATAAATTCAATGCCACTACATACAAATGCTTGAATTTTTGTGTAGTGTATTGCTTTTATAGTATCTGAAGTCAAGTCACGTACCTTTTGATGGCCAAAATGGCCAAATCATGCCAAAATTTAATAGCTGGTAACTATAACACCATTGCACATAAACACTTACAGTTAGGTACAGGGCAATAACTTTGAAGTATCTACTGTTCAGCGAAAAATAGTTGTATGTATTTGTCAAGGCCCATCTGATACCCCATACAAATTTCCAGATTCGTTCTCAATGCTTTCCACTTCTTCTTCATTACCACAGCTCCTGAAGAAGTCATTGGACTCAATACCTAACCTTCTGGCATGTTCGCTGATCAGAAAGTGTCCCGTCAGAACTGACACTAACGTAGACCGAGGATAATTTTTCAACCTTAGGTCGTAACTTGGCCAGATTTGTCTAGCTACCCTACAGTTGACGATTTCTGACCATTATTCATTGCCTCTTGCCTAAACCAAAGCTTGCATGTGGACCAATATTTACAAATTCTTCGAGAATTTATAATGTTGTCCTTTCCCTAGCAAGTTCATCAGCCAACCTTATAATCAAGCTTCGAACCATCTGTGTAGAAGTGGAGATGGTTTATGTTTCCTGTTATTCTGCTAACCCATTCCTCTCTGGCAGATATCTTAGCGATATCCTCATGAGGCCGTAGTTCTTATACCACCACATTGATAGTAGTATATGGAGTAGGACTTACTAGCTTCAGTTGTCCTTAAAGTTCTGCTTATGCATAGGCAGGTAGTTCTCTGAACCTTTGATAACACCGTGCGACACGACTTTCCTCCCAAGAACGAGACTATGTATATAGAAGTAAAAATATAGGCCAACAGTAGATAAACTGCATACTCAGTTTTTTATTTCGTGACCGTTTGTCCTTTTTACAGGATAACATTTTTGAAATAATTTTGCTTGCACTTATTACAATGTGAATTGATAAATATGCATATCAAATGAAAGGGGAGAATTTCCGCTAATTAATATTTTTTTTTTTTAAAAAATCCAAGACGGATGCTATAAAAAATGTACTTTTAAACATTTATCATTGAATATCCTTCAAACTTGTGCGTTTACAAATCTGAAAAAATACCTGTTACTGAACTCTAACTGACATAACCCATATTAAAATTTCAGCTTTATATCATTAATGTCTATATAATAAGGGGTGACCCATTTCGAGGTTCCCTACTTTTTTAAAGAAAAAAAAAACAGAAAATTCAAATTGAATGGGCAATGTTTATTATCATTTGAAAGAAAACTCTTTGGCATTTATTTTTTGAAGATTATGTCTATCAAATGTTGGCCGAGGCTACGTATCAGATGGTCCATCCGTTGAGTGCAATTTTCGATGTCTCGTTCGAGCATTTCGACTGGTAACTTGCGAATGACACGCGTGATGTTTTGCTCCAAGGCCTGAATCGAAGCGGGTTTGTCCGCATAAATTTTAGACTTTACATATCCCCACAGGAAAAAGTCTAACGGTGTGATATCACACGATCTTGGTGGCCAATCGACCGGCCCAAATTATAGAAATTATCTGCTCACCGAAGTGTTCTCTCAATAAATCCATTGATTTATGCGATGTGTGGGAAGTGGCGCCGTCTTGTTGAAACCAAATGTCGCCGAGATCATGAGCTTCAATTTCAGGCATCAAATAGTCGGTTATCATGGCACGATAACGGTCGCCATTGACGGTTACTTTCTCACCGGCATCATTTTTGAAGAAATATGGACCGATGATTCCGGTACGTCGGATGGGGAATTGGTCAATGGTAAAAAGATAGCTCTTAACGAGAGCTACAATATTGCTCATGGGTGTCAAGGTCGTGGGTCGACTGAATAAGTTATTCACAGTGTACTCCGAAGCCAACCTTTTCATCAAGCTTCGAGCCATCCGTGTAAAAGTGGAAATGGTTTCTATTAGCTGGAATTCTGCAACCCATTTATCTATGGCTGCAATCACAGTGATGTAGTTCCTCCCGAAGGTGTACACAATTGGTATATAGTCCACTCGGTCGTTTACCATAGCACTTCACTTTGATATCCTCATGTGACCGTAGTTCTTGTACCTCCACATTGATAGGCAGTTTAATCTTAGTGCCGCCCTGGTTGCAACTTCCCTCACAACAATATTAATCGTCAGTATATGGAGTAGGGCTTGTAGAGACTCAGTCGCTGTAGTCCATAAGGCTCCGTTTATGCACATGCAGGTAGTTCTCTGAACCTTCGATAGTAGGTTGGTGATGGTTAGTTTGTCAGTTGCCGTCCACCATACCACAATGCCAGATGACAGTATTGGACGAACTGCTGCTATATATATCCAATGGACGATTTTAGGAGAGAGGACCCACTGCGATCCAATTTCATATATGTACAAAATATTTTGTAAATATTTATATGCAGGATGCCAATAAAAATAGTTTATAGACAGTGTTGCCAATAAAATGTTTTTCTGACAATGGCGCCAATGTCAGATGCATAAACTTTGCACATCTTACAATGTACTGACGATGGCTTTTCTGTCAACGTTGCAAGACAAAAATTGTAAGTCCGGATTCACACGAGGTCATTTTTTCCAAGCAATTGTCATAGTTTGTAGGAGAGATAGGCAGGCGAAAAGAGCTCTCTGCTTCTCTCCTACAAACTTTGACACTTGCATAGCTTTAGTTAACATGGAAAGAAAGACATTTTGTCTTATAAACTTCAAGTAAATTTACAGAATTTGTATAATTGTTTAAAAAATATTTATATTTCTTCAAATATGTAGATAACATAAAGAAATCTAAAACAAAAATATTAAATCTCCAGTCCCCAAAGTACTTGTCTTCTTCCCATTTTGTTGCAACGGGATTAATAGAGTAGCCACGAGTGGAGACAAAACCCAAGTAACGGCAACACTGTTGGCGATTGCCAGAAGGACAATAGTATTGGAGAGAAAACAACAACGTAAAGAGAATGAGAGAACGTTAGAGCAGTTAACATCATGTTATTCTCCTGTATGAAAATTGAATGTTAATGGCCACCATTCATCATTGGTGACGTACACAAGGATTCTATGAATCAAATAATTTCTCTACTTTCAGTTGTGTATAGATATCGTTGAGATAAACATTACAAGTCAGTAAATAATTTTGTATAAAAAAAGTGCTCAAAAGAAATAAGAATATAAAAGATATCTGTGAAAAATGTTGCCAATTTTTAGTAAGTACATACATAAACACATATGGCTAGATTCCTTTCCAATTTAAATTGATTTTTTTGTTAATTCTAATGTACATAATTAACTAGGTATATTGGGCATATTTTATATAAATATGTTTATAGGATAAATATGACTGGAGTATAAATGTTGCCAATATAACGAAACAAAGTCAAAAAACTTAAACGTGTTGTTTAAGATTAGAACGGCATTTTTACTCTTTGTTTTATTTTGTGGTGAACGTTCACTGAGCGTAATTGTTTTTCCCACAAATATGGAGTGAAAATGGTTTTAATAATTTAGTTTGCGTTTTGCAACTTTCAATATGAACACACATCAGCACATCAGAGTTGGCCAAACGTGGCACAGTGGGGCCAATGGCAAAAAAGTGGTATTAGGTTAGGTTAAAAGTGGCACCATGTTTTAACATAGGGACGTAAGGGAGAAGAAAAGTTATTCCTAGTAAATCAAATGTAGTAGATATTATAACATTAGTGCTCTGTTGTTGTCGTTCTCAGCTCACAGTGATTCGTATAGCAGCCATTCACTGAACCTTGTTTTGTATCGCGCAGAGGGTGGATTTCTGCAGAGCTCTCCATCAGACGACAATGCCGTACAGCATTACCGGCCTGACTACTGCCGCATACAACCAATAAACTATACGAGGATTTATCGGGTACTGATATTTTTTTAAAATTTCTGGTTTTATTCGAAAGGTTGAACTTTGTCATTTAATAATGGAAACACAATATCATTCATATGACTACCACGACTGGCTCGGCAATTGAGAATTTTAAGGATGTACTAAGGTACGGGTGGGCCGTTTAAAATTTTAAATTTGAATCGGCTATAAAAAAAGTACTGATAATTTTTTCAAATTTCTGGAATAGTTGAACTTTGTCATTTAATATTAGAACGCAATATCATTCATACCTCATCCGATCAACCCAATTTTTCAGTACATTTTCGATTGTTTCGGGTCAAATCTCCTCAATGGTAACTTCGATTTCATGTTTCAACGTTTCAATTGTCTCTGGATGCTTTGCATAACATTTGTCCTTAATGGCTCCCCACAGAAAACAATCCAAAGGGCTCAAATCACAAGTTAAAGCAATCGGTAGTTCAAATTTAAAATTTTAAATGGCCCACCCTTTATGAAGGACCTGCTATAGGATGTCTCTTAAGAGTATCTCGAAACTTCTCTCTGACAGCTATTGTCACGTCATCTGCATAGGCAAACTCGTAACACCCATCGTCTCCAAAGACAGCAGAATATTGTTCATGGAAAGATTCCATAGCAGAGGAGACAGAACATCCCCTTGGACCGGTCCCCTGCTGACAAATCTATGGAAGTTAGTTGACCCCAAGCTGCCTGAAATGCGGTTAAATTACGTATACTGCTATCAAACCCCAGGGCTGCTAAAGCCGTAATTATAGCGGCTGGAGTTATGTTATTGAAGGCCCCCTCTATATCTCAGAAAGCTACCATGGCATATTTCTTAACGGAGACGGATCCTTCAAGAAGCTGACTATCATGCAGAGCGGTTTCGGTGGACTTGCCCTTGCTGTAGACATGCTGTTGACTGCACAGTAGCCTGTGATCAAATTTAGTCCTAAGGTAATCTCTCCAGGGTTTTAGGGAGAAATGACGATAGACTAATTGGCCAGAGATCCTTTCCCGTTTTTGGGATGAAAACAACCTTGGGTTCTCTCCGTTTTGTGGTATGTTGGCCTGATTGATACAACATGTGTATATCTCTCTGAGCCAGGGAGTAATTGTATAAGCCACCGCCTGTAGCTCCGCCGTCGAGACTGTCTGGTCCTGGCGACTTAAAAAGTTTAATATTTGTGATAGCCCAAAGAATTCCAGATTCGGTTGTAATCTTGCTGGCCATCTTGGTGAATCTTATGGATTATCAACAAGTCGAACCGATATTGTCGACGGCGTTGGCAGAATCTGCTGTTTCTGATTTCAATGTTACCATATTTTTAATAGTGTTTTTCCTTTTTATACCCTCCACCATAGGATGAGGGGTATATTCATTTTGTCACTCCGTTTGTAACACCTCTAAATATTAATCTGAGACCCCATAAAGTATATATATTCTTAATCGTCGTAAAATTCTAAGACGATGTAGCCATGTCCGTCGGTTGTAATTGCGCTACAGTCCGCAGTAATAGAGCTAGGTTGATGAAATTGGGTAGAAATATTTCTTCTAGTTCCAGGTTATTTGGGACTGCAAATGGGCCATATCGGTCAATGTTTTGATATAGCTCCCTTATAGAGGTCGCTCAAAAAAAAGCTATTTCAAGCCACAAACACCATAGGTAGTTTTCAGGTAAAGTTTGGCTAAAGAATTTCCGGCCTAAAAATTGCAGCGTTCGTTTTTTAATAATTTACATAAACAAAAAGAATCGTTTCATGATTTGCTCCAAATCCAATAATTTTTCCAGTAATGCAATCCATGGTGGAGGTTATATAAGATTCGGCATAGCCGAACTTAACACTTTTACCTGTTCACTTTCTTTCGGTTTCCTGAAAACGTACTAGAGCTGAAGCGATTTGGAAATACTCTTCAAACCAATTTCGTACAAAACCTGCGACACGCCTGATTGACCTCATTTACAAAAAATCTATATTATCCGATTTTTTTTTTTACTTTAACGTTCGATAACTCGGCAACTAAGCGAGATATCGATAACATGCCCCTTAAATTTTCTTTTTATCTATCCAAATATGGTTTCAGATCGCAGGGCGTCGGATATCATAAATCGAAATAATTCAGATGGAAAAATAATTCTTTATCTCAAAGCTACATTTCTTGTTTGTCTTGTCTCGGAGATTATCATGTAATTTTTACAGCATGATTAAAAGGGTTGGGAAACCCTGACGTAGAAGATATACATTTATTACCACTTGATGTAATCTGCTCCACTGTGCGTTGGGTAATCGTTTACGCCGATTTCCGTAAGGTAGATTTGTTACGGTAACGTTAGGTTGACGCATTGCTATTCCAGCATTTTTCTCTTCACGTTGACTGCCGGTTTAACGAGCGTTTTTTGCACCAAAGGTTGAACACTTCTGTTTCTCAAATAATATCCGCGATCTTGTTTCATTTACCACGATATAGACTGGATGGAGTATTGTATGAATAATACTAAGTAAATGGTCAGTTATCGCTACCTTGGAAAAAAAGAGAAAACACAACTCGAGAGTAAACGCTTTTCATTCGAACGTTTAGTTTGTGTAAATGTGATCGCCGAAGAGTTTCGGTTCTTAAACGTCCGGTTTAATTTAATTTATCTTCCCATATTGGGATTCCCAACTGCAGATGGACGAGTAGTGAGTGAATGTGAAATGGATCATCTCTGTTCATAGCCAAAATTCGTATGTACGTATAAAAAATCTGAAAGAATAAAAAAAACAAAAACCCAAATAAGTAACACTCTCTCATAACACACGCTGTACTCACCAATCTACTCCCACCGCTGCCACCGCGTTTGTTCCAATTGTTGTCGGTTTGGGGATTTGGGGGACTCAGTTTTCGTGTGGTTCTTGTGTTCTATCTATCTTCTACCGCACCAAAACAAAACAATCCAAATTCACACTCAGTGGAGAACAGTTTGCGCGACGAAGAACTTTTCAGCTGACGTTGATTTTGTCTGTGGCTTAATTGTTTTGTCTGGCGTGCGCGTCTCTTTGTTATTGTTGTGTACGTGTATAAAAAAAACTAAAAACAATAAATTAAAAACTTGTTGCTAAAAATCCCAAACAAAATTACAATAAAATTGCAATTAATACAAAACTAAACTCTCTTTACAAGCAGCCATATTTCAAGGTAAGTTGTAAACAAATTGTTCATATTAAACAAAAATACATTTGCCGTAATCATTTTCTCCGATGTGAAATACAGTATTTCTGTTAGAATTTGCAATAACATATTGTAAAAAAGCATATGTTCGTATGTTCACACGTATCTTGTTATATTATTTTTGACCTTTTTGTTGTGTGCTGGCTAACAACATTTTAATTTTTTGGATATTTCTTTATTTACCCGCACACACACACACACACCACCATCGGCCCCATTAGTAAGAGATGCGGAGAGTTCAGTTCTATTTTGTTGCGAGATAACAGAAAAATGTTTGTTTAAGAGAGCATTTCATTGACTCTTTAGAATTTCTCTTTATATTTAGCTTAGTTAAATGGACAGTGTTGCCATGATTGGCAATTTATCATCATTTTAGAGATTTTAGTGACTTTTTATACCTTCACTTTAGTGGATGAGGGTATATAGCATATATATCACATCTACGGAGTGATCTACGACCCTAAGTAGGTTAGGCGAAAATCCGTTTTAGGACATTTTAAGTCATTTGAGCAATGTCCGCCTGTCCGTCAGTCTGACCTCAAATTTGGTATGTGGTAAAATTTGTTTTTATCTCAAACTAAGTTCGAAGATGGACCAAATTGGTCCACTCGTTCTAGTACCTCCCTCTCAAATGGTTCAAATTTAGTAAAATATTGATTACCTAATAACATCTATATTACCTATTCGAATCCTCTGTAATACCACTTATAGTGGAAATGGCCAAATTATATAACATAACTTTAATACCACTCTAAAGAATCACTTGGAATTCGGTGCAGTGCAATAGTTTTGAAGTATCTACTGTTCAGCGCAAAATCATTCGAACTGAACTTCCTCATAACTTTTGTAACAATCATCTAAATGTTTTCATATTCTGTACTTTAGACAACATTTGCAATGACTATAGATTGACAAAAAGCGAAAACAATTTTCTCACCGATTTGGCATCTCCCACCCGATGTACTACAGGGTGGCGCAGAATGATCTATATGATTTAAATGGTTTATAACTTTTTTATTTATGCGATTATTATAATTTTTTTAATTTTAGTATATATGTAATTGCGAAATATTTTGCAATTAGCTTTGAAAAATGATATCCTGTAAGTAATTTCCATTTTCTGCTTCTCACATACGTGCTCTTTTAAGCATATTTTCCATAACTTTTCGCAAAATTTCGGAAAAATTCAATTATTTTTGTACGTTGTTTGATTCATAATTAATTCCCCAAGTCTCCTTCAAAAAATGCTGAAAAAAAAACAAAGAAATAATAATAATTAAAAAAGTTATAAAGAATTCAAAACATATAGCTCATTCTGCGCCACCCTCTATTATATATTTTTGAAGAAGTGGGGGATTTGAAACGAACGAAAAATTTCGGAAAAATTCAATTATTTTTGTACGTTGTTCGATTCATAATTAATTCCCCAAGTCTCCTTCACCAAATGCTGAAAAAAGAACAAGGAAAGAATAATAATTAAAAAGGTTATAAAGAATTCAAAACATATAGCTCATTCTGCGCCACCCTGTACATATGAACATCTATATTCCATATTACATTACTCACAAAGTGAAGGTATTACCTAAGTCGGTTTCCCCGACTTAAATTTTCCTACTTATATAGATATAGGTTACAAAATATGGTTTGCAAAATTTCAGTCCCATATTTATGTATAGGGTTTTCCCAACAAGAGGTGTTATTTTGGATCACCCTGTATTTCGGTAGCTGTCACCTTTGAAGCTTTTATTCTTTAACATTTGACAAGTAGAAACTACGCCATTACCAAAAATATAACGATACACGATTCAACAACGCATTGAAATTATTAAAATTCACTAAAAAAATGGTGAAAATCTTTCAGTCACAGTTCGCAAAACTAAAGCATTTTTGAGTCGTCGTGAAGCCCCTTGTCGGACCGCAATACAGAAATTGGTGGAAAAATTCGAGCTTTTGGGACAAGTTAGTGATGTGAAGAATAAAACCCGTGCACGTCGCTCAAGAACAACTTAGAATATTGCTCTTGTAGCCCAAAGTGTTGAAGAAAACCCAGGATTGTCCATTCCTCGCCGTTCTTTGGAATTGGGCATTCCACAAACGTCATTACACCGTATCTTGCATAAAGACTTGGGTTTTTAGGCTTATAAAGTTCAGTTAACACAAGAACTCAAGCCGTCCGATCATCAACAATGTCGTGTCTTTGCTGATTGGGTCCATGAAATGCATGAAACCGACCCGGAATTCCATCAAAATCATGTTGACTGATGAGGCCCATTTCCACCTCGGTGGCTAAGTCAACAAGCAAAATTGTCGCATCTGGGGCTAGGAAAACCCAAGAGTTATTGTTGAGAAGCCTCTCCATCCTCAACGTGTGACTATTTGGTGCGGATTATGGTCCGGCGGGGTCATTGGACCTTACTTTTTTCAAAAATTAGGTTGGATCAACTGTTACGGTGAATGGATTGCGCTATCGAGAGGTGATTAATGATTTTTATGGTCGGAGTTGGATGGTATTGATCTGGACAACGTTTACTTTCAACAAGACGGGGCTACGTGCCACACAAGCAACGAAACCATTGCTCTGTTACGGGAAAAGTTTCCGGACCGTGTTATCTCTAGAAGAGGTGCTCACAATTGGCCACCGAGATCTTGTGATTTAACACCTAGCGACTTCTTCCTTTGGGGCCACGTGAAAGATAAGGTCTACGCCAACAGCCCAGCGTCGATTCAAGACCTCAAAGATAGAATTCGTGAGGCTATCGAGGACATAGGGCAGCCACTTTGCGATTTGGTTATGGAAAATTTCATGACAAGGATATGGTCCTGTAAGCGTGGTCGTGGTGGCCATTTGGCTGATGTTGTTTTTAATTATTAACGGCATACCTTCCTCTTTATTATGAAATAAACATCCGATCATTTATCTCAAAAAATTTAATTTTTCTTTGAATACCAAAATAACACCTCCTGTGGGAAAACCCTTTATATGACCTTAACAAACTCTAGCATTTTAAGATTGAAAGGATGAAGAACTTCGAAAAATTGTATCAGGAAAATTTCTTCAAATAATTTATTTAGCTATTTCCTTCGTATATGAATAATTTTACAACATAAATAATTATTTATGTTGTATTATTTATGCTGCGTAATTTATGACAAAAGTGAAATTTTTGTTCAAAATTATTGGATTTTGGATCTTCGAAATTTTAATGTTTCGACAAGGAGAGATAGCTCCGAAACTGTTGATCGGATGGTGTTAAAATAAGTAAAAGAAGTTTAATAATTTTTAATCAAATCTGACAAATGGTTCTACAGTTATGGTAAACTATATGAAGCAACCCATCTATTTTTTATAGAAAGGAGTTTCTCGGGAAGCCAAATCAATTCAAAGAAATTAATTTATGGGTTGAGAACTCCATTATCCTGTGTAACTAAATTGATTCGGTAAACTTCTGCGCACGCAAACAACTTTGTATATTATTTCCAGATTGGCCTCTTTCCTCTCAATATTGGCCTCTTCTTTTATAAAATATACCCGACTGACCGATATTCACTGCTAAAATCTCAAAATAATCCTTGGGTCCTTGTCTAATTTTGTTTTTTTTTTACAGAATTCAAAAATGTGTACTAGAACAAAAGTTATTGAGATTTGGCCGATGTATTCTGAACCACTGTGCTGCGTAGATTTAGATACAGGCCTTATCCTATAACAGGATTTTGCATCTGCGAACCTGAGCAAAAAATATTACAGACAGTGCTCAAATGACTTAAAATTTCCTAAAAAAGATTTAAGCAAAACATACTTAAGGTCTTATGAAGCTTCTACGATGTGTTACACTTTATAATCAATGGTGCAGAACTTTAATACCATTAGACTCCTGAAAACTTTGTACAGTGTTTCACTTTTATAGCCCCTACAAATTTAGTGGAAAAATTAGACTAATTGCCGAAAAATAAACTTACCTACCTCAAAAAGGAAATAATGCTCATAATTTGGATAGCAATACACCAAAATATGGAATTTTTCGAAATATCTTGTAAGATATCTTTGAAAACTCTGACGGGATGAAGAAATTATATTAGAAGATAAAGGCTACTTAATTTAGGACTATTTAAAGCTTTCCTGAACAAATTACCATAAATGGTTCTCCAGTTATGATACAATATATGATTGAACCTATTTTTTTAGAGGTTTATCTTTATTATTATTATTATAGATAAACGGGTCCCACTAATAGATCACAAAGCTCCTAAACGAAATTACCAAAGCCTACTTTTAGGAAAAAAAAATAAAATCTAGATTTTTACAAAAATGTCAAAAAGAATTTTAATTTCGCAAAAAAAAATTACAAAAATTGGTGCAAGTTTCATCCCGATTATAAAAATTAACTCACTTGACATGAAATCCTCCATAAATATATTATTAATTATATAAGTAATACCTAGTAAATTTATTTACTAATTGCATAATCCTGGTATAAGTCGGATAACGAAGGCCACTTTTTGCAGCAACAAACCGGAGACTGATGGGAATGGAACCCACTATCTGGTGCTCATAGTGTGGCATTTGGAAACAATTACTTCTTTTCGATCTAGACTTGCAGATCGAACGATATACTCTTACTCAGTCTCACATACTTTCGTATTCATATCGTATTCTCGTATATTCGCATATGAGCTGGAATCAAGAGCAATGTGAATATGTATCTCAAAATGATTCATTGTTTTAAATTGAAAATTGCTTTTTAATAACACTCTGAAGTACGTAGTCATTTTGTATTTATTTATAAAACATATCGTACATACGAATATGTATAGTAGGTATGCAATTAAAGATTTTTTCTTCTTATTTCTCAAACATGAGCGACTTTTAGAGATAACATCGACAGCGAAGAAAGAAATCGTTGATTGTATTGTTTAGTCAACCAGCCTTGTGAGAATTTTGTAAAATTTCAATATTATTATATTATCTCTTTAAATGTCGTTGCTCCACACACTCTTAAAAATCCAACCTAGAAGAGGAGTTTCAAGGATAATATATGCTTAATTATTTTACCCTTATAAAGGGGATTCTAATAATGACAGGTCGATGTTGAAATCGAGCTGTGTTTGTGAAATTATCTTTTTAATTGAATTGATTGTGTCTTGATTATTTTGACTTAAATGGCATCAGTCGATTGCTGCTTATGGGAGTAAACCTATACGGACGGTTCCCAACTCAGAAATGCACGTCACTTCCACGAGAGAAAATATGAGCGTTATGGTTATTGTCTTTGCAGATATCGGTTAGAGGAAGCTCCGAGTACCCTAAGAGACGTCCTACAGTAGGCTCTTCATACGACTGCAATGGTCTTGGTGTGAAACCGACCAAGGCATATATAGTTATTTTCATTAGGAGATACATAAAACGTACCAACTGATGTACCTGTCTTCTTTGGGGGTATTGCAATTCCCTTTTATTTTACTAGTCAGGAAGTTCAACTTCAAACCCAAGATTGTGGAAAGATAAAAAAATGCTGTAGTAGAACTATAAGACAATAACAATGAGACAACATTCATAAATGCCTGTATTTTTATCTCCGGTGTGTTGAGAACGACACAAAGTGAGACACTAAATGTTATACTCCAATTAATTCCTCTGGGCGGCAGATTGGGCGGCAGATTGGGCCCACGCTAAAAAGTCTGACGACGATATCAATAAAACTGCAAATGAATGGAATCCGCAAGGGAGCAAACTACAAGGTCGATTGGCAACCACGTTGAGAAGGAAGCAGCCACGTAAGGCCAAAGTTGGAATCAACTCAAGGTGCTAGCTATAGATAGATCCAGATGGAAACAATTTGTTATGGCAACAATATTTCCTATGATCCGTATATGATCTAAAGGAAATAATAAAATGTCTCTGGACTCTATAGGAAGGCAAAATGCCGCAGCTACTGCTATTTGACATAGGGAATTGTCACTCTGGTCAAGAAATGACTGCAGACATAGTGTCATTCTAGACACAAAGCCTGACCTTGCAGGCATTGTTGATTGTACTATGTCAGAACCACTTTTTTACAAGAAGAATCTCACTCGTAAGCCTGACAGATTTGAATTGAATGGACGCATCATAGAAAATAGGAGATCTGTGAACTTCTATACGGACGGTTCCCAACTGAACAACCAAGTGGGCTTGACTTGTATTTTATCTAAGCAACTGGAGCTAAGCATTGCAAAATACTGCCTGATCACTGTAGAGTTTTCAGACAGAAATCTGAGCTGTTAGAGAGGTAGCAGAATGGATGAGCAGTCAGACTGGTATAAATTTCCTTTTGGTATAAATGTTGAGGGCCAAATCGGATGAAAAATATATATGGGAGCTATAGCTAAATCTTTACCGATTCTCTTCAAATTCGGTAGTGTTGGTTCATGGATCAAGAAACTCTACCATTCTAAATTTCAAAATGATTGGATGTAAAATATAGCTTCTATAGAACTAAAGGGCCAAATCGGACGAAACATATATATGGGAGCTATAGCTAAATCTTAACCGATTTTCTTCAAATTCGGTGGTGTTGGTTCATGGATCAAGAAACTCTATCATTCTAAATTTCAAAATGATTGGATGTAAAATACAGCTTCTACAGGACTAAAGAGCAAAATCGGACGAAACATATATATGGGAGCTATAGCTAAATCTTAGCCGATTTTCTTCAAATTCGGTAGTGTTGGTTCATGGATCAAGAAACTCTACCATTCTAAATTTCAAAATGATTGGATGTAAAATGCAGCTTCTATAGGACTAAAGAGCCAAATCGGACGAAACATATATATGGGAGCTATAGCTAAATCTTAACCGATTTTCTTCAAATTCGGTGGTGTTGGTTCATGGATCAAGAAACTCTATCATTCTAAATTTCAAAATGATTGGATGTAAAATACAGCTTCTACAGGACTAAAGAGCAAAATCGGACGAAACATATATATGGGAGCTATAGCTAAATCTTAACCGATTTTCTTCAAATTCTGTAGTGTTGGTTCATGGATCAAGAAACTCTACCGTTCTAAATTTCAAAACGATTGGATGTAAAATACAGCTTCATCAGGAATAAAGAGCAAAATCGGACGAAACATATATATGGGAGCTATATCTAAATCTGAACCGATTTCAACCAAATTCAATAGCGATCTTAACAGCTGCGAAATACTCTAAACTGCAAAATTTCAGAACGATCGGAGTGAAATTGCGACCTGTAGTCAACGAACAACTTTACATGGACAGACGGACGGACGGACGGACGGACATGCTTAAATCGACTCAGCTAGTGATTCTGAGTCGATCGGTATACTTTAAGGTGGGTCTAGCTGTGTTATTATCAGGTGTTACAAACATCTGCCATGAAACAAACTTATAATACCCTGTACCACAGTGTGGTGTAGGGTATAAACACAGAAAATTCAAATTGAATGGGGAATGTTTATTATCATTTGAAAGAACATTCTTTGGCATTTATTTTTGAAGATTATGTCTATCAAATGTTGGCCGCGGCTACGTCTCAGATGGTCCATCAGTTGAGTCCAATTTTTGGTGACTCGATTATGTTGACCATAAGTTGAGCGAAGTGTACGAAACACATTCCTCACAGAACGTGAATTTTCGTAATAAAGTTGAAACGTTGAGTTGTAAACGTTGTTCAGGCGTAAGTCTTTCCATGATGAAATGCCAAACAATACATAACAAAAATAACATGACAGCATGACACGACACACACGTGATCTGTGAAAAAAAAGGCTATGGAAAAAAGTATCTCTACTTGGATCACCCGTTATATATTATATAATTTTATGCATTGCAAAGCTGATAAACTTGCTAGGAAAGGGACGACAGGGAAACAAATGCTCAGAGAATTTGAATATATAGGTGCGCCGCTGTCCACATACAAGCCATGGCTTAGGCTAGCGACAGTCAGGTAGTACAGTGATAGAATGTCAGAATTTCACACCAGTCGGATAGCTAGAAAAATCTGTCCACGATACGACCAGAGAATTTCGAAATATTTCCCCGAATTAGACATAAATCAAATATCGACGTTAGTGTCAGTTCTTATGAGACACTGCCTGATCGGATAACAAGGCAGAAGTTTGGGAATTAAGGCCATTGACAGCTGTTGGGTAGCTAGATAAATCTGGCCACTGTAAGACCTGAGAATGTCGAAATATCTCCTCGCACTAGGGATGAAAAACTGTCTATGTTAGTGTCAGATCTGAAGGGACACGGCCTGATCCCCGAACACGACAGAAGGTTGTGAATTGATTCCAATGACTTCTGCAGAAAGTGTGGAGATGAGGAAGAAGTAGAGAGCATTGAGCACTTGTTTCGTTACTGTTGCTCACAACCGAGGTAGCTCAACATTTCTTTCTCTGCTTCAAATTACATTGCAATGCGTAAAAATTATCCATCGTTTCGTTGGTTTCATTGAGGATACCTTTTGGTGCTATTGTTCCACACGTTCCATCTAATAAATCCATATCACATGATCTCTGTCATTCTTATTGTCGTAAGTCCACCGACCGCAAAGCGTTTCTTCCATTTACAGAAGGGTTCAGTAAACCCATCATAAATCACTCTTGGGTAGTACCCACTTTTTAGGGGTATGAGCAGCAGCAGTAGTCGCAGCACTATAGGCCACAATTAAAACGCAATATAAATCAAAAAAACAGTGGCACAAATAGACACAGCAAGTCTCGCGGTCCGTCGTCACATTGTACATTTATGGACAATTAATTGCGTAAATACTAGTTGTATATCTATATGCAAAAATGCCTCCCACCCATCAATGTATATGCGATATGAAAATAGTGATTATATTCTCTGTATATAGTCGAAACGGACCAAGTCAATTTTGAAAAATTTTTGTTAACGGAATTTAAAGTCGTGATTGGGCCCCCATCATTATAGGACTTTCATTCATTTAATAAAGCCGAGAGAGTTTTTTAAAAGTAATTTTATTAACGGTCAATTTCACCCAACTCCCGTTATCCTTCGGTTGGAGCTATCCTAGCTTATACCTGTCAAATTGTATGGAATTTAGAAATGTTAACTGAGGGTTAGCTCTAACCAGAGTTGGTGAAAATGGACTTAAAAAAATATGTTATAATTTGAATTAAAACTTTGTTAGGAAGAATATTTATCAAAATGGACTTGGTCAGTTTATTCGGTACTCTCTCTAGATTTTTTTGCATGACAAAAACTATTAAATAATTAACTGTCTTTGGTGTTGTTGTTGTTGCTGCTGCTTCGGTGGCGAACACTTCTTCCAAATGCATTGAAATGCAGCCCAGGTGTCAGTTGTGTATGGAAACAACAAATCGTGATTCCCTTGCGGTGGACACTAGTTAATGCTTAGCAAACCGACTGAAGGTATTCTAGTTGATTTGGTCGGGCACTACGACCGACAATTGATGATGGAATGCAGTTGTGGAAATATACTCGTACGTCTCCAATAACCATGACACACCTTTCCACCTATAGCCATCCCAACCGCCCATTTCGGTAAACATTTGTGAACAACGCGTGTTTGGATAATAACAAAATCAAAGTACACCCAATCAAAAATTGATAGATCAATCAATCTATTTTTTTGTCACCTATGCTGGTAAGAGCTATAACTATAATATACAAGGTGTCGCAAAAGTTAGTTGATTCATTAAAAAGTTAAAGTAGTTTCATCGTATGAGAGTTTCGAAAACGTGACATAAATCTTCCGTTTCTTTACGGCAAAATTTTTCCTCATGTCGCAAAGATAGGATTATACAATCGTTATCATTTTTATATGTACCAAGGAGTTGTAAGTTGAACTGCTAAACGATTTTATATGCCAGTTTTTTGCAATTTTTAAAATATTTTGGGGGATTGTGTCACCATATTTCTTGTTTTTATTTTTCAAGAACTAGATGTTTCTTGTCAGCTTAGTTTTATACACTATGAAAAATATAACTAATATATACAGGGTGTCTCAAATGAATTTTCTTATTTAGTGGATTCATTTTGGTTTGGGTTAGGTTGTGGTGGCAGCCAGAATTACCAGCTCGCATAGACCAATCAATTATACGAATATCGGTACCAGAAAGATCTGTCCGAATTCCTAGAAAGGTCACCCCATTAAATCCAGACGTCGTTTACTCAATGCGGAACTGTAACAAATCAGACACGTACTGCTCTCCACTTCTTCCTCATCCCCACAGCTTCTACAGAAGTCATTAAACTAAATTGTCTAGCTACGCTACAGAGGTCAATTTCTTTCCATCCCGATTGCCTATTGCCTATTCCAAAGCTTTATTGTGGATATCGCGCACCCAGTATGCTAATACTTTGAAAATGTCGTTGTTGATTTTCTAGCAAGTTCATGGATTTGCGGTTCCCCGGGATATCCCTAGGCCAGGTACCCATATGAGGAATATATTTTAAACTGGTCAGTCATCTCGTTAAGAGATCTGTGGTAGTAGATGGCTGATTTTGAATTTAGGGATTTAGTCTCCAGAGATTTAATGGCAGCCTATCTGTCCCTTATTGCCATTATTTGGGCTCCATATATAAGGTGATCTAAGTAGAGATACTTTTTTCAATTTTTTTCATTTTCATGCTGTCATGTTATTTTTGTTAAGTATTGTTTGGCATTTCATCATGGAAAGACTTACGCTTGAACAACGTTAACAAATTATTCAGTTTTATTATCAAAATAATCGTTCGCCAATTGCGCCAAGTCCATTTTTTTTAAATCAAAAAAAAAAAAACACTTTCCAGTCGACCCACGACCATGACACCCATGAGCAATATTTTAGCTCTCGTTAAGAGCTATCTTTTTGCCATTGACCGATTCCCGATCCGACGTACCGCAATCATCGGTCCATATTTCTTCAAAAATGATGCCGGTGAGAACGTAACCGTCAATGGCGACCGTTATCGTGCCATGATAACCGACTATTTGATGCCTGAAATTGAAGCTCGTGATCTCGGCGACATTTGGTTTCAACAAGACGGCGCCACTTCCCACACATTGCATCAATCAATGGATTTATTGAGAGAACACTTCGGTGAGCAGATAATTTCACGTTGTGGGCCGGTCGATTGGCCACCAAGATCGTGTGATATCACACCGTTAGACTTTTTCCTGTAGGGATATGTAAAGTCTAAAGTTTATGCGGACAAACCCGATTCAGGCCTTGGAGCAAAACATTACGCGTGTCAGTTACCAGTCGAAATGCTCGAACGAGTCATCGAAAATTGGACTCAACAGATGGACCATCTGAGACGTAGCCGCGGCCAACATTTGATAGACATAATCTTCAAAAAATAAATGCCAAAGAATGTTCTTTCAAATGATAATAAACATTTGAATTTTCTGTGTTTTTTTCTTTAAAAAAATAGGGAACCTCGAAATGAATCACGCTATACATTGCAAAAAGCTGGTGTTATATATAAAATCTGTGGGCTATATCAAGACTAATTTCTTTACAGTGTAATCCGAAGCCAATATTTACGAATCATCTATTTAGAATTGGATATAGCTTATATTTCCTGGTATTCTGTCAACACACTCCTTTCTGGCAGGTATCTTAGTGGCAAATTTCGATTTTAGGGCGTACACTGTTGGTATATAGTCCACTCTGTCGGTTCTGCAGAAGCTGTGTATATGAGGAAGAAGTGTAGAGCATTGAGTAACTGATTTGTTACTGTTCCGAATTGAGTAAACCACGTCTGTATATACTGGGGTCAGCCTTTGTAGAAGGTCTGTATAGAAGATGAGATAGTTTATATTTCCTTGTATTCTGAAAACCCATTCCGTTCTGGCAGGTAACTTAGTAACACATTGATAAACAATTTCAACTTAATGCCGCTCTGGTTTTATCTTATCTAGCCGCAATATCAATCAGCAGTAGATGGAGTAGGACTTCTGGAGACTCTGTCGCTATAGTCCTCAGAATCTCGGTTATGCTTAGGTAGGCAGTTCTCTGAACCTTCATTAATTGACTGGTGATGGTTCGTAGTATACGGTGAACTACTGCTATACAGAGAGGCCCCAACGTGCCCTACCAAGTGAACCAACCTGTTGTATACACAAAGATATCAATAATACGAATATACGAATAACCGGAAAGAGCTGTCAGACCTTCTAGAAAGGCCGACCCCAGTATATCCAGACGTCGTTTACCCTATGTGGGACGTTAGCAAAGAAGGCTCTCAATACGCTCAACTTATTTCTCATCTCCACAGCTTCTGCAGAAGTAATCGAACTCTATTTCCAACATCCTAGAGTGTTTGTCGATCAGGCAGTATCCCGTCAGATCTGCCACTACCGCAGACTTCTTCTCAAGTGCGATTAGATATTTTGATATTTCTCAAGTGCGATTAGATATTTTGGTCATATCGTGGACAGATTTGTCTAGCTACCATATACAAGGTGGCGCAAAAGTAACCTTTCGATGTTTTTTTGTGCCAAAGTCACCGACCGATTATTGGTCAAATAAATAGTCAGCAATATTCCGCGTTCTGGAGCAGTGTAGCGTAACATTGTTTATTAACGTGTATTTCGCATGTGTTTACTACACAAATGTCAACATTAGGCATTAGGGGCCAATCGCAAAATTTATAGCATTTTCTGATAGGAGGATTACTTTTGCGCCACCTGTTACATAGGTGTCGATTTCTGTCCACCTTTCATTGAACTCCCGGATTGTCTCTTGCCAAAGCTTGCATATGGACAGTGGCGCATCAATATATACAAATTCTTTAATACATTTTATGTATAATGTTGTTCCTTTCCCTAGCAAGTTCATCAGATTTACAGTTCCCCGGGATATCCTTATGGTACCCATATGAAGTACATATGTTGAACTGCTCAGGTATCGTATCTCGTAAGTAGATCTGCGACAGTCGAGGGTGGTTTGTGAGTTTAGGTATGTAGCCACTAGACATTTAATGGCAATCTTGCTGTACGAGTAAATTATGACGCCAGTGTTGGTACCTATGTTTCGACTTAGGCACTTGGCGACTTCCCTTATTGCCATTATTTCGGCTTGATATACACTGCTAGTACCTGGCAGTCTGCCAGTTATATCAATACCTCTACAGTGTATTCCAAAGCAAATCTTCTCAATAAGCTTCGAAACATCTGTATTCTCCAAACCCATCCTGTCTGACAGGTATCTTAGTGTATCTTAAAGGTGTACACTTTAGGTTACCAGGTTGGCCGTAGTTCTTGTACCTCCACATTGGTAGACAATTTCTACTTAAATCCGCTCTGGTTGTATCTCATCTAGCCGCAATATCAATCAGCAGTAGATGGAGTAGGACTTCTGGAGACTCTGTCGCTATAGTCCTTAGAATCTCGGTTATGCTTAGGCAGGCAGTTCTCTGAACCTTCATTAATTGACTGGTAATGGTTCGCTTATCAGTTGCCGTTCACCACACCGTAATGGCGTATCCAATGGACGATTTTAGGAGAGAGGCCCCCACGTGCCCTACAGCTTTCCAACAGGAATATAAGACAATGTTGGTCTACCTTACCCGTTCCAATGCATTAAGTCTGAAGGACAATTTTCAGTCTAGAATTATATCTAGAAAGTTTGCACTTTCAAAAACAAAATAGCTCAGTTCCATTTACGCGAGAAGGCTCCACATGTGGAACTTTATACTTCCAATTCTATCTTGTTTGGGTTAACGCTCAAACCTCAGCTTCTGGCCCACCTGGCCAATTAATTTAGAGCCATCTGTAGAATGTCCCTGGGAACGTTGGGGAATTTCCAGTTACTGCAACTGCAACGTCGCTCTTATATGTGCTATGACTTTGCTGCCACAACGTTCTAGATCTAACAGGATTCCATTCACTGCTTGATTCCAAATTAGTCGATACAGTACTCCTCCGTGGAGTCACTTTCTTTACAAATCTCGTTACGAGTTGTGGCTCCGAGACTTGATGTTACTCGTATGTGTCTTCTGGAGAGCAAACGCTGAATTAGTCTAACCTAGCTATAGTTCACGCTTAGATTACCGCGTCTGAGTGAATGTTGTTAAAAGACCTTTCTATATGAAGAAAGGCCACCATAGGAAATTCCTTGAAATGTACAAATAATTCGATAGAGCCCACCAGTTCATGCAGGGCCGATTTTGTAGGATTGCCCTTGTTGTAAGAATGTTGGTTTCCCGACAAGTGTTTAGTATTAGTAATCCCTAATGAAATAAACTAAGAGCCTTTCCAGACCTTTCAACAGGAAAAAGAATAGTCTGATTGGTCTGAAGTCCTTTGGATACCAGTTTGGTATCATCCGTCCATCGATTGGAGATATACGAGAGCTTAATGCAGCCCTCATATATTTTATATGTTCTGCATTTCTTTTGGAGAAATTCCATCTTGTCCAGGTGATTTGAATGGTTCAAAGTTGTTAATGAACCAGCTTAGTCTGGATTTATCACTCAAAAATTTAGCGACGTTTGTAGTCCACTCACTTTCTTGTTGGTCCTGCTGTTCCTCCAGTTCGGTCAGGGAGCCCCACGGGAATTGTGTGTCGAGCAGTACCTCTAGTGACTGCTCACTATTTTTTGTCCACTTGTTCTTCTCATCCTGCAGATGACCAAATGTACAGGGTGTAGCGGATAGATCTTCCTCAGCCTTGCGGCATCTGAGACCTTTTCCACTTCATAGCCTTTAGCTCAGAAATCCACCATTGTTGTTGTTGTAGCCGCGATAGCTGTAAGTAAAATTTATAGTTAGTTATGCGTTTAGACATCTACGCTTGCTTCGTCCCCTAGCTCCAGATCCAAAAAGCGGGCTGCCGCTTTGAGATCGGTCCATAATGACGCTGACGTTAGGTTAGATGGATGGTATCGTGAGGTTCTGTACCATATGCAGGACATTTATTAGGAATGGTGTCATCTGGCCTTGATATATATGATCTATATATCCTGACCTTAATTGTGCATGGATTGTTTGTGTTTTCGTGAGCAGGATTTTTCTCATATTCTGAAATGGGAAGTTGGAGTCCGCCAAGAACTATATTTTGCTGGTAAGATGTAGTTGTTGTGGCAACAGCCTCCTGTTGGATTTTCTGCAAACCTGCTCTATATGCGGCTTCGTTGTGGTAATATGGTGTTGGATCGTGCAGGATCGTGTTGGATCGTGCAAAGGTGCAGATATCTCTTAATTTCCTCATGCAAATGGTCTATGTTCGACAGCTGCAGGCAGACTGTGATGGTCCTTAGGGCTGCATTTTGTTTACACTAGCCTTCCACACTGGGGCAGCATAGTCTATCACTTGCCGGTCAATCGTTTTGTATATAGCTAACAAGGTTTCTTTATCCATTCTCCAAGTACTGCCGGCAAACGATTTGAGGACCTTGCATCTAGACCTTGCTTTATTGCAGATTGCCGTGGTATGTGCTGACGATGAAAAGAGGTTGTCTAGGGTTACACCAATAATCTTTGGATGAGTAATCGTCAGAATTCTTTGCCATCGAATTCGACAGCCAATTCCAGAGGGACTTCTCTCGTCCATGTGGTAAAAAGTATGGCGGATGATTTAGCAGACGAGATCTTCAGGTTGCGATTCTGCCAGATCATGGAGATAATTGTTTAGTCGTCTACTCAGCTCATCGATGTTATTGCCACCCGCCTGAATCGAGCACTCATCCGCATAGGAGATAATCTGCACATCTGTAGGGGAGGGAGTTTAGAGAGGTGGAGATTAAAAAGGAACGCCTTGTTTATCTCTACAGAGTTGCGATCTTCTGTTTCCAAACTACACGAATGACTGACGTCCACACATATAGTTCACAACCCACCTCTTGGTCGAGTTTGGGAGATTAGACTCGAGGATGTCCTTCAAGAGGTGGAGTGATTGACTGTATCAAATGCCTTCGACAGGTCGAGAGTCACAAGAACGGTCCGTTCATAGGGTCTTCTCCCATTGAGACCGTGGCTTTTGTGTGTGGTAATGGCTGTTAACTTTGTTGTTGTGCTGTGCATTCTACGGAATCAATGTTGTTGCTCTGCTGGATGTAGGGAACTGCTCAAGCTAGGCAGGAGTAGCGGCTCTAGTGTCTTTGCGTCCGGGATTAGGAGATATATTAGCCTATATGATTCTATTTGGTTTGCAATTTTCCCTAGCTTGAGGATAGAGACCACCTGACCCATTTTCCAAATCTCGGCTATTACAAGGGTGGTTATTGACAGGTTGAGGATTTTCGTTTGGTAGTCTACTCCAGCGTCTCCCATATGCTTGAGCAACAACATAGATATTGTTGTTTAGTATTGTTGTGAGTGTCCTTTTGACGATTACGTTATGGCCTCTAGTCTTTTGTAATGTAGGTGTTCATCAGGTGATCTGATTTTTTTGGCATTATTACCAGCCGCTAACACTGCCAAAGTTGTGGCCCTTTCAGGCGACATAGAGTTCTTAGCACGGGTAATTGACCCGTTTTGCATCTCGGTAGGAATCAAAATGCCTTCCAACTTCGTCAAAACTCTAAGGGCTGTCCTTTGTACCTACGTTCTGATGGTCGGACCTGACCTGACGATCCCTTTTTACTGTACCACTATTTGGTGAGTACTGTGGGGACTTTTTTTTATCGGTTTTTGGTAAAGTCAGAACAGTCAGCCACCTGAAGAAGTGTGAATGTTCCTTCTGTATGCGGTTGGACTCAGAGCCCAGAAACCACGTTTGTTTTTATTGTTTATTTTGTATCCAAATATTTCCCATGTGTTTAGGAGACTGTGACTAGGACTGGCTGGCGAATCGCGTGTTACTTGCTAAGGCGCCCAGGTATCACCAACACTTCGTAGAAATACATGGACACGAGGTCGCAATTAGGTGTTAGGGGTTGTTTTAAGTAGTACTCAGTACTCAGGGTGCATTACGTTGAAGCGGTCTACCGTTACAATCTTAATGTAACATTGCTGCAGGTTAAATATAGCAAACATTTCGTAATTCCAGGAACATAGGTTAAAAACTTAGCATCTATACTGCCAATAAGACTGGGACCTTCATATGGAGGTAATATCAACACGTGAACCTATACAGCCAATTTTTGGTATGGGTGGTACTGGAAAAATTCAAATGTAAAGTAACTAATTTTTGCCTGATCGATTTTTTAAATTGATTTTATACACCGCCAAGAGGTCAAATCGGAAGGGACTTTCATAAAAGGGATTTATATTAAAATTTTTACTAGTGATCATTTTAGGCAATATGAATTATAAATGCGTAAATTTCAGCATAATCGGGTAAAATGCGTTCTATAGAGCGTCAATAAATCAAGGGACTCTTATACTTATATGGACCTATAACACTAGGTCACAAATAACAAAATTTTCTCTGTTATTTGTTTCTAGCATACTTTTTCTCATTGATTTTGACCTACTAAACACGAAAATGAGTTTTAAAAATTTTTCTATCGATCGGTTTTCGAGATACAAATTTTTTAACTTTTTTTTAAATTTTTGGAGGTACACTTACAATTTTGAGCATATCTTTCGTCTTCTTTGACGTATTTGATCCTACTACTACTCAAATTAAAGCAAATTGAGCCGTCTACAACTCATTCTCAGAAAATTTTCAAATCGGGTGAGTAGTTTTGATGCTGGCGGCTTAAAAAGGTTAAAAAACTGAGTTTTTTTAGTAAAAATGTGGCAGAAAAATTCATAAAAAAATTCATATAAAATATAAAACGCGATGCTAACAGCGATTTTGATTTTTTTACGTATAGCTGGCATTTTTCCAAAGAAAATAAGCACTTACTTAACAAAATCTGACAACAAATGGCGGACTTATAATTTTTTTGGTAAAAGACCGAAATTCCGCTATTTCACGATATTTTGACTTTCATTATTTGCACAGCTTACCTACCCAACGCAAACGAATAAATACATTTGAACTTAATTTAAAATAAACAAATTAGTCTTAGTATATTATTTTTTAATTTATTTAGAGCACTACATACTCAATGTATGGCACAATTAGAAATGGATGTGCCAGGTTAGCTAAACTAACGAAATTAACCAAATCAACGCCCAAAAAAAATGAGTAGAAACAAAGATATAACTGTACATTTTATGCCATGCGGAAAAACAGCTGACTTCTTCTTTGTTCTTTGTATTCGTCTTTCTTTGTATAAAATTTTGCATACTGCTGGTGACGCTTCCTGTACGCTGTTACTTTCACTTCTGAATCCGCAAATCCACACTGTACCATCCGAGACGCAAAAAGTTCGGATTTCTCCTTAGTGAGACCAAAATCGCGCACCCAATCGTTTAGTTCGGCCTGTGACAGTAATTTTCGCTTTCTGCACGCCCCAAATTCGCTTGCACTTGACTCGGACTCTTGATCTGACGATTCTGCTTTTTGAAGAGATGCACCAGGGCACACTGGATATGGTACATCATTCGAATGTGGTACTGGAAGTGCAAACGATCCCACTTGAGCGTAGTTCCATTTTAAAAATCTCCCTACCCCACTGTTTGTGGTGAGGCAAAAATAACAGTCTGTGGAATGGCATAGCGGCTTTTTCCACATCATTGGTGTATCGAATTTCATATGGCGCCTAAATTAAAATAAATTACTATATTTGCTTTGCTTAATGTGTTTAAATAAAAATTCTTACCTTCCGCCAGCTGCCCAGTTGGTTAGGATTATATAGCAAAGATCACATAGCGACTTAGGTGTCCATGGTTCTGTGATATTTGGTGAAATACCAAAATAATTCAAATAGTGCAATTGCACTGCTGGAGTAAACGTGTGTGCGTGATTATTCTTTATAAACTCGCCACAAACATTGCAGAAATTGTCTGGATTGTTCAAACACTCGAACACACGTAGTCTTTTACTCATTGTCTTACTTGTTGGGTAGGTATTATATGCACTTAAATTCAATTTGTTTCACTTTTTACTCGTACTACTCGCGTTCGTAGACACTTGTTGAATGACAAAAAACGATAAATGAACACCTATAAATACTAAGTATGTTACAATATTTTACTGACAGGTACTTATGAATGGGCGCATCTTTTAAGGGTGGCTATATACCTGATTCAGCAAGTGTGCGTTTCAAATTGTGGAAAAGTATGACCACTCACAAATGTGGGGGGAATTTCTGTAAAAAAATCCGATACAGGTAGCCATCGGGAAAACACACATCAATAAAAAAGTGTAATTCCCTTTTTTCCCTTTAATTGACTGTGAACGGAGTAGCAGTCATAAAGGAACACGAAGAGCGTCCACGCACATTCAGAAGCGTATATTACTCTGCAACCACAATCATAAAAAAATAAGTAATACACAAATAGTTATATTTGTGTATTACTTATTTTTTTTTAATTCTGAGAATCATAAAAATTACGTAAACGTTTTTTCCAAACAATTTTGTACATGTAAAGTGGGTTTGCCAAAATTGGTATCGTAAAATGCACCTGTGTTTCTATGTTCTGCATTTTCATTATACCATTTTCGACGAAACGTCCCTACGGTATTGTAAATAGGTTTTTTACAATTATGAAATATTTGTGTTATTAATATTAATTTAAAAATTTTATCAAAACTGCAAAGTGCTGTGAAATTTGAAAAAAATTTCCAAAAAAAAAAATTGCTGATTTCACTAAATTTTTGAAATTTCACGTCCCTTGCCAGAACAGAAGACATTAACCCAGGGTGGTGAAATTTTGAACAGAAGTAACTTATGTATAGGAGCAACTGTTCCGTTCTATTCCAAAAGGATTATAAAAAACTTGTTTTTTCGATCCCTCCTAGTAGGTTAGCTGTGCAAATAATGAAAATCAAAATATCGTGAAATAGCGAAATTTCGGTCTTATACCAAAAAAATTATAAGTCCGCCATTTGTTGTCCGATTTTGTTAAGTAAGTGCTTATTTTCTTTGGAAAAATGCCAGCTATACGTAAAAAAACCAAAATCGCTGTTAGCATCGCGTTTTATATTTTATATGAATTTTTATATGAATTTTTCTGCCACATTTTTACTAAAAAAACGCAGTTTTTTAACCTTTTTAAGCCGCCAACATCAAAACTACTCACCCGATTTGAAAATTTTCTGAGAATGAGTTGTAGACGGCCCAATTTGCTTTAATTTGAGTAGTAGTAGGATCAAATACGTCAAAGAAGACGAAATATATGCTCAAAATTGTAAGTGTACCTCCAAAAATTTAAAAAAAAAAGTTCAAAAATTTGTATCTCGAAAACCAATCGACAGAAAAATGTTTAAAACTCATTTTCGTGTTCGGTCAAAATCAATGAGAAAAACTATGCTAGAACCAAATAACAAAACGACTGTTGGCTAGTGATAAGAAAACATGGACTGATATGACCCATTTTAGACCGTTAGGGACGATTAGGACGAATATAAAGAAAAAATGCTTAAATTTCAGCCAAATCGGGTGAGAATGTCTTCTCTAGCGCGCCAAGAAATCTAATCGGAGGGAGGCCTTCATATGGGGCCTATATCAAAATATTGACCAATTAGCCCCATTTTCACTAGGAACGATTTATTCGTCCTATAGGGTGTCACAAAGTCTAAAAAATGCAATATTTTTTTTGAGATGTCGATAAGGTCCTCTACCCATAAAAGTAGTCAGATCGTTGCTCCTCAGATATACCCATATACCCATGTCCCAATAATTACCGACAAAAATTTAGAAAATTAATATTTTTGCTTGAGTGTAAATATTCACATTTTATTCCTCCCTCGCGAACATGGGTCAAATGCGACAATGGCTAGAATCGTCCACGGCAAAGTCACTTGGTAATGTGTGTATAACCAACAAACACCCTCATTTAACGACGTTTCCAATAGAGACAATACGACGACGGCGGTAGCACATCACATCACTTAACCCGCAATAATTATTATGACCGGTGCTTGGCTATTATTATGATGTTTTTAGTCTTTATTAAGACTAAATAGAAGTGTTGTGCTGTAGTTCCCTCACCGATACTGGTAACGACGTTTCCATGTCTCTCATGAGACGTTGGCATATAATAAATCTGAACACAAATCACATTTATAACCGTTGATGACCAAGTCCTCTTTATTAAAGTTTTTTTAGAAGCGAAACAATAACCGTCGTCGCGGTATTTACTGGACAGCAAATGAACGATTGAATGAATGGCATATGATGTGCTCCTCCGAAATACATAAATCTAATAGGAACACACAAACAAAAAAAAAAACACAACATCAAAATGCAATGCAATAAAATGCATGAAAATCTTAACAACATTTTGTTTATTCATTTATTTAAATAAATAATCGTATACGGGGAATATTGTTGTTAGCTAGCTACAGTTTCTAGTTTCTATTGCGGTTGAGAATTTCCAGCAATGAATTCCATGGATGGACTGAACTGACTGATATATGCTGAAAAAAATTATAATTTTATGAACTATTTAGTATTATTTGAGCAAATTTAATAACAAAGTGTAAATAATCTGTAATAACCAAAAAAAAAAAAATACAAAATTTTTGGATTTTTAAACACTTTTATGGGAATTGAGGGTTTGCATTTACAATTTTCAGACATTTGAGCCAACTTTACAAAAATATAGGTTGCATTTTAAGAAAATCCGACAACCAATACAAAAGCACGTCACATGATTTGTGTTTTCGTTGCATTTTCTCTTCATAATCGTATCATAATCAATGGTTGAAGTCCGTGCTAAGTTCATCAGCAAGAATTACTGAAAAAGCACTTCCATTGATGAGTCCATAACACTCGGTATTTTTAGTCGGTTTTTCATATGTATGTACGTAAATCATAACCATATTGTTGATACAACCCCGCAATTCCAAACAAAATGTATAAAGATATATAACTTCAAAATAAGAGATGTACCTTTTCACGAAAAATTGTCAATATATAAAGGAATTACAAAAATTATATTTAAATGACCATAACTTTTGACTCATTGAGAATATTCATGATACACAGAAAAAAATATTGTTCCATTTTTTATGATTTGTCGTCAAAGGTGAACATGGGGCATGCAGATTTAGTACACGATTGTGGGGAGCCGTATGCCCAGTGTTGCCAGACGAATCTTACCGAAAATCGTCAAAATGCGAGCTCAAAAATCGTCAAAATACATTTTCGAAATCGTCAACAAGATTTTTGAGCTTTTTTCCGGACGAAGGAAATGTTTTAGAGACATATACTCGTATGTATAATGATGAATCAAGTGATTTTTGCATTTCCTCAAAGTGAACTTAAAATCAATTTTATTCACGGATCTCACATTTTTTTTATTTTCGAACGGTCCCAACGCATCCACTGTTGCCCGCCCCTTCCGACCGAGGGGGCTTTATCCCCATGACGTAGGGATTGCGTACACACCATGATCCGGACCATAGCGGGTTAATAGTAGAGGGCGGAAATACCAGCTACAGAAAAATGTCAACAATCAGCACATGCAAAAATTGAAATGTTTTCTTTATTCTTCAACCGAAATAATCATCAAATTTGGCGGAAAATATCGTATACATACATATTAATTCCCAGGATTAATGGTGAACATTTTTATATAGAAGCCACATAAATGACCTCATTGTGCCTTAGAAAACACAAATAGCATTTGATTGGGCTAAAATTCAGGAATTTCTATTTTATTTTATCCAGAACGATTTCAAGGAGCATGTCGCATCATTGGTTCATATTTTGTCGTACAAAGGTCCCATTAAAATTTACTTCTTGGCCCCAAAGAAAAAAACCTACCAATTTGGCTTACAAATTATAATTTGCGATTAACTTTAACTGAAACCATTCGTTGAAATAGTTACCTCCTAGGTCCAAGTTTTGACTTAGCCCTTACATAACTTACAAAATTTCACCTAAATTTACTCTACCAATTTTGCAACTTAACAAAACTCAGAGATTTTTCCTGTTATTGTATGCGACTCATAATATTTGAGAAATTTTCTAACATTTCTGATATTCATTTATAAAACATAAATGTGAGTTTAATTATATCCCGAAGTAATTATAAAAAATCCTTAATATAAGAACAATTTGTGAAGTTTTCCTTACTTTTTTCATATCGTAAAAAATCGTAATTTCAGGCCAAAAATCATCAAATCGTCATGCATGTCCTATTTTTTGGCTTCAAAATCGTCAAAATGACGATAAATCGTCATTTCTGGCAACATTTTTGTCAAAATCTAATTTTATTGAAAATTTAAAAAATTTCGTTTTTCTAGAAAATCTTGCATAAATAAATATTTACTTGAAATTTTCATAAAAATTGCATATTAATGTAAATTTAGTGGAAATTGCGTTTTCACAGAAATTTTGTTTTTTTTTTGTTGGTCTGTGCTTTCTAACAAACAAAAGTGCATTTTTCTTAAATATTTAATTTTTCTGTAAAAATTCTTCAAAATTGCATTTTTCTAAAAAATCCAACATTGCTTTTTTTGAAAATTTTTGTCGAGCATATTTTTTTACCGAAAATGTATGTTTTAGAAATTATGTCATAATTAAATTTTTCTCTAAATTTGTTCCAAATTTAATTTTTCTAGAATTGTTTTTTTTAATTGCAAACTTCGTCAAAAATTCATTTTTCTTTAAAAAAATCGTGCATAAATATTCAAAATTCGTCAAATTTGCTTATTTAATGTAAATTTAGTGGAAATTGCATTTTTCTAGAAATTTTTTTTTGCAAATTTCGTCGAAATTGCATTTTTCTTTAAAAAATCTTGCTTAAATATATAAGCAATAAATTTAGTGGAAATTGCATTTTTATAGAAAATTTTAGCAAAATTAAATTATACAAAAATTGGAATTTTTAGAAAATTTCGCCGAAAATAGATTTTTGTTGAAAAATTTAATACAAATTACAGTTTTATAATTTTTTTTCAAAAAATTTGTATTTGTAAAAAACTGTGTCATAATTGCATTTAAAAAAAAAAAATCGTAAAATTTCTTCAATTTCAATTTTTAAAATGTCAAAAATTCAGTTTTTTGAAAATTTTGTCGAACGTTTCAATGGAATTTCAATGGAAAATGTTGTTTTTTTTTAGAAAATTATGTCATAATCCCATTTTTCTAGTCATTTGTTTGAAGTGGAAATTGCATTTTCACAGAAAATATTAGCAATATTAAATAAAAAATTTCAATAAAATTGCTATGCGTTGATGTTGTTTATTTTAGGTCTGTTCCTTTGTTAGAAAGCGCAGACTAAAATCGAAAATAGATTTTTGTTGCAAATTTAATAGAAATTGCAGTTATAGAGACATTTTTTGTCAAAAATTTGTATTTTTTAAAAAAAAATGTGTCACAATTGCATTTTACTTAAAAATTGAATTTTTCTGTAAAATTTCTTCAAAATTGCATTCTTCTAAAAAAAATTTCAAAATTGCATTTTTTTGAAAAAATTTGTCGAACATACATTTTTGCAGAAAATGGTTGTATTTAGAAAATTATTATTTAAATTATTTCTTCAAATTTGCATATTTAATATAAATTTGGTAGAAATTGCATTTTAATAGAAAACAAACAAATTTCAATAAAATTGCAATTTTTAGAAAAATTCGTCGGAAATATATTTTTGTTGAAAATGTAATAGAAATTACAGTTTTATAGAATTTTTTCTTTTAAAATTAGTTATTTAAAAAATTGTGTCAGAATTGCATTTTTCTTGAAAAATTTAACTTTTCTGTAAAATTTCTTCAAATTTGCATTTTCCAAATGTCAAAAATTTATTTTTTTTGGGAAATTTTGTCGTATGTAAATTTTTATGCAAAATGTTTTTTTTTAGAAAATTGTTGTCATAATTCCATTTTTCTAGACAATTCTTTGAAGTGGAAATTGCATTTTCACAGAAAATATTATCAATATTAAATAAAAATATTCAATAAAATTGCAATGTATTGTTGGTCTGTGCTTTTGTTAGAAAATTAAATTGTAATATTAGCAAAATTTAATTGTAAAAAATTTCAATAAAATTGCAATTTTTAGAAAATGTCGTCGAAAATAGATTGTTGTTGAAAATTTAATAGAAATTACAGTTTTATAGAATACTTTTATCAAAATTTGTATTTTTGAAAAAATTGTTCCATAATTGCATGTTTCTTAAAAATTTAAATTTTCTGTAAAATTTTTTTATAGATATATTTGCAAAATTAAATTATAAAAAATTTCAATAAAATTTGCAATTTTTAGAAAATGTCAAATATACCCTTTTGTTGAAAATTTAATAGAAGTTAAAGATTTGTAGAAAATGTTGTCGAAATTGTTATTTTTAACATATTCGTTGAAATTAAAATTTTTCTGTAAAATTTCTTAAAAATTTTATTTTTTCTAAAAAAATCGTCAAAATTGCATTTTGTTTTAAAAATTTTGTCGATCAAACATTTTTATTAAAAATTTTGTTTTTTCTAGAAAATTATAACAAAATTCCATTTATCTTAATTTTTTTTTAAATTTCTACGAATTTAAATTTTTCTAGAATTTTTTTTTTCAAAATTACGTACTTCTAGAAAATTTTGTTTAAACTGCTCTTTTCTTTAATATTTAACAGAATTGTATTTTTCACAAAATTCTCATCATAGTCAAAGACAGCATGATCGTTTGAAAAATGCGTTCTCTAGGGCGTCGAGAAGTCTAAACGGAAGGGACCTTTACATTTTAAAGATGTCGATAAGGTCCTCTATCTAAAATTTTTTTTAAGGTCCTCTATCTAAATTTTTATTGAAAGGTCCTCTATAAAATTGTAGTCAGATCGAGGTCCCCTCAGAAATCATACTCTTGTCCCAATAATTACTGAACAAAATTGAAAAATGAATATTTTTGCGTTAGTGTAAATATTCACGTTTTATTCCTCCATCACGAACATGATCAAAAATACAATGCAATTTTCTAGAAAAATGCAATTCAACGAAATTTTGTAGACAAATTAAATTTCAACAAAATTTTATTGGAAAAATGCTATTTTTTAAGAATCTAAAGAGCATGAAATTTTAAAAGTATGTTGTAAGGAAATTTTTAAGACAACTTAAAAATTTCGTCAAAATTGCATATTTATTGTAAATGTAGTCGAAATTGCAGTTTTATAGAAAATCTTGTAACAATTGACGATTTGAAAAAATGTTTTCATAGTTGCGTTTTTCTTAAAACATTTAGCTGAAAATTTATTTTTTCTAAAAAAAATTAAAAATTTTTTCGAAAATAATTTTTAATTGAAAATTTCTCTTTTTTTTAGAAAATTTCTTTTTTTTTCGAAAATTATCTCAAATTCCATTTTTATAAAAATTGCAAAGTGAAATTATAAAAATTGCAAAATTGAAATTTAATTTTTCTCGAACATTTTGTTCGAAATTGCAAATATTTCTAGAAAATTTCATTGAAATTGCATTTTTCTTTCAGATTTCTTCGAATTTAATAATTATTCACAAACTTATGAAGAGCATATTTTTTGTAAATTTTAGTGGAAGTTACAGTTTTATAAAAAATTTTGTCATAATTGCGTTTTTATAAAAACTTTTTGTTAAAATTTTATTCTTTTTTGTAAAATTTCTTCAAAATTAAATTTTTCTAAAAATGTCAATATTTTATTGAAAATTTTTGTCGAACACACAAAAAAAATGTTTTTTTTTTTAGAAAATTATATCATAATTCCAGTTCTCTAGCAAATTGTTCGAAATTTAATTTTTCTAATTTTTTTTTGAATTGCGACTTTCTAGCTAATTTCATTTTTCTTTAAAACAAATCATGCTTAAATATGCAAATTTCGTCAAATTTGCATTTTTAATGTAAATTTGGTGGAAATTGCATTTTTATAGAAAATATTAGCAAAATTAATAGTAAATTTTTCTAGAAATTTCTTTGAAACTGCAAATTTCTACGGAATTTAATTTTTCTAGATATTTTTTTTTGCAAATTTTTCTAGATTGCAAACTTGAAATATAATTTTTCTCGAACATTTTGTTCGAAATTGCAATTTTCTAGACAATTTCGTTGAAATTGCATTTTTCTTTTAAATTTCTTCGAATTTAATAATTATTCACAAACTTATGAAGAGCATATTTTTTGTAAATTAAAGTGGAAGTTGCAGTTTTATAAAAAAAATTGTCTGAAGTGGTATTTTTAAAAAAATTTTGTCATAATTGCGTTTGTATAAAAACTTTTTGTTAAAATTTTATTTTTTTTGTAAAATTTCTTCAAAATTAAATTTGTCTAAAAAAATTTCAATATTGCATTTTGTGGCAAATGTTTTTTTAGAAAATTAAATCATAATTCCATTTTTCTAGCAATTGTTCGAAATTAAATTTTTCTAGAATTGTTTTTTTTTAATTGCAACTTTCTAGCAAATTTCATTTGTCTTTAAAAAATCTTGCTTAAATATGCAAATTTCGTCAAATTTGCATATTTAATGTAAATTTGTTGGAAATTGCATTTTTATAGAAAATATTAGCAAAATTAATATCCCATTTTTATAGAAATTTCTTTGAAACTGCAAATTTCTACGGAATTTAATTTTTCAAGATTTTTTTTAAATTGCAATTTTCTAGAAAAATTCGTTGAAATTGCATTTTCTCTAAAATTTCTTCGAATTAAATTTTTCACAAAATTATCTGCATAATCAAAGACATCAACATAGTCAGTGTCCTTTAATCGGCTCATCGATCTTTATTAACAAATAGGGTCATCCGCCTTTTATCTGGTCAGTTGCCTTTAATCCGCTCGCCGGGCCTTAATCCGGGTAAAGTACCAGAATTTTCCTAGAAAATGCAATTGAAACAATTGCTTCATAATTGCATTTTTCTTAAAAATTTCGTTGACAATTTAATTTGTCTATAATTTTTCTTCAAAATTGCATTGTTTTGGAAAATTTTGTCGAAAAAACATTTTTATGGAAAATTTTCTTTTTTTCCAAGAAAATTATATCAAAATTCCTTTTATCTAGAAATTTCTTTGAAACTGCAAATTTTTACGAAATTTAATTTTTCTAGATTTTTTAAATATTGCAATTTCCCAGAAAATTTCGTTAAAATTACATTTTGTTCTAAAATTCTTCGAATTGCATATTTCACAAAATTATCTTCATAGTCAAAAGCCTTTATCCAGACAGTGACCCAAAATCCGCTCATCCACATTTAATCCGGTCATCGGCTTTTTATCTGGTCAGTGTCCTTTAAACCGCTCATCGATCTTTAATAACAAATCGGTTCATCGACCTTAGATCTGTTCAGTTGCCTTTAATCCGGTCGCCAGTTCTTAATCCGGGTAAGTTACCAGAATTCTGGTAGAAAAAGGCAATATCGTTGCAATTTTCTAGAAAAGTCCAATTCCTCGGAAATTTTGTAGAAAAATTTTAATTTGAAGGAATTTTCTTTATAGAAAAGTTATTTTAACGATTTTTCTAGAAAAGTGCTATTTCAACGAAATTTTTAAAAAGAATCCAACTTAGACAAAACCTTGTAGATATAAAATTAAAAAAATCTAGAAAAAAGGCAATTAAAAAAAATTATAGAGTATGCAATTTAAAAAAAATTTTAGAGAAAGGAAAAATTAATTTCAGCGTAATTTCTAGAAAAATGCAATTGCAAAAAATTTACTTATGATAAAAAATAAACAAAATTTCCGATAATTTTTTTGTGGGAAGGGGCATGAATTTTTTATGCATGTTGGCCCAAAAAAAGGGCCTATAAACTGTGAGTGATTGCATTTGCATATCATAAACGCAGATTTATAAAATTTTTTTCAATCAAAGAAATTCCCATGGAATAGCCCATATGTTTGTCGAATAAATGCGCTAAGCTCTCAATTCGAATGGGATATGACAACAAACGATGCATAATTTTCCTGAGAGTTTTTTTTTTAAGTTTGTAATCATTTAAATGAATCTATTAAAACAAAACTCAGTTTGAAAATAATTAATGATGTATTCATTCATTGTTTTCAAGTTCTCAGCGGACAAATAAACTCGAAACACAAACACAGAAACAGTAAAAAATTACTGGCTTTCGAGAAAATACTTTAAGAATGAATAATAGCTGAGCCTCCATTGACTCCCGGCGTAGATGTAGATATGTGAGTTAAATTTTGTGTGCCATTGTCAGTATAACATACAGGTGTATGTCATTTTGGTTGTTATATGTCAGATTGAAACACATGTATTCCAATTGAATCATCCACCATTCAGACAGCGGACTTCCTGGAAAATTGAATTTCTGTTATGAAAATCATCCTACCTTTGTTTCTCTATAAGTCTATGATAGATACTCGTATGTATATATCGATGGCATACAGGTGAACTGATCTGGTTTATTTTCGATATTATTTGTTATCGAAATTTAAAGTAATAATTTACACTATAAATCTAGTCATATTTTTTGCAGCGCTTTCCTCCAACTCATAAAGGAAGTAATTTTAATAACAAATTTCGATAGATCTGTTATTCCCGAACAGAACATTACTTTCTGACTACCTCTTTAATAGATTGTTGTCTAAAGGCTCTCATGAGCCTGCAGGTTGCCAGAGGCCCTGCTATGTCCCTGTGACCAGGCAGCCAAAGAGATCTGCTACCGTCGAGGGCAGTTGTAGAACTCAGGAATACAGTTTCCAAGGGTTTTAAAGCCGCCGAGTATCAGAGAAAATTTTAAAACCGACTTTAGTCAGAACATTAATTTTTGACTACCTCTCTAATTGCTATGATTTCTGCCTGGTACACACTACAGTGCTCAGGCAGTCTTTTTGCAATGGATAGGTTAGGTTTAGTGTGGCAGCCTGTATCACAGACTCACTTAGACTATGTAGTCCACTGTGCTACCACAGTGACGTTGAATCAATTGCTTTAAAAATATATAGAAGTTGAGGAAGCTTTCAACCAAGTTTGCTAGAGAGAGCTGGGCACAGACACTCAGGGTGTCATGTTGATTAGGCAGGCGCCATCAGTCTGGAATGTATGCAGTTCTTGACTAGGTTGTTCCCAGTCTTGCAGGTTTCTCTTCTTGCAGTTACCTGGTATGTCCCTATGACCGGCACCCATAGCAGGTGAATACTGAACTGTTAAGCCATCTCGTTAAGAGATCTGAGACAGTCGAGGGAAGTTTTTGAATTCAGACATATATGTAGCGTCCAGGGACTTGATAGCAGCCTGACTATCGGAGATAATATTGATACCGGCTTTGGTCAGAACAGGTGGCTCTGAACAAATTGGATAAATGGGCCAGAAGCAGTGGTTTGGTCGTTATTCCAAACAAGACATAATTGGTTATCTTTACTAGGAATAATTCGATCCCACATGTGGACCCTCCTTGGATAAATGGAACAGAGCTGGTCTTTTCCGAAAGCGCAAAATATCTAGGAAAATTTCTAGTTAGGAAATTGTCACTCAGACTTAATGTAATGTAACGTGTAAGGAAAGCCAACGTCTCATTACATTCCTGCAGGAAAGCTGTAGGATCGCGTTGGGGCATCTCTCACTCATAAAATCGTCCATTGAATATAAAGCGTGATCCATTTCAAGGTTCCCTACCTTTTTAAAGAAAAAAAACACAGAAAATTCAAATATTTAGTATCATTTGAAAGAACATTCTTTGGCATTTATTTTTTGAAGATTATGTTTATCAAATGTTGGCCGCGGCTACGTCTCAGATGGTCCATCCGTTGAGTCCAATTTTCGATGACTCGTTCACGCGTGATGTTTTGCTCCAAGGCCTGAATCGAAGCGGGTTTGTCCGCATAAACTTTAGACTTTACATATCCCCACAGGAAAAAGTCAAACGGTGTGATATCACACGATCTTGGTGGCCAATCGAGTGGCCCAAAACGTGAAATTATCTGCTCACCGAAGTGTTCTGTCAATAAATCCATTGATTGATGCGATGTGTGGGAAGTGGCGCCGTCTTGTTGAAACCAAATGTCGCCGAGATCACGAGCTTCAATTTCAGGCATCAAATAGTCGGTTCTCATGGCACGATAACGGTCGCCATTGACGGTTACGTTCTCACCGGCATCATTTTTGAAGAAATATGGACCGATGATTCCGGTACGTCCAATCGATCAATGGCAAAAAGATAGCTCTTAACGAGAGCTAAAATATTGCTCATGGGTGTCAAGGTCGTGGGTCGACTGGAAAGTGTTTTTTTTGGATTTAAAAAAAATGGACTTAACGCAATCGGCGAACGATTTTTTTTGATAATAAAACTGAATATTTTTTAAACGTTGTTCAGGCGAAAGTCATTCCATGATAAAATGCCAAACAATACTTAACAAAAATAGTATGACAGGACTCACACGTGATCTGTCAAAAAAGGCTATTGAAAAAAGTATCTCTACTTAGATCACCCTATATAGCAGTTGTTCTCCCAATACTGTTATACGAGTCGGTCTAGTGGACGAGTGATACACGATCCATTACCAACAAATTATCCACTTCTACACAGATGGTTCGTAGCTTGATGATAAGTTTGGTTTCGGAGTACACTGTAAGAAACTCAGAACACTGTAAGGGACAGACTACCAGAAACCTGCAGTGTCTATCAATCCAAAATAATGGCAATAAGAGAAGTCGCCAAGTGGCTGAGTCGCAATGTTGCAATTACTCGGACAGTCAGACTGCCATCAAGTCTCTGGAGGTCACATCCCTAAATTCACAAACAGTCATCGACTGCCACAGATCTAGTAACTAGAAGGGTACCTGCGCATAGGCTTATCCCGGGTAACTGCTGATGAACCTGCCAGGAAAGGGAGACATTACAAATTCTCGAAGAATTTGCATATATTGGTGCGCCACTGTCTACATGCAAGCTTTGTCCTAGGCAAGAGGAAAAAAATATGGTCAGAAATCGGCACCTGTAGGGTAACTAGACAATTCTGGCTAAGTGACAATCTTGGAAGGTTATAAATTTCTCCTCGCACTATATACACTGATAGAATAAGCTTCATCATGACGACGAATGTGTACATCATCGCGATTACTTTTTCGTCAAAAGTCAGCTAACGAACGGAATAATCCTCTTGATGAATTCGTCCGTCACCATGACGAATCACTGTTTCCAAAAAAATCGTCCTCAGGATGATCACATTTTATCCCTACGATGAATCGATTACCACGACGAATCCCATCCATGCCCACGATGAACACCATTCATCCCTACGATGAATCGAGTTCATCACCACGACGAATCCCATTCATCACGATAAGATATATTGAAGAAACGGATTCGTCATGGTGACGAACGATTTTTCTATCAGTGTAGGGAGGAAAAAATGGTCTACGTTAGTGTCAGTTCTGACGGGACACTGCCTGATCAGCAAACTCGCCAGAAGGTTGGGTATTGAGTCCAATTACTTCTGCAGGAGTTGTGGTGATGAGGAAGAAGTGGAAAGAATTAAGGCGCCTGCTTTGCTACTGTCCCTCATTAAGTAAACTAAGTCAGGGTATTCTGTGGTTGGCCTTTCCTGGAAGTTTGACAGATATTTCCGCTACCGATATTCGTACTATTGATAACTTTGTTTATCAAACATGTTGGATTCGATGAGAGGCATCTGAGGCTGTCTTATCACTGTGGACCTACATTGGTCTATTTGAGCTGGTAGAGCTGGCTGCCATCCTAACCTAAACATTCCCCGTTTATCGCAACAGATATTTCTTTTGGATAGAACAAACATTTTTTTGAGAAAAATTATTTCTGGTTCGACAAACTAAATTTCAATTTCAGTAAACGAGGAGAGCAGTCTAAAATTTCGTTCCTAAAAAATATTTTTTCTCAGACACAAATAGTGTAGACGTATATCAACGTTTTCCTCTTCAAAATCTATCAGTGAAGTGAACATGTCTATTAACTTCTTCTCTTTGCTAAGAAATACATATTTATACCACTTTCATACCACTCGTATTAATAAGGTCTCAAATAATCGTTTACAAATGCATTTGACAGCAATAATGAAGTCTGTCAGATGGTCAGAAACACAGTGAAACGGAAAAGCAGCAGGTTGTTTGTCACTGCTGCTGCTGATGCACTTCTGCTACCACAGAATTGCCAAAAACAATTAAAATACTATGTCGTTCGTTACCGTCGTTTTTCTTTGTTCTTGTTGCTGCTGCAATAATTGGTTGTTTGTGTTGTCATTGTTAAATGTGAAAGACGTTGACACTTCGAGGCTCAAATATGAGACATTCGAATAGGGCACAAGCAAACAGCAAACAGCAAACAAAATCGAAGTAGTTGTCTCGTGTTAAGTAAACATGAGAGAAAGCAGGTCGTAACATTTGACGTAAAACACTACTTATGAGTATATGTGGTTAATAACATCACAGGTGAGAGATGGAGCTGAATCTCTCTCTCTCTCTCTCTGTAATAGTCGCCTTACAATGCCAGGCAAGGTAGGAGTTAGGTGTGGTGTAACTGCAAACCGTACAGAGTTATATACTGGTTTTTGCTATCTCTTGTGATTGAGAAAATGCATGTAAAATATAATCGAGTGTGTTCACCATACACGCTCTGGCTCATACATTTGTCTATACATACAGTGAGTGTCATTAGAAGAGTACAAAATAACGTTTGTGGGTAACTTACATTTCGAAGCATTCACTCTTGAGAAATCTGCGGGTATTAATCAATTATATTTCATTTTGATAGTAAAAAAGAGGTATTTTAAAGATCATCGAATGTTTATTTCATTGTAAAAAGAGAAGGGAGGGTATGCCATTAATAACACTGTGTTCGAAATGGACACTTTAAACATGTAACAGAAAGGAGACCCTATGGATATACCTATTTTGACCTTGCTGAATCCAGTGGTGCTAGCCTAGATAAACAGGTTAGCTCTTGTTTTCACGATATTCGATCACAAAGTTTACAAGGAAATCAGAGAGGTTAATTATCTCGGAGGTGATTTTGAAGTAGAAGACATCGGAATACACGCTTCACATCGGAATACATCGCATAAATCAATGGATTTATTGAGAGAACACTTCGGTGAGCAGATAATTTCACGTGTTGGGCCGGTCGATTGGCCACCAAGATAGTGTGATATCACACCGTTAGACTTTTTCCTGTGGGGATATGTAAAGTCTAAATTTTATGCGGACAAACCCGCTTCGATTCAGGCCTTGGAGCAAAACATCACGAGTGTCATTCTCCATAAACATTCCCCATTCAATTTGAATTTTCTGTGTTTTTTCTTTAAAAAAGTAGGGAACCTCGAAATGGATCACCTTATATTTATGAAATATCAACAGGTTTCATAATTTAGCAAGTTTTGGTTAGTTAGCTTTGTAATTTCCATTAACGCTAATCGAACTGCAAAGCTGATGAACTTGCTAGGAAAGGGACGACATTACAAATTCTCGAAGAATTTGCATATATTGGTGCGCCAATATACACGTGCTAGCTTTGGCTTAGGCAATCAGGCAGTCCAACGAAAGATTGGGTATTGACTCTAATTACTACTGCAGAAGCTGTGGAGATGAGGAAGAACTGGAGGGCATTGAACACTTGCTATGCGATTGTCCCGCTTTGAGTAAAGGGCGACTGGACGTCGCTTTGAGGAAAACGACGGCCGACGTAGCATACTTTGGAATGAAGTTATCGATATGTAGAGATAGGAGTAGCATGTTCATCGATCTTATCACAGCCAATACTTGAAGGCACACACTCAATCTTTGTTAACATAAGCACGCACAATAAATTTAAAGATTTCGGTATCGTCGACATTTGGCTATATGATAATAGTTATTATTTACATCGTATAGGTGGAGCTACGGCTACTTATCCCATCCCCCACTTCAGGTGAAGTTATTTCTATAGAATCTGCCAAATATCAAAATATATTTCACTTCTGATATATTCCCTCTTTAAAGAATGCCACGCCAACTTATTTGTTCCCGCCCACTTTTGGCGAAATTGCTGATATATACTCGAGTAACATTCTCACCGATTTTTGTTCCTCTTTGATAAACCGTTTCCGAGATATTATTTCTTATAAATAATGCCTTGCCCACTAATACTACCATGTACACTTTTTGGAAAAATTGTTAATATTGACTACAATAACTTAAAATCCAAATTTCGTTCTACTACGTTCAATAGTTTCCGAGATATTTAATATTCAAAATATTGACACGACCACTTATTCTGCCCGTCCACTTTTGGTGAAATTCCCAATATTGATACCAATAACCAAGAATTAAAATTTTGTTTCCGAGATATTAAATTTATTACTAATTCTACGCCGACCACGATCAATTTTAGTAGCTCACTTAAAATACACAGTACATCATTTTTCAGCTTATTGATTTGGGACTCAATTCTGAGAATTGGACGTGAAAGTAGCTCCAAAAAATAAGAACATCTGCATCATTCGTTTAGTCAAGTTGGCTCAAATAATAATTTAATGGCCATACGAATTTTTTTGGTCAAGATGGATTTTTAGCGAGATTTTTTTGAGGAATTTGAGAAGGTGTTTGGGCGGAGCATCTGCTAGGTTGTCTAGGTTTTCGAAGAGCATGTGTCCTAAATAGGCCAAACGATACTCATGCAGTCCTTTGCATGAGCATAGCAAGTGCTGTACTGACTCCTCCTCTTCTTTATCCAAGCAGCTTCTACAGAAGTCTTCGCAAGGAAGCTTCATGCGTGCAGCCATATTGCCTATCACGCAGTGCCCTGTGATGATTCTTAGTGTGTTCTTCCCGAAGGACAGCAGTCCTTTGGTACGGGTCACATCAATGGATGGCCAAATGGATCTTGCAGTCCTGCAGTTTTGTATGGTATCCCACCTCGAGTGCTGCTCCCCGTTCGTCGATTTGTTTTTTAATTTCCACGAGCGGAATTTGCACGTCCAGGGTCGCGGTTACATTTCGCGCACCGGATCCTATCCTGGCACATTCGTCCGCTAATTCGTTGCCATGTATGTTGCTATGTCCTGGTACCCAGCAGAGCGTGATTTCGTTCGCCTGAATATGGGTTAAGGATAGAAAGCAGTCCATCGTGCAACGTGATTTGATGCTTCTTGAGTCCAAGGCCTTGAGAGCTGCCCTACTGTCGACGTAGATCTTGAATTTTTTCGGAGAAATATCCCGTTCCAAAATCTGTTTCGCGACAATGTTAATGGCGTAGATCTCTGCCTGGAAGACCGTGCATTCGTCTGGGTCCGGTGGAGATTCTGAGATCAAGGGTGCCGGAATATATACCTGATCCTGTGCCCGTCTCCATTTTCGATCCGTCCGTGAAGATTGACATTTCATTGTCTTCTATGACGCTATTTGACGCCCAGTCTTCACGGCTAGGTATCATTACATTAAAATTTTTTTCTCGAATTGTTCTTGGTGCCAAATAGTCCGTTGGCTTGTTGATTTTGTCTGTTGTTGCCTATGCTTTCCAGGATTGAGCCATGTCCACGTGTATATTGATGGCTATTTCTGATTCCCTTAGCCGAAGGGTCACTTTCGCTGCGGTGCACTTTATGTATATGTCGATTGGTTGAAGGTTCAGCATCACCTCTAGTGCAACTTGTGGGGTAGATCTGAGGGCGCCAGTTATCCCGACGCAAATCAGTCTTTGCACTTTGGCTAGGTGTGAGAGATGTGATTTCTTCATTACCGATTTCCACCATACAACTGATCCGTAAGTGAGTATCGGTCTTATAATCGATGTATACATCCAGTATATCATTTTCGGTTGCAAACCCCATTTGCGTCCAAACATTTTCTTGCAGGCATAGAAGGCGCATAATGCTTTATTTCTGGCCATTATATTATTAATTGAGCCAACTTGACTAAACGAGTGATGCAGAAGTTCTTATTTTTGGGGCTACTTTTACGTCCGATTCTCAGAATTGAGTCCCAAAATCATGTGTTGTACTCGTACTGTGATATGTACCAAATTTCGTTCTTCTGCAGACAATCTTTTCTAAAATATTAAAATTTTTAAAAATGCACGCCCACTTTTGTATACCCTACACCACACTGGTCCAGGGTATTATGAATTTGTATTTGCATTTGTTTGTAACACCCAGAAGGAGAAGAGATAGACCCATCGTTTATAATACCGATCGACTTGGAATCACTTCCTGAGTCGATTTAACCATGTCCGGCTGTCCGTCCGTCTGTAGATGTATCGTCCGATTGTGATAAAATTTCTCTCTTTTTTGGCCCAAGGACGGTCCCTATTGAAATTGGTCAAACTCGGTTCAGATTTAGATATAGTCGCTACGAGGGTTGCTATATATAAACTTAGTGTTGACTAGGCAGACAGAACGTTTTGACATACGACCATCATTTGTGTTGTTTACAGTGACTTGAAAAATCAATTAGGCAAAAAAATGGAATTAACTCGTCAACATTTTCGTGCGATCATTTTTCACAACTTTCGACGTGGATTATCACGACAAAAGTGCGTCGATGAAATTAAATCTTTGTATGGCGATGAAGCACCATCCTATAGCACTGTGAAAAACTGGTTTAATGAATTCAATCGTGGCCGACGCTCGCTCAAAGACGAAAGTCGTGAAGGTCGTCCAAAAACGGCCGTTGTGCCAGAGAACATTGATGCCGTGCGTGAACTGATAATGCAAGATCGTCATGTGACATAGCGTGATATAGAGCATACATTTGATATTGCATGAACACCTGTCCGTAAAAAAGGTTTGTTGACAATCGCTCAAAAAAAGGCTCGTGTCGATTGGTGCAAAGAAATTTTAAAAAAATACGATCGCGGTGCTTCAAACGTCCTTTATAAGATCGTCATAGGTGACGAATCTTGGATCTATGCGTATGAGCCCGAAACAAAAAAGCAATCGACCGTGTGGGTCTTCGAAGACGAGCCATATCCAACGAAAGTTGTTTGTGGAAGAAGCACGTCGAAGCAAATGGTCGCATGTTTCTTCGGCAAAACTTGTCATGTGGCGACTATTCCGCTTGAGCAACTTAGGACCGTCAATTCTGAGTGGAACACCACAATTTGTTTGCCTGAAGTATTCGAAGAAGTTCGAAAAACGAACAAGAGAAGGCAAATCATTGTTCACCATGACAATGCGAGCTCTCACACATCGGCTCAAACCAGCGCCTTTTTGACCAGCCAAAACGTCGAATTGATAGGTCATCCGCCGTACAGCCCTGACTTAGCACCCAATACTTCTTTTTATTCCCGCACATCAAGAAAAAAATGCGTGGTCAACGATTTTCGTCGCCATAAGATGCTGTTGAATCGTTCAAAAACCATGTTTTGGAGGTGTCTCAATCGGAGTGGAAAAAGTGCTACGACAATTGGTTTGAGCGCTTGCAAAAGTGTATAAATCATGCTGGAGAATGCTTTGAAAACGAATAAAACCATTTTTGATGATAAATATTCGCATTTTCATTATTAGGCCATAAATATATATAGCAACCCACGTATATATATGTTCACCCGATTTGATATGTAAGCGCTGTAGAAAACGTATTTTGTACCCGATCAGTGCGAAATTCGGCAGAGAGAGTTTTCCTATTACGTGAATGAACACCAACAAATTAGGAGTACATCCGTTCAGATTTAGATATAGCCCCCATATATATGTTTCACCCGCTTTGACATGTAAGCGCTGTAGAAACCGTGTTTTATATCCGGCAGAGAGAGTTTTCTTATTACATGTATTATAGCATTGTTAGGGAGGTGTAGGGCCCCGCCCGACTTTCTGTGTTTCCTTACTGGTTTATTTTTTACAAAACATCTACAGCCAAGAATTGCCACTCCCCTTTTAGCACCTCACCTGCACTCTAAACTGTTTCCCACATCATAAGATGCAGACAATAATTAACTCGTGATGCATTTACTGTACGATTTGATGCGACACTCACTGTATATGCGCTCATTTTAGCTTCGTGAGATCTCTAGTATATTTTACTTACTCGTACCACTTGTCGCAACATATGCTACGCTGGCATCGCTGTCGACGCTCCGTGTATGCCAATATTGTTTAGAGCGCGCAAATTTTGTATACTATTTTCAATTACTGTCAGTTGTGAATTAAACGTTTGAACGACAAGTCGTGTTGGCGAAGTAACAAAAGAGCTAAGCAAAACAAAACAAACAAAAATAAGAAACAACAGAAACAAAACGGTTAACGAAAAAAAAAACACATTTTATTTGGGAACAACTAACTCTATTTTGATAATTTGGAGTTATTTTAAAATATTTGTATAAAAACAGAGAACCCAAACAAACCAATAAAAAACGAAAAACATGTCCGCGAACAACGATGTTGAGAAAAATGTCAGTACGGAAAATGCCACTTCAAACATGATGACCGTCGAAATACCCATCATAACTCCGGTAGTGTCGGAAACCATGACCATAACAACAAGTCCGGCGTCGACAGGTACAATGTCGACAGCCCCACCACCACCCCCGACAACAGCTCCACCCTCGAACACAACAGAGGATACGGTGGATTTTAAGAAAATGGATATTAACGATCAGTTGCAGCAAAGTGCACCTCCTGCCACTGTCACAACGACAGTGACCATCATAACCAAAGGTAATGAACACTCCGTCGGCAGGGGATTTGAATAGGACAAACGGAATTGAAAAAAAAACAATTGCTAACAATAAATGTCTAATTGAAATAATAACATAGGGAGACTCTATAAAAACAGAAAAGAGTTATTTTTGCGTACCACAATCACTTCATTAGAAACTAACCCAACTGCACGCGTAATTACAGCCAGCCAGCCGACATTCAGGCATTTATTCATCGGTGTCTAGTAAAAGTGGTTTGAGTAGTTGGAATGGCTCAATTTCATTTTCACTTAAAGTAGTTTTCACAGAAACCACCATAGGCAGCCACCGACCGCAGCAACTAACTAACTGCAAATGTAATAACTATGCGTGCATGTTATGGGGGAATGGCTACCTGTAGGTAGATATTGATTTTACTGAACTGAGAGAAAATTTACTATTTAATTTTCTATATTTTGTTCCGAAGACGTCCTAATTTTTAAAATAAGTATAAATTGTACTTAGAATTAAGAAAATTTATTTAACATTAACGAAATTATTTTAATTTTAAGTATGAAATGTTTTTGTTTCAAAATGATTAGGACGGCGGCCGGAAGTTGGACCCTAAGAAAATACACCCCAAATTGAAAATGAAAGTGGGCCACAAATGTGGGGCCTATTTTCGTTACAAAAACTGATTTGGGAAATTCCACCCCAATCTAGAAAACAGCATGAGATGAAAATAAACCCCAAGAAATTTTCTCTTCGTATATCTGGGGAATACGTACACTGAAAAAAAAATTGTCATAAAATTAAAGAAATGCTCCAAAGACGTCCGTAGTCTTCAAAATAAGTACATTTTGTACTTAAAATTATGCAAATTTACTTAAACTTAAGTAAATTACTTAATATTATTGAAATTATCTATATTTTAAGTACAAAATGTACATATTTTGAAGACTAAGGACGTCTTTGGAGCATTTCTTTAATTTTATGACAATTTTTTACAGGGTATTAATACACGTATACGAACCTTTTTTTAATTATAAATCTTTCCATGCGCGGTCGGCCTGCGGCCTCTGTTTAAGTCTTTCTCCTATGGACAGACATGATCCAAAGTTGGCAACGTGGAGCAAATCTTTTGTGCGTAGCCTCTCCTGTTTCCAAATTTATAGATGAAAATAAGCCTCAAAAATTGTTGTTGTTTGACATGTTATTTTTTGGGGCCCATATTCATAAAAATATTGGGGTGAATTTTCTGGGGCCCAACTTCATTCCGCCGATTAGGACGTCTGTGGAGGAAAATCTTTAAAATAAAGTAGTTTTAAGTAAGGATATACTAATAATACACCTTCTTTCATAAGGTACACAAAAATGACGAACAATTTTAATTAAATAAAAACTAATGTTTTCCAAAAAATTAAGGAAAATCAAAATTTTTGGCAAATTACACTGTGGAATAAACTTAAACTTTTTCGAAAATAACAAGGTTCTGATAACGGATTCTACGAGGGTTGCTATTTATATTTCGGTCCTGGCAATGCTGGTGTTGCCAGATGAAAACTGGATCCTCCATTGGAAAGTATGACATTTTTTAGCATAACTTCACTCAGACCGTCTTGTCATTTAAGCGCGAATTGTTTTGGTTACAGTGTATTCAAAATTCACCTCCAAAACATGGTTTTTGAACGCTTCGACAGCTGCTTCAGGCGTCGAAAAACGTTGACCAAGCAGTTTTTTCTTGATGTGAGTGAATAAGAATAAGTCATTGGGTGTCAAATCAGGGCTGTACGGCGGATAACCCATCAATTCGATGTTTTGGCTGGTCAAAAAGGCGCTGGTTTGAGCCGATGTGTGAGAGCTCGCATTGTCATGGTGCACAATGATTCGTCTTCTCTTGTTCGTTTTTCGAATTTCTCCGAAGACTTCAGGCGAAAAAATTGTGGTGTACCACTCAGAATTGTCCGTCCTACGTTGCCCAAGCGGAACAGTCGCCACATGACCAGTTTTGCCGAAGAAACAGGCGACCATTTGCTTCGAAGTGCTTCTTCCACGAACTACTTTCGTTGTATTTGGCTCGTCTTCGAAGACCCACACGGTCGATTGCTGTTTTGTTTCGGACTCATACGCATAGATTTAAGATTCGTAACCTGTGACGATTTATTTTGAAAATTTTGTTGCTCCAATCGACACGAGCCTTTTTTGAGCGATTGTCAAATTGCGCGGGATCCAACGAGAACAAACCTTTTTTTACGCCCAGTTGTTCATGCAATATCGAATGTATGCTGGTGGAAGAAATGTTCAAGGATGCCTCTATCTCACGGTATGTCACATGACGATCTTGCATTGTCAGTTCACGCACGGCATCAATGTTCTCTGGCACAACGGCCGTTTTTGGACGACCTTCACGACCTTCGTCTTTGAGCGAGCGTCGGCCACGATTGAATTCATTAAACCAGTTTTTCCCAGTGCTATACTTGTAGGATGGTGTTTCATCGCCATACAAAGATTTAAGTTCAGCGATGCACTCTTGTCGTGATAATCCACGTCGAAAGTTGTGAAAAATGATCGCACGAAAATGTTCACGAGCTAATTCCCTTTTTTTGCCAAATTGATTTTTTCAAGTCACTGTAAACAACACAAATGATGGTCGTACGTCAAAACGTTTTGAGTGCATTTATGCTTAAAAATGTCAATCTTTCCAATGGAAATGTTAGATGGCGCAAGGCAACACTTGTGTTGCCTAGGAAGACATGTATACAGCAACCCTCGTAGAGAAATACTAACTTTTTTGAGGTACAATGTGGTCTTTTTTAGCTATTTAGGGTGCCTAGACACGTTCAGATTGTATTTATATGTTCACAAAAGTTGTTCAGATTTACCCTGTCTTCAATTTTGCCAATTATTGTTAGTGAATAATTACAAGTCCTTGTAAGTTATGGTAAAAAAAGGTGAAAAAGGTATTTTTTTCCTTAAATTTTTTAAAAAAGTGCGGAAATTTTTTTTTGCATAGAATGTTAACAAACTTTGATCACCATATTCATTGCTATATTATTGCCAAGTCGGAATTAGTTGTTGGACAAAAGCTGATGACATCTTTTTTGAGGGGCCCACTGATTCTCAGCAACTTTTGAGGCCCATAAAAAAATGGTCTCCAATTTCGCCAAACTGAGTATAGGCTTATACCACCCTTTGGTAGAAGAGTCGAACCTATACTGTCAAGTTCGTGTATTTATGTGGCTGGCTTCGCAGTAGCGCATCCTGTCAACCCGATTTTCCTGGACCTTGGTGACGGTTTCTGGGCCTATCTCACGAATGGCTTGCCGGATATTCGCCTTAAGGGCCAGTATCGTTAATGTATAATTGACATAACATGAAGTACCCCACAAATAATTATAATGGTACAAATGGCATCTCCGAGGTGGCCAAGAAAAAGAAACGCCACGCAATTAAGTCAGTTTATCGACCTGTCGTGTGCTTCTTAATTATTACCTCAAGAGATATAGAAAATTGGCTTGATACGAATTTCCACAGTATCTTTCAATCCGATTCTCTGAGATGAGTCTGATCTGGTAATGAGTCGAACTTGAAGTATCGGGATCGTGCAGGTGCAAAATCTGGACATTAATACGGACATTAAATGCTTGTTCCATCGATTCGATGTTCCCAACATACCCTGCATTCGTCGTTTACCGCTTGCCTTATGCTGTGCAGATGTGGTTGCAAGCTAGAGTGTTAGGATAAAAAACTCGTTATCTTACTAGGCTCGATCTTGCTTAATTAACACATCGAAGGAGTGGTCTACGATTTTAAATAAGTGGTAGTACTATTATATTGCTATATCTACGGCTAATTTAAAGATTGGTCTACTCCTTCTGGTAAACTATGTCATATTTTCTTGGCCGCTGCAACTGTGAGACAATTGGGCGAAATTACCACGCCCCTTCTGGTATCCTCCCACACAAAGTGGCCAAATTATACCAAAATTCAATAGTTCATTACTTTAATTTTCGTGAAGTAGTACTATTTAAAGTATCTACTGTTCAGCGCAAAATTGGCGTAGTATTTATTATATTTATATATTTGAATTACAATACAAAGTAAATTTATATTCTAATTTTACGGACCAGGGAAAAGCCGGGTTACAAAGACCATTTGGCTAGATTTTGCAGCGACAGACCAGAGCCTCTGGTGGGAATCGAACCCACAACCCGCAAACTCATATGTGAGCACGCTACCAACTCATCTACTGGGACGCTCTGGCGTAGTATTTGTCAAGCCCCTTCTGGGACCAGCCCCGCACAACTTGACAGATTCATTCTAAAATAAATTCCCCGTAACAACTGCTGCAATCATCTAAGTGATTTCATATTTTGTTTGACTTCTGCAATTACTATAGACTTATGGTGATTTCGTTTCCGGAAATATGTTGGCCCATCGACGTGAAATACTAGAAAATATATGCACCTTTTTAGTCGAAATGATGTAATCCATCGAATTGAACTTAGCTCCAATTTTTATATTTCCAAAATGTGTTAGAAATGTGGAGTTTTCGGGGAAAGGGAAGATAAAATGCTGTACTTTTTCCACAATCAAAATCGTCATTAGTGAAATGTTCCCACATTTCTGCGCTTCTCATTCGTTCTGCATCTGAGCTTCCCTTTAAGAGATGCCTAGAGAGGGCTTCCCAACCCTTTCAACCATACGGTTCCCCACAACCATGGGAAAATCGGCGGCCGGAAGTTGGACCCTAAGAAAATGCACCCCAAACTGAAAATGAAAGTGCCTGTGCGGTCGGCCTACGTCCTGCGGCCTTCGGCCTCTGCTTAAGACTTTCTCCTATGGATAGGATCCAATGTTGGCAACATGGAGCGTAGCCTCTCCTGTTTCTAAATTTATAGATGAAAATAAGCTCCAAAAAGCAGACAAGAAATGAAATTAAACCCCAAAAAGCAGACAAAATATGAAATTAAGCCTCAATTAAAATTGTTGTTGTTTGATATGTTATTTTTTGGGGCTCATATTCATAAAAATATTGGGGAGTATTTTCCTGGGGCCCAATTTCATTCCGCCGGGAAAATCGTCATGTCCCTTCCACAAAAAAATTATATTTCTTTTGTAGTATGACTAATAAAATAAAATTTAGTTTAATTGTATTTTTCTTGAAAATTTAATTGAAATTGCATTTCTTTAATAAATTACGTTGGAATTGCATTTCTCCATAAAAATTACGTTGGAATTGCATTTCTCTACAAAATTTCTTGAAATAAAATTTTTCTAGAAAATTTAATAAAAATTGCAATTTTATAGAAAATTTCATCGTAATTAAATTTCTCTAAAATTTCTTGAAATTGAATTTTTTTAGAAAATTCCTTCAAATATGCATTTTTCGACAGATGTTCTTGAAATTGCATTTTTTTTTAGAAAATTCCTTCAAATTTATAGTAGCATTTGTTGAAATTGCATTTTTTTGTAGAAAAATCGTTGAATTTAATTTCTCTAGAAAAATTTGTTCAAATTGCATTTCTCTGCAAAATTTTGTTGAAAGGATTAAATGTCGATGAGTCGTCTAATGGGCGATGACTCCTGCCCGGCTTAAAGGTTACTGACTTTATTAAAGAACTGTGAAGGACATTTTCTGGAAAATTTCAATTTTAAAGAGAAATGCAATTTTAACGAAATTTTCTCGAAAAATTTTCTATAAAAATTCGATTTCTATTAGATTTTGCTGAAATTCTCTATAATAATGCAATTTCCACACAATTTTAAATACACGCTTAAAAAATTGCTTCTGTGGTATATTGTCCCACACATATTTCGCTGGAAAAATACATATGTTTATAGCACACTCCAAATATATAAATTGTTCCAACAAGAGGTGTTATTTTGGTATTCAAAGAAAAATACCATTTTTTGAGATAAATGATTGGATGTTTATTTCATAATAAAGAGGAATTTATGCCGTTAATAATGAAAAACAACATCAGCCAGATGACCGCCACGACCACGCTTACAACACCATATCCTTTTCATGAAATTTTCCATCACCAAATCGCAAAGTGGCTGCCCTATGTCCTCGATTGCCTCACGAATTCTATCTTTGATGTCTTGAATCGACGCTGGGCTGTTGGCGTAAACCTTATCTTTCACGTGGCCCCAAAGGAAGAAGTCGCAAGGTGTTAAATCACAAGATCTCGGTGGTCAATTGTGATCACCTCTTCGAGAGGTTCCCGTAACAGAACAATGGTTTCGCACCAAACAGTCACACGTTGAGGATGGATAGGCTTCTCAACAATAACTCTAGGATTTTCCGAGCCCCAGATGCGACAATTTTGCTTGTTGACGTAGCCACCGAGGTGGAAATGGCCTCATTAGTCAAGATGATTTTTCGATGGAATTCCGGATCATTTTCATACATTTCAAGGACCCAATCAGCAAAGACACGACGTTGTTGATGATCGGCCGGCTTGAGTTCTTGTGTTAACTGAACTTTATAAGCCTTAAGACCCAAGTCTTTATGCAAGATACGGTGTAATGACGTTTGTGGAATGCCCAATTCCAAAGAACGACGAGGAATGGAAAGCCTGGGTTTTCTTCAACACTTTGGGCTACAGCAGCAATATTCTCAGTTGTTCTTGAGCGACGTGCACGGGATTTATTCTTCACATCACTAACTTGTCCCAACAGCTCGAATTTTTCCATCAATTTCTGTATTGCGGTCCGACAAGATGCTTCACGACGACCCAAAAATGCTTTAGTTTTGAGAACTGTGACTGCAAGATTTTCACCACTCTTGTGCTGAATTTTAATAATTTCAATGCGTTGTTGAATCCATTTTTAGTAATGGCGAAGTTTCACTTGTCAAATGTCAAAGAATAAAAGCTTCAAAAGTGACAGCTACCGAAATACCGGGTGATTCAAAATAACACCTCTTGTTGGAAAATCCTGTATTAAAAATTCTCACACATAGCTAATTTTTTTAGAGTGCCTACCATTTAGTGAAAATTAGGGGTACTTGTCAATTCCTATTAATTTATATACCAATTAATTATCTCCATATATCAAATTTGATATTTTATATTGGTATTTCCCACAATAAATATCCAATTTCATATTGAGTATTTTAAATTTCATACTCGTATTATACAAGTATTTCAAATATTTCCCAGTCCGACCATAGCTTTTTTCCTAACAATAAATTTAAAAATTTCGTCCCCAAATCGCCAAAGGGTCATTGCCCTTTTGCACCCATATCGAAGTACTCCCTGTGGCTAACCTTCCCCCCATAAAACTGTTACTTTCAAATTTCACATAAGTGTGAGCGCCAGAGTAATAATGATGAACACTTTATTTGGTAAAAATTGATTTTCTACAAAACTGTTAACCATCCAAGCGTTTGTCTGTCTGTCCTCCGTCCGTCCTGTGTTTTCTTTTGATTTTCTCCCCATTTAGTTTTCTTATCATCTGTTGATGTTGACTTTTGTTTTGTTTTATTTTATTTTACAGTCGACACTATTTTTAGAGAGTTCAGTTTACAACTCTCGGGAAATTTAAACACTATTCATTTTGTTTTTGTTTAATGTTGTGCAAAATTGTAATAAAAAGTCTGCACACTAACAACAATGAAAACAAAAAAAAAATATTTATTTACCAACAAGCAGCAGCAAACATTGGCTGGGTTTCGTCACAGTGGTTCAGGGTATGAAAATGGGGAGGAGAAGAGGATATTTAAGAACAATTAATGGCAACAATGGTTATAGTGCGAAAAAAATACGTATGTATATAAAGGGTTTTCCAATAGGGATGATATTATTTTGAAGTGACGTTTCGGCCATTTGTAATATGTCATGATCTGTCATTTGTTTTTCATTGTATTCCGTAGTGTTTACAATTTCGTCATGGAGAGATATACGCAAGAACAACGTTTATAAATTATTCAGTTTTATTATCAAAATAATCGTTCTCCAGTTGCAATTTTGCGTGCGCTAAGTCCATTTTTTTAAATCCAAAAAACACTTTCCAGTCATCCTACGACCTTGACACCCATGAGCAATATTTTAGCTCTCGTTAAGTGCTATCTTCTTGCCATTGGCGGATTCCCGATCCGACGTACCGTTAAGGAGCTAGAGCAACAAAAACTTTCCGTTCACATTTGAAAATTATGCTAAGTCCATTTTTTTAAAATAAAAAAAAAAACACTTTCCCGTCGACGTATGACCTTGACACCCATGAGCAATATTTTAGCTCTCGTTAAGAGCTATCTTTTTGCCATTGACCGATTCCCGATCCGACGTTAAGCTAGAGCAAAAAAAACTTTCCGTTCACATTTGAAAATGATGCCAAGTACATTTTCTTTAAATCCAAAAAAAAAAACTTTCCCGTCGACGTACGACCTTGACACCCATAAGCAATATTTTAGCTCTCGTTAAGAGCTATCTTTTTGCCATTGACCGATTGTGCCTACGTGCCACACAGCAAATGAAACAATTGAATTGTTGCGAGAACAGTTTGGAGATTCGATTATTTCAAGAAATTGTGATATTGAATTGCCTCCAAGAAGTTGTGCTATAACACCATTAGACTATATCTTGTAGGGTTATTTGAAGTCATTGGTCCTTCGAAATAAACCAGACTCTCTTCAAGCTTTACAAGTCAATATTGAACGTGCCATTCATGACATTCGACTTAATTTAGTGGAAAAAGTGCTCGAAAATTGGGTTCATCGAATTCGTTCCTGCAGAGGAAGTCGTGGAGGGCATTTGAATGACGTTTTATTTAGAACTTAATTGTATCGATTGTACTTCACATTAAATAAAAATCTTTTGAATTTCCTTAACAATAAGTGTGTTTTTTTTCAAAGAAATCATACCACTCTTATTTGAAAACCCTGTACTTATAGAAATAGCATCCATAAAAAATATCTTGCCAATTTTAGGAAACAAGTTTCCTCAATGAGTGAAAAAATTGAATTTTTGTGTTGTTCTAAAGGGTGGTTGATTGTAAGGACCGATGTTGAATGTGTACCACACCTAAACGTCAAGTTTTTTTCTGCATTTCATTTGACATTTCTCAATTTTAGACTAACTCAATTGGAACCATAGAAAGATACACAATCGAACAACGCGTTAAAGTTTTTTAAGCCTTTATCGAAAATGGGCGTTCAAATCAAAATGCATTTCTTGCACTTCGTGATGTTTTTTTGATCAGCATAATCGACCAAATGTGTCCACAATCGGGAGAATTGTGCGCAAATTTCAGCAAACCGGGTTTGCAGGAGATGTGAAAACATCTGTGCATGCTCGCCCAGTTCGTTTGGTGCAGCTTATGGGCTGGCGACGTCATCGGGCCATACTTCTTCGAAATGAGGGCGGTCAGACAGTTACTTTGGATGGTGTTTGCTATCGTGAGATGATAACGAACTTTTTATGGTCCGAATTGGAAGATATTGATGTGGACAATATATGGTTTCAACAGGACGGTGCCACTTGCCACATAGCTAACGAAACAATGGCTCTCTTGCGCAACAAATTCAATGGCCGTGTTATCTCACGTCGTGGCGATGCCAATTGGCCGCCAAGATCATGTGATTTTACACCGTTGGACTTCTTTCTTTGGGGTTATTTGAAAGAAAAGGTGTACGACGATAAGCCAGCAACAATTTAAGAGCTAAAGGATGAGATAATTCGGCACATAAACGGCATAGAACCTCAATTATGCCTCAGCGTCATCGAAAATTTGGACCATCGGATGGAGGTGTGCCGCCGTGGTCGGGGTGGCCATTTGGCCGATATTTTGATCCATACATAATTGAACTATACCAATATTATCATAATAAAATGAAATGACAATAATTTCCTAAATAATTTGTGATCTATTCAAAATCAACATCGGCCCTTAAAATTTAACCAACCTTTACATTAAAATATTGTCAATCTAAACATTTGGTAAAAAAATAAAAGTTTGTTAAATTTGTATGTAAAGCTACTATTTTTCCCATTCCCAGCCACTGTGCGGTGTTACCATTGCATGTAGCTTACACCAAGAAAAAAGTAACCGCTAAAAAATACATATTTTCAAATGTTCATTCAATGTTATTTTTTGTTTTTTTTTACTATTTTGTTGTTGAATTTTTAAATAATATCTATTATTGTGAGCGCATGGAAAGCGAAAGTGTAACCTGTGTAACTGATGAAATAGCGGTTTACACGTCCGTCCTTTTTCTGTCTGTGTTGGCATTAGTTTTTCTATTTCTTTTTTGTTGTTAAAATAGCCTGACTTGTTTGATTTTCCGATGTTTCATCTGATACGTACGTACACCGACTGCATATGTACGAGAGTATTTATAATTGGAATCACTGATTAAAACTTTGTTATGATCACGATAGATATGATGAGTCATATTCATAATGCAGTGGCCAGAAAGAAGATTAATGATGGAAAAATTGTGTTTATTTTATAATTTAGTTCAGTTTTTCATTTAAAGTGGGGAAATTAAGTTTTGATCCCCTCACCTTAGAGAGGAGGGTATGTACTATCATTTGCTATGAACCAAAAGTGTAACGCATCGAAGGAGTGACCTAAGACCCTAAGTATGTTCGGCGCATATCCGTTTTGGGTCATTGTCGAATGAGCAATGTCCGTCCGTCCGTCTGTCTGTCTGCTGGTGCGCACGATAACTCTCGAAAGGAGTAACCGATTGAGTTCAAATTTGGTATGTGGTAATATTTTCTTCTATCTCCGGCCAAGTTCGAAGATGGGCCATATTGGTCCACTCCTTCTAGTAGCTCTTCCAAAAAGGGTTAACATTTAGTGAAATATTATTTAAGAACATCTATACTACTTATTTGAATCCTCTGAAATTCTACACATAGTATTAGTTTATTAGTCACTATTACCTCGAGAAAAATGGGCGAAGTTGCCACGCCCCTTTTATTACCTCCCACACAAATGGACAATTTTAAACCAAAAGTTAATAGCTTATAACTTTATTACCAGTGCATACAAATACTTGAAATTTCGTACAGTGCAATGGTTTTGTAGTACCTAAAGCCTAGAGAAAAGTGGTTGTAATTGGCACGTCCCTTTTAGTACCTCCGACACAAATGGACCATTTTACACCAAAAGTTAACAGCTTATAACTTTAATACCAGTGCATATAAATACTAGAAATTTTGTACAGTGTAATGATTTTATAGTCACTAGAGTCTGAGTAAAGTGTCCATTATTGGGACGCCCCTTTTGGTACCTCTCACACAAATGGACGCTTTTAACTTTAGTACAGTACATACTTTAAAGTTATTAAATGCAATTTAAATTGATAATTATTTAAATAAAACAAAAAATAAATAAATTTACTAATATTTTTTTGAGACTAAAGGTGAGGGGATTCATTAGTCGGTTTACCCGACTGAACTTTCTTACTTGTTCATTTATCACTAGAATTGGAGGAACAATTTAACAAACAAAAAAAACGTATTTTCTTCGCAAAGGAGTGCAATCCCCCAATGTTTTGAAAATCCCAAAAATTTAACATTGTTGCTATATCTCATATAACAGATACCAAAAATGAAGCTTACAAAATGATTTAGGTTTGTGTGAAATTTTTTGTTCTAAAACAATTTTTTTGTTGAAAAATGGCCTAAAGCCTGATTTTTATCCTGAAAAAAAAACAGGAGATTATAAAATAACTTGATAATTCTTTTTTGTAATCTGGCAATACTTTACAGTTTTCGTTGTTTTTTTTTTCAATTTCTTCAAATTGTCATAATGGGTACTTGTCAAAGCTCAACCGCTACAGTTGCAACCCCCTCGTCTGAAGGAAAATTTAAAAAAAATATGAGTTGTCCACATAACCCAATAAACATTATTTAATAAACTAATTTTTTTTTGGAATTCAGCTTCATCTTTGACTTCTCTTCATCGTTTATTTCAACAAATAGCGAACATTTGCTATAATTGAATTGAAACTGAAATACTCGAATTAATTGAAAATGTTGAAAGTACGGCATTGTTTGTTATTTGTCATACAACGCAACGCATAGCGAACGCCGACTTACAATTCAACAGTGCATCATTTATTTAATTTCAGTAGTAAATTGCAAAGTGCAACCGCAACGGTCCAACAACGAACGACAAAAATAACATCTCCACACAACTGCGATTAACCGCAGCGATCACAAAAGCACTTCAGTTGTCGCAAATGTTTACGATTTAATTAAATAAAGAATTTTTTTATGTCTCAAACAAACAAACAAAAAAATAACAGAACAGATCATAACAGAAGATAATAAGTGACATAACAGGGAGGCCGTATACGTACAATGTTTAATATAATATTTCAAAATATATAACATTTACCGATTTTCATACATTCCATATTTTGGGTATATTTAAATCTCTATAGGCAAAAAATATTAAACATTGAAAGAAAAACCAAAAATTCAAAATAAATTTGATCGATAGCCGTTCGTTTGCTTTAAGCCTTTCCTGATAAGAACGGCGTTTCGAACCGAATAATCACAGCTGAACCTGGTATAACAGTCAAATAATTTTACTTTCCATACCGTTTTTAATGGTCTAAAACCAGAAGAATATTTATTGAAATTTTTAAAATTTAAATAGTCGGGGGCATGAATTCGTCGTGGTGATGAATGGAGTTCGACGTGCTGATGAATGGAGTTCGTTCGTGCTGATGAATGAAGTTCGTCATGGTGATGAATGAGATTCGTCGTGGTGATGAATGGGATTCGTCGTGGTGATGAATGGTATTTATCGTGGTGATGAATGGTATTTATCGTGGTGATGAATGGAATTCGTCGAGGTGATGACTGGAATTCGTCGTGGTGATGAACTCGATTCATCGTAGGGATGAATGGTGTTCGTCGTGGTGATGAATGGGACTCGTCGTGGTAATGATCTCGATTCATCGTAGGGATGAAATGTGATCATCCTGAGGACGACAGTTTTTGGAAACAGAGATTCGTCACGGTGACGAACAAATTCATCAAGAGGTTTATTCTGTACGTTAGTTGACTTTTGACGAAAAAATAATCGTGATGATGTACAAATTCGCCATGACGAAGCTTTTTCTATCAGTGTACAATAGAACAAAACTTGGTACAAGTTTCATTCCGATACGAAGACATGGCTTTTAAAAATTGACTCACTTGACATGAAATACCGCATATGCTTAATCCTCGTAAAATTCTAAGGCGATTTTGCCATGTCCGTCCGTCCTACCGTAATTGAGTTAGATGACTGTAATTTGGTACATACGAGTATACTTCTTGGGATTAAAAATGGGCAATACCAGACCATTTTTTAAAATGGCGCTCATATATAGTATCTGTTCGATTTTGCCTTCTTAACGCCATAGAAAATGCAAATTTCAGCTGGTCGGGCTGGAAATTGGTATTTTGCGTATGTTTATAGCCAGAACAGTGACTTGCGACTGATCTAATTTTAAACATTAGAAAACAAAATATTTTCAAAATATTTTTTTTTAATTTAAAGTATCTCAAGTTTCGATTAGACCATCGAGTGTCTTATTGCTGTGCGTACCCTGTGATTGCAGTATATTAATACGTTATGTACTCGTATATTGTCAAGATTTTCGGAAGCATTTATAACACTTGGATAATCTTATATTTAATCAAAGCGATAGCAGTATTTAAAACAACTACATTAACACTATAGTGTAGATAACAACTATAAATTTTTTTGTCTGCTAAAAAATTGAGTTTTGTAAATAAATATTTAAAATTTTAGAGATTAGTTAGTTTTTATAATTTATTGTAACAATAGTTTTGGACATTTTTATTTTTTAATCTGCTCAATAGTATCGAAGAAGTAATAGTAGAGGGAACAATATTTTTGAAAAAAAATTTATGTTATCATAAAAAAGTCAAAAACTGCAAAAAGTGTTGAGTTTAGCTCCTCGACCTTAACGTCAAATTTATACTGAATAACGCGGGTTCCCTTTAGCGTCTGTTACCCACCCAAACATTTGTTGTTTTACTTTTAACTTGTGTTTTTTTATCTATTTACTTTTCTTCTATTGTCTTTTGGAAATTAATAACTGATAAAAAGAAGCATCCGTTGCTCATATCTCGTATTTTTTGTGTAGTAAAATTTAGTTTCAAAAGCAATGTTTACACGCAACTATGTTCTTCATTTAGTGCAATGAAAGACTTGAAATTTATTCTTTGTAACCAATTAACCATTGGTTCTAGATCAGAACCAATCAATAATGTCGGGAGATATGGCGTTAGTTTCGAACATTTTACTTGAGACATTCAAATTAAAATCGAGATTTTATATATGCAAATTTTGTTCTTGGTTTTTGGTGTTATCAAAATATTTGTTTACCTTCTAATAGTGTTAGTTTACTGCCGCCATCTGAAAAGCGATCTGAGAAAAAAGAAACTTAACTGTTTGTACCGCTTTTTAATATCATTTTATCGAACAAAATGCTGTTTTCATATACGAGTATACTCGTATGTAGTAGATACGTGCCTATTTATCTTCAGAATTAATTGCCAACAATCTGTTGAGCAGATTAAATTTTAATATTTTTTTTTATGATTGTTTTAAAATGTAAATATGTATCTCATTTCAGTGTTCCACTTCTATGACAAATATGTTCTATACGACTATACGAACAGTCATAGGTACACAATTTATATTAAAGATAAGTTAGAGAGAAAATAATGCACAACTGCTATTGCACACATTGAGAGGAAAACTGGCCTAAACCTCAGAAACATAAAATATAGATAGACTTACTACTTATTACTTAGCATAAATGACTAAACCGACTAAACACACTATGCAACAAAAATATTTTTTTGTGTCCGAAACCTAAAAACTTTTTTTAATAGATTGAGGCATAATATTTGATGAAGCCAAAACAACATTTTTATGGTAGTTTTTTTTCTAAAATTCAAATTTTAATGGATCACATTTTGGACCACATTTTTTGAAGTACAGGGTTTACCAATAAGAGTGATATGGTTTCTTTGAAAAAAACACACTTATTGTTAAGGAAATTCAAAAGTTTTTTATTTAATGTGAAGTTCAATCGATACAATCAAGTTCTAAATAAAACGCCATTCAAATGGCCTCCACGACATCTTCTGCGGGAACGAATTCAATGAACCCAGTTTTCGAGCATTTTTCCACTTAATCAAGCCGTATGTCATGAATGGCACGTTCAATATTGACTTGTAAAGCTTGAAGAGAGTCTGGTTTATTTCGAAAGACCAATGACTTCAAATAACCCCGCAAGAAATAGTCTAATGGTGTTAAATCACAACTACTTGGAGGCCATTCAATATCACCATTTCTTGAAATAATCGAATCTCCAAAATTTTCTCGCAACAATTCAATTGATTCATTTGCTGTGTGGCACGTAGCCACAATCGGTCAATGGCAAGAAGATAGTTCTTAACGAGAGCTAAAATACTGCTCATGGGTGTCAAGGTCGTAGGTCGACTGGAAAGTGTTTTTTTTTTCGGATTTAAAAAAAAATGGACTTAGCATCATTTTCAAATGTGAACGGAACGTTTATTTTTGCTCTAGCTCCTTAACAGTACGTCGGATCTGGAATCGGTCAATGGCAAAAAGATAGCTCTTAACGAGAGCTAAAATATTGCTTATGGGTGTCAAGGTCGAAGGTCGACTGGAAAGTGTTTTTTTGGATTTAAAAAAAAATGACTTAGCGCACGAAAAGTTGCAATTGGAGAACGATTATTTTGATAATAAAACTGAATAATTTGTAAACGTTGCTCTTGCGTATATCTCTCCATGATGAAATTGTAAACGCTACAGAATACAATGAAAAACAAATGACAGATCATGACATATTACAAATGGCCGAAACGTCACTTCAAAATCATATCATCCCTTTTGGAAAACCCGTTACTATATCTGAACTACTATTTGAAAATAGGTATCTCATTTTTATATCTGGTAGATCAGAATGGAATGGTCTTATCCCAGGACATAGGAGTTTCTTAAATTTCTATACCGACGGTTTCAAACTCAACAAACATGTGGGAACTGCAGCTATTCATTGCCTGATCACAGTAGTGTTTACCAGACATAAATCTGAGCTTGTAGAGAGGTAGCAGAATGACTGAAAATTATCTCGGATAGTCAGGCGACCATAAGGTGTCCCTGGAAACGGAATTCAAAAACGTTGCTTGACAGTCGTATATCTCTTAAAGAGATGACTGAACAGTTCAATATTCACCTGATTTGTGTGTACCCCGACACAGGGTCACATCAGGGAACTGAAAAGTAGAACGTGCAAGAGTAGGAACGGCATTGCACGCTCTACCGGAACTAGAATGGGTATGCCTTTTTGAGAAATAATGCCATTACGGCAATCAATGACAGGTGGTCACTAGTCAGAACTGCATACATTCCAGGCTGATGTGGTTCTGACTAAACTGTAAACGCACCGACGCTCTGCTGTCGTTATCGAGACCGGACGTCAAACTTATGTCGGGTCACTGCCTTATTGGACGGCATGCAGAGAGATTGTAGGTCTGACGAATTGACTTTTGCTGAAGCTGCGGAGACGAAAGGGAGGAGGAATCAACAAAATACCTACAGTATCTGTGCGCTGCTCTCTCTAGAAGGCCGCAGTCTATCTTATCGTCTCATTTTGGGAGTTAGCCGCTTATACTTTCTCGGGATGTAAAGATAGTTAGGTTAGGTTAAGGTGGCAGCCGTATTTTTTACCAGCTCACATAGATCAGTTTAGGTCCCTAGTGTTACTACGGGCTGAAATGCTCCTCATCGAAACCAACCTGTTTGGTATACAAATTAATCGATAGTACGAATATCGGCAATGGAAAGATCAGATAGGCTGCCTAGAAAGGCCGACCCCAGTATGTCCAGTCGCCGTTTTCTCAGAGCGGGGCAGTCGCATAGCAAGTGCCCTATACCCAATACCCAATCTTTTGGCGTGTTCGCCGATCAAGCAGTGACCCGTCAGAACTGATACTAATGTAGACAATCTTTGCCTCTCTAGTGCGAGGATTTTCTCAGGTCATACCTTGGCCAGATTTGTCTAGCTATCCTCCAGGTGCCGATTTCTTTCCATCTTTCGTTGGACTGCCTGATTGCCTCTTGCCTAAGCCATAGCTTGCACGTGGATAGTGGCGCACCAATATATGCAAATTCTTCGAGAATTTGAATTTGTCCCTTTGCTAGCAAGTTCATCGGCTTTGCAGTTCCCCGGGATATCCCTATGCCCAGGCACCCATATGAGGTGTATATTAAACTGCTCAGCCCTCTCTTAACGAGATGGCTGCTTGTGAATTTAGGGATGTTGCCTCCAGATAATTGATGGCAGCCTGGCTGTCCTAGTAACTGACAACGCCAGTGTTGGTTACTATGTTGCGACTCAGCCACTTGGCGACTTCCCATATTGCCATTATTTCGAATTGATAGACACTGCAGGTATCTGGTAGTCTGTGAGCTATATCCAAACTAAGTTCTTCTCCGAAGCCAACCTTTTCATAAAGCTTCGAACCATCCGTGTAAAAGTGGAGATGGTTTCTATTACCTGGCATTCTTCCAACCCATTCATCTGTGGCGGGAATCATAGCGATGTAATTTCTCTCGAAGGTGTACACAGTTGGTATATAGTCCACTCGGTCGGTTACCATAATACTACACTTTGATATCCTCATGTGTTCTTGTACCTCCACAGTCATAGGCAGTTTAATATTATTGCCGCTTTGGTTGCAACTTCTCTCGCCACAATATTAATCGGCAGTATATGGAGTAGGGCTTGTAGAGACTCGGTCCCTGTAGTCCTTAAGGCTCCGCTTATACTCAGGCAGGCAATTCTCTGAACCTTTGATAGTAGGTTGGTGATGGTTAGTTTGCCTGTTGTCCACCATACCACAATGCCGTATAACAGTACTGCTAACGGGTGATCCAAGTAGAGATACTTTTTTCAATAGCCTTTTTTGACAGATCACGTGTGAGTCTTTTCATGCTGTCCTGTTATTTTTGTTAGTATTGTTTGGAATTTCATCATGGAAAGACTTACGCCTGAACAACGTTTACAAATCGTTCAACTTTATTACGAAAATTCACGTTCTGTGAGGAATGTGTTTCGTGCACTTCGCTCAACTTATGGTCAACATGATCGGCCTACTGAACGTACTATTCGCAACACCATCACCCATCTTGAGACCCAGCATTCATTATTGGATAATATTCGACCGAATAGACCACGTCCAGGACCGAACTACTAAAAGAACTACTTTGGATGTGAAATAAATGTACAAACTGTTTCGTTGCAAGTACTTCAAATGTTTAATGAATTTTCAAAATATTTTAAATGATATTACAAAATGCTTGAGGTTTTTGAACTTCTCCAGTATTATTAATAAATATTTAATATTTGAATACCAGCGTTCATTTAACTTTCAAAATTGCACAGCACGTAAAACCAATTTGACAGTGTACACTTCATTTACATATTACTCTAAATGGTCTCCTCTTCACACGTTTTAAATTGTAGAATATGAGAATGCGGTTTATGAGAATTATAAGATTTTAATATTTATTTTGACGCTTGAAATTGAAAAACGAAAGACGCCAACGAATTCGATTACAATCTGAGTTTAAATAGCAAATAATTTAAACAAAAATTATTGCCGACAGTAAAATGATATAGACACGACCAGGAGGAGATGGCTGTTGGCCCCCACCCCCGGATTCTCCGTCACCACCCGCCCCCTCCCCAACATTAGTAGACCTACTGAATACTTGGCATTCCATTGAACAGTTAATTGTAGATTTTTTTCACTTAAAATCATATTTGCTTGCGATATGATTTTTTTTAGCGCTCAAGTAAATTATTCATTCGCAGCCGTATTAAGTTAAATATGATCATTTGTTTATATTTTGATCGGTATCGTGTTTTTGTTTTACACTTCCATCGCCACCGTTTTGAGTTTATGAAATAATAATTTGTTGTTATTATTTAAACAACGCAATTAATTTATTTATTCAAAACACATATGTATGTACATGGACACCCCACCGTACATGATTTTGAGTGGCCTAAGAATTGGACGTATGCCACAGATTTTTTTTCTAATTCGATGAAATATTGACTTTTGTAAAAACAAAACATTTCTTCAAGTTTTTATTATGAATATTTAGATTGTTCACATTTTTGTATCAATTATCATAGCTAGCAATTAAATTCGTTTTGTTCTTAAAAAAATAACAGATATGGATGGAGAGATATACTCGTATATAAAAAATCGAAGCATTTTGAAATTTATTACTTAACTGGTGAATGATGGATTATTTTGTAATCGCGTCATCTAATGGAATTTATGCATTTAAAACTGAGAAGCAAGAAATTCAAATACAACAATTAAAAACGGTGCACAATGGGAGGAATTAAAAAAAGGAACTAATTCGGCCAGACTACCAATTGCGACAAAATTTGCCATGCATGTAGAAGAGTTACACTATGCAACACAATTTTTGTCGAAGGACTGCGCATAACATTTTCTGGTGTAATATGGAGTCCTAAACAAAAAAAATATGAAAAAAAAATGTATGGTAATTTTTTCAACAAATTTTCTTTAAAACTCCAATGTTCTTGGAAGTGGCTTTAATATTTGGACCATATTAAGTAACGAGTTTTCCAATAGGGATGATATGATTTTGAAGTGACGTTTCGGCCATTTGTAATATGTCATGTTCTGTTATTTGTTTTTCATTGTATTCAGTAGTGTTTACAATTTCATCATGGAGAGATACGCAAGAACAACGTTTACAAATTATACAATTTTATTATCAAAATTTGAAATCCAAAAAAAAAAACACTTTCCAGTCGACCTACGACCTGACACCCATGAGCAATATTTTAGCTCTCGTTAAGAGCTATCCTTTTGCCATTGGCCGTTTCCCGATTCGACCATTAAGCAGCTAGATCAAAAATAAACTTTCTGTTCACATTTGAAATTATGCTAAGTCCATTTTTTTAAATAAAATAAAACACTTTCCAGTCGACCTACGACCTTGACACCCATGAGCAATATTTTACCTATCTTTTTGCCATTGACCGATTGTGGCTACGTGCCACACAGCAAATGAAACAATTGGAGATTGGATTATTTCAAGAAATTGTGATATTGAATGGCCTCCAAGAAGTTGTGATTTAACACTATTAGACTATTTCTTGTGGGGTTATTTGAAGTCATTGGTCTTTCAAAATTAAACCAGACTCTATTCAAGCTTTACAAGTCAATATTGAACGTGCCATTCATGACATACGACTTGATTTAGTGGAAAAGTGCTCGAAAATTGGGTTCATCGAATTCGTTCCTGCAGAAGAAGTCGTGGAGGCCATTTGAATGACGTTTTATTTAGAACTTAATTGTATCGATTGTACTTCACATTAAATAAAAAACTTTTGAATTTCCTTAACAATAAGTGTGTTTTATTTCAAAGAAATCATATCGCTCTTATTGGAAAACTCTGTATATGCTCAATAATGACGGGATACACCTTAAATTAAAGGAAATTATGAGCACTATAAATGTTAGTAATGACACTTTCATGTGGAAAGAGAACTGTCGTTAAAACAATTAGAAAAAATCTGATTTTTTTTTAATTGTTTTTGCTGGTACGAAAAACACCATAAAAAATAGAAAAAATTCGCCAAAAAATCGTCACGAAAAATACAATGAAAACCATAAATGTGCTCCATACCTTTAAAGGGTAGCATCCTGACGAAGAAAATGCCTATTTGAAGAAAATCTATGGATAAATGTAGAAATTATAGCACTTTTGGTAGAAATAATAATAATTTCAACAAAATTCGGTTTTATACCCCCCTATTGTGAACAAGGGTAAATATCAGATGCTGCCAAACAAAAGTGTAACACATCGATGGACTGACCTAAGAGACCCTAAGAATATTTAGCGGAAATCCGTTTTGGGCCACTTAAAGTTATTTTAGCAATGTCGACAGGATTAACCGATTGACTTCAAATTTTGTAACGGGTTTTCCAATAGGGATGAGATTTCGAAATTCGTCGAGAGAACGATAAGGTTTCATTCCCATGACGAAAAGATTTATTTGGCCATTTTGCTGAAAATATGATCAAACGAAGCAATAAAATTATAGTTTCTGCTTAAATGTACTGTTCTATATGCGTTCAGATTACCTTAGTTAAATAATTTGTTGTAAAAGATCAATTTAAAAAATCTAATAGTTAATGACGAACACCGTTCGTCAATAAGATTATCCATTCATTATGAGAACGATCGACTTATTCGCCCTTTACGGCAACGTCAACTCCTACAGCAAAACAAAGTAAGACATGCGACGTTGTTATGTTCGTCCACGTGTGTGTTCCACGCAGCACCGATTGGTTCAAACAAACCGCACTGGCACGGCGTAACTGATATTTGTTTAACAAAACATCAAACACATGCATACATGCAGCTCGACAAGCTGTATAAGTGTGAAACATTTGTGCTAGTGGTCTGTTGGGAAATACATTACTTGATGTGATTATTTTTGATATAAAATAGCAGAAGTAATGAATACTTCTCGTTTGTTTGATTTCAGCCTTACCTGATAAGAACTGCGTCTCGAATCGATATTCACAACTGAACCTAGCAATGCAGTCAAATAATTTTATTTTCTATACCATTTTAAATGGTTTAAAACTAGAAGAACATTTATTGGAATTTTTAAAATTTAAATAGTCGTTGGCATGAATTCGTCGTGGTGATGAATGGGATTGGTCGTTGGCATGAATTCGTCGTGGTGATGAATGGGATTCGTCGTGATAATGAATGGAATTCGTCGTGGTGATGAATGGGATTCGTCGTGGTGACGAATGGAATTCGTCGTGGTGATGAATGGAGTTCAGCATGGTGATGAATAGAGTTCGTCGTGGTGATGAATGCTATTCGTCGTGATGAAGAATGGGGTTCGTCATGATGATGAATGGGGTTCGCCGTGGTGATGAATGGATCATTCTGAGGACGAAAGTTTTTGGAAACAGAAATTCGTCATGGTGACGAACAAATTCATCAAGAGGATTATTCCGTACGTTAGCTGACTTTTGACGAAAAAATAATCGTGATGATGTACAAATTCGTCGTCATGACGAAGCTTTTTCTATCAGTGTACAACCTTGACACCCATGAGCAATATTTTAGCTCTCGTTAAGAGCTATCTTTGTACCATTGACCGATTCCCGATCCGACGTACCGTTAAGCTACCGAGCTAGAGCAAAAATAAACTTTCCGTTCACATTTGAAAATGATGCTAAGTCAATTTTTTTTAAATCCAAAAAAATAACACTTTCCAGTCGACCTACGACCTTGACACCCATGAACAATATTTTAGCTCTCGTTAAGAGCTATCTTTGTGCCATTGACCGATTGTGGCTACGTGCCACACAGCAAATGAAACAATTGAATTGTTGCGAGAAAAGTTTGGAGATTCGATTATTTCAAGAAATTGTGATATTGAATGGCCTCCAAGAAGTTGTGATTTAACACCATTAGACTATTTCTTGTGGGGTTATTTGAAGTCATTGGTCTTTCGAAATAAACCAGACTCTCTTCAAGCTTTACAACTAAATAGTGGAAAAAGTGCTCGAAAAGTGGGTTCATCGAATTCTTTCCTGCAGCAGAAGTCGTGGAGGCCATTTGAATGACGTTTTATTTAAAACTTAATTGTATCGATTGTACTTCCCATTAAATAAAAAACTCTTGAATATCCTTAACAATAAGTGTGTTTTTTTTCAAAGAAATCATATCACTCTTATTGTATGTATGTGTCAATATTTTTTTCTATCTCAGACTAACATCAAAGATGGACTATGTTGGTCCTCTTCTTCGAGTACCTCCCCCACAAAGGGTCAAAATTTAGTAAAAACAATGATTATCTCATAACTTCTATACTACTATTCATAATCTTTGTCCATTCCACACATAGTATTAGTTTCTTGGGCGCTATTATCTTGAGAAAAATAGGCGAATATAACACGCCCCTTTTGCTACCTCCAATACAAATGGACCAATTTGAAAACAAAATTTAACGGCTTATAACTTTGATTCCAGTCCACAGAAATACTTGAAATTTTGTGAAGTGTAATGATTTTATAGTACCTACAGTCCCGGGGGCATGGGCGTTATTGCCATGCCCCTTTTGGTATCTCCCATACAAATGGACAATTTTGCTTTAATTCCAGTCCATAAAACTACTTAAAATTTTGTGGAGTGTAATGCCTTTACAGTACTTATACATATAATATACTTCGAGTGTACCCCAAACATTTATATATTTAAAGCAGAATAAGTTTGGGACAATATATTACAGAATCGATTTTTTTCAGCGTATAATACATTCCATAAAATATTCTTTGTCAAAAATACAAAAAATATCTAGATCTGAAACAATTACCTAAAACTCGCAGTATTTTTTCATGGATCAACAAACTAAGAATGTACAACAACAACATATTTATATATCGCTTAACTGCCTTAACTTGCCGCCGCACATAAAGGTTTGAATGTGAACCCCTAACATTAAGTTTTTCACAATTATAAAAAATTCAATATTTAACTGTGCGTGAAATAAATTATGTTGCATGAAAAATGGATTCATTGTGCGTGTGTGAAACGAACACAACGAAATTCAATTAAAAAACATGAATTTTTGTGAAATTTATATGGTTTATTATTAATTAATTTGCACAATATAAAAAAATCAAAATGTTATGTACTCGTACAACAAAACGACCTAAAATGTTTTTTGCACAAAATGTTTGTAAAACTTTTCTAATTGGTGAAAGTGGTGTACCGTCTCCTTTTTATACCCTGCACCACCCGATTTGAAGTCTTTGACTTTTAGTTGCTAGTCTCGTTTGGAATTGAAAATGAACCATTTTACGGGTTTTGAAAGAACTTCCTTATAGAGGTCGCTCCCAAATATGTTTCTTTAAGCCATAAAACCACATTTTCTAAGCAACTTTGGAGAAACCTTGCAGTTTGTGTTTTATTATGAATATGAAGAATAAATCACAACGAAATATACCCAAATTTGGTTAATATTTTGTTATAGTTGAGAGGGTATTCTTGTTTATGCCATAAATACCATATTTTCCAGACGATTTGGCAGACATTTTGCAGTGTGTGTTTTTTTATATTTACTTATGGCGATATCATTTTTGAAAAAAAATGGTGCCCGGCAAGAAAATGCTGCACTTTTTCCAGAACTTAAATCGCCATTTAATTATGTCACCATATAGAAGTCGCCCTAAATTTGATTTTTTTTTTGCCATAAAGTTCAGGGTTTCCGGTCAATTACAATATATGGTATATAACGGGGTTTCCGATAGGGATGATACGATTTTGAAGTGACGTTTCGGCCATTTGTAATATGTCATGATCTGTCATTTGTTTTTCGTTGCATTCAGTAGAGCAAAAATAAACTTTCCGTTCACATTTGAAAACGATGCTAAGTCCAATTTTTTTTCCAATCCAAAAAAAAAAACACTTTCAAGTCGACCTACGACCTTGACACCCATGAGCAATATTTAGCTCTCGTTAAGTGCCACACAGCAAATGAAACAATTGAATTGTTGCGAGAAAAGTTTGGAGATTTGATTATTTCAAGAAATTGTGATATTGAATGGCCTCCAAGAAGTTGTGATTTAACACCATTAGACTATTTCTTGAGGGGTTATTTGAAGTAATTGGTCTTTCGAAATAAACCAGACTCTCTTCAAGCTTTACAAGTCAATATTGAACGTGCCATTCATGACATACGACTTGATTTAGTGGAAAAAGTGTTCGAAAATTAGGTTCATCGAATTCGTTCCTGCAGAAGAAGTGGTGGAGGCCAAAAATTCTTGATATTGTATTTTTTTTAGAAAATTTCTTCAAATTTTCAAATAAATTTTGTATGCAATATTTCGTTGAAATTACATTATTCCTCAAAATTGTGTTCGAATTGAATTTTCTGGAAAAATCGTTGAATTGAATTCCTCAAAAAAATTGCATTATATTGAATTGAATTATCATTTTTTTTGTCGAAAATGCATTTTTCTGCAGAATTTTGTTTAACTAGCATTTTTCTTGAAATGTAATTTTTCTTGAAAAATCGTTGAAATTATCGCAAATTACATTTCTTTTTTAATACGACTAATCAAATAAAATTTCTTTAAATTGTATTTTCTCTTGAAAATTTCCTCGAAATTAAAAATTACGTTGAAATTGTATTTTTTTTTAGAAAATTTAATTTTTTTGTTCATTTATTGTTAATTTATTATATATATATTCACAATAATATTTATAACATCTTATAGTAAAGAGATCAATTGATACTTAATTTTTCAACATAAACATTTTAGTCATACTACTAATATATATATATTTACAAAAATTAGATATGATGTTAGGGAACAAGTTTAAGAAAAAAACCCAATAAATGAAGAAAAAAAGTTAAAAAGTAAAAGAGTGTGATAAATTGTATTTATCAACATAAGGCATTTATGTGCGAATAGCAAGAATGACGGCAACGGTTCACAAAGTTTTGTGGCAATACTTATAGTTTTTCCTTAACTAAATTAATGTTAGACACAGAGTGCAGCGTTGATGTCGAAAAATGCATAGGAACGTTGTAAATCATTTTGAGTAGCTTATTTTGGCAGATTTGTAATTTTTTTAAGTGGCACTCAGATGCTTTATATAATACTGGAGCAGCATAAAACATTAGAGCATGGAAAACAGTTTTTAATAGCAAGAGTTTGTTATCAATACGCAATCCCGATCTTCTGTTCACCAAAGGATACATAATTTTCTTTGTAATATTTATCTTATGAAGGATATATCCGATATGCTCGTTAAATAATAACTTCTTATAGAGAATTACGCCCAGATACTTTACTTTGTCTTCCAAAGGGACAGTACTGCCAGCAATACTTAAATTAATCTGCAGCAATTTTCCTTCTCCTAGTGAAATAAATCGATTGAGTCTTCGTTGGATTTATCATAATTTTCCATTTATTGAAGTAGTCCACAACTATTTTCGCAGACGTGTCCAGGTTATTCATAATATCGTTTGCCAAAATAGCTGAACTTAAGATTGCGGTGTCATCCGCAAAAATAGAAGAATTGCAACCCTCCAGATTTGGAAAATCATAGGTGAAAATGTTGTATAAAATTGGAGATAAACATGAGCCCTGAGGAAAGCCCGCAGTGACATCATACATTTGAGTTGTATTTCTCTAAAAAATTACGTTAACCGATGCTGTTTCTGCCATCTACTGAAATTGTTATACCTTCACTTTACTGATAGAGGGTATATATTTGCTACGAACCAAAAGTGTAACACATCAAAGGAGTGACCTAAGACCCTAAGTATGCTCGGCGGATATCCGTTTTGGGTCATTTTAAGTCGAATGAGCAATGTCCGTCCGTCCGTCTGTCTGTCTGCTGGCTGGTGCGCACGATAACTCTCGAAAGGAGTAACCAATTGACTTCAAGTTTGGTATGTGGTAATATTTTCCTCTATCTCCGGCTAAGTTCGAAGATGGACTATATTGGTCCTCTCCTTCTAGTACCTCCCCCATAAAGGGTTAACATTTAGTGAAATATTGATTATTTTATAACTTCTACACTACTTATTTTAATCCTCTGAAATTATACACATAGTATTAGTTTATTAGTCACTATTACCTTGAAAAAATAGGTGAAGTTGCCCCGCTCCTTTTGGTACCTCCCACACAAATGGACAATTTTGAACCAAAAGTTAATAGCTTATAACTTTATTACCAGTGCATACAAAGACTTGAAATTTTGTTCAATGTAATGGTTTAAGAGTACCTACAATACAGTGAAAAATTTTCATTACTGTCACGCTCCTTTTGGAACCTCCCACGCAAATGGACCTTTTTTACAAAAAGTTAACAGCTTTTAACTTTAATACCAGTGCATACAAATACTTGAAATTTCGTACAGTGCAATGCTTTTATAGTACCTAGAGTCTAGAGAAAAGTGGCTGTAATTGACACGCCCCTTTTGGTACCTCCCACACAAATGTACAATTTTACACCAAAAGTTAACAGCTTATAACTTTAATACCAGTGCATGTGATACTTCCAATTTTGTACAGTGCAATGCTTTTATAGTACCTAGAGTCCAGAAAAAAGTGATCGTTATTGGGACGCCCCTTTTGGTACCTCTCACACAAATGGACCATTTTGTACCAAAAGTAAACATCTTTGAACTTTAATACCAGTACATACTTTAACGTTATTAAATGCAATTTAAATTGAATTAAAAAAAACTAATTTACTAATATTTTTTGGGACTCACGGTGAGGGGATTCATAAGTCGGTTTACCTGACTGAACTATCTTACTTGTTTTTATTGTATTTTAATAAAAAAAATGTTTTCATACGTTCCTTAATCAAATACGTTCCATGTGGTTTGTGTCTAGAGTGTAAAAATACCGATCGGCGGCGGCGGCTGAGCCGATAAAGTTCCAACAAACGTGGCGCACGAATTACATTCTCCGGCAAAAATGGCGCTTTGAGATATTTACAATTAGAGGAAAAAACTTAAGAAAAGTTATGGACGTTTTGATGTAATGTCGAAAATCGGTTCAATAAACCTCTACTTATTAGTCTTTGTTGTGAAAGACAAAGTGCCCGCTGTGTTCTCTTTAAAACGACGTAGATTGTTTAAATCTGTTCAGCAATCCAAGACATTTTTGGATTTTTTAATAAATGATAGCAAGATCCATTTAGAAACTTTTTACGCAATAATGAACTTTATAGGTCGATATTAAAAATTGTGACCCTATTGTATAGGGTGGTTAAATTGTAAGGGCCGATGTTGAATGTGAACCACACCTAAACGTCAAGTTTTTTTCTGCATTTCATTTGACAATTTCAGACTAACTCAATTTGAACCATGGAAAGATACACAATCGAGCAACGAGCAAATCAAAATGCATTTCGTGCACTTCGTGATGTTTTTTTGATCAGCATAATCGACCAAATGAGTCCACAAGCGGGAGAATTATGCGCAAATTTCAGCAAACCTGGTCTGTAGGAGATGTGAAAACACCTGTGCATGCTCGCCCAGTTCGTTTGGTGCGGCTTATGGGCTGGCGACGTCATCGGGCCATACTTCTTCGAAATGAGGCCGGTCAGGCAGTTACTGTAAATTTTGTTTGCTATCGTGAGATGATAACGAACTTTTTATGGCCCGAATTGGAAGTTATGTATGTGGACAATATGTGGTTTCAACAGGACGGTAAAACTTGCCACACAGCTAACGAAACAAAGGCCCTTTTGCGCAACAAATACAATGGCCTTGTTATCTCACGTCGTGGCGATGTCAATTGGCCGCCAAGATCATGTGATTTGACACCGTTGGAATTCTTTCTTTCTTCGATAAGCCAGCAACAATTCAAGAGCTAAAGGATGAGATAATTCGGCACATTAACGGCATAGAACCTCAATTATGCCTCAGCGTCATCGAAAATTTGGACCATCGGATGGAGGTGTGCCGACGAGGTCGCGGCGGCCATTTGGCCGATATTTTGTTCCATACATAATTGAACCATACCAATATTATCGTAATGAAAAGAAATGACAATAATTTCCTAAATAATTTGTGTTTTATTCAAAATCAACATCGGCCCTTAAAATGTAACCACCCTTTATAACTTAGTTTCATGGTTGCATAAAATAAATCTTTTTGACTCACTAAATAAACTTCGGCGGCTGCGTTTCAGCCGATGTGAGCCGCTAAATTCGCCTGCTAGAGTGTGTGACGAATTTAATCCGAATTTAAACGAATTTGTCTCCACACCCTTTCGGCAGTAGCTGCAAAGGCAATCGAACGAATTGACACCCTAAGCCATTTGTCCAAGCTTTTCACAAGATGGCAGAAAACATAAATTCTCAGTCGTGTGTATGCGAAAGTATCTACCGAAAGCTTTGTTGTTATTTTGACAGTCAACTCCGATAACCGGTCTATACCTTTAATTGTTTTTGTTACATGCAGTATGATTTGTAGAGACTCTGTCGCTGTAGTCCTTAAAGCTACGCTTATGCTTAAATCTGGTGAGAAGCCCCAGTACAGGGCTTCTCAAAGGGGAATGGTAATGTTTGCTTAACCTGTTCGCAGGACTTCAAGGAAGTCAAATGGCTGAGAAGCCCTGCCCTAGCGTGGGGTCTAAGCCTGTTCAATTCGCGGTTTTGGCAGAGCCAAAATGGCTGAGAAGCCCTGCCCTAGCGTGGGGTCTAAGCCTGTTCAATTCGCGGTGCGGTTGGCTTTCCTAATCATCCCAATTAAAAATAAAATTATAATTGAATTTCTGATTTTTATATGTATGTAAAAATGAAAAGCTATTTAAGAAAATTAAATTTGATTTATTTTCCTTTTTATATTTCAGACAAAATGGATACAGATCCCGCCATGGCCAATTTCAAAGTGTTGTACGTTCTCACGCAGTTATGCGGTCTCACCATGATCGTCTTGATGGGCAGTTGGATTGGTGTGCATATGGGCGGTTTGGGTGGCACCGACAACCCCGCGTTGGAGTTCAACTGGCATCCGCTGCTAATGACAATTGGATTGATCTTCTTGTACGGCAATGGTAAGTACATCAGTATGAATACCACTACCACAACTACACTGCTCTGGCAAAATCATGATGAGAACTTCATCTTCATCTCCATCTATGCATCCATCCATCCATCTATCTATCTATTCATTCATTCATTCATTCATTCATTCATTTATTATACATCGATTGGATAACGATCAAAAGAGCTTAGCTTTGAAAGCTGTTGATCTGCTGCACTTGTCACTGTTCCATGTTAATTACCTTCAAATCTATTCAAAGCTGTGCTGTGTGGTAGACGATGATGAGAATACCTACCTGGGTAGGTTTTATTTGAATTGGGGCTCGTTATGATGCCACACTGATGTTGGCTGGTTGGCACTTCTATTCCAAGGAAGGTGTGTGTTTGTCTCTGATATTTCGTAGGTGACGTGAGGGTGCAGCCGCCAGCCAGCCATCAGTTGCGTTTTTTTAAATTTTTTTGCAAAAATTGTGCAATTTGGAATACCGATTTTTGTTGCCTTTTGTTTCACGCTCGCTTTGAGCTGTGACTGGATGTGATTAGTATGCGGCCGGTGTGTTATTTCGGTTTCAATTCCATTCAATTCATTACTCCAACAACAAATCCATACATAATTATTTTTTTCTTTGTTAGATTCATTTGTTTACGTTTTTCAATCTTATTGATTTTGTTTTTGATGATTGTTTTTTTTTACTCGAACAAATGCAAAATATGATTGCTCAATACAAATTAATGCTAAAGATTTGCAAACAAAAGACAAATTCTTAATAGTTTTGGAAATATGTATGCCATTTGTGAAGCCGCTTGAAATTAAAAGTTTTTGACAATCAAAAAGGAATGACTTTAAATGGTCTGGAATCAGTTGTGGCTAATCTATAAGGAATTTGAATGGAATTTAAGTGCGTAGACATTGTGTCGATACGTTTCCCTAGTGAATCTGAATAATGATTTGGGTCCGTACTTCAATCAGGTGGCAAATAACAAAGTGCAGCTGCCAAAAACTGTGATATTTTTTTTAATTTCTTAATTTATTATGTGAGGGTATAATAAACTAAAAACATTTTGTGGAGGAGGGTATACATTAGGGCGGGTTGATTTGTATGGATGAAAAAAAAATTAAAAATCGTATAGCAAAAACGTAATCTACATTAAATTCTAAGAAAACTCTCCGAAGAAACCATGGGTCTAAAATCAAAACCTAATCCGCGCCTCTCGACTTGAAAATCCTCTTCTTTCGCTAAAACTATTTTCTTTTTTTGAAATATATTATGCTTTATTATACCCTCACTTTAGTGATACGAGGTTATATATCATTTTCTACGGGCCAAAAGTGTAACACATCGAAGGAGTGACATAAGACCCTAAGTATGTTTGGCGGATATTCGTTTTAGGTCGTTTTTAGTCGAATGAGCAATGTCCGTCCGTCTGTCTGTCTTTCTGCTAGCTGGTGCGCACGCTAACTCTCGAAAGGAGTAACCGATTGACTTCAAATTTGGTATGTGGTAATATTTTTTTCTATCTCCGGCTAAGTTCGAAGATGGGCCATATTGGTCCTCTCCTTCTAGTACCTCCCCCACAAAGTGTTAATATTAAGTGAATTATTGATTATTTAATAACTTCTATACTACTTATTTGAATCGTCTGTTTGTCACTATCACCTCAAGAAAAATAGGCGAAGTTACCCCGCCCCTTTTGGTACCTTCCACACAAAAGGACCATTTTGCTCCAAAATTTAACAGCTTATAACTTGAATACCTATGCACAAAAAGACTTGACATTTTGTACAGTGTAATAGCTTTATAGTACCTACAATCCAGTGAAAAATGGGCGAAGTTGCCACGCCCCTTTTGGTACCTCCCACACAAAATGGCCAAATCATACCAAAATTGAATATATCATAACTTGAATATACCAGTGCGTATAAACGCTTACAATTCGATAGAGTGCAATATATTTGAAGTTTACTGTTTAGCGCAAAATAGGAGTATTTGTTAATCCCCCTCTGGTATCTCCTATACAAATTGACAGATTAATTCGAGTATTTCATATTACAGTACTCACAAAGTGAGGTATACCTTGGGGTTTACCCGACAGGTTGAATATTTTTTTAATGAACAAAATTGTTCGGTGTAGAAATGATATAAAGTGCAAAAAAACTACCTTACTAAACAATTTTATTCAGAAAATTCGATTTTTTTGGAAAAAGCTTTTTTTCTAACATTTATTTTTTTGTGGCAAAGGCGGGCATATAAAATTTCAAGTCGAGAGAGGTCGGATTAGGATTTTATTTTAGGTACATGGGTTCTTCGGAGAATTTTATGTAGTTTACGTTTTTGCTATACGATTTAAAAGAAAAAAAATCAACCCGCCCTAGTATACATATATCATTTACTACACACAGAATACAGTTTGGTAGCCTCAGCCGAATTATTTGCCAACCGAATTTTGGTAGTTCTGTCTACTATCATGAGATTCCATCAGGACAACCAACATTTTGTTTGTGGTATACTTCCGCTTCCTTGTTGACAACAATCATATTTGGTTGCGCCAACTACGAAAATGGCGACTAAAATTATCTGTTGTAAATTATCCACAACCAACTGTTTTAAAAAATTGGTTGTTCTGACAATTTGTCAGTCATATACTACCGACAAGTAATTAAAAACAGTTTTCATTAATTTTTATTCTATTTATTGAACAAAAAACCAAACAATTCATAACAAAATTAAAAATCCTATATTACAAATACATCACTATTATTTTGAAATGTGGAAATATTTGACTCAAATTTTAGTATACGAAATAAAAAAAACACAAAACTTGTATGCAAATATTGCTTAACCCTGTGCTTTCAATGTAAAACATTTTGCACAACATATTCTGCATTTCACACATTATTATCCACACGAGATTATTTACCGTTCTTGAACAAAATGTTGAAGATTTATTTATGTCGATTAATTTTATTTTTGGTTTGTCATGTATCAGCAAAAGAACAGCAACCAATCTTTCCAAAAATACATTTAATTATTCTAAATTTGGGAAATTATAGATAACCAAAAAACGATTATTTATTAATATTTTTTTCTGTTGTAGTATCCAATTATTCGTTGCAATACTAACACTATGCAACAAAAATTTTATTTTGTATCCTAGACCTAAAAATTATTTTTTGTATAGATTGTGGCATATTGTTACATAAAATCAAAACCAAACATTTTTTTTATGGATACATTTTTTTTTAAAAATTTTTTTATTAAAAATACTATTATCGTCGAAGGTACCCTTAGTATTTGCACTATAATTTTTGGAGTATATGCCCGATCAGGTCGACTTCTACGTTAAAATGAAGCTATTAATGTGGGCAACCAATGTTGGAAATATCTCTTTCACTTAGAAACAGTGATTTAGTAACAGTCATTAAACAAATTGGAATAAGTAGATTTTTTTCAACAAAAAAATCCTGGGACAAAAAAAAAAGACATAAAAAAAATCGAAAAACAATATTTTATTTTATTTTTAAAAGTTTGCATCCTAGCGAAGAAAATAATGCCGATTTGAAAAAATCTTTTTTTTTTAATTTCTGTTTAAATAGCTATATTATTTATTACTTTTATTTATATTATGGACATTTGAGTTTATTTACATGAACAAGTTTCATTAGAAGTAATTTTGAGTTCTCTGTTGACGTTTGTAGATTTTGGATTCGGTTTCTCTAATGAGGAACCACATATAATCTCCCATCATTCTTTCATCCCAGTGCCCTTGGCAACGCCGCTCGATGGACTTCAATTCTTGGTGAAACCTTTCGCCATGTTCGTCACTTACGTCGCCAAGATTCTCGGGGAAAATGTTTAAATAAGAATGAAAGAAATTAATTTTGAGGGACATATTTACACTAGGGATGTAACGAAAGTGGCTTTAGCGAAAGCGAATGCGAAAGCGAATATTGAAATATATTTCTTGCGAATGCGAAAGCGAATAGTGAAATATGCATTTTTGCGAAAGCGAATGCTAATGCGAATAATAGTTTGAGCCTTTAGTACCAACAAATTTAAGGAACTGAATTGATACTTTTCCAGGATATTCAAGTATTAAGACTGTTTTCCATAGTTCTATGTACCTCCTGTTACCACAAGCACACACATATCTTCAAAGGGAATTGAAGGGAATAAGGAGATTTAACACTTTAATAAATGGGAGCGAATACTGAAATATATTTTTGCGAAAGCGAATAATCCAAAGATGGTTTTTGCGAATGCGAATTTTAAAATGATGCTAATAATTCGCGTTCGCATATGCGAATGCGAATATTCGTTACATCCCTAATTTACACCTGTTGGAATAGATAAATCGAAAAATAAGTTGGAAGAATACATACATACATATGTGTTCTAACCAATTTTTTCATAATTTTTTAACAAATCATTAATCATTGTTTCATATTGCGGGCTTTTATTGGATCCAAAGAAATTTGAACCTACAAGCTTAAACGACCTCCATGCTGCAATTGCATCCGACGTCAAATATGATTCGAAATTCACATCTTTCATCAGTTTCCTTATTTTAGGCCCATCAAAAACTCCTTCTTCGATTTTTTGAAAAAAAAGACTTTAAATAAACTTTTTAAATACGACAGTGAATTGCCATCTTTCCTTAAGGCTTTTACAAAATTTTTAAAGAGCCCCAGCTTAATATGCAGTGGTGGCAAAATATCGGCTATCCCAGAGGCATAACATACCAACTACTTTTAAATCGTAACAAATTTTCCAGTCATGGGAATCGACGGTTTCTGATTTCCGTTGTGTAAAAGTACTGCTTTCAAACTTTCTTTACTGCTGTCAACAAGTAACCGCCATTCCTTTGAATTTTATGTTTGATTAAGTTCCTCGAACAATCCGGGAATATCCTTGCAAAAGCATCTGTTATCCACAGTTGTATAAAATTGTTTGTAAGGTATATCACGGACTCTATTATATGATATGTTAACATCTGGGGCCAAAATATTGTACAGTTCCATCCCAGATGCAAGTAGTTCTGCCTTATCTTTGGTCAGTTCCAAATCTCTCACTAGATCAATGAGTTTAAACTGAGTTAAAAGCGATGACTTCTGACTCAAACATGAATCGCTCAGAGTTGAGTACTCAGTTGAACTTGAACTGGAACACTTCCTACTCCAATCTATTAACTTAGACAAAAATGGCAGTCCGTATCGTGAATGAATTGTTGTCTTCAAATGATTGGCATTCCCAATTGCACGGGAAGTCTAAAATTAAAGCGTTTTATTCCACAAAACGTTGTAATACATTAATTTTAAAGTACTTACCGCATTCTTCCACTAGCCCATCGAGTTAGATTTACATGGCACGAATTACACAAAATACTAGGTGTCCACGGTTCGTTCATATTTTTAACTCGTATACCAAAATATTACACATATATTTCTTCTATTATTTTACTAAACGCACGTCGATTTTTTTAATTACATATTTTCCGCAAATGTAGCAGAAATTGTCGGGATCATTTACACCTTGAAATGTTCTTTGCCTTTTACTCATACTTCGAAATATAACTTTGTAATATTTTTCAAAAAATCGACTTATCTCTTTAAGGCGCTGAATTACACTAATTTATTAATAAGAAATTTCATTCATAAATTCCGTGTTTACGGTTCATAAGTTGCAGTACCTGTTGCTGCCATATGACTTGTACATCTATCCATAGATTTTTGTCAAATGGACAGAGTTTTCTTCGTTAGCATGCTGGCTTTTTAAAAATGTGATAAAATCATTTTTTCGATTTTTTTCTATTTTTATGTTTTTTTTTGTACAAGGAGTGTTTTAAAAAAAAAATCATTTTTTTCTCATATTTTTGACGACTGTTACTAAACCAAAGATTCTACTTGAAAGCGATATTTGCAGCATATGAAGCCCTCATAATTCCCTTTAATTTGGCCCTTTAATAAGGCTTATACTTGAAAAATTATGGTCCAAATACTGAATGTACTTTCCAGGAAAGCTGGAATTTCAAAAAAAAAATTAAAAAAAAAAAATTCCATAAAAATGTTTTTTAATATTTTTTCTTGTTTGTGACACCTAATTGCACCAGAAACTGTTATCCACATCCCTTGGACAAAATTTTTTTGCATAGTGTAATCATTTGTCTAATGATATAATTTCTGTTGTCAGGAATAAAACATTGGTTGTCACAACCAAATATCGATCATATGGTACTATAATGAAAATTTAAAAGTAGTTACCACAACTAACCTAGTATCAATGATAAAAACAATCTCAAATTGATTGATACAACCATCGATTTAGTTGCAAGCATTTTCATTTGATCATATCCATGTTATTATTGTTGTTTCAACTATATGTATATATATATAGATACAACTGGCACACGGAGTAGGCAATATACTTTTTGTTGCTAGTACTATATTTTTATTTTTACAATCGAATTCCAACCAAAATATTTTCCTGGGTGTACGGGCCAAAAGTCGAAGGAGTGAACTAAGACCCTAAGTACTTTATGACATTCATGATCTGTCATTTGTTTTTCATTGTTTTCAGTAGTGTTTACGATTTCATCATGGATAGATATTCGCAAGAACAACGTTTACAAATTATTCTGTTTTATTATCAAAATAATCGTTCTCCAATTGCAACTTTTCGTGCGCTGAGTACTTTTTTTTAAATCCAAAAACTTTCCAGTCGACCTACGACCTAGATACCCTCGAGCAATATTTTAGCTCTCGTTAAGAACTTCCTTTTTGCCATTGACCGATTCCCGATCCGACGTACCGTTAAAGAGCTAGAGCAAAAATAAAATTTCCGTTCACATTTGAAAATGATGCTAGGTCCATTTTTTTAAATAAAAAAAAACACTTTCCAGTTGTCCTACGACTTTGACACCCATGAGCAATATTTTAGCTCTCGTTAAGGGCTATCTTTTTGACATTGACCGATTGTGACTACGTGCCACACAGCAAATGAAACAATTGAATTGTTGCGAGGAAAGTTTGGAGATTCGATTATTTCAAGAAATTGTCATATTGAATGGCCTCCAAGAAGTTGTGATTTAACACCATTAGACTATTTCTTGAGGTGTTATTTGAAGTCATTGGTCTTTCGAAATAAACCAGACTCTCTTCATGATTTACAAGTCAATATTTAACGTGCCATTCACGACATATGACTTGATTTAGTGGAAAAAGTGATCGAAAATTGGGTTCATCGAATTCATACCTGCAGAAGAAGTCGTGGAGGCCATTTGAATGACGTTTTATTTAGAAGTTAATTGTATCGATTGTACTTCACATTAAATAAAAAACTTTTGAATTTCCTTAATAACAAGTGTGTTTTTTTAAAAGAAATCATATCACTCTTATTGGAAAACCCGTTATATGGAAGCAATAACAAAATCTAAACCGATTTTTTTCAAATTCAGTAATGTTGGCCCTGGATCAATAAACTCTACCATGCAAAATTTAAAAACGATTGAATGTAAACTACAGCTTTTATATGGCTAAAGGGCAAACTCGGACGATTTTCTTCAAAATCGGCAATGTTGGTCCATCGATCAAGAAACTCTACTATGCTAAATTTTAAAACAATTGGATGTAAAATACAGCTTCTATTGGGTTAAATGGCCAAATCGGATGAAACATATATATGGAAGCTATATCTAAATCTGAACTGATTTTCTTCAAATTCGGCAATGTTGGTCCATAGATCAGTAAACTTTTCCATTCAAAATTTAATAACGCCTTCTAAAGGGCAAAATCGCAGCTAAATCTGAACCGATTTCCTTCAAAATCGGCTATGTTGGTTCATAGACTGGAGATCGAAATTGCGACCTGTGCTCAACGAACAACATAATATGGACAGACGGACGGACGGACAGACATTGTTAAATCGTCTCATATAGTAATTGTGAGTCCCCAGTACTCTGGGCACAAGTTATTTGGTACAATTTCTTTCCGTGTGTAGATATAATAGCTATTCAGGAGAAATTTGATCTAATCACAGAAAATTTAAAACAATTTATTTAGACTACCACTTTAATGCTTGACTTATCGAAATACGAGTGCATTACCAAAGTTGTAATCTAAGCCAAGTATTACTTTAAAAGTTTATTCTTTGTAACGTGACAAAACTCTATTATTTTTGTCCGTACATTTATTCATATATATTTCATTATTATTTTCTTACGAATTATCTATAAGTGCCAAGAAGGCCCCATATGTAACATAAGGCCCCATATATAAGAAAAGGCCCCTCTCATGAAAACTCAGTGACAAAGTTCTAGTGGTATGACCAACATGAATTCAATGTGTCAAAATATATATTAATAACTCGCCTTTGTTTATAATTCTCGTTTACTTTATATACACATGAATATTTAATGTTTGATCTGGTCGATCACTAGGGGTGGAGTTCTGGAGTTAGAGTTAGACGGACCAAAGTAGATGTGTGGCCCGACCGCAGTCGAAACAATTTGTCTTAAGTTATCACCAGAAATTCACCCTCCGCGATTCGTTCGCTTCCGCGATTAGTTCGCTTCCGCGATTCGTTCGCTTCCGCGACCAGTTCGCAAAACAATTAGTTTTAAGCCGTAGTTAGTTTATACGCGATTCGTTCGCTTCCGCGACCAGATCGCATATACAACTAGTTTTAAGCCGTAGTTAGTCGAGGCGCGACTCGTTCAAACACTCCTAGATATAAGCCGTAGTTAGTTGATACGCGATTCGTTCGCTTCCGCGATTCGTTCGCTTCCGCGATTAGTTCGCTTCCGCGATTAGTTCGCTTCCGCGATTCGTTCGCTTCCGCGATTCGTTCGCTTCCGCGATTCGTTCGCTTCCGCGATTAGTTCGCTTCCGCGATTAGTTCGCTTCCGCGATTAGTTCGCTTCCGCGATTCGTTCGCTTCCGCGATTCGTTCGCTTCCGCGATTCGTTCGCTTCCGCGATTCGTTCGCTTCCGCGATTAGTTCGCTTCCGCGATTCGTTCGCTTCCGCGATTAGTTCGCTTCCGCGATTAGTTCGCTTCCGCGATTTGTTCGCTTCCGCGATTCGTTCGCTTCACCCATTGAATTGTATTTTACTTAATTGCTAAGTTAGAATAAGGGCCCATTAGATATAAGATAGTTTAAGTATTCAACGAATCCACCGCCGGTTCCAGTATCCATCATATCACCGGGGCCTATTTCAAGGGCCCACCGCCAGCACATATCACCGGGGCCTATATCCAGGGCCCACCGCCAGCAACTATCACCGGGGCCTATTTCAAGGGCCCACCGCCAGCACATATCACCGGGGCCTATATCCAGGGCCCACCGCCAGCAACTATCACCGGGGCCTATTTCAAGGGCCCACCGCCAGCAAATATCACCGGGGACTATTTCCTGGGCCCACCGCCAGCATATATCACCGGGGCCTATTTCCAGGGCCCACTGCCAGCATACATCACCGAAGCCTACTGCAAAGGTCCACCTCCAGCGTATACCAGGAGGGCCCCTCACATACAATTCTCAATTTATTGTCGTTGTAACACTATTGGATTTATCAATAAAGAACACATTATATAGTCCAGGAGACTCAATCCCTGTGTTTTTACTTAAGGTTTTGTGGGTCCTTGAGTTGACCCTGGAGTCCTCTGAACTTACCTCAGCAAAAGCAAAAACCCCGTTACAAATGGCGCCCGAGCAGGGACCCGACGACAAAACGGAATGCGGAAAAACAAATCCCCCCGCCAGCGTGGTAGCGTCGGGTTCCAACAACGATAAGAATGAGAAACGTGAGACTAGCAATCTTTTGCAGCCCGACTCGCTTAGCTGGATCTATCTGCTGAAGAAGGACCAGCTCCTGGAGCAGTGCAAGAAGATTGGGATAAGCACAGAAGGATTCACCGTCGAACATCTTCGGAAACGACTGAGCGAATACATCCGAGCTAGACGCATGCGAGCATCATCGGAGAATTTACTGCGAGATCTAGAGGACGAGGTTAAATCGTCAGAAAAGCTCATAGCGGACATAAGGAGCATTCAAGTACCAGAGAAGTCCATGCCGTTGCACAGCGATATTTCCGACAGAGACATCATGAAAACTATATCCCGCTGGGCGATTAAGTATAATGGAGAGGGTGACTTGATGGAATTTCTTGAACGATTTGAAGAGCTGGCTGAGTGCCACTACATACCGAGCGACCGTCTTTTGCCATCACTACTAACGGTGTTGGAGGGAAATGCGCTCAAGTGGTATCGTGTCAAACGGGAAAATATCAGTTCTTGGGCTAGCTTCCGATCCGAAGCAGGCAAATTCTTCCTATCCAAACGATACTTAAGTCAAATAGAGACCAACTTTTTCAACCGTAAGCAGCAGAATAGAGAACGAGCGAAAGATTATATACTTACCATGTTGACAATCGCACGCCGGCATCCCCAACTCAAAGAACGCGACCATTTAGATCGTATCTATGACGGGTTACGGCCTGAATACCGCCACTACGTCCGGAAATCCGACTTTTCGTCGCTCAACGAGTTGATTGAGCTCACGGACGATTATGAACTTTTGAAGCGTGATGAATCCAGGCAAGAAAGGCCTCACACCTCTCACGTGCTAACTGACACTGCGGTGCCCTACTGCCGAGAGACGCATTGTTGGCGCTGCAAGCAAATGGGACACAACCGGTGGCAATGTCGGAATACTCCCATATTATTCTGCTCGTATTGTGGGACCGAGAACACGCTATCCAAGAATTGTGGGTGCATAGAAGAGCATTCCCTTCTACCAAGTCCTATCCGGAGGCACAGGAGTCGTTACTTCATCCCTGTAAAGCTCTTTGAGACCGAGATCAACGCCCTCATTGACACCGGGGCCTCGATGAGTTACATCGACGATTCTGTAAGGAAGTTTCTCGAATCGAAAGGGGTTAGGCCAACCACTTCACCTCGCATGATTCAAATGGCCGACAAGAGAACTACCCCATGTACATCAGAATACGCCTTGGATGTTGTGTATCGTGGGAGGACCACGAAGTTAGTAGCCTCCGCAATCCCTTCATTAGCAGAGCCATTGATACTAGGCATGGATTTCCTGATAGATAGAGACTGTCGTCTGTATTTGGATGATGCCCCAGTTACTCGACCGATAGTGGAGCCAACGGTCGAATCTATGCATTGCATAACCAGTCGTGAATTCCTAACTCAAGGGGAAAATATTGCGTTACAAAACCTGATTGACGATCATCAACAAAGATTTGCCCGTGTTTCAGGCACGTGCGCCACAGCCAAACACGTTATTAGATTAAAACAAACGAAACTACGTCGCAATAATCCACCGATGGCTATGCCAACCAAGTACAAGCCACCGTCGGAAGCCACGGCAAGGGTGACGGAGAACATTGTCATCCGACCCAGCAGCGACCGTAGTCTCTCGCACTCTCAGCCAAAGGAGACAAGCGATATTCTTGAGCAACTGTTGGACTTAGGCTCGCCGCTTCCTTTGCTGGAAGACCACCTGCCTTCCACGTCAAACCAAGCTCGTCAGCGGGAACTGAACTCTTCCCGAACCAACGCCTCAGCTACAGACCCGCATTCAGCACTACAGCAGACTATGCCTCAAAAATCCCCACCAGTGCCACAGCTGACAGAAGGAAATATGCCAATGGTAGGCCCTGTGCAACAACCAAGAGGCCCGGCACAGCAAACAGCAAACCGACACCCTAAAGATGTTCGGCAAGTAGTAACTGCTCCAAAACCAAAGACGGCTCCGCGGCAGTTAGCCCCTCGTCCATCAGTCTCACAGCCATCGGCTCCGCGACAACCATGTCCAGCAGTCGTTCAGGCAGCCGCACTTGGTCCAAGAAACACCACCAGGGAGCTCACTCAATGGCTTCGCAACATACGGATTAGAAGACCCCGATCCCAGCGGCGACACCAGATGGTTTTGCATTTCGACAATCGGCCGTCGGTTAAGGTTACGTTCGTCAACACGGAGTACGCCAGGCTTCTCTGTAACAACTTAACGGTCTTGCTATGGTCCCCGTTAACGACAACGGGATTCGCAACCCATATGTTTTTTTTCTTGAGCTTAGAATAGCTTGTTTTTGTTGCGTCCTCATGGAAATGTTATATACTTAGCTATAAGATAACTCTGAATTTGTAATTTTTTCCTCCTTGAATAATACAAAAAAAAGAAGAATAATAAAAATACACAAAAAAAAATAAATATATAAAAAAAGGGAGAAAAAAATAAAAACTAAAAAAAAAAAAAAAAAAAAAAAAAAATCCAAAAAAAAAATAATAATACATACATATATTTAGCTATTAGTTACCACTTGAATTGTGTATTTTTTTGGGCTGAGCTTTCACTATGAAAGTAAATTTACCTCCTCGACGAGGTAGTGAAGGTCTCTGGACCAAAACTCGCCCATCCCCAACCATGAAAAATTGTTACTAGAAACAAAGAGTTTTTTCCTTTCCTCCTTTCTTTTCCCAAGCGGGGGGGAGATGTAACGTGACAAAACTCTATTATTTTTGTCCGTACATTTATTCATATATATTTCATTATTATTTTCTTACGAATTATCTATAAGTGCCAAGAAGGCCCCATATGTAACATAAGGCCCCATATATAAGAAAAGGCCCCTCTCATGAAAACTCAGTGACAAAGTTCTAGTGGTATGACCAACATGAATTCAATGTGTCAAAATATATATTAATAACTCGCCTTTGTTTATAATTCTCGTTTACTTTATATACACATGAATATTTAATGTTTGATCTGGTCGATCACTAGGGGTGGAGTTCTGGAGTTAGAGTTAGACGGACCAAAGTAGATGTGTGGCCCGACCGCAGTCGAAACAATTTGTCTTAAGTTATCACCAGAAATTCACCCTCCGCGATTCGTTCGCTTCCGCGATTAGTTCGCTTCCGCGATTCGTTCGCTTCCGCGACCAGTTCGCAAAACAATTAGTTTTAAGCCGTAGTTAGTTTATACGCGATTCGTTCGCTTCCGCGACCAGATCGCATATACAACTAGTTTTAAGCCGTAGTTAGTCGAGGCGCGACTCGTTCAAACACTCCTAGATATAAGCCGTAGTTAGTTGATACGCGATTCGTTCGCTTCCGCGATTCGTTCGCTTCCGCGATTAGTTCGCTTCCGCGATTAGTTCGCTTCCGCGATTCGTTCGCTTCCGCGATTCGTTCGCTTCCGCGATTCGTTCGCTTCCGCGATTAGTTCGCTTCCGCGATTAGTTCGCTTCCGCGATTAGTTCGCTTCCGCGATTCGTTCGCTTCCGCGATTCGTTCGCTTCCGCGATTCGTTCGCTTCCGCGATTCGTTCGCTTCCGCGATTAGTTCGCTTCCGCGATTCGTTCGCTTCCGCGATTAGTTCGCTTCCGCGATTAGTTCGCTTCCGCGATTTGTTCGCTTCCGCGATTCGTTCGCTTCACCCATTGAATTGTATTTTACTTAATTGCTAAGTTAGAATAAGGGCCCATTAGATATAAGATAGTTTAAGTATTCAACGAATCCACCGCCGGTTCCAGTATCCATCATATCACCGGGGCCTATTTCAAGGGCCCACCGCCAGCACATATCACCGGGGCCTATATCCAGGGCCCACCGCCAGCAACTATCACCGGGGCCTATTTCAAGGGCCCACCGCCAGCACATATCACCGGGGCCTATATCCAGGGCCCACCGCCAGCAACTATCACCGGGGCCTATTTCAAGGGCCCACCGCCAGCAAATATCACCGGGGACTATTTCCTGGGCCCACCGCCAGCATATATCACCGGGGCCTATTTCCAGGGCCCACTGCCAGCATACATCACCGAAGCCTACTGCAAAGGTCCACCTCCAGCGTATACCAGGAGGGCCCCTCACATACAATTCTCAATTTATTGTCGTTGTAACACTATTGGATTTATCAATAAAGAACACATTATATAGTCCAGGAGACTCAATCCCTGTGTTTTTACTTAAGGTTTTGTGGGTCCTTGAGTTGACCCTGGAGTCCTCTGAACTTACCTCAGCAAAAGCAAAAACCCCGTTACATCTTTCACTCCCATGACCAATATCAGGCGGAACGATTTGTTGTTGATGTGATTATTTAAGCAAATATTTTCGATAGGAAATCTCACACCGGTTATTGACTTGTTGTCGGCCTTCCATTTCCACATCATTTCCCCCGGCGAACGTGCACACTTCATATTTTTTGTTTTCCACCACCACCATTCATTCATTCATTCATTTCATACAACATTCCACAGCAGCACACACAGAGTATAAAATTACCTAAAGTAAATTCACAAAAATTAAATAAAAATATTACCACATGCCACACTATATTTAACAATTCATATACGTCACATTCGTTTTTAGCAATTTTGGTATATCGCGGTTTCCGCACTATGCGCAAGAAGACTTTGAAAATAACCCATGCCTCTCTCCATATGGGTGCCTTCATACTTACCGTCATCGCTTTGAAGACTGTCTTCGATTCGCATAATTTGGCCAAAACTCCCATTCCAAATATGTATTCGCTTCACTCGTGGTTGGGCCTCTCGGCTGTGTTGATCTTCTGTTTGCAATATGTGATTGGGTTTGCTGCGTATTTGGCGCCCGGGGCTAAGGACTCCTTCAGGGCCGCTTTGATGCCGCTGCACATCTACTTTGGACTGTTCGGCTTTGTATTGTCGGTGGCATCGGCTTGCATGGGCATTACGGAAAAGGCCATATTCTCACTGTAAGTATAATAGAGATCTATAGCATCACCACACCATTTCCGGCGGAAAAATAATATTTGAAAATATTTTATTTTTAATGCAATTTTTATTTTTTCAATTAACTCATTTATTTATATTTTGATCGAAAACATTTAATTTTTTTTTTATATTTATTTTTAAAAATGTGTAATATTTGTTGAATTTTAGAATTCTGGTTTTTTTGCACTAAAAATGTGATAAAAAGGGACTTTTGGAATAAAAGTACACAATAGCGTGAACTCTCCCAGAGACAAACCAATATTGGATTTTCGAAATATATACCTTTTAGAATAAAAACGGGATAATAAGACATAAAATGTGACACCATTTCCCTGCGGTGAAATAACAATAAAATATAATACCGTTTTCCAGGGATGAACTAATAATAGATTTGCGAAACTGGTACCTTTAGGGACTAGTAAAGGTCAAAGGGCCTGAAAGGAAATCTCCCTCCGTAATGAGATAATAAAGGATTTTCGAAATGAGTACTTTTCAGAGAGAGATTATTACTAATTAATTTTTTTTGTAATTTGTACCTTTTGCGGGCAAAACAGTCCCACTTACACCCCATTCAATGATAAACAGAGAGATAAAAAGAGACATTTTAAGCAAAAGTGAAATATAGCATTGAACTGTTCCAAGGGCAAACTAATATTGGATTATCAAAATTTATAAAAGTAAAAAAATAGCATTGAACTCTTCCAAGGACAAACTAATATTGGATTATCGAAATTTATACCTTTTGGAGAAAACAAGGGGATAACAATACCTTTAATTAGATAGCCTTGCCCTGAAATGAAATAACAATTAAATATAATCCCAGTGATGAACTAATAATAGATTTTCGAAATTCGAGGTTTTTGGGAGAAATATGGGGGAAAGTCCAGGTAAAAAATTCTACCCGTAATGATACATTTTCGAAATGCTTACTTTTTTGAAAATAATACATATATCGTGAATTTTCGACATTTTACCTTATGTGGGGCGAAACGGACCTAAATATCTCTCTCTCAAGAGATTATTGGTGATCTTAAATAAAGGTACAATAACAATCCCAGAAATAAAAAAAAAATTTAATTCGTACGTTTTGGGACTAAAATGGAAATAAGCGGTACCACTTTCCAGAGAAGAAAAAAAATATTTTGGACATCAGTACTTTCAGTTAGGAAACAAATCGCACCAGAATAGGATATTCTCTCTAAGATAAAGGGTGGTTAAATTTTAAGGGCCGATGTTGATTTTGAATAAAACACAAATTATTTAGGAAATTATTGTCATTTGATAATATTGGTATGGTTCAATTATGTATGGAACAAAATACCGCCGCGACCTCTGCGGCACACCTCCATCCGACGGTCCAAATTGTCGATGACGCTGAGGCATAATTGAGGTTCTATGCCGTTAATGTGCCGAATTATCTCATCCTTTAGCTCTTGAATTGTTGCTGGCTTATCGACTTACACCTTTTCTTTCAAATAACCCCAAAGAAAGAAGTCCAACGGTGTCAAATCACATGATCTTGGCGGCCAATTGACATCGCCACGACGTGAGATAACACGGCCATTGAATTTGTTGCGCAAAAGAGCCATTGTTTCGTTAGCTGTGTGGCAAATGGCACCGTCCTGTTGAAACCACATATTGTGGTCCACACATCCATATCTTTATATTCGGGCCATAAAAAGTTCGTTATCATCTCACGATAGCGAACACCATTCACAGTAACTGCCTGACCGGCCTCATTTCGAAGAAGTATGGCCCGATGAAGTCGCCAGCCCATAAGCCGCTCCAAACGAACTGGGCGAGCATGCACAGGTGTTTTCACATCTCCTACAGACCCGGTTTACTGAAATTTGCGCACATTTCTCCCGATTGTGCACACATTTAGTCGATTATGCTGATCAAAAAAACATCACGAAGTGCACGAAATGCTTTTTTATTTGAACGCCCATTTTCGTAAAAGGCTTAAAAATCTTTAACGCGTTGCTCGATTGTGTATCTTTCCATGGTTCAAATTGAGTTAGTCTGAAATTGAGAAATGTCAAATGAAATGCAGAAAAAAACTTGACGTTTAGGTGTGGTTCACATTCAACATCGGCCCTTGCAATTTAACCACCCTTTAGTTTACACAACTCGTTCATTTTAGTTTAGTAGTTCACCGCGTCTTTTTTCTTCAAAAACTTGACGTTTAGGTGTGGTTCACATTCAACATCGGCCCTTGCAATTTAACCACCCTTTAGTTTACACAACTCTTTCATTTTAGTTTAGTAGTTCACCGTGTCTCTTTTCTTCAACCGTGTCATTTCGTTCTCTCTCTCTTCTCAGCTGTTATGAGTTGTTGCCACTTTTTATGGCACCATGAATGTAGGATTCTACCTAAATGTTCATGCTCCAATCAGATTCTTTAACAGCGGCTGATTTTAACTGTTGATCTACTGAACGAATTGAGCTATTGAACTAATGAGCTGTTTAACCAATGTGAGCTGGTGAGGTTAAGAGCTGGTGAACTAGGGAGCTGTTGAAGTAAAGTGAGTTGGTGAGCTAAAGCGAAGTGGTGAACTACATAAATGAACGAACTAGTTCACTTATTTGAACTGAAATAAAATGAGCAATCACTTAAAAGAACTAAAGTGCTTAACTCTACTCACTTATAGAATCTGTCATGATGGATCATTGTCTTGTTGGAAGGCACGCAGAGAGAATGAAGGTCATGCGAAATGACTTGCAGAAGCTGTGTAGGCGAAGAGAAGAAGGAGGAGGAATTAATAGAACCCATTCTGTGCATGTGTCCCACTCTCTCTAGAAGGCGGCATGCAAGCTAAGGCTCTCATTTCTTTGGGGAGTTATCTAACCTGGCTGATGAGCAATCAAATTGATTCAACTGCTAGGGAAAGCAAAAAAAATCACCCGAATTAATTGTAAAATGTGGATTATAGGACAAACAACTCAATGGGGCCCTATATTGCTCTCCCTAGTCCAAGAAGAGCCTTTGTGCCAATTTTCGCAAATATCGGTTCATATTTGCGTCTTGGAAAATATGTCGATGGGTGTAATGAACTATGGGCCAAATTCTTCTGTTTTTCATAATACCCTGTACCGTAGTGAGGAGTCGGTTATAAATATATTGAACACTCTTATGACCATCATCTAGAAACTATCACTTAATATTTTGTGCAAAAAAGCTGAACCTTATTTATTATTACATTCTTATTATTTTTTTAATATTTACATGATTTTTATAACTGAGCAAATGGTGTGGAGATGTTTTTATTGAAAAACATTTATTAATTCTTTATGATTTCTATTTCAGTGGCAATAGTTATTCGCAGTTGCCCAGTTCCGCTGTTATGATTAATCTTTGCGGAGTTTTGTTTGTGGTCTTTGGTGGTTTGGTGGTTTATTTGTCCACTAATCCGGCCTACAAACGAAAACCAGTTCCAGAGGATACGGTCCTCTTGACCGGTGCTTCAGAGTAAAAAAGTCTTTATTTCTTTAGGTTTTTAATTTCTTTTTGTAATATTCTCTAGTTTTATGGAAACACTGTCACAATATTTAAGCTCAAATTTGTGTGTAAACTTTGTGATTTTTTGAAGAAAGGATTTTTATTTCGTCTTTTATATTGTATAGTTTTTCATTTTTAAAAAAGCTCAAATTAAATTGCCTTCTGTTTTATACTAAAGTCAGCTATCGGAGGAATTCTATCTAACAGATACATTAAATAATTCACAATCACTACTCTTGAGTATTTGGAAAAAAACATCTTTAATTCTTTTTTAAATTCCAATTTGTGCTATATTTAAATTTAATTTTTTTCTAAGAACTTTGTGAAAGAGAGCTAAAAAAATTAATTTACCAGTGAAACTGTAGAAATCTGAAAGTTCCCTCGAAATTTCAATATAATCCAAAAAAAATTTTATCTGATTTTCTCAACTGGTGCACAAATGTGTTGTGGTGCTAAACAACAGAAAAAAACATCAAACGATTTTTCTTGTTTGTTTTACTTTAATTTTTTTTTATTTATATACAAAGTGTATCAATAAAGTATTTTACGATTACCCCCCCATATGCATATATATGTGGATTTAATGCAAATGTGTGTTATTAATATCATTGTATATGGAATTATTCGTATCTACATAAATAAATATTAACAATATCGAAATTGTTGTCCGTAATAGACAAAGAGATCCTCCCAAAACAACAAAAAATATATTTACTAAAGTCTCGACTTAAAATTAACCAAATAAACGAAATCGATGTATTTTATGCTAATCTACAAAATATTAAATAAATGTTACTAAATTATACATGTTTATCTACACATACAAAAAATAAAGTCTTTTTATGCAATACTATCTGGCTCTGCAGATGTCTTCGCGTGAACCAGGAATAAGAGTAGATGATTTGCGTATTTTTGTGTGTCCAGCGCCAACTTTGGGGACATTTTTTTTGCAATTTTTCTGGGGTACGTTTTTTGTAATTATCCTTTCCCAACATATATTCCGTGCGGTTTTTTTTGTAGTAATTGTTGTTGTAACTAATGTAGTGCAATTTTTATTAGATTGTTTATTAGTGTGAGGTTTCCGAGTTCGATTCCCACCAGGTATCGGGTCTCAGATTGCCCTTTTTATATTAAAACAACCGGTGACATAACATGTCTTTGCCATTGAGAGAGAGAAGGTGAATAACAGTACAGTATAAATCACATTTTAACCCGATTAAATGTTTACTAGTTAGTCGTTGAACTTCGAAAACTGTCTAGTCCTCTACTAAAGATTGGGTAACCCAAAATAGTCGTTAACTAAGGATTAGATAACCTATTTCATCGTCAGCCAAGAATTAGATAACCCAACTAGTATTTTACTAAGCAGTAGATAACCAAGCTGGTCAACTACCAAACTAGTCGTTTACTAAGAAGTAGATAACCCAACTTATCGTCGCATAAGGAGCAGATTATCCAATTGGCCGCATACTAGGGTGTAGATTACTCAAATGGACGTCTACAAAGCAGTAGATAAGCCAACATGCATTTCACTAAGTCATAGATAACCCAGTTGGCCCTCTATAACGGAGTATATAACCGTACTGGCCCTCTCCTAAAGAATAGATAACTGAAATAAGGAGTAAATAAACCAACTGGCACTATACTAAGGAGCAAATAGCCCTACTAGTCTTTTACTAAGATGTTGATAACCCAATTTGTCTTTAATTAAATAATAGATAACCCAACAATTAGTTTTCTAAGCAGTAGATAATTAAACTGGTTCTCTACTAAGGACCAATTTGTCGTCAACTAAGGAGTAGACAACTCAACTGACACTCTATTAAGTATTATACAACCCAACTGACCCTCTACTAAGGATTAAATGACCAAACTAGTCGTTCATTAAGGAGTAGATGTTCCAAATAGTCCTCTACTACGGAGTAGACAACCCAACTGGTCGTCTACTTGGGAATAGATAACCCAAATAGTAGTTTACTAAGGAGTATATGCTAGGAAAGGGACGACATTACAAATTCTCGAAGAATTTGCATATATTGGTGCGCCACTATCCACGTGCAACCTTTGGCTTATTCAAGAGGCAATCAGGCAGTCCAACGAAAGATGGACAGAAATCGGCACCTGTAGGGTAGCTAGACAAATCTGGCCAAGGTATGACCTGAGAAGATCAAAATATATCCTGGCACTAGAGAGGCAAATATTGTCTACGTTAGTATCAGTTATGACGGGACACTGCTTGATCGGCGAACACGCCAAAAGATTGGGTATTGACTCTAATGACTTCTGCAGAAGCTGTGGAGATGAGGAAGAAATGGAGAGCATTGAGCACTTGCTATGCGACTGCCCCGCTCTGAGTAAACGATGACTGGACATACTGGGGTCGGCCTTTCTAGGCAGCCTAACAGATCTTTCCAGTACCGATATTCGTACTATCGATACATTTGTATATCAAACAGGTTGGTTTCGATGAGGGGCATTTCAGATCGTGGTAACACTAGGGACCTAAACTGGTCTATGTGAGCTTCTATGACAAAAAATACGGCTGCCACCCTAACCTAAACCTAAAGGAGTATATAACCTATCTGGTCCTCTAATAAAGAGTAGATAACCCAACTGGTCATCTTCTAAGGTGTAGATAACCAGCAACTTGAACTTCGTGGATTGAAGAACTGGCTCTCTACTAAGGAGTATATATCGCAAATAGACGTTTAATAAAGAGTAAATAACCCAAATAGTCTTCTACTACCGAGTAGATAAACCAACTGGTCCTCTACTAAGGAGTAGGTAATCCAACTAGTGAGGAATAGATAACCCAATTAGTAGTTTACTAAGAAGTAGATAACCCAAATGACCATCTAATAAGGAGGAGATGACCGAAATAGTCCTCTACTACGGAGTAGATAACCCCACTTACCAAAGAGTAGATAATCCAACTGGATTTCTACCAATATGCAGATAACGCAACTGGTCCTCTACTAAGAAGTAGACAAACCAACTGGTTAAACCCCGTGGAGCGTAAAATTGGTTCTCTACTAAGGAGTAGATAACCCAAATAGTCATTTACTAAGGAGTATATAACTGAACTGTTCATCTACTAAGTACAAGGTGGCTGATGAATATCGCATATAAGAAACACATTTGTTTCTCGAATGGATTGCTTTAGTTCATTCAAATTTGTTTGTTTTGCTTTGTAGACTTCCTGTTTGCAATAACACCACAAGAAAAAGTCGGGTGCAGTAAGGTCAGGCCGCCTGGCCTTACTACCCGACATCAGGACCAGTTGCGTTATCTGCATATTGTTAGAAGTCCAGTTGGATTATCTACTCCTTGGTAAACGACAAGTGGGGTTATCTACTCCGTAGTAGAGGACTATTTGGGTCATCTCTTCCTTATTAGAGGGTCATTTTGGTTATCTACTTCTTAGTAAACTACTATTTGGGTTATCTATACCTCACTAGACGACCAGTTGGGTTCTCTACTCCTTAGTAGAGGATCAGTTGGGTTATCTACTCGGTAGTAGATGACTATTTGGGTTATTTACTCCTTACTAAACGACTATTTGCCTTATCTACTCCTTAGTAGAGAGCCAGTTTTCCAATATTGGAAACAGGCCACTTTTGTTATGATTTCATAGCCTATAATTGATCAGAAAACTTTAGAATATAGAGAGAGATATTTCTTAATCGATTCAAATAGTGGCTCTATGTCGGTCGGTATAATAAACTATCACGTCTATCTATTCTTGTTTTTTTCTATAACCATGTTCTACACATTCCGTATGGAAGCATTTTGATTATGGAGTGTATTTTTAGGAACTCGATTTGTTATTTTTTTCTCATGTACCAATTTCTAGTCTATGACTGCGGCGTTTAGAATTAATATTTTTTACCTTTGTTATGCAAAAATACAACATTAAAAAATTTTAGTTCCAAATATTTATTTTTTGTTCAATTCAATATCTAAAATGATAATTTGTACCGGTGTATGAGCTTTTCTTGTACAAAAAATTAAACTTTTTATAAAAAAATTAAATTTCAATAAAATATCGTCCATTGGAATTGCAGTTTAACTCATAGCTATCAACAGTTTTGTTGAACATTTTTCTCAGGTCATTACAATCTGAAAAAAAGAGAAATATTACAATTTTTTATAAAGTGAAGTAAAGGCAATAATATGTGAAACATGTTAGAACATTTAAATCCAGTAAACAGGCTATGGTATACCCTGACTTTGTGAGTAATTGAATATGATACTATGAGTGGAAATCAGATCGGTGGAGGGAGGCCCTTTAACAATATTAAACAACACAACATTTCTAGTATTTCTGTTAACTTATTGTACAAAATGGTCACTTTGTGTGGGGGGTACCAAAAGGCCGGGGCAATTCCATCTATTTTTCTCAAGGAAATAACGGCAGATAAAATATTGCCATGTGTAAAATTATAGATGATTCAAATAAGTTGTATAGAAGTTATTAGAGAATCAGTAATTCACTAAATAGTCACCCTTTGGTGGGGAAGGTACTATGGTCCATCATCGAACTTACCCTCTCTCTGGGCTCTGTATCCAAGCGCATCTAGCAGGAGCCTTCATGCTCCAATGAAGCATGGTTTCTTCAGTTGTCCGAATGTCTGTCCGTTGCTCTTGGCCTAAGTCGCCCATACTAGAACTGATAAAGAAGTTCTTCCAGTACTCCCAACAAAGGTATAGTAAAAAGGGGGTTAGTCACGTCCTACCGTCAAAGCGCAGACACAACGAACAGCGAATAGCGCTCAGAGTTTTGACAAAGTTGGAAGTTGCTGAGGTTTCGACTTCTACCGAGAAGCAGCTAAGAACGTCATGGATACTCCTAAAGCCACTGAGTCGACTGATAGGGCCACAATTTCGGCGATGTAAACGGCTGGTTATAATGCCAAAAGAATCAGATCGCCTGTTGAACCCCTACCGTCAACAGAAAAATCACCAAACCCGTCAGTGATGTGGCGAAGGAGAGTCTAGTGTTGACCGTTACAGACAGAAGTAAGGTAAATGGTCAGGTTAGGGTGGCAGCCGTTTTATTTTTTAATTTCTTCATGCTCACATAAACCAGTTTAAGTCCCTAGTGGTACCACGGGCTAAAATGCCCTTCATCGAAACCAACCTGTTTGATATACAAATGTATCGATAGCAGGAATATTGGTACTGGAAAGATCTGTTAGGCTGCCTAGAAAGGCCGACCGCAGTAGGTCCAGTCGTCGTTTACTCAAAGCGGGACAGTCGCATAGAAAGTGCTCAATGCTCTCCACTTCTTCCACATCTCCACAGCTTCTGCAGAAGTCATTGGAGTTAATACCCAATCTTCTGATCAGCCATCTCGTTAAGAGATCTGCGGCAGTCGAGGACTATTTGTGAATTTAGGGATGTGTCCAGGTGACTTGAAGGGCTCAAAGCTGTTTATAGCCCAGCTTATTTTGGATCTCTCAGTCAACAAGCTAGCGACGCTCGCAGTCCACTCGCACTCTTGTTGGTCCTGTTGATCCTCCTCCTGTGTCGAGCAGTACACTTAGCGATTGCTCGCTAAGCTCCTTCTTATAGATCTTGAGTTGCCCTTTATATGCATTCCAATCATCAAAGGCTCCAGTAGATTTCGCCTTGTTAAAAAGCTTGTTGCGGGTCTTTTTTCTTGCCGTTAGCTCAGAAGTCCACCATTGAGGTTTAGTTTTACCCTTGTACCTTGTTTTTGGACAGGTACAATGGTAAAATGAATAATGTGGTGATATGCTCGACCAGATTATCCAGACCGGCTTTGTCATTCGGTTCATAAAGAAGTTTAGAGTTGAGGACCTTTTTAAAATTCTTCTCATACAGGTGCCACTTTGTCTTCCTCACATTTCTGTGGACAGCAGGTTTAGGCGCTTTTTCGGCGAGTTTGAACTCTATATAATGGTGAACCTAACCTAACGTAAAGTAAATGGCACCATCCTTAAGGACAAGTGGATATATGTGGAATCGGCCACTACGGCCCAATGTCTCGCTGCCCTTAGAGTGATGCCAGGCACACCACCAATCTGCAACGTAGGGTAGCATCAGGGGAGAGTAATGCTTTTGGCTATGAAAGATCAGTAGACCTGTATAAGTCTAAGTGTCGAGTCGGTGAGGTTTGGCCGGGCGCCCAGTTGGATGTCGCCGAGAAAGCCTATAACCCTGGCTTTCAGAGAACCATCCGACTCGGCAGACATTCTCGAGATGCTTAGAAACAAAAACTAGAAAATTATCCGATATTATGGTATTAATATTTCTATTCTGTATTGAGACAAGACATTGCCCTTTCCTTCAGAAACAGAAGTTATCAAAATCAAAAAGGAAATTTTTTGAACTTTCCGATTTGTCGTGGAATGTCCCATATATGTATACATACATACATACGTATATATAAAATTTTTGCGTGACGGAATTTTTCGAAATTCGAACATTTACGCGCTCAGTGAAGTAAAAAGGGATAAATATGCTAAGGCAACCAAATCCAAATGGCAACAGATAAAATCGTGAACATTGGTGTGAGGTTAGCTCTTGGGACGTAGAGTCGAAATAAGGATAATTTTTTTCGGAATCTTTAAGGTACAGTGGGACAAGAAGGGAAATAATTCCAACGCCAAATTCCACATCGAAATTTAGAATTGCGAAATTTTGATGTGAAGGTCGTCCTTAGGCATTACGGAGAATATCGGCATTGGAAGATATTCTCCGTAATTCGAACGATGCGAGGGTAGCTCTTAGAACATAAACTAGAGATAAGAATTGTTTTTTTAGAAATTTGTGTTTTTAGCGGTAAAGAAGGAAAAAAGGGGGTTAAATAATGTACAAAATGGTTAAACATGAAACAGTGGGGCAAAAAGGTTGTAGATAGGGTTTAAAGCTAGTTTTGTATATGAAAAACAACACTCTTTCCAAGAAAATTTTGAAGAATATCACAATAACCCTTCAGAGACAGACAATTGTCCTGCCATCTTAATTTTATTATTACTAGTTCCTTCTACTCCTGTGAAGAGCATATGCCTAACTTCATATCATAGGTATTTTCACAAGTTTTCTGGTGATGCATACCGTTTTATATAACCAAACTTTCGTGTCGAATATCCGCTGAACCGGTTCCGCAATAATTTCAAAAAAAAAAAATGGTTAGGTGTGTTTAAACTAGATTTTTCTCAATGTTTTTCACTTAGTTACGTGGTGTAATTAAAGCCAATTAATACATTTTCGTTTTGTGAAAGAAAAAAACCAGAACAATTTTGAATAATGCAGATGTTCATTTGCTGGTACTTACCTACATTGTTATTACAAATATTGATAGACTTTAATCCCGTCGGGAATTTTCCATTGTCCATAAGATTTTTCCAGAACATCTGATTGAACAATTCATGGGAATAACAATCGTAAAACTTCAGTCGCAGATCATGACTTTTGTCGAGGAATTCTAGCCAAAAGTCGAGGGCATTACGCAAAAGTTGCAAGGGAATTTCTAGAAATTTCAAATTTCTCGTTAAAGCCATTGGAATCAATGTCAATTGCCAATCCGGTTTCGTGGTAAGTATGGGACACAATGAGGTTGTAATATTTGAAGGCATATCAATGGTTAAATGTCTGAGCGAAGATGATTGCAGCAGAGTCAATACATAGGACCAGGACATGTGATCGAAAAGGGATAGCTTAAGGTGTTGTAGACAGGACATCTGCTGAAATTCCTTAACAGGTAAATAGGCTTGTTCCAAACGAAGTTCTTGCAGGTGGGGGAAGATTTTCGACAACTCTTCGCGTATCTCCTGCGAATGGGTGTGACAACTTTCACTGGAGTTAAGCCAATTCAAAGTGGTCACATGGGGAAACAAAGCCTTCGAACCGCTGAGGATTTCCGTAAAATCTTTAATGAGCGATGTTTCTAAGGTTAGGGTTTCCAAAGACTCCGAGTGATATAATTCGTTCGTCTCATTGCCGTCGTAATGACCATTGATGGAAATGAAAGTTTTTAAGCGATTTTCGCCTAGGATCTGCTGCAAATGAGGCCATGTTACACCCCAACACCAGATCAGTGAAAGCTGTTGCAGTAATGGCGGCAACATTAAGTTTTCCAGTAGAAACTTGCATTGTTTGAAGCTGAGTTTGCGAAGCTGAGGACATGAATCACTAATGCTTTTGACAATGGCATCAGTTATTAAAACACAGTTGGCCAAATCAACGAAAATCGATAATGTCTGGAGATTTTCAAATTGCGGCAAATGCAATTTCACAAACAAGGACCAAGAGTTTCTATCTGAAAATCTTGCCAAATCCAAATGTTCCAAATTCCTTAAAGAGTTGCCACAATTAGCAGCAGCCTTCTTTTCAGAGTTCTCCTCATAAACTATGGAAGAACTTAAGGACAGCTTGGAGAGTTGCAATGTATTGACTATCTCCTGCACAGTCGTATAGCTCATCTTAACTTTATAACGATTGGAGACGCGCAACTCTCTCAGCGATGTCATCTGAGCCAACGTCTGTACCCGTATATCTCGGCCCAATACCAGTTCTTCGCTGTAGCTCTGCTCCAGACAACGATCTAAGGTTAATATCTTTAAACGTGCACAATTTTTGGCTATCTCCTGCATATTCTCATCGGATAGTTTACAATAGAGCATTTCCAATGCGGTAAGATTTTCATAGTGTCCCACAATCCTTAGTAACTTTGCACGCGTACAATTTCTCAATTGGAGTTTTTGTATATTAAATTGATTTAATTTTAGAAATTCATAGCAATGTAATTGTTTTAGCCTATAATCCATGGAGTCATTTAAATTCACCAAATAATGGTCGTTTCTTTTGGTTACAGTCAGGTCCCGACAAGTCGTACGCCATAAAAATTGCACCACTGTTTCTCGAAATTCTTTGCAGATATCTATTAATTTCAAATGTTCCTTAAAACTGAGAAATTGAAATATGTTTTCCAAAACTAGACTATTGTTAAGAATTTCACGCGTTAATTTCGAATTATCCATTTTCCGTGCGGGACCGGTTGAAGAATACGTTACGAATCTTAAATCGTCGGCTGAATACTATTATTCAAACTGCGAGAGAGATAGATCAGAGTCAATTTACAGATACAAGTGACAAACGAAGAACTTAACCACAGGAGAATTTTAAAATGTTTTCAGAAAACCACAAACATCATCATCCGAATGACCTAATGGAATACATCTGAACCATAATTTATAATTACCAGAAGATATAGCGAATATTTTTGCCATAAGAATTTAGTCGTTGCAGAACAGTAGTATATTTTTATTTCTACACATAAAGAAAAAATGCATATGGTTGCGGCGATCTGCGGTGATATTGACAGATAGTGTTGTCAAACGAATTTGACAAAAAGTCGTCAAAAAATAATCAAACTGTTTCTTAGGAATCGTCAAACAGATTTTGAGCTTTTTGAGGAGAAGAAACATTGTCACAGATAGGTATGTGTAGAGAGATGTAATTTCAGATAATTGGCGGTTATTTGCCCTAAGAACCAATGGGAACCTAACCTAACCTAACCTAACCTAACGTAACGTAACCTAACCTAACCAAACCTAACCTAACCTAACCTAACCTAACCTAACCTAACCTAACCTAACCTAACCTAACCAAACCTAACCTAACCTAACCTAACCTAACCTAACCTAACCTAACCTAACCTAACCTAACCTAACCTAACCTAACCTAACCTAACCTAACCTAACCTAACCTAACCTAACCTAACCTAACCTAACCTAACCTAACCTAACCTAACCTAACCTAACCTAACCTAACCTAACCTAACCTAACCTAACCTAACCTAACCTAACCTAACCTAACCTAACCTAACCTAACCTAACCTAACCTAACCTAACCTAACCTAACCTAACCTAACCTAACCTAACCTAACCTAACCTAACCTAACCTAACCTAACCTAACCTAACCTAACCTAACCTAACCTAACCTAACCTAACCTAACCTAACCTAACCTAACCTAACCTAACCTAACCTAACCTAACCTAACCTAACCTAACCTAACCTAACCTAACCTAACCTAACCTAACCTAACCTAACCTAACCTAACCTAACCTAACCTAACCTAACCTAACCTAACCTAACCTAACCTAACCTAACCTAACCTAACCTAACCTAACCTAACCTAACCTAACCTAACCTAACCTAACCTAACCTAACCTAACCTAACCTAACCTAACCTAACCTAACCTAACCTAACCTAACCTAACCTAACCTAACCTAACCTAACCTAACCTAACCTAACCTAACCTAACCTAACCTAACCTAACCTAACCTAACCTAACCTAACCTAACCTAACCTAACCTAACCTAACCTAACCTAACCTAACCTAACCTAACCTAACCTAACCTAACCTAACCTAACCTAACCTAACCTAACCTAACCTAACCTAACCTAACCTAACCTAACCTAACCTAACCTAACCTAACCTAACCTAACCTAACCTAACCTAACCTAACTTGTTCTATCCAGCCATACTTTTAAATTGGGAATTAATCGGCACGTCCATCGCCCATCACTGGATGTCGTCCACCTGTTTTGCCAATCATGGATGGATTTGTCCCTCGGAATTTTTTGGGCCACCGCATGGGTCATATTTGGTGACGTTGATTGCACTTCGTTAGCATATTTTGTTTCATTTGCAAGCAGATCAATAGGTATCATGTTTGCCATCACCAATGCCGCCGCATCCGATACCGTCCGATAAGCTGAACATACTCGTAGAGCCGCCAACCTATATACCGGAGCGATTTCATCTCTATATGATTGGTATTTCATCGACTGAGACCACGCTTGAGCTGCATACAGGATGACATTTCTGACCCCCGCTAACAGCCTCCGTTGGGAGTACTTTGGACCTCTAGTGTTTGGCATTAATCGAGATAAAGCCATAAACGTCGTTCCAGCTTTTTCACTAATGTAGGTCAGGTGAGGTTTGAATGGTAGTCTCATATCGATCAGCACTCCAAGATACTTTAGATATGGTTTGGAGTGTATAGAACAATTATCAACTATAATTTGTATCTCCTCCATCACTTTGCGGCTACTAATCAAAACGACTTCCGTCTGGTGTTCTGCCAAAGTTAAACCTGCTTTGTTAAGCCAGGATTGTACCAATTTAACGCTTGAATTCGTTACCGTTTCTGCTTCTCCCAGGTATTTTGCCACTATCACTAGCGCAATATCATCAGCGAAAACAACAATCTTGGCATTGTCTGGTAGATGTAGTCTCAGTACACCATCGTGCATCTGGTTCCATAATAATGGTGCAAGCACCGAACCCTGTGGAACACCTCCTGTTACCTTGTAGTCCTTCGGACCCTCGTCAGTGTCATAAGACAGATATCTATTTCTAAAGTAGTCCTTGACAATTTCCACCAGATAGAATGGAGTATCGATACGTAGCAACGCATTTACAATTTCATCCCATTTAGCAGTGTTGGAAGCATTTTCCACGTCCAGTGTCACAACAACGCGGTATTCTTTTCCGCCGTGTTTTCCACCTTTCTATTTTTACTATTTTTATTGCATCCATTGTAGACTTGCGTTTCCTGAATCCAAATTGGGATAGGCCATCAATGCATTCAATATGCTCTTCTAGCCTTCCACATATTAGACCTTCCAATAATTTACCACACGTATCAATCATGCACAATGGTCGGTAGGATGATGGGGTTTCCGCGGGTTTCTTGTCCTTAGGTATAAGTACTAGCTTCTGTCTTTTCCATATTTTAGGGAAGGAGCCTCCTGGCAAGCATGTGTTCATTAACAGCGTTACTTGGTTCGGGCAAGTGTTAACGAATACCCTTAGTACTCGGTTGGGGATTCCATCAGGACCCGGTGATTTTTTTATCCTTGAACCTTGAAATTACTTTTAAAACTTCAGGAACAGTTACTAGTACAGGTGAAACTGGTGCATTGCTGGTATGATCCATACAGTAAGGAGGCGTCTGTTCTGGAAAAATATGTTTAACAATCCTATCGAAAATAGCGACTTCTTTCGGTGGCTATGCATTTAAGCTTTTTCTTAACAATTTTATATGCTTGTCCCCATGAGTTTGAGTCTAGGTCGTCGCATATCTCCAAGAAACACTGTCTTTTGCTTCTTTTTATAGCCAGGCTCAGAACTTTTTGGACTTATACAATTGGTGATGAGTTTGGTTTGTTCGACGTCCTCTTGATCTGGTATACAATCTTCGGGCTCTTATACACTCCCCACGCAACACTGCTATCTCTTCATTCCACCAATATACGGGTGGTTTATTTTCCCTACTTCCTCTCCTGGTCATTGAGATATCACATGCCCGGATAATTTGGCCAATGCATTGCTCTGCCATGTATTAATATTAATATTAATTAAATTCGCGCGATGGTCACTGTGCGTATAGATATCAGACACACTCCAGTTTGTTCGCATCGTAATATTATTGCTTGCAAAAGCAATGTCTATTACGGAATCTCTTCCATTACGACTGAAAGTATGCTCGTTTCCAGAGTTTAGTAGGACCACTCCAAGCCCAGCAAAAGCCTCAAGTAGGAGGTTTTCCCTTGCATTCGTTCTTGGGCAACCCCATTCATTTGCCCATGCATTAAAGTCTCCCGCAATTATTACATTATTCTTGGTTCTTACATCAGAAACAAGATTATCTATAATATTTCCGTATTCCTGTATGGATAAGCTTGGTGGAATGTAACAGCTGTAAATGGTTATCCCCGAAACAGAACAACATACAAATCCGCCAGGTGCAACCGTTCATGCGTTTTACAGCATTAATCCGCATACGCTCCATATCGCCGAGGTTTTTGAAACATCTGTAAGCCAGCATGATGTATCTTGATGATGGTAGGGTTCGCTTAGGAGAGCAAAGTCTATATTCTGCTCACGTACGCTTTGTTTTAGAAGTTCCTGAGCTGCACTACAATGGTTCAAGTTTAATTGAAGTAATTTCATTTTGATATAATATAAGTTTCGTGTGTCAACACCCGTACCTGTGCTTGCGATCCCAAAACCTCCTCAATGTTTTGCTTGAATTCGCCAGTATTTTGATGTGCCGTTTTGTTTAGCTCAAACAGTAGCTCAGTAGCTTTAGCCGTTCTTCGTATTTTCTTGACATTTTGTCCCAATACGTCCAGTTTCGGCTCATTCTTAACTTTTCTAAGTATATCCGCATAAGATATTCCACCAACTTCTCTGATGACAAGGGCATCAGGAACCTAACCTAACCTTTCCTAACCTAACCTAACCTTAATTCACTATGGAGACCTTTCATGATATATAAGGGGCTTTTAACAACAATCAGAACAGGTGCGGAAATTGCGGCGCTGTCGCAATTAAAGGTGGACTATAGCTTGATTATACTAATTCAGCGTTTGCACAAACAGAAGACGCATAACAGCAATTATCGGGGGCATAACTGAGTTTGTTAACATAGAGACCCCATAAGAAGGAGTACTGCATCTACTAAATTAGTAGGTAGCCGTGAATGGAATTCTGTTTTAACTAGAACGTTGTGACTGAAAATTCATAGCATATGGCAATATAACCTGGATAAAATCCCATTACTGATTAAATATATTACTGTTCTGCTCTTACAGTTTTTTTATGTTTAGGAGGCGAGAATAAATAAAAAAATTGTCTAAGGACTCCGATCAAAATAGCTGAAGTAAATATTTATTTTCCTAATCTTGGTGATATTTTGGTATATCATTATTTTTGTTAACGAATTGTTCAAAATGAAAATCGTCAGTGATTTTGACGAAATACGTTGGTATCTTGCCGCGACCTTTGACATGAGTAAGGCCGCGATATTTGCACACTACATTGAATGATTTCAAAGCTTCGGCCGCTTCTTCGGTAACTTGAATATGACCCGGCTCCCCAGTAGAATCCATGCGCGATGCCATATTCACAGCATTACCCCAGATATCATAGTGCGCCTGAGAGGAGCCAACCACACCGGCCATAACTTCGCCACTACTAATACCTACAGAGATAGTATAATAAAAATTATGCAAAATTGCAGAACTTATTTACTGATCTTACCGATTCTCAACATTATGGCAGGTTCCTCGGTGCCACGTTCCAATTGATTGGCGTTGTTGAAAGCCTGCATGCTGGCCAAAAGATCGAGAGCAAAATTTGCTATAGTCTTGAGCACATGTCGTCTCTGCCAATCGTTGGCCGAAACGTTCGTATCTGAATCCGTTTTATTGTTATCTTCATGAACCTCACTCTCTGCGGACATAAACTCTTTCACGGTCTCAGAGTTTTGCGAACCCGACTGGTAACTGGAACTGGTCCGGCCCGTTGTTAAATCACCACTGGACGAGAGAGAAGGATAAGCACGTTTGTTGGGTAAAAACAGGGATGGGCGGGGTGCCGAAATTTCCTGAGCATTCATGTCGCCGAAGGGTATATCAAAACCACACGCAGCCATATACGACCAATTGGCTACCTTGATTTTCTCCACCTTTATGGGACTTTTATAGTAACTAAGCTGCAGAAAATTCATAGAAAATAAATGTACTATTAATTTTTGGTCTTTGGGTGAGCATTTCGTACCACTTCATCAAAGTCGCATATGATTTCATTAAGCAATCTTAGCTCAATACTTCCGGATCGGGCATAGATTATGGTGGCAAACATGACGGCAACATATTCATGCTGCTCATAGTAGGGCTCATTGCGCAGGCGTTTCGATAAGTATAAGCTAACTGAAAAGGTAATGTAGTAAATAATAAAACCAGGCAAAAGTTTATTTCTTCTCTAAAAATAAGGTGCAGGTTATACCACCAATGTGTCCCTTAAAGTATGAATTCATATCCCTAGTTTATGCTTAAATTGCTGCACCCGTATACTGCAACCCCTTTTTGCTCCCCTGCACAATAGTCATCAAATGATTTCTCACACACTGTAGAATATTCAACCGCTTTTTCCACTAAAAGTAAAATTTTCGAAAGAAAACATTTCTTAACGATAGTTTGTGTCACACAGCTACACTCGCACCAATCTACCATATTAAACCCTTTTTGACCTATCCACTATACCAATTTAACGCATTTTGCCCTACCATACCACATTTAACTTATTTTCCCCATTTTTCACAACTGTACATTAGGTAACCGTTCTTAACCCACTGTGCCCACGAATCCATAAATTTCAACAAAAAAAACTTGTCTCTAGTTTATCTTCCAAGAGTTACACCTTATTTTATCCGTTTTAAACCCAGTGCGTTCCTAAATGTAAAAATTTATTATCACTAACTTACGTTCCAAAAGCTCTGGGACCATGTTTAACCCAGGGCTGTGGAGTCTGGGAAATATGCTCGGAGTCGGGAGTCGAAAAATTATGGTCGTCTCCGAGATGTATTGTGTAAAATATCATTTCCGGAAAACAATTTTGGTAAAAAGGAAGGATAAAATATTCGAAGCTTTTAACTTAATATTTATGTATGCCAGGTTTCCTCCCTAGTGCGAAAGAGTTCTTATTGCCAAACTTTAGCAGGATCGAAGTGAAATTTCGACCTTTACTTAACGAACAACATAAGATGGACAGCTAGTGATTCTGAGTAGAACGGTATAGTTTAAGATTTGTATAGCTGTATTTTTTACAAATCTGCCAAAAAAAACAAATTTATAACCATAGGGTGGTACAGGGTATAATAACTAACGAATAAACTGGTTGCCCGAAGCAAACATTATTTCCAAAAATTGCGGTATATTAAAACAGAGGCAGTTATTGACGAAAATTTTATCATGATTCCATGTTGAAAAAATTGACGTATTAGCAAGTCAAGCGTTGATAAGTTAATAATACTATTTTTAACAAAGCTCTATCTTATTTTCAATAACATAAACTCCAGTCGTAGTAGAAATATAATTTCAGAAATTTATGTTATTTAACTGCCGGAGTCGGAGTCAAATGATGTTAAAGTTCGGAGTCGAGTAGTTTTGGCTCGACTCCACAGCCCTGGTTTAACCAAATTTACCACATTGCACCACATTTTCCCCTTTTCCCACAGTACCATATTGAAACCATTTACCCCTCTGTGGTTTTTACCCAAACCTTACCATATTTAACCCTTTTCCCTTAGGTTAAGTTTAGGTCAAGAGTGGCAGCTTCTGCAGAAGTCATTTCGCAGGGACTGGTCATGACAGACACGATAAGTGGCCATCCAGTTTTGATAAAAATAGCAGGGCCTGTAGGGTTGAAAATTGTGTCTAGAATAACACTATGTCCGTAGCCATTTACTGACCATAGTGACAGTTCCCTAAGTCTAATATCGGTAAATGCGGCATATTGTATTGCTATAGTATCTATCGGCATTAAGTGAAGTATAACATATACATAGTGTCTCAGCTGGGGTTGTTCTCAGCGCACCGGTGATACATATAGCAGCCATTCGCTGAACCTTGTTTAGAATCGCGCAGAAGGTGGATTTCTGCAGAGCCGTCCACCAGACGACAATACCGTACAAAATTATCGGACAGACTACTGCCGTATACAAACAATAATCTATACATTGGTTCAGACTTAGTCCTTTTGCCCTTTTACAGGTATATAGCGGCTACCACAGCCTTCTTTGCTCTTTCCTGATTGTTGGATTTGAGGTTCAACTTCCTGTCTAGTAAAATACCAAAGTATTTTGCGCTTTAAGAGAAGGGGATTTCATTACCCCCAATGAGACAGATACAGTTCAGTTGGCAACTTATACGTCCTGCTGAAAATATCTAGTTCTGTCTTGGACGAGTTCACACCAAGAACATTAACCATCTTGTAGGGCCTGTTGTAGGATGCCTAGAAGAGTGTTCGGAAACTTCCCTCTAACCGCTATTGCCACATTATCCTTAACACCCAGAGAAATCAAAACATTGTTTATGGAGAGATTCCATATATAATTAGACTGGACGCGTTATCCTGCTGGCAAATGGAGGTCAGTTGACCCTAATCAGAACCTTCATATATTGTTATCAACCCCAGGGCTCCCGGAGCCTTAACTATTAATGCGTCTCTTAATCAGAGGATTATTATAGAACCAGCTTATATTGTTATCAACTACACGGCTCCCAGAGCCTTAACTATTGCAGCTGGGTTCATGTTAGTGAAATTCCCCTCTATATAAGTTAACATTGTATATTCCTCAACAGAGAGAGAGATCCTTCAATAAATCTGATAAGATCATGCAGAATGGTTTCGGTGTGCTTGCCCTTGCCCTTGCTGTAGGCATACTGTTGATTGGACCAATAGCCTGTGCTCAATCATAGTCCTAAGGTAACTACTGACTAATCTCCCCAAGGTGTTAAGGAGAAATAACGATATAATAATCGGCCGGAAATCATTAGCTCCTGTATGGGACGGCTTTTCCGTTTTTGGAATGAAAACAACCTTGATTTGTCTCCATTTTAGTGGTATTTAGGTCTGCTTGATACAACAAGCATAAAGTTCCCTGAGCAAGTGTATCAGCCACTGGTCCTGGCGACTTTAAAGGTTTAAAGCTTTAAATGGCCCAAAGAATTCTTCAGTTGGTCGAATGATGCTGGCGATCTCTGATGGCTGCACTTTAACGGAATCCCCAACTGATGTATTCAATTTCTTTTTAGAGTTGACCGAGAAAAGTGGACGTAGTCCAAGAGCTAAGAGTATCACCTCTCTTGATGTACCAAATATTTCAAGATGTTGAGGCTAAAGCTGTCCGTAGCCTTAAGGCCGAGCATTGAGTTTTCTACGCCTTTGCATAAATCTATTCAGGATGTATTTTAAGCCTTTCTTTTTCATCTTTATTGCAGATGTCCCAGTCCTGTGGAGCTCTTGTGGCCTTTGGCGAAGGGGCTTCCTAGAGAATTAATTGAGACGACCACCATAGCGGTCGTTGTTTGCCCCTTGGCTTTTGTTTGGGACCTGTTGCTTGTAACGAGCAATTTTGAGTTGCAGTGACTGTTTATACTGTATCTTCTATATCCCCCGATAGTTCTTCCCTTCATTTCAGGTCTTTTTGTAGGCATGAGCCATATAAATGGAAGCCAAGGTTGGCTGCTAACATGTCTTCGCTACTAAACGAAGAAAGAAGATAAATATTCAGATTATTTTCGGCAAGTGTACGGGCTCTACGTGTTCCATTACATGTACTTTAATGCAGCCTAAACCATGCGGTCTAAGCCCACAAACCATATATCCTCTCAACCGTGGTTAGGATCAGGTCTGTCCCTCCAGCAGCATCAGGCGCCATTATGAAGGCTGATGCTGCTTTAGAGTCGTGGAGGTTTATCTGTAGAAGCTGAAACATGGTCATGGCCACCACCGTTATATCTGCCTCATTGTTATTCTCATCTGGAAGCTCATCCTCACAGGATTCTTATGAACATGTGATGAAGTCTCTTAATGATGGTTCCGCATCAGATGGTATAGCCAAGCACGTGTTCGGGGACCAGTCGGATGTCCTCCTGTTGACTAAATTCAATACAACACCCGGTCAACAGAGCGTATGTATATCGCTAAACCGGAGTAGTTTTATGCGGCCCTGAAACCAGCCTGCGTCTTTATAACATGGAGGTGGACCTGGAAACTCCTCGAAGTATGCAGAGGAGAGTCGATTATCTATATTACTCCACTTGTATTATGGATATTGTCATCTTCCTCTATCCTGTCTATGACCGCCAGTAACAGGTGTCCGTAGCAACCACAGCGAAGGGCCGTTGACCAGCGTTACCACAGATAACTTTGGTCCTTTTTGAAGACGACGGTTAATCTGGATAGCGCAGGCTTTTAGCAGACAGCTCTTGCATGTAAGTATCCTGTTCTTCAGGGGTACACCTTACACACTTTAGATATTCTCTCTGCTTGTTGTAGACTTTATCTAGTCTCTTAGGAATCCTGAGAGTCAAGCCCCGATTACACTGTGAGTGCACCAAAATCTATCTTCCGTGAAACCAACTTTCCCCGCAAAATTTTGGTCCGCTTAATCGAATGGCATTGGCCGTTTTTTGCTTTGACATCGCGTTTTTAAGATATTTAGCCACAAAATTCACTTTAATAACAAAGACGTTATTAAATTCAAACACAATTTTAGTATATAAGGCATCGGAATTGATTTTCCATATCAAAGAACAAAATAAAGGAGGTACTTCTAGGCGTATTTGTCCTTAAACACCCCACACCTCCTCTCATACCCTTACCCCTCTATTAATAATGATATTTCAATAGTCGTAGAAATCGATGGATTTTTTAATGATGTACTCGAAAAAATGAAATGATGCCATCCAGATGCTGCTTGAGACCAACTGAGTGGATTTGGCGGGGCACTAGAAGAGGCGCAGTGTGTTGTGAGGTCCCTGATCATATTCGGGACATGTATCCAACACCGAGCCATCAATATTAGATCTTAGTTGAGCCAGGACCACTCGGGTCTTTCTTCTTCTGATGTCACTGGAGGATGATGTACTCCTGCTACAAAATGCATTCTGTGATATGTTACTGTTGTTGCGACTGCATCGGAATGAATTTCATACAAGTCGTCGTTTGTATTTTTGGACCACACGCTCTAGATCATGAAATCATCACTCCTGACCGCCTGGGTGGTAATTAGCCTCGCTTCGGGTTCGATATTCGTCTTATCATGTGGGCGGTCCTCTGAAGATATGTGAAGGCACCATGTTGCAGTTCTCAGGGTGGTATTTTGGCAAGTTTGAATCTTTCTCCACTGCGTCTCGCCCACATTCGGTGACCGCACTGGTGCTGCATAGCTATCCACTGACCGGTCTATAGCTAAGAGGTCAACAAGGTTTCTTTGTCGCTTCTCCATGTGCTGCCGGCGAGCGACTTGAGAACCTTGTTCCTGTTTCTCATCTTGTCGCAAGTGGCAGTGACGTGAGCAGAAGATCTAAATAGGCTGTCGAATGAAACCAATTCGTTCCTTTAGTTCACCAGCTCTTCAGCTCATCATCTCTTTAGCTTACCAGCTCACTTTACTTAAACAGCTCTTTAGTTCGACAGTTCATTTCGTTCAGATCACCAGTTCAAATCAGCCGCTATTAAAGGAATCTGATTGGAACATGAATGGAATGAAATAAATATATAAACGCGTTTGTTTAGGATGAAACCTATATGCATGATGACATAAAAATGGAAACGACACATAACAGCTGAGAAGAGAATACGAAATGAGAAGAGAGAACGAAATGACTGGGTTGAACTACTGAGCTGAAATTAACGAGTTGTGTGAACTAGTTCGTACCGTTCAGTAAAGTGACCCGTTCAATGAAATAGTTCGTTAACGAACTACACAACTCTAAATGTGACACCAAGAACTTTGGGATAGTTGGTGGTGGGAATTGTAGTGCCATCGACTATCACATTCAGGGGCAGCCGCACTTCTGCTATCCATGTATTGACCAGGATGGCAGATGATTTGGTGGCGGATATCTGCATATTCTTGACAGTGATGAAGCGCGTAAGATTTGCGAGCTAGATATTCAAGTGTCTTGGTTACTAGCTAGAAAAGCCTGTACGTATCACCCTTACTCGTATCTTTTCCTGGTTTCAGTAGCAGGACCACTCTGCCTATTTTCAAGACCTGGGGTACTATTAGAGTGGTCAGAGACAATTTTAGCACTTTTGTCAAGTATTATACTCCAGGCATATACAGCATCAACATTACGTAGTTCTTCCATCGTGGTCGATCTTAGATGACTTTGCGCGTTTGATGACATCTGCAATTTTGCTCTCTCGGTTCGGATAGCAAGAATGCGACGCATGACACTCCTTTTCGGCTTATCATTGTCGGGATGCACAATAAACTGCCCGGTAATATAACTTGCGCACCTCTACGGATCAGTCACCGTTACGTCGTTAAATGTGACTGCCGTTCTTCTTGTCGAGATTGGACAATAATTTCATCCTTGCCCAAAATTTACTGATACATGAAGTCGGATGCAATGCTTCAGATGGTCTAGCCATTTATTCCGTTTATATTCGTTGACTATTCTACTGATCTCTAGGTCCAGTTCCCTGATTCTTGTGTCATAGCCCCCAAAACGTGATATGGACTTAGTCATTGGTGGGGCGTTCAGGTATCAGCGATGTGTTACACTTTTCTTAATACATTTCGTCAGGTTTCCAATTAAGGACGTTTCAAAAATCAAATTTGTTACTGCTGTTCTGATGAATAATTGTATCTGCTGCATTAACTTAATACCTACCCACATGCGTTGGTAAAATATTGTGCAATAAAATCTTAATAGATTCATTTGTCACTCGCGCGTTATCCTTTTTCTTTTCCAAACGCCATTTGGATCTATAATTAAAATGAATCGCTATTTCTTTGATTTCAAGTGTCACACTGAACACTTACATAGCCTCGATTTTCGATACGTAGATAATATGTCGTGCCATTAATTGGTATATTACCAAAACCGTCAATAGGTTCCAAATATGACTTGCTTCCGACCTTATGGTTTTATTGGTCACCAGACTACACTCGTATACAAGATCGAATTCAATGAATATAATCAGCAGATAATATATGCTGAGGGAGATGCCGGCTACGAGTTGTATAAAATATGGTATATGGCTGAAAGTGAATATCATGCCCAGGCAGAGAACCAAACATTCTGTGACGGCCTAGAGCGTTAAGTAGGAGAAAGTTGCTATTTAATCATTTGCAATTGAAACCCATTCTAATTACCCAAGATTCAAAGCACAAAGTGCGCTGACCACCTTGAAGGAATGCATGCATTAAGTCATCATCATTTTCTAAAGCCACAGGATCACAAGACATCTGCAAAATATGTGATTGCATTTGAAATACATATTATCAAATACGAAATTTTAAATTACTTACCGAGTGTACAAGAGCAATAAATAGAATACAAAATATTAGTGATATATAAATTGTTATTCGTAAGATAGGATTTTTCTCCAAAATTGTGGAAATTCGATATAAAAGCAGCACATATTTCTGACGAGGCTTCCGAATGGGAAACACCGAAAATCTCGTCCACAGGGGGCGGAACCAAACCAATATTAGCAACGAAATTACATACACCGCAGTAACAATATACAAAGTCATAAATGACGAGACATTATGGATACTGCCGCCAGCAGAAAAGTTATAATTATAATTAAAACAATATTTTTTTATTGAAATACTCACATTTTATTTGCCCCCTCCATACCCATGACACAAGCCAAAACCACAAATGACATTGTTATGGAAATTTTGAATAGTTCATCGGTTTCGCGATTATACGACGATTCCCAATTCCAATCGCTGAACCATAGACAGCCCGTACTAATATTCCGATTTGCCGAAAAGTCCTCCATTTCATAGGCATCTAAACGTGGCATCCGCGTAAACAAATGTCCTTTGATTCTGTAGATAAGTTATAGCGAGTTAAAGTGAAATATATGTTTTGACTCTTAACTACTCCATACGTCTTACCCCAATTTGTAAATGGGCAATTTTTTAATATCGCGTGCAATTTGCATATTTGCTTTAAATTTTATTGATTTGTAATCCAAAGGACCCTGGTCCGGCTTCGTATATGTCCCATCCAAAAGATTGCTTGTAGCTTTGTAAGCATGTTTTGACTTTATTCTATTTCTATAGGTTTTCCATTCTTTGGATTGGGTCATAAATTCCTGAAGGATGGATCGGTAGATTTACATTTATATTCTATGACCTATCTTCAGACAACCAAAAGAAATTAGAGTCTAAGGCTGTACGAGTATACCTCCTTTGAGAGATAGCAGAGTGCCGACACAGAAGATGTTCTATTGATTCCTCCTCCTATACGTCTCCACTACTTCTTCAGAAGTCAATATGCATGAGCTTGAATCTCTCTGCGTGCCGTCAAATAAGGCAGTGATCCGTCACGACAGACACGATAAGTGAAATGTCTGGTTTCGATAACGACAGCACTGCGTTTGGAGTTTAGGCAGGGCCACATCAGTCTAGAATGTAGGCAGTTCCTGACTAGTGACCACCTATTATTTTGGCTACGCATAGCAAACCTATTTTGGCTTGAAGAAAATTTAAGGGCGATTAGTTAATGGTTTAAGTCCGTTTATGAGGAGGTCATATGGCCCAGAAAAAATATTGGGCTTAAAGGCCGTTCTGGGAGATTTCAAAACGCCCAAATTACTTTTGAGCGTTGTGGCAGTGGGTGTTATGTCCGGACACTTACAACCACAGAGTCTCTACAAGTGAAGGTTAACGTGGTGGCTAAAAACCGTTCTAAATCTGTCAAGCAGAGCTGGCAGCTCGCTGGATGCCCACATATCCCAGTTCCCCTGGAGCGTGTAAGGTCTTGAGCGTGTAGTCTTGCAAGTTCATCTGCCTTGCAGGTCCCTGGTATGTCCCTGTGACCCGGCACCCATATCAGGTGAACATTGAACTGTTCAGCTATCTCGTTAAGAGATCTGTCATAGTCGAGGTAGTTTTTGAACTCAGGAATACAGTTTCCAGGAACTTTATAGGAGTTAGACTATCATAACTGAGCTGTTAGTTTCTACCATTCCGCTACCTCTTTAATAGCTAAGATATCTGCCTGGTAAACACTACAGTGATCAGACCGTTTTTTTGAAATGAATAACTCAAGTTCCTTAAAAAAACAGCAAATCCCACGTTGTTGTTGAATTTGGAAGTTCACGGATCTCTTATATCATTCGATACGATAATTCTATTCTGATCTATCAGGTGATATCTTTCTTGTCAAATAGTGGTTCAGACATAGTGTAATCAGCAATTCCCGGAAGGTAAGGCATTGTGTCCAGAATGAGACTATGTCCGTAGCCATTTCCTAGCCAGAGTGACAATTCCTTTAGTCGAATAGCAGCAGATGCGGCATATTACTTTGATATAAGTATGACATTTAGTACCTCAGTTGGCGTAGTTCCCAACGCACCAGTGATACACATAGCAGCCATTTGCTGAACTTTGTTTAGTATCACGCAGAAGTATTTAGCACCTACAGAGAAGGAAATTTCAATACGGGCCTAAGAGATAGCTACAACAGTTGATACCTTATATCTCCTGCCGAAAAGCACGAATTCTTTCTTGGTCTGGTTCACAGCAATACCATTATCGGGCTTGCTATAGGATATCTCTAAGAGTACTCAGACAATTGCCGTTAGCCGCTGTTGCACGTCATCTACATAGGCAATAACCTTGACAATCGAACTTCTGCAGAGAAGGGAGTATATCGTTCATCTAGAAAATTCATAGCAGAGTAGACAGCAGAGTGGCGCTTTCCACTACTGACAAATCTATGAATGCCAGTTGACAAATCAATGAATGTCAGTTGACAAATCAATGAATGTCAGTTGACAAATCAATGAATGTCAGTTGACAAATCTATGAATGTCAGTTGACCCAAGCTTGCTGAAATCTGTCTCTTAATCACAAGGGAATTGTACTAATATTGTTATCAAACCCCAGGGTCGTCAGAGTCTTAACCATAGGGGCTGGATTTATGTCATTGTAGGCCCCCTCTATTTCAAAGAAAGCTAAAGGGTTTTCCAACAAGATGTGTTATTTTGGTATTCAAAGAAAAATGCCATTTTTGAGATAAATGATCGGATGTTTATTTTATAATAAAGAGGAAGGTATGCCGTTAATAATGAAAAACAACATCAGCCAAATGGCCACCACGACCACGCTTACAGGACCATATCCTTTTCATGAAATTTTCCATAACCAAATGGCAAAGTGGCTGTCCTATGTCCTCGATAGTCTCACAAATTCTATCTTTGAGGTCTTGAATCGACGCTGGGATGTTGGCGTATATCGAATCATTCACGTGGCCCCAAAGGAAGAAGTCGCAAGGTGTTAAATCACGAGATCTCGGTGGCCAATTGTCATCACCTCTTCGAGAGATAACACGGTCCGGAAACTTTTCCCGTAAAAGAGCAATGGTTTCGTTGCTTGTGTGGCACGTAGCACCGTCTTGTTGAAAGTAAACGTTGTCCAGATCAATACCATCCAACTCCGACCATAAAAAATCATTAATCATCTCTCGATAGCGCAATCCATTCAGCGTAACTATTGATCCAACCTCATTTCCGAAAAGGTCCAATGACACCGCCGGACCATAAACCGCATAAAAACAGTCACACGTTGAGGATGGAGAGGCTTCTCAACAATAACTCTTGGATTTTCCGAGTCCCAGATGCGAAAATGTTGCTTGTTGACGTAGCCACCGAGGTGGAAATGGGCCGAATTTTAATAATTTCAATGCGTTGTTGAATCGTGTATCGTTCCATTTCTAGTAATGGCGTAGTTTCTACTTGTCAAATGTCAAAGAATAAAAGCTCCAAAAGTGACAGCTACCGAAATACCAGGTGATTCAAAACAACACCTCTTGTTGGAAAACCCTGTAGGGTTAGGCTTGGGTTAGGCTTGCTGTTGATTGGACAGTAGTCTGTGATCATGTTTCGTCCTAAGGTAACTATCGATAGAGTTATCGGCTGATTTTGGGATGAACATAAACTCGGCTGTCTGAGCAGGGCATTTAAAGAGCCGAGGCTCCTTAATAAGACAATTACAGTATCTAACAAGGTGAACTATTTATGAGTAATCTTTGATCGAAAGCTGAGAATACAGTGATAAAATGTCTGGGATTGAAGGACCTGTAAAATGAATTTTGCAGAAGCACCTTCTGTGTATGAGCCCCGTCTTATCTGGAAGGCGACCTATGTCTAGGCTCACAATTCATTGGGGGAGTTAGCGAACCTGGCTGATATTGAAATCCTCTTGAGGTTGCTAAAGCAACAAATTGGTTCAACGGGAGGCGCTAGGAAAAACTTAAGTTTCCCCTTACTTCTCTGGGTTAGGACAATTAACTATATAGTGTAACACCCCTGTTCAGTATTCCGAGAGCCGATTGTATCCGAATTTCTTTTTTAATAAGATGTCTAAAATTTCTGTTTGAGGACTTTTAAAGATTCTCCGTAAATCCAGATTGCCTTTAATTTCCCATTCGAACATATCTAAAACATTGTAAACATATTTGCGTCCGAAAAAACAAGCTTAGAAACTCGTTTCCGAGCGGAAAATTCTGATTCAAGCAACATTCGGAGTACAAAACAGTAGCGTTTGTGAGCCCGACGTACAGGATGTCACTCTTATCAATTCTACGGTTCGACATGAGGATCTTCCTCGGTTAAATGGAAATGAAGTAGTCTTTTCTGCTAAATTTCTAGGTATAATCCTAGATAGAAGATTTTACTTCAGACAAAATGTATTAAAACGGGTAAGGAAGGCCAGCTACGCCTTATTTTTTTCGGAAATATGACTAAATTTTGTTGAATTCCAATATTTTTCTGCGTGGGGGATTAACGATTTTCTTCTCAGGGGATATCCAAAGCCGGCTACGCGAACCAAAGTGTATCTGCGTAGAAGCCCTTCGGAAGGGAGTCAAGTTTATCTCCTCTGGGGTATATATAAATATGTATATAAAGCCATCTACGCGAACCAAAAAATTTCAAGATAGCCGGACTTCGGCCGGAGTTAAATACGGGATTTCCAACAAGAGGTGTTATTTTTAATCACCCGGCATTTCGGTAGCTGTCACATTTGAAGCTTTTATTCTTTGACATTTGACAAGTAGAAACTACGCCATTACTAAAAAATGGAAAGATACACGATTCAACAACGCATTGAAATTGTTAAAATTCGAAAAATCCAAAATCATCGAAAAATCATCTTGACTGATGAGGCCCATTTCCACCTCGGAGTTGACGTAGCAAAATTGTCGCATCTAGGGCTCGGAAACCCCAAGAGTTGTTATTGAGAAGCCTCTCCATCCTCAACGTGTGACTGTTTGGTGCGGTTTATGGTCCGGCGGGGTCATTGGACCTTACTTTTTCGAGGTTGGATCAACAGTTACGGTGAATGGATTGCGCTATCGAGAGATGATTAATGATTTTTTATGGTCAGAGTTGGATAGTATTGATCTGGACAACGTTTACTTTCAACAAGACGGCGCCACGTGCCACGCAAGCCACGAAACCATTGCTCTGTTACGCGAAAAGTTTCCGTACCGTGTTATCTCTCGAAGAGGTGATCACAACTGGCCACCTAGATCTTGTGATTTAACACCTTGCGACTTCTTCCTTTGGGGCCACGTGAAAGATAAGGTCTACGCCAACAGCCCAGCGTCGATTCAAGATCTCAAAGATAGAATTCGTGAGGCTATCGAGGACATAGGGCAACCACTTTGCGATTTGGTTATGGAAAAATTCATGAAAAGGATATGGTCCTGGAAGCGTGGTCGTGGTGACCATTTGGATGATGTTGTTTTTCATTATTAACGGCATACCTTCCTCTTTATTATGAAATAAACATCCGAACATTTATCTCAAAAAATGGAATTTTTCTTTGAATACCAAAATACCACCTCTTGTTGGAAAAGCCTTTATTTTCAGATCTAGGCTACGCATAGCAAACCAGTTTTGTCTTGGAATTTGACTATGAAGAACATTTTTAAATACAAAAATTTGGGCTTTAAAGCCGATTATATCATGGGTTAAGTCCGTTTAAGAGGAAATCATACCGCCCAAAAAAATATTGGGCTTTAAGGTCGTTTTGGGAGATGTCAAAACGCCCAAATTATTTTTGAGCGTTATGGCCGTGGGCGTTATGTCCGGGCACTTAAAGTGGTGGCTAAAGACCTTTTCTTAGCCTCAATTAGTATGTTAGTATATCGTTTTGATACTCTACAAGTCCTACTCCATCTTTTGCCGATTGTAATAATTATTTCTCTTTACAGAATTCCTTCCACTGTGTAGTTATCAGTAAATAGAACAATTTTTTGGCATACAAAGTGTTTTTTTACCATACTTACATTTGGTCTTATTATTAGATACGTTGAGATGTGCTCTTTAACCAGTAGGGGATCCCTCTTTGCCCTCTCCGTACCGCTTTCGTATTCATAATAAGCATCCACATATTGTAATGTATTCTTACTTATATGAACTCTGCCCGGCATTCCTGTTTGTTCCATATGTGAAGCTATATCGACATCCTTGGACCAAATGTCATACTGCCACTTGGCGGCACCAATAATACCGGACAATATATTGCCCGAATGTATGCCAATGCGCATGTCTATGCTAAGGTTCCGTAAGATTCTGAGAAAAGATTGGACATGGGTGTTAAAAAATCTTGTATGACCTATATTTTTTCAATGTAGATACCTTACTTCCGAAATTTGTTCTATAATAGAACGTCCAAATTCTATACAACAGTGAGAATGGAAAGGGTGCGCCTGAGGTACTCCTGTCACACCGTAATAGCAATCACCGAGAAATTTAATACGCATCACATTAAACTCTTCACAGGCTTGGTCGAATCTTTGAAAGAGGTCGTGTAGCGTCTCCACCAAAGTCTTAATATCCAGAGTTGTTGTCAGTTGGGTGTAGTTGACAAGATCGGCAAATATAATGCTTACATCATAATGGGGTTGTATGAAAAGTTTTCTGAAAGAAACATTCATTTGATGGACGATGACAACTAATATAAGAGGATCTAAACCTAGACCTGGCAATAAGCTTTGTAACCAAACGACCTCTTCTAAGACGGTAGTGCTACCTGTTATTTCGGTTTCCTTTGACAATTATTCCCGTGCTTCAAAGCAGAAGTTTCATGATCGGCGTATGGATCTGAGGATTCTTGAGAGACTTGATGCCGATCCTGCATATCTGACCCACAAGTAGAGAGAATATCTGAAGTGGACACGGAGTATCGCTGAAGAACAGGATACTTGGTGAACTTCCATACTGCCGTCTGTTAAAAGGCTGCACTCTCTAGATGAACCACCGGCTTCCAAAAGGACCAAAGTGGTGATACTGGTCCACGGTCTTTTGCAGACGTAGCTAAGGTCAACTTGGTGCGGGCGATCATTAACAGGGGAGAGGAAGACCGCAACATTCCAAGGCCGCACTGTTGTCTCTTTTCTTCGATATTATTAAGGAGCTGACGGGTCCAACATCAGACTTCGACGACGCATTCTGGTATCAGGGCCTCGAAAAATTTATACGGTTCAGTGATATGCGTTCTGTTCAGTGCTATCGCTGGGCTTTGAAGAAAATTCTTGAAATCTGGCCTATTACGACACTGAATGTTGTCAAAAATGAACATGGCCCTGGGATTCCGGCTACACCATGTGCTGTGGAATCCATCATTAAGATGCTGTAGGTCGGCTATCCCTTCTTCCAACTATCTACTGGAAGGTCGTTCTATAGGTCTTGAACCAGTATTTATTCTAAATACCGAGTCTCTATCCCACCTCACCAAGTCCCCACAAAACAAATACGGTTCAGTGATATGTGAGCTGTTGAATGCTGCCGCTGCGCTTTGAAGAACCCACCTCGGCAAGTCTGATGGCAAAGTGCAAACTTGCAGACGAGCAATAAAGGAGGCGATTCGAAAAATATTCTACCAGACACTTGTAACGGGTTTTCCAACAAGAGGTGTTATTTTGTATCATTCGGTATTTCGCTAGCTGTCACTTTTGAAGCTTTTTTTCTTTGACATTTGACAAGTAAAAACTACGCCATTACTGAAAATGGAACGATACACGATCTTCGAACGATACAAAACGATCGAACAAAAAAACGATACGAGCGATACAAAATCATCTTGACTGATGAGGCCCATTTCCACCTCGGTGGCTACGTCAACAAGCAAAATTGTCGCATCTGGGGCTCGGAAAACCCAAGAGTTATTGTTGAGAAGCCTCTTCATCCTCAACGTGTGACTGTTTGGGGCGGTTTATGGTCCGGCGGGGTCATTGGACCTTACTTTTTCGAAATGAGGTTGGATCAACAGTTACGGTGAATGGATTGCGCTATCGAGAGATGATTAATGATTTTTTATGGTCCGAGTTGGATGGTATTGATCTGGACAACGTTTACTTTCAACAAGACGGCGCTTCGTGCCACACAAGCAACGAAACCATTGCTCTTCCTTTGGGGCCACGTGAAAGATAAGGTCTACGCCAACAGCCCAGCGTCGATTCAAGACCTCAAAGATAGAATTCGTGAGGCTATCGAGGACATAGGTCAGCCACTTTGCGATTTGGTTATGGAAAATTTCATGAAAAAGATATGGTCCTGTAAGCGTGGTCGTGGCCATTTGGCAGATGTTGTTTTTCATTATTAACGGCATACCTTCCTCTTTATTATGAAATAAACATCCGATAATTTGTCTCAAAAAATGGCATTTTTCTTTGAATACCAAAATAACACCTCTTGTTGGAAAACCATTTAGTATCTGATGATGAATCTCCCTCTTCGAAAGTGTCCGAGCTGCATCTCATGCAGACTAGCGTTTCACCCATTTCCAATGCGCTGGGATATGTAGAGAACCTCTTCATCATAAGATCGAAGGAATCCAGGATGAGTCCAGCTTCTACAGATAAACCTCTAACATTCTAAGGCTGGATCCACCGCCCTCCTGATGCAAGGAAATGCGGATGTGGTTGTAATCCAGGAACAATGGTTGATAGAAAATATGGTTTGTGGGCATACGATGCCTGTATTTAAACTCATTCAAGCCACAAGTAATGGAATACAAAGACCTTGTATACTTGCCAAGATAAACCTTAAAATTTATCATCTTCGATCTTTCAGTAGCGAAGTGAGACGTCCAGTCTCAATAATGACGACAGGTCATTTATGAATTTTGAGTTAAGGCAGGGCTACAACAGCTTGGAATGTATGCGGTTCTTGGCTTGTAACCACCTGTCATTTGTTGCTGTTGCAGCTTGCAGCTTGCACACTCTTATTCTCTCAAGAAGAGCTTGCAGGTCGCCAGAGTCATGTCCACATATTCCAGTTCCAGTGGAAAATGTATTTGTATTTTATATTCAAATGTTCAGCCATCTCGTTAAGAGATCTACGACAGTCTAAGGTATTTCTTGAATTTAGGAAGACGGTTTCCAGGGACTTTGTAACAGTCGGACTATAGTCTTCTAAATACTACAGTAATCAGACAGTCCTTTTGCTGCGCTACGGGAAATTTGAGACTGTCCCTTTTATATGAAAACAACGTCAATTTAAACATGGATTTGTCATTGAAGGTGGTGAATTGTTACCTTGTGACATATCGAAGTACCTGTCTGACCCCAAGTCTGTCTAGCCCAACTTGTCGTCTACTAAGATGTAGATAACCCAAATGGTCGTCTACTATGGAGAAGGTTACTGTTGTGGTCCACTACTAAGGATTATTTAACCCAGCTGCTCATCAACTAAGGAGTAGATATCCCAACTGGTTCTCTGCTAGCGAGAAGATAACCCAACTATTAACCCGAATTGTACCCGTGTGTCCATATGGACACACCAATAGGCTGTTGCAAGACAAGCCATAAAACGTAAACTAATTTTCATAGGATAGCGGTGCAAGTTGGTTTTGCATCTTCAGCCAATGAACTTCATTGGTATTCAACGCCAGTTCATTTGGTGAATATCTGTTGACCACAGCGGGTCTGTAAAATAGTGAAAATTAAAAAGATGAATAAAACGGGAAATTCTCAAATGAAAAAGTAAGTATTGTGTTACGTTGTGCTTTATGTTTATAAAAACTTTAAAAACATTAGTTAATTAGAGAGCCAATCAATTGTAAATGACAATACTATTTTAAGTTTCTAAAACTTTTGCTGTTATAGTGTACATTTTTGAAGAATTATGTAGGTGTGTCCATATGGACACACGGGTACAGACACAGGGATTTTTTTTTTTTGATAATGATCGTATAATTCATAATGTGTTTTCTTTTTTTAAATTTTTAAGAAAACTAACTCTGAAAGAGGTCCTGGACTACATTGAAGAGTTAAATGATGCAGACGACAGTGATGATGTCCGTCAGATTTTTATCGAACCTCCGGAAAATTATGGAAATATGAGTGGTGAGGATGATGCCGAGAATGAATTGGAAGGTGTTCCTGATGATGTGTGTCCCAATCAGCTAAAAACGAGATGCGAAATCGCGTTGAAAAGTGGCCGTAGGATTTCAACTATTGATAATAGCGGCACAGAACTAGAAGTTGATGAAGTACTACAAGATGTACTGGACAACTCCACTACAAACATATCTGTTGACCTGCTAGATACATCATCTCTGGTATCCGAAGAAGAACCAAGTAAATCAGCTGCCAAAAAAGAAAAGTGGCAATAAGTAAAGGAGTCACTAGTAAGGCATTTACTCGTATATGGAACGTTAACGACAGCAAGGATAATATGATTCCTATATTTCCCGAAGCAAATTATGAAGACTGCCGGGGCCTCAAACCGCACGAGCTTTTTGAAAAATTCTTTGGTAATGAACTATTGGAACTGATAATCGACCAATCGAGCAAATATGGTGTTTTCGATACCAAACAAATCCGGCTATTACTATGGCGGAGTTGCGAACATTTATCGGAATTCTCCTGATAAGCGGATATAATTATCACACAAGTATGCGAAACATGTGGTCGAATGATGAAGATTTTCGAAACAGTTTTTTATGGAAATATTGAAGTGCTTACATTTTGCTGACACACATGGGTCCACCCAAAATCCAAATACAGACAAAATGTGGAAACTGCGGCCACCGACGGATCGCTTGAAAACAAATATGATAAAAAATGTCCATCCTGAGCAAAATTTATCATATGATGAGAGTATGATTGGTTATTTTGGAAAACATGGCTGCAAACAATTTATCAAGGGAAAGCCACTACGTTTTGGATACAAGGTTTGGTCTTTATGCACTCCGTCAGGTTACTTGATAAATTTCGAAATATATCAGGGGAAAAACCCACGCTCACAATCCGTTTATGAAAATGAATATGGTAAATGTGCAGCACCTTTTATCAGTATGATCGAGAATTTTTCTGAAGAAATTAAAGGAAAACCAGTAAGGAAAGGCAGAAAGTCGGGCGGGGCCGACTATATAATACCATACACCTCCATAACAATGCGATAAGGGTCATTGCGATAATAATTTGGAATAATTGGTAAATAGGTAGGAACATATTATCTAATTCTAAACCGATAATCGCGAAATTTAGCAATATTCGTTCCTAAATTGGGGAACATCTTTCTTGAAAATTTAAATGATCGGAAGTAAAGTACAACTTATATAGCGCTTGGACACCAAATCAGGAGGAACATATATATGGAGGTTATATTTAAATCTGAACCGATTTCCCTGAATACTCATTCATGTAAACAGACCTCTTTCTGTCGAATTTCGTTCTGATCAGATATAAAATACAGACACAGATCGGATATAAAATAACATTTTTACAGGACTTACATGTCAAATCGGGGTAACTTATATATGGGGGCTATATCTAAATCTGAACCGATTTCTTCCAAATTTAAAAGTGTTCATTCATATAATATGAAACCTTTTTCTGCCGAATTTCATACTGATCGGATATAAAATTCAGTGTTTACAGCGCTAACATATCAAATCGGGGGTAACATATATATGGGGGCTATATCTAAATCTGAACTGATTTTCTCCAAATTAGGCAGTAGTCCTTCACGTAATAAGAGACCTCTTTCTGCCGAATTTCGCACTGATCGGATATAAAATACAGTTTCTACAGCGCTTACATGTCAAATCGGGGGTTACATATATATGGGGGCTATATCTAAATCTGAACCGATTTTCTCCGAATTTAGCAGTATTCCTTCATGTAATAAGAAACCTCTTTCTGCCGAATTTCATACTGATCGGATATAAAATAAAGTTTTTACAGCGCTTACATGTCAAATCGGGGGTAACATATATATGGGGGCTATATCAAAATCTGAACCGATTTTAACCAAATTCAATAGGGATCGTCCTTGGGCCAAACAAATGATATGTGTAAAGTTTCGTCGCGATCGGACCATAATTGCGACCTGTACTTTGATTACAAGAATACATGCACAGACGGACAGACAGACGGACAGACAGACGGACATATCTAAATCAACTCAGAAAGTGATTCGAAGTCGATCGGTATAATAAACGATGGGTCTATTTCTTCTTCTTTTGGGTGTTACAAACAAATGCACAAAGTTATAATACCCTGTACCACAGTGTGGTGTAGGGTATAAAAATGGTGGCAATCAATTTTCACGTGGTTGGTGGATGTTTGCGTTCAGAATGCTTGGCAACTGTCTCGAAAAGAATGCCCAAGCATGTCACAACTCGAGTTCAGAAGACAACTTGTCGTTTAATTCTGTAAGCGTTATGGCGAGAAACCTCAACGTCCTGGTCCATCAGTAAATCGAAAAAGGAAGGACAATTCCAATATAGTTGCGACAACTTTACGTTATGATGGATATGGCCATTATGTTGAATCAATAGACAAGAAACGGCGATGTGCCTGGGAATATTGCAAATCGGTTGGTCGAACTGCTTGTGTCAAATGTAACGTTGTACTATGTGTCAAATGCTTTGTAGAAGTTGATGAAGTACTACAAGATGTAAGCAACAAATCAAAACAATTTCATAAAAATTTACTGAAAAGCAAATAAAATCGTTCATTTATAATAAAATTTTTTTTTTAATTGCCAGTGTTTGTACCAGTGTGGCCATATGGACACACCTATTTTCTCCTAAATTACACATCCGATTGTCGTGAAACATATATTCCTATTATTTACACTCTACTGATTCTGTTTATGTGAAAAAAATCTAAATTCCGAACAAAAAAGTTATGGTACAATTAGGGTTAAGACATAGATAATCCACCTGGCTGAAGAGTAGATAGCACAACTGGAAGTCTACTAAGTAGTAGATAAACCATATGGTCCTCTTCTATCTGGCCGTCTACTAAGAATAAGATAAGCAAACTGGTATTTTATGAAGTAGCAGATAATCCAACTGGTCTTCCACTAAGATGTAGATATCCCGAAGAGTTGGGTATATTAAAGAGTAGATAATCCTAGTGGTCGTCTACTAAGTAGTAGATCGTAGTCGTGTCGTATGAGCATTTAACTTTAATTTTTTATTTAAGTTAATGAACTTATAGTAGATATAAGTACATCACTGCAATAGGAGATCCTTATTAATTTATACAAATAAATTCCTACGTCATCAGATCAGTAATCTGATATGGCTATATCCGTAGCTATTTCCTGACAGTTCCCTAAATATAATAGCAGTATATGCGGCATACACTGATGTTTCTCAGAGAAAGCTGAATACTGTTATGGAGAGATTCCATAACAGAGAAGCTACCTTGACACTTTCCTTTGTTGGCAAATCAATGGGGGTCATTTGACCCTAAGCTAACTGAAACGCTTTCTTCTCTTCGAAGGTTCTGAATCAATCTTCGTGCATATATTATTATAAACCCCCAGAGATCCAGAGACGCAATTGTAACGTCCGTATTCTACGTCTAAGAAAGCTACCATTATATATTCCTTAATCAACATCAAGTAACCCACCTGCTAAATTCACTGGAATATTGTGGTCTTGTAAGGCGTGGTATTTTATAACGTTCAATTCTGGCCCGAATCTCTTGACCTATTTTCTCCGCTATTTGGGCTGGAATAATACTGATTAGAAGATTGTTCTGAAATCACAGTACGTATTTAGAAATACATATTATATTTATTTTATTAGCTATCCAATGAATGTAAATTATACCTCTTGATCTTTGGCAAATTTTAACAATAAACTCTCCTCGACATTCTGGTGGCGCGTCAGGAGGACCCTTCTTGTGGCATATTCACGTTTGGCTCGAAAACATAAACCCACCACATTGAGACCCACTATGTACAGCAGATCGGGTAGTAAATATCTTAAATCCACTGTAATGCTATCATCATCTACGGCTTTTGTGAAAGCTATAAACGTTGAATATATGCCGTATAGTATGCTAATACAAAGACCCAAAGCCAGCAAAGACCCAAACGATGGTATGGGCATAAAAAGATAGATACAGGATATGGTATAGCCACAATAACAAGGGCGCAGAATATCTTCGTTGAGTAGGTATGCCACGATGCCGATTAGGACATCTGAAAGGAAGAATGTGTTTGAAGCTTAGGATTTACGTTTAGGTCAAAATGTGTACCACTCAAAGCCATTATCAGGCTAGTGGACCAGGCAACGATGTGAGCCACCCATGGATGTTGGGCTGTAATATTCTTCTTCAGATATGGTGAGACACAAAGGCATGTCATCACGCAGCCTGTCAAGTACAGATAGCAATCGTTCCAAGAAGATTCGGTTTTCTAAAAGAAGATATTATTATTTTAAAGTCCCCGAATAGCAAATATTTAAGATCTACCCACTTGATCCCCCAAGACAACAGCTATGCTATGTATTACCGCAATGGTCACATGAATTTTCATAAATGATTTCAAATAATTGCGAAAAATCTTTCTCACGTAGGCTTCATATGTCTCCTCCAAATCAAGTTGCTCACATTTTTTCTAAAATAAAAAATAGACACATTTTGATTTCCTTTTTTCCAAAAACTTTCATTAAACCTTCAACTTCGTCCACTCAAAGAGATAACGACGAAAGTCTAGAGAGTCAAACATTTGACTTTCACGGCTTAGCTTTTCCATGGGAGTTTCCAATTCTTCTGTAAGTGTGACGACCATTTTTATGATGGTTTGTGATTTCAATTATTTGTTTATTGGGAATATACTCGTATAGTAGCATATTTTTTTGGCATATTTTTATTTCGAAAAATACACTCAAACAAATATGATAGTAAACATTCCAGACAAATTTCCGTAACAGGAATATGTGGAATATAGTTCCAACAATGTTAAAAATTTTAAATTCCATACTATCGGACAGTTATAGCTGTAGGTTAGCTCTAGCTGCAGGACCAGATTTGTCAATAGTGTGCCAACTACAGAATATTTTAAAAGCTCTCATTAGCAGATAATAAAAACAAATATATAGTATATGATGTGAGTCACCTTGGCCTTCTTTCAGGGCCTCTAATTGTGTGGTGTACAATTCAACTTAATTCTTACAAAAGCCTGCACCGCATGTGCCGCTTTATTTTATCACTTTTTTTTGACATTTGTCAAAATGTCCCATAAAAAAGCTTTGTTCTATCTGACAAATGTCATAAAAAACGCGGAGCAAGAAATTAAAAAAAAACCCTTTAAGTAAAAAGGTAGGTCCTCAATACAGGTTTGTCGAAAATTATTACCTAGAAATATAACTCTAGTGTTGATTCTGCGACTGTCTGATTATTTTCTCATTCAGGTGCCCTAGCTATGCTTAGTATCTTAACATGTGACTCATGGGCCGCCAGAGTCCAGCAAGTGTGTCAAACGTAGGACAGTACCTGTCTTGTCAAAGCAGAGGAAAGCAAGTGAATGAGTCTTGATCGTAAACCCCATCTTGAACTTATAGGTTAGGTTAAACAAGTGAAGACGGATTAAGTTCGGCCAAGCCGAATCGTATATATACGATCCATGGTGGAGGGCATGGATCGTATGGGAAGATACAAATAAACTCATTATACCAAATTTCAGCAATTCGTTGAAATTTGAGGTTTTTGTGGAGTAAATCAAATCTAGAGGGACTTTTGTATGGGGGCTACATCAAATCATGGACATATGACTACAGTTGTTCGTGTGAAGGATTTAGCTCGATCAGTTAACATGTTAGGTCTCTGTGGCGTTAAGAAGTCAAATCGGAGAGATGCTATATATGGAGGCTATATCAAAAAAATTTACCGATAGTGCCCATTTTCAATCCCAACATACCTGCAGATATAAGAAGTATATGTACCAAATTTCAGCCATCTAGCTCAAGTATTATAGATTGTAGCGTGATTACAACAGACAGACGGACATGGCTAAATCGTCTTAGAATTTTACGACGATTAATAATACAGGGTTTTCCAATTAGAGTGATATGATTTCATTGAAAAAAAAAACACACTTATTGTTAAGGAAATTTAAAAGTTGTTTATTTAATGTGAAGTACAATCGATACAATTAAGTTCGAAATAAAACGTCATTCAAATGACATTCACGACTTTTTTCTGCAGGAACGAATTCGATGAACCCAATTTTCGATCAGTTTTTCCACTAAATCAAGTCGTATGTCATGAATGGCACGTTCAATATTGACTTGTAAAGCTTGAAGAGTGTCTGGTTTATGTCGAAAGACCAATGACTTCAAATAACCCCACAAGAAATAGTCTAATGGTGTTAAATCACAACTTCTTGGAGGCCATTCAATATCACAATTTCTTGAAATAATCGAATCTCCAAACTTTTCTCGCAACAATTCAATTGTTTCATTTGCTGTGTGGCACGTAGCCACAATCGGTCAATGGCAAAAAGATAGCTCTTAATGAGAGCTAAAATATTGCTCATGGGTGTCAAGGACGTAGGTCGACTGGAAAGTGTTTTTTTGGATTTAAAAAAATGGACTTAGCGCAAGAAAAGTTGCAATTGGAGAACGATTATTTTGATAATTAAACTGAATAATTTGTAAACATTGTTCTTGCGTATATCTCTCTACTGAATACAACGAAAAACAAATGACAGATCATGAAATATTGCAAATGGCCGAAACGTCACTTCAAAATCATATTATCCCTTTTGGAAAACCCGTTATAATTACACAGTGCGAGCCCAACTGGTCCTCTACTAAGGAGTAGATAAAGCAACTAGTTCTCTACTATAGAGTATATAACCAAACTGGTAGGCTGTCTAGAAAGGAGAGATAACCCAACTGGTCCTTTACTACGGATTAGAAAGCCAGACAGGTCGTTAACTTAGAAGTAGATAACCGAAATGGTCATCTACTTAGGGATAGCTAGTCGTTTTCAAAGGAGTAGATAACCCAACAGGTCGTCTAGTAAAAAGTATATAACCCAAATGGTATTATACTAAGGAATAGATAACCTAAATGGTTGTCTGCTAAGTAGTATATAACCAAATTGGTCGTATACTAAGGAGTAGATAACCCAACTGGTTGTCAACTAAGAAGTAGATAGACTAACGGGTCCTCTACTAAGGAGTAAATAACCCAACAGGTCATCAACGGTGGCATGTCTTAACGTCCAGGATCATAATATCCATGGACGTTATAACACTATAAAAAGTGTCATAAGGTCCATGGACAATGCGACACTTTAAAAGGTGTCACAATGCCCACAAAAGCGATGTTACTATTTATCGAAATGTCCACAGCCGGCTACGCGGATCAAAGTGTCATAAGGTCCATTGACATTGTGACACTTTCGAAAGTGTCGTAACGTCCGTGAATAGTATGACACTTTTTTAGTGTCATAACGTCCATGGACATTATGACCCTGGACTTTATGACATGCCACCGTCGTCAACTAAGATGTAGATAACCCAACTGACCGCCTACTGAGAATTAGATAACCAACTGGTTATCTACTAAGGGGTAGATAACCCAACTGGTCGTCAACCAGTTTACTTTATTAAATAGCAGATAACCCAACTGGCCCTCGTCTATGGTGTATATAACCCTAATTAATTGATATAATGCAATAACTATTTTATCAGATCATTCATAAATCCCACTTTAACCAGTACTGGGATCAGTAGACTCCGGTAAATTAGCGCTTCATTTTCCTTGGGGTTATTTGTGATATTTTAAATCTAAATATAATAGAAATTCGATACTTGACATGTATTTTGTTCTATTTCTACCACTCAGATCCTCTAAGATGGGCCAGATGTGGTAATGTGAAAAAAGGAAACAAGTAAGAAAGTTTCAGTCGGGTAAACCGACTAAGGTATACCATCACTTTGTGAGTAATGTTATATGGAATATTACACGAATTATTCTGTCAATTTGTGTGGGAGGTAACAGAACGGGTTTAACAAGTAAACCTATTTTTCCCCTGAACAGTAGATACTTTAAATGCATTGCACTGTGCCGAATTATAAGCGTTTATGTGCACTGGAATATTAACGTTATGAGATATTAAATTTGGGTATGATTTGGCAATTTTGTGTGGGCGGTACAAAAAGGCGCGTGGTGATAACGCTATTTTTCACAGGGCTATAGAGACTATAAAAGCATTACACTGTACAAAATTGCAAGTATTTTTAAACACTGGTATTAATGTTATAAGCTGTTAACTTTTGGTGCAAAATGGTACCTTTGTGTGAGAGGTACCAAAAGGGGAGAGGCAATAACGCCCATTTTGCACTGGACTGTATGCACTATAAAAGCATTACACTGTACAAAATTTCAAGTATTTTTAAGCACTGGTATTAATGTTATAAGCTGTTAACTTATAACATGTGTGGGAGGTACCAAAAGGGGCGTAGCAACTTCGCCCATTTTTCTCGAGTTGCTAGCGACGAATAAACTAGTACTATGTGTGGAATTTCAGAAGATTCGAATAAGTAGTATACCAGTTATTAAAGAATAAATATTTCACAACATTTTAACCCTTTGTGAGGGAATAACTAGAAGGAGTGGACCAATATGGCCCAACTTCGAACATAGCCGGAGATAGAAAAAATATTACCACATACCAAATTTTAAGTCAATCAGTTACTCCTTTCGAGAGTTATCGTGCGCAACAGCCAGCAGACAGACAGACAGGCGGACGGACGGACATTGCTCATTCGACTTAGAATGACCCAAAACGGATTTCCGGCGAACATACTTGGGGTCTTAGATCACTCCTTCGATGTGTTACATTTTTTTTCGTAGCAAATGATATATACCCTCGTCACACTAAAGTGAGGGTATAATAAATCGGAAGAAATTGAAAGATACACGCGCTTAAACATTTTATTTACCCGAGGTGGCCAAATTCTAGGCCCTGTAGCGGCGCGCCTGTATACAATTTGGGACCCAAATTTAAAACATAACTTCTCTAAGCAAGCCAAGTTTTGTCGAAATCGTTTGTCTGGTTATGAAACGGCACAATTGTTTCCTTTCTCTAATTTCTCCCACTGTTCATCGTGTATGTCCACCATCCAGACTGACAAGAGATTTTTTAAAGACCCAAATACCTAGAAGGGGTTAGATGACCCCTTCTTGTCCCAAATGTAATGAAAATATTTAAAACATAACATGTTTATATTTTTGGGGAGCCTTTTTTTACATTTTAGTATTATATAAAAATTATTATAATAAATTATTTCATAGTAACAACTAAATTTAACTACTTAAATCTCTCATTACTATCATTTACTCGTATACATTAGTACTTAATGCTATTCTCAAATAAAAAAAATCAATTGTATTTACATAACAGAACAATCGGGATGAAAGGAGTCCAAATGGGAGATGAAATAGGACTGGAGTCCATATATGATTGTAAAAATCTAAATAATATAAATTTCAAAATTTTACATAAGTATGGGGTGTACTCGGAAATATCGAACTAGAGTAGGTAGTCGAAAACATCTGTCCAATGTTAATATGTCAAATGGTGTTATTTACAAGGGGAGCCTAAAATGTCGGGACTCCTTCTAAACCATTTACTGCCGCACTCGGAGTATGTTTGGCTTTTTTTCGTTCTCATGAAGATTTTCATGTGAAAATTCTATTATAAGCTTTTCAGCAGTCATCAAGTGTCATCCCTTTTCAATTATGTTGTATGGAATCATGCAATTTTTTTACAGCGTTGCATTTTGTCCAGTTGGCTTTCCAGTTGTCTCCGGTATGAAATTTAAATTTTCATCTATACCCACAAAATATGTGGGTATCTCTCCACGACCCTTGACATAGGTCATACCTCGTTGACTGCATTTAATATTAAAGGTACGCAGAATATCGGCTGTCTCCTCGGTGACTTGTATGCGACCCTGCATACCGGTGGAATCCATGCGTGAGGCCATATTCACAGCATTACCCCAGATGTCATAATGCGGCTTGGAAGAGCCGACCACACCGGCCATAATGGCGCCATTGCTAATGCCTGAAATTGGAATTTGAAATCAATGATACAAAATTTACTAAAATACGTTTATGAAATCATACCAATTCTCAGCATTCCATTATCTCCAGTTCCATCTTCACATTGCAAATTCTCCACATTGAACGAATGCATCGTCCTCATAAGCTGTAGAGCGAATTGAGCCATTACATGCACCACATTGGACTGATGTGGTGAACTTATCTTGCGATTCTTTTGATTGCCCGTACTCACACCATTGTTGTGGCCCTCATATTGATTGGATGCTCGTGACGTTGAAGGTCCCATATCCAGAGTGTTTCTTGAGTGTCGGGCTGTGGAAGGGCGGAATAGAAAATGAAAAACTTTATGCCTAATAATCTCTGGACCTGCTGAAAAACCTACAAATTCGTCCATTATTATTGTCATAGTGACTTCGTCTTCCATTTGGTAGTAGCGATGAATTTCGGAAATTCGCTTGGGTATTCACATGCTCTGATCGTGCTAGATCCAAACCACATGCTGCCATATAAGTCCAACCGGCTACTTTGATTTTTTCCACTTTAAACATTCCCTCAGATTCGAAAAGTTTCAGCTAAAAAAAAGACTGATGGTTTTTGCTACATAATAATGTTCGACTTTGCACATACCACTTCATCAAAGTCACATATGATTTCATTCAGAACTCTTAGTCCCACATTGTCAATGTCGTAATTTTTAATAGTGGCAAACATTACCGCCACATTATCGTATTCTTCGTAGTATAGTTCGTTTTTCATTTGTTTTGAGATATAAATGTCGGCTGGAAAAATGGTGGAAAAAATAATTATTTCAATAAAATTTAAGAGAATAGTTTGAAGATGCCAATAACCTTAATACAAAGACTTATAACTAAGCTGCTTGCTGTACATGGGTTCGCTGCACTCAAATTTTATTTCAGTAAATTAAAACCTAAATATATCGCATAAGAACTTTAGATAACTAAAAAGACGATCCATTTTTGTTCCAAGTGGGAATATTGAAGGAAAAACTACTATCTCAAAGTGCAGAGGTCTTTGCTTAAACAAAACTCCTGATCTGTACATACTTACAAAATTTCACGATTGATTCAATAGTTTCCAGGGTTTCAGACCTTGGTGCAGAGGCACTCCAGTCGTACGGGGGCCCTAGCGCACTGATACTATAACGGAAGTACATGCCTAATTTCAAGGTGATTGGTCCAAGGTAAACCAACCAACCTGAACATAGGTCGTATGACCCCGGATTAAAGGCCATTTTCCCCAATTAAATGTCATCGACCCCGGATTAAAGGTCATTGACACCGGATTAAATATCATTGACCACGTATTAAAGGTAATTGACCTCGCTTAAAGGTCATTGGCCTCGGATTACAAATCATTGACACCGGATTAAAAGTCGTTGTCCCGATTAAAGGTCATTGATCGGGTATTAAAGGTCATAGACCCCGATGAAAGGTCATTGAAAAAAGTTGTTGCACCGATTAAAGGTCTTTGATCCGGTAATAAAGGTCGTAAACCTTGATTGACTTTGATTAAAGGTCTTTGATCCGGTAATAAAGGTCGTAAACCTTGATTGACTTTGATTAAAGGTCATTGACCCCGATTAATGGTCATTGATCTTATCAGTGACCCCGATTAAAGATCATTGGCCCCAAAGGTTGACCGCCGATTAAAGGTCTTTGAACTCGATTAAACGTCATCGATCAGATTAAAGGCAATTCACCCAAATTTAAGATTGTTGACACCGATTACAGGCAATTCACCCATATTCAAGGTAATTTAATTCTCCTACACACATGAGAAATATTTGGATACAAAATAAACAACAAAAACAAACGTGGTCTCTGGGCTCTGAGTCCAACCGCATGCAGAAGGAACATTCACACATCTTCAGGTGGCTGACTGTTCTGACTTTACCAAAAACCGATAAAAAAAAGTCCCCACAGTACTCACCAAATAGTGGTACAAGAAAAAATGGATCGTCTGGTCAGGTCCGAACATCAGAACGTAGGTACAAAGGACAGCCCTTAGAGTTTTGATGAAGTTGGAAGGTACTTAGGTTTTGATTCTTACCGAGATGCAAAACGGGTCATTTACCTGTGCTAAGAACGTCATGTCGGCTAATAGGGCCACAACTTTGGCTGTGTTAGAAAAATCAAATCACCTGATGAACACCTACATTCAAAAAGACTAGAGGCCATAACGTAATCGCCAAAAGGACACTCACCACAATACTAAACAACAATATCTATGTTGATGCTCAAGCATATGGGAGACGCAGGAGTAGACTACCAGACGAAAATCCTCAACCTGTCAATAACCTCCCTTGTAATAGCCGAGATTTGGAAAATGGGTCGGGTGGTCTCTATCTTCAAGCCAGGGAAAATTGCAAACCAAATAGAATCATATAGGCAAATATCTCTCCTATCCCCGGTCGCAAAGACACTAGAGCCGCTACTCCTGCCTAGCTTAAGCAGATCCCTACATCCAGCAGAGCAACAACATTGATTCCGTAGAATACACAGCACAACAACAAAATTAACCGCCATTTCCACACATAAAAGCCACGGTCTCAACTGGGGAAGACCCTATGAACGGACCGTTCTTGTGACTCTCGACCGGCATTCGATACAGTCGATCACTCCACCCTCTTGAAGGATATCATTGATTTCTTTTTTGACCTTGATTAAAGGTCATTATCCTAGATAAAAGGTCATCGAACCTAATGAAAGATCATTGAAAAAAGTCGTTGACCCCAGATTAAAGGTCGTTGGCCCTGATTAAAGGCCATTGAACCCGGATTAAAGGTCATTGACCCCTGATTAAAGGTCATTGATCTAGTTTGAAAGTCATAGACCTAGGTTAAAGGTCATTGAAAAAAGTCGTTGCCTCGATAAAAGGTCACTGACCCGGTATTTCCCCGATTAACGTCATTGATTCCGGATTAAAGGCAACTGACCCCGGATTAATGGTCATTGATCTCATCACTGACCCCCAAAACTAATTGTCGTTGACCCCAGACTAAAGGTCGTTGACCCCGATTAAAAGTTATTGGCCCCGATTGAAGGTCATTTAACCCAATATAATGGTCATTGCTCCCGGATTAAAGGTCGTTGACCCCGGATTAAAGGTCATAGACCCTGATTAAAGGTTATTGATTTTGATTAAAGACCATATACCCCGGATTAAAGGGCATTGACCATGATTATGGTCATTGATTTCATCATTGTCCCCGGATTAAAGGCCATTTCCCCCAATTAAATGTCATCGACCCCGGATTAAAAGTCATTGACACTGGATTAAAGATCATTGACCACGGATTAAAGATCATGGACCCCGAATGAAAGGCAATTAACCCCGATTAAAGGTCATTGGCCTCGGATTAAAAGTCATTGACACCGGATTAAAAGTCGTTGCCCCGACTAAAAGTCAAAGACCGGGTATTAACGGCCATAGATCCCGATGAAAGGTCATTAAAAAAGTTGTTGCTCCGATTTAAGGTCATTGACCCGGTATTAAAGGTCGTAGACTTTGATTAAAGATCATTGACCCCGGATTAAAGGTCATTGAGCACGATTAATAGTCATTGATCTCAGTGTTGACCCCGATGAAAGATCATTGACCACAAACTAAAGGTCGTTGACCCCAGATTAAAGGTCGTTGGCCCAGATTAATCGCCATAGTTCCTATTAAATGCAATTCAACCATATTTAAGATCGTTGACCCCGAGTAAAGGTTATTCACCCATATTTAAGGTCTTTGGTCCCGATTAAAGGTCGTTGACCCGAATAAGGGCCATTGAACCAGGATTAAAGGTAATTTACCCCAATGTAATGTTCATTGACCACGGATTAAAGGTCATTGACCTAGACTAAAGGTCATTGACCTAGATTAATGGTCATTGACCTAGAATTAAGGTCATTGAAAAAAGGCGTTGCCTCGATTAAAGGTATTACCACGATTAAAGGTCATTGACCCCAGATTAAAGGTCGTCGACCCCGATTAAAGGTCATTGACCCCGGAATAAAGGTTATTTAACCCAATATAATGGTTATTGATCCCGGATTAAAGGTCGTTGACCGCGGATTAGAGGTCATTGACCTAGATTAAAGGTCATCGACCCCGATGAAGGGTCATTTAAAAAGTCGTTGAACCGATTAAGGGACAGTGACTTTGATTAATGTTCATTAACCCCGATTAAAGGTCATCGACCCAGGATAATAGGTATTTTACCCCGATTAAAGTTCATTGACCCCGATTACAAGTCATTGATTCCTATGAAAGGACATAAAGATCGCTGATCACAGTGGAAATATACAGGGTGGCTGATGAAAGCTGCTACCAAAAAAATTTAATAACTTTTTTTCTATTTAATGAATCTGGTTTTTTGCGAAACAATGATCCACTCCTCTCTGACAAAAATACGGATTTCTTACATAAAACTAACTCGAGTTCAGAATACGAGAATATGAAAAGCAGATTAAAAGCATATGTTTCTTTACTTCTCTTTTCAGAATAGATCCTGACGAAGACCTGTTAAAAAAACATGATCAGATACTTCAGAAATTCACTCGAGTCTTCATGAATATTTTGGATTTCAAGCTGTATTGCACCCTATCGTATTGTTCCGTCTTATTAATGGAGTAGTCAGAGGTTATGTATGGTAAGTTGTGACGTAAAAATATCTTTAATATGTTATAAATATCAAGGAGACTTTATTAGTCGATTATTACCCAAGAGACAGAGCAACAAGCGCACATACAGCCATTGGCAAAAATACGGAAAAGGAAGAGGAGGAACCACGGGAGAGTATTAACTGGACCCAGCCTTCTAGTACAGGTAGAGAATCCGATTCCGACTCCGACTCAAACGAACACGTTAACATTACTGTTTTAGCTAACTCCAAAGACGTCGAGGTCAGCAAGATGGTAGAAGAAGTCAACTCGTGCATGGCACAGCTCACGACAAAAAAGAAGAAGCTATCAGGGGCACAACGACGAAAGTTGAAGAAGATGAACCGAAGCAGCAAACAGGCCATAGTGCAGGATGCTCCAAAGGAGCTATCTGAAACTCCATCCACCTCTGCGGAGGCAGGAAAGAGGATCAGATCTCCAGAAGAGCAGAACACTGCGAAACCGCCGAAGAAGAAAAAGAGCTCCCCGCTTTCAAGTAAATTGGAGAGAACAAGTCAAGCCCCTCACGAAGGAGACTCCAGTCTGTATCCTGGTGGAGAGGGCGGCGACAAAGTCGATCCAACTACAAAGGAAGCGAGCGCAACCACGGAACCCTCCGGAAAGCATAGTACATCCAAAAAGATGTCACGATCTTTACGGAAGAGGAAGTTGGTTGATGAAAAAGGTAAGAAGCCACCATCTTATGCCAAAGTAGCCAGAAAGCAATATAGAGACGAGCTCTGCTACGCAGTGATCGACATCAACAGAGCATCCGGCAAAATCCCCACTGACCAACACAACAACGTTGAAGACTTGGTGAATAATAAAATTGTGGAGCACGCTCTCAACTCCGACGACGGGCCCCCAATTCAAATAATGAGCAGCGAGTTCAAAGGGGACACACTGAGGATGAATTTCGCGTCACCAGAATGTATAGAGACCCTCAAAGAGCTTGTGGATAGCATCCCCTCTCCCTGGGAAGGCGCTAAGCTGAAACTGGTAAGGAGGAGGGACATCCCTCAGCTCATAAAAACAACAGTACACGTCAAAGGATGGGGCAGCAATTTCACATCAGAACGCATGCTCAAACTCTTTGGCCAGCAAAACAAGGGACTGGACGTGAAGAGGTGGGAAGTCTTCCACAGAGAGAATGACCGTGATGGCACTCTCCTTGTGGTGGGTTTGGATCGGCTCTCCATGGCCAGCCTGGTCAAGACGAAGGGTATGGCGTTCTATGTGAACAAAGCAGTCTTCTTCAAAATTGGTAAGGCTTTGGTTGGCGCTGAAAACCGGACAACTGAGCCAATAAATAATAAAGGCAGCGATGAAGATAAGCGCTCACTGCAGCCAAAAAATGATGAGGGAGCCGAATCTACAATCACTGACTCCCAAGAAGACCGGTTACTGGAGGACCAATGATTGAAGTCGTCCAGATAAACCTCCATCGGAGCGAGGCGGCAACCAACGCTTTGATGGAAATAATAAATAAAGGTAAGACTCATATTGCTTTAATCCAAGAACCATGGACGATTCGAAACAAGGTTACTGGCTTAAATCACGTTAATTACCAACTGTTTTATGCAAATACAGGAACTAGACCAAGGACTTGTATTATATGTCACAAAAATTTATGTTATCTTTTTTCTCCAGAGTTGTCAACATCGGATGCTACAGTACTGAAACAAGGGAATGGAAGTGTATACCTAGCATCAGTATATCTGCCTTTCGATTCACCGACATTACCACCTACGTCGGAACTACAACGCTTGGTGAGGAAAGTCAAACAAACAGGTAACGAAGTACTAGTAGGTTGCGATGCTAACTCTCACCACGTCGCGTGGGGTAGTACTAACATTAATAAACGGGGCCAGGCCCTAGTAGAATTCTTGAATACTAACGACCTAATAACACTTAACATAGGTAACACGGCTACCTTCGTTAATAGAATAAGGGAAGAAGTATTAGATATAACAATATGTTCAGAAAATCTAATAGACGTGATACAGGAATGGAGGGTCTCTGAAGAACATTCTTTTTCTGATCACCGTTACATAAGGTTTAAGATAGCACGGCCACCGCCGAACCCAATAAGTTTCAGAAATAAGGCCAAAACTAAATGGACAAAATTCGGGAAGCTAATTAGAGAAAGACTAGGGCATGGACTTTTCGAGTGCCTAAGTGTTGAGGATATTGACACTAATGTTGACTACATTACGGATATATTAGTAAGGTCTTTCGAAGACAGCTGTCCGCTTCGAGAAAGGAAATCAGCCCAAGAGAAGCCTTGGATGACCGGGGAGATTCGCAACATTGGGAAAGAGGTCCGTAGACTTTACAATAGGGCACGCCGTAAAAAATCTCCAGTATACTGGGACGACTACCATAGAAGACTCAGAGAATATAACAAAATCACAAGAACAGCAAAACGAAACTCCTGGAAGCTATTCTGCGAACAGGTCGATAGCGTTAACGATGTTTCTAAAATTAAAAAGTTCCTCTCAAAAACCCATACCCAAACCGAAACAATGGTAGACGATATGGGCAGAAGAGTGGACTCAACCGAAGAGATGGTAAGACTTTTGATGAACACCCATTTTCCGCAAGGTACGACGGGCCAGACTGAGATACCGAACTACAGTGAAAATGAGGAACAACTAAGTCATATCATTACAGACCATATGGTCAAAGAAGCCGTAAGAAGCTTTTCACCATTTAAGGCACCAGGACCTGATGGAATATTTCCGGCACTACTACAGATGGAGGTGGATTACATATCAATTCATCTAGCCGCCATTTTCACAGCATGTCTAAAATTCGCATACACACCGAAAGCCTGGCAGGAGGCAAGGGTAGTTTTCATACCTAAACCCGGCAAGGCAAGTTATGCAACACCTAAGGCTTATAGACCAATAAGCCTAACATCGTTCTTACTCAAAACCATGGAGCGTATAGTGGATACCATGATTAAAAGTAAGATACCAGGCGAAATGCTAAAATTTAGACAACATGCCTATGTTAAAGGGCGATCGGTGGATACCGCCCTACACGATGTAGTACACAACATAGAAGAATCCTTCAATGGAAAGATGTATACACTTGCGGTATGTATAGACATTGAAGGGGCGTTCAATAATGTACGGACCGACACACTCATCCAATCCTTAGACCAGTTTCAGGTGGACCGGGCTCTCCGAGACTGGATAAGCCACATGCTAAGGAATAGATGGATAAATTGTGGGTCCCACGACATAAAAATAAGAGACAGAGTAGCACAGGGAACACCACAGGGCGGTATTTTATCACCACTCCTGTGGGTCACTACTATAAATAGTCTCCTAAGGATACTAACGGATGAAGGACTTAAACCAGTCTGTTACGCAGATGACGTTATAATACTTCTGAGGGGGAAGAATCCTAATCAACTTTGTAGAAGGGCCGAAACGGCTCTAAAAATTGCATATGACTGGGCTCGACCGAGAGGCCTAAATGTAAACCCAGAAAAGACAGAGATATGTCTGTTCACAAGGAAAACGAAGATTGGTCAGTATGATGACCCGCATTTCCTAAACAAAACAATTCCAGTTTCCAACAGGGTTAAATACTTAGGTGTTATCCTGGACAGGAAACTAAATTGGAAGTGCCACATAGAAGAACGAGCAAACAAGGCTCACATATGCTGGGCACTATGTAGAAGAGCCATTAGCTCAAAATGGGGCCTTAATCCAAGTATGACACAATGGCTCTACAAGAGCGTAATCAGACCTATTTTGACTTACGCATCAGTAGTGTGGTGGACATCAATGAAGAATAAGTGCAACATAATGATATTACAAAAGGTCCAACGAATGTGTTGTCTCGGCATAAGCGGGACAATGAGGACCACATCCAGTAGGGCATTGGAGACGATCTTGAATATCCAACCAATAGAAATACAGATTAGATATGAAGCTGCCCTCACGGCGACGAGGCTCAAAGTGATGGGCGAATGGATCGAAAGCGATCACGTGTCATATCATCAAAAGATAGCTGAGGTAGTGACGGTGGATTTAACTGACATATCATCAGTATCCGACAGAATACCTGAAAGATCAATGGTTGCTGAGTGTGAGACCATGATACCAGACAGACAATCCTGGATTGATGGAACCGTAGTACAGACAACATCTGGAAATTGCTGTTATACAGATGGATCGAAACTAGGGGAGAGAACGGGGCTAGGACTTTACATCGAAGAACCGGAAACCGAACTCTTATTCCGTCTGCCAGACCATAACACAGTCCTGCAGGCGGAAGTCCGAGCAATTACAGAATGTGTGAGCTGGCTTGGGACTAACACAAGACCAACAAAAGTGAATATTTTCACAGATAGCCAAATGGCTATTAGGGCGATAACGTCTAGAACGGTGAGGTCGAGGACCGTTTTAGATTGTAAAATGGCGATTAACGCCTACTCCGAATACGGCACTATATGCATCATATGGGTGCCTGGCCATTGCGGAGTAAGGGGTAACGAGAAAGCAAACGCCTTGGCATCTAGAGCCAGAGACTTGCAAACAACAACATTAGAGAACGCAAAACCCTTCAGAGTTATGCGTTCTGAACTACAAATATGGGCGAAGAACGCCCATATCACGCTATGGAATAGTGAAAACGTTGGGAAGACAACGAAGGTCTTGTGGGGTGACCCAAACGAGGACAAGGCCAAGACCTTACTGAGATTGAGCAAGGTAGAAATTAGTAAGATCATGGGCGTCCTTACAGGACACACATGCTTACAAGCACACCTACATAGGATAGGAGTTGTAGATGACAGCATATGTAGGGCATGCGGGGAGGATGATGAAACGTTGGAGCATTTCCTCTGCCACTGCCCAGCGTTCGCCAACAATAGATCACGTTTCTTAGGAAATGATGCTATACCAGACTTGACCCAACTTAGGGGCGTAGACTGGAAGAAAATTAAGGACTATGTCGACAGTACAGAGTTCCTAAAATAGCTTACCGACCTTTCTAAATAATAACAATTAGAGCGCACAACAGGCCGAATACTGGCTTACGTGTATGTCCAAGGACATGAGGTGGAATTTCACCGCCTCCTCTTCTCAACCTAACCTAACCTAACCTAACCTATAAATATCAAGGAGACTTTATTAGTCGATTATTACCCAAGAGACAGAGTCATATCATGACAATTAGTCACCAGTCAATATTTCAAGATTTTATCAACAGAACTATAACCCAACACGATTTAGTGGTAGATTGAAGTCACATCGTGTGTTATTTCCCCCAATCCTATTAAAACCTCTACTTACCCACATGTGATGGTAGAATATTTCGTATCAGCAATGAAATGGAGGCATTTGTGACTTTAGCATCATTTTGCTTTCTTTGCAATTGACGCTTCCAACTGTAACAAATTCATAATGAAGTCATTTAGATGTAAACTAAACCTCATTCCAACCAAAAAAAACTTACTTATAATCCACCTTCGATATAAATTCCGTTTGACGGTCCATCAAATGAAATATAGACAGAGTTATTATTATAACCATAATATGAGAATATTCGGCACGCAGGTCCACATTTGTTGCCGGACTTGCCTCGTAGAAGAGAGAATAGCTGATGAAAATCACAATAATATAAATAGCCGATATCAGAAAACCCACAGTGAATTTCAGAATAAATGGTATGCGGGAGAATAAGAAGACCATACAAATGGTTAGTTCTAAACTTTCGGTGATAGCCTAAAGTAAAATAGAATAGAAATAAGAATCATGAATGCCTATCATTCATAGAGAGAGGAGATATTCCTTCGCTTACCCAGGGATTAAAACCTTCATCACAAGCTTGACCATTTGAAACGTGCTGCATATTGGTTATATTTTTCGAATCGGCGTCGGTGAATATGGGCCAGCTATTGCAATCTAACTAAAAAACACACATTTTTATTCGATCATCCGGCTTTGCGTGAGAATATTTAAAAATATTTACCAATTGTATAAAAGTGGCCGAACAGTGTATCACAATTATCAGCAGGTAGATGGTGACTCGAGCTGTAATACTGCTTTGGACCCGCTTTGAGGCATCATAAAGAAAGAGAATAAATTTATTTTCCGGTTCAGACTGTGAGGTCTCGGCCCAGAACATTATCCAGAGTTTTTTAAACCAAGTCAGGAATATAACTATAATCATTAGGAAAATATAGAGAGCATTGGTGGTCCAAAAATTGGCAGATTGTCTGAAAAGATATGAACAAATTATTTCAACTTTTCTAAATTTCTTAAATAAATTCAAACTTACACTTTATTTATCGACTGTATTGCCATGATGCTAAAGAATATGAGGACTCCCATGATAACACTGTATTTCAGCATATCATCGGGTTCCTGCAAAAATTGCATTTCCCAACGCCAGTCTTTGAAAAACAATCCCACCGATGTGATATTCCGGCGGAAATTTTGCTCTTCCTGTTCGTCTTGTGTTAAACGTTTCGAGCGATCAAAACAGAACTTTGAGACCCTTAAAGAAGCAAACAATGGATCTCTATTAAAAGAAATACACAAGATACACATAATGGCATATGGATGAGTTGGTAAAGCAAGCTTGTTATTTAACTTCAAGGTTCAATATTCCCAAACCAATGGGAGAAATTGACACTGAAGTGGGATATAAGTGGACTTAGGGCCATCTTAATAGGATAGCTATGCCAAATTTTGAAAAAATAGATTTTATCACCAAGCCCGATTTCTGAAGAGTGAATATGTGCCCACAACTTCTATACAGATGGTTCAAAACTCAGCAACCAAGTGAGCTTTGGAGTCTTTTCTGAGGAACTTGAACAAAAAGACATAGCAAAAAGACTTCCTGACCAGTTAGAAATCTTATCTATTACAGAGATAGCTGAATGGCTGAAAATTAACGTTCTGACCACAGACGGTTTCAATATTTCCCTGATTGTCAGGTTGCTATAAAGTCCCTGGAAACGGTTTTCCTGAATACTGGCTGAAAAGTTCCATATTCTCCTGATTTGGGTGCCTGGCCAAAGGTTCATACCGGGGAACTGCGAAACAGATGAACTTGCAAGACTAGGAACTACCCACTCGATCCAGGGGGAACTGGTGTGATGCTAAAATCCACCAACTTTTGAATTTTTTAATTTGAATGCTATCAAGTTATTTCAACGGAAGGGGCCAGGAAAAAATAGTATTTTCCCTTACGGTCCTGTGGAAGCATAATGAACTATAAAGTCTAAGGAAGACTGGTATATGGATGTCACTCTTAACATAAGCTAACCTACTCGGAAGTATAGAATTCCTGAGAGTTCTTCTTGAGAGAGAAGAACTCCACTATCATTAGTTATGGCAACTAATGATAGGTGGTCACTAGTCGGGAACTGCATAGATTCCAGGCTGATGTGGCCCTGCCAAAACTTTAAACGAACGTCCTGCAGGAGTGGGATGAATTATTGAACACATTCTGAGTCTTTGCCACGCTATCTCTAGAAGGCGGCATGCTACCATAGGCTCTCATTTATTTGGGGAGTTAGCAAACTTGGCTGAATTTAAAGTCCACCAACTTTTGAGCTTTCTGGTTCAACGGGAGGGGTTAGGAAAATCTTAGGTTTCCCTTACATGCCTGTGGTAGCTCAACGGACTATATAGTCTAAGCGAGACTGTAGTAAAGGCTGCCCCTCTTAACCTAAGCTAACCTAATAGGAAGTATAAGATTCCATGTGTGGATGATTCTCGGCTAAATGGAACTGCGCTAGTCGTTTCAAAGAGCAAAATTCGAGTTATAATACTATGTATGTACTTAGGAAATTGTCATTCAGACTTAATGTATTGCAACGGGTAAGGATGGTCAACGCAGCTTCATATTCTTGCAGGAACACTATAGGGCCAAGATCGGGACTCTAAATCATCCACTGGATATAATTAACAGTAGACGGTGACAGATAAGCAGCCCTTCAGTCGTCAACTGATGAAGGTTCCGAGAACTGCCTGTCTGAACATCAGCGAAGCTTAAAGGAATACATCTACAGAGTCTCCACAAGCCGTACTTCATCTACTGCCGATTAATATTGTGGCTAGTTGTCACCTAATCGGCATTCATGTTAAACTGTCTATCAATGTGGAGATACAAGAACTACGGCCACGTGAGGTTAGCATTATATACCTTCAAGAGGAACTTTGCCATTAAAATTACTGCCAGGGAGCAGTGGATTATCAGAAAGCCATAAAATAGTATCTATCTTCCCTTCTATACAGATGGTTCGAAGCTTGTTCAAAATATTGACTTGGGAATGTATTACAAAAAACGTAGTCTTGATATATGTTGCTCGCAGACTACCAGATATCGTGCTTCCAGTGTCAATCAAGCCGAAACAATGACAATTAGGGAAGGCGCCAGGCTGCCATTGAATCTCTAGATGTACATCCCTAAATGCACAAACAGCCCTCGACTGCCACAGATTTCTTAACGAGATGGCCGATAAACCTGCTTGGAAAGCGATGACATTTCAAATTCTCGAAGAATTTGCATATATTGGTGCGCCATGCAATTTTTGGTTTAGGTAAGAGGCAACCTATGTCCAATGAAAGATCTGGAATCAGAGAAGGTCAACATATCTTCTCGCCAGGGGAATTGAGTTCAAGGACTTCTGCAGAAGTTGTGAAGAGGAGGAGCACTGAGAAAACGACGCATGGATATATTATGTGTCCGCCTTTCTAGGAAGTCTAAATAAATTTATGTACCCAACAGGTTGGTTCCGATGAGATCAACTTGGTCGGTGTAAGAACTAGGGACCTGAACTGCAAACAACGTAGATTTGATATATGTATCACACATACTACCAAATATTTGTAGTGCCTATCTAGCCGAAATAATGACACTCTTTGGCTTAGGTAAGAGGCAATCAGGTTGGGCAATGACAAAACAGGTCAAAATATCTGCTCGCTAGAAGTTTTGGGGATTGAGTTCAATGACTTCTGCAGAAGCTGTGGAGATGAGGAGCACTGAGTAAATGGCGTCTGGATATAATGTGGGTCGGTCTTCCTAGGAAGTCTCAGGTACCTGACCGGTATCGATATTCATATTATTGATAAATTTATGTACCCAAAAGATTGGTTCCGATGAGATCAACCGGGTCGGTGTTAGCACTAGGGACCTGAGCTGCAAATAACGTAGATTTGATATATGTAGCACACAGACTACCAGATACTTGCAGTGTCTATCTATTCGAAATAATAACAAATAGGGAAGTCTCCAAGTACCGACTACCATTAAATCTGTTGGGGATACATCCCTAAATGCACAAAGAGCCCTCGACTGCCGCAGATTTCTTTACGTGATTGCTGAGTAGTTTGGGCAACTAAGCATTAGGATATCTTGGGCAACTGCAAAGACGATTAACTTGCTTGGAAAGGAATGACATTACAAATTCTCGATGAAATTGCCTATATTGGTGTTCCAATGTCCACATGCAATCTTTGGCTTAGGTAAGAGGCAATCAGGTTGTGCAATGACAGAACTGGTCAAAATATCTGCTCGCCAGAAGTTTTGGGAATTGAGTTCAGTGACTTCTGCAGAAGCTGTGGAGATGAGGAGCACTGAGTAAATGGCGTCTGGATATTATATGGGTCGGTCTTCCTAGGAAGTCTCAGGTACCTGACCGGTATCGATATTCATATTATTGTTATATTTATGTATCAAATAGATTTGTTCGTTAAAAAGCTGTCGTTTCTTGAGACTGTCTGTCTTGAGACTGTGGCCAGTAATGCAGCGCCAGTGCATGCTCACCAAATGTCCGCGAGAGGCAGTGGAAGATCATAAAAAACCTTCCATAGAACTGCAGCATGTCTTTCAAGGTTGCAGCTCATTATTCGGATTGGTGGTTCATCCTTAGATTCGAGGAGGTGCTCCACTACCTTTCTATAGACGAAAACTTCGACATTACTCTTTTCGCTCTCCGGGGATTTTGCCAGACGTGTTACTACTATCAGTTATGGCATAGCATAGATCGTCTCATGATGTTGTTTTGGCTATTTTGACATAAGACGGTGGCTCTTTGCCCAGTTTGATTCGCCTTGTGTTGATGATTCTGCTGTATTGGTTTTGCAGGCCAAGAATGGAGGCAGTTTCACCTGGATGGGTCAAAAGAGACCTGGTAACAAGTTTGACAGGGCAGTTGAACAGGTGTAGTCTGAGCCCTGATTACAAGCGAAATGAGTCGGCAACACCATCTGATCTTAATTGTGCCAAAACTACTCTTGTCGGTAGTGGTAATTCCTCTCACACGACATTTACTCTGTAATTATTCACTAGTTCAGCGACTGCCTCAGAGTGTATGTCAGCAAGCCTACCTGGTAATCTCTTCACTCTTGTAGCGTTGGACCTCGTGCTCTAAATCATGAAGGTCTTTCCTGATCTGCCTTGGGAGTCGAAGCCTACCCACCAGGTGGTGGTAGGGATGGCTGGGAGGTTAACAGCCAAGCAGATACTGCTTCAACAGCAAAAAATTGTGTCGTCGCGCAGGTAGGTCGTTCACAAAAGACATGAGGAGGGTGGTATTTTGGCAGGTCTGCAGGTTCTTCCAATGCGCCTCGCTCACATTCGGTTCACAATCGCTTTGTAAGAGGTCAACAAGGTTCCTTTGTTGGTTTCCCCAAGTGCTGCCGGCTAGCGACTTGAGGACATTGTTCCTACTTCTCATCTTATTGCAGATAGCTGTGTCATGCGCATTGGAGCTGAGAGGCTATCAAATGTAACTCCAAGAACCTTGGGGTAATTGGTGGTCGGAATTCTTCTGCCATCGACTATCACATTGAGTTGCTCCTTCACTTGCGCTGTCCATGCGGTAAACAGTGCGGCAGATAATTTGGTGGCGTATACTCTTCGCAGCGAAGAAATTTGCAATCTCAGCCAGGTAGATTTTCAGCCATCCACATAAGTCACCGATCAAGGGGCCAGACATCAGAATCGTACAGTCATCAGCATGTGATACGATTTCATTGTCGTCGGGTGCAGGTGGAATTGCAGAAAGGTAGATGTTAAACAGTGCCGGAGATATCATCCAACTCCTTTACGTGGTTTTGACTTTGATCTTCTGAAATCCACATACGACTGGCGCCCACATATATATTTAACGGTCCAATATTTTAAACTATTCGGGAGGGACGTCCTCAAAAAAGTGGCGTGGCTGACAGTTCCGATTCGATTGGTCAAGGATGATCCTGTCGCCGGCGTTGTTCTGGTTAAGACCGCGGCTTATATACGTGGTTATGGCTTGTAAACCGGTAGTCTTACTATTTCGGAATCCTTGCTGATGATCAGCAATTGGAAAATGTCCAATCAGGCTCGGGAGGATTAAAGCCTCAAGTGTCTTTGCTACTGGCGAGAGGAGTAGAAAAGACACTTCCAACTGTAAATTTTGGTGGTACTTCTTCGGCTCGGAGAGCTTGAATACGGGGTATGACTTTCCTTTTCGCCTTGTCAATCTCGGCGTTCTCTATAATTTGCGGTTAAAATAACATGCCGTTCTCTGTGTCAGACACAGTGGTAGCACCAAATGTGACTGCCGCCCGGTCATCTCTCCTGCCTGTATTCGAGAGTGACTAAACAGTTGCCTACAAAAGACTTTAAGTCTCTCTGTGTGCTGTCCAATAAGATACTGATCGGTCATGACAACCACTATAAGTCGGACGTCCTGTCTCCATAACGACTGCAGGTATTTGATGCGCAGATTCACATGAGCATGAAATGTGCCTAACTAATGACCATCTGTCGTTTCTTGCCATAAAGTCACTATCTCGCACAAAGAGCTTGAATATTACTAGATATATGGACAGTTCCCACTGATAGTATCCTAACCTTTGTCAGAATATTATATTTCACCGATTCTGCTACCTCCCTACAGTAATATGGCAGCCTACGAGCAATATATACCCCCAGGTGTATATATCTTTATTGATCCAAGTTTTGGTATAGCCCCCATATAAAGCTTCATTCCGATTCGTTTTCAAGAGATTCAAACGACAACTTGCTACTAAGTTTGGCTGAAATTACGCCGTTTTTATTCTAGTTGGCCTAAAATTAAGAAGTACCCGTAAAAATGGGTTTAAGTGGTTTATGTTTTGCCCCATATAAATAACGCTGTATTTTTAAACCGATCTAGCTGAACCTATTTTTTATTTGGTCTCAAACCAATTCAAAAACAAGTAAGAAAGTTTCAGTCGGGTAAACCGACTAAGGTATACCCTCACTTTGTGAGTAATGTAATATTGAATATTACTCGAATTATTCTGTCAATTTGTGTGGGAGTTACCAGAAGGGGTTTATATAATACACCTTTTTTTCGCTGAACATTAGATACTTTAAATTCATTGCACTGTGCCGACTTATAAGCATTTATGTGCACTGGTATAAACGTTATGAGACATTAAATTGTGGTATGATTTGGGAATTTTGTGTGGGAGGTACAAAAAGGGGCGTGGCAATAACGCCAATTTTTCACAGGGCTATAGACACTAAAAAAACATTACACTGTAAAAAATTTCAAGTATTTTTATACACTGGTTTTAATGTTATAAGCTGTTAACTTTTGGTGCAAATTAGTGTAATTTAGTGGGAGGTACCAAAAGGGGCGTGGCAACAACACCCATTTTTCCCTGGACTGTAGGCAATATAAAAGCATAATACTGTACAAAATTTCAAGTATTTTTATACACTGTTATTAATGTTATAAGCTGTTAACTTTTGGTGCAAAATGGTACATTTGTGTGGGAGGTACCAAAAGGGACGTGGCGACTTCGCCCATTTTTCTCGAGTTGATAGCGACTAATAAGCTAATACTATGTGTGAAATTTCAAAAGATTCGAATAAGTAGTATAGCAGTTATTAAAGAATCAATATTTCACAACATTTTAACCCTTTGTGGGGGAGGTACTAGAAGGAGTGGACCAATATGGCCCATCTTCGAACTTAGCCGGAGATAGAAAAAAATATTACCACATACCAAATTTGAGGTCAATCGGTTACTCCTTTCGAGAGTTATCGTGCGCACCAGCCAGCAGACACACAGACAGACAGACAGACAGACAGACAGACAGACGGACGGACATTGCTCATTCGACTTAAAATGACCCAAAACGGATATCCTCCGAACATACTTGGGGTCTTAGGTCACTCCTTCGACGTGTTACACTTTTTTCCGTAGCAAATGATATATACCCTCGTCACACTAAAGTGAGGGTATAAACATGGACTTTGTCGATACAATATGATGTAGAATCAAGGCTGACGGTGATAGTGATTTTGCGCCAATTTATCAAAATGTGAAATATTTTAGAAAATAAATTAAATATTATTATTTTCGCCAATTATCGTTTTTATATATTAATTTACATTTACAAACTCACTGAATTCTTCCAATGGGCATTTTGTCCAATTCTCTGCTCATTTCCAATTTGGCTTGAGTACGTATTTGATTGAACTGCTGAATATTGTTTTGCATAAAATCCGTGGTGGTATCGGCTCGAAGACGTTCTATTTGACGTTTGACACCCGCCCAAGGGCGGCGTTGTTCATTGTAGGTGGCATACTAAAAAAATGTCATAAATAAATAATGAAAATCAATCACTAGTTCCAATTCCCTTCCCATCACTCACCTTTGGTGGTTTTATGAGAAAAGTCCTTATGTCGTGCTGTTTCAATATCGGATCCACACGACCTTGTGGTGTACCCTCTTCGTACATATATTCGCCCTCAAGTTCTCTTAGAGTTTGCTCAGAGACATGCACTCTACCCGCCATGCCAGTTTGCTCCAGACGATTGGCAATATCTACATCTTTAGACCAGATATCATATTGTAGCTTACAGGCACCCAACACTCCGGATAATATACGACCCGTGTGCACACCAATACGCATGTCTATATTCAGTTTACGTCTTGTCCTAAATTCAGGAAGAAACGATTGTTTTTGAAATCCTGTAAGAGATATTAAGCGGCAATAAAAAATGCAATAATACCTTACATCACGTATATCCTTTATCATACGCAATCCCAGATCCACACAGCATTTGGCATGATATTCATTTGGTATGGAAACACCAGCTACACAATAATAGCAATCGCCCAAAAATTTAATGCGCAATACATTGTATTCCTAAGAAGGATGAAACAGGATATTTTGCTTTTCTCAGGTATATATGTACGTATATCTGATTTAACAACTTACCTCTGAAGCTGTATCGAATTTCACAAAGAGATCATGTAGAGTCTCCACAAGTGTTTTAACATCCAGAGTCGTGGTCAGATGAGTATAATTCACCACATCGGCATAGAGTATACTGACATTATCATGAGGTTCGATAAACAATTTCCTGAGGATTGAAATTAAAGACATCAATATTTATTTTTCTAGAAGAAAGTAGAACAGAATGCTATGTTATGGCCATACTCAAAACTTATAACGACCACATGAACTATAGCTATCATCGCATATTCAGCGTGAGTTCTCATAGATAGCCTACCAGCTTTAGATCGATTTTTCGAGTAGATCACCAGGGCAACTCTAACGTTAAGTTTGGAGCCATCAGTATAGAAGTGCTCACATCTCATAATACCCGCAATGAGGTTTTTCTATGCATCCCCCTCATATCAAAAAATTTCGTGTAGTTAGTGATATCTGATATTTCAGGCACGCTGGAGAGGTTTGCTCTACGAGTATGTTTGCAGTCATTCCTTACTATCATTCTATCATTATACTGTCGTGGCTGCGGCAGACTCTTTACCTACAATGTTCAAGCAAATAGCGTACCAGATGCCGATATCTTTAAAGGGTCAGTGATGCACATATTGGACCTTACTCAGTAGGACCTTATGGGTCTGATAACCAGAGTACGACCATAATATGTGATGTTGGTCCCCATGTTCTGCCTATTACTTGTTTACATGCATGTAGAGCTACTGTGACTTTCTTTGCCCTGTCCAGGAAATTCAGCTACCTGTCTAGCAAACAGTTTGCACAACAGTAGACACCGGCTTTTTGCATATTTTAATTTTTCATCCAAACTTTACATTTTGACGTTTTATCGTTCAAATAAATTTTTTGCATATTATCGATATGCACTAAAGTTTTCTATATTTAAACGATAAAACGTCTAAATGCAGTGTTTATTTCCAATCGGATGAAAAATTTAAATATGCCAAAAGCCCGAGGTCTAACAATCAGTAAGAAGAGTTTCGGGGGCTGATTTGGGTTACAGCTAATAATTTGTACTTCCTGCTCCCTCTTGGCGAGAAGACATTCGACGAATTCTTCCAATGTCTTTAATTGTATAAAGATTATTCTGGGCCGTTATTATTGCGCTCTTTCAAACCTTATTAAAGGCTCGCTATAAATCAAGAAAAAACATGTTTTATTCCTTTAAAACAAGGGAACCTTCGATAAAGCTAACCAAATCGTGCGATGCGGTCTCCTTAGACTTGCCCTTGTAGTATGCATGTTGGCGGTCAGCCTTTGGTCTATTTTCATTCTGAGATAATTGTCGATCAATATCTCCAAAATCTTGAGCAGGACCGATGACAGATTGAAAAGCCAAAGGGGCTTCGGTCTAATATTGGGCAGGGTTTCCTTATTTAGGTTTAACGACTTCCTTAGTCACCCTGCACTTTGTGCGTATACATGAACTCTATGGGAAAATGAATCGGTGCAAAATCAGACACGGTCCCTTTGGGGCCTATTCCCAGATTGTACACTTTGTAAGTAAAAAACCGGTAACTTTAATATGGCTTTACCATTAGAATTAGTAAATTGACACCTTGTGGCGTATACAAGTTATCAACTCCTTCGTAGACGATCTGTTGAGTTAGCAAGTCCTTAGTAGACGAACTGTTGAGTTATCAACTCCTTAGTAGACAACAAGTTGCATTATCTACTCCCTAATAGACGATGATAGATTATCTACTTCTGAGTTGACGACCTGTTGGGTTATCTAATCCATACACGCTGAAAAAAAATCGCCTCTGTAGTATATTGTCCCAAACATATTCTGCTTGAAACATAAATATTTTTAGGGTGCACTCCAAATATATAATATTTGACAAATACAAATATTATATGTTTGGGAGGATATTGTTCTAAACAAAACTATGTTTACATCCTAATATTTTTTATTTGGATATGATATTTCCCAAACAAAGATCTTTTTGCGTGAATGTATGTATACTATTCTTTAATTGTTTTAAGTTTACAGCAATTGAACGGTAATTTTTTAAATTTTTAATTTTAGTAAAATTTCTTTATAATTGATGAATTGAATTGGTTTCAAATAGAAGTTAGTGCTAAGTACGCCATTTTTAATAGGAATGCATAATTCGAAAATGAAAAAATTAAAACTAATATTCGAAAAATTCAGCAAAGTTTTGAAAATCTTTTTTTTAATAAAATATATTTGGAAATATTCATAAACAATAATTTTGTTCGTATTTAAACAAATATTTTATTTGAGAAAATCAGTTCGCAAATATATTTTATTCTAATATATTAACATATGGGTTCTAAATACATTTTATTGATTTTCAAATAAAATTTATTTGCTCGAAAATATATAATATTTAAAAATGTGTGTTCCAAGTATATTTTCTTTCGATTCAAACATATCAAAAAAGACGATTTTGCCCCGTGTAGTAAACGTCCAGTTAGTTCATCTAGTTACTTAGCCAGTTGAGTTATTTACTCCTTAGTAGATGACCAGTTGGGTTTTCTTATCCTTAGGAGACGACCTGTTGGGTTATCTACTCCTTAGTAGAGAACCCGTTTAGTTATCAACAACTTAGGAGACGACCAGGGTGGTTTTACCCCTTAGTATGCGGCCAGTTGTGTACTCTAATTCTTAGTTGACGACCTGTTGGATTATCTACTCCTTAGTAGAGGACCAGATGGGTAATCTATTTCTTACTTTACGATACCTTGTGTTATCTACTCCTTAGTAGAGTACTGGTTGGTTTATCTACTCTTTAAGGGAGTGCCTGTTGTGTTATTTACTCCTTAAATAGTACCAGTGGAGTTATTTACACCTTAGTAGGCGTCAAGCTCGGTTATCTACTCCTTAGTAGACGACCAGTTGTGTTATTTACTGCTTAGTAGGCGTACAGTTGGTTATATAACCCTTAGTAGACGACCAGTTGAATTATTTACTACTTAGTGTGTTGCCATTTTGGTTATCTACTCCTTGGTGGACGACCAGTTGGGTTATCTACTCCTTAGTACACGAACAGCTGGGTTATCTACTTCTTATTAGTGGACCAGTTGGGTTATCTGATCCTTAGTAGACTACCGGTTGGGTTATCTACTCCTTAGTAGGCAACCTCTTTGGTTATCTACTCCTTAGTACACTAACGTTGGGTTATCTACCCCTTATTAGTAGAATAGTTTGGTTCTCTGATCCTTAGTAGAGTACCGGTTGCGTTATCTTCTCCGTAGTAGACAACCAGTTGAGTTATTTACTGCTTAGTAGGCGGTCAGTTGGATTATCTACTTCTAAGTTGATGACCTGTTGGGTTATTTAAACCCTTGTCGACGACCGGTGAGGTTATTTTCTCCTTTTTAGTGGACCAGTTGGGTTATTTGATTCTTAATAAAGTATTAGTTGGTTATATACTTCTTAGTAAACGACAAGTTGGTTCCTAACTAGCCACTAGCTACTCCTTGGAAGCGACCAGTTGGGTTATCTACTCATTAGTACTCGAATAGCTGGGTTATCTTCTTCTTTTTAGTGGACCATTTTGGTTATCTTATCCTTGTAGAGTATCGGTTGGGTTATCTGCACCTTAGTAGGCGATCTCTTTGGCTAATTACTCCTTAGTACACAGTTGGGTTATGCAGTCCTTATTAGTGGGACAATTTTATTTTCTAATCCTTAGTAGAGTATCGGTTGGGTTATCTACTCCATAGTAGACGACCTGTTGAATTATTTACTGCTTAGTAGGCGGTCAGTTGGATTATCTACTTCTAATTTCTAACCTGTTGAGTTATTTACACCCTAGTCGACGACCGATTGGGTTATCTACTCCTTTTTAGAGGACCAGATGGGTTATCTGATCCTTAACAGAGTACTGGTTTGTTATATATATACTTCTTAGTAAACGACCAGTTCGTTCATATATGCCTTTGTAGATTACCAGTTGGTTCATCTAAGCAAAAGACCAGTTGGGTTTTTTACTCCTTAGAAGCCGGCCAGTTGGACTATCTAGTTCTTAGTTGACGACCGTTTGAGTTATCTAGGGATCCAGTTAGGACCAGTTTTCCAAGTTAAGCCATTACATAGTAAACATTTAATGGGTTTCAAATGTGATTTATTCTGTATGGCATTGAAGGTTCAGGTACTGGAGGCATCCTCATAGTCAATGAGAGCAATTCACCATGTCGAAAGACAAAGACATGTTCAAGTTACCTGTTGTTTTCATATAAAAGGGACAATCTGTGAATCGATCCCTGTTCGCAGTGGACCTATCTAGCGGGACACTGTTAGTGGTCCATTTGTGGTTCAAGATTTTCGTATTTGTTAATTTTTTGCATCAAAAAAATTATTCTGAGATTTTCAAGATATTGTAAAAAACCTAAAAAGTGATTAACAACAACTTACTCAGCTTCCGGTTGACGCCAACGGCTGATGGGTTCAGGATCTTCACTGAAACAAACAATTGATAAATTGAAACATAAAGCATTGTAAATCAAATATAACTCGTAGGCGCATTTTATTTGGAAAGCTAGCATGTTCGTTTAAAATAATCATATGGATATTTTAGAGAGTTTTAGAAAAGAATATGTATAATCAATTAATAAGTAATATTGGAAAGGTGAATTAACATAAATGCTAGGTCGCTAGCTATATAAGACGCCTACTAAATCCCCCAAAATCTTACATTAACACTTGAGTATGTTGAGATGAACGACGCTTGGCTTTTTTATACTCCAGACGTGCCTTGACATCATGTTCGATCCTATTCACTATGTGAGCCGGCATAATACTTAGTAAAAGGCTTCGCTAAAAAGACAAGCATCATCAATTTAGATTATCTAATTTCTCCACTGCACAAATCATCTCGTGCTTACCTCCTCCTCCCTGGCATGCCGCAACAGCAAATTCTCCTCCACATACTGGCGTCGATCGAGAAATGTAGTACGTATGGCAATCTCCTTCATCATGCGAAAGTACACCCCCAGCATATTTATCGATAACAAGAAAATACCCTCGGTTATCAGTTTATTCACATCCAATCGGTGGCTGCCGTCCGCACGTTTACGATATGTCACAAAAGCATAATCGATGAGATAGGAAATCGTCACGGCAATGCCCAGCATAAAAGCGTGCACATTATCGGGCAGGGGCATGAAGATATAGACCGCATATAAAATATAACTGCCGTAGGCGGGACGGAGTAGGTCCAAATTTACGACCGCATGATAGACGGACACACCGATATCGGTCGTAGCCAATATACAGACGGCCAGCCAAGAGGTTACATACATTACCCAGGTGTAACGTTTTATCAGTTCTGTGCGGAAATTTAGGGCCAATATTCCCCATACCAATAATGCACAGGTGAGATAGGCGAATATATCGGTTGACACATTGTTGAGATTCTGAAAACGTAAATCGGTAAGTGGAACAATAGTAGTTACACAACAACGTCATTTATTGGTCATTGGTCAATGCTTACCTCAACGGTAGACAATAGAATGATGGAATGCACACCGACAACCAACAGTTCAATGATGACAAATAACGACAGATAACTGACACGCAATCTTTGCATATATGATTGATAGAATTGTTCCAATTCCAGGTTCCGACATTGATTCTGAAATTAAATGGGTGGAAATGGAATTGTTGTTTTTATTTTGCGTTGTCTGAAGAGAGTACGTTTGAAAATGATAATACACATGGAAGCAAAATATTAATTTACACATAAATGAAAGCTTTGTATTCGATTTAATATTATGTACACGCATCATTGGAAACTATTATAATCACGTATACACCCTAATGGTAAAGTCAGAGATATTATTACGAATACGATCTATGGTACCATTGCTTTAAGAGTATAAATATTAGTACAACGAATAAATTAAGTAAGGGAAGACAAAAGTCATGGGTCGAAAACGACTTTAAGCTAAAAATAAATAAAAAATGTGTGAAAACTTAAAGTCAAAATCATCGAAATTGCATTTTTCATAGAGATTTATTACAATTTAATTTTATTTGGAAAATGGAATTTTACATCTTTAGAAAATTTTTCAAAATTTGAATTGCTGTAGAAACTTTTGTCGAAATGTAGTTTTGAATCGAATTTTTATTTCTGCACAATTTTTTCTTCTTTAGATAACGACATTTTTGCGAAATTAAATGTTTCACAGAAATTTCGTTAAAATTCAATTTTTGTAAATTGTCATTCAAATTTCACTTATATAGAAAATGTAATCGCTTATATAGAGACGTAAAATCTACAGAAAATGTAGAATTTTACATTTATAGAAAACTACTTGATATTCAAGATCTTTAGAAAATTTCGTCAAAATTTCATTTAATAAAATAAAATAAAATTTTATCTAAATTTCACATCTATCGAAAATTTTGTCTACTTTTTAACATATACAAAATTTCGTCGAAATTTCAATTCTAACTAAAATTCCAGTGAAAATTAATTTTCGTAGAAAATTGTTTTTAATTTCCACAAAAAATTGTTTTCGAAATTTCATTTCTGTAAAAATTTTATTTCTATAGAAAATTTCGTCAAAATTTTTTCTTTTTAGAATATTTCTTTGAAATTGCAAGTTTTATAGTAATTTTCAGTGAAATTTTATTACTATAGAAAATTTCGACAAAATTTTATTTATACAGAAAATTTCGCTGTAATTTTTCTATAGAAATTTATCCAAAATTAAGTTACATATTGTCATCAGAAACGAAAATGGGCCTATCATCATGTTTGAAAATTTTAAGGGAGAAGCAAAAATCTAAATAAAATGAAAAGTGCCTTCGTCAGAAAAACGGTGTTTTCAGGATAATATCTAAACATAATGATGCATATATAAAATCACACAAACATGATTTATAACTTGTTTGTGAAAATTGCGTGAAATAGGATTTTTAACTATGAAAAAAGAAGTAATTTGTTGTTAGGCCTTTTGAACTTCGTTAATAAATTCGCCATTTTTAATATTACGCAGCTAAAAATTTGTCAGGATGTGTATTTTGATGCAGTGTGCCGAAGTCCATCAAAAACTGAATTTCAATTTTTCTTGTCGAGAATAATTTTGAAAATTTTGTCAAAATTGAATTTTTATCGAAAATTTTGTCAAATTTTAATTCTTATAGAAAATGTTGTCAAATTTTTGTCAATTTGTATCGAAAATTTTGTCAAAATTGAATTTTTAACGGAAATTTTGTCAAAATTGATTTTTATCGAAAATTTTGTAAAAATTGCATTTTTATCGAAAATTTTGTCAAAATTGAATTTTATTGAAAATTTTGTCAAAATTGAATTTTTATCGAAATGGTCAGAATTGAATTTTTATAGACAAATTTTTCAAAATTTAATTTTTATAGCAAATTTTGTCAAAATTTAATTTTTATAGCAAATTTGGTCAAAATTTTATTTTTATAGCAAATTTGGTCAAAATTTAATTTTTATAGCAAATTTGGTCAAAATTTAATTTTTATAAAAAATTTTGTCAAAACTGAATTTTCATAAAAAATGTTGTCAAAATTGCATCTTTATAGAAAATGTTATACATTTTATAGCCAATTTTGTCAAAGTTGCATTTTTATAACCAATTTTGTCAAAATTTACAATTTTATAGCCAATTTTGTCAAAATTGCATTCTTAAAGCCAATTTTGTCAAAATTGCATTTTTATATCCAATTTTGTCAAAATTATATTTTTATAGCCAATTTTTTAATTCAAAATTGAATTTTTATAGAAATTCAAAATTGAATTTTTATAGAAAAATTTGTCATAATTGAATTTTTATAGAAAATTTTGTCTAAATTTAATTTTTATAGCAATTTTGTCAAAATTGAATTTTTATCGAAAATTTTGTCAAAATTTAATTTTTGTCGGAAATTGTGCCAAAATTGAATTTTTATTGAAAATTTTGTCAAAATTTAATTTCATCGAAAATTTTGTCAAAATTGAATTTTTATCGAAAATGTTGTCAAAATTGATATTTTATAGAAAATGTTGCCAAAATTTAATTTTTATAGCAAATTTTGTCAAAATTGAATTTTTATAGGAAATTTTGTCAAAATTTAATTTTTATAGGAAATTTAGTCAAAATTGAATTTTTATAGGAAATTTTGTCAAAATTGAATTTTTATAGGAAATTTTGTCAAAATTGAATTTTTATAGGAAATTTTGTCAAAATTGAATTTTTATAGGAAATTTTGTCAAAATTGAATTTTTATAGGAAATTTTGTCAAAATTGAATTTTTATAGGAAATTTTGTCAAAATTGAATTTTTATAGGAAATTTTGTCAAAATTGAATTTTTATAGGAAATTTTGTCAAAATTGAATTTTTATACAAATTTTTGTCAAAACTGCATTTTTATTGAAAATTTTTTGTCAAAATTGCAATTTATAGCCAATTTTGTCAAAATTGCATTTTTATAAAAAATTTTGTTAAAATTGCAATTTATAGCCAATTTTTTTCAAAATTGAATTTTTATAGCCAATTTTGACAAAATTGGCTATGAATTTTTTGCAACTGCAATTTTGTTAAAATTGCATTTTTATAGCCAATTTTGTCAAAATTTTCTAGAAAAAACAGTTTTGACATCAGAAAAATTTTGAGATCATTTTCGAAGAAATTATATTAAGATAAATATTCGGAATTTCAATTCTATTAAAATTCCGTGGAAATTTCATTTCTATTGAAATTTTCGCAGAAATTTCGTTGCCAAGAGTATATAAAATTTCGTTTAAAAATTTTGTTAAAATTCATTTCTATAAAAAAAATGGTATTTCGTCAAACTTACATTTACAAAAAAATACACATGCAAAATGTTGTCGAAATTGCATTTTCAACTGAATTTTGTCGAAATAGCTTTTCTAGAAAATGTTGTTAAAATTTCGTGATTATATTTTTATTTCATCAAAATTTAATTGCCATAAAAATTTCTTGAAAATGGAAATTCGACGAAATTTTACAGAACAATTAAATGTCGACTATATTTTTCGGAAAAATAAAATTCAAATAAATTTTCTAGAGAGAATGAGTTTACAAAGAATTAAATTTTGAATGAAATTTCTATAAAAATGAAATTTTTGACAAAATATTCTATAAAAATTCAATTTTGACAACATTTTCTGTAAACATTCAATTTTGACAACATTTTCTGCAAAAATGCAATTTTGACAAAACTTTCTATAATATGTAATTTTGAAAAAAATTATAAAAATGCAATTTTGGAACATTTTTCAGTGAAAATGCAATTTCGACAAAATTTTCTGTAAAAATGCAAATTTTCTGTAAGATGCAATTTTGAAAAAAAGTTATAAAAATGCAATTTTGCCACAATTTTCTGTGAAAATGCAAATTTTGTCTACATTTTCTATAACAATACAATTTTGACAAAATTTTCTATAAAAAGCAATTTTGACGAAATTTTCTATAAAAATGCAATTTGACAAAATTTTCCATAAAAAAAAATATATTTTGACAAAATTTTCCAGAAAAATTTATTTTTAAGAGAATTTTCTGCAGTTTTGAGAGATTTTTTTTTGAAAGATGGAATTGTGACAGAATTGTCTAGAAAAATGCAATTTCCACGAAATTTTATTACGCTCTATTTATTGCTCTATTATGTGAAAAATCTTTGGCTGTTATTAAAAGTTTGTTTGCTTTACTAATAAAATATCCGCATACGTAAGTAGACTTTTGGCGGGAACATCACGATTTTGGCATTCGGATCCCCTGAATTGTCCTATTATCATGACTTTAAAACATTGAATGAAATATAATTAGAATTTTGAATTCATATATTGCTCACTCACTTCAAGACTGTCATAACTCAAAATTTAAAATTTTTGAGGTTGCCTTACAGAAATCCTAATTTTGCAAATATCAATAAATTAATCTCAACGAAATTTAGTTTAAAGGTAAACAATCATATTTCGAATTATTCCACCTTTTTTAAACGTCTTTTTTCATTTTATTTATTTTTTTATACGGACTTAAAGTAACACATCCTGACAATTTTAAATTTTGAGTTATGACACTTTAGAAGTAAGTGAGCGATATGACCTCAACTACTTTTTGTATCGTTCCATATGAAATAGGAATTTTTTTCCCGCATTTTTGCAATGGTATTCCCGCTTTTAGACCAAAGACTGCTGGTCACTTTACGCATACGTAATGCGATATGTTAATATCACGTATACGCTTACAAGCTCACATCAAATTTAATATCACCAATACGACTCATGGTACCACTAGACCGTATTTATGCAGAACCGTTTCATAAATTTATAAACATAGTAGTTACACATAATTTAATTGCATTCTTTGCATTTAAGTTAGTTCTTCAATTAAAACTTTTTAAAGATTGAGCAAATTAAGAAATTTGCACGATCAAATTTATATAATCTTCTTATTATATATTTTATTATTATTAATTATATTGAATTATTTTATTGAAACTCTGTCATGACTTCAACAAGAACAATATTCTAAATTGCTCTGTATATATATATTTTTCTTTTTTATGAATAAGTTGCCTTTTTATAAGTGCGACATTTTAGGAGTTTTGTATAAAAGTATGACTAATAATAATGCTTCGAATTCCACGAAATGTATACCTATTATAGTAATCTTAGCTGTAAATAAAAAAAATTGATTTTGGCTCTCAGAAAATATTAACCGATAGCCAAGGTTATCGGTTGCTTAGTTACAGGTGTATTTACCGTTTTATTAAACTTTGAGCCATAATAAAAGCTTCACGAAAAAAACCTTTAAAATAAACAATATAATGAATTTATGGCTTTTAGTTATTTTCCTTCATATTAAATTAAATATACTCAAACCTCCAAAGAGACGAATGCGTATTTTAATATTTTTATTATTATCATTTTTAAATCAAAACAATAATCCCCTTCGGCAATGAGCCGTCTGATTGTTCAATCGATTCAAGTTTTTATAGCATTTTATTGATAAATGCTTTGTAGAATCTTAAGCAAACAAATGTTAAGCAGTAAAATGGCATATTCTCTTATATATGAATGTTTTCGTGCATATGTGTAGATAAAAAATACAAATCAATAAATAATTAAATTATTTGTGTTGTCGATCAACATTTCTCTACTCACCCTTAGGAAGCCCCATTCCCATTTTTTCTCATTAATTAACGTATCGTGGCGGGTTTCACTGCTAATGCGACTGATACACTCCGTTGAATCCTCCAGAAATGAGTTCATCATTGTCTTGACAAATATTTGTCCGCAAAAAATTCGTTGAAGAAATCAAACGTCTAATCGCGTTCTTCTCTCCTCTCTTTTTGATGGGCCACAATCAAATAGTTACCATTTTTATTGGCGAGCTGTAATTAGGGGTGGCAGGGGGAATGTAAATTATTACACCATTAATTTCGGAGGGTAAATATTTTATTGAAGTTTTCTGCAAATTTATTTTATTATTTTTCTTTACTATTTTCTTTTATTCTCTTCGTATGAGTCATTAACAAGTCACATGTGAGTTTATTCAGTGGCCAGGTGCTGTAAATTCTAATGACCCTTATAAAAAAAGCATCGTATTTAGTTTGGCCATTTCACAATGTTCTTATCTTTGTTGTATAATAATGATAGTAATTAACTAATATTTGTAATAAATCGATTAATTGATTGTTTTTATTATTTGTTCACATGTTTGAATTGATTTCGATCTGGTGTAAAAGGAATAATGTAGGAGATTATTTTTTCCTTTCCTTTTATAAAAATTTTTGTAATTCTATAAACAAAGTCGTACATAATAAGTTTTCACACAGCAACAATAATTAAAATCAATATTTGTGAAATCAAAGGCGATATCCTAATAGGAAAATATAATATATGACGAAAAAGATATCCACACAGTTTGATTTTATTGATGAACAAGTAAAATATTTTAGTCGGTTACACCGACTAAGGTATACCCTCACTTTATGATCAATGTAAATGTATACTGGTATATACCAATATTATAAGCTATTTAATTTTGGCTGCCTTGGTTCTTTTTGTATGGGAGGTATTAAAACGGGTGTGGCGATAACTCCCACTTTACACTGTGCAAATATGTTAGTATTTATATGCATTGGTATTCACGATATAAACTTTTAACTTTTTGTACCAATTGGTACGTTTGTGTTTGCGGTACCAAAATGGGCGTGATAATAACGCCCATTTTGCGACAGACTGTAGGACCTATAAAAACACTACACTTTACAAAATTTTTCGCATTTGTATGTACTAGTGTTAAAGTTATAAGCTATTAACATTTCGTACAAAATGGTACCTTTGTGTGGGAAGTACCAAAAGGGCCATGGCAATAACGATAAATTTTCACTGGACTTTAGGCACTATAAAAGGATTACACTGTACAAATTTCAAGTATTTTTATGCACTGGTATAAACGTTATAAGCTGTTAAATTTGGTGCAAAATCGTCATTTTGGTTGGGAGTTTCAAAAAAGGGCGTGGCAACTTCGTCCATTGTTCTCGTACACAGAGCCGAAAATACAATGATTTTTTTAACCATGTGTCTGGTTAAATTTTCATGGTAAATGTTTGATTACGAAGAGAAACCTTATATAAGTTCAAATGTACATGAAAAATGGTTAAGTTAACATTATATATGGTTGGTTTTTTTGAAAGAGAGGCAGAAATATGTGCGAGATAAACAACAATTCGGCTCTGTTGTGGTCGACGTTTTTCAACTGCTTTGTGTTAGACGAAGTTGAGTATTAAGTTAAATGAAGTTGAAACGAATGCGACTGTCGTCATAAGAGAATTTATCTCGCTCATTCAAAACACCACCAAATGCCAGCTTCGGTGCTTGATCAAGTGCGGGAGTTCAGTTGGTGTTGAATAGTCGATGGGACTAGTGCTGTTGTCGGAAGCTGTTGGTATAGAGGTAAGTAGTAAAACATTTTGTAAAGAACTACATTCATACACGCTGAAAAAAATCGCTTCTGTAGTATATTGTCCCAAACATATTCGGCTTGAAACATATATATGTTTAGGGTACACTCTTAACATATAATATTTGGTACACACAAAAATTGTGTATTTGGGAAGATATTGTTCTAAACAAATATTTGTTTACATCCCAATGTGATTGTTATTTTAGAAACAAATATTTATTTGCATTTAAGTATTCATAAAATACATAAATTTTGTTAAATTTTTCGATAATTCAAAGTTAAATTTTTAGAAATTTTTAATGTTCGTAAAAATAATAAATAATAATAATTGAAATCGTATAATAAAGTACTTAGAGGATTGACAACTAATGATGGCTTGGAATACTCAAAAATTTGAAATGATTGATTTAAAACAGAAGTTAATGCTGCATATGGTATCATAACTGGGAGGTACAATTCGAGACCAAGGAAAAAATAAAACTGAAATTCGAAAAAGTCAGCAAAAGTTTTGGCAATCTTTTTTAAATAAAACATTTTTTGAGAAATTCCTAAACAAAAATTTTATTTGTATTCAAATACATATTTTATTTGAGAAATTTAGTTTGCAAATATTATATGTTGTAACATATTAATATACGTGTTCCAAATATATTTGATTGATTTTCAAATAAAATGTATTTGCTCAGAAATATATAATATTTAAAAAATTGTGTTCCAAATATATTTTCTTTCGATTCAAACATATCAAAAAAGGCGATTTTGCCCCGTGTAAGTATGTATGTACATATGTGTATTTAAAAAGTGAAATAATAAAATATGTGTGTTAAAAATTTTAATAGTGTTTTGGGACTGTTTAATTATAGTAAAGGCGAATGTAATATTAATATTATTTTTTGTGATTATGCCATTAAAATTGTGAAATTCAGTGGTTAAGAGTGGAAAAAATATGTACACGCTGTCGCATTAACTGAGCATGAAAAAACAACCAACAACAATGTATGTACGTAAGTATATGCAGCAGCAAGCAAACATACGGAGAGAAGTGATGTGTACGTGTGTGTATGTGTTCATCTTGTCTTTTCGTTTGAACACTTGTGGCTGCTACGCCGTACATACATACGTTAGTTTTTTCTTTTGTTGTGCGATGTTGATACTGTTAAATGTACATACATACATATGTTGTTAGAAGTGCTTTCGTAATACCCACATACATATAAACGATGTTTTTGTTTTTTTCTTTTCAGTTGTTTCTTTTTCTGTGGCTTGCGGCTGCTTGTGCTGGGAGTCCGGCCATGAATCTGTTGGTAAGTTGTGCCAATACTAGAAACTGTTGATAAGCTGTACCAATACTAGTTGTAGTGTGCGAAGTAATTACAGGAAAAGTGGTATGCGTGCATACATTTGTTTTTTTATACCCTCACTTTAGTAATACGAGGGTATATATCATTTGCAACGGGCCAAAAGTGTAACACATTGAAGGAGTGATCTAAGACCCTAAGTATGTTCAGCGCATATTAGTTTTGGGTCAATTTAAGGCGAATGAGATATGTCCGTCCGTCTGTCTGCTGGCTAGTGCGCACGATAACTCTCGAAAAGAGTAACCGATTCACTTCAAAGTTGGTATACGGTAATATTTTTTTCTATCTCCGGTTAAGTTCAAAGATGGGCCATATTGGTCCATTCCTTCTGGTACCTCCCACACAAAGGGTTAACATTTAGTGAAATATTGATTATTTAATAACAACAATACCTTGGTCGGTTTACCCGACTGAAACTTTCTTACTTGTTTTTAATATACAATTCAGTGCACTTCCTTGAAGTATCATCCATTGACTTACCCAATCCTTGATTTTTATATCTATTCCGATTATGATTTTGGTGGGACATCGGCTTTCTATCAGATTGCCTTTGTTATTAATCTCCTCTCTCCTATAAGTTTGCAGAAAGATCGGACTAAGCTCAGTACCCCAAACTAAGTGCCTAACCGTCCTGGGCCCTTAATAATCGAATGATTCAGGGAGTTTACGTGGACGGCACCTTTTGAGCGGGGACTGATCACATGTTGGTCAAGCACAGAAACGTAGGCACTTAACTTAACAGATTTTTCCATTAGATCAGCCCATCGGTAAATGCTTATGCTCTTTGAACTACAGAATTTAGGTAAAAAGTCAAAAGATCTTCTTAGAATTTTTTACATTTATACTTATATTTTCTAACCTTTTTGTTTTTTTTTTCTTTTCAGGTGTTTCTTATACATGCATATATATTAACATATATTTTGTAAATAAAATAAAAAATAAAAATGCGAAAGTTAAATTATTCTTGTTTTATTTAATATAAATATTAAAAATTATTGAAACAACTATGTTTCTGGTTACATGAAGTAACCACTAAATAGTTAAATTAACAATAAAAAAGGTTTCAATAACAATCTTCATAGTTAATAATATTAACAATTTCATTGTTAAATTGAACATGCATTGTTTCAATAAAAGACTCTTCAGGAAGTATTTCTTCCAAAACACCCGCCACCACTGCTGATCCCCTTACCCCTGATATTCTCCCTACAAAAATAACTATATATCAAAAGTATATAGTAGAAATCGATGGATTTTTTGGGCAATGTGTTTGCTAAGAGCCAAATGTGTAACAGATCGAAGGAGTGACCTAAGACCCCAAGTATGTTTGGTGATTTGATTCGATTTGGGTAATTTTTAGTCATTTGAGCAATGTCCGTCCATGCGTCTATCTGCCTGCTGACTGGTGAGCACCATAACTCTCGAAAGGAGTAAACGATTGACTTAAAGTTTGGTATGCTGTAATATTTTTCTCCGTCTTAGGCTAAGTTTGTAGATGCGTCCTTTTTTCTACTTCTTCTAGTACCTCCCCTTCAAATAGTTAAATTCTTTAATAACGTTTATACTACTTATTCGAATCTTCTCAAATTACACACACAGTAATAGTTTATTATCACTCAATTCAAAATTGGCTTATATGGGCGGACCCTCGCCCTTTGGACTTCCACCAGACACATATACACATAATAACAGCACTCTCGCAAATAGATTGTGCAAGATACATCAATTTCAAAAGGTTGCTTACATGGGCTGGGCCACGCTCATTAATCCGATTTCGCCCAGTTTTGGTCCAATCACGTAGACTACCACCAGATACATATGTACACAATTACAGCACTCTCGATAAAAAATTGTGCAAGATATCTTAATTTCAAGATATGGCTTATTCCGATCTTCCTCATTTTTGGACCAATCACTTAGACTACCACCAGATACATATGCTCAAAATTACAGCACTCTCGCTAACAAATTGTGCAAGATGTCTCAATTTCAAAATTAGGCTTATATGCCATGCCCACTTGGTACATCGAAAATTCAAGTACCCTATTTTCACCACACCCCACACATGTACATTCTGTGAAAATTTCAAGAAGATCGGTCCAGCCGTTTAGACGCCTATAAGGTACAAACAAACCAACAAACACACATTCTTCTTTATACAGGGTGGCTGATGAAAGCTGCTACAAAAAAAAAATTAACAACTTTTTTTCTATTTAATGAATCTGGTAATTTTTTTTTATTTTCCAGATGAGCTACTGTATGAATTTGGAAGTGGTGAATTGATGGGAACTATTTTTTACGATTTTTTATAAAAAAAAAAACATTTGCATAATTTCTGGGAATGTGCTTTAAATAATTAACAGAATGATAATTTTTAGCCGTTAGTTTATTAATATAACAATAACAACAATAAATATTATTAATTTAGCAAAAACGCAAAAATCAGCGATGGCTTGATATTTAAAAAACAAAACTCCTTAAACAATAGCAAGAGTCAAAAGATAAGAAAGTACTCTGAGATGACAATTTTTTTAAAATCACAGCAACCTGGATTTCACTTTTTGATGTAGAAAAAAATATGCAATAAGTTTGTTAGTCAGTTTTTCACATTCAATTCGACAATTCAAAGCAATAATAAAGCAAAAGCAATTTCTTGAACTCAAAACTTCCACGCATACATTCCATTGTCCGATAAAAAAATTTGTGTTCAGACAATATCAACTTCCGAAAAGTGCTGTGTTAAGACGGTGTACATTGATTAATATTTTTATACCCATTTTCTTCTTTTTTACTGTAAATAGTATACTTAATTCGAATCTTTCCCATACATTTTTTATTGTTCTTATTTTTACATAAGTATACTGATTATTAATAATTGTCATTCTTTTCTTAAATGTTTTATTATTCTTACTGTTTTAATAAACTAATGACTAAAAATTATCATTCTGTTAATTTTTTAAAGCACATTCACAGAAATTATGCAAATTGTTTTTTTTTATAAAAAATCGTAAAAAATAGTTCCCATCAGTTCACCACTTCCAAATTCACACAGTAGCTAACAAAGACATCTAGGAACACGACATTAAAATTTCAAAAAAATCGAAGGGTGTAATCATTTTGAAAATCGCAATAGTAAGTATAAAAGGGAAAAAACATAAAAAATTCGTATATTTGTTGCAGTGCTTACCTTAAGTTAGTTGTAGTAGTTGAAATTACCTTCAAAACAAGGTATAGAACATTAAAATCGGTCATGTATTTCAGGAGATACACGCTAAAGAATGAACACACCTTTTAGAAAAAAACGTAATTTCGTCAACTTTAAATTGCTCATAACTCTTAAAGAATTTTTTTTTTAATTTTTTCTTGAACTACTTATAAGATATTTTAAGGTAAATAATGCATACACAACATTTCGAAGCAATCACAAAGAGTGATGTCAAAAATCGTCCCGTTTGGCATGGAATGACTCATATATATATAGATATATTATTACATACTCCCCAGATTTACGAAGAGAAAATTTCACAGTTATTTTGGGGTTTATTTTCATTTCATGCTGTTTTCTTGATTGGGGTGTAATTTCCTAAATTAGTTTTTGTAAAGAAAATAGGCCCAAATTTGGGGCGCACTTTCATTTTCAATTTGAAGTGCATTTTCTTCGTTTCCAAATTCCGGCCGCCATTAATAGAAGTTTATAATAAAAAAAAATCGCGAACATCGGAGAGTACAAACAACCTAAAAAATTAAATTAAAATTTCAAAACTTTAAAATCGCTCGCAAGATAATTTCATATTTTTTCTATAAAGTACCGAAAAATACATACATTTCAAAAAAATGTGCTTCAAATCGGACCATAACTTAAGAAGTTATGACCAAAAAACCAATACACAGGGTGATATTTTTGAACGAGTAATCGTTTTGAACGAGTAATCGTAAAAATCTCAAAAAATACCTCAAAGCGTTTATTCATGTGTACTAAAAAAATAAAAGAAAATGGAAAAAATTAAAACCGAATTTTTTTTCAGCCCATCCACTTGTCTAGGAAATCCCCATATTTCCCCACCCCATAGTTTATGGGGTGCCTGATCAATATTTCGAGGTATTACAAACGGAGTGGCAAAATACCCAAAATACACCTATGCTGGATGGTAATCCCACAATAAATCTTAAAGTATTAAAAAAAGTATAAGAAACACGTAAACGTTACAAAGAAATATAATATCAAGTATACGTCACCATTGTTAATTCTTACTTAATATGTATGTGTTACAGAGAGTGGTTGATCATATACATACATATTATTGAAACGGCAAGTAACAGGTGGCGCAAAAGTAACCTTTCGATGTTTTTTGGCCAGTCACCGACCGATTATTGGTCAAATAAATAGTCAGCAATATTCCGCGTTCTGGAGCAGTGTAGCGTAACATTGTTTATTAACGTGTATTTCGCATGTGTTTACTACACAAATGTCAAAACAGAACTAACATTAGGGGCCAATCGCAAAATTTAGCATTTTCTGATAGGAGGATTACTTTTGCGCCACCTTAGTATCAAAAAATAAGTTAAAGAAGAAGAACTTTTAGAAGAAAATATAGTTTAGGTAGATTTTTTAAAATGGCTATAATTTTTGTATTTTTTGTGTGAGACACAGTGCAATTCTTAACGATTTTTTTTTTCATTTTAAAAAAATGAAATTTTTTATCAATTTTTCGCAATTTGACATTTTTTATAAAAACATTTATTTTTTTCCTATATTTTTTGACCACTGTACCTGTCGATATCAAAACAAAGTTTCTGTAATTAACATGACATTGGTATCAATGATGGCTGGAACAGTGGTTTCTATTTGAAAAGTAATTGATTAAAATAAAATTTAAAACTCTGAACTAATTACCTACAAATTCTTTATATGATTTAGACAAAAGAATAAAAGCATAATCCTTATCATAAGCCAAAAAATTGTTTTAAACACCTATCTGCATAACAAATATTTTTATTGGCAAAATTAAGCAAAAAATCACTTTCAAAAATATGTGTGCGTGTCAGTCTCAAAAGAAAACAAAAAAACACCTTTCGACTTGTTTATTACCGGTGAACAACACTGTCCGCTTCAATCATTCATGCACCCGTCATAAATCGTTATCACTAACGCCGCACAGTGATTCGAAACAATATTGTAGATAATGTACACAAAAACTTAATGCACTGAATCGTATCACTTCTTCAATGTCGTTTTGTTTTGTATGTTTATTGTAAACATAGGCCTGATCTGCGAGGGATCGTGATCCGTGAGTTAGACGTTACTGGATTCAAATATTAAATAAACTGCCCTCACAATATCCTCATTGATTTTCAATTAGACCACGATCAAGCACAAGTCACCGAAAATTGTCGTGTCACGCTCACACCTCCAACTTCAACGTTTCCAAACACTGTGCCCTAGTGTTATTGTGGAAGTTATGTTTTTAATTGTACGATTTTTTGTTCTTACATTTATTATTTATTGATAAATAATGTCTCTGAGCCAACAATAACAAACAAATAGCGACAATACCACTAAAACACAACCCAACAACATTTAAACACTTAAAATAATTTGTAATCATTTCGAGAGATGGAAAAAATTTCCTTCCTTTAAAAAATAAAATAAAATAAAAACAACTAAATATGGACAGAATGAAAAAGAGATTACGTTTTTTCGAAACTTGTGAATACTGCGACACCTATCGTATGTCTGTCCGTCCGTCCGTCCGTCCGTCCGCCCATTGAAAAGAAGATTAAAATCGACAATTATCAAATCAATTGTTTTGCACAACTGTCGTTGTCACTACTGATAATGATTAAAATGGTGTTGTTCTTTGGTGATTTTTACTTTACTTTTCAATTGTCATTAAAATTTTTTCAATTACATATGGATATAAGTCGATACGAATGAGTATATTTGTTTATTTTGGATTTTTAAATATATTTGAAGGTCTACTTTTTGAGTGGATTTAACCGACTTAACCGACTCCCTCATTATTTTTGGAGAGGGGTAAGGGGATGAGTTGGAGTGTCGGTTGTTTTGAGAGAAATACTTCCTGAAGTGTCTCATTTATTTTGTTCTATGACATGGAGCATCTATTCCGAAACTTTCTGTACTAAAATTGAGTCTGAATTTACTAATACTATGTTTACCCAGCAAACTTTGTTGATAAATACGATGTATATAAAAAACCACTGGGTTGCCATTAAAGTGCGTTGTGGGGATTTATAGTGATTTTTACAAGGAATCTTTGTGTCGAATAGCTCACCCAAAAAATCCATCGATTTCTACGACTTGTGATATATCATTATTGTTTTTTTTTGGCGGGGAGGGGGGGTGTTTCAGAGGTAATGGAATGAGCGGGGTTGTCGGTTGTTGTGGGAGAAATACTTTCGGAAGTGTCTCCTTAATTTTGTTCTTTGACATGTGACAACTATTCCAAACCCATATAAACTAAAATTGTGTCTGAATTTACTAACCTCTTTGTTTACCCAACAAACTTTGTGGATAAATACGATGTATATAAAAATCACTGGGTTGCCATTAAAGTGTGTGTTGTGAATGTCTATAGCGATCTTTTACAACGAATCTTTTTGGCGAATACCTCACCCAAAATATCCTTCGATTTCTACGACTTTTCATATACATATCATTATTTTTGGAGGCGGATTTTCTGGGACAAGGGGATGAGTAGGGGTGTCTCCTTTATTTTGTTCTCCGACATGGAACATCTTTTCCATATCCTTCTGTACTAAAATTTTGTCTGAACATACTAACGTCTCTGTTTATTAGACATTAGATTATATAGAGTACAAACTCACTTAAAAAAGTCCTCAATTCTAAACTTCTGTACGGACCAAACGACAAAGTCGGTCTGGATAATCTGGTCGAGCACATCATTCAATAGTTCCCTCGAAGAAGCTTGTCCCAAACCAAGACACAAGTGTAAGGCGTTGTTGGTACACCTTCTGTGGACAAGTGGAAAAGATCTCAGACGTCACAAGACAACGTAAGATAAATTCTGATACACCCTGTACAGTGGGTTGGTTACCTGCAGGATGAGCTCAACTACTGGACAAAAAACAGTAATCAGTCGCTGAAACTACTGCTCGACAAACATTTCCCGGAGAACTCACCGACAGAACTCGAGAAAGAACAGAACCAACAAGAAAGCGAGTAGCTAGTTTGTTGACTGAGAAATCCAGAATCAGTTGGGCGATTAACAAAATCTTGAAGTAAAGGGTGGTTGTAAGGGCCGATGTTGAATGTGAACCACACCTAAACGTCAAGTTTTTTTCTGCATTTCATTTGACATTTCTCAATTTCAGAATAACTCAATTTGAACCACTGAAAGATACACAATCGAGCAACGCGTTAAAGTTTTTTAAGCCTTTTGCGAAAATGGGCGTTCAAATCAAAATGCATTTCGTGCACTTTGTGATGTTTTCTTGATCAGCATAATCGACCAAATGTGTCCACAATCGGGAGAATTGTGCGTAAATTTCAGCAAACCGGGTCTGTAGGAGATGTGAAAACCGGGTCGCTCAGTTCGTTTGGTGCGGCTTACGGGCTGACGACGTCATCGGGCCATACTTCTTCGAAATGAGGCCGGTCAGGCAGTTACTGTGAATGGTGTTCGCTATCGTGAGATGATAACGAACTTTTTATGGCCCGAATTGGAAGATATGGATGTGGACAATATGTGGTTTCAACAGGACGGTGCCACTTGCCACACAATGGCTCTTTTGCGCAACAAATTCAATGGCCGTGTTATCTGACGTCGTGGCGATGTCAATTGGCCGCCAAGATCATGTGATTCACCACCGTTGGACTTCTTTCTTTGGGGTTATTTGAAAGAAAAGATATACGTCGATAAGCCAGCAACAATTCAAGAGCTATAGGATGAGATAATTCGGCATATAACCTCAATTATGGCCCAGCGTCATCGAATCGAAATTTGGACCATCGGATGGAGATGTGCCGAGGTCGTTCCATACATAATTGAGCCATACCAATATCATCGTAACAAAAAGAAATGACAATAATTTCCTAAATAATTTGTGTTTTATTCAAAATCAACATGGGCCCTTAAAATTTAACCACCCTTTACATTATCCCTGGCTGGAGAACATTTATGAAAGCTGTATTAACAAAGACCTAAAAACTAACGACGACACAACAAATTGCATATTGCTGTAAAAATGGGGAACTTGCCATAGAGATGGCGTTGCAGTAAACTACAAATTTTCGAGTTTTATAGAGAAGCTATAAAATAAGGAGCCTAGAGTTTAATATAATATTAACAAACAAAAATAAATAAAAAAACAATTGCCATTTACATTTGAAAATAAAAGTTTACATTCACCTAGCGACATCTTTCCCAAATGTTTAGCAATAAAATGTTCAGTTTTATAATATTGAGGTCTTTGATATTAAGCTCTCATGTATTCCCAATCGATGCAGAGATATCGAAGTGGTATTTATACCCAAATCGGGAAGATATCGCACACTATGCTAAAGAATTTCAGACCAGTTAGCCTATCCTCCTTCCTATTGAAAGGTCTGAAAAGACTTTTAGTTTCTTTCAATAGAGAAAATCTGGATACGAACTCCTGTCAGGAAACCATCATGCTTACAACAAGGGCAACATGCTTACAAAATTGGTCCTGCTTGAACTTGTGGGGACTATCGAATCGTCTTTACATTTGAAGGAATTCACTATGGTGGTCTTTATTGGCATGGAAGGGGCTTTACACAACATTAACTCAGATGCGGTAATTGTGGCACTTTCACATCTAACGGTGAGCTTTAGCTTTATTAAACTAATTCAAAGCCTGCTCAACAGGGAATGAATAACAGCAAGCCACAACTCAAAAAAAGTTTGTAAACGGAGTAAGTAGTACTGCCTCCGCTAATTTGGAACCTAGCGGTGAATGGAATCCTGTTTGATCTAGAACGTTGTGACTGCAAAAGTCGGGGCATATGCATATGCGTAGTAACCCATCGCGCTCAAAGACATCCTACAGGTGGCTCTGGTGGGACCAAAAGCGACGGTTAGAGCGTTAACCAAAACAAGACAGAATTGGTTATATTTACTAGGTAGTATAAGATCCCACATGTGGAAGGAAGGCCAACGTGTATTGCTGCAGGGAAGCTGTAGATTTACGATCGGAACTCTTTCCTGAATCCAATCAAATACATTGGATATAAATAGTTCATCCAATACTATTTTGGTGTGGTGCACGACAACTGATAAACGATCCATTACCAACAAATTACCAAAGGTTCAGAGAACTGCTTGCCTAAGCAGGGCTTTAAGGACTGGCTTAAAATGGCCCAAAACGGATTGACACCAAATATACTTGAGGTCTTAGGTCAATCCTTCGAGGTGTTAACCTACCGTGTGGACTATATACCAACGGTGTACACCTTAGAGAGGAACTACACCACTATGGTACTTGCCACAGAGAAATGGGTTGGTAGAATACCAGACAATATGTATAAACCATCTCCACCTTTATACGGATGATTCGAATCTTGATGATTAGATTGGCTTCGGAGTACACTATAAAGATCTTACTTAGTCTTGATATAGCTCACAGACTACCAGATCCCATCAGGGTCTATCAAGCCGCAATAATGATCAAATGGGAAGTCGCCAAGTGGCTGAGTCTCAACATAGCAACATAGTGCAATTTCGGACGGGACATTGCCTGATCGGCGAACACGCCAGAAGGTTGGGTATTGATTCCACTGACTTCGGCAGAAGCTGTGGGGATGAGGAAGAAGTGGAGAGCATTGAACATCTGCTTTGCAACTATCCCGCATTGAGTAAACGACGTCTGGATATGCTGGGATTGGAAGTTTAAAAGATCTTTCTGTACTGATATTCATATTATTGATAACTTTGTATATCCTCCCGGTTGGTCAATGAGAGGCATCTGAGACCGTGTACGGTAAAAAATCGCCTTTTTTATACCCTCACTTTAGTGTGACGAGGGTATAAACTATTTGCTACGGACAAAAAGTGTAACTCATCGAAAGAGTGACCTAAGACCTTAAGTATGTTTGACGGAAATCCGATTTGGGCCATTTTAATTCATTTGAGCAATGTCCGTCTGTCTGTTTGTCTGGCTGGAGCGCACGTAACTCTCGAAAGGAATAACAGATCGACTCAAATTAGCTATGGGATAATATTTCTTCCAATCTCAGGCTATGTTCGATGATGGGCCATATTGATCCACTCCTTCTAGTAACTCCCTCACAAAGGTTTAACATTTAGTGAAGTGATGATTATCTAATAACTTCTACACTTAGTGTTGCCTTGGCCAGAAATATATATATAGCAACCCTCGTATACCATTTAGTACAAAAAGTCAAAAGCTTATAGCGTGGGTACCAATGTACGAAAATACTACAATTTTTTGCTATATTTTTTCAGCGTTTGATAACACTAGGTACCTAAATTTTTCAATTTGAGCTGGTAAAACCAAACCTAAGTCATTTGAGCAATGTCCGTTTGTCTGCCTGTCAGGTTGGTGCGCACTCGAAAGGAGTAACCGACTGACTTCAAATTTGGTATGTGGAAATTTTTTCTATCTCAGGCTAGGTTCGAATGTGGGCCACATTTGTACACTCCATCGAGTATCTCCCCACAAAGGGTTAAAATTTAGTGAAATGTTAGGCGTGTTTTCGTTAAACCATAGGTGCTTAATTTGTATGGGGAGCTAAGCACGTTTAAGCATTATTAGTTTCCGATGAAGTTTGGTGCTTGTGTTCTTGTCTTAATCGAGTATGGAGCTGCCAGTTTGGGAGAGATTTTTGGAGAGATTGGGAGAGATTTTTGGAGAGATTGTTATCAATTATTGTGAATTAAAATTATTTTAATATTTGCAAAATGAGTGTAAACAATTGAACATAGAATAGTACATTTATGTTTTATAAATACATTTCACGAATTTTTTATCTGTTTCGCACTGTTCTTTCCTTGCAACTCGTGGCACCATTGTTACGGCTTGTTACCTTGATTGCAATTTATGCAAATAATTGAAATATTTGTACAGTATAATGTTTTTTTAGTATCTACAGTACAGTAAGAAATGGTCGTTATTGCCACGCCCCTTTTTGTATCTCCCACATAAATGGACCATTCGGGACACAGAGTTAACTTATACTATTTCCATAGATTTTTTTTCAAGTTGGCATTGCTTTCTTCATTGGGTTACTAGCTTTTAAAAATGTAATAAAATATTTTTGTGCTTACTTGTACTAGAAGGAGTATGAAAATAGGCCGAGATTACCACAACTTTTAAGTTTATTGGGTACTTTTTTCGAGATATATCGACCTAGATCAAATGACTTAAAACGATCATAAAGTGATTTCCGAACATACTAGATAACTCCTTCGATGTGTTACACTTTTGGCCTGTAGCAAATGATACGATATATGACAACAAATGCTACCCTCTTCTACTAAAATGAGGGTATACAAATATTTTACACTAGCCTTGAAGAAAATAACTGTTGTATAGTGTAATAGGTTTTATTTTCTCGTAGTGTTATTGTAATATAGAAACTCACATAAAATTTAGCTTTTATTGACATAATTTTTTATTTCAAATTTTTAATTATTTTTTTTGAATATTATAAGTAGTTGTACCTAGTTGTTTGATCACCACTGTACATAGTTCCGTATGTACGACGTATCATTCAGTTTAATGTTAGTATCGACCGTAATCAGTAAATTAAAAATTCACACAAGACAATTTTTGAGGGTCTATGATTAAATTTTAATAACATGTGTTATTAGAGTGTCACTTTTCTTGAACTTATTTTATAAGTATTAATATTGACGTCGTTTTGAAATTCGAATAATTATGACAGTGAGAGAGCGCGCCCAAGTGTTACCATCATTCATATGTGATAGCAAGAACACACAAACGCCAAAAATTAGTAAAAATCTCAAGAGCACACGCATACAGGGTTGCCCATATTCGACGGACCCATGTTTTTTTAAAAAAAATCAAAGAAAAAAATAAAAATTTGGCGGTTGGCAATCTTAATCATAATCATCTTAATCATTTAATTTGTTGATATCTCTCAAATGGCCGCCTCTGGCGTTGATGGCGTATTGTGCCCTTTTTGCAGCATTTTCCATCGTTTTCGCCAACATTTCGGCCGGAATAGCGGCTATTTCTTCACGAATGTTGTCCTTGAGCTCTTCTACGGTCCTTGGCTTGTTAACGTAAACCTTTGACTTCAAATATCCCCACAAGAAGAAGTCAGGCGGCGTCAACTCGGGCGAACGCGGTGGCCAGTCCAAATCACCACTTTTCGACATCAAACGGCCCGGAAACAAATTCTTCAGAAAATCGATTGTTATGCGACTTGTGTGCGGTGGAGCGCCGTCTTGTTGAAACCAGAACTGCCTCATACGCTTTCGACGAATAATTGGCATCACAAAATTGGTCATCATGTCGCGATAACGCTCCTGGTTGATGGTAACAGCATGGCCATTTTCGTTTTGGAAGAAAAACGGCCCAATGACCGTTTTCGCACTAACGCCGCACCAAACTGTGACTTTTTCGTCATGAAGAGGCAATTCTTGAATCTCCTGAGGATTTTCAGTGGCGTAAATACGGCAATTTTGCTTATTTACGGTCCCATTCAATGTGAAATGGGCTTCATCGGACAGTTTTTTGAGTTTTCACAATTGACTTCTTCTGTTGAATGTAAATTTCAACTATTTCAGAGCGCTCGCGTGGCGTGTATTGTTCCATGGTAAAAATCTGCTTGGACTGATGCTTCAAACGCGGTATGTCATTAAGCGATCTGACATCTCTGTCAAAAGTTATGGCGTTGCCAGATGGGTCCGTCGAATATGGGCAACCCTGTATATAATTTATTGTAACGGGTGATCCAAGTAGGGTGATCTCATGCTGTCATGTTATTTTTGTTAAGTATTGTTTGGCATTTCATCTTGGAAAGACTTACGCCTGAACAACGTTTACGCGTGTCATTCGCCAGTTACCAGTCGAAATGCTCGAACGAGTCATCGAAAATTGGACTCAACGGATGGACCATCTGAGACGTAGCCGCGACAAACATTTGATAGACATAATCTTCAAAAAATAAATGCCAAAGAATGTTCTTTCAAATGATAATAAACATTACCCATTCAATTTGAATTTTCTGTGTTTTTTTTTCTTTAAAAAAGTAGGGAACCTCGAAATGGATCACCTTATATTTATAAATATTTGGCTGAAAGACCTACTGTGTCCAAATGGCTGCCATTTAACATACATACTCGTATATACACTAAACCGACAGTTAAATACGAAAACTTGAGAAAAGTTAAGCTTTCACCCCTCCGTTTCAATCCTTATGTATCAAGCATACTAAATTAGGTCCAGAACGCTTATGTCTAAGAAGTGCCGCAATTGTGGTAACTTCTGTACTACTTACCCGAATTTTCTGTAATTCCACACATAGTAGTATATTATCTGTCGCTATCGGCTTGAGAAAAATGGGCGATGTGGCAGCGTTATTGCCACCTAAAATTTGGTACATCCACCACACAGAGACTATTTTGTACAAACAGTGAACTGGTAATAACTTTAAAACCACTACATATAAATAATTGGAATTTTGTTTAGTGTAATGCTTTTACAGTACCTACAGTCCGGTAAAACATGCGCATTACTGCCACGCCCCTTTTGATACCTCCACCACAAAATCATATTAAAATTGAATGGCTTATAACGTTAATACCAGTGCCCATAATCACTTACAATTCGGTACAGTGCAATGTCTTTGAACCTTCTGCTATTCAGTGCAAAATAGGCGTATTCGTCCATCCATTTCTAGTATCCCCCACACAAATTTGACTGATTTATTCAGTTATGCTTATAACTTCTGCAGCAATCATCTAAATGTTTTCATAGACTGACAAAGAATGCAGAATTTCGGCATCTTCAGCCGTAGTACCTATAACATTACTCATAAAGTGAGGGTATACCTTAGTCGGTTTACCCGACTGAAATTTTCTTACTCGTTTCCTTAAAGATGTTGTAAACAATTGCATAAGTCAAATATCCCGTACCACAGTGTTATATACGATATATTTAGTAAGCAAAACTGCAAATTCAAGAATATGAATCATGGAAATATATGCATAAATGGAAATTCTTAATAAAAGAGACAAAGAATATGTAAATCCCCAATGGCTATAATGAAATTAATGACTATTACAATTTTTTTTCTTTCTTTAAAAATGATCTGAAAAGAGCAAAAAGAAAATGTCTGTTGAAACAGCATCTTGATGATTGCTGTTATGAATGTAGCATTTATTTTAACTTATTAATTTTTTAAATGCCAGGAGCTTTTTTTCTATCTCACTCCTTCTGATAGGATAAGTATTACAACATGTTCCATCTCAGTTCTTAGACTAATGGCGAATTCTTTTCTGCAAAAAAGTGCAACACTTGCATTGCCCTTTTTCCGAAAACTGCACTATTATATCGCTTTTTTGAAATTTTGAAAATTTAGTTGTGCTAAATTCGAATAACTTAAATACCAAATTTCAAAAAAGTATCACAATTTCAAAAGTATCGCAATGAAAATGTTGCACTTTTTTGCAGAAAAGAATTCGCTATAAGATAGAATAACATGTACACGTACCAAATTTGAAGTCAATCTGTTTCTTCTATCGAAAGTTATAGCGAGCATCAGTCGGACGGACATTGCTCAAATGACTTAAAATTGCCCAAAACTGATTTCTGCCCGCATCAACTGATATATACCCTCGTTCACAATAGTGAGGACATATAAATTATCTTACTTCTACCATAGTTATCCATAGTGAAAAATGAGCGAAGTTGCTGCACCCCTTTTGGTACCTCCCACACAAATAGACCATTTTGCACCAAATATTACCAGCTTATAACTTTAATACCAATGCATACAATACATAATTTTCACAGGGTAATGGTTTTATAGTACCTACTGCCCAGTGAAAAATGTGCTTTATTGCCATGTCCCTTTTTGTACTTCTCACACAAACGTACCATTTTGTACAAAAAGTTAACAGATTATACCGTGAATACCAATACATATAAATTCCTACATTCATGTTAAAAATTGGAGTTATCACCACACCCGTTTTAGTACCTCACATACAAAAAGAGCCAAGACATACCAAAATTAAATTGCTCATATATTAGTAACGGGTTATCCAAGTAGAGATACTTTTTTCAATAGCCTTTTTTTGACAGATCATGTGTGAGTCGTGTCATGCTGTCGTGATATTTTTAGTATTGTTTGGCATTTCATCATGGCAAGACTTACGCCTGAACAACGTTTACAAATCGTTCAACTTTATTACGAAAATTCACGTTCTTTGAGGAATGTGTTTCGTGCACTTCGCTCAACTTATGGTCAACATAATTGGCCTACTGAGCGTACTATTCGCAACACCATCACCCATCTTGAGACCCAGTATTCATTATTGGATAATATTCGACCGAATAGTGAAGAAAATGTAGCGGCCGTAGCTGAGAGTGTACACGAAGACCGTGTAGAGTCGATTCGGCGCCGTTCGCAGCAACTCGGACTGACGTATGGAACGACTTGGCGCATTTTACGTCGAGATCTTAAATTGAAAGCATACAAAATAAAGCTTGTGCAAGAACTGAAGCCGCCCGACCTTCCCAAGCGACATCGCTTCGCTCTATGGGCTATTGAAAAGTTCCAAGAAGATCCGATGTTTTCGAGCCAAATTTTATTCAGCGATTTGGCTTATTTCCGGCTAAATTGGTATGTAAACAAGCAAAATTGTCGCATCTGGGACGAAGATCAACCTGAAGAGATTCAAGAGCTGCCACTTCATCCAGAAAAAACAACGGTTTGGTGTGGTTTGTGGGCCGGTGGAATCATCGGTCCATATTTCCTCAAAAATGATGGCGGTGAGAACGTAACCATCAATGGCGACAGTTATCGTACCATAACCGACTATTTGATGCCTGATATTGATGCTCGTGATCTCGGCGACATTTGGTTTCAACAAGACGGCGCCACTTCCCACACATCGCATTAATCAATGGATTTATTGAGAGAACACTTCGGTTAGTAGATAAATTCACGTTTTGGGCCGGTCGATTGGCCACCAAGATCGTGTGATATCACACCGTTAGACTTTTTCCAGTGGGGATATGTAAAGTCTAAAGTTTATGCGGACAAACCCTCTTCGATTCAGGCCTTGGAGCAAAACATCACGCGTGTCATTCGCCAGTTACCAGTCGAAATGCTCGAACGAGTCATCGAAAATTGGACTCAACGGATGGACCATCTGAGACGTAGCCGCGGCCAACATTTGATAGACATAATCTTCATATTAAAAAAAAATTAAATTAAAACTCCTTAAAAACATCGAAAAATGCATTATTATATTTTTATGATTTTTTCGTGGTGTGGGACTTGTTTATCTACCAAAATAAAGATAAATTTCTATAAAAACTGAGGTATTTTTAACTCGAAAACCATTTATCGTAATTGGTTCAGGAAAACATCTTCACAGATAGCCAAATGGCGATCAAAGCAATAACATTGGAAAGGGTCATATCCAGAACTGTGTTAGACTGTAAAATAACGATAAATGATTACTCAGGTCAATTGCGTATTTGCTGGGTACCAGGACACAACTGAATGGTTGGAAATGAACGGGCAAACAACTTGGCTTCAAAGGGCAGAGAACTTCGAGTAATAAACTTAGATAATTGAAAACCTTTCGAAGCCACGAAGGATGAGTTGAAGCACTGGACGGTGATGGCTCACAAAACTGTGTGCAATAGCGCAACAGTAGGAGCAACTGCAAAGATACTGTGGGGTGACCCAAATGAAAAGAAAACAAGAAGTTTTCTAAAACTAAACAAGATCGAGATTATTAAGATGATGAGTGTATTTTGGAGCGACCTCTATAGGGTGACTATAACAAAATATGAACCGATTTGTAAAATTTGTTGCTTTGATGAATTCTTGTCAAAATAGAATACAAACTGCAAAGTTTATGCTAAATTGCTTTAAAAATGTGGTATCTATGGCTCAAAACCCGTATTATGGTGCGACATCTATAGGGGAGCTAGGGGAGCTAAAACATTGACCGATATGGCCCATTTGCAATCCCAAACAACCTGCAACTATAAGAAATATTTTTACCAAATTTGATCAACCTAGCTGTATTATTACGGACTGTAGCGTGATTACAACAGACGGACGGACGGACATGGCTAAATCGTCTTAGAAATTTACGACGATTAAAAATATATATACTTTATGGGGTCACGGAAGAATATTTAGAGGTGTTACAAACGGAGTGACAAAATGAATATACCCCCCATCCTCTGGTGGAGGGTATACAAAGATCATAAATAAGGAGCGCACAACAGGCCGAACCACTGGCTTAAGTGTATGTCCATGGACATGAGACGTTTAAACGTCTCTCCGTTTAAACGTCTCCTCTCTTGGACCAAACCTAACCTAATTGAAATCTTCTCAAAAATGATTTTTCTGCAACATCTTTGATACCGCTGATTGGATGGAAAAATAATATTAGAAGAAGATGCCAGCTACTTAATTTAGGATAAATGGTTCTCGAGTTATGCTAAAATACGTGTCCAACTTCTATTTTTTAGATGTTTATCTGTATTTTGATAGATAAACAAGTCCTATCCCACTAACAGACCACAAAGCTCTTAAAGGAAATTGTCTAAGCTTTCGTTAGAGCAAAAAAAAAACGGAAAAAACATGGGTTTTTGAAAAAAGCCAAAACAAATTTTTATTTCCCCAATAAAAAATCACAAATAAATGTTTTTGCGTTTTTTTAAAGATTGAAGAAAAAACTGTCGAAAACACTTTATGCAAAATTTTCTAAATACAATAGGTAATTAGTTATATGGATGGGAAAAAGGAGCCGTTTGACCAAAATTTCAAAATTCAATACACTCCAACGAGGACAGTACTTAAGCGATCTTGTTGAAATTATAAGACATAACTACTATTCAATAGGACCAAACTTGGTGCAATTTTCATCCCGATCAGAAGACATCGCTGTTCATCCCGATCAGATGACATCGCTTATTCAGTTTTATTATCCAGTGGACCTACAACCTTGACACCCATGAGCAATAGTTTAGCTCTCGTTAAAAGCTATCTCTTTGCCATCGAACGATTCCCGATCCGATGTACCGTTAAGGAGCTAGAGCAAACATAAACTTTCCGTTCACATGATGCTAACTAAGTCCATTTTTTTTAAATCCAAAACAACACTTTCCAGTCGACCTACGACCTTGACACCCATGAGCAATATTTTAGCTCTCGTTAAGAGCTATCCGTTTGCCATTGATCGATTGTGGCTACGTGCCACACAGCAAATGAAACAACTGAATTGTTGCGAGAAAAGTTTGGAGATTCGATTATTTCAAGAAATTGTGATATTGAATGGCCTCCAAGAAGTTGTGATTTAACACCATTAGACTATTTCTTGTGGGGGTTATTTGAAGTCATTGGTCTTTCGAAATAAACCAGACTCTCTTCAAGCTTTACAAGTCAATATTGAACTTGCGATTCATGACGCACGACATGATTTAGTGGAAAAAGTGCTCGAAAATTGGGTTCATCGAATTCGTTCCTGGAGAAGAAGTCGTGGAGGCCATTTGAATGTCGTTTTATTTAGAACTTAATTGTATCGATTGCACTTCACACTAAATAAAAACTTTTGAATTTCCTTAACCATAAGTGTGGTTTTTCAAAGAAATTATATCACTCTTATTGGAAAACCCTGTATTTCGAGGTACATATTACAAAATAAGTACCAAATGGAGCATACTCCCCATCTTATGGCGAACAAAATGCAAAAATTCCTAAACATCACAATCTTTATCAAATATTTGTTGTTTTTATATAAATGTTTGAAGGACCTATCAACATTGCGCTGCCATAATAGGGGCACTAAACAGTTTGACAGCTGTCAACTTTTATGTTGCTAAAAACCAACAACAACTCACTTAAAACAAAGCATTTGAATTTCAGATAAAAATGTTTTTTTTTATTTAAAATACGACACTCAGAATTCTTACAATAGGTTTACGGTATATTTTAGTGAAAACTGTAATTTTTATACAATGATTTTGCTTTGGAAATACTTATTATTAAACACATTTGAATAAAATGTATATACATTTTTTTCATTGACATTAAGATATTTTTTAAATTTTTTTGACAACTTGAGATCAGCAATAATGCATATTATTTTTGAAATAATTTTTCATTATCACAAAATCGATTAATATATATAAAATATCAACACTTTTCACTCGACCCTCGTATGCACACTGATATCTGAGACATTTTTCAGATTGTTTTCTTTCGAATTGATTACTTTCATTCGATTACACATATCAATGGACTTTTCCCGTCACATGTGTATTATTGTAGGTTTTATCGCGCTGTGCTTCTTTTCATTCATTCATTACGTGAATACGTCGTATTAGGATTTTAGCTTCCACTCTTTTGTGTTTGTTATTTTTCTTTTCATATTTCCCCGAGAGTAGTGTCTCCCCGTTTCGGAGTTCAGTTGACGCAAATTTGTTTAGATTTTACTCCGAAAATCGAATATCATTATTTTCCACTTTTACACTCATAATTGACGAGAACCACAACCAGAAGACGGCAGTACTGCGACTGCGGCTATGACTTTAATTACTCATCAATTTTTTTTAATATCAAACTGATAAGCAGCCGTATACGAGTGTGTACGATATCTGCAGGTACTCCTATAAGGGGAGTGAGTACAACGTTTTTTCAGTTATTATAAATGAATCGTTGTTTGTTGGACGCTCGATCGATCGGTAGGTCTTGTTTTCAAATTTGTTTTATTTCGATATTTCTTATACGAGTATTTCAAGCAAAAAAAAATGGGAAACATAGTATTGGAATTATCTTTACGTTTTCGGTCTCAGTAAACGGCGGCGACGACTTCTGCAGGGCGGAAACACTTTTATTTCTTTCTTCGAATTTCCGTAGAACCGTTAGGAGCGACAGCTCGCGATAAACTAACTGTTTCTTATTGGCAAAAATGGTAGTTGAGACGGTTGGTGGCTCCCATCCATAGCTCGCAGCTCCTGTTGAGTGTCTGTTGTTTATGTGGAACAGTCTCTTTCATTATTTCTTTCACAAAGGTCTTATCGGTTTCTCTAAAGGGGGAAGGGGATACTTTATTGGTATGCCACATGCACCTGACTTGGGAATACCCTATAATAGATGTGCTGGTACTGAGTTATGAGTTGTAGAAAAATATAATCAGTCAGTCGGAGTGTTAATAATGTGAAAAAACGTCAGCACAATGTTAGGTTAGGCTGAAAAGAGGAGGCAGATTGCTCCGCTTCATGTCCTTGGACATACACATAAGAGAGCATTCCGCCGGTTGTGCGCTCTAATTGTTTAATGGATTAGTCCTGTGAAGATATTTTCGGAACTCGGAAAGAGTCATTTCCCAAGAAACGGGATCTATTGTTTGCGAACGCTTGGCACTGGCAGAGGAAGTGCTCCAATTTCGTTTCGTCATCCTCCCCGCATGCTCTGCAGACGCTGCTGTCTACAACTTCTATGTTATGCAGATGCGCTAGTAAGCCTGTGTGCCCTGTAAGGATACCCATCATCTTGCTGGTTCTATTTTGCTTAATTTCAACAAAGTTTTGTTTTTATCCTCGTTTGTCCTCCCCCCACAAGATTCTTGTTGTTACCCCAATGGTTTCACTATTCCATTGCGTGCTATAGGCGTTATTTGTTTCCCATGTTTTTAGTTCAGAAAGCGTAGCTCCTAATTATTTAGCATTCTCTAGGTTTGTTGTTTGCAAGTCTCTGGCTCGTAAGGCCTAGGTAATTGCTTTCTCATTTCCTCTTACTCCGTGATGATCAGGCACCCATATGATGCGTATTGTGGTATATTCAGAGAAAGCGTTAATCGACATTGTACAATCTAAAACTGCGCTTGATTTAACTGTTCTAGACGTTATTGCCTTGATAGTCATTTGGCTATCTATAAAAATATTTACATTTGTTGTTCTTGTGTTAGCGCTAAGCAAGCTCACACACTCTGCAATTGCTCGGATTTCCGCCTATAAACCGTGTTATGGTCTGGTAGGCGGAATAAATAAATTAGGTTTCCGTTTCTTCGATATAAAGACCCAGACCCGTGCTTTCCCCTAGTTTTGAACCATCTAACCATCTACGATAACATCGTTAACGCTATCGACCTGCTCGCAGAATAGCTTCCAGGAGTTTCGTTTTACTGTTCTTGTGATTTGTATTCTCCGAATCTTCTATGGTAGTCGTCCCAGTAAAGTAGCGTTTTTTTACTGCATGCCCTATTGTAAGGACTGGGCTGATTTACTTACTCGAAGCGGACAGCTATCTTTGAATGACCTCGCTAGTATATCCGTAATATTATCAACATTTAAGTCAATGTCTTCAACACTTAGTCACTCGCGATCCTCAAGCCCTAGTCTTTCTCTAATTAATTAATTTGGTTTTAGCCTTATTCGGAAGTTTGTTGGGTTTGGCGGTGGCCGTGCATTCTTAAACCTTAAGTAACGATGATCAGAAAAAGTATTTCGTCTATTAGATTTTCTGAACATATTGTTATGTCTAATACTTCTTCCCTAGTAGAAAAACAGACATATTATACAGGTTCTTGGTCTAGTTCCGGTATTTGCACTTGTTTCGAATCGTCCGTGGTTCTTGGATTAAAGCAATATAAGTCTTACCTTTATTTATTATTTCCATTAAAGCATTGATTGCCGACTCGATCCGATAGAGGTTTATCTAGATAACCTCAATCATTGGTCCTCCAGTTGCTCCAATTGCCTTACCAATTTTGAGGAAGACAGCTTTGAACACATAGAGCGCCATACCCTTCGTCTTGGCCAGGCTGGTCATGGAGAGCTGATCCAAGCCCACCACAAGGAGAGTACCATCACAATCCTTCTCTCTGTGGAAGACTCCCCACCTCTTCACGTCCAGTCCCTGGTTTTGCTGGCCGAAGAGTTTGAGCATGAGTTCTGTTGTGAAATTGCTGCCCCATCCTTTCACATAGACTGTCGCTTTTATGAGCTGGGGATGCACCTCTTCCTCACCAGTTTCAGCTTACCGCCTCCCCAGCGAGAGGGGATACTATTCACAAGCTCTTTGAGGGTCTCTGTACATGCTGCTGAAGCCAACTTCATCCTCAGGATGTCCCCTTTGAACTCGCTGCTCATTATCTGAATTGGGGGCCGTCATCGGTATTGAGGACGTGCTCCACAATTTGATTGTTTGCCAAGTGTTGGTTAGTTGGGATTTTACCGGATGCTCTGTTGATATCGATCACTGCGTAGCAGAGCTCGTCTCTGTATTGCTTCCTCGCTACTTTGGCATAAGATGGTGGCTTCTTGCCTTTTCAACCAACTTCCTGTTCCGTATCGACCGGGATATCTTTTTGGATGCCCCAATCTTCTCGGAGGAGTTCGTGAATGTGCTCGATTTCTTTGTAGTTGGATCGACTTTGTCGCCGCCCTTCCCACCATGACTACTGACCAGAGTCTCTTTTGTGAGGGGCTTGACTCGTTCTCTCCAATGTACTGAAAAGCGGGGAGCTCTTTTTCTTTTTCAGCGGTTGCGTAGTGTTCTGCTCTCCCTCCTTCCGAGGAGGTGGAGGCAGTTTCGGATAGCTTCTTTTGAGCATCCTGCTGCTTGAACTGTTTGCTGTCCTGGTTCATCTTCTTCAATTTTCGTCGTTGTGCCCCTGATAGTTTTTCGTTTTTGTCGTGAGCTGTGCCATACATGCGTTGACTTCTTCTATCATCTTGCTGACCTCGCCATCTTTGGAGGTAGCTGGACAGAAATATTAACGTTGTCGTTTGAGTCGTAATCGGGTTCCCTACTTGTACTTGAAGGCTGGCTCCAGTTGATTTTCTCTCTCGTGGGACCTCCTTTTCTTTCTCCTTGTTTTTGCCAATGGCTAGATGTGCGATTGCTGATGCTGACAAACTCCAGCGGGTCAGCACAGCACAAAAGTTTACTTTTACAGCAAATTTTTAGGGGGAAAAGGGATATCTGAAATGCCAGCTATCTTAATAAACTACGTGATGCGAAAGACAATTTAGGTTATAGACATCCAGGGGTATTTGCAAATTTTTCACTACAAGATAGTGCAAGAGTCAATTTCGCGTACATTTGCCACCTAGAGTTTGCGAATGTACGTCTGCAAAGGCCTTTGGGTGTCTATAAGTCCCGATTCACACTAGGCAACATTAGTTGCGGAAATTCGGAAGTACATAGGAGGGGAATTCCTCCCTTTCTGTTCCTTCTGCATCTCTCTCCTATGAACATCCGAATTGCCGCAACTAATGTTGCCTAGCGTGAATCGGAAAAAATCTTTGGTGTTGCCATTTTGGAGATTTTTGTCAGTCTTTCTTGCTTTTGACGGTGTACTATTTAAAGACTAAAGACTATTTAACAGTGTCTTACATGAAGCCAAGGATTTTTGTTTAATAAAGGTGGTTAAATTGTAAGGGGCGATGTTCAATGTGAACCACACCTAAACGTCAAGTTTTTTTCTGCATTTCATTTGATATTTCTCAATTTCAGACTAACTCAATTTGAACCATGGAAAGATACACAATCGAGCATAGCGTTAAAGTTTTTTTAAGCCTTTTACGAAAATGGGCGTTCAAATCAAAATGCATTTCGTGCACTTCGTGATGTTTTTTTAATCAGCATAATCGACCAAATGTGTCCACAATCGGGAGAATTTTGCGAAAATTTCGGCAAACCAGGTCTGTAGGAGATGTGAAAACACCTGTGCATGCTCGCCCAGTTCGTTCTGCGGAAAACATTGATGCTGTTCGTGATAGTGTGGCAGAAGAGCGGTCAACCTCCACTCGTCGTCGTGCCCATGATAACCGACTTCTTGTGGCCAGAAATTGAGGATATGGCTTATACGTGTGTATGTTTTTGGACAACTTAAATAAGTATAATGAATAAGAAGGAGTCGGAGACGGCTAGAACTATGCCTTCACCTTAAAAGCAATGTTATGCTGCCCTAAAAGCTTTTCGGCATCCAACGATGAACGATAAAGGAATAAATTGTACAGTCTCAATTGTTACTAAGTAACAATGCTGAGGCCAACACAGTGTGAAACCCATTTGAATGTCATTAAAAAATATGTGGTGACAACGCCTAAAATATAAAAGACATACAGTTGTGAGCATTCATATAGATTTGTAGAGGTTAGGTAGGAGTATACGAGTATATAATCCGTGGAGCAGTATGCTATTCAAACCAAGGATTCAGAATTACTGAATTCAAAAGTAGCCCTCTACTGCTGCAGATCTTCTATAGAGATGACTGAGCTGGTTAAAATCCATCTCATTTGGGTGGTGGGAGCAGGTCCACAAAGACATTCTAGGGAACTGTAGCGCAGATGATGGCATTTACTGTTTGAAAATGATATCATGTAAATGTTGGTCTGAGGTAGTACATTCGGAAGGTCCAATTTTGGGAGACTCGTTCGAGCATAGCGACTGGTATCTCACGAATAACAGGAGTAATGTTAGCTTACAAAGCGTCAATCGTAGCTGGCTTAATCCTGAAGATTTCAGACTTTACATATACCTAGAGAAAATGGTCCAAAGGTGTGATATCGCACAATCTAGGTGGCCTATTTACCGTAGCAAAACGTGAAATTAAGTGCTCAGCAAAATTATTTCTCAACAAGGTCTTTTTTTCCGCTGTATGACTCGTACCGCCGTCTTGTTGAAACCAGAGCTCACCGAGACCATGCGCTTGAATTTCAGGAAGCACATAGTCCGTTTACATTGTGCGATAACCGTTACCATTGACGGTAACATTCAGATTTTCCTAACTTTTGAAGAAATGTGGACCAATGATTCCACCATCCCATAAACCATACCATACCGTTGTTTTTAATGGTTGTAAACGTAGTTCTTGGTACTCTTCGGGTTGCTCATCAGGCCAAATACAACAAATTTGTTTATTAACATATTCATTGAGCCAGAAATCTGCTTCATCACTGAACAAATGAAAATGTCAACATTAAACACCCTCCAACTCGGACAGTCCTTAACCGATTTTGTTGACATTTTGTGTCATAACACTATCTAATATAACTAAACTTGGTGCATCGGTTTTAAAAATGCACTCACTTGGCATGAAATCTCCCTATATATGTACATATATGTACGAGTATATATCAAGATTTTGAGTCTCCGAGCTATAGAATCCGCATTTCTAATCAGATCTACAAAAATTAGACAATAGGCCGGGCCCATTTTGTCTCTTTAAATTTTCAAAATGTAGGAAATTGGCAAGGGTATGATACCCGAAGTCCATCGATTTGACCACATATTTGGTTAGGTCACCTCAAAATAAAAAAAATAATGTGAATTATTTTGATAACACGCTTAGTTATCGAGATATCGGACCTTAAAATACGAAAAAAAAATTTTTTTTATATGAGCTCAAAATGAAAAATAAAGAAAAGCTAATTTTATTCATAGTTATCAAAAATAAAAATTTACTTTACTACTTTAAAAAAATGTCGGCTAACATTCGAGTATCGAAATGTCCAAACCAGTTACGCGGACAAAAGTACTCCAAAGCGATTTAATGTTTTTCACCTCTGGGGTATGTCCAAAGACGGCTACGCGGACCAAAGTGTTTTTGGAATCGAAGTTATCAATAACTGAAAAGTTATCGATTTTTTCGACTTCTAACTTTCGTAGAGTGTTATTCTATTCAAATAAATCAAAAAGAAATACTTTTTAGGCCCTTTGATTTCCTATTTATGACTAGAATACTAAAAGCTTTTGAGGATATGTATGTATATTGATGTAATGTGTCAATATCTATCAATAACACGTTTATAAATTTTCTGGTTGTTGGACTTTTTGCAATTCTGATGACGAAATTCTATAAACTTCTTATCACGTAAATAAACCTTATTCTGTTGATACGTTTGAGTGTTAATGACTGTCAGATACATACAACTCTGTCAATTACAAACAACCCTGTTTTTCTTCTGCAATTATAAGGGTATCTCTTAAATACCGGTGAATGCGTCCTGTGTCTGTCAAACTCGATTTCAAATGCATGAAAATGTACTACAGCTACCCAAATACGCCGGATAATTTAAAAAATCCGAATTTGACAGTGCGCTTACAACTACAACGAATGAAAACACAAACAGATGACAAGCAGCACATAATTTGTATACCCTACACCACACTGTGGTACAGGGTATTATAACTTTGTGCATTTGTTTGTAACACCCAAAAGGAGAAGAAATAGAACCATCGTTTATTATACCGATCGACATAGAATCACTTTCTGAGTTGATTTAGCTATGCCCGTCTGTCTGTGCATGTATTCTTGTAACCAAAGTACAGGTCGCAATTACGGTCCGATCTCGACGAAACTTTACACATATCTCTTTGTTGGCCCAAGGACGATCCCTATTGAATTTGGTTAAAATCGGTTCAGATTTAGATATAGCCCCCATATATATGTTAGCCCCGATTTGACATGTAAGCGCTGTAAAAACTTTATTTTATATCCGATCATTGTGAAATTCGGCAAAAAGAGGTTTCTTTCTACATGAAGGAATACTGCCAAATTCGGAGAAAATCAGTTCACATTTAGATATAGCCCCATATATATGTTACCCTTGATTTGACATGTAAGCGCTGTAGAGACTGTTTTTTATATCCGATCAGTACGACAGAAAGAGGTCTTTTTACATGAATGAGTATTCAGGGAAAATCGGTTCAGATTTATATATAACCTCAGTATATATGTTCCTCCTGATTTGGTATCAAAGCGCTATAGAAGTTGTACTTTACTTCCGATCATTAAAATGTTCCAGAAAGATGTTTCTCAATTTAGGATACGATGCTGCAACGCATTTTAATTCCATGTTCAACGAGGACATTTGGAAATATCAATTGAAACTGGCCAATAAACAATTCTCTACTTTGAAGCATGATTAAAAGATAGAATTTGATTTAATAGCGATACTGCTATGTGAAATAGAACACGATTTAGTCCCAACATGGCAAGTGCCAAGAGGGAACCGACTGCTTCGATAGATTTGGATGGTGTTTACAAACTCAGAAAGAGAATTACAGGTCTTTACATTTTGCACAACCAATAAAGAGTTTAAGAAACATAATTTGATTTCGGTGGACAAAACCAACATCTTTAGATACCTCACGATTACTAATATTTCCGTTCTTCTCTAGGGAAACACAGCATCTTGCATAACAAACAAATTTAAACATATAAATACAATGCTATGGAAATTTTGTAGTTAAAAAGCGTTGTGTCATAATACACAATAATACTGCTCAAATGCAAATTATCAAACTGCTTCAGTGCAGTCCGATTTCTACAATCTTTCCGTACGAAAACATAGTTAGAAAGTTGAAATGTTTAAAATACGAATGCCTCCTGGTTTTGGAGTAAATTTCCATTCCCTCTTCTTTGTGGTCTGTCCAGAATATTTTCAAAAAACATCAATCATCCATAATATTGATATTGCTCTGAATATCCACTCCAAATGTAGCAAAACTAAATGTTTCTGAAATGGGTATGAAAAGTCGGCTGTTTTTTGTTTACAGCGTATTTCGGTACAGCGCGCGTTAAAAATTATCCGTAGTGAGTTTTTTGACAGGCGCTGACGCATTTGCTGGTATTTAAGAGACACCCTAATAGATTAGGCTAACAGCTGTTTTAGACAAAAATGCCGCCGCCGGTGGAAACTACTGATTATTTAATACATTTCCAAACAAAGGAATGGAAACATACACAGTATATTTTGAATGTTCCCAGGACACGTGCAAATTTTGATGTGACTTCCTCAATAACCCGTAAAACCTACATTTACAAATTGTTCGTCACACATAATATGTAAACACATGACATACAATGCGTAACCAACGGCGGCGTGGCGGCTAATTGAAAATTGATAGACGGCGTGTTTGCATAGCAGGCTTGTGTATCTGCGCAGTATATGGTGGAAACCAAGTTAAAAAACCATATAATACGTGAATAACATCGAAAAAATAATAAAATCGTTCCTTAAATTATACAAAGAAGCCTAGGCGAGGCGCAGTGACGTCCAACAAAGTCACCAATCTATTGGAAAAGTCGGAAAACCACCCACATTACCGGCGAGCAGCATGTCAGCGTTTACTGAAACGGCATTTTTGAAGAAGTTGGCAGAGCTCAACTCGAGCCAACAGAGTATCCAGACATTGTCCTTGTGGCTGATACATCATCGGAAACATCATGCGAGTATTGTTAGGACTTGGTTACGTGAAATGCATAGCGGTAAGTGAGTGTTGTATGAAAGAAATATCTCTGAAAAGAGAAAAAAAGTGATTTCAAAATATTGTTTTGTTGACGTCGCATTCCTTCTATTTACTTATGTATTGATTTTGCTTCTTTTGATGCGCCACAGTACCGGAACCCAAGAAGTTGACCTTCATGTATTTGGCCAATGACGTTATTCAAAATAGCAAAAAGAAAGGTCCCGAATATGGCAAGGAGTTTATGAGCGCTTTGCCCAAGGCATTTGCCCACATTAGCGAGAGTTGCAAACATGAGAAAATCTTTGGCAGCTTGGGTCGCATTCTGAACATCTGGGAGGAGAGAGGTGTCTATGAGACCAAAACCATAGAAGACTATCGAACGAGGTTGAATGGCAAAAAAGGTGCGGACCACATCACAAACAGCTCAGCATCGGCAAATGATGTCGAAGAGAGACGCGAATCGAAAAGGAAGCATGAGGATGGTAAGCACAAGTCCAAGAAATCACGCTCCTCTCCTTCACACCATGAAGAGAAATCCTCGGGTAATGTGCTTGAAAATAATGGGGATGGTGATGAAAGTCCATATGTTCCCCTAGGGGAGCCCCCGGAACCAGAAGATCTCATCAAAGCTCTAATGAGCATTGAGAATTCGGCCTCTAGCGATGCTGTTGTTCGCGAACGCATTGCCAATCTGCCACCAGAAATATCGGAAGTTAGTTGTCTAGCCAAATTGGAGGACAAAGAAGCAGCTCAGAATCTAGCTAAACAGGTGGGTTAGGAATTTTTTGACATAACTCCTATTTTCTATTTCAAACATATTTGAATGTTTCTTTGCAGGTTAACGAAGCCGTAGAACTTTTGAATGACTATAATTCACGTCTGGCCGCCGAAATGGAAGAACGTACAAAATTGGCAGTAATGCTGCGCGATTTCCAGGCCGAACAAAAGGAACTATTGGCTCAAGCTGACAAACGTTTAGAAGTAAATATACATTTTGTTTTTCACAACAATAGTTTAGATTATAAATTTGACTATAAACAATTGAATGGATTAAATCTAGCTTTAGATAAAGCAATGAATTACAAACATTTCCTGCGATGGCCTCTCTTTTTTGGTTGTTTTACACCAAGTCGTAACATGTTTCCTAAAGACTGCCTTCTCAGGTATTTATCGCCGCAAACAAAAAAACTAATACTCTTAACTTACAAGGAGAAGGGTGCTTATGTGTAACACATCGATGGAGTGATCATAGCTCCTATATAATTTTTGGGGAAATTGCTTGCAGGATATTTAAGTCATTGCAGGAAACAGAAGTTTTTAGGTTTAGGTTAGTGTGGCAGCCAGCTCACATACATAGATCAATGTAGGTCCCTAGTGATGCCAAGGGATCAGATGCCCCTCATCGAAACCAACATGTTAAACAAAGTTATCAATAGTACGAATATCGTTACCGGAAAGATATATGCAACGGTAGTTTATTTAATGAGGGACAATAGAAAATCAGTGGTGCACCAATATATTCAAATTCTTCGAGAATTTGTAACGTCGTCCCTTTTCTAGCAAGTTCACCAGCTTTGCAGTTCCCCGGTATATCCCTTTGCCCAACCACCCATATGAGGTGTATTTAAACGTGCTCAGCCATATCGTTAAGAGATCTGTGGCAGTCGGGGGTTGTTTGTAAATTTAGGGATGTGACCTCCAGAGAGTTGATGACAGCCTGACAGGCCGAGTAAATGACAACGGCAGTGTTGGTTACTATGTTGCGACTCAGCCACTTGGCGACTTTCCTTATTGCCATTATTTCGACATGATAGACATTGCAGGTATCTGCTAGAAGTTTCTGAGTTCAATTTGCAGCCAGGGTGAATTTTAAAAACAGCAATTCATATTTTCACAATAAATATGAGTTCCTGCAGCTATCACATTTGGACGCGCTTCCACCTAAAGGCATATCTGATTGTACAAAAGGGAAACCAAAATATCAAAACTCCTTAAAATAAATTCAAAATCTAGTAGAGAATAGTAACGAAAAACTTTAATGTTGGATCTGCTTCATTGGTTTCTAATTTAAAGAAGCTGGCGGCCAACAATTGAGGTTCTATGTCGTTAATGTGCCGAATTATCTCATGCTTTAGCTCTTGAATTGTTGCTGGCTTATCGACGTACACCTTTTCTTTAAAATAACCGCAAAGAAAGAAGTCCAACAGTGTCAAATCACATGATCTTGGCGGCCAATTTACATCGCCACGACGTGAGATAACACGGCCATTGAATTTGTTGCGCAAAAGAGCCATTGTTTCGTTAGCTGTGTGGCAAGTGGCACCGTCCTGTTGAAACCACATATTGTCCACATCCTACAGACCCGGTTTGCTGAAATTTGCGCACAATTCTCCCGATTGTAGACATCACAAAGTGCACGAAATGCGTTTTGATTTGAACGCCCATTTTCGTAAAAGGCTTAAAAAACTTTACCGCGTTGCTCGATTGTGTATCTTTCCATGGTTCAAATTGAGATAGTCTGAAATTGATAAATGTCAAATGAAATGCAGAAAAAACTTGACATTTAGGTGTGGTTCACATTCAACATCGGCCCTTACGATTTGACCACCCTTTACTAGCATATTTTGAAAGATCCGGGACTCGAAATTCAATTTTGAGCTATGGCTTCTTATTGTGCTTTTAAAAGTTCCTTTGATGCCTAGGAAAGTGGTGGTGTATACAGATTAAAACACACGTTTTAATAATCTTATTAAATAGATTAAAATTTTAAAATGGATGGACTCGTATAGGATTTTTAAGGTGAACATTTTCAAATGACCAACGCATTGGTCTAATTACAATAGACGGATCTCCATTACGGAGTGCCACAAATCAATTTCGTGCTCAGATTGTGAACATTTAGCAAAAGCATTGAATTGCGTTGTAATTTTTATTTCCAGTTACAGGGTTTTCCAACAAGAGGTGTTATTTTGAATCACCCGGTATTTCGGTAGCTGTCACTTTTGAAGCTTTTATTCTTTGACATTTGACAAGTATAAACTACGCCATTACTAAAAATGGAACGATACACGATCATCGGACGATACAACCTAAATGTCAAGTTTTTTCTGCATTTCATTTGACATTTATCAATTTCAGACTATCTCAATTTGAACCATGGAAAGATACACAATCGAGCAACGCGGTAAAGTTTTTTAAGCCTTTTACGAAAATGGGCGTTCAAATCAAAACGCATTTCGTGCACTTTGTGATGTCTACAATCGGGAGAATTGTGCGCAAATTTCAGCAAACCGGGTCTGTAGGATGTGGACAATATGTGGTTTCAACAGGACGGTGCCACTTGCCACACAGCTAACGAAACAATGGCTCTTTTGCGCAACAAATTCAATGGCCGTGTTATCTCACGTCGTGGCGATGTAAATTGGCCGCCAAGATCATGTGATTTGACACTGTTGGACTTCTTTCTTTGCGGTTATTTTAAAGAAAAGGTGTACGTCGATAAGCCAGCAACAATTCAAGAGCTAAAGCATGAGATAATTCGGCACATTAACGACATAGAACCTCAATTGTTGGCCGCCAGCTTCTTTAAATTAGAAACCAATGAAGCAGATCCAACATTAAAGTTTTTCGTTACTATTCTCTACTAGATTTTGAATTTATTTTAAGGAGTTTTGATATTTTGGTTTCCCTTTTGTACAATCAGATATGCCTTTAGGTGGAAGCGCGTCCAAATGTGATAGCTGCAGGAACTCATATTTATTGTGAAAATATGAATTGCTGTTTTTAAAATTCACCCTGGCTGCAAATTGAACTCAGAAACTTCTAGCAGATACCTGCAATGTCTATCATGTCGAAATAATGGCAATAAGGAAAGTCGCCAAGTGGCTGAGTCGCAACATAGTAACCAACACTGCCGTTGTCATTTACTCGGCCTGTCAGGCTGTCATCAACTCTCTGGAGGTCACATCCCTAAATTTACAAACAACCCCCGACTGCCACAGATCTCTTAACGATATGGCTGAGCACGTTTAAATACACCTCATATGGGTGGTTGGGCAAAGGGATATACCGGGGAACTGCAAAGCTGGTGAACTTGCTAGAAAAGGGACGACGTTACAAATTCTCGAAGAATTTGAATATATTGGTGCACCACTGATTTTCTATTGTCCCTCATTAAATAAACTACCGTTGCATATATCTTTCCGGTAACGATATTCGTACTATTGATAACTTTGTTTAACATGTTGGTTTCGATGAGGGGCATCTGATCCCTTGGCATCACTAGGGACCTACATTGATCTATGTATGTGAGCTGGCTGCCACACTAACCTAAACCTAAAAACTTCTGTTTCCTGCAATGACTTAAATATCCTGCAAGCAAATTCGCCCATTTTCGTAAAAGGCTTAAAAAACTTTACCGCGTTGCTCGATTGTGTATCTTTCCATGGTTCAAATTGAGATAGTCTGAAATTGATAAATGTCAAATGAAATGCAGAAAAAACTTGACATTTAGGTGTGGTTCACATTCAACATCGGCCCTTACGATTTGACCACCCTTTACTAGCATATTTTGAAAGATCCGGGACTCGAAATTCAATTTTGAGCTATGGCTTCTTATTGTGCTTTTAAAAGTTCCTTTGATGCCTAGGAAAGTGGTGGTGTATACAGATTAAAACACACGTTTTAATAATCTTATTAAATAGATTAAAATTTTAAAATGGATGGACTCGTATAGGATTTTTAAGGTGAACATTTTCAAATGACCAACGCATTGGTCTAATTACAATAGACGGATCTCCATTACGGAGTGCCACAAATCAATTTCGTGCTCAGATTGTGAACATTTAGCAAAAGCATTGAATTGCGTTGTAATTTTTATTTCCAGTTACAGGGTTTTCCAACAAGAGGTGTTATTTTGAATCACCCGGTATTTCGGTAGCTGTCACTTTTGAAGCTTTTATTCTTTGACATTTGACAAGTATAAACTACGCCATTACTAAAAATGGAACGATACACGATCATCGGACGATACAAAACGATCGAACAAAAAAACGATACGAACGTAACAAAATCATCTTGACTGTTGAGGCCCATTTCCACCTCGGTGGCTACGTCAACAAGCAAACTGGTCGCATCTGGGGCTCGGAAAACCCAAGAGTTATTGTTGAGAAGCCTCTCCATCCTCAACGTGTGACTGTTTGGTGCGGTTTATGGTCCGGCGGGGTCATTGCACCTTACTTTTTCGAAAATGAGGTTGGATCAACAGTTACGGTGAATGGATTTCGCTATCGAGAGATGATTAATGATTTTTTATTGTCGGAGTTGGATGGTATTGATCTGGACAACGTTTACTTTCAACAAGACAGCTCTACGTGCCACACAAGCAACGAAAAACCATTGCTCTGTTACTGGAAAAGTTTCCGGACCGTGTTATCTCTCGAAGAGCTGATCACAATTGGCCACCGAGATCTTGTGATTTAACACCTTGCGACTTCTTCCTTTGGGGCCACGTGAAAGATAAGGTCTACGCCAACAGCCCAGCGTCGATTCAAGACCTCAAAGATAGAATTCGTGAGGCTATCGAGGACATAGGGCAGCCACATTTGGCTAATGTTGTTTTTCATTATTAAAGGCATACCATCCTCTTTATTATGAAATAAACATCCGATCATTTATCTCAAAAAATTGAAATCTTCTTTGAATACCAAAATAACACATCTTGTTGGAAAACCCTTTAGCATTCATTAAATATTTCCACGTAGAATCTATACACATACAACAAATTCATGAAATAGTTTACAACTGAATAATTATAGCGTTATTAGGATGCAAAGTTTTGCAGTTCATATATAACGAAAACAAAACTTTCCCAAAAAATCGCCGTAAAACAATTTTAATTGAAAACATATTTTTTATATTTGCAGGAATTTAAAAAGAAAAAGGATAAAATCTTAGCCGTACAAAAGGAAATACGTGATCATCTATCCAATTTGCCTGATCTTACCCAATTGCCGGATGTTACTGGGGGTTTGGCTCCTCTACCCTCGGCCGGTGATCTATTCAATATTCATTGAATTTTTACGAAAAGACGAAGGTGTCTGCGTCACATACATATATTTATATATACGAGTATATACATATATAATTATTATTTATATAACTTTTTCTGCAAAGTAATTCTATGAATTGTTTATTGGAAAATATGTGTGAAGGAAAAGTTGAACATTAAGATTAGCAAACAACAACCAAACAAACAAACAAAAAACGAAAAGCAGTAATTTTAAGATATTTTTGGACAAACACAAATTTATTTTTAAAACAAAAAAAAACATAACAATAACAACACATTAGAACGATGCAAAGAATGTCTAATAACTAAGTTTATTTCTTCTTATCTTTAAATGTTATCAAAATTGAATCATATTGTATCGTATTTTATTAGCTCCAAGCGAGAATCGTTGAAGCTTAACTTTTCCCTTTCTCGTGAGTGAGAAAAACAAATAAACAATGAATGTTGCTTTAATTAGCAATTCTGTAACATAAATGGTTTCTTCGAAGAGGTTGATCCCTCCCACCACCTCTTTATGTATACACACATATATTATAATATTGTTTATCCTCTCATCCGAAAGGTCATTAATGATTGTATGCTTTTCCATTATTGTTTAATTTAAAGTTTTATTTCTTGTGGTTGCTATCCTTTTTTTCGATAGTTATTCAAACTTATTGTTTTTATTATTTCACAAATAAAATTAATTATTCGAGACTGTAATAATATTTTTTTAATGATTTGATTGATATAATTTAAGAAATTACATTTGAAATCATAAATATTTACCTTACATTGTATCGAAATGATGATTATCATGAGTTGTCGTGGTTTGTTTTGTAAGAAAATTCAGTACAAATCGAATGATAATCTAATAGAGGGTCTTCCTCTATACTAGAGTCGACCTCAGATGTCTTCCTCTATACTAGATTCGACCTCAGAGGTCTTCCTCTATAATAGGGTCGACCTCAGAAGTCTTCCTCTATAATAGGGTCGACCTCAGAGGTCTTCCTCTATACTAGAGTCGACCTCAGAGGTCTTCCTCTATACTAGAGTCGACCTCAGAGGTCTTCCTCTATACTAGAGTCGACCTCAGAGGTCTTCCTCTATACTAGAGTCGACCTCAGAGGTCTTCCTCTATACTAGAGTCGACCTCAGAGGTCTTCCTCTATACTAGAGTCGACCTCAGAGGTCTTCCTCTATACTAGAGTCGACCTCAGTGGTCTTCCTCCATACTAGAGTCGACCTCAGAGGTCTTCCTCTATACTAGAGTCGACCTCAGAGGTCTTCTCTATCGACTCTATACTAGAGTCGACCTCAGAGGTCTTCCTCTACACTAGAGTCGACCTCAGAGGTCTTCCTCTACACTAGAGTCGACCTCAGAGGTCTTCCTCTATACTAGAGTCGACCTCAGAGGTCTTCCTCTATACTAGAGTCGACCTCAGAGGTCTTCCTCTATACTAGAGTCGACCTCAGAGGTCTTCCTCTATACTAGAGTCGACCTCAGAGGTCTTCCTCTATACTAGAGTCGACCTCAGAGGTCTTCCTCTATACTAGAGTCGTCCTCAGAGGTCTTCCTCTATACTAGAGTCGACCTCAGAGGTCTTCCTCTATACTAGAGTCGACCTCAGAGGTCTTCCTCTATACTAGAGTCGACGTCAAGAGGTCTTCCTCTATACTAGAGTCGACCTCAGAGGTCGACCTCAGAGGTCTTCCTCTATACTAGAGTCGACCTCAGAGGTCTTCCTCTATACTAGAGTCGACCTCAGAGGTCTTCCTCTATACTAGAGTCGTCCTCAGAGGTCTTCCTCTATACTAGAGTCGACCTCAGAAGTCTTCCTCTATACTAGAGTCGACCTCAGAGGTCTTCCTCTATACTAGAGTCGTCCTCAGAGGTCTTCCTCTATACTAGAGTCGTCCTCAGAGGTCTTCCTCTATACTAGAGTCGACCTCAAGAGGTCTTCCTCTATACTAGAGTCGACCTCAAGAGGTCTTCCTCTATACTAGAGTCGACCTCAAGAGGTCTTCCTCTATACTAGAGTCGACCTCACGAGGTCTTCCTCTATACTAGAGTCGACCTCAGAGGTCTTCCTCTATCCTTGAGTCGACCTCAGAGGTCTTCCTCTATACTAGAGTCGACCTCAGAGGTCTTCCTCTATACTAGAGTCGACCTCAGAGGTCTTCCTCTATACTAGAGTCGACCTCAGAGGTCTTCCTCGAAACTAGAGTCGACCTCAGAGGGGTTCCTCTATACTAGAGTCGATTAATGTTATGCAAATCTGCCGGTTCACATTTTCGGTTGTTGTGTTTGTTCGTTCTTCTTTTTGTCCAGATGTTTGTTTAGAAAATAAAGCGCCAATGAATAGGACAAATAAAATAAGTGCATTCCCTAGGTCGGCTGTTTTTTGAGATTAGTGTTTTCCGGGCATTGTTGTGTTTTATTTATTTATTATTATTCAATATAAAACCGAGCCGTTGGCCATATATGGTTATAAATACTACAAAAACGAAGAAATATTAAATCGTATGTATAAAGTAACTAAAAGTACTAACTTTTTTTTCAAAAAAAAAGAAAAAGTAATAGAAAATCCTTGAACAACGAAATGCAAAACATATGTAGGTATATACATATGTACAGGGTTGCCCATATTCGACGGACCCATGTTTTTTTTAAAAAAATCAAAGAAAAAAATAAAAATTTGGCGGTTGGCAATCTTAATCATTTAATTTGTTCCAAGTAGATTTGTTTACATCAATTTTTGAATATGATATCTCTCAAATGGCCGCCTCTGGCGTTGATGGCGTATTGTGCCCTTTTTGCAGCATTTTCCATCGTTTTCGCCAACATTTCGGCCGGAATAGCGGCTATTTCTTCACGAATGTTGTCCTTGAGCTCTTCTACGGTCCTTGGCTTGTTAACGTAAACCTTTGACTTCAAATATCCCCACAAGAAGAAGTCAGGCGGCGTCAAATCGGGCGAACGCGGTGGCCAGTCCAAATCACCACTTTTCGACATCAAACGGCCCGGAAACAAATTCTTCAGAAAATCGATTGTTATGCGACTTGTGTGCGGTGGAGCGCCGTCTTGTTGAAACCAGAACTGCCTCATACGCTTTCGACGAATAATTGGCATCACAAAATTGGTCATCATGTCGCGATAACGCTCCTGGTTGATGGTAACAGCATGGCCATTTTCGTTTTGGAAGAAAAACGGCCCAATGACCGTTTTCGCACTAACGCCGCACCAAACTGTGACTTTTTCGTCATGAAGAGGCAATTCTTGAATCTCCTGAGGATTTTCAGTGGCGTAAATACGGCAATTTTGCTTATTTACGGTCCCATTCAATGTGAAATGGGCTTCACCGGACATGATAATTTTGTTCCAAAATTGCTCGTCATCATCGGCCATTTCGATGACTCGTTGGGCCCATTCCAATCGACGAGGCTTGTCCGCAGGCAACAATCTTTGCGTCAATTGAATTTTGTACGGGAACAAATGCAAATCAACGCGAATAATCCGTTGTAAAGTGGACCGAGCCATGCCCTCACCAGTCGAAAATTTTTCGTATAAACGCTTAATGGTGTTCTTAGAAGGCGCACTTCTCACATTTTTTTATATTTTAAAAGCACGTTGAGTTTTCACAATTGACTTCTTCTGTTGAATGTAAATTTCAACTATTTCAGAGCGCTCGCGTGGCGTGTATTGCTCCATGGTAAAAATCTGCTTGGACTGACGCTTCAAACGCGGTATGTCATTAAGCGATCTGACATCTCTGTCAAAAGTTATGGCGTTGCCAGATGGGTCCGTCGAATATGGGCAACCCTGTACATCAAATAAATATAAGCGCGTAAAGGTTGACACTCATTTCGGAACTCACGCAAACAATTTGAGAGGTAAGTAACTTAAATTGCATACTTTTTAAACCCTCAAATTTCAGGAAGGAAGGTAGGTATATAGATATTTTTTGGTACGGGCCAAAAGTGTAACACATCGAAGGAGTGATCTAAGACCCAAGTATAATTGTCGAAAATCCGATTTGGGTCTTTTAAGCAATGCCCGTCGTACGATAACTCTCGAAAGGAGTAACCGATTGACATTAAATTTTGGTGTGTGGTTATATTTTTTCCCATCTGAGGCTAAGTCCGAAGATGGGCCATAGAGATTTACACCTACTAGTGCCTCCCTCACGAAGGGTTACAATTTAGTGAAATATTGAAATATGATAACTTCTACTCACTCGAATATCCTGAAATTGCACTCATGGGCATGGGGAGAAAACTGTGCGAAACTGCCAAGACCCTTTTAATTTTAATTGTTGTGTTAATTTATAGGGCAAAAATTTAGTTCACGAGCAGTGCTGCAAAAAAAAAAGAAAATTATGTTTGACTGATTTTTGCCTTAAAATAAAGATTTGTATACCCTACATCAGACCAAAAATAATAATATCTACAACTTTGGTTCAGACACAACAGAGACATTCCGTACGGTATACCGAGAAAAAATATAGAAAAAGTGCTAAAAATCATCACCGTGAGCTATACAATTCGTATGGTCATTAAATTATTAATTGAGTCAACTTGACTAAACGTATGATTGGGGCTACTTTCACGTCCAATTCTCAGAATTGAGTCCCAAATCAATGAACTGAAAAATCTTGTAATGTGTAATTGACTACAAAGATGTACAGCGTGTAAGTGTCAGTTACGAACGAATAAGAATTTGGTTTGAACGAGTGAAGTTTTCTGCGTATTTCAGACCGATTTTCCCAAATCTTTTTTGTAATTGTCAGAAGTAAAAAATAATATTAATCGATAAGTGCAAAAAAGTTCGCGGAAAACTCTTTTTTTTTGGCGTGTGACAGTTCGTTCCTATTCGTTCGTAACTGACAGATTTTGACTATTTATTTGTGCATCACGCTGTGGTAAAGGATATTATAGGGTATAAGTGTACCAGTAGTCGACAGTTTTTTTTTTTTCATTTTGTAACTGACGATTATATATTTCACTTCAATAAGTGTTATAGTTTTATGATCAATAAACATTTTAAATAAAAAATAATAATGTATTTGATTGATTAATATGTTTCGTTAAATTCATCGTACTTGCCAGTAGTCGGCATACATTTTCCAATATTCGGCACCTGATGATCCTATAGTCGGCATGTCATTTTTGTTAAGGAAAAACATAAATGTTACCTACAGAAATTAAAAATTTGCCATGTTTTGCCAAAATACTTGCTTTCTATCACTGTATAGAAGAAGGTTGGTCTTTAGCCGAGAGAGTACCTCAGTTTAAATCATTACAGACCAAAATAATAACGGGCAACCGACATGGACAAAAGCACGGCACAGCTGACTTGTTGTAAAATAAATATTACAACAAAAGCACTTTAAGCAATAAGAAAAAAGCTTTTTACTATGAGTTTTATTCTTAATGTGTGAAGCTGAGTATAGACGATTGCCAGATCGACAAACGTTATCAACCCTGTTAAAGTGCTGCAAATATACGGGCAATGTCAGATTGTTAGGCAAAGGTAAATTGACAGTTCAGACGTTTGCAAGAAAACATTACAATTTCATATATATTTACAATATATTTTGTAAATATTTATATGCAGGATTGCCAATAAAAATACATTATAGACAGTGTTGCAAATAAAATGATTTTCTAGCAATGGCGCCGTTGTCACATGCATAAACTTCGAACACATAACAATCAGCAAATTATCTCGCAATGACTTTTCTGCTAACGTTGCAAAACAAAAATTGTATGTTCACACGGTTGTAAATTCACAGGGTTGCATTTTTCCGCCATTTTTCTGGCAATGTTGTCCCATCTGCAAATCGTCTGTACTTACCTTGAGTGATTTCTACAAGTAAATTCTAATTGAATTTCTTGTGGACATGGCAAAGTGCTAGTATTACATTGTGTTTGATCGATAGCCGAAAAGTGAGTCTTTGGGTGCAATTCTCATTTGCTCGTGTGAGTCGCCCCGTGATAGACTTTGAGAGTTTGGTTATCGAATCATCAATCAAAGGCTTTTTTGAAAAGCCGGCCATGTAGACTACTGATGAAGGGGGCCACGCCCCAGAAATCATGATATAGTCTGTGGGCACGCAATGAAATACTTGCAATATATTTTGTCATGTAAAATACTTGCTTTCTATCACTGTATAGAAGCAGGTTGGTCTTTAGCCGAGAGAGTATCTCAGTTTAAATCAATTTTTGTTAATTTAGATTTTATTTTTTTATTAAAATGAAAGTTGTTTACATTTGTATATATCTGGTACGTACATTTGTTTATATGGTGAGATCTGTGAAATTCAATTTCATGTATAGCGTATTATGTGCACAAAATAAAAACTAAAAATGTGTTCTATTATAGGTAGGTAGGAACTTAGTTAGTTGCATCGGCAATACATTCTTTGCATACGAAGTACATACACTCAAAGAATTTTGTGAGTATCATTAGCAAAAAAGTTTGTTGTTTCAACAGTCTGTGTCTGCTGAAAAAGGGAAAGCAGACTTCGTGTTATTTTAGCAACCCTATGGTTGTTATTTTAGCACATAAATTTGCCTGCTACTGTAGCAAACTAGAACAGTCATTTTAGCAAACAATTTTGCTATTATTTAACAGAAAAAAGCGGCTGGGAGAACAAACTATTTTTGTTATTCTAGCATACGTTTCTTTCTTTTTTATTTTAATAAAAGAAATACAAATTTTATATTTTCCTGATATTTGAGAAGAGTATATCAACCAGGACTCCAACCTGAAGTAATTCAGCCCATGTATTGATAAGCGTTTCGAACTGTGAAATCTGTGTGTATGCTTGATCTAAAAATATAAATAAATCATTTAATGAAATTGAATAGCAATTGGAGTATCTACAAACAATACTTACCGGTCACTGGCATTAACAATTATCTTCTTTTTGTCCGAAGGATAAATATAAAGAACATGAATCGTACGACATCGACGCGAACTCTGTCAATATTGGCCAATGTGTTGGGTTTACCCTATAGACACGGTATCTAATTGTAAATGTCCAGAGCCATATCATTGGGCAAAAATATCTTATCCATGGATTACATACAAATTAGACTAAATTATCCCGAGTTTTTTGGAGCCAAAAGGTTGCTTCGTGATTCGGATATTAGCGACCATCGTTGGAACATATAGAGTAAATAATCAATGTTGCCATTCCGGTAAACAAATCACAAAAAGGAAAAAAATACTTACGAGTTGTTGCAGGTATTATCATTAGGGTCACACTTCCAAGAGTTGTATGCGATTTGGAAAAGTAGACAAGGAAATAAATGGTTAGTCTATCCATGACACAAGTTATCTGAATTTATACATTGTAGTTGCTACGAAATTTCAGATCACTGCTTGGTGAGAATCTTGAAAACAAACAGAAATAAGTCGTATAATCATAGTACATTTAATTTTCAATTTGTGTACGCTTACCTGTTGCGTCTTGGTTAATTGATAACATGGTCCTTTATGTGCATTTGTGTACGCTTGATCAAAAAATATAAATCATTTAGAAAATTAAATAGGAGCATCTACACACAATACTTTCCGGTCACTGGCATTATAACTATCTTCTTTTTGTCCGAATGATAATAAAGAACATACATCGTACGCATTTGGTTATATTTGATGTTCTCCAAAACTGTATGATGATCAGTGACTCCTACGCGTTAGCCAATTGGGTTCACCATATATATACGGTAATTGTACATGTCCGGAGCCATAGCATTGGGCAAAATTATCTTATCGATGGATTACGTCCCAATTAGACTAAATTATCCCGAGTTTTTTGGAAAAAGGTTACTTCGCTATGCTGATATTAGCAACCATCGTTGAAGCATATGGTGTAAAAAAATTAATGTTGCCATTTCTGGTGATACAGGTTTAATTAATGAAATAAGTAAACAAATCACAAAACAATTACTTACGATGTTGCAAATATTTTCGTTAGGACCACACTTCTAAGAGGTCTATGAGATTTGGAAAAGTAGACACGGAAAGAAATTGCTAGTCCATCGCTATCACAAGTTCTTTGTATGGACAGCATATATTTAGTTTACTTTTGTAGCCGTATTAAAGTAGAGTGTTTTAATAGGACACTGCTTGCTGAGAATCATGAAAACAACCAGAAATAAGACTTACACAATCATAGAGAAATTTGCAATTTGTGTACGCTTACCTGTTGCAACTTGATTAATTGATTATCCAAGGCATACACAATTTCGCCTTTTTTTCTTTAGCCATTTGTAAGTGTTGTCGAAGCTGTCCCGGAACCGTTTTACTTATTAAAATCATTTGCATTATCTTCGCGGAATGCTTTTTTAATGCGAATTAACAAACAGAACGAAAATTTCAATCCAATTAAATTTGTTCGGCGTAAAATATTTTATTATTCAAAGGGTGTTACTTAAATAGCCGGCGTCGGCGCACGATGTCTGTCAAAGAGGCAATCTTGAATGCTAGTGAAAGCATATTACGTCTGTCAATATTTTTTGATAAGTTCGAATTTACACTAGGCAAGTTTTTTCAGCAGCTTACCATCAAATTCTCTTTTGAACTTGCACGAATAACTCAAAACGATTCACACGGGGCAATTCGGTCTTTGTTGGAAATAAAGGCAGCAAAGTGCGAATGAAAAACACAAAACGGATTGCCAGTACAAGAAACTACTTTCCCCATTGTCCAGATTCACACTCGGCAACTTTTCCAAGCAAGTGTCAAAGTTTGTAGGAGAGAGCTCTTTCCGCCCGCCTCTCTCTCCATCAAACTTTGACACTTGCTTGGAAAAAGTTGCCGAGAGTGAATCTGAACATTATCTTCCGTATGCCTCTATGTCCAGATTCACACCCAGCAACTTTTTCCAAGCTAGTGTCAAAGTTTGACAAAGAGACGCCGAATTACCGGTTGTGTTGAGGTGTCTATGTTCGTCCCAATTTACACGAGGCAATTTTATCAGCGGTTTAATGGTGTTTGTAGGGGAGGCAGTTGGAAAGGGAGGGGAAAAAACTCTCGTACTCGATTGAACGTTTTGTTTTTCATTCGCACTTTGAAACAACAACAATACACACAGGAATAGCCGTGGAAACCGTATAAAAATCGTCTCTGCACAGAATGATACAATCTTGCGTAATTTTCTCTTAATACTCACCCTAAGCCTTTAGGAATTCTCTCGTTTTTTAACTTTTTTTGCATACACAATACTTAGTCCTAGATCACACGAGGCAATTTCTTCCAAGCGGAAAGTGCTCTCTGTATCTTTCCTACAAACTTTGGCACTTGCTTGAAATAAAATTGCCTTGTGTGAATAAGACTTTATAAACATTTTTACAAATCGCACATAAAATATTAATGTTTAGCTTTGGTTTCATTAAAATATAAAAAATTAGAAACTAAAATCTAAACACAATAGATTAATTTTAATTGTATGTCCGGAACTAAGATTTTGAAATCGTCAAATCATATTCGTTATCGATTTGTGTTGTACTTTTTGCAGTTTTAATCGACTCCTATTTCCAATATTTTTAAAATCCAATGAAATAATAAAAATATTGAGAACCATAACTCGAAAACAGATATCGCCGAATAATTATTTAATTTTTTTTAACAGCCTGTTCAGCTAAATGTACCAAAACGCAGACGTGCGATAGCTACCCAAGCAATAATTTTCTTCTTCATATTCTCACCCAAGCGATCATGTTTTTAATTTGGTTCATTGTCACTTATCGTTTGGGTAAGAAAGCTCTTTTCTTCATCGTCTTCCTGTCAAAGACCAATATTACCTTCATGTCGTTATTGACATTTCTTAAAGCTTTTTCCACACGAAAATATCAGAACGGGGGCAACCCTATCTAACAGCTGTAAAAGTTGCAACAGCTGTTTCTAGACGATGAGAAATAATTAAAAAACCGAAAACAAACACAATTGTTTGTTTGATAGATCATTTATGTATATATAGGGGCTATATCTAAATCGGAAACCTTCTGCACCCATTTTAGTAAGTCCTTGAGTTAAAAAGGAAGTTCTTGCTAAATTTCCTAGTGATCTGAGCATAATTGTGACCTGTACTCGGTAACAAGGATACATTTATAAACAGACGGACGGACAAAACCAAACCTATTCAGAAAGATATTCTAGATCGATAGGTATAATAAACAATTGTTTGGGTCACCTAATTTAAGGTATTACGAAAAAATGCAAAAAGCAACAGTGTGGTTGTGAGATTTCAAAACATTTTATACAAACTAATAAAAATAAATTTTTTGAAATTTTGGTGGATACTTCAGCAAAAGATACATGTGTATGTTGTTTGGTTCATTTATCCATTTTTTATTCATATATCCAACAATTTTCCCTTTATCATTCAAAAGGGCGGTAAACATAACCGACACGAAAGAATTTTTCTGATCGTCTAATTTGACATTTCATTTCGTTCGTTGTTGTCTTATAAGAACCAAAATGTTGGCGATAATTGAAAGCTTCTTTGTTTACAATCAAAACAAAGTGTGCAAAAACCAAAAATTTCATTCGCTTGCCAATAGACGTGCGAAGTGACAAAAAATAAGTTACAAAAACAGGCCCTAAATATACTTTTCTTATCTCACGAATGACCTTAACCTTTTTGATTTTAAATTTTAGTTGAACTTTATCATGTAAATTCTTGCAACTTTTGTCTTATTTTCACATATTTTGATTAACAGCAAAAATTTTCAGCAAACTGCAAATTTTTCAGCAGTGCGTTTGCTAATGCAAAATTGCAAACTTTTTGCTATTACAGCAAAAAATATGCTGTATTAGCAGAAAAAATGGTTGCTAAAAATTAGCAGACGTTGTTTGTTATTAACAGCAAACAATTTTTTTTCGGTGTACATATGTCTTTGAAAATAGTGCATTTCAGATGGAACCACTTAGGACAAGAATCACATCCCAATTATTTTTTTCGTTTTTTGATGCCTTCGGCTTTAGTTATTCTTTCAGTTTCATTGGATTGTATATGCTCCGTCCATGCAAGAGCGGATATAGCACTTGGGGCCTTGATTTTTATTGTAGATTGTGCAGAGGTCGAAGGTTTTGGAAAATATAGATGTTTCTCGAAAGTTGGTGACACTGAAGCTGCACTGTTAACTAATGAGTTTGCACCTGTGTGAACTTGTTTATATATAGGTATTACAAAAACCTAATATGTCCGACAAGTTACATAAAGATTATTTGAAAAATTACCTGAAATCGGTGATGAACGCCTAATAGGTATAAATAAGTCGTTAGATTTTGTAATAGCGTTGCTGATTGATGAAATTGGAGACAGACAGTCGATAGATTGAAATGAGTTGTAAATGTTACTTAAAGGTAGATTTGGTGCCATCGAAACCGTACAATCGAAATATTGAAAAGAGTCGTTTTTTTAGTTTTATTTTAATTTGTTGATGCCATTTCTTTTCTCTCCAACTCCAAAAATCCTACCAGATTGATTACGTATGTACCTGGCTGGAGCGTGATATTGCCTTATATTTCGACATTTTGATTATTTTCTTTATTTCAACGCATTGATCTCTTCAACTATGTGATCCGAATTAATCCCGCGTTATCTCAAATTATGAGATATCGAATTAATAACACAATGGATATATCGAAATCAGATTCTTGAAATTTGTCCATAGCTTCGTGAAAATCTTCAGTCAATATTTCTAATTGATTTTTAACACATTTTGTGTAATCCACGTTGTCCGGATTGAAAGGATACAAACCACACTTTCTAAAACCATTCTTAATGGTGTCTGTGATATCCAGGTTAGTCAGCACCATATGAATAAGCGGACAGAAAGTGGATTTAGAAATAAAGGCCCAACTATAATATGCATAAGCTAGCTTAAGCAACTGTGCGAATGCATGAAATCGTATGTGCCAAACTATAATGTACTTAAGTGAACTTTTCGTTAAGTTCTCTCAGCTCTCTCTCAGTACCCATTTGCTTAAGCACGGTGCGAAACTGAACGCACATTCCGTACGGAATTACTTAAGTTAGCTTATGCATATTATAGTTGGGCCTTAACCTTATTGTTATTTTCAGACTTCAATTGCCAATCCCTTACGGTTTTCTTCCATTCTTCCATTTCTTTAGAGGTTTAAGTATACAAATATATAATTCAAATTTTTTGACAAAATTGGCTTAACTCCATTGTCATATGTGCTTTGTCACCACGTATAAATAGCAAAATGGGTCGATAAACATTGTTCTCATTAAGCCAATTATGTGCTTAATTTGATACATATTCAAAGAATGTTTCACTTATCATCCATCCAGCAACTGACTTTCCGAGAAACCAATTACTAGCAGGCTGTTCACCATATCTTTTGGTGGTCGCATATATGGAAAGGCTACCATCAGGACTACTGTCTTACCATTAGCTGAAAAACCCAGTAGAACTGTCACTGTCTCTTTTTTATTACCGCGTTGAATGTGACATACCTTGTGATATCCTTTCGGTGCTAGAACTTTTCCTGTTTTAGGACACATACAGAAGCTTGTCTCATCGCCATTAAATATTCTCGATGGATCATCCAAAAAGCATTTTCCTCATTGAGGAAGTTTTTTAAATCTTCAAACAATTTTCTGATACTTTATTCAGTTATTACAGCTCTCCCTTTGCAGACTACTTCTGCTTCTCTAAGAGCTAAGCTCGGATGCCGTTTCCAAAAACCTGAGTACCACTTGCTTCCAGGCCGACCATTTAGAAATGGTGTAGCTCGCTGATCTTCTTTGTTGATTTATTGAACAGTGTTCAACAAATCATAAATTTTGAGTGGAAATCCACATTTCGCAAGGTCGTGACACCATTTCAAGAAACGGATTTCTTCGGCATTTGATAAAATTGTTTGTGGGCCCATTCTTCTAGGACCTGGGGAATGCCACCATGAATTCGATCTTGCTCCTAATATAGATATTGAGCCTTTCCTTACTTCATTTACAGCCCTCTGTAGGGATTCTTCGGATTATTGGTGGATAGATATTTTTCCTCTACTGATCATATTTTGAATTTCCAAAGTGTCTAAAATACTATGAAATTACACTAATTTCTAAAGACCACAAAATGTCATCCCACATTGGGACCTTTATGATGATTATAAGTATAAAAAATGAGATGAAGAGCTTCTGCCGACTTTAGGACACTTATCATCCTATGCTCGGCAGGTCATATGTTACTGCACTCAAAGAATTTTGTGCACTCATTAGCAAAAATGTTTCTTGTTTCAACAGTCTGTGTCTGCTGAAAAAGGGAAAGCAGACATCGTCTGTTATTTTAGCAACCCTATGGTTGTTATTCTAGCACACAAATTTGCCAGCTACTATAGCAAACTAAAACAGTCGTTTTAACAATTTTGCTATTATTTAACAGAAAAAAGCGGATGGAAGAACAGACTATTTTTGTTATTCTAGCATACGTCTTTTTCTTTTTTATTTTAATAAAAGAAATACAAATTTTATATTTTCCTGATATTTGAGAAGAGTATATCAATCAGGATTCCAACCTGAAGTTATTCAGCCCATGTATTGATAAGCGTTTCGAACTGTGAAATCTGTATGTACGCTTAATCTAACAAGTAAGAAAGTTTCAGTCGGGTAAACCGACTAAGGTATACCCTCACTTTGTGAGTAATGTAGTATTGAATATTACTCGAATTATTCTGTCAATTTGTGTGGGAGGTACCAGAAGGGGTCTATCAAATACACCTTTTTTTCGCTGAACATTATATACTTTAAATTCATTGCACTGTGCCGACTTATAAGCATTTATGTGCACTGGTATAAACGTTATGAGACATTAAATTGTGGTATGATTTGGGCATTTTGTGTGGGAGGTACAAAAAGGGGCGTGGCAATAACGCCCATTTTTCACAGGGCTATAGACACTATAAAAACATTACACTGTACAACATTTCAAATATTTTTATACACTGGTTTTAATGTTATAAGCTGTTAACTTTTGGTGCAAAAAGGTACCTTTGTGTGGGAGGTACCAAAAGGGGCGTGGCAACAACACCCATTTTTCCCTGGACTGTAGGCAATATAAAAGCATAATACTGTACACAATTTCAAGTATTTTTATACACTGTTATTAATGTTATAAGCTGTTAACTTTTGGTGCAAAATGGTGCATTTGTGTTGGAGGTACTAAAAGGGATGTGGCGACTTCGCCCATTTTTCTCGAGTTGATAGCGACTAATAAGCTAATACTATGTGTGGAATTTCAAAAGATTCGAATAAGTAGTATAGCAGTTATTAAAGAATCAATATTTCACAACATTTTAACCCTTTGTGGGGGAGGTACTAGAAGGAGTGGACCAATATGGCCCATCTTCGAACTTAGCCGGAGATAGAAAAAAAATAATACCACATAACAAATTTGAGGTCAATCGGTTACTCCTTTCGAGAGTTATCGTGCGCACCAGCCAGCAGACAGACAGACAGACGGACGGACATTGCTCATTCGACTTAAAATGACCCAAAACGGATTTCCTCCGAACATACTTGGGGTCTTAGGTCACTCCTTCGACGTGTTACACTTTTTTCCGTAGCAAATGATATATACCCTCGTCACACTAAAGTGAGGGTATAAAAATATAAATGAAAAATAAATCATTTAGTAAAATTGAATAGCAATAGGAGTATCTACAAACAATACTTACCGGTCACTGGCATTAACAATTATCTTCTTTTCTTCCGAAGGATAAATATAAAGAACATAAATCGTACGACATCGACACGAACCCTGTCAATGTTGGCCAATGTGTTGGGTTCAACCTATAGACACGGTAATTGTACATGTCCAGAGCCAAATCATTGGGCAAAATTATCTTATCCATGGATTACATCCAAATTAGACTACATTATTCCGAGTTTTTTTGGAGCCAAAAGGTTGTTTCGTGATTCTGATATTAGCGACCATCATTGGAGCATATGGAGTAAAAAATCAATGTTGCCATTTCGTTAAACGAATCACAAAAAGGAAAAAAAATACTTACGAGTTGTTGCAGGTATTTTCATTAGGGTCACACTTCCAAGAGGTGTATGCGATTTGGAAAAGTGGACAAGGAAATAAATTGCTAGTCCATCGCTTTCACAAGTTCTCTGTATGGACAGCATATATTTGCTATGAAATTGAAGTTCATCTTTTGTAGCTGTATTTAAGTAGAAAGTTTTAATAGGACACTGCTTGCTGAGAATCATGAAAACAACCAGAAATAAGCCTTTCAAAACCTGTTGCGACTTTTTTGTTTGGTTCTTTATGTGCCACATCCTTATGAATTTCATTAAGAAATCGTAAACACCCATCCACCGTTCAATATTTTCAGTCCTGTACCTTCTATCCTCCAAGGCATAAACAATTTCGGGAAATATTAAACCGATTTCTTTCTTTAGCCATTTGTAAGCATGGGCGAAGCTGTCCCCCGGAATAGTTTTACTCATTAAAGTCATTTGCATTATCTTCTTGGATGGATGATCTCTTTGCCAAAAAGATTTCTTTACTCCGCCAGCAAGATGCCTTTGTAATGCGAATTAACAAACAGAACGAAAATTTCAATTTTATTCGGCGTAAAGTATTTTACTCTTCAAAGGGTGCTACTTAAATAGCCGGCGACGGCGCACGATGTCTGCCAAAGAGGGCTACTCTTGAATGCTAGTGAAAGTACATTACGTCTGTTAATTTTTTTGATATGCGAAATAAACATTTAATCTGAGATTTTGTCATCTGCACAAATATGAATATATGTATAATTTATCACAAGCACATTTTAATGGAAAAAATTGGTTTCAATGGCAAGGAATATAAATTAAACGCCGTTTCTTTTTTAAATTTTCTTTTTTCCGTAAGTACAGATTCACACGAGACAATTTTTTCCAAGCAAGTGTCAAAATTTGTAGGAGAGAGAGGCAGGCGGAAAAAATTTCTCTCTCTCTGTCCTGCAAACTATGACACTTGCTTGGAAAAAAATGTCTAATGTGAATCAGGACTAATGAAGCATGTCTATGTCCCGATTCACGCGAGTCAATTCGGTGTTTGTAGAAGATAAAGGCAGCAAAGTGCGAATAAAACGCACAAAACGGTTTGCCAGTACAAGAATCTACTTTCCCCATTATCTTCGCATTCCTCTCTCCTACAAACACCGAATTGCATTAGAAAATTGCTGCGTGTGTTGATGGGGTCTATGTTCTTCCCGCTTTACACGAGGCAATTTTATCAGCGGCTTAACGGTGTTTGTAGGGGTGGCAGTTGGAATGAAAGGGGGAAAACCTCCTTGGAATCAATCTGACGTTTTGGTTTTCATTCGCACATTGAAACAACAACAATACAATCAGGAATAGCCGTGGGAACTTAAATCGGGACTTTCCATTTCAAACCGAAAATTTCACAAGTATTTGCCGTCTTGTGGTCTTTTTTTTGCATACACAAGACTTAGTCCTGGATCTCACGAGGCAATTTTTTCCAAGCAAGTGACCAAATTTGTAGGAGAGAGAGGCTGGCGGAAAGACCTATCTGCCACTCTATCCTACAAACTTTGACACTTGCTTGAAAAAAATTGTCTTGTGCGAATCAGGACTTTATAAGCATTTTTACAAATCGCACTGAAAATATTAATGTTTAGCTTTGGGTTCATTAAAATATAAAACATTAGAAAGTAAAATCTAAACGCAATAGATTAATTTTAATTGTATGTCCTGTACTTAGATTTTGAAATCGCTCTATTTCCATGTCAAATCATATTCGTTATCGATTTGTGTTTTACTTTTTGGAAACTTTATGCTATTACAGCAGAAAAAATGTTTGCTGAAAATTAGCAGACGTTGTTTGTTATTAACAGCAGTGTGGTATACTATGCCGACTACTGGGTATATGAAATTTATGTATACTCATTTTCTCTGTTACCAGAGTGAAGAGGGTTGTTTAATATACAATTTTGCATAATATCAGCTTAAGCATAAAAAATGCAGATTTCCCAGTAGTCGGCACCCCAATGCCGACTACTGGAAATTGTGAAAAAAATATTGTTCCTAATGTCGGCATTATAAAAATATGGAAAAAAAAATATTTTTTTTTCAAAAATTACTTTCAAAACATTTTTTGAATTAATTTCTATCATCAGAAACCCTTATGATTAAATTAGAATATAAATTAATATAATTACTTTCCTTTTAAAATTGGAATAGGAATGAATTGTTACAATTCATTCCTATTCGTTCGTAACTGATCGATTTTGACGTTTCGGCCTGAAGGAATGTCTTCTTATATTCTATTTGTCTTTGATTGAAACATTAGACATAGGGAGATGAATATATTTTCAATGCAAATGTGATCATGTTGCAATATTTAACTGCAGTTTTTCTTATTTATTTACGTTTTAATTCAAAAAATGCCGACTACTGGGACATGCCGAACTTAGGAACGCATCAGTGGAATCGCTCTGGCTCATACATTTGTTTATACATACAGTGAGTGCCATTAGAAAAAGTAGAAAATAACGTTTGTGGGTAGCTTACATTACGAAGCATTTACGCGATATTCGATCACAAAGTTTGCAAGGAAATCAGAGAGGTTAATTATCTCGGAGGTGATTTTGAAGTGGAAGACATCCGAATACACGCTTCAGTCTAAAGAACGAAATAAAGGGAGAATTATTTCTCTTAAAAGTCAACCACTCTTCTCACCCCCTTACCATTAAAAAATTGCAATCAAATCGTATCATATATCAAACGTCATACAAATCGACGATATTTTTAGTTGTGCGAACCCGCTGGAGTTGTCAGTCTCCTAACGGGCGCGTCCCCAGGTGGCGGATAGGGGGAGGGGGATGGACACACTGTTTCATCTCAACTAGGGATGCCTCAGGGAGGGTGGATTTTTTCTATCCTTACTGAGGCGCCCCTGGGGGGGATGGAACAGTGTGTACACCACCTTAGGGAATATTGCATTCCCCGCGGACCAAAACTGACTATGGGGGTGTTTCCCCTAAAACAAAAAAACAATATGGAAAGTAGGAAATGTGTAAATAAAGTTACGGTGCAGGGAGTAATAACCCCAGTACCGGCGGCAATTGTTGATGTGCTCCCTAGTCACGTGCCGTCGTTATCCCAAGATAGCGAGCCAAAAAATTTTTCAATGTCTCCTACAGGTGTGGCTGCCTTGGCACCTGTAGTCGTAGTAAGTGAAACAAGCGCAACCAATCCTCCTACAGGTGTGGGTGCCTTGGCGCCTGTAGTCGCAGACAATGCAACAAGCGCACATACAGCCATTGGCAAAAATACGGAGAAGGAAGAGGAGGAACCACGGGAGAGTATTAACTGGACCCAGCCTTCTAGTACAGGTAGAGAATCCGATTCCGACTCCGACTCAAACGAACACGTTAACATTATTCACCCTTATTCCAGTTGTCGTCGTCTATGTCGTCGACGTTTTTTTGTCGACACCACTTCGCATCGACGTCGACATCACATCGACATTGCCTTGGTATTCTCTAACACTCATGCGACGATGTCGATTGTTTATCGATAATATTAATAAAACAAAAAGCACATCTCTAAAATGTTGGTCAGCTGATTTATTTTGTTTGATATTTTTGTGCAAAAATGTTGTTTTTATTTCTGATTCAAGTTCAGATTCAAGTGATGAAGAAAGTAAAAGAGATCTAATACTGCAAAGAAAGCAAATCAGACAAGAGTCCGACATATTCAGTTTACCAGATGAACAGTGAGTATAAATATATGTATGTATGTATAAGTATTTCCTAATGCTTATTTAGTTATTTCCTTAAAATGTTTGAACGTTACTTTCGACTTAATAAAGCAGCCTTTAATTATGTATTGGAAACAATAGATCCTCATTTGAAGAGCGGAATCAGAGCAACATTCGTTTCGAAAACAATAAAATTCGTTTCGAAAACAATAAATTAAACCAGGGGTAGTACCAACTTTGTGTTGGGAACGACTTTAAATTGGGACTGTCACAGCCAGTCGTCTCCAAGGTTATGTCTGAAACGTTGGATGTCTTGGAAAGGATAATTTGTCCCCAAAAGATAAAATTTGAAATGACCAATGCTGAAAAAAATGAAGCTAAATTAGAGTTGTTTAAAAAAAACAGATTTTCCTGGTGTAATTGGTTGTGTGGATGGGTCCCGCACTGTAGCAGATTCGCTACAGCTTCATCCAAAGGACTTAATGGAATCTGCTTATATCTTCCGCCACCAGTAGCCAAACATTCATTTTTGTTAGTGATCATCTTGTTTTTTACTTTAAATTTGAAGTCTCGCCAAACCTATAAATAAATTAAGCTTATGTTATACTTTAATTGTACACTATTGTCTTTAATGATTTCCTTACCTTCTGCCAACCATCTCCATTTCTTCGCGGCGGGCCAAGAGCATTTAACATCATAGAGATTTCATTCCACTTTTCTTTGAAATTACTAGGAGTTGTACCTCTGCCAAATCCCCTTGCAAGAGATGGATTATTTTGCAATTCTTCAACCATTTTTTCAAATTGTTGTGAATTAGTAACTTTTTTTCTATCCTGTTCTTGTTCGGCCATATTTTTTTTTTAATTTCTTTAAATAAATCTTTCAAACACTTCAGTCGTTAACAAAAATCATGACGATGAAATCAGAGTCGTTTCAATTCAACGTCGACGTTAAATTTTGTTACAGAATACCAAAAATGTGTCAATAGTCATCGATAAATGTCGACAACGACAACGGGAATACCAATTTAAAACAGACGACACACAACGGCGTCGTTTTGTGTCGACAGCGACAACTGGAATAAGGGTGACTGTTTTAGCTAACTCCAAAGACGTCGAGGTCAGCAAGATGGTAGAAGAAGTCAACGCGTGCATGGCACAGCTCACGACAAAAAAGAAGAAGCTATCAGGGGCACAACGACGAAAGTTGAAGAAGATGAACCGAAGCAGCAAACAGGCCATAGTGCAGGATGCTCCAAAGGAGCTATCTGAAACTCCATCCACCTCTGCGGAGGCAGGAAAGAGGATCAGATCTCCAGAAGAGCAGAACACTGCGAAACCGCCGAGTAAATTGGAGAGAACAAGTCAAGCCCCTCACGAAGGAGACTCCAGTCTGTATCCTGGTGGAGAGGGCGGCGACAAAGTCGATCCAACTACAAAGGAAGCGAGCGCAACCACGGAACCCTCCGGAAAGCATAGTACATCCAAAAAGATGTCACGATCTTTACGGAAGAGGAAGTTGGTTGATGAAAAAGGTAAGAAGCCACCATCTTATGCCAAAGTAGCCAGAAAGCAATATAGAGACGAGCTCTGCTACGCAGTGATCGACATCAACAAAGCATCCGGCAAAATCCCCACTGACCAACACAACAACGTTGAAGACTTGGTGAATAATAAAATTGTGGAGCACGCTCTCAACTCCGACGACGGGCCCCCAATTCAAATAATGAGCAGCGAGTTCAAAGGGGACACACTGAGGATGAATTTCGCGTCACCAGAATGTATAGAGACCCTCAAAGAGCTTGTGGATAGCATCCCCTCTCCCTGGGAAGGCGCTAAGCTGAAACTGGTAAGGAGGAGGGACATCCCTCAGCTCATAAAAACAACAGTACACGTCAAAGGATGGGGCAGCAATTTCACATCAGAACGCATGCTCAAACTCTTTGGCCAGCAAAACAAGGGACTGGACGTGAAGAGGTGGGAAGTCTTCCACAGAGAGAATGACCGTGATGGCACTCTCCTTGTGGTGGGTTTGGATCGGCTCTCCATGGCCAGCCTGGTCAAGACGAAGGGTATGGCGTTCTATGTGAACAAAGCAGTCTTCTTCAAAATTGGTAAGGCTTTGGTTGGCGCTGAAAACCGGACAACTGAGCCAATAAATAATAAAGGCAGCGATGAAGATAAGCGCTCACTGCAGCCAAAAAATGATGAGGGAGCCGAATCTACAATCACTGACTCCCAAGAAGACCGGTTACTGGAGGACCAATGATTGAAGTCGTCCAGATAAACCTCCATCGGAGCGAGGCGGCAACCAACGCTTTGATGGAAATAATAAATAAAGGTAAGACTCATATTGCTTTAATCCAAGAACCATGGACGATTCGAAACAAGGTTACTGGCTTAAATCACGTTAATTACCAACTGTTTTATGCAAATACAGGAACTAGACCAAGGACTTGTATTATATGTCACAAAAATTTATGTTATCTTTTTTCTCCAGAGTTGTCAACATCGGATGCTACAGTACTGAAACAAGGGAATGGAAGTGTATACCTAGCATCAGTATATCTGCCTTTCGATTCACCGACATTACCACCTACGTCGGAACTACAACGCTTGGTGAGGAAAGTCAAACAAACAGGTAACGAAGTACTAGTAGGTTGCGATGCTAACTCTCACCACGTCGCGTGGGGTAGTACTAACATTAATAAACGGGGCCAGGCCCTAGTAGAATTCTTGAATACTAACGACCTAATAACACTTAACATAGGTAACACGGCTACCTTCGTTAATAGAATAAGGGAAGAAGTATTAGATATAACAATATGTTCAGAAAATCTAATAGACGTGATACAGGAATGGAGGGTCTCTGAAGAACATTCTTTTTCTGATCACCGTTACATAAGGTTTAAGATAGCACGGCCACCGCCGAACCCAATAAGTTTCAGAAATAAGGCCAAAACTAAATGGACAAAATTCGGGAAGCTAATTAGAGAAAGACTAGGGCATGGACTTTTCGAGTGCCTAAGTGTTGAGGATATTGACACTAATGTTGACTACATTACGGATATATTAGTAAGGTCTTTCGAAGACAGCTGTCCGCTTCGAGAAAGGAAATCAGCCCAAGAGAAGCCTTGGATGACCGGGGAGATTCGCAACATTGGGAAAGAGGTCCGTAGACTTTACAATAGGGCACGCCGTAAAAAATCTCCAGTATACTGGGACGACTAGCATAGAAGACTCAGAGAATATAACAAAATCACAAGAACAGCAAAACGAAACTCCTGGAAGCTATTCTGCGAACAGGTCGATAGCGTTAACGATGTTTCTAAAATTAAAAAGTTCCTCTCAAAAACCCATAGCCAAACCGAAACAATGGTAGACGATATGGGCAGAAGAGTGGACTCAACCGAAGAGATGGTAAGACTTTTGATGAACACCCATTTTCCGCAAGGTACGACGGGCCAGACTGAGATACCGAACTACAGTGAAAATGAGGAACAACTAAGTCATATCATTACAGACCATATGGTCAAAGAAGCCGTAAGAAGCTTTTCACCATTTAAGGCACCAGGACCTGATGGAATATTTCCGGCACTACTACAGATGGAGGTGGATTACATATCAATTCATCTAGCCGCCATTTTCACAGCATGTCTAAAATTCGCATACACACCGAAAGCCTGGCAGGAGGCAAGGGTAGTTTTCATACCTAAACCCGGCAAGGCAAGTTATGCAACACCTAAGGCTTATAGACCAATAAGCCTAACATCGTTCTTACTCAAAACCATGGAGCGTATAGTGGATACCATGATTAAAAGTAAGATACCAGGCGAAATGCTAAAATTTAGACAACATGCCTATGTTAAAGGGCGATCGGTGGATACCGCCCTACACGATGTAGTACACAACATAGAAGAATCCTTCAATGGAAAGATGTATACACTTGCGGTATGTATAGACATTGAAGGGGCGTTCAATAATGTACGGACCGACACACTCATCCAATCCTTAGACCAGTTTCAGGTGGACCGGGCTCTCCGAGACTGGATAAGCCACATGCTAAGGAATAGATGGATAAATTGTGGGTCCCACGACATAAAAATAAGAGACAGAGTAGCACAGGGAACACCACAGGGCGGTATTTTATCACCACTCCTGTGGGTCACTACTATAAATAGTCTCCTAAGGATACTAACGGATGAAGGACTTAAACCAGTCTGTTACGCAGATGACGTTATAATACTTCTGAGGGGGAAGAATCCTAATCAACTTTGTAGAAGGGCCGAAACGGCTCTAAAAATTGCATATGACTGGGCTCGACCGAGAGGCCTAAATGTAAACCCAGAAAAGACAGAGATATGTCTGTTCACAAGGAAAACGAAGATTGGTCAGTATGATGACCCGCATTTCCTAAACAAAACAATTCCAGTTTCCAACAGGGTTAAATACTTAGGTGTTATCCTGGACAGGAAACTAAATTGGAAGTGCCACATAGAAGAACGAGCAAACAAGGCTCACATATGCTGGGCACTATGTAGAAGAGCCATTAGCTCAAAATGGGGCCTTAATCCAAGTATGACACAATGGCTCTACAAGAGCGTAATCAGACCTATTTTGACTTACGCATCAGTAGTGTGGTGGACATCAATGAAGAATAAGTGCAACATAATGATATTACAAAAGGTCCAACGAATGTGTTGTCTCGGCATAAGCGGGACAATGAGGACCACATCCAGTAGGGCATTGGAGACGATCTTGAATATCCAACCAATAGAAATACAGATTAGATATGAAGCTGCCCTCACGGCGACGAGGCTCAAAGTGATGGGCGAATGGATCGAAAGCGATCACGTGTCATATCATCAAAAGATAGCTGAGGTAGTGACGGTGGATTTAACTGACATATCATCAGTATCCGACAGAATACCTGAAAGATCAATGGTTGCTGAGTGTGAGACCATGATACCAGACAGACAATCCTGGATTGATGGAACCGTAGTACAGACAACATCTGGAAATTGCTGTTATACAGATGGATCGAAACTAGGGGAGAGAACGGGGCTAGGACTTTACATCGAAGAACCGGAAACCGAACTCTTATTCCGTCTGCCAGACCATAACACAGTCCTGCAGGCGGAAGTCCGAGCAATTACAGAATGTGTGAGCTGGCTTGGGACTAACACAAGACCAACAAAAGTGAATATTTTCACAGATAGCCAAATGGCTATTAGGGCGATAACGTCTAGAACGGTGAGGTCGAGGACCGTTTTAGATTGTAAAATGGCGATTAACGCCTACTCCGAATACGGCACTATATGCATCATATGGGTGCCTGGCCATTGCGGAGTAAGGGGTAACGAGAAAGCAAACGCCTTGGCATCTAGAGCCAGAGACTTGCAAACAACAACATTAGAGAACGCAAAACCCTTCAGAGTTATGCGTTCTGAACTACAAATATGGGCGAAGAACGCCCATATCACGCTATGGAATAGTGAAAACGTTGGGAAGACAACGAAGGTCTTGTGGGGTGACCCAAACAAGGACAAGGCCAAGACCTTACTGAGATTGAGCAAGGTAGAAATTAGTAAGATCATGGGCGTCCTTACAGGACACACATGCTTACAAGCACACCTACATAGGATAGGAGTTGTAGATGACAGCATATGTAGGGCATGCGGGGAGGATGATGAAACGTTGGAGCATTTCCTCTGCCACTGCCCAGCGTTCGCCAACAATAGATCACGTTTCTTAGGAAATGATGCTATACCAGACTTGACCCAACTTAGGGGCGTAGACTGGAAGAAAATTAAGGACTATGTCGACAGTACAGAGTTCCTAAAATAGCTTACCGACCTTTCTAAATAATAACAATTAGAGCGCACAACAGGCCGAATACTGGCTTACGTGTATGTCCAAGGACATGAGGTGGAATTTCACCGCCTCCTCTTCTCAACCTAACCTAACCTAGTTGTGCGAAGGTCATACCCGTGCGACGACACATTTTGTTGCTATGGAAGCTGCTTGGTTGCTACTTTCCCATCCATCCCAGCAACCACATTGCGGGTAGGCTTCCACCTCCTCGGCAGATCAGGAAAAACCTTCATGATTTAGAGCGGATGGTCCAACGCCAAGAGAGAACCTCTAGATCAGCGATGGGCAAAATCACTACCCGGGGTTTTTCCTTTCACGTGTACATGAGCACACACATTGAATGAGAATTCACTATCATTCAGTCGCGCTTGGACATTCGATCGACGAGGTTGTGTCGTCGCTTGTTGCTTAGCGTGCACATAAAGAAAAAATTGATGATACAATTATTACAATACATACTTCAAGTATAGGAATAAAGTTTAGTATGTATTGTATTTTTACAGAAGAATTTCTAAATACAAGTTTAAATTATTTATTATGTTACTGCAGAAATGTATATATTATTTTCTTTTTGTCAAAATTGAATAAAGTAACGAATTTTTTAAAATAATTTTAAATGTATATATTATTATCTTTTAACGTTTTTTTAATAAAATTTTTATAAACACCTAAATATACTAACCAAAAAAAAGTTGGACACTCGAAAACGGTTAATAGAAAAAATAAAGAATTAAATAAAGAATATGGCATAATCAATACGAGTATGAAATACTTTTATTGGAAAATTTGGATTGATTACTTTATATAACATAATAAATATGTACGTATGTGGCTAATCATAACATATTTAAAATTCGATTTCTTTATGTACACGTATAATAACCCCAAATCTACTTATGATGTTCGTTGTCCACTTTATTTATTATCTTACCCAACAAATATCTGTTAGGAAAATGCAAATACCATTTCTCGCAGTGCATAAAGAGAGTGTTAACCTAGCTAACAAAATATTCAGATTTCGGTCCGAAATCTGTTCGACAATCGGATAAATCATCCGATATCGTATCCGTTGTCGGACCGAAATCGGTACCAAAAAAACATGAAGTGGTTGTCATGTTGTCGGAACGACACGTCGGAGGGAAATCTGATGCTTGCGCAGACGTGTCGTACCGTATTCGTACCGACTTCGGAACCAAATTCTTGGGAAATTCGGAAGGGAAATTAGAAAAGCCGTACCGAACTCTTACCGAATAACGTACACAATTCGGATCGAATTCTTGCCGAATTACATATAAAATTAGAATATTTTTCCCCAGTGAGTCGGACCGAATTCTTAACCAATGTCACGCAAAATTCGGATCCTTTTGCCGATAATGCAGTCCGATTTTGGATCGAATTCTTACCAAGTCAATACTACTTTCCCTGTGATGTTTTAATAAATTTTACAGTTTTGAGTATTTTTTACTAGTTTTGAGTATTTTTTACTAGTTTTATTAATAGTTTTAGTTTTCAGAAAAAAACGAATTCAATGCTTAGTGGTAAAAACATAAAAAAGTTGTACTTTTCAAAAAACAAGAATAATTCAATGCTTACAACTTACAAAAATTCCAAAGAACAAAGCAGCATACAATTGGTGGTTGCTTATCTAACGGTGCCACACAAAATTCCTCAAAAAATGTTTATGAGCAAAAAACACACAGGCACACATACGCTGTAACAAAAAGTACAACACACACTGAGTTCCGATATCATTCAGACATACCGTTCAGAAAACGTTACAATATTGCTGAAAACAGTCGGAACAAAAAACACCAAATTCCCTCAGACTTGTCGGACAGAATTCGGTCCGAAGTCGGTAAGAATCGTCGTAAGCGATCCGATTATGTGCAGACATGTCGGATGTCAGACAAAAGGCCCAGTTAGGCAAACTTAACCGTAACGCCCCCGTAGCGTAACGAATCAGCTGATTCAATCTGTCATATGGAAATCAGTGTAAACGATTAGCCAACGAAAACGAAACGTAAACGGACGGCTGAATCTGTTGAAATCAGAATTGGACGTTCCGTTTACGTACAATTTGACAACAGCTGATACTACATGTTGTTTACAATTACAATTGTATGTTCACCGAGAAAAGTAAAGAAAATAATTTATTAATTATTTGTTGTTTAAAAGTGCAAATAAACATGAAAGACGAATATTTGATTTCTTTGGTGCAGTCGCACTAGTATTTATACAATAACTATAATCCAGCATATAGGATATCTGAAAAAAAGCGAGAAGCTTGGAGCAAATTGGCAAGGAGCTGGGCGTTACAGGTGAGTTTTATGAAGATCGCGGCTGACTCCATTAAAAATTAAATTTATAATCTGCTTCAGGATTCTTTTGACGACAGTACGAGACAATCATTGCGCCAATCTTCTTCATTGTGGGTTAAGTTGACAGCAATATAAGCGTCTCTACAAACGTGGACTTATTTATAGAGATTGGATTGGATTTGGCTGAAGAGGGACTTCAATGGAAATAGACATAAGTAAAAGTATTAATAAAACACAGAATATTTAAGATATAGAGTTCAAATTTATTCCAGGTGTAGTGCAAATGTTACATTTTAAGAATGAAATTCAATTTCGGTCAAATGACCACCACGAGCCCGTCAACAGCGACATTTCGACCGGAACGACGGCAATTTCGCGTTGGATGTTGTCTCTGAGCTCGTCTATAGTTGTTGACTTAGACCAAGGATATTCCTCAGGGGAAACGCCGCCAATAAAAAAAATGAGGAAAGGCTTCAGAGGATGCTGACGATAATGGTATACTAGGAGGTACAGGTACTGATTGGCCAAACGGAGAGTACTGGAATATGGCTGTATTTAATTTAAATTAAGCAATGGAAATTGTTTGTATTAAAATAGATTATAATTAAATAGAAGTTTAATGGACATACCCCCATCGTCATAACTTCCAACATTAACTGATATGAATGTATAGTTAGCATCGCAGATTCCCACACAATTCGGCATATCCCACATTCGTTGAAAATCATTGGCAATGTGTTTGTACTGCTGTGTAGTTTGTTCACTTAAATAAATCGGCGAAAGCAAGCGCCACAAAACTTCACTGTATTCTAAAACAATATTTCGCATTGTTGTTTTCCCCAGCCTGTGACTCCATGCAATCGATTGTATGGAACAACCGTGACACAAATATCTAAAATTTTAAAGAATAGAATGTTAATATTTCCCAACTTGGAATCATAGGATAAAGCAATATTTGACATACAGTGGTGTTATTGCTAATCTCTTTGCCGGTCTAATCCGTTGCTTTGGCGTAGTTAACTCAGTCATTGTTTATAGGACGTCCGCCCAATCTTCTTATCCGACGATATTTTCTTGATTTACTTTAATTGTAAATTCTGCACAGATTTAAAAAACACAAATTTATAAACAATCTTTTTAACTTCATTTTTAATAAACCTAAACAAAAAGAAATCGCGGTTTTTTTGTTTACTTATGTGTTGTTGTTGTCAGAACATATGACTCGTTATCTCAACGTTGGCTAATCGCTCAAACGGGCAACGTTACGGCAACGGTAAAGATAAATTACGGTTACGTATGCCTAACCCGGCCTAAAGTCGGATAATTTTGTTAGCTGGGAAAATTATCCGACTTTGTCTGACATCCGACTATTTGTCTTTGATTGAAACATTAGACATAGGGAGATGAATATATTTTCAATGCAAATGTGATCATGTTGCAATATTTCACTGCAGTTTTTCTTATTTATTTACGTTTTAATTCAAAAAATGCCGACTACTGGGACATGCCGAACTTAGGAACGCATCAGTGGAATCGCTCTGGCTCATACATTTGTTTATACATACAGTGAGTGCCATTCGAAAAAGTAGAAAATAACGTTTGTGGGTAACTTACATTACGAAGCATTTACGCGATATTCGATCACAAAGTTTGCAAGGAAATCAGAGAGGTTAATTATCTCGGAGGTGATTTTGAAGTGGAAGACATCCGAATACACGCTTCAGTCTAAAGAACGAAATAAAGGGAGAATTATTTCTCTTAAAAGTCAACCACTCTTCTCACCCCCTTACCATTAAAAAATTGCAATCAAATCGTATCATATATCAAACGTCATACAAATCGACGATATTTTTAGTTGTGCGAAGGTCATACCCGTGCGACGACACATTTTGTTGCTATGGAAGCTGCTTGGTTGCTACTTTCCCATCCATCCCAGCAACCACATTGCTGGTAGGCTTCCACCTCCTCGGCAGATCAGGAAAAACCTTCATGATTTAGAGCGGATGGTCCAACGCCAAGAGAGAACCTCTAGATCAGCGATGGGCAAAATCACTACCCGGGGTTTTTCCTTTCACGTGTACATGAGCACACACATTGAATGAGAATTCACTATCATTCAGTCGCGCTTGGACATTCGATCGACGAGGTTGTGTCGTCGCTTGTTGCTTAGCGTGCACATAAAGAAAAAATTGATGATACAATTATTACAATACATACTTCAAGTATAGGAATAAAGTTTAGTATGTATTGTATTTTTACAGAAGAATTTCTAAATACAAGTTTAAATTATTTATTATGTTACTGCAGAAATGTATATATTATTTTCTTTTTGTCAAAATTGAATAAAGTAACGAATTTTTTAAAATAATTTTAAATGTATATATTATTATCTTTTAACGTTTTTTTAATAAAATTTTTATATGGCATAATCAATACGAGTATGAAATACTTTTATTGGAAAATTTGGATTGATTACTTTATATAACATAATAAATATGTACGTATGTGGCTAATCATAACATATTTAAAATTCGATTTCTTTATGTACACGTATAATAACCCCAAATCTACTTATGATGTTCGTTGTCCACTTTATTTATTATCTTACCCAACAAATATCTGTTAGGAAAATGCAAATACCATTTCTCGCAGTGCATAAAGAGAGTGTTAACCCAGCTAACAAAATATTCAGATTTCGGTCCGAAATCTGTTCGACAATCGGATAAATCATCCGATATCGTATCCGTTGTCGGACCGAAATCGGTACCAAAAAAACATGAAGTGGTTGTCATGTTGTCGGAACGACACGTCGGAGGGAAATCTGATGCTTGCGCAGACGTGTCGTATCGTATTCGTACCGACTTCGGAACTAAATTCTTGGGAAATTCGGAAGGGAAATTAGATAAGCCGTACCGAACTCTTACCGAATAACGTACACAATTCGGATCGAATTCTTGCCGAATTACATATAAAATTAGAATATTTTTCCCCAGTGAGTCGGACCGATTTCGGACCGAATTCTTAACCAATGTCACGCAAAATTCGGATCCTTTTGCCGATAATGCGGTCCGATTTTGGATCGAATTCTTACCAAGTCAATACTACTTTCCCTGCGATGTTTTAATAAATTTTACAGTTTTGAGTATTTTTTATTAGTTTTATTAATAGTTTTAGTTTTCAGAAAAAAACGAATTCAATGCTTAGTGGTAAAAACATAAAAAAGTTGTACTTTTCAGAAAACAAGAATAATTCAATGCTTACAACTTACAAAAATTCCAAAGAACAAAGCAGCATACAATTGGTGGTTGCTTATCTAACGGTGCCACACAAAATTCCTCAAAAAATGTTTATGAGCAAAAAACACACAGGCACACATACGCTGTAACAAAAAGTACAACACACACTGAGTTCCGATATCATTCAGACATACCGTTCAGAAAACGTTACAATATTGCTGAAAACAGTCGAAACAAAAAACACCAAATTCCCTCAGACTTGTCGGACAGAATTCGGTCCGAAGTCGGTAAGAATCGTCGTAAGCGATCCGATTATGTGCAGACATGTCGGATGTCAGACAAAGTCGGATAATTTTCCCAGCTAACAAAATTATCCGACTTTGTCTGACATCCGACATGTCTGCACATAATCGGATCGCTTACGACGATTCTTACCGACTTCGGACTTCTGAGGGAATTTGGTGTTTTTTGTTCCGACTGTTTTCAGCAATATTGTAACGTTTTCTGAACGGTATGTCTGAATGATATCGGAACTCAGTGTGTGTTGTACTTTTTGTTACAGCGTATGTGTGCCTGTGTGTTTTTTGCTCATAAACATTTTTTGAGGAATTTTGTGTGGCACCGTTAGATAAGCAACCACCAATTGTATGCTGCTTTGTTCTTTGGAATTTTTGTAAGTTGTAAGCATTGAATTATTCTTGTTTTCTGAAAAGTACAACTTTTTTATGTTTTTACCACTAAGCATTGAATTCGTTTTTTTCTGAAAACTAAAACTATTAATAAAACTAGTAAAAAATACTCAAAACTGCAAAATTTATTAAAACATCACAGGGAAAGTAGTATTGACTTGGTAAGAATTCGATCCAAAATCGGACCGCATTATCGGCAAAAGGATCCGAATTTTGCGTGACATTGGTTAAGAATTCGGTCCGACTCACTGGGGAAAAATATTCTAATTTTATATGTAATTCGGCAAGAATTCGATCCGAATTGTGTACGTTATTCGGTAAGAGTTCGGTACGGCTTTTCTAATTTCCCTTCCGAATTTCCCAAGAATTTAGTTCCGAAGTCGGTACGAATACGGTACGACACGTCTGCGCAAGCATCAGATTTCCATCCGACGTGTCGTTCCGACAACATGACAACCACTTCATGTTTTTTTGGTACCGATTTCGGTCCGACAACGGATACGATATCGGATGATTTATCCGATTGTCGAACAGATTTCGGACCGAAATCTGAATATTTTGTTAGCTGGGTTAACACTCTCTTTATGCACTGCGAGAAATGGTATTTGCATTTTCCTAACAGATATTTGTTGGGTAAGATAATAAATAAAGTGGACAACGAACATCATAAGTAGATTTGGGGTTATTATACGTGTACATAAAGAAATCGAATTTTAAATATGTTATGATTAGCCACATACGTACATATTTATTATGTTATATAAAGTAATCAATCCAAATTTTCCAATAAAAGTATTTCATACTCGTATTGATTATGCCATATTCTTTATTTAATTCTTTATTTTTTCTATTAACCGTTTTCGAGTGTCCAACTTTTTTTTGGTTAGTATATTTAGGTGTTTATAAAAATTTTATTAAAAAAACGTTAAAAGATAATAATATATACATTTAAAATTATTTTAAAAAATTCGTTACTTTATTCAATTTTGACAAAAAGAAAATAATATATACATTTCTGCAGTAACATAATAAATAATTTAAACTTGTATTTAGAAATTCTTCTGTAAAAATACAATACATACTAAACTTTATTCCTATACTTGAAGTATGTATTGTAATAATTGTATCATCAATTTTTTCTTTATGTGCACGCTAAGCAACAAGCGACGACACAACCTCGTCGATCGAATGTCCAAGCGCGACTGAATGATAGTGAATTCTCATTCAATGTGTGTGCTCATGTACACGTGAAAGGAAAAACCCCGGGTAGTGATTTTGCCCATCGCTGATCTAGAGGTTCTCTCTTGGCGTTGGACCATCCGCTCTAAATCATGAAGGTTTTTCCTGATCTGCCGAGGAGGTGGAAGCCTACCCGCAATGTGGTTGCTGGGATGGATGGGAAAGTAGCAACCAAGCAGCTTCCATAGCAACAAAATGTGTCGTCGCACGGGTATGACCTTCGCACAACTAAAAATATCGTCGATTTGTATGACGTTTGATATATGATACGATTTGATTGCAATTTTTTAATGGTAAGGGGGTGAGAAGAGTGGTTGACTTTTAAGAGAAATAATTCTCCCTTTATTTCGTTCTTTAGACTGAAGCGTGTATTCGGATGTCTTCCACTTCAAAATCACCTCCGAGATAATTAACCTCTCTGATTTCCTTGCAAACTTTGTGATCGAATATCGCGTAAATGCTTCGTAATGTAAGTTACCCACAAACGTTATTTTCTACTTTTTCGAATGGCACTCACTGTATGTATAAACAAATGTATGAGCCAGAGCGATTCCACTGATGCGTTCCTAAGTTCGGCATGTCCCAGTAGTCGGCATTTTTTGAATTAAAACGTAAATAAATAAGAAAAACTGCAGTTAAATATTGCAACATGATCACATTTGCATTGAAAATATATTCATCTCCCTATGTCTAATGTTTCAATCAAAGACAAATAGACGGATGTCAGACAAAGTCGGATAATTTTCCCAGCTAACAAAATTATCCGACTTTGTCTGACATCCGACATGTCTGCACATAATCGGATCGCTTACGACGATTCTTACCGACTTCGGACCGAATTCTGTCCGACAAGTCTGAGGGAATTTGGTGTTTTTTGTTTCGACTGTTTTCAGCAATATTGTAACGTTTTCTGAACGGTATGTCTGAATGATATCGGAACTCAGTGTGTGTTGTACTTTTTGTTACAGCGTATGTGTGCCTGTGTGTTTTTTGCTCATAAACATTTTTTGAGGAATTTTGTGTGGCACCGTTAGATAAGCAACCACCAATTGTATGCTGCTTTGTTCTTTGGAATTTTTGTAAGTTGTAAGCATTGAATTATTCTTGTTTTCTGAAAAGTACAACTTTTTTATGTTTTTACCACTAAGCATTGAATTCGTTTTTTTCTGAAAACTAAAACTATTAATAAAACTAATAAAAAATACTCAAAACTGTAAAATTTATTAAAACATCGCAGGGAAAGTAGTATTGACTTGGTAAGAATTCGATCCAAAATCGGACCGCATTATCGGCAAAAGGATCCGAATTTTGCGTGACATTGGTTAAGAATTCGGTCCGAAATCGGTCCGACTCACTGGGGAAAAATATTCTAATTTTATATGTAATTCGGCAAGAATTCGATCCGAATTGTGTACGTTATTCGGTAAGAGTTCGGTACGGCTTATCTAATTTCCCTTCCGAATTTCCCAAGAATTTAGTCGGTACGAATACGATACGACACGTCTGCGCAAGCATCAGATTTCCCTCCGACGTGTCGTTCCGACAACATGACAACCACTTCATGTTTTTTGGTATCGATTTCGGTCCGACAACGGATACGATATCGGATGATTTATCCGATTGTCGAACAGATTTCGGACCGAAATCTGAATATTTTGTTAGCTGGGTTGTTAGCTGGGAACACTTCTCAGACATACATAAACATTTTGTAGAAGTATTGGGTGCCCATCGCTGCTCTAGATCAAAGAGAATACCACACAGGCCTTGTTGACATACACTCAGACGCAGTCTGTGAAGCCGTGAATAGTTACCCTGCAGAGAAATTGGAAACAGTCTATGAAAAGAACCGGATCTGAGCTGGTCCAAAATGAATGAACAGATTTCGGACCGAAATCTGAATATTTTGTTAGCTGGGTTGTTAGCTGGGAACACTTCTCAGACATACATAAACATTTTGTAGAAGTATTGGGTGCCCATCGCTGCTCTAGATCAAAGAGAATACCACACAGGCCTTGTTGACATACACTCAGACGCAGTCTGTGAAGCCGTGAATAGTTACCCTGCAGAGAAATTGGAAACAGTCTATGAAAAGAACCGGATCTGAGCTGGTCCAAAATGAACCAGATCCAAACTAGAGCAAAAGTAATGCAGCCAGAAACAGTTGAGCGCAAAAAAACAAGAGAATTCAAGGAAATCTGCCTAGGCAGCGCTGCTTTTGTTTGATTTTGTACAGCGTGAATATTTGTTTGTGTTTTTTCGTCTGCATTGAAATAATTCTAAGTGTTTACCGTTAGGAATTTATGGTGGTGTTTGTCATTTCAGTCTTGTGTTCATTGTTAAGTGGAAATTTGAACAAGTAAGACGTTATAATGATAATAATAATTATAACTATTTCAAGTTCCCCTTTTCTAGGAATTAAAATAATTTATTTCCGTTTCTCAAATAATAAATATATTTCAATTTAGTTTTTATAAATATTATAAAAATAGAAACCAATCAATAAATATTTTCTTTTTAATTCTAAAATTTTATAATAAAGGCAAGCTGAAAAGTCGTTCTAGACTGGTCCATAACCAAGAGAGCATGAACTAATTATACATAATATCTTTTTTTCCAGCAAGCAACTGTTTCTTTTTACATGGGCTTGTCCTAGGAAGAATCAATTTTTCTCCGGGTGCATTCGTGTGGAACAGTTCTGGAGTAGTTTAGATATATTCCTGAAGAACTATATCAGAGCTAGTTCCCTAGAATTAATTCTAAACTATTCCATTCTGAACTATATCAAAACTGTTCCAAACGAATGCAGCTGGAGACAATTGATTCTTCCTAGGACAAGCCCATGTAAAAAAGAAACAGTTGCTTGCTGGGCAAAGGGTATTATGTAGAACTAGTTCATACATTCTCATGGACCAGTGTAGAACTATTTATGAACTGGTCCGCTTCGCTGCAGGGTACAGAGTGAATGTCGTGCTAGGAGATCACCCTCCATCTGTGGCTTCGGAGGAAGCGGAATTACCACGACATACAAGAGTAGTTTTGACCCAATTGAAATCATGCTGGTGTAGCCGCCACAATTCGTATTGGGCAAGGATTGATGGCAACACGTCGAAAACCTGTCGCTCATACAACCATGCAACGACACACTACACCGGTTCAACTACCCTGCCAAACCAACTGGTATCATTGGACCCATCCAGTGGAAGCAACGCCCTTCCTTGGCATGGAAACCAATATACCAGAACCCACAATGCAAGGCGAATCAAACAACACCTACTGGACTATAAAACACCTTTACTGCTACAACAATTTATTTACTCAATTATACTTTTTAGATTCTTTTCTTTGGGTTTATATAAAATCACTCGTGTACGCCGATAAAACGGACGTATTTATCATGCAGAATAATCTAAATGAAATAAATGTGAAGCTATACGAAATTTTGCATGTAGAAATCCATGCAAAGTGGCGCATCAAGTGTTTTAGTGGGTCTAATAGCCTGTTTATCTATGTCGAACGAAAGTGATGCGAACGAAAAACAGCTGATTTTAGACCTACTTACTGGCATCAGCCAGTATGTTTGCATTCGCTTTGTCAATCTGGTCTAATCATCTAGGTCTAAAATCAGCTGTTTTTCGTTCGACATAGAGAAACAGGCTGTAAATAAAAGCGTAGGTCTCTTGTCCCCATATACGAGAGACCTACGCTTCCAACCAAAAATATTCTAGTGGGGTAAAATCGCACGAAAAAAACTCCGAGCTCATCTAACGGCACTTTTTCCCGCTATATGTGTAATATACGAAAATTTGTTTGACCATGTTCGGGATTTTTTGTGGATGTAATTGTGTTTGGACAAAAGTCTGTGGATTATCTTCACTCCAAGTGTGACAATTTTGTTTAAAAAACGCAACAATAAACTGTTAAATCGGTTGTCAAATAAAACAGTTTTACCGACTCAAAGTTGTTAACCTGAAAAAACACCCTGTACATTTCAGGCATTAAGTTCGGCCATGGCGAATCCTATATAAAGGGTCCGCCAAATAACTTTTTTTTTAATAATGGAAAATAATTTCATTCAAATGGCTGCCTCGGCTGGCCATGCAGTAGCCTACACGATCGGTCCAATTTTTAAGCACATTATCGATTGTGTGCAGCTGTATTTCACCAATGGCTTCACTAATATTGTCCTTTAAAGCGTCAATTGTCTCTGGCTTGTCGGCGTAACACTTATCTTTGAGGGCACCCCACAAATAATAGTCCAACGGTGTCAAATCGCAGCTCCGAGGTGGCCAAACGACATCAGCTCTGCGGCTGCCAATGCGATCTTCAAAAACAGGGCGCAAAACATCGAGTGTAGCTTCGGCTGTGTGGCACGTGGCGCCGTCCTGTTGAAACCAAATGTTGCCAATATCCTCCTCTTCAATTTTTGTGAACAAAAATTCGTTCAACATGGCCCGATAACGATCGCCATTGACTGTAACGGCCACTCCTTGCTCATTTTCGAAGAAAAATGGCCCAATTATGCCTCTGGACCAAAATCCGCACCAAACAGTGACTCGTTTTGGGTGTATCGGCTTTTCAACGTATGCATGCGGGTTTTCTGTGCCCCAAATGCGACAATTTAGCTTGTTTACATACCCGCCAAGATCAAAATGAGCTTCATCTGAAAAGATGATTTTTTTTGGCAAAATCGTTCTGCAACATTACCATGTCAAAGTAATGTCGCAATATTTCCCAGCGTTGTTCAAGCGTATACACAACCATATTCGTTCAGCGGAGGGATAAAACTAATTATCTGTCAAATCAGACATGAGCTAAGTGTTACCATTCACGAAATAAGCACTAGTTGAAAAAAAAAACGTTAGATTGCGGACCCTTTATATCCTCTACCATAGATGACATTCCACAGAAGTGTAAAGTAAGGTAGTTATGTATATCAAAACTCGAAGCAAGATAAATACTTTAACTGGTAGGTGAATTCGCAGAGAATGAAATTGTGTCTGTGGAAAATGTCTCCAACGAAATTCAATTTTTTTGAGAGTTATTTATTTTAAGGATATTAGAGATACATTAAAACATTATTTGTATATGTTAGACAATAATGGTGAGCGAAAACTATTCCAGATACATTTTCAATGCATTACAAAATTGGCCAAACCATTCCATTTCTCGGTGAATGAAATTATATCACCCACTTCACTGGTAGGCGATAATTTGACAGCCACCGAAAATTTACTCCAAACATCACGATTTGCCTGACGAATAGAAGATTGAAATGTAACCGGCTGACGACCTTTCACTGGGTAACCGCTTAAGACACAAGCTATATCATTTACACCCAAACTGGATTCATAAAAACCACGATCATCGGTGGGCAAAACCTGGTGGAAATATTCACACAAAATAATTGTTAATAGCAATAAAGAAATAATTCCATTCGTAAACCTACCTGATCCACTTGCTGATCCATACTAACCGCTAATACCCATTCTCGGACTTCTTCGTGTATTCCCGGATCGTTTTTCAAATGTATTTCTTCCGGTATTGGTACGGAACTTGGAAAATCAGTAGATGCCAAATCAGTGTGATCCACTAAATTACCAGATCCATCTTCTATGGCCTCACATACATCGAGATAATGATTAAGCATTACAAAAGCCTCTGCCTCTCGGCCGGCATTACGTAAATCCATACCAGCTTCATAGAATCCCTTATCGACGGGAATTATGTCCGTATAGCGCAGGAGAGCTATGGATATGCGAACAGCTATGGGTTGCAGGGCCTGCACAAGACGACAGGCATTACGGGCACAATAATAGTGCGCTATTAAGAGATATTGATCCATACTCTCGCAAATGGGAGCTTGAGAATAATCGGAAGATTTCAAGGCCTGTGTGGGTTAGGATGATAAAAAAAAGTATAGCATATAAATTTGCATTCAGAGTTACATTTTTATTGATTCCCTAATTGTGTTCTGGAATAACCTGTCACCATTTCCTTCTCAAATATACCTCTTTCTTTTCTTGTCTGGTGCAGGTGCTTTTTGCTCGGTCTCATATTTATAGATCTATGTTTCGTCGCATATAAATCTAGGTTAGGGTGGAAGCCGTAGTTACCAACTCATATAGACCAATTGAGGTCCCTAGTGCTACCACGGGGTTAGATGACCCTCAACGAAACGAACATACACAAAGTTATCAATAATACTAATGTCGGTACCGGCAAGATCTGTCTGATTTCCTAGAAAGGCCGACCCCAGTGCGGGACAGTAACAAAGCAGGTGCTTAATGCTCTCCATGTCTTCCTCAGCTTCTTCAAAAGTCGTTGGACTCAATTCCCAACCTCCTGTCGTGTTCGCCGACCAGGCAGTGTCCCCTCAGAACTGACACTAACGTAGATAGTGTTTTCCTCTATAGTGCGAGGAGATATTTTGACCTTCTTAGGTCTATCTTAAACACTTTTATAAAATACTTACCTGTAACAATTTGTAGAGGAAATCCCTCAATTTTCTCCATAATCCGTCCAAACACTCTTCTTCGCGCAGAGCGAAACAATCTAATGCAATTCTGGTGTAAATATTGAAATTCGCCTCCAAAGGCGGAGCTCCATAGTTCATATATAACCCCAGGGCTGAAGTGCTATCTCCATCTCTAATAAGTTGAGCTGCATATAGAGCCACATATTTGTGCAATACCGGTGAACTGATTTGTTTGGCTTTATCCAAACAACGCTGCCATTGACCCTGCTCGGCCAACATATCCAGAGCACTGATGATATCTGCAAAGAAAAGTTTGAAGTATTTTATAAAGCTTGAAGAGTTTAAAATATTCAGTCACTACCTATATCCGCCAATTGTTCCACATTACCCTCACTTTTGAGTCGAGTTTTTTGTTGTAGCTCTACGTAAGCCATTAATTCAGGATCGAGTTCTTTAGCCAAACGTCTTGCTTTGGACCATTGTTCGGCTTTTATGAAGACATCTACCGCTTCCTTGGGCAGTTCTGCTGCCAAATACAACTGAGCGGCTGGACCTATTTGTTTGATTTGCAATAAACGTGGACCCAGCTGATTGGCTACTTCGATGGCATCCCTTCCCTCTAAGAATTGATTACATATTTCGCCAGCCCTTAGCAAAGCCCTCTCAACTGTAGCTGTATCATCAGCATTGGTAGAATCAATTTGCATTAGACATTCGGCGGCTTTGCGGAAGTCTTCTTTTTTGGCAAATTCAGCAGCTCTTTGAAGATATGCTCTGGAATCATTTGCATGACCCGATGCCCCACCACCTCCGCTAGTACCACTACGACGCAGCTCTTGAGCCTGCAAGCGTCTGAGATCATTCAAAGCCGCCGGGAAATGATCTTCGGCTATGCGTATGGCTTCATCAAACATGCCTTCATTTTTATAGTACTCCGTAATGAGATCGGGTCGATGAGCTCTCAGCATTAAATCTTCATAATCGGAGAAATTTCTTGTTTCCAGAGCTGCATTAGCCTGGCTGATGAGAATTTCCGTTACTGCCTCGGGCAAATGAGTTTCGGCTACATTTAAGGCTGCAGCCCAGTCCCCGGCATGCGTGTACATTAGTATGGCCTCTCTGGGCTTATTTGCTTTTATGAATTCAGCTTCGGCTTGTTCAAATTTACCCTCATCTTCTAAGGCCATTGCAATTTTTAAATAGACTTCATCGGTGGATTTACCAGCAAAACGACAGAGATCCATGGCAAAATCAAATTGTCCCGAGTCACAGGCAAACCCTACTGCAGTGTCGAGTAAAGCCAATTTTGTAAGCAGCCTTACAGCACTTTCAACAGGCATCGATTTAGCCCACATATAGGCCACTTGGTTACTAGCTCCATCTGTACCCTTCTGCTTGGCCACTCGATAGCCGTCTTCCCAGCGTCCTGCGGAACAGTACATGTGAACCACCGACTTCCAATCGCCTGCAGCCAAATAGTGTACTTCGGCATTCTTAAATTTGCCCTTAGTTTCCAATGTGCGGCCCAAATGTTGATGGGTACTCTCCAGTAAGTCCTTATGATAACGCTCTACCAAACGTATCATCGAGTCGTAAAGCTCACGACGTTTATACATTGCAATGGCTAGATCCGGCTCATTGACCGCCAAAAGAACCTTTTCAGCATCACGATATTTTCCCTGTTCTTCTAAACCACCAGCCAGATTGACAAATAAGTCGCGCATTTCTTCAGACTTCAGGTATTTTTCACCGATAGCATAAGCTTTTTCCCATTTGCCGTGACGATTCAAAAGCTCTATGGCTTCTTTGAACAAGTTCGCTCGTACCAGCAGATCTTCTGCGCCATCTACATCCCCTGCAAATGCTAGATGTTTTGATAGGTCCAAAGCATAACGTTGAATCTCTTCGGGTTCATCTAAAACTTTGGCTATTTGTACAGCTTTGCGCCATTGCTTGGCTCCCACGGCCGCCTCCAGAGCTTTCTGGGTTGCCCCAGCTTCGATGTAATGATTTATGGAGGCATCAAGTTGTTTGCGTGATACCAACCAGTCACCCCATTCCTCTTCGAGTGAAGTTACTTCGTCGGGAGCCAATTGACGAGCCAAATCTAAAGCTCTGGCAAAAGCTCCACCTTTGCGGTATAATGTCAAGGCGGCTTCGGGTCTGGATAAACGATAGGCTATATCGCCAGCCATCTCGAAAAGTTCTGTCATAGAAACAACTTGAGAACATAACCAAGGGATATTTAAATAAAATACTCACCCGTATTAACTAATCCTTCGGTGACTTTCATCATCAACGAATGATCGTCCATTAGATGTGGTGTCTTCAAGGCTAGCCTGGCTGCTCTGGCCGGTTTGTTGGCTTTCAAGAATAATGTCATGGCCTTTTCAACTTCACCTTGTTCCTCCAGAACTTGACCGGCCTTCTCCTCTTGCCCCGTGGTTAACAGAAATGACATTTGATCATCTTTCAATTGCAGTAGGCCCAGATATCCTCTTCGTTCTGCCAAACTGACGGCCTCATCCCACATTCTTAACTTCTTGTACATTTCCAAAGCTGCTTCCAAGTCACCTTGCTCTAAATAAATTCTTTCGGCAGATCTCAAATCTGACGAGAGTAAAGCTAATTTCGCACGAACTTCGGGGCACTGAATACCTGGAGATCCCGTGGACTCTTCGAATTTATCAGCTTCTTCGATCATTTCGCTTAAGTAGAAAGCTTTGGAGACATTGCCCAGAGCAGCGTAACAACGTTGAGCCACTCGTAGATTACCATCCTCCATAGATATTATGGCCAAATTATGCCACATTGCTTTAGCGGACGGTTTGTCTCCCAGGGTTTCGAGAAAATGTATGGCACGTCCAAAATCGCTGTCGTTTACGGCAGTACCGAATTCCACCAAACCTTCATCGAGTTGATAGGTGTGCTCGGTGGGTCCTTCCTGAGAGCAGACCATAGTGCGACCCTTGAATTTCAAAAAAATGAGATTAAAATATATAATTTTTGAATAAACCATGAATTTCAAAAAAAAAGAGATTCAAATATATAATTTTCTCGAAGAATAATTTTATTTATAAAGAAATTAAAGTGCGGCTCATGTAAATAGATGGATTTCAGATTCGCGAATGAAGACTCCGATTTAAAGTTTCTCTAGAGAACTTTAAATCAAGTGAACTGAGTTATATCAATACCGGGAATTGAATAAGGAAATCGACTTTTTAAAAGGGGAAATGAAATTTCAATGTGCATTAATAAAAATGCATATTTCCTGTATTTTATAAACCTGAATTAAATTGAACTTTTCCATTACTTACGCCCTCTCGTATCACCTCCAAAACCTCACCACGTATGGGCATCAATGTCAAATGTTCTGGCAAATCAATGTTATACCAAATGGCCAAATTGCTATTACTTTGAGCCACAACCACATCGCTCTGTGGTACCCATTGGACAAATGAGATATTATTGAGTAGTGTTTGCTTTTTGCCCGTATAAATGTCTATTAGTATGAGACGCATTTTTTTATCACGAAATAGCAATTTATGGGCCGTTTCACTCAATTCAATCCAGTCGATTTTCGTTTCATGATTAACTTGACCAATAACCATTTGGCTAAGTAAGTCGACCACACAAATCGTTTTGGCATCCAAGAGAAAGGCCAATTTTTTGTTATCGCTGAAGAAGGAAAGATGGATAAAAAACTTTATAGTTTATTATGACACATTTCTCAATCCTATTCTTACCTGGTAGTACCACGTTCATTCAAGCGCACTGATATAACGTGGGGATTTACAAATTCCGTACGTACCGAACCCAGTATCTGCGGTTCTCCATATTCGACCAGACTTAGTTCGCCCACGTTGAATATCAAACAGACCGTGGGATTTTCAAAATAAAAACGTTCATGCCTGCCGGATGCTGTCCAGGGTACTTCGCTGACTAGATTGCGTGTGAGATCGCATAGTATGAGCGACTCCTCAGTGCGAGCAACTAAATAATTATCTTTGCCCATAATTCGGACATCATCGATTTCCAGACCAAGTTGTGATTCAATGGTCATTTGTTCGTGGGGCTCTTGCAGTGAACGCACCAACAACTGGCTGGGGGCAACAAAAATCAATTCAAACTTATCTTGCCATATGGTACGCTTTAATACGGATTCAAATACGATTACTGCACCCGTAACACTGGCCATTGCCAACCTGTAGACATTAAAAAAAACTGTGGTTTTATTCAGAATCCATGTAGAAAACACTTATGGACCGTTTCAGGGTCAGGTACAAAGAGAAGCTAAATGTTATGGGTTCGTGTAAGAAATCAGCTCTACAGTCGAAGTTGTTGTAGTTAGCCGGACTTCATGTTCTTCGCGATGAGCTAACTTTTGTAAAAGTCAATATAGCTTAACCGATTATAACTGATGCTGAGAGATTTATTTATTCTTTGAGACGACGCATATTTGAGGAGTTATTTTTAAGTTTGGCTAAGAAATCCATAATTTTCATCACAAAAATAATTGATCCCAAAATGTCGTTGTTTTGCTCTAAGTGGGCTAATGTAAGGAGTTATATAAATTTAAAGTGATCACAAAATTTCACCGTTCGCTCTAGTACGCATATTTAAGGAGTTATATACATTTTAAGTTTGATTGTGGGTACTCACACTTTTAACAAAAATTAAGTGAACGCAATATGTCCTCCTATTCGCTACAGAACGCTTAATTAAAGAGTTATATACATTTTAAATTTGGCTATGGATACTAAAATTTGTACCATAAAGTAAGAGAACTCAAAATTTCGCCATAATTGCTTTAGGACGCTTATTTAAGGAGAGATTGTAAGTTTGGCTAAAAAAAAGTCGTCACAAAATTCCGTTCTTTGCGTTCCAGAACGTTCAGTTAAGCGGTTACATACATACATGTCGTCTATTTCGTCCTATGACGCTTGTTTAAGGAGTTGTAGCTATTTAAAGTTTGCCTTGACTCCAAAAAAAATTGGACACTTATTTAAGGATTTATAAACATTTTAAATTAGATTAGTAATTTAATTGTTCAGCAAAAAGTAAGAGGGAAGTTAAATTTGTTCCCAAAAAAATGGCGGTCACAAAATTTCGTCCTTTTCGTTACATGAAAACGTTTCATATGGTCCTTTCTGGAGGCCGAAGTATCAACAAAAAAATATGAACGCTCAACGTTTTAATGGGACAATATAATCAGTAGGCCGGGTCGATTTGTGGGGAGGCAAAATTCCGGGACATCAGAATTCGTTTTAGAGGTATGGTTCCTTCGGCAAAGTTTCTTATTTTGATCCCTAGAATACGACTTTCACTGAGCAATGGGCGATTTTTAAATCGACCCGCCCTAACAATCAGGCCACATTATGATGTCTTCCCGGGCAGACTCGATGTTTCTGTTAATGCTTTTTTTTCTGTAGCCCTCCTACATCAAACTTAACATATTTTTCCAAAAATTTTAAATGTTTTACAATATCTGGAGGCTTTTAAATAAAAATTTACTATATTATAGCATTTTTAATTGGTAACACAATGAGCGCTGACCCGGTTATAAAGAAGAAAATGATATAGGAATTCCTAAAAGCTGGATAATAATGTTGTCTATGTTGATTGGTTCTTAGGATGAATTAAAAAAATTTCATAAGAACAATATATCTTGTGTAGTGATACTGGAGGACAATTTTCTATAAAAATGCTTGAAAACTACACTGCAGATGTCTTACAAAAATAAATTCAGATATAAATATTAAATTTTTCCTTGCGCAAACGTTATGAAATAAGGCCAATTTGAACCTGGAGCGGACCTTCATTTTGGAAACTTTTACTCGCCTAAGGCTAACATTTCGTCAAGGAACTCTTGCCTCACTAGGTTTTCTGTGTGATGCTCTTCCACAACGTAAATGAAACAGAGTTAAATTTTCCCCCGAAAATTGCAGCATTTTTATTTCTACAACCCTAAACATTTTGGATTCACCTCATAAGCAATAGCTTATTTATGCATCACTTACCTGGCACCATCACGCCTCCAGAGTAAACAGGTAACTGTATAGAAGAAATTTATATCCTTGGTAGCACTTTCACTCCATGCCGCCAAACGGGGACTCCACGTGAAAATGCGTATGCGATCAAAGCTACCGAATGCCACCGCCTGTCCGTTGGGACTGCAGGCAGCCACAGTAAATTCACGTTCGCCCTCCGTACGTGAGTAATCAAATGTGCGAACCTGTCGTCCCTAAAGTGTTTGGAAACATATATTTTTTCATTACGCACTGATACATTTATTACATGTTTACGGCTGTGTTAGAGAGTGTTTAGATTGTGATTTTTAGTGTCCATCTCCTCCACTTACCATGGTGTCATAGAAGACAATACGTTGATCACACCCGCCCACACAGAAACCTCCTTGTGGCCAAGCTAAAGCAAATGGTGGCACCGGATGTTGAATTATACGACCCGATGGTTCATTGCCATCGTCCACGAGGAAGAATCTAATGATGGTACCGTCATTGTGGCCGGACAGAAAAGCAGTGCCTCTGGTGTTTGGGGCCAGTGAAACGCATATACTTTCAGCTCCATAGAGGCTTTGAGATTTATTTGTTTTACAGTGTAAAGCTCGGACTTTACCATCATCAAGTCCTGGAAAACGAGAGGAGATTATAACATTACAATTAACAATTAAAGGTAAAATTAAAAATCATGTGTGTGTGTGTAAGCGCCCCAGTAGGTGAGTTGGTAGCGAGCTCGCCTATGAGTTTGAGGGTCGTGGGTTCGATTCCCACCAGAGGCTCTGGTCTGTCGCAACAAAAATTTACAAGCAACATGGTCTTTGTCACCCGGCTTCTCCCTGGACCGTAAAATTAGAATATAAATAAACTTTGTATTGCAATTCATATAAATAAATAAATAATAAAAATCATGTGTGTACCATAATTTTGGTAAAAGATTAAAATTATCAAACTGAAGAAAATGTTATAATTTCTAGAACCCTGTTACCAGCGTTTGCAACTTGGCTGAATCACAGTGGGAATATTTGAAAACTGAGTGAAAATAAAGTTGTTTATTATTCTTTGGGAATTATACGTAGTTAAGATTGTATTGCGTTGTTTTGGTATTGGAAGATGCATATTACGACTGCGATGTATTAGGTGTTATTTCTTTGGGATTGCAAATTGGAAATTTAAAATCAAAGCTTTAATATAATTATCTTTATCCAGGAGTATGCCTTCCGCCATGGATCACATTTAATGCCATAATATAATTTAATGAAAAATTAATCTCAATCTAATCAATTTCTCAGCTTTATTGGTAGGAATTTCTGTTTTCCTTGGCGCAAAACAGTTTAAGTTATTAAAAAATTTCATGTTTCGCTCTAAGACGCTTATTTAAACAAATAACAGGTGGCGCAAAAGAAACCTTTCGAGCGTATGTTAGACGCGATTGGCGGTCAGCAGCTAACAGCTGATGCACCGTCTGGACTTTGTACGGAAACATCTTCAAATCTTGTACCAAAATTCGCTGTAGAGACCGTCGACTGATACCCATTTGCGTGGCACGTCGTCTGGTCGATGTCGACGGCGCTTCCATGACATCCTCGGCTACAGCAGCAATATTCTCTGCAGAACGGCTAATCCGGGATCTGCCACGCCTGGCAGCATCTCGTGTTGTGCCAGTCTCTTCGAGCGGCTAAACGTCGCAGTGTTTCACCAGTAGGCGTTGGACGGCCAGGAAATCTGCGACGAAATTCACGTTGTGCCAAAGTCACCGACCGATTATTGGTCAAGTCAGCAATATTCCGCATTCTGGAGCAGTGTAGCGTAACATTGTTTATTAACGTGTATTTCGCATGTGTTTACTACACAAATGTCAAAACAGAACTGACATTAGGGGCCAATCGCAAAATTTATAGCATTTTCTGATAGGAGGATTACTTTTGCGCCACCTGTTATATACATTTTATGTTTGGATATGCATACTAAAATTTTCACCAGTAAGTATGTGAAAGCTCCAAGATGATATTTAAGTAGTTATATACATTTTAAGTATGGCGGATACTCAAATTTTCACCAAAAAGTAAGTGAGCACAACATTTCGTCCTATTCGCTTCAAGATGCTTATTTAAGTAGAGATTTTAAGTTTACTAAAAAATAAGTGATCTCAAAAGTTCGTCCATTTGCTTATTTACTTTTAACTAGAGACAATCACACAAATTCGTCCTTTTTGCTTTATGAAGCTTATTTAAGGAGTTGTAGCCATTTTAAGTTGTCTAGAGACCTGAAACTTTCACCAAAAATAAAGGAGCTTATTTAAGTATTTATAAATATAAATATTTTTAAGTTTGATTCCTAATTTATTGGTCGATTATGGATTGCAACCAAACTTCAGCTGATTTGTCAAATGGCAACGAAACTGAAATAAATATTAGTGTTATGTATGGCACTTCGGTAACTAAAAATATTGTAAACAAACAAACAATTCAGCACATAAAAGCAAATTTCAACTATAAAGAATTGTTTTTTAATGATAAGCTAAGTGGGGTTATTTTTGATAAAGAGCATCCAAAGTCTCTACAACGCCAAAAATGTTACATATTGGATTTACAGCCAAATCTATTTGCAATAGGTCTGCTGCCGCCTGCTCCAATGGCGGTAAAGACACTTCTTGCGGGCCATCGCCCACTACCTGGTATGTTATGGTTTGCTTTAAAATGAATCCGCACTTTTTAGCTGGGTGATTCACCGAGGGAGCTATTTGGCAGGAATGAGCCACAGCAATCAGACGCTTCAAATATGCTATACGATGTTTTGTGAGAGTGCAAAGCCAGAGACACGGTTAACATGTACAGAGGACCCTCCACTTCGAAGCCATTTTCGATGGCGGAGCCGTGAGATAGGTTACAAGAGTTTTACTGTCTCGTGCAGCGGAGCGTGAGGAGAACAGCAGATACATAACGTAGAAGAGCAAGTAGGGAACGAAATTCATATTTGATTGGCACCTGCGCTACACTCCCAGGCGAAACGCATGTGCAGTAGGGTGCTCTCTTGCATGTAGCTAGCATGGCGAGTTATACAGGCTGAGAAGGCCGCCTCGGAGACTTTCGGGCATTCTGTAAACTCGCCCTCTCCCATTCATCTTGGCCACACTTTGGTTTCACTAAAAAGCCGCACACTGCGAGCTAAATTTGGGTTAGCTTGAATTGGAAGAAAATATATTTGGAACCAAAATTTTTAAAAATTATATGTTTTTGAACAAATACATTTTATTTGAAAATCAATCAGTTTTGTTTAGGACGCATATATTAATATATTACAATAAAATAAAATATTTCTTTACACACAAACCAAACTTTTGTTAATTTTTTTTCCAAATATATTGTATTTATAAAAGATTTTAAAACTTTATTGACATTGTCGAATTTTAGTTTTAATTTTTCAGCAGCATTAACTTTTGTTTTTACAGCACTAATTTTTATTTATTAAAAAGTTTTTGTTATTAACAAAAAATATTTTATTTTATATAATCCCAAATTATCACATATTGTCAATCCATCCATGCGATTTATCGCTACACAATTTAATTTTAATCAAATTCTACAATTTCAAAAAAAATTACTTTGAATTTCTGAAAAATTGCATTACTTAAATAGTAATTTTCTTTGTGTACAATTAGAATTATTAGTTCCAAATAAAAAGATATTAAGAGGGAAATATAGTTTTGTTTAGAACAACATCCTCCCAAACATATAATATGTATTTGTGTAAAATATTATATATTAGGAGTGTACCCTAAACATATGTATATTTCAAACAGAATATGTTTGAGATACTACAGAAGCGATTTTTCAGCGTGCATTTTCTCTATTAACATCTCAAATTATTGTTTTGTAGTGATTTTAACCATCATGGAGCCTACAAACACGCAATATTTAATATTGAATCAATTTCCTTTTTAATTTCTTTAAACAATTTCACAGCAACCAGAAATAAATTGTTGCCGAAAAAACCCTCATTTAACAACTGAAATTGTCGGTAGCTGCCAACCGTAATGTAATTTTGGCAACGCAATTTAACTTTGTTTGCAATGCATATTAGACCCATTAATTAATCACGAAAAAGTAAGAAATTAAAATTAGTGGGATCTTTGAATGAGGACTATATGAAATCAAGGACCTACAATCAGAGTTCGAAAAAAACACTAAGGAACGGTTCCTTAGCGTTCTGTACCGTTCCTTCGTCGCGAACGGAACAGTATCGCAACCCTTACAAGAGAACAGAATACACTAAACATTTTTTAGTGTTACTGTTCGCGAACGGTACCACTACGATAACGTACCGTTCTTAGAACACGACGAACGGTATCACTACGATAACGTACGGTTCATAGAACAGTATCACTACGTCGTAGTGATACTGTTCTTTTTAACAGAACACTAACAGTATCACTACGTTTAGCGTTCCGTTCTTTTTTATATTCGACTCCACAGGTCGCAAATATGAAGCAATCTTAATGAAAATTGGTACAGAGTTATTTCTTAACCCAGGGACGATCCCTATTTAAAATGGGACATATCGGTCCATACTTTAATATAGCCCCAATACGAAGGTCCCTTTCGATACGACATATTCACGCTCTATAGGGCGCATTTTTTAACCGATCATGCCGAAATTTGAATATATGTTCATTCATTTGCATTCAAGCATTCCTAATGAAAATGAATTCTTTAAAAAATTGAGAAAACTTTTGTGTGCATAATATTTTAGTTTTGAGACCTCTCCGAATTTCGGGACAACCTAACCTAATGTATTGTAATTTTTACAATTTGATATAATATAGTTTGTAATTATTACATAAGGGCATTTGACCTTAAAATTTAATTTCCTCAAAATGTAAACTGAAAGTGCAGGATAATACTGTTCTGGTGTTTTGTTTACATTCCACAAATTTAAATTTATTTATGTGTTAATAAATATGTATATTATTTTGCCGAAAATGCGTAAATCCTTCCGTGTGAAATCTGTTAAATACAGTTGAGCCCCCACAGAGACACAGAGCAGAGTTATTTATTGGTGGGCTCATAAAGTCACTTACACAGGAATGTCAACGCCATTGTAATTAGATTTATTGACGCCCCCTGCGCAGACCACGACCATAAGCATCGTTTGCAACATCAGCAGTAGCAGCCAACAACATTGGCAACAATTTGAGTTTATGTAACATTCCATTTAAGGACAATTAACATTTTCATCATTCATTTCCTGTTTGCTTAATGACACACACACACACGAATTCACATTCGTACATAAACGAGTACAAAGTTGTGAGCATACTCTGGGAATTGCGAGTATGTGACATGTGTTTGTGTGTGTAATATAGTTGACCTCTATCTCTTCATGAATGATGCTGCCTGTGTCTCAGACATTTTGTGGTTATTTAATTATTTAATTAAGGAAACGAATTCAATTAAAGTCATAAAAATGTCCTAAATCTTGTGTGAGAATAACGGTCCTTCCGCAGTTGCTGAGAATATCTGTAGATGTGTTTGTCTTCGACTTGGAGCCGCCACAAATGGGCAAATGAAAATAACTTCCGTTCTCCTTTGAAGATTTTATGGGGCCAAACAGTAGGAAGCAGCAGCAACCAATGAGTTGTTAAATGATTTAATATGTTATATGTTATAGGTAATTATTAATTGTTTGGAGAATTTCGTTGAGGGCGAATAGAATTAAAGTTGTCCCTTGTAATGGCTAGTGCGTCATTTGAGTGAGGGTATATCTCATTTGCTGCGGACCAAAAGTGTAAATATCGAAGGAGACCTAAAATCCTATTAATATTACAAACCAGTTTGTTTTTTGGTTACACCATCAGATCTAAACGGCTGAACCGATTTGCTTGAAACGTGGTTCACCGATAGACAGTGTAGCAGTGACCAGAATGATTTTCATTATTTCGCTGATTTTAAACGTTCCTTAAGAGCTAAGAATCTTTAAGAATAAAAATGTATATGTACATACTGAGCAAAGTAAATAAAGTAGACTTAGGTTATCTGACAGGAGCGATGAAATATGTAATTAATGGGAATTGAATTTAATTATGGGGATTCGACCTATCGATTTATATATAAAAGAGTCTGCGGAACTTACATTAAACCGGCTAGCCCAGATTAATCTTCTGCTAGGTACCAATTCGAGACTTACTCGTATAGTAGATCTATCAATAATGGGATCTGGAACAGATTATGACATAGTTGACGAAGCGGTAGTCGTTAGAATTTCTTCTTTGACAGAATGGAAGAAAGTGAATGTTAGGTTTCTTGATATTAATGTCTTTAAAGATGGTTCCAAAAGGAGGATGGTACTGGATGCGGTATCTGTCGTGAGCTTGATTTGGAATTTTGAGGTCTCCCTTCGCTTGCATAACGACTGCAGCATTTTCCAAGCAGAAATACATGCGATTGCCAAAGCGGTTGAACTTATCTAGTTGATGCAAGTATTTAGAAGCGATATTTGCTTTTTCATCGATAGCCAGGCTGCTTTAAAGGCATTACAGAGTACGAATGTAAGGTCTAAGGTGGTCAGTAGCTGGCGCAGAGAACTTTTGGTTCTCGAGAGCATAATGTAGCTCTGGTACCTGGTCATAAAGATACATTCGGTAATGAAGCCGCGGATAAACTCGCCAAAACTGGAGCCAATTCCCCGTGTAACGTCGAGGCAGACGTATACCCTCCCCTGTCGTTAATCTTTTTTGGTATTAAACTGAAATATAAAAATGTATGGCATCAGGGTGGTACTCAGTAGACGGATGTGAACAAACTAAGGCTCTTTGGGACGAGCGGTCTCCAAGGAACACGGAGATACTACTAAGTATCGAAAAAGCGCATCTACAATTGATTGTGGGTATAATTACTGGACACAATAGACTTGGTAAGCACATGCATAGAATTGGCCTAAGAAATGACGATTTGTGTCGGTGGTGTCATGACCCTGATGTGGTAGAGGATACCTTTCATTTCCTTTGTCAATGTCCTACTTTATCGTATAGAAGAAACAAGATACGGGTTAATTTTTATTTCAGGAGTTGGTAGAACTTAAAAGATTGGACCCTCTCGACTTTTACTATTTATTAAGACATCAGATCGAAACTCCAGACTCAACTGAGCGTGAAGAAGAATAATTCATGAGGAATAACAATGGATCAAATATGGTCTATGTGGACGCTTGACTCTTATTGAGCCGGGCGCCATCCTCAGCTAACCTGACCTAACATACTGACCTCAAAGGAGATGCGAAAACAAAATTTCGATAATTTGTATTTTAGAAAACCAAAACAAAACGCTTTGTTTAAATTTTTTTTCCTAAAATTCCAATTTTCATGGGACTTACCTTTAGTACTTGGACCATATTTTTATATAAGGCCTTATTTTTTATAAGCTAAATAAAAACACTTGCAATTTTGTACAGTGTAAAGTTTTTATAGTACCCATAGTAACGGGTTTACCAATAGGGATGATATGATTTGGAAGTGACGTTTCGGCCATTTGTAATATGTCATGATCTGTCATTTGATTATCATTGTATTCAGTAGTGTTTACAATTTCATCATGGAGAGATATACACAAGAATAACGTTTACAAATTATTTAGTTTTATTATCAAAACAATAGTTCTCCAATTGCAACTTTTCTTGCTTTAAAATAAAAAAAACACTTTCCAGTCGACCTACGACCTTGACACCCATGAGCAATATTTTAGCTCTCGTTAAGAGCTATCTTTTTGCCATTGACCGATTCCCGATCCGACGTTAAGGAGCTAGAGCAAAAATAATCTTTCCGTTCACATTTGAAAATGATGCTAACACCATTTTTTTAAATCCAAAAAACCACTTTCCAGTCGACCTACGACCTTGACACCCATGAGCAATATTTTAGCTCTCGTTAAGAGCTATATTTTTGCCATTGACCGATTGTGGCTACGTGCAACACAGCAAATGAAGAATTGAATTGTTGCGAGAAAAGTTTGGAGATTCGATTATTTCAAGAAATTGTGATATTGAATGGCCTCCAAGAAGTTGTGATTTAACGCCATTAGACTATTTCTTGTCATTGGTCTTTCGAAATAAACCAGACACTCTTCAAGCTTTACAAGTCAATATTGAACGTGCCATTCATGACATAATTTATTAGAACTTAATTTTATCGATTGTACTTTACATTAAATAAAAAACTTTTGAATTTCCTTAACAATAAGTGTGTTTTTTGTTAAAGAACTCATATCACTCTTATTGGAAAACCGTGTAGTATCGATGTTATGAGATAATGAATATATCACTAAACTTTGGAGGTACTCGAAGGAGTGGACCAACATAATCCATCATTGCCTTAGTCTGAGATAGAAAAAAATATTGACACATACACATAATTTGAAGTCAATAGGCAATAGACAGACAGGCGGACAGCCTGATTTCCGCCAAATATTCTTGGGGTCTCTTAGGTCACTCCATCGATGTGTTACACTATTGGCCCGCAGAGTCTGATATATACACTTGTTCAAAACAGTGGAGGTATAAAAACCGGATTATATTGATATCTCTTATTTCTATCTAAAGTGATATAGGTTAGGTTAGGTAAGGTTAAAAGGAGGATACGTTTTAACGTCTCATGTCCATCGACAGACACTTAAGCCAGTGGTTCGGCCTGTTGTGTGCTCCTTATTTACGATCTTTTTATACCTCACGAGTTACAGAAAATCGGTACTAGACACGAATTATCTCAGTATCTTCCAGTCATATCCTCCGAGATGAGTCAAGTCTAGTAATATGTCGGACCCGAAATATTGGGATCTTGCATGTGTGAAAGCCGGGCAGCGACAAAGAAAATGTTCCATCGTTTCGATGTTTTCCCTGCATGCCCTGCATTCGTCGTTTCCTGCTAGACCCATGCGATGAAGATGTGCTTTTAAGCTTGAGTGTGATAAGTGATACACTTTCAATATTTATCCACATATTTTTTCAAATAGGCATTGGAACAAGGTTTTTTATTCTATTTTTTGTCTTTTGTTTTCTTCCAGCAAAAAAGGTGTTTTGAAAAAAATCAAATTTTCCAATTGTTTTAACGACAGTTACTTAACTTCTGTTTCCACATTATTAACCTTTGTAGTCCTCATAATTTCCTTTAATTTAACGTTTATCCCGGCTTCATCGAGTATATACATACATTAAAAATGTAGTAAAACCAGTAAGGAAAGGCTAAAGTCGGGCGGGGCCGACTATATAATACCCTACACCACTCTCGTAATATTGAATAACTCTGATATATAAATTTTGTAATTCATGTATAAATTGTTTACATAAATTTACTTTTGGGACATTTTATACTTAAATAATACCCTGTACCACAGTGTGGAGTAGGGTATAAAAACGATTGGATCTAAAGAGCCAAATCGGACGAAACATATATATGGGAGCTATAGCTAAATCTTAACCGATTTTCTTCAAATTCGGCAATGTTGGTTCATGGATCAAGAAACTCTACCATTCTAAATTTCAAAATGATTGGATGTAAAATACAGCTTCTATAGAACTAAAGGGCCAAATCGGACGAAACATATATATGGGAGCTATAGCTAAATCTTAACCGATTTTCTTCAAATTCGGTAGTGTTGGTTCATGGATCAAGAAACTCTACCATTCTAAATTTCAAAATGATTGGATGTAAAAAACAGCTTCTACAGGACTAAAGAGCAAAATCGGACGAAACATATATATGGGAGCTATAGATAAATCTTAACCGATTTTCTTCAAATTCAGCAATGTTGGTTCATGGATGAAGAAACTCTACCATTCTAAATTTCAAAACGATTGGATGTAAAATACAGCTTTTATAGGACTAAAGGGCCAAATCGGACGAAACATATATATGGGAGCTATAGCTAAATCTTAACCGATTTTCTTCAAATTCGGTAGTGTTGGTTCATGGATCAAGAAACTCTACCATTCTAAATTTCAAAATGATTGGATGTAAAAAACAGCTTCTACAGGACTAAAGAGCAAAATCGGACGAAACATATATATGGGAGCTATAGAGCTATCTTAACCGATTTTCTTCAAATTCAGCAATGTTGGTTCATGGATCAAGAAACTCTACCATTCTAAATTTCAAAACGATTGGATGTAAAATACAGCTTCTATAGGACTAAAGGGCCAAATCGGACGAAACATATATATGGGAGCTATAGCTAAATCTTAACCGATTTTCTTCAAATTCGGCAATGTTGGTTCATGGATCAAGAAACTCTTCCATTTTAAATTTCAAGACGATTGGATGTAAAATACAGCTTCTATAGGACTAAAGGGCCAAATCGGACGAAAGATATATATGAGAGCTATATCTAAATCTGAACCGATTTCAACCAAATTCAATAGCGATCTTAACAGCTGCGAAATACTCTAAACTGCAAAATTTCAGAATGATCGGAGTGAAATTGCGACCTGTAGTCGACGAACAACTTTACATGGACTGACGGACGGACGGTCATGCTTAAATCGACTCAGCTAGTGATTCTGAGTCGATCAGTATACTTTAAGGTGGGGTCTACCTGTGTTATTTTCAGGTGTTACAAACATCTGCCGTGAAACAAACTTATAATACCCTGTACCACAGTGTGGTGTACACGCTGAAAAAAAATCGGTTCTGTAGTATATTGTCCTAAACATATTCGGCTTGAAACATATATATGTTTAGGGTACACTCTAAACATATAATATTTGGTACACACAAACATTTTGTATTTGGGAAGATGTGGTTCTAAACATATATTTGTTTACATCCCAACGCGACTGTTATTTCCGAAACAAATATTTATTTGCATTTAAGTATTCATAAAATAGATAAATTGTGTTAAATTTTTCAGTAGTTGTTACATTTTTAGAAATTTTTAATGTTCGTAAAAATAATAAATAATAATAATTTAAATCGTATAATCTTGGATCAATATAAAGTACTTAGAGGATTAACACCTAATGATGGCTTGGAATACTCAGATATTTGAAATGATTGATTTAAAACAGATGTTAATGCTGCATATGGTATCATAACTGGGAGGTACAATTCGAATCCAAGGAAAAATAAAAACTGAAATTGCAAAAAGTCAGCAAAACTTTTGGAAATCTTTTTTAAATAAAATTAATTTGGAAACATTCCGAAATAATAATTTTATTTGTATTTAAACACATATTTTATTTGAGAAAATTAGTTTGCAAATATAATTTGTTGTAATATATTAATATATGCTTTCCAAATATATTTTATTGATTTTCAAATAACATTTATTTGCTAAGAAATATATAATATTTAAAAATTAGTGTTTCAACTATATTTTCTTTCGATTCAAACATATCAAAAAAGGCGATTTTGCCCCGTGTAGGGTATAAATACTAAAGGAATCTTCAAAAAAAATATTTTTTATTTTTTCCTGTTTAGGACTTCATATTACATCAGAAAATGTTATGCACAGCCTGGACAAAAATTTTGCTGCATTGTGTTTTATGTCTCTAGACTGGCACCCAGTAAGTTTTTTTCCGAAAAAGCAATCGAGTAGGGAATTAAGCAGCTTTGTGCGTACTCCCCAATCGCTTCCCTAACCGATTATTTTTATAAAGGGAGGAGACTTCCTGTACTAATTCTGAATTGCTGAAAAAAGAATGACTTCTTTTTCGATTTTTTCACCAGGGGCCAAATCACGGCATTCGATAACGAGAACTCTTCGTTCGAAACCCCTTTTTAATTTTTGTTAATAAGAAAAAGTAAACATTGGAATTAATTACAGACTGTTCCGATAAGCTATATAAGAATGTATTTAAAGAATTTACTTGAATTTGACAGAAGCTTATACTCTTTTAACGATAATAAAATACAGATATCGATGGTAAAGTACTCGATATCGAATGCCGTGATTTTCCCCCAGGTTAGAAAAATGAAAAAAATATATTTCTTTCGTTTTGTTCATACTTTTTTTATTTTATATTTTTAATATTATTTTTTATTTCGATCCGACGAAGATTTGAAACCGGGTTACTTGCTTCAAAACAGTGCATGCTAGCTCTCTGCACCACCAAAGGTCTCGCACTCATCAACGCTAAATTCGACCAAGTATTTAAGGAAGCGAGATTTTTTCGATAGCCTCGCTTCCTTTTTGCGATTTTTGAATTAAGCTGACAATTTGGCAGTTCTATTTTTAGGCTCGCTTACTTTGCGGGATTTTTGGAATTAAGTTCTCTATTAGAAAATCCAGAAGAAATATAGCACATTCTATTCCGGAAGGAAAAATACAATGAAGATTTAATGTCTTGGTGCCAGTTCAACAGCTACTCCAATAGAATGCAGAGAGTAATGCTTAATTGAATCTTGGCAAACGAAACTGGAAGTATTTCTGGGCGAGTCGGTTACAAATATAACAAGTATTTTTTTATCGGGGGAGCTGTTTGATCTTTACCACTAAAATTAGGTAAGAGAAAAATGTTTAGATCTTTCCTGGCCAAAATGCAGGTTCACAGTTGACCAGAAGAAACTTATAGTTGGTTGTCCTGATACCGCATACATTCCCTTCTACTACGTAAGGTTCCTGTATCAGGACGATGTCTACTACACTGATAGAAAAAGCTTCGTCATGACGAAGAATTTGTACATCATCACGTTTATTTTTTCGTCAAAAGTCAGCTAACGTATGGAATAATCCTCTTGATGAATTTGTTCGTCACTATGACGAATCTCTGTTTCCAAAAACTTTCGTCCTCAGAAACTTTTCGTCACCAGTACGAAGATATATTGACGAAACTGATTTGTCATGGTGACGAACGGTTTTTCTATCAGTGTATATCTGTGGACAGGCGCAGCAATAAAGCCGATGAGGCTGATTTTGCGTGATGGAGGTTAATCTGTAGACAACCTCTAATCTGTAGACAGATTAACCTCCACCCCAACAAGTGTGTTATCGAACTCCGCGTCCAAATCATCAAGGATCATATACCTACAGATGCTTCGAAGAGACCGAAATCTCCTTTCAGCCCCTCAGTATCCGAAGACATACATTCTGCGTCGGTTTTCTCGACGACATCAAACTGGGCGCACGGCCAGACTTCACCCACTCGACTTCTAGCTGCCTTGTACGAGTACAGGTCTACTGATCTGACGTCACCGAAATCCGAGAGCTTTACTCTCTCCTGAAGCCACCCTGCATCGCTGCAGATTGGTTGTGTACCTGGCAACTCTCTGAGGATAGTCCAGGAGGACCTGCATTGGGCCATAGTGGCCGATTCTACATGTCTCCACTTGTCCTTAGGGATTATTTCATCCCCATCACTTCTGTCTTTAACAACCATCTCTGGACTCTCCTTTGCCAAGTGTTTGGTGAGAGTCGGTTGACAGTTATGTTATGTCCTCTATCCATTTTCGATGGTAGTAGGGGTAGATGATCTGATTCTTTTGGACATTATTACCAGCCGTTAACCAAGCTGAAGTTGTGGCCCTATCAACCGACTCTGTGGGTTTAGAAGCTTTCATGACGTTTTTAGCCCTGTTAAGTGATTATTTTTGCTTATCAATAAGAGTCGAAACATCAGCACGTCAAAACCCTGAACGCTATACGCTGCTCGATGTACCTGCGTTTTAACGGTCGGACGTGACTTCCCTTTTTACAGTACCACTTGTAGTGGGTACTGCGGGGACTGTTTTAATAGTTTTTATAAGGTCGGATTGAGCCAGGACCAACGGACGGAATTGAAGAAACTCTCTCCATTAGAGTATGCAGGTTCCTCCTGGATCCTTTACCCTTGATAACGCTAAATGGTCAGTCAGTTGTGGTTCTACATACCGCTCTATGTCTGGAGTGATCCGAATGGAATGGTCGCGTCCCAGGACATGGATAATTGTGAACTTCTACTTAGACGGTTATCAACTAAACAACCATTTAGTGTCTTGTCTAGGGAACTACAGATAGCAAGTGCAAAAAGACTGCCTTATTACTGCAGAGCTTACAAGGCTTAAATTTTTGCTATTTGGGAGGTAATAGAATAGCTGAGATTGAATGTTCTGACTTAAGTCGGTATACATTTTGTCTCTGCTATTTAGCTGTCTGACTATAAAGTCCCTGGAAACCAAAAAAAAACTGCCCCGACTGTTGCAGATACCTTAAAGAGATGGCAGAACAGTTCAATATTCACCTAATTTGTGTGCCGGACAACATATACACACCAGGGAACTGCAAAGCAGAAGAACTTGCTACAGTAGGAACTTCCCTACATGATCCAGGGGAACTGTGATATGTGGGCGTGTCTCTAGCGACCTGCAAGCTCTTACAGTATCTAATGGCGGATGGTCACTAGTCAGGAACTGCATACATTCCAGACTGATGTGGTCTGGCATAAACCCCAAACGCACCAATATCCTGTTGTCGTTACCGAGACCTGACGTTTCACTTATCGTGTCTGTCATGGCGGGCCACTATCTTATTGTATAGCACACGGGGTGTGGCGAAGAGGAGAGCACACAGAAGGTGCTCTATTGATTTCGAAGCTTGATGAAAAGGTTGGCTTCGGAGTACACTGTGCAGAGCTTAGGTTGGATATAGCTCACAGACTACCAGATACCTGCAGTGTCTATCAAGCCGAAATAATGGCAATATGAGAAGTAGCCAAGTGTCTGAGTCGCAACATTGTCGTTTACTCGGACAGCCAGGCTGCAATCAATTCTCTGGAGGCAACATCCCTAAATTCACAAACAGCCCTCAACTGCCGCAGATCTCTTAACGAGATGGCTGGGCAGTTTAATATACACCTCATATGGGTGCCTGGCATAGGGATATCCCGGGGAACTGCAAAGCCGATGAACTTGCTAGGAAAGGGACGACATTACAAATTATAGAAGAATTTTAATATATTGGTGCGCCTCTATCCACGCGCAAGCTTTGGCTTTGGCTTTGGCAAGAGGCAATCAGGCAGTCCAACGAAAGATGGACAGAAATCGGCACCTGCAAGGTAGCTAGACAAATCTGGCCAAGGTATGACCTGAGAAGATTAAAATATCTCCTCGCACTAGAGGGGGAAAGATTGTCTACGTTAGTATCAGTTCTGACGGGACACTGCTTGATCGGCGAACACGCCAAAAGATTGGGTATTGACTCTAATGACTTCTGCAGAAGCTGTGGAGATGAGGAAGAAGTGGATGGCATTGAGCACTTGCTATGCGACTGCCCCGCTCTGAGTAAACGACGACTGGACATACTGGTGTTGGCCTTTCTAGGCAGCCTAACAGTTCTTTCCAGTACCGATATTCGTACTATCGATAAATTTGTATATCAAACAGGTTGGTTTCGATGAGGGGCATTTCAGCCCGGGGTAACAGTAGGGACCTAAACTGGTCTATGTGAGCTTGTATAAAAAAATACGGCTGCCACCCTAACCTGAACCTAAACCTTTTGTGTCTATACCCGCTGTCTCTAGATGGCGGCAGGATACTCTAGACTCTCATTTCTTTGGGAAGATATCAAACTAGACTGTTGGTAAAAAACTTTCTAAAGCAATAAATTTGGTTCTAAGGGAGGGGCTACGATCTTCTCTAATCTTATGTTTTTCCTTACACAGAGGTAGCAGAATTGACTACATAATCTAAGCAAGCCTGACTTACTTAATCGGAATCAATATTAACCTGAACCTAACCTTAAGAACCCCTGGATGACAGGACAAATTCGTTCGATTGGATGTCCGCAGACTTTACAACAGAGTTCGATGTAAAGAACCATCAGTATATTGGGACGACTACCACAGAAGACTCATAGAATACAATAAAATCATTAGATCGGCGAAACGTAACTACTGGAGGCTTTTCTGTGAGCAGGTTGGCAGCGTTAACAGCATGTCTAAAATGATAAAGTTCCTCCCAAAAACTCATGTCCAAACCGAAACACTGGTGGATGAAACGGGTAAAAGGATGGAAATTATAGAGGATACCGTAAGGCTCTTGATGAAAACTCATTTTACGACTGATAATGCTGGACCAACAGAGGAAAAGTTACAGAATACAACGGATACGGATACAACAGATGGTATGGTTAAAGAAGCGATAAAAAGTTTCTCTCCCTTTAAGGCTGCGGGACCGTATGGAATATTTCCAGCACTTCTGCAGAATGAGGTGGATCTGGTATCAACTCATCTGGCTGGAGGGTTCACTGCATGCCTAACCCATTCTTATACCCCAAAAAACTGACAGGAATCAAGGGTGGTCTTCATATCAAAGCCTAGCAAGGCGATTAATACGACCCCAAAGGCTTATCGACCCATTAGCCTAACTTCTTCCCTGTTATAAACAATGGAGCGAATAATTGATGACGTGGTCAAAAGTAAAATAGCGGATGGCAGGCTAAAATTTAAACAATACGCCTATGTCAAAGGAAAATCCGTGGAAACAGCTCTGCATGAGGTAGAGCACCACATAGAAGAGTCCTTCAGTAAAGAAATGAATACACTTGCTGTTTGCATAGACATTGAGGGCGCATTTAACAATGTACAGTCCTTAGACTGTACACTTGTCCAGTCCTTAGACGAGTTTCAGGTTGACCGGGCGCTGAAAAACTTGATCAACTATGTTAAGGTATAGGTGGATTATTTATGGGTCATATGACGTAAAAATTAGAGACAAGGTAAATCGTGGTATACCTTAGGGGGCATTTTATCGCCTCTTCTATGGGTTACGACGATACACAGTCTCCTAAAAGCCCTCACCAATGAAGGACTTAAACCAGTCTGTTATGCAGACGAAGTTGTAATACTTCTAAGGGGCTTTCATCCAAATCTCATTTCATGCAGAAGAGCTGAAGAGGCACTTAACATAGCATATAACTGGGCACAACCAAGGGGATTAAATGTAAACCCAGACAAAACAGAAATATGTCTATTTACAAGGAAAACGAAGATCCCACGTTTTACCCCGCCTCGATTCCTGAATAAGACAATTGCTATAACTAAAAAGGTAAAATACTTGGGAGTAATCTTGGATCAGACACTGTACTGGAAAGATCATCTTGAAGAAAGAGTTACAATGGCACACAGATGTTGGTCGTTGTGCAGAAGAGCTATAGGTTTAAAATGGGGACTACGTCCAATTATGACTCACTGGCTTTACAGCAGCGTGATTAGACCAATAATCACCTACGCCTGTGTAGTGTGGTGGACATCAATGGACAAGAAGTGCAACGTAATACCTTTGCAAAAAATTCAACGTATGTGCTGTCTAGGCATAAGCGGGGCATTTAGAACTGCACCAACAAAAGCGTTGGAGACTATACTGCACATCAAACCAATAGACATCCGTATAAAGTATGAGGCAGCCCTCACAGCAAGACGTCTACAAGTGATGGGTGAATGGATAAATCGAGACCACAAGTCGTACCATCAGAAGATTTTAGAATCTCTAGTTGGTCACATTCAAACGCCAGAAATCTCCGACCGCATTCCTGAAGTGTAGCTTACAGCTACCTGTGATTCGTTTGTGCCAGACAGACACTCCTGGGAAAATGGAACTTTGGCCCATGTGCCAGTGGGAACCAGCTGCTACACTGATGGGTCCAAGCGAGGAGGAAGGACGGGTCTGGGGCTTCTTATTGATGAACCAGAAGTCGAACTTCACTTCCGCCTCCCTGACCATAACACGGTATTTCAAGCAGAAGTTCGACCACTCACGGAGTGTGTGAACTGGCTCAGTAACACCACAAAGCCTAAATATGCCAACATCTTCACAGATAGCCAAATGGCGATCAAAGCAATAACATCGGAAAACGTCAAATCCAGAACAGTGTTAGACTGTAAAAGAACGATAAATAATTACTCAGTCCATGGTCAACTGCGTGTTTTCTGGGTGCCGGGACACAACGTAGTGATTGGAAATGAACGGGCAAACAGCTTGGCTTCAAAGGGCAGAGAACTTCGAGTAATAAACTTGGAAAATTGGAATCCTTTCGAAGCCACGAAAAATTAGTTGAAGCACTGGGCAGTGATGGCTCACAAAACTGTGTGGAATAGCGCAACAGTAGTAGCAACTGCAAAGATACTGTGGGGTGACCCAAATGAAAAGAAAACAAGAAGTCTTCTGAAACTAAACAAGATCGATATTAGTAAGATGATGAGTGTTCTAACGGGACACTCAAGCTTACAAGCACATCTTCATCGCATAGGACTAGCAGGAAACGACGAGTGCAGGGCATACAGGGAAAACATCGAAACGATGGAACATTTTCTCTGTCACTGCCCAGCTTTCACACATGCAAGATCCCAACATTTCGTGTCCGACATATTGCCAGACTTGACTCATTTCAGAGGATATGACTGGAAGATACTGAGAAAATTCGTGTCTAGTATGTGCCGATTTTCTGTAACTCGTGAGATATAAAAAGATCATAAATAAGGAGCACACAACAGGCCGAACCACTGGCTTAAGTGTATGTCCATGGACATGAGACGTTTAAAGGTCCCCTCTCTTCAATCTAACCTAACCTAACTTACGGTAGCTAATGGCGTATGGTCACTAGTCAGGAACTGCATACATTCCAGACTGATGTGGTCCGACATCAACTCCAAACGCACCAATAACCTACTGCCGTGTGGCGTAGGGGAGGAAGGATCAATAGAGCACCTTTTGTGCCTGTGCCCGCTGTCTCTAGATGGCGGTAGGATACTCTAGGCTCTCATTTCTTTGGGAAGATATCAAACTAGGCTGTTGGTAAAAAACTTTCTAAAGCAATAAATTTGGTTCTAAGGGAGGGGCTACGAAAATCTTATGTTTCTCCTTACACAGAGGTAGCACAATTCACTACATAATCTAAGCAAACCTGACATACTTAATCGGAACCAATATTAACCTGAACCTAACCTTAAGAACCGAATTTCCACATCACTTTACTGCCATTCGCACATCTCGTCCTTTCACATTATGTCCCTATCTATCTGCAACATTAGAATTGGAACTCTCAAGGTTCCCCACTCATATGAAATGCTTCGTTTACGTTTCTCTTGATGTGGTTCATAAAACTGATTTCCTAATGTATTTTTACGGTTGTTTTCCTCGCTCGCTTGTGGTCGTAACTTACTGACCTTCGGCAAACTGAGGGCGAATAGAAAAGGTGGGAGAGAGGACTCCATTCACATCGCTGTTTTTGGAAATAGCTGGATATTCATTTTCTATCTTCTGTACGTTTTATGTCAATGCTGGCGGTTTCCTTAATGATGTATAAACTGTCATAAAAACCAATAACAATCGTGAAATGTCGGGAGAAACTGGCAAAATGTTAGGTTAGGGCAAAAGTTAAATGCTACCGTGTGTGCGTACCAGTATGTCGATACCTTCTTCATTTCAAAGTATTCCAAGTCGAAACAGGTAGTTTTTCTGGAGAGGGGAACAAACATTTATGTAATTCCTCTATATTGCAAATTGGATGACTTGTATGTTTTGTGTAAACACCAAATTTTGACTGAAAAAATCTGGAATATGTATTTAGAATTTAAAAATGCGATGTCCCTTTATAAATGCTAAGTCGACTTAGCTTATTTTTCAATGAAGGTAACGAGAACAAAATGTAATTCGTTCTCGAACATCGTCAGGGGGCACCAAACGACTATAAAACATTTTGTCATTTACTCGCTTTCAGAGCTATTCGATAGTAATATTTTGTGCAGAGATTTCAATCAATTTTATTTATTACCAGCTGATCCCAGGAGACGTTGTCCTGCTAGTTCCGTTTGGGACGTATTGGAAAAACTATCCAAGAAAATGTATATTGACCATAAGTTTACTACAGCGGTTAGAATCTACCGGTTAGAATCATACATAAAAACTATTATAAAAATCGTAACGGTAAATTTATTAAATTTTTAGCCCATTCGCTCTTCTGGATTCGGAGATCATGCGTTACTAACCAATGAACAAAGGATTTAATAAAACGGGTGATCTAAGTAGAGATACATTTTTTTCAATAGCTTTTTTTGACAGATCACGTGTGAGTCGTGTCATGCTGTAAGGTTATTTTTGTTAAGTATTGTTTGCCATTTCATCATGGAAAGACTTACGCCTGAACAACGTTTACAAATTATTCAGTTTTATTATCAAAATAATCTTTCGCCAATTGCGCTAAGTCCATTTTTTTTTAATCCAAAAAAACACTTTCCACTCAACCCACGACCTTGACACCCATGAGTAATATATTAGCTCTCGTTAAGAGCTATCTTTTTGCCATTTACCGATTCCCGATCCGACGTACCGGAATCATCGGTCCATATTTCTTCAAAAATTATGCCGTTGAGAACGTAACCGTCAATGGCGACCGTTATCGTGCCTGGATAATCGACTCGATCTCGGCGACATTTGGTTTCAACAAGACGGCGCCACTTCCCACACATCGCATCAATCAATGGATTTATTGAGAGAACACTTCGGCGAGCAGATAATTTCACGTTTTGGGTCGGTCGATTGGCCACCAAGATCGTGTGATATCACACCGTTAGACTTTTTCCTGTGGGGATATGTAAAGTCCAAAGTTTATGCGGACAAGCCCGCTTCGATTCAGGCCTTGGTGCAAAACATTACGCGTGTCATTCGCCAGTTACCAGTCGAAATGCTCGAACGAGTCATCGAAAATTTGACTCAACGGATGGACCATCTGAGACGTAGCCGCGACCGCGAAGATAGACACAATCTTCAAAAAATAAATGCCAAAGAATGTTCTTTCAAATGATAATAAACATTCCCCATTCAATTTGAATTTTCTGTGTTTTTTTCTTTAAAAAAGTAGGGAACCTCGAAATGGATCACCCTATATAAAGATATATTAGGCATGTTTTCGTTACAAGCTAGCACTTTTAGTTTAGCACTTTGCAACGAAAACAACTGACTTCCACTAACTGGCACATAAGCAATAAGTGGCGGATTTTCATTATCTGGTAGCAATGGTGTCATGAGTTGCGAAGAAAGAACAGTGCGAAACAGACAAAAAATTCGTGAAAAGTATTTATAAAACATATATTTACTATTCTATGTTCAATTGTTTACACTCTTTTGCAAATATTAAAATAATTTCCCATTTTTGTTCTTCTTCTTCCCGTTAATTCACAATAATTGATAAAATCTCTCCAAAAATGGGATGCCATATTGCTAAATATAGGGTGCCCAATCTGGCAACATCATACTCGATTAAGACATGAACACAAGCACCAAACTTCATCGGGAACTAATAGTGCTTAAAAGTGCTTAGCTCCCCATACAAATTAAGCACTTATGGTGTAACGAAAACACGCCTATTAAATTAGTTCCAATGAAAGTCTGCCACAAAGTTGTGCAAAATGTCAATTTCAAACCTATCTTACTGATTATCACTTGAGTCTTAGTTAGCTATTGGTTTTTAACACCAAGAGCATTTCTTCCGGAAGCTATTCCACCCCCCAAAAATCCTTCAAATACTCACCTGCAATTATGGCTCCCGATGATAACCATATCAATGCCGTCACAGCTGCTGATTGAGGAAATTTGTTACATATAACCTTTTTGTCATTCCACGACTCGCCCAATTTGTAGACATAGACAATGTTATCACTTTGGCCCACAGCTAATTTTGTGGAGTCGGGACTAAATGCTAGACCTCGTATAACATAGGATTGTTTGCCATTCGAGGGATTAGAGGGTTTTGTGGAGAATTTATCACGACGTTCTCCGGAGTCGTCAAAAAGTAAAATGTGGCGATCCGAAGTGGCCACCGCTAATTTTTTGTGATTTGGTGACCAGGCTAAACCAGCGACTCGATTGATGTGGTCCTTAAGAAGCAAAATTTGCCGAATTAATACAGGGGAAATATATAACTAATATGAATTTATTTCCTCTTTATGTCTAATCAACACTCACCTGTCCATCTAATATAGTTTTCAAATATTTCAATTGCATTTTCTTTTTACAAAAAATAAACTGTGTTGGTTTTGCTGTCCTGTCTGAATTTTCTGTTCACTTTTTCTTTATTTCCGTCAAACTAAAATCGATTGTCTGTCCTGTGGTTGGCATAGCAACCATATAGCAACCATAGGGGTACAACAACACTGGAGAAGGGCTAAGGGTTGGTTGTTGTTGAATCTTTCTGTTTTGTTTTGGACTGGTCTGGAACTGTAATAACCTGTTGTTGTCACTTCATTTTATACTACAGAAGTGTCATTGTTTTTCTTTTCTCTGAGAGGATTGTAAACATTCAACAGCCGGCAATTTTCCCCAAGTGTTGTTGAAACTTGCCACAAGTGGCATTCAGAAGTAGTCTCCATAGATAAGCAGTTTAATCGATTGTTGAACACGTTTTTAGTCATAGTTGTATTCAGTTTCTAAATGAGTTTATTTTAAATAGTTAATCTGCTAGTTACTATGGTGCTCCAAGAAATTCTCAGATTAGTTTTTAAAAATATTCCATTGATTGGGGCTTATTTTAAATTGTTAATCTGCTAGTTAATATGGTGCTTTAAGAAATTCTCAAATTAGTTTTTATAAATATTCCATTGATTGGGGTGTCCAAAGTCCAAATCAAAAATCCAATGATATCAGTTATATGCCGAAAATCGACAAAGTTACAATTTTACCGCTTTTTTGTCTTCTGCCATAGAACATTTCGTTGAAATGAAAAATTTCATTAGAAAGTTTCATCAAAATTCCAGTTCTATAGAAAATTTCATCGAAATTACAAATTTTACACAAAATTGCAATTCCGTTCAATGACCCTTAATCCTGAATTCGGTCAGCAACATTTAATCTGGTCAACGACCATTGGCCGAAATGAAATTCCAATTTGTAAAAAATTTCATCGAAATTCAAATTTTAAAGAAATTTCGAATTTGTACAAATTAATATCGAAATTCCAAATCTGCTGAAAATTTAATCGAAATTTCAACTTTGGAGTCATTTGTAATAGAATTCCAATTGAATAAAATTGCATCGAATTTGCTTTTGTTTATAGAAGATTACATCAAAATTGCACTTTCGTTAAAAATTTTGATATTTCATTTTTGTGAAAAATTTTGACAAAATTTTATTTATGTGAAAAATGTTGTCGAAATTCCAATTTTGTACAAAATTTCATGGAAATTAAATTACAATAAAATTAATTACAAATAATTTTAATTAATTACAATAAATTTTAAATTGAAATTTCGACTTTTATTGAAATTAAATTTTAAAATCGAAATTCCTTTTTAATGTCCTTGAAATTAAAAAAAAATTATAGAACATTTATAGAAATTCCAAATTTGTTAAAAAAATCATCGAAATTTTAAATCAGCAGAAAATTTATTCGAAATTTCAACTTTGTAGACAATATTATAAAAATTTCGATTTTTTTAATTGTAGGAAAATTTTACAATTTCATTGAAAAAGTACTAAACATTTCTTTTTGTGGACAATTTAAAATTGCATTTCTGCTAAAAATTTGGACAAAATTTAGTCGGAATTCCAAAAAAAAAAATCATTCAAATTTCAATTTTGTAGAAAATTTCATTCAAATTCCAATTTTGTAGAAAATTTCATCGAAATCGCAAGTTGAATAAAAATTTTATCAAAAGTCCAATTCTAAAGAAAATTTCATGCAAATTCCAATTTTATCGGAATTTCATCGAAATTTCATTGAAATTTTATCAAAAATTCAAATTTTAAAGAAATTTCTTGGAAATTCCCATTTTTATAGAAATTTCATTAAAAATGCAATTTTATAGAAAATTTTCTTGAATATGCAATTTTATAGAAAATTTCATTGAAAATGCAATTTTAACGAAAATTGTATTGAAAATGCAATTTTATCGAAAATTTCCTTGAAAATGCAATTTTATAGAAAATTTCTTTAAAAATGCAATTTTATAGAAAATTTCCTTGAATATGCAATTTTATAGAAAATTTCATTGAAAATGCAATTTGATCGAAAATTTCATTGAAAATGCAATTTTATCGAAAATTTCCTTGAAAATTCAATTTTATCGAAAATTTCCTTGAAAATGCAATTTTATCGAAAATTTCATTGAAAATGCAATTTTATCGAAAATTTCATTGAAAATGCAATTTTATCGAAAATTTAATTGAAAATGCAATTTTATCGAAAATTTCATTGAAAATGCAATTTTATCGAAAATTTCATTGAAAATGCAATTTTTTCGAAAATTTCATTGAAAATTCAATTTTATCGAAAATTTCATTGAAAATACAATTTTATCGAAAATTTTGTTGAAAATTCAATTTTATCGAAAATTTCATTAAAAATTCAATTTTATCGAAAATTTCATTGAAAATGCAATTTTATCGAAAATTTCATTGAAAATTCAATTTTATAGAAAATTTCAACGCAAATTCAATTTTATCAAAACTGGCATTTACATTTCGAGACATTTCATGGAAACTCCTAATTTGTAGGAAATTTTCTCGAAATTCCAAAATTCTGTTTTATTAGAAAATGTTAATCGAAATTTGGAAATTTTGTAGAAATTTTAACCAAAATTCAAATTTTTTAGAAAATTTTATCGAAATGTAAAGAAATTCATAAAAGATTCAAAGTTGAAAAAAAATAATTACCAAATTTGATCAAAAAACCGAAATTTCACTGAAATTTTATTTTTAAGATCTTTGGTCGCATTAAGGGTCGCTGATCGGATTAAAGGTCCGGACTGTTGGTTGCAGAGTAAAGGTTGACCGGATTAAAGGTCGTTGGCCGGTTTAAAAGTTTATTGCTTATTGAAAATTTTATCAAAAAACCAATTCTAAAGAAAATTTCATCGAAATTTAAATTTTATATAAAATTAAATTTTATGAAAGATTCTAATTTTTTCAAAATTCTAATTTCATCAAAAAATTTAATTTTATGAAAAAATTTAATTTTCAAAATAGAAATTTTATAGGAAATTTCATCAAAATTCACATTTTTATAGAAAATTTAATTGAAAATTCAATTTCATAGAAAATTTCGTTGAAATTGCAATTTAATAGAAAATTGTATCGCAAATACAATTTTAAAGAAAATTTAAACGAAAATACAATTTTATTGAAAATTTCTTCGAAATTCCCATTTTTATAGAAAATTTTATTAAAAATGTAATGTCATTAAAATTCTGTTTTATAGCAAAATTTCATCGAAAATACAATTTAATAGAAATTCCAAATTTGTAGACAATTTTTATAGAAATTCTAAATTTGTAGACAAATTTTATCGAAATTCTAATTTAATGGAAAATGTCAATCGAAATTCCAATTTCATTTTCTGATCATCAAAAATCGGATGTATACAAAAAACTTCTAAATTGCATTCTGAGAAGTTTGTCGAAATTGCATACTTAGGTAAAAATAAATATTTATAAAAATTTTCATTAAAATTAAAATTTTATAGAAAATATCATCGACATTTTATTTTTAAGGTCGTAGTCGGAATAAGAGTCGTTGACCGGATTAAAGGTTATTGCCCGGATTAAAGGTTGTTGGCCGGATTCGACGAATTTTTTGATTCAATTGAAATTTTCATTAAATTTTCTACTAAATTCGATTTTCGATGAAATTTTCGATAAAATTGAAAATTCTATTAAATTAATTGTCTACAACATTAGAATTTTTATATAATTTTCAACAAATGAAATGACATTTTCTACTAAATTTGACTTTCGATTACATTTTCAACAAATGTGATATTAAAAATTTTTTTTTTCTATGAAACTTTTTTAAAAACATTTATTTTTGATTAAATTGAAATTTTGATAAATTTTTCTAATTTCTTCAAAATTGGAATTTCTATAAAATTTACTTAAAATTTTAATTTTTTTTGATAAATTTTTTTACAAAGTTGGAATTTTGATTACATTTTCTATAAAATTGTATTTCGGTGAAATTTTCAAAAAAAATTTAATTTCGATGAAATTTTTAATAAAGTGCGAAATTTTCTATGAAATTAGAACTGCGGTGAAATTGTCTACATTTTAATAAGCACTTCTTTAAAATTGGAATTTCAATAAAATGTTCTATGAAATTGAAATTTTGGTGAAATTTTCTATAAAATTTGAATTTCGTTGAAATTTTCGGAATTTCGATCAAATTTTCTACAAATTTGAAATTTTGATGAATTTTTTGGAAAAAATGTATTTATGAAAAAAAATATTTTCTTTCGATTTAATTTACTACAAAATTTGAACTTTTATATAACTTTCTTCAATTTTGCAATTTGAATGAATTTTTTTTAATTTTTATAAAGTTTTCTAGAAAATTGGAATTTTGATTACATTTTAAAATTGTACTTTCGACGAAATTTTTAATAAAGTTGCAAATCGATGAAATTTTGTATAAAATTAGAATTTTGGTGAAATTGTCTATAAAATTTGGATTCCGGTGAAATTTATTCGATGATATTGATATTTAATTTAAATTTCATTGAAATTGTTAAAAAATTTTGCATTTAAATTTTGTTTCACATTTTTAATTTTTATGAATTCTTTTATATTTCAATAAAATTTTCTTAAAGAAATTAAATTTTGAGTACATTTTCTAAAAAATTTTAATTTCGGTGAAATTTTTGATAAACTTGTAAATTCGATGAAATTTTTAATAAAGTTGAAATTGTCTATAAAATTATAACTTCCATTAAATTGTCTACACAATTTTAATATAGAATTTCTTTCAAATTGGAATTTCAATAAAATATTCTACAAATTTGGAATTTCGATAACCTTCTCTGGAATTTCAATAAAATTTTCTATAAAATTAGATTTTCGAAATTTGGAATGCAATTTTTTATAACCTTCAACGTCTTTTTTGATAAAACAATTTTCTGTAAAATTAGAATTTCGATTAAATTGTCTTAAAACTTGGATTTTTTATGAAATCTTTAATAAAATTGCAATTTCAATGAAAATTTTATAATATAATAATTTCTATAAAATTAGAATTCTAGTGAAATTTTCCACAAAATTCATTTTTTTTTGAAAAATTGAAAATTGGGAATATCTCTGAGATTGAAATTTGAATAAATTTGCTTTAAAAAGTATAAAATTTTAGTTTTAACATTTATTGATGTAACTTTAAATTTATTTTAAATTTATTCAGATCTGGAGAGATACTGGTAAATGTCCAAAAAAATATTAACATTTTACATTCTTCATTCAGTCAGTCGCCGCCTGTCGTAGCGAACGGACGTGTTATCGCAGAGCGGATAGTTTTTAACCTATTACGCAATACCTATTCACCTACCTAATACGCAACCAGGAGGTTTGTTGTTTATAAAGCGTAGGTTGAATTGGATGCCTCGGTCTCTGGACAGAAATTTATGAGCTCAGTCTGGAAGGCCTATACCGACGTACCTATTACGGGCTAATACTGGCTATGGGGGTGTCTCCCCCAACCAATTTATGATTAAACCAAAAAAGACGAAGGAAATTACGACGCAGGGGAGGGAAAACCCAGTGCCGGCGACAAGCGTTGATTCACTCACGAGTCATGTGTCGTCGTTATCGAACAATCGTGAGCAAGCAACTTCTACGAGTTTTGGAGCCTTGGATCCCGTAGTCGAAAATGAAACAAGAGCACATCTAGCCGCAGGCAAAACAAATGATAAGATAGATGAAGCAGAACCCAGCCTTTAAAAGCCAGTGGGGACTCTGAATCATCAAATGAAAACAATATCACTATTGTTTCTAACTCAAAGAGACTGTCAGGGGCACAAAGAAGGAAACTTAATAAGTTGAACCGACAGAACCTATTACGGGATGAACCTGACAATTCTACCTCCAATACAAACATGGAGGCCGCTAAAAGAGTCAGGTCTCCCGAAGAACATAGCGCTGTGAAAGTGACTAAGAAGAAAAAGGACTCGCAGTCTTCCAGTAATTCGGATAAGCCTAACGTAACCACACAAAAGGAGGTCTCTAGTCTGGGTCCTTCGATTGTGGGCGGTAAAGTTGACCCAATAACGCAGATCAAGTCAACCAAATCATCCGTTAAGGATGAGGCTTTACCCAAAAAGACTCTACACGGAAAAATCAATTGGCCATAAAGAAGGGTAAGAAGCCACCGTCTTATTCTAATATAGGGTAATTCCAAAGAAAATCGACCCAAAATGACGATTTGAAAATTTTACATTTTTGATTTTACCATTTTTTTTCCATTTTTTTACAATTTTTTTTAATTATTGATAAAATTTTAATTTTGATAAATTTTGTTTTGTTATTATTTGTAAAAATTCGGTGAAATTTTGTAAAAATTCGGTGAAATTTTGTAAAAATTATGAACATCAATGAATCAAATAGGAATTTCGATAAAATTTAAATTTCAAAGAAATTTTCTATAAAGTTGGAATTTCGGTGAAATTTAGAATGAAATTTTTTATAACATTGAAGTTTCGACGAAATTTTCGATAAAATTCCATTTCCAATGAAATTTTCAATAAATTTGTTACTATTTTTTTTTAAATTTTCATGAATTTTTCTATATTTCGATGAAATTTCTAAAAAAAAAATGGAATGTTGATTACATTTTCTATAAAATTTTAATTGCTGTGAAATTTTTGATAAAATTGTAAATTCGATGAAATTTTTAATAAAGTTGCAGATTTCTTTTAAATTGGAATTTGATTAAATTTTCTATAAAATTGGAGTTTTAGTGTAATTTTCTACGAATTGGAATACAATTTTTATAACATTAAAATTTTGACGAAATTTTTCATAACATTCAAATTTCAATGAATACATATATGAAAAAAACATTATTTAAATTTGTTTTCACATTTTTTATATTTCTATAAAATTTCTACAAAATTAGAATTTTAAGGATATTTTTTCTACAAAACTGTAATTTCGGTGAAATGTTTGATAAGATTGTAAACATTATGAAATTTGTAATAAAGTGAATTTTCTATAAAATTAAAACTTCGGTGAATTATCTTCGGTGAAATTATCTATTATCTATTTATTGTTGGGTGTGCTTTTGTTGTTCAGTCAGAATTAATTAATTAATTCGGTTGAAGACCGAAATTTGAATTTCGTTAAAATTGGAATTTCATACAATTTTCTGCATAATTGCAGTTTCGGTGAAATTTTCTACAAATTTGGAATTTCGATAGCATTTGTATAAAATTGTTTTTCTACTAAATTGTTTTCAAAGTTAACTAAATTTGATAAAAAAATTTTTATCGCATTAGAAATTCGACGACTTTTTTTGATAAAATTTTTTGATGAAATTTGAATTTCGTTAAAATTGGAATTTCATAAAATTTTCTGTATAATTGCAGTTTCGGTGAAATTTTCTACAAATTTGGAGATGGCATTTGTATAAAATAGAAATTTCTGTGAAATTTTCTACTAAATTTGACATAAATTTTTTTATCGCATTAGAAATTCGACGAATTTTTTTGATAAAAAATCAAATTTCAATGAAATTTCAGCAAATTTCGTATTTCAATTAAATTTTTAAAGAAATTGCTACAAAATTGAAATTTCTATGAAATTTTTGATACAATTTTCTACAAAAATTAGATTTATTTTTTTAATTTAATTTCTATTTAATTGTCAAAAAATGGATTTTTTGATGAAATTTTTGATAAAATTGCAATGTCAATAAGTATTTGTATAAAATCGGAATTTATATGAAAAATTCTGTAAAATTAGAATTCTAATAAAATTTTATGGAAAATTTATATTTTGTTTAAATGCTATAGGAAATGTCTATGAGTTTGAAATTTCGATTGAATTTCCAATTAAAAATTTAAAATTTTTTAAAAAAATTTCTTTTTAACATTCCCCACAATTCAGAGGTACGATTGATGCTAATCATAATGTTGATGTTGATAGATAAAATCTTTGAATTTATTGATTTTACTTTTAAATTAAAGGAAATTACCGATAGCCTTTGATTTGGAGAGATACTGGGTCAAAAGTCCAAAGGAATATTCACTTGTTACATTATTGTTATACATACATAAATAACGGATCAAAACGAAGTTTCTTTTAAAAATTAAGAAAAAATTAAAAACATATATTTTCGGCATTTTATTGGGTTATTCGAAAGATCAAACTTATCCATTATTTATGGAATACGACTGGCTTCGCAGTTGCACTTACTGTCAACATACATTTTCAAGTCCTTGGTGGCGATTTCTGTCTCTTTTTCACGAATGGCTTGCTCGATTTTCGCCTAAAGGGCCTGAATCGTTAGTAGATCATTCGCACCACATAGGCCCTTCACGGCAGCCATTATGATTAAAAAAGATACGAGTACTACTAGATGAATCACCCTTTACTTAATAGGGTCTCTGATAAATATTTCAAGATCCAATAGTGCGGAGAAGAGAATATTTCGAATTAATTTTGAGGTTTATTTAAAATTCCATGGGTAGTTAACTGTGAAAACAAGGTGGAACTTTCATTCCAGTAGCGTCACTACTTGTCCCATTTTTTGTCGTACTATTTTATCAACGGCAGAACTTTTAATTTCTTTGGTAAACTGGTGTGATTATGCTCAAGTGAAGGTGTGCTACCATTGCTACCAAAACGTCGAATGAAGATATCCATCCTGTATTATATGAGAATTACCTGTAATACTAATACACTGTAGTAAATCCCTAAGAAGTCAATGTGGCTGAAAGGTTTTTCATTCCTATCGAAATTTGAAATCTTGAGGTATTTGCATTTTTGTCGTCTTATTGATGATTATGGGGTCTCTACCATTTCACCCGTAAATGTAACCTACTACACAGGTACATGTCTGTAAGTGTACATATGTACATACGTATATGAAGGCACACGTGTGTACGTCTATGTATGCAATTTTGAGTACAAGTACAAAGAGTATAATCGGCATTAACCCACTAACCATTTTTCGGTATCATTTTATCCCACATCTGGGTTCCCTTGTTTGTAACATAAGGCGCCAATTTTCAATTCGCTTTCATCCCGTATATAGATGTATGTATCCCAAACTCACACACACCCAGCCATTCAAACCGACCCACACACTTACCCACTGACATACAGAGTATTTATTATACTATCGCCCCCTTACTATGTTATACATATACTCTCATTCGTAATCGTACTCTTACTCGTACTCCAAAGATTTTATATTTATGTATAATTCGATTTTGTTTTTGTTTTGTACTCACAAAAGCAATTCCCAGAAAATATATGTATGTATGCATGGGTAAGGATGCCGTGTGTGAGTGCGTATGTGTGTGCCTGTGTATCCGGACTCTTGGGCGATTATGCTCTGCTATCCCGTCTGTTGTATGACAGTGTGACGTTTACGTTTGTTTGTGTGTGGGTCGGTATCCTTAGATTTTGCCTTGTCCCCTCATTACACATCAATGCTGTTAAGCGTTTGTGCGCGTGAAGTTGTGTGTTGTTACTGGGCCTGGAAAGACGACAGAAAGAGTGTACAAAATCTACACACGGTCGATATAAGACAAATTTATGTTGCTTTGAACTTGGCGCTGGAGTTAAAATGTTAAAATAACAAAATCAAACATTTTGTATACATTGTGCACACCAATTTTATCTCTCATATATGTTCTCTTCTCGCACGCGTCGCCATATAACAGTTTACCTTTGCATGAAATGAGATTGAATTTAACACTATTGTTATTTGCTCTTAAAGTTATAACGCCGAAACGGTTAACATTGTTATGTTATGGATATTGGGGTTATCCTCGGTTGTTGACTTTGCTAAAAGGGAATATGTATGTACAGTGAAAGCTTCCGACTGTCATCTTAGTGGGTTTATTAGCATATTATGTATTTATAAAGGGTTTTCCAACAAGAGGTGCTATTTTGGTATTCCAAGAAAAATGCCATTTTTTGAGATAAATGATCGGATGTTTATTTTATAATAAAGAGGAAGGTATGCCGTTAATAATGAAAAACAACATCAGCCAAATGGCCACCATGACCACGCTTACAGGACCGTATCCTTTTCATTAAATTTTCCATAACCAAATCGCAAAGTGGCTGTCCTATGTCCTCGATAGCCTCACGAATTCTATCTTTGAGGTCATAAATCGACGCTGGGCTATTGGCATAGACCTTATCTTTCACGTGGCCCCAAAGGAAGAAGTCGCAAGGTGTTAAATACAAACACTTTTTAAGACCAAGACGGGAAAGTTCGCTCTTCTGCTGTTATGAAGTATGTATAACCGTAGGGATAACATAAAGCTCCCTTTAACAGAGAAAAATAAAATGACAAAAAGGCAACTAAATGCATAAAGAAATAAAATCGGCCGATTTATGCTTGAAAACCGTCGAAAATTGGGTGTAGCGTCTGGACTTCTGCAAGCGTGCCCGTGGTGGCCATACAAAAGAAATCGAGTTCCATACATAATGGCATCGAACGTACTTTCACAGGAATAAAGAATTTCATTGATATCCAAAACCGTTTTTGTTTTATTTAAAAAAACCTTTGTAGCGCTCTTATTGACGGACCCGATATTTGTACACAAATATTGTAACAATAGTAAAATGTACCATCCAATTAAGTTCTAAATAAAACGTCAGTCAAATGGCCTCCACGACTTCTTCTGCAGGAACGAATTCGATGAACCCAATTTTCGAGCACTTTTTGCACTAAATCAAGTCGTATGTCATGAATGGCGCGTTCAATATTGACTTGTAAAGCTTGAAGAGAGTCTGGTTTGTTTCGAAAGACCAATTACTTCAAATAGCCCCACAAGAAATAGTCTAATGGTGTTAAATCACAACTTCTTGGAGGCCATTCAATATCACAATTTCTTGAAATAATCGAATCTCCAAACTTTTCTCGCAACAATTCAATTGTTTCATTTGCTGTGTGGCACGTACGCACAATCGGTCAATGGCAAAAAGATAGCTCTTAACGAGAGCTAAAATATTGCTCATGGGTGTCAAGGTCGTAGGTGGACTGGAAAGTGTTTTTTTTTTTTGATTTTGAAAAAAATGCACGAAAAGTTGCAATTGGAGAACGATTAATTTGATAAAAAACTGAATAATTTGTATACGTTGTTCTTGGGTATATCTCTCCATGATGAAATTGTAAACACTACTGAATACAATAAAAAACCAGTAAGGAAAGGCAGAAAGTCGGGCGGGTCCGACTATATAATACCCTACACCTCCCTAACAATGCGATAAAGGTCATTGCGATAATAATTTGGAATAATTGGTAAGTAGACAGGAACATATTATCTAATTCTGAGCCGATAATCGCTAAATTAAGCAATATTCGTTCCTAAATTGAGAAACATCTTTCCGGAAAATATTAATGATCGGAAGTAAAGTACAACTTCTATAGCGCGTTGATACCAAATCAGGAGGAACATATAGTATATGGAGGTTATATATAAATCTGAACCGATATTCCCTGAATACTCATTCATGTAAAAAGACCTCTTTCTGTAGAATTGATCGGATATAAAATACAGTCTCTACAGCGCTTACATGTCAAATCGGTGGTAACATATATATGGGGGCTATATCTAAATCTGAACCGATTTCCCTCAAATTTGGCAGTGTTAATTCACGTAATGAGAAACCTCTTTCTGCCAATTTTTTACTGATCGGATATAAAATACAGTTTCTACAGCGCTTACATGTCAAATGGGGGGTAACATATATATGTGGGCTATATCTAAATCTCAACCGATTTCCCTCAAATTTGGCAGTATTAATTCATGTAATAAGAAACCTCTTTCTGCCGAATTTCGTACTGATCGGATTAAAAATATACTTTTTACACCGCTTACATGTAAAATCGGGGGTAACATATATATGGGGGCTATATCTAAATCTGAACCGATTTTCTCCGAATTTGGCAGTATTCCTTCATGTAATAAGAAACCTCTTTCTGCCGAAATTTAACACTGATCGGTTATAAAATAAATTTTTTACGGCGCTTACATGTAAAATCGGGGGTAACGTATATATGGGGGCTATATCTAAATCCGAACCGATTTCTTCCAAATTTAACAGTGTTCATTCATATAATAAGAGACCTCTTTCTGCTGAATTTCATACTGATCGGATATAAAATAAAGTTTTTACAGCGCTTACATGTCAAATCGGGGCTAACATATATATGGGGGCTATATCCAAATCTGAACCGATTTTAACCAAATTAAATAGGGATCGTCCTTGGGCCAAAATAAAGATATGTGTAAAGTTTCGTCAAGATCGGGCCATAATTGCGACCTGTACTTTGAATTCAAGAATACATCTACAGACGGACAGACAGACGGACAGACATACGGACAGACATACGGACATAGCTAAATCGACTCAGAAAGTGATTACAAATCGATCGGTATAATAAACAATGGATCTATCTCTTCTCCTTTTAGGTGTTACAAACAAATGTACAAAGTCATAATACCCTGTACCACAGTGTGGTGTAGGGTATAAAAAGCTACCGAAATACCGGGTGATTCAAAATAACACCTCTTGTTGGAAAACCCTGTAGTTCCTTGCTTTCAAAGCAACAAATCTTGTTGAACATTGTTAGTGCCCCTTTGCATGAATAAAACTCAGCATTGCTGAAACTATGCATGAATTAGGTGCAATAATGCAGCGATTCTCAAATATGGTGGTCAGATTAGGGGACCGTGACGTATTGATGATAATTAGGGACATAAAATGTTTGATTAAAAAATAGACATGTCATATTCTTTTCATTCGAATCTAATTCTGGGTTCTGTATTCGAAAAATATTGTTCAAAACAAATGGACAAATTCGAATATAATTTCTCCGTACTTTCTATATCAATCATCGATGTTTTTATATTCTGTATCTTAGATAACTTTCCATTGACTACAGTCTGGCAAAGAGTAAACACAATATTTCCACCGTTATGGCGTATGACACAGAAATTACCATATTACAAGCTGAGGGTATATCGTAAACGATTTACTCAACTGTGGTTTTCTTACTAGTTTTTCTTATTTATCGCTATAGTCTCTTTAGTTATACATATAATTGTATAACATTTATACAAACATTTGATGCATCATGGCGTTAGTGTGGTACCTGGTCTGGTGCATTTATCAAATGCACGAGCGCCCCCTAATGTCTTTAACGCAATCTGGGGTACATATTAGCAAAGAGGTTCTAGAATAAGAGTATGCACGGCGAAAATTCATGTGCAGAGTTGAGTTTTTCTATTGAAGTGGTGGACATAAAGGAATTTTAAATTGATTAAAAAAAGATATGTTCTCCGTTTTCTTTGTTTCAACTAACGTATAATAATTTTATTTTGTGTGTTTATTGACGTGCATGTGAAAAAGTGAAAGAAAAGCACACAAAATACACGATTTTTCAATAAATTTTTTCATGAACTCATCTTTGCTCACGAGTCGGAATTCACCTTTCGTTGAGGTGAATGAAATGGTATCTCTTCTTATATACAATCTCTTTGCATATTAGAGCGGAATAATTTTTTTGACGAAAACATTATACCGAAATTAAACATTACTCATAGAGTTTCTCTCCAGATGTCTTTATCACTTTTCTAATACATATCCAGATGTTCAACATTAAAAACAATAGCTGCAATATGTCGTTAGTATATCGACATGGATAATTCGTTAAGGATGCGGATATACAGGGTGGGCCTAAAGAAACCAAGGGGTGTAAAAGTTTAATAACTTTTTCGTTTATTAATTTTTTTTAATTTTTTCTTTCAGATTATATAGACAACACTTGGGGAATTTATAATGGAGAGGTTCGCAATTGAACAGAAAACCAGAACAATAGAATTTTATTATTTAAACCAGAGATCAATTATTTTAACGCAAAGAGCATATCGTTGACATTTTGATTGAGATTTGACAGCACCCGACTATTTTCTATGGGGTTTTTGAAGGAGCGAGTGTATGTGAACAAGCCAGAGACAATCCTTGAACTCAAGGCAAACATTGTTGCAGAAATTCGAACGCTACAGCCACAAGTTTTGAAAGGTGTTATGGAAAATGCTCTAAAAAGAGCCCAAACGGTGCGAAGCTGAAAACGGTAGTCATTTAAGAGACATTATTTTTCATACTTAGTGTAAAAAAATTTGCCTTTTGTATATTATATAATCTGGAAGAAAAAATAAAAAAAAACCAGTAAGGAAAGGCTAAAGTCGGGCGGTGCCGACTATATAATACCCTACACCACTCTCGTAATATTGAATAACTCTGATATATACATTTTGCAATTCATGTATAAATTGTTTACATAAATTTACTTTTGGGACATTTTATACTTAAATAATACCCTGTACCACAGTGTGGTGTAGGGTATAAAAACGATTGGATCTAAAGAGCCAAATCGGATGAAACATATATATGGGAGCTATAGCTAAATCTTTACCGATTTTCTTCAAATTCGGCAATGAATCAAGAAACTCTACCATTCTAAATTTCAAAACGATTGGATGTAAAATATAGCTTCTATAGAACTAAAGGGCCAAATCGGACGAAACATATATATGGGAGCTATAGCTAAATCTTAACCGATTTTAACCAAATTCAATAGCGATCTTAACAGCCGCGAAATACTCTAAACTGTAAAATTTCAGAACGATCGGAGTGAAATTGCGACCTGTAGTCGACGAACAACTTTACATGGACAGACGGACGGACGGACGGACGGACGGACAGACATCGTTAAATCGACTCAGCTAGTGATTCTGAGTCGATCGGTATTCTTTAAGGTGGGTCTAGCTGTGTTATTTTCAGGTGTTACAAACATCTGCCGTGAAACAAACTTATAATACCCTGTACCACAGTGTGGTGTAGGGTATAAAAAATCCCGATTTATGCCGAAAAAATCCCGATTTATCGATATCCCGGAAAATAGCGGGATATAGAACAATTTCGGGATTCCAAAAATTCCGATTTATCCCGAAAATCCCGGGATATCTAACAATTTCGGGATCCCGAAAAAATCCCGGGATTTACAATTTAAAAATCCCGAATCCCGGGATTTGTGAAAACCAATCCCGTTTGACATCTCTAGTATACTTTAAGGTGGGTCTAGCTGTAGTATTTTCAGGTGTTACAAACATCTGCCGTGAAACAAACTTATAATACCCTGTACCACAGTGTGGTGTAGGGTATAAAAAAATTAGGATGGAACAGAGTTTTGTTTAGAACAATATCCTCCCAAACATATAGTGTTTATGTGTGCCAAATATTATATACATATTTGGAGTGTATCCTATACATATGTATATTTCAAGCCGAATATGTTTAGGGACAATATACTATAGAAGCGATTTTTTTCAGCGTGAAAGAATTAAATTGTATTCAAATTTTCTATAAAAATGCAATTTCCGCAAAATTTACAATACTTATAAATATAATGTAAATATGCAGATTTGATGAAATTTGCAAGAAAATATTAATTTAGGGAAGATTTTCGAGAAAAATAAAATTTCGTAAGTTTTGACGGACATAATTATGAGGGTGTAATTTTCAATAAACTTGCAATTTCTATGAAATTTGCAATAAAATCATATTTGGTCGAAAATTTTGTAGAGCATATTTTACGAATGAATAGTTTTGCTTTGAAATTAAATCAATTAAGAAAGTTCAGTCGGGTAAACCGACTTATGAATCCCCTCACCTTGAGTCCCAAAAAAATATTAGTAAATTTAATTAGTTTCTTGTTTTAATTAAATTATTATCAATTTAAATTGCATTTTAAAGCTTTAAAGTACGTACTAGTATTCAAGTTCTTAGTTGTTAACTTTTGGTGCAAAATGGTCCATTTGTGTGGGAGGTACCAAAAGGGGCGTGCAACCTTACCCATTATTCTCGAGGTGATAGCTGCTAATAAACTAATACTATGTGTGGAAATTCAGAAGAATCGAGTAAGTAGTATAGAAGTTATTAAAAAATCAATATTTCACTAAATATTAACCCTTTGTGGGGGAGGAACTAGAAGGAGTGGACCAATATGACCCATCTTCGATCTTAGCCGGAGATAGAGAAAACCAGTAAGGAAAGGCAGAAAGTCGGGCGGGGCCGACTATATAATACCCTACACCTCCCTAACAATGCGATAAGGTTCATTGTCATAATAATTTGGAATAATTGGTAAATGGGTAGAAACATATTATCTAATTCTGAAACGATAATCGCTAAATTAAGCAATATTCTTTCCTAAATTGAGAAACATCTTTCTGGAAAATTTTAATGATCGGAAGTAAAATACAACTTCTATAGCGGTTTGATACCAAATCAGGAGAAACATATATATGGAGCTTTAATATAAATCTGAACCGACCTTCCCTGAATACTCATTCATGTAAAAAGACCTCCTTCTGTCGAATTTCGTACTGATCGAATATAAAATACAGTCTCTACAGCGCTTACATGTCAAATCGGGGGTAACATATATATGGGAGCTATATCTAAATCTGAACCGATTTTCTCCGAATTTGGCAGTATTCCTTCATGTAATAAGAAACCTCTTTCTGCCAAATTTCGCACTGATCGGATATAAAATACAGTTTTTACAGCGCTTACAGGTCAAATCGGGGGTAACATATATATGGGTGTTATATCTAAATCTAAACAGAGTTTGTCCGAATTTGGCAGTATTCCTTCATGTAGAAAGAAACCTCTTTTTGCCGACTTTCGCTCTGAATGGATATAAAATAACATTTTTACAACGCTTACATGTCAAATCGGGGGTAACGAATATATGGGGGCTATATCTAAATCTGAACCGATTTCTTCCAAATTTAACAGTGTTCATTCATATAATAGGAAACCTCTTTCTGACGAATTTCATACTGATCGGATATAAAATACAGTTTTTACAGCGCTTACATATCAAATCGGGGGTAACATATATATGGGGGCTTTATCTAAATCCGAACCGATTTTCTCCGAATTTGGCAGTATTCCTTCATGTAATAAGAAACCTCTTTCTGCCGAATTTCGCACTGATCGGATATAAAATACAGTTTTTACAGCGCTTACATGTCAAATCGGGGCTAACATATATATTGGGGCCATATCTAAATCTGAACCGATTTTCTCCGAATTTAGCAGTATTCCTTCATGTAATAAGAAACCTTTCTTTGCCGAATTTCGCACTGATCGGATATAAAATAACATTTTTACAACGCTTACATGTCAAATCGGGGGTAACGCATATATGGGGGCTATATGTAAATCTGAACCGATTTCTTCCAAATTTAACAGTGTTCATTCATATAATAAGAAACCTCTTTCTGCCAAATTTCATACTGATCGGATATAAAATAAAGTTTTTACAGCGCTTACATGTCAAATCGGGGCTAACATATATATGGGGGCTATATCTAAATCTGAACCGATTTTAACCAAATTCAATAGGGATCGTCCTTGGGCCAAAAAAAGATATGTGTAAAGTCGAGATCGGACCATAATTGCGACCTGTACTTTGATTACAAGAATACATGCACAGACGGACAGACAGACAGACAGACGGACAGACGGACATAGCTAAATCAACTCAGAATGTGATTCTAAGTCGATCGGTATAATAAACGATGGGTCTATTTCTTCTCCTTTTGGATGTTACAAACAAATGCACAAAGTTATAATACCCTGTACCACAGTGTGGTGTAGGGTATAATTAATAAACGAAAAAGTTATTAAACTTTTAAACCCCTTGGTTTCTTTAGGCCCACCCGTACATGAGTGTAATAGCGCGTTTTTCCAATAGGGATGATATGGTTTTGAAGTGACGTTTCGGCCATTTGTAATATGTCATGATCTGTTATTTGTTTTTCATTGTATTCAGTAGTGTTTAAAATTTCATCATGGAGAGATATACGCAAGAACAATGTTTACTAATTACTCAGTTTTATTATGAAAATAATCGTTCTCTAATTTGCAACTTTATATTTTATAATATTTTAGCTCTCGTTAAGAGCTATATTTTTGCCATTGACCGATTACCGATCCGACGTACCGTTAAGGAACTAGATCATAAAAAAACTTTCCGTTCACATATGAAAATGATGCTGTCCATTTTTTCAATCCAAAAAAAAACTTTCCAGTGGACCTACAAACTGGACACCTATGAGCAATATTTTAGCTCCCGTTAAGAGCTACATTTTTGCCATTGATCGATTGTGGCTACGTGCCACACAGCAAATGAAACAATTGAATTGTTGCGAGAAAAGTTTGCAGATTCGATTATATTTCAAGAAATTTTGATATTGAATGGCCTCCAAGAAATTGTGATTTAACACCATTAGACTATTTCTTGTGGGGTTATTTGAAGTCATTGGTCTTTCGAAATAAACCAGACTCTCTTCAAGCTTTAGAAGTCAATATAGAACGTGCCATCCATGACATACGACTTGATTTAGTGGAAAAAGTGCTCGAAAATTAGGTTCATCGAATTCGTTCCTGCAGAAGAAGTCGTGGAGGCCATTTTAATGACGTTTTATTTAGAACCATTTGAACCGTTTTATTTAGGCCATTTGAATGAAGTTTTATTTAGAACTTAATTGTATCGATTGGACTTCCCATTAAATAAAATACTTTTGAATTTCTTTCACAATAAGTGTGTGTTTTTTTTTCAAAGAAATCATATCACTCTTATTGGAAAAACCTTTACAAGGTACAATTTAGGATATGTTCAGTATTTTTTAGACGAGTGGTTTGTGGTGGCCGCCGCGGCTGTCTCGAATAAATTCCAGCCGAGAGGCCCAATTTTTGACCACTTTTCGCAGCATTTGGGGCTGTATGTCAGCAATAACGCGACGAATATTCTCTTTAAAGGCGTCAATCGTGTCAGGCTTATCTGCGTAGACAAGCGACTTCACATAACCCCACAAAAAATAGTCCAGCAGTGTTAAATCGACGATCTTGGGGGCCACAAAAGTTTCCTTGAATAAATTGTTTGTTTCTTTGGCTGTATGGCATGTAGCGCCTTCTTGTTGGAACCAAAGGTCGTCGACATCAACATCCTCCAATTCAGGGACGAAAAAGTCATTAACCATGGCTCCATAACATTATGGCCGGCTTAATTTTTGAAGAAATATGGACCAATGATTCCCTCTAACAACAGAGCACACCAAACAGTGGCTTTTTGTGGATGTAACAGCGCCTGAACAATGGATTGTGGAACCAAAGGTCGTCGACATCAACATCCTCCAATTCAGGGACGAAAAAGTCATTAACCATGGCTCTATAACATTATGGCCGGCTTAATTTTTGAAGAAATATGGACGAATGATTCCCTCTAACAACAGAGCACACCAAACAGTGGCTTTTTGTGGATGTAACAGCGCCTGAACAATGGCTTGTGGATTATTATTACCTCCAATGCGACAATTTTTTTATTAACGTACTCATTCATCCAAAAGTGAGCTTTATCGCTGAACAAAATGTACTCTCGAAAGGAGTAACCGATTGACTTCAAATTTGGTATGCGCTAATATTTTCTTCTATCTCCGGCTAAGTTCGAAGATGGGCCATATGGGTCCACTCCTTCTAGTTCGTCCCCCATAAAGAGTGAACATTTAGTGAAATATTGATTATTTAATAACTTCTACACTACTTACTTGAATCCTCCGAAATTCTACACATAGTATTAGTTTATTAGTCACTATTGCCTCGAGACAAATGGGCGAAGTTGCCACGCCCCTTCTGGTACGTCCCACACAAATGGAAAATTTTGAACCAAAAGTTAATATGTTATATCTTTATTACCAGTGCATACGAAGACTTGAAATTTTGTACAGTGTAATGGTTTAATAGTACCTACAATACAGTGAAAAATGGGCATTATTGTCACGCTCATTTTGGTACCTTCCACACAAATGGACCATTTTGTACCAAAAGTTACCAGCTTATAACTTTAATACCAGTACATACAAATACTTCAAATTTTGTACAGTGTACCTAGAGTCCAGAGAAAAAAGGGCGTTGTTGGCACGCCCCTTTTAGTACCTCCCACACAAATGGACCATTTTACACCAATAGTTAACAGCTTTTACTTTGATACCAGTACATACTTTAAAGTTATTAAATTGATAATAATTGAATTAAAACAAAAAAATAAATTAATTAACTAATATGTATTTTTTGGGACTCAATGTGAGGGGATTCATAAGTCGGATCACCCGACTGAATTTTCTTACTTGTTTCGTTGTCAATAGTTAAATAATTGAGATAGTTCATCTCTAGATGTCCTTCCTATACGTATTTGTATGACAGTGAATACAAATACTTGAATCCTCCGAATTCATAAGTCGGCTCACCCGACTGAATTTTCTTACTTGTTTCGTTGTCAATAGTTAAGTAATTGAGATAGTTCATCTCTAGATGTCCTTCCTATACGTATTTGTATGACAGTGAATACAAATAATTATTTATAACAGCTTGAAGATGTCGTTAGTATATCGGAACGGAGAACAATTTAAAGAGAAAAGGATATCAATAAAAATTGTGCTATCGTTAATCCTTAGAATTGATGAAATTACTATGACTCCAGATGTCCTTCAGATTGATATTAGTATAACAGTTATTATAAACATTTATTTCGAGATGTCGTTAGTGTATGTATATCCACATGGATAAATATGATGGGAAACCGTATATCAATGATATGTATACAACTATATTTAAAACATGGATATTCATAACATAAATGTTATACTTAAGCAGTGACATCTGTTATGTGATTGTGATATTAACAAAATGTAAACTCTTGTTTTATGCAATGTTGTCATAGGTGTTATACATTCACATACAATTGTTTTCGTATATAAGTATACGAGTATTACATGAATATGGATAATGGGTTTTCGTGCAGTGCTCCTGAGTCACCCAGTCGATCAGAATAATTCTCATCTGAAAAAATCTAACATTTCAAGTTTGATATTAAAGGCCGGGTTAGGCATACGTAACCGTAATTTATCTTTACCGTTGCCGTAACGTTGCCCGTTTGAGCGATTAGCCAACGTTGAGAAAAAAAAATGAATTTAGTTTATAAATTTGTGTTTTTTAAATCTGTGCAGAATTTACAATAAAAGTAATCAAGAAAATATCGTCGGATAAGAAGATGGGGTGGACGTCCTATAAACAATGACTGGGCGAAATCCGGACACTAGAATGCCTATGGCAGTTTTTAATGTTTTATTAACATTAATAAAATATGAGTTAACTACGCCAAAGCAACGGATTGGACCGGCAGAGAGACTAGCAATAACACCACTGTATTTATCAAATATTGCTTTATCCCATGGTTCCAAGTTGGGAAATATTAACATTCTATTCTTTAAAATTTTAGATATTTGGGTCACGGTTGTTGGAAAACAACAATTCGAAATATTGTTTTAGAATGCAGTGAAGTTTTGTGGCGCTTGCTTTCGCCGATTTATTTAAGTGAACAAACTACACAGCAGTACAAACACATTGCCAATGATTTTTAACGAATGTGGGATATGCCGAATTGTGTGGGAATCTGCGATGCTAACTATACATTCACATCACTTAATGTTGGAAGTTATGGCAGCCAACACGATGGGGGTATGTCCATTAAACTTCAATTTATTTATAATCTATTTTAATACAAACAATTTCCATTTCTTAATTTAAATTAAATACAACTATATTCCAGTACTCTCCGTTTGGCCAATCAGTTATTTTAGGTACAGTACCTGTACCTCCTAGTAAACCATTATCGTCAGCATCCTCTGAAGCCATTCCTCATTTTTTATTGGCGATGCGGCGTTTCCCCTGAGGAATATCCTTGGTCTAAGTCAATAACTTTATACGAGCTCAGAGACAACATTCAACGCGAAATTGCCAACATTCCGGTCGAAATGTGTCCAAGAGTGGTGGAAAATTGGGTCCAAAGAATAGATCGCTGTTGACGGGCTCGTGGTGGTCATATGGCCGAAATTGAATTTCATTCTTAAAATGTAACATTTGCACTACACCTGGAATTTGAACTCTATATCTTAAATATTCTGTGTTTCTTTAATATATAAAATTCGTATGTCCTTAATGGAAAACCCTTTACTTTTGTCTACTTCCACTGAAGAGGGACTCAGCCAAATCCAATCCAATCTCTATCTATAAATAAGTCCACGTTTGTAGAGACGCTTATATTGCTGTCAAATGAAGAAGATTGGCGCAATGGTAGTCTCGCACTGTCGTCAAAAGAATCCTGAAGCAGATTATAAATTTAATTTTTAATGGAGTCTGCCGCGATCTTCATAAAACTCACCCGTAACGCCCAGCTCCTTGCCAATTTGCTTCCAAGCTTCTCGCTTTTTTCAGATATCCTATATGCTGGATTATATTTATTGTATAAATACTCGTGCGACTGCACCAATGAAATCAAATATTCGTCTTTCATGTTTATTTGCACTTTTAAACAACAAATAATAAATTATTTTCTTTACTTTTCTCGGTGAACATACAATTGTAAATAACATGTAGTATCAGCTGTTGTCAAATTGTACGTAAACGGAACGTCCAATTCTGATTTCAACAGATTCAGCCGTCCGTTTATGTTTCGTTTCCGTTGGCTAATCGTTTACACTGATTTCCATATGACAGTTTGAATCAGCTGATTCGTTACGCTACGGGGGCGTTACGGTTAAGTTTGCCTAACTGGGCCTTTATTCAGTCAATCGATTGCAATGAAAATGTAAAGCTTATAGAATTTGCATTGTCTTCTTATGTATGAAATTTAGGTCCTCTAAATCATTCGGGTTGGAGTTATCGGTCCTCACTGTAGGCTACCTTGGGTGTATATATTTTATAAATACGCGTAACTTTTGTGTTTCTCGGCATATCCGAAGGGACATTTTTGTGCAGATTCCACCATTATAAAATGTCAAGATTTTGCTACTTCCTCGTGAAAATAATATGTTTTATATTGTAGTTCTTCAATAAAGTGTAACAGCAAGTGTAAAATTTTGAGATGGGATGGATGGGCAGAACATCATATGGACAAATGAATCCGCCGCGCCATAAAGGGCACCAAACAGTAATTATCTGCGGATACAATGGTGTTTGGACAAAAGTTTGTGGATTATCTTCACTCCAAATGCGACGATTTTGCTATATACGTACCCATTTAATCAAAAATGAGTTTCATCGCTGAAATTTGAAGATTGACGAACAGAACCATTATTTTGATAGATAATATTAATTTGATTTTGATGAAATGGCTAACCAAGCTAATCAAAAAGCAACTTCCAGCTGTTAAATCGGTTGTCAATGTTGTGAACCTGTAAAAAACATACTGTATATAAAAGGTGGTCCAACTAAAACGCACGATGTTAATTTTAAATAAAACAAAAAGTTTTCAGAGAATTATCTTAATAATTTATATTATGACAGACGGATCTATGACAATTAAGTTTGAAACAAAATATAGGCAAAATTCTCGCCACGCCTTTGGTGGCTCTGTGACTCTGATACATAATTGAGGTTCCATGTCGTTAATGTGCCGAAATATCTCATCATTTAGCACCTAAGAAAAAAGTCCAACGGTTTCAAATCACTGATCGTGGCGGCCAATTAACATCGCCACGACGCACAGTGGTCCAGAATCGTTTTTTACTGGCCAAAACTCTGTAACTTTTGAACATCTAGAGATATTTTAGTAAATTTTTTATTCTGCAGATAACTTCTCAAGCTTTTCTCCAGTTTCAATTTCAATAAAATCGATTCAGTAGTTATTGAGGAATTCAAGGTCAAAGTTAAACTTTAGAATTGTTTTAATATTTTGCATGTTTTTTTTCATCATCTTTATTTATTACAAGAAAAGGTCATACGTGGATTAATAAACCATTTCAATAAAAAATTGTAGAAAATTAAAAAAAAAATTCCCAAAAAAGTTTTCCTCGATATTTTTTTTAAAAAACAAGAATTTTTTTTAAATATTGATAACTATATGATATAACAAACACAACTTGGCTTTTTGTGCATACATACAAAGTTATATGAACAGGTAAAATAACATGTAAGAAAGTTCAGTCGGGTAAACCGACTAATGAATCCCCTCACCTTGAGTGTCAAAAAAATATTATTAAAATTTATTTATTTTTTTGTTTAATTTATAATTATTATCAATTTAAATTGCATTTAATAACTTTAAAGTATCTACTAGTAAAGGGTCCGCCACCTAACTACTTTTTTTCAACTAGTGCTTATTTCGTGAATGGTAACACTAAGCTCAAGTCTGATTTGACAGATAATTAGTTTTATCCTTCCGCTGAACGAATATGGTTGTGTATACGCTTGAACAACGCTTACGACTTACAGAAGATGCCGATTTTGCCAAAAAAAATCATCTTTTCAGATTAAGCTCATTTTGATCTTGGAGGGTATGTAAACAAGCAAAATTGTCGCATTTGGGGCACAGAAAACCCGCACGCATACATTGAAAAGCCGATACACCCAAAACAAGTCACTGTTTGGTGCGGATTTTGGTCCAGAGGCATAATTGGGACATTTTTCTTCGAAAATGAGCAAGTGGCCGTTACAGTCAATGGCGATCGTTATCGGGCCATGTTGAACGAATTTTTGTTCACAAAAATTGAAGAGGAGGATATTGGCAACATTTGGTTTCAACAGGACGGCGCTACGTGCCACACAGCCGAAGCTACACTCGAAAAAAAAAGTTATTTGGCGGACCCTTTATTAAAATTAAAATCTGTTTACTGTTGGTACAAAAAGGTCCATTTGTGTGGGAGGTACCTGCATTTTTCTCTGGACTCTAGGTACCATAAAAGCATTACACTGTACAAAATTGCAAGTATTTGTATGCACTGGTATTAAAGTTATAAGCTAGTAACTTTTGGTACAAAATGGTCCATTTGTGTGGGAGGTACCAAATGAAGCGTGGCAGTAATGCCCATTTTTCACTGTATTGTAGGTACTATTAAACCCCTTACACTGTACAAAATTTCAAGTCTTTGTATGCACTGGTAATAAATCTATAAGTCTATCGGTTACTCATTTCGTGCACACCAGCCAGCAGACAGACAGACGGACGGACATTGCTCATTTGACTTAAAATGACCCGAAACGGATATCCGTCGAACATACTTAGGGTCTTAAGTCACTCCTTCGATGTTTTACACTTTTGGTTCGTAGCAAATGATATATACCCTCCTCTCTAAGGTGAGGGGATAAAAATAAAAAAAAACAATTTTTTCCCGAGTAATTTCATTCAAAATAAAAAATAATTTTATAGACAGGTCAAGACAGGTACAAAAGTATATATGGGCTTAAAGAGGACACTTTCACCTTTCTGCTGGTGGCAAAATCTCTTTGACCATTTTTGACCTACATAAGTTGTATTCCTCTAAAATTCAAATTTGATTAAATTATAGTACCTTTGGTAGAACCAGTACAGTAATACAGTATACAATTTATTAAAGACTACTATCCTACCTACCTAGCAAAATTAACCTGTTATCGAAAATAGTTTGCGAGAAATCGCAATTTCATTCTACAAAAATGTACAAAAATTACGTTGTTTTTAAATAACATAAAATATGTGTTTTCGGCAGAACTCCACACCCGCAATTACAAATATTTTGGCTACCTTAGTTTTAATATGTTTACTATTGAATGAAATTGCGGTTTTGGCCAGTAAAATTCAATTCTGAATCGCGGTGCGACGTTAGATAACCCGGCCATTGAATTTCTCGCCATAAGAGCCATTGTTTCGTTAGCTGTGTGGCAAGTGGCACCATCCTGTTGGAACCACATATCGTCCAGGTCCATATCATCATCCAACAGCATCAATGTCTTCCGTAGAACGAACTGGGCGAGGTGACCTGGTTTACCGAAATTTGCGCACAATTCTCCCGATTGAGGACACATTTGGTCGATTATGCTGACCAAAAAGTGCACGAAATGCATTCTGATTTCGTAAAAGGCTTCAACAATCTTAACGCGCTGCTCAATTGTGTACCTCTCCATGGTTGAATTTGTCAAACACTGCAACGAAGAAATGTCAAATTAAGTTGGGCAAAAAACATGACGTTAAGGTGTGATTCACAATTAACATCGTGCATTATTGTTGGAGCAGTTTTAATATCGCAAAAAAATGCACAAAAATATTTTTTGCGAATTTTTTATTTTTTAAAAAAGATTGATGAAAAAGCTATCGAGAAAACTTTGGGCAAAATTTCCTAAATACAATAGGTAATTATGTATATGGATGGGAAAAAGGGTCGTTTGACCAAAATGTCAGAATTTAGCACCCTCCAACCTGGGCAGACCTTAGCCGATCTCGTAGAAATTTGGTGTCATATCGACTATCCAATAGGACTAATCTGTTACAAGTTTCATCCCGATCAGAAGACATCACTTTTAAAAATGCACTCACTTGACATGAAATGGGTCGAATTGTAGAGTGCATCACTATTCTTGTTATATGGGTCATTCCAATAAACTATGCCAAAGAAACCATAGCTCAAAAATAAATTTCGAGCCCATAGATCTTTCAAAAATATGCATTTTCCTCTATATGTATATTTATGCAGGGGCGGAATTATAGGTCCTCGGCGTAGGATAACTTGTGTATATACAATTTTTAAATGCACATAACTGTGATTTTTTTGCAATGTCCCAGATATCTGCATTTTAAAATATAATTTTTTACTTTTTCGCTGATATCTGTGCTAAAAATGTACTGGTAATTTGTATACCCCCACTTTAGTGTGACAGGTATATATATATAATTTTCTACGGGCCAAAAATGTAACACATATAGTATTAGTTTATTAGTCAATACCGCCATGAAAAATTTATCCAACAAATGGGACCATTTTGCAACAACATTTTAACTATAATAACAGTGCATAAAAATACGTTAAATTTGATACAAATTTCAGTCGAATCGGTCTAATGTTCATGATAATGGACAATTTTCTAAATACACACAAAGAAATGACTCGGCTATATCTCGCGAAATAAATATTGTTTGCAAAACTGTTCAAATTGTTTTATTTTTTTCCGATTCTGCACCGAACAAAATATAAATAAAAAATATAAATCGCACAACTTTCAAAAAATAATTGACACAATTGTGTTAAAGGGTTTTTCAACAGGGACGCTACTAAAGTAGACCGACAGGGACAGCAAACGACGCCATAATTTTTGCCGCTCTTTTGACATTTCTCTTCAGTAAGGTTTGTCATTTCAAGATGGAAAGATATACGAGTCGAAATTATTAAAATTTACTACCGAAATTCGGAGCCAGTGACCTCAACGTTAAGAGCGCGAAAAATCGAAAAATCATCTTCAGCGATGAGGCTCATTTCCGGCTGAATGGCTTCGTCAATAAACAAAATATGCGTTATTGGTCAGACAGCAATCCACACGTACTCCACGAGTCATCATTGCATCCCGAAAAAATTTCGCTTTGGTGCGGTTTATGGGCCGTACTTCTTCCGTAATGATCAAGACTGGCACGTTACAGTGAATGGGAATCGCTACCGTTCAATGATAACCGAATATTTTTGGCCCCAATTGGATGATATGGACTTGGAGGACATGTGGTTCCAACAGGACGGCGCCACAAGCCACACAGCGAATGCCACAATCAATTTATTGGAAACCAAGTTTGGAGAACGTGTTATCTCACGAAATGGTCCAGTCGATTGGCCGCATCGGTCGTGCGATTTGACGCCGTTAGACTATTTCCTGTGGGGCTACATCAAGTCCATGGTCTATGCCAACAAGCCAGCGACGATTGATGAACTTCGTACGAATATCGAACGTGAAATTGCAGCAGTATCGGCCGATTTATGCTTGAAAACCGTCGAAAATTGGGTGTAGCGTCTGGACTTCTGCAAGCGTGCCCGTGGTGGTCATACAAAAGAAATCGAGTTCCATACATAATGGCATCGAACGTACTTTCACAGGAATAAAGAATTTCATTGATATCCAAAACCGTTTTTTTTTATTTAAAAAAACCTTTGTACACAAATATTGTAACAACAGTAAAATGTACAATCCAATTAAGTTCTAAATAAAAAGTCATTCAAATGGCCTCCACGACTTCTTTTGCAGGAACGAATTAGATGAACCCAATTTTCGAGCACTTTTCCCACTACATCAAGTTGTATGTCATGAATGGCGCGTTCAATATTGATTTGTAAAGCTTGCAGAGAGTTTATTTCGAAAGACCAATGACTTCAAATAGCCCCACAAGAAATAGTCTAATGGTGTTAAATCACAACTTCTTGGAGGCCATTTAATATTACAATTTCTTGAAATAATCGAATCTCCAAACTTTTCTCGCAACAATTCAATTGTTTCATGTGCTGTGGGGCACGTAGCCACAATCGGTCAATGGCAAAAAGATAGCTCTTAACGAGAGCTAAAATATTGCTCATGGGGGGTGTCAAGGTCGTAGGTGGACTGGAAAGTGTTTTTTTTGGATTTTGAAAAATATGCACGAAAAGTTACAATTGGAGAACGATTAATTTGATAATAAAGCTGAATAATTTGTATACGTTGTTCTTGGGTATATCTCTCCATGATGAAATTGTAAACACTACTGAATACAATGAAAAACAAATGACCGATCATGACATATTACAAATGGCCGAAACGTCACTTCAAAATCATATATCCTTATTGGAAAACCCGTTACAACCGGCACACGGTGCATGCAATAGACTTTATATTGCTAGTACTATTTGTATCCCCTCACCTTAGAGAGGATAGTATATGGAGGGTAAGTTCGGCGGAAATCCGTTTTACGACATTTTAAGTCATTTGAGCAATGTCCGTCCGTCTGTCTGGCTGGAGCGCACGATAACTCTCGAAAGGAGTAACCGGGTTACTTCAAATTTGGTATGTAATAATATTTTTTCGCATAATTAGGCATTCTTCCTCCTTGAATGGCCCATTTAAAATCCTTTCCACCATCAAATGGTTCATTAGCTCCGTCACAATCAGTCGTGTTCCATTGAATAGATTCGGGGCATGAAGATTTCGTAACATAATGACTACAGATCCAACTATAACGTAAATTATGGAGAGGCATGGCAGGCAAATGCAAACAGTTTAGGAATTCATCGGGATAATATAGGTAAGTAAGTATTTCGTACTATTTTTTTCATTCGAAAAATCGACATCAGAATTCGTTTTAGAGGTATGGTTCCTTCGGCAAAGTTTCTTATTTTGATCCCTAGAATACGACTTTCAATGAGCAATGGGCGATTTTTAAATCGACCCGCCCTAATCCACATGCAATGTTTCAGCTTTCTAGCTCTTACAGGAGACTCAGCGGCCAAGTGGTCAAAAATCACATCCGTTAGAGAACTGTATGAATGCTCATCAGTGTGCAGGCTCATAATTCTTAAACGATTTTTTCAATACCGAATGTGCGACAATTGCTTTGGTCACTGCAGTTTGACCTCATGCTGGACATTGTATAGTTATTTTCGCATCCTCTTTGAGTTATGTAAGTACATTTACATTTTTAGGTTATTATCTCTTAAATAACTATTAGAATCACTGAAATAATTACAAAAAATTACGTTGCTACTACACTGACCACAGTCAGCGAATTTTTCGCTTTCATATTTGTCGTGTATAGCACTTCATATTTACAAAATTTTAGCTTTTGATATTATAAAAAGCCTCTGAAAGGCCAAACACAATACTCATTGTTGATAGCGCTAGAACTGACCACAGGGCAAACAATTAATACGTGAAAATTCAGTTGTTTATACAATACTATGCTTGTGCAAAATTTCAGCTTTCTGCATCTTATAGGATTTTTAATCGAATGAGACAAACATATAAAATTTCGAAAAAAAAATTGCACTTTGGACTTCTGAAAAACAGAAAACTAGATACACTGCCAAAATACTTAAATTAACCAACATTAGCCCAATAAAAACAACTATAAAATTTAATCTTTGTTTCGGAAATATTAGTTCCAAATAAAACCAGTAAGGAAAGGCTAAAGATGGGCGGGGCCGACTATATAATACCCTACACCACTCTCGTAATATTGAATAACACTGTGATATACATTTTCTAATTTTATTTATCTCTAAACTCTATCATACTAAATTTCAAAATACTTGGATGTAAAATACAGCTTCTACAGGACTAAAGAGCCAAATCAGACGAAACATATATATGGCTGCTCTAGCTAAATCTTAACCGATTTTCTGCAAATTCGGCAATGTTCGTCCATGGATGAAGAAACTCTACAATGCTAAATTTCACAACAATTGGATGTTAGATACAGCTTCTATAGGACTAAAGAGTCAAATCGGATGAAACATATATATGGGAGCTATAGCTAAACCTTAAACGATTTTCTTCAAATTCGGCAGTGTTGGTTCATGGATCAAGAATCTCTACCATTCTAAATTTCGAAGCGATTGGATGTAAAATACAGCTTCTACGGGACTAAAGACCAAAATCGGACGAAACATATATATGGGAGCTATAGCTAAATCTCAACCGATTTTCTTCAGATTCGGCAATGTTGGTTCATGGATCAAGAAACTCTACCATTCTAAATTTCAAAACTATTGGATGTAAAATACAGCTTCTATAGGACTAAAGGGCCAAATCGGACGAAACATATATATGGGAGCTATATCTAAATCTGAACCGATTTCAACCAAATTCAATAGGGATCTTTGCAGCTGCGAAGTACTCCAAACTGCAAAATTTCAGAACGATCGGAGTGAAATTGCGACCTGTAATCGACGAACAACTTAACATGGAAAGACGGACGGACAGACATGGTTAAATCGACTCAGCTAGTGATTCTGAGTCGATCGGTATACTTTAGTGCTGTCAAACGGGAAATTCCGATCCCGAAAATCCCGGGAAGACCCGATCTCGAATCCCGGGATTTTTCAAAATGTATCCCGGGATATTTTAATAATAATATATGAAGCTGCCTCGTATAAAATATTAAGTGAAAGATTGATAATCTCTGTCGAAAATGTAAACTAATGAAGCAAATTGTTAACATCAAAAAACATTGACATAATCCGGTGAAAAAATTAGAAATTTGAAGATAATTACCAAATATATCATAAATGTAATTATAAATAAGTAAACATAAAACAAGAACACAAATAGAGTTTATTTCCCACAAAACGAAGATCATTGTATTCTATTCTTTCAAATTTATGAAAAAGTCCTAATATAAGATCTGATATGGATCGATAAATCGATTTGGTCCCATAAAAACGGAATTAGTCAAACTGATTTCTCAAGTTGAAAAAATATTTTTAGTGCTTTAAGGATAGAAAATTATAACATCAATAATAATTCAGACGACGAACTGAAATGGGACCAAAATTATTTCATAGCTAAGATGTCGTGAAATATTTTAATAAAAGTTTTTATTTTTAACAAAATTTAATGTATGCTTTAGCTGTTTTTATCCTTATTTAAATTAATTAAAATTAAATTAAAACTGAACTAAAATGTTTGTATTCCATTTCGAAATATCACATTAATAAGAATAAAAAAAATCCCGATTTATGCCGAAAAAATCCCGATTTATCGATATCCCGGAAAATAGCGGGATATAGAACAATTTCGCATACCAATTTGAAATCAATCGGTTAATCCTTTCGAGAGTTATCGTGCGCACCAGCCAGCAGACAGACATACAGACTCACAGACAGACGCACGGACCGACATTGCTCAAACGACTTAAAATGACCCAAAGTGGATTTCCGCCGAACATACTTAGGGTCTTAGGTCACTCCTTCGATGTGTTACACTTTTGGCTCGTAGCAAATGATATCTGTGGTCACAAGGCATAACAGCATATGTGTGTTTTTGCAAGTTTTCAGGAGAGCATTTTAAAGGTTTGAATGGATATAGCAAAAATATTTATAAACTTCTTTTGAATTTTACGCCTGCAATTTCTCAGGACTTGGAAGTGAAATTAATTAATACGAAAACATTTATATAATTATTTTAATTATAAATGTTATAGGCTAAAAACTGTTTTATGCTGTTATTCCCTTTTTAAATAAATTAAGTTACAAAACACACAACTCGAGCTGTGTCGTTATTACAAAATTAATTTTATTATATATTGCAGAATATATCGACATATGCTGATAAATCAAAGGATGATTTCGAAATTTACAACATTCAGTAGTCAATATTAGATTTTGGAATAACAGCATAAGTTGAGTTATGCTTTTGTGCTCGGGCTTAGTTCAACTTGGACTAATAACATAACTCAGATATGCTGTTACGACTTCATTCAATTTACATCTTCAATAGTCCAAAGATAAATGGGGAATAAAAACACAAGTATAGTTTTCAAAGGAAAAAATGTGAGATATGCTCTTATGTACGTTATGAAATGTAGTGATACAGCGAGATATGCTAATAAGTCTTGCCTTGTATCTGAACAACTAAATAAGGTATCATCACCAAAATTTGTCACAATATGTAATCGAATATGGGGAACATCGTGGCATCAAAAACGCAATTTGAGCATAACTCGAGTTATGCTGTTATGCCTTGTGACCACAGATATACTCGTATACCCTCCTCTCTAAGGTGAGGGGATAAAAAAAATAACTTAAAAATATGGCGAATAGTTTTAAAAAAATGTTTAAAAACTATGTCTGAAAGTAATCTAAAAATTTCACAAATGCTATTAGAATTGACTAATTCATTATTTTTTCGTAAGACCTTCTCAAGTCATTTTTGGTCATTTTCTAAAGTAGGTGATTTCGACTAAAATAAAAATTACCAATTAAAATATTTGAAATGTAACATTCACAAAAAATATTAATACATATCGCACTTGTTCCACAAAAGGGTAACAACTCAAAATTTAAAAAATTTCAGTAGAGGCCAACAACTGTTTCCGTTAATATTAATGGTATATTACAAAAAAAGAATATGTCGTTGCAATAAAATATCATAGAAAAAAATAATAACGCTATTTTCCTTTATGTTTTTTTATTGATTTTAAAAAAATAACAACTTTTTTGAGTTGTTACTCTTTTCATGAAAAAAAGTTTGTATATAAATGGTGGTATTATTTTGAGTTGTACCTTTTTAACTGAAAAATCTTACTAGGATTATAAGTTGAAAAGGGCACAACTAAATACTTGGAGACAATTCAAAATGTAACTCTTTAGTTGAATCTAAAGACGTTATTCTGTAAACACAGAGAGAGTCATAACGGTTTTTATACCCTACACCACACTGTGGTACAGGGTATTATGACTTTGACATAGGCTTTATAAGTTCTTGATTGAGGGGACGTGGGTTCGCCCATATAAGCCAATTTTTGATTGCTACTGTCCGTACCTACGAATAGATTAACGAGATTCCTACTGTCCCTATCGGAAATCTGATGTCTGGGGCAACGAAGTGGACCGGGTCCAGCTAGTTACTTTTATTGTGTACGACAAAAAATCGGACTATTTATTGTGTTAAGGCTAATAATAACCACAGTAAATGCAAATATGTGGAATATTATTATTAGTTCAATTTTTAATTCCACACATTATATTAAACTCCTCCTTGGAATAAGCCTTGACGTGGCGGGGGAGCTCAGTACTTTCGTAAAAGAAAGGAAACTAGTTATTCCAACTATTCAAAAAGAAATTCTTTATGTACATTGCCGAGGTGGTGTAGGGTATTATATAGTCGGCGCCGCCCGACTTTAACCTTTCCTTACTGGTTTATTATGAAAAAGAAGAAAAATCAACCGACATTTTTTGCAGTGGGTAGAAATTGCCATTGTACGTTGTTTTCTTGCAAAAAAGCAAAAATTAAAAATTTTGAGTTGTTACCCGATATATTTAAACATTAAATTTACTCACGGCTCCCCTGGAAGAACGCTACGGCTCCCCGGTTGGGGCGGACTGTTCTAAGGTAATTCAATTCCCCATTGTTCTTCTTTCAACATTACCACTCTGTCTGTGGCAGAAGGAGGAGTAGTTGGGTGAATAACACATTTCCCCTTCTACTTTTATTTCAACTTTCAAAGATTACCACTCTGTCTGTGGCAGAAGGAGTAGTTGGGTGAATAACACATTTCCCCTTCTACTTTTATTTCAACTTTCAAAGAGGGATTATGGTAAATAACCTATTCCCCTTTATGATTTATTCCAACATACATAGTCAATTGAAATTCCCCATAGCACTACAAATCCACCTTACTTTGCATTGCTGCACTTTAAGGGGTATAACAAGCGGTGGTGAACTGTAAAAAGCTTTAAGACAACTACGAGAGATGGATGCCTGCCTGAGAGCTGAGAGCTACACAACACTGTGAGAGTCGTTTAACAAAACCCGACACTCCTGCAGCCGAAGGCAAGCATCAATGAAAAGCTAAAAACCTCTGTGTCTTCCGTTGGCCAATGCCTAAAAAATCACAAGAATTTCGTAATGACAAACGGATTTTAGAAAATAGTCACAAACGAAGGCTAAAAGCGAATTGACGCGCGTCGTGCCAATGACGGACGGTACAAAACCCAAAGAAGAAGAAGCAGAAGGAATACAAATTTATTCTTTAAAATTCCCCAAACAAAAATACTGCCTAACATGAATAAAATTTGGCCCATAAAATATGCACAAGCCAAGGCAAACACAAAGCAAAGTTTCATAGATTTGTGAAAAGAGCTCCGCAAACGAGCTTGGCAAACGAAAAAGAAATATGAAAATATTAAAATGTATGTAAATATTTTATATGAAATCTGAATTCAAAACAGAAAAAAAACGAAACAAAACAAAAGCAAAAAATGCAAATAATAAATAGCAAATTGAAATTGCTTTCGAAATGAAATTACGATACGGATCTGTGAGAAAGTAAGTGAGTGTGCGTGCGTGCAGGCCTTTTTCGTTGGCTCGGCGGGCGACGAGTGTGTTTGTATGTGTGAAGTGATCCTTTGTGCGGCACAAAGACATAAATGCGTTAACCAACATTCCGAATTGTTCTTGTTTTTGTGTTCTGTCGCTATCTTTGCCGCTACCGTTACCGTTACGCTAATGTAAACTGAAGCTGCTCTCTGTGAAACGTGAGTCGTTGTCATCGTCGTGTTGCTGTTCACATGTAAGTGTGTTAGTGTGTCGGCATTGTGGCAATAGGTACGCGAAAAAAGGGTAAATGTGCAAATCAAAAGTGAAACTTGAAGTTCTTACCTCTACCTTTCCCTCTCCCTTTCGCTCCATGGACCAGCTTACAGCTGCTATGTTTACATAGAACACACGTATTCGTACACTACTCATTGAAACAGAAACTCATTTAATTTTGTGTTCTTTTGATTTGATTTTGGAGGCTCTTTAAACTGAGAGTCGGTCGGTCGGTTAGTGGAGCAACTCTTTTTGGATAAAACGGTGTGGGTGTGTGTGTATGTAAGGATGTTAAGTGCTTTGTTTCTGCGGAAAACAAACAAACCAACCAACCATTCCCACCTCTCTCATTCTCTTCGTCTCCTCCGCCTTAGAGATGCAATCATTTTAAAACAAACAAACAAAACGACAACGAAATACATTAAAACACATATGAAACCATTACAAAAAAAGGCATAAAAGCCGCATATGAAAGCCTAAAACGCGGTTGAGTGTCTGTGAGTTTAAATCTCTATTTGTACGAGTATATACTTATGTGTGGGTGTGTGTGGCTGAGAAAAATGAATACAAGGATAATGTGAAAGAAAGAAAATCTAATAAAAATAATACATTCAATTCCCCTCGAAAAAGAAAAAAAAATAATCCAAGATTTGAAAGTGTCTAAACTGAAATATAAATTCTATGATCAACACACACAGACACCAAACAAAAGTGTTGTTCTAATGTGTAGACATTATTGTGTCGAAAGAAGTTAATTTAATAAAAATATAAATAACTGAAATCAATATAACAGTTGCTACTAGGGAAATGAACAAGAAATTTGGTAAAAATGTTGCTCTTTCGGATATGAATTTTTTTTTTGAGAAACAACGCCCACAAGTAATTATAATAAAAAAATCCCCGATTATACAGCTCCTCCGCGATGAAGTTAGCTAACAATTCCGAAATTTATTCTGTAAATAAACTACTAAGTACGAAAGTTTCACTGGCAGGTCCATGTTATGGAAATCCGATCGAGGCAAAATCATGACATAAAAAATCGGTCAAATCTAAAAATTGAGCATAAAAAATTCTAATTTACCAAAAATGAAAAATAAAATTAAACCCATAAATACATAAAAGAAAATTCACTCAACGAAAAAATAAAAAATTGCATAAAATCATATTTGAATTGAAAATTTTAAGGACACGTCTGATACTAATATGACATGAAAATTCTTTCTGCTTGACAGCCTTTGGCTTGGCTTAAAGGCTTTCTCCAATTGAAAGTTCCAAATTTGGGAATGCAAAAAAATTCTCATATCATTATCGGCATTCAGACGGGCATAAGGACTATATCCTATGAACATTACGCCCCCTCATTATTTCTACCAAAAAAGTAAAAATCTTCGAAAAACTGTGAAAAATTACCAATTTTTGCATTATTTCCACATGAAATATAGTCAATTTTTGTATGGAACTTTTGGCAATTTTTCACAATTTTTTTAAAAAAATTTTATTGTTCTATATTTTGTGCCCTAAATTTTTGTAAGATGATTAATGACTTAAAAAAGTTTTTGAGAAAAGACCAACAATAATTCCGCGTCGTGAAAAATCGCCCAAGAAAAATGAACCGAAAAGAATAATTAAAAATCGCCCAATTTAAAAATCCATCCAAAATTAGTGATGAAATTAAACCCAAAATAAATTAAAAAAAAATCACCTATCATAAAATCGCCCTAATACATAAATATGAACATTCTTTCGACTAATATCAAATTAGACTCTAAAGTAAATGCAAATGCACTTTAATTCATGAAAAAAATACACATTTTTGTAATTTTCTTGTGATGAAACAGTTAAAATCTTTTGATCAAATATACAAATTTCATGAGGAAATATTAAAAAATATGGCAGCGCCAGCAATTATTCGGAAGCGTGTCGGAAAAAAATGTTAGCAAATTTATAAAAATTTCTCCGGCGTTACGTTGTAAATTATATACAGAAATGGTGTCAAAAACTCAAAACGATCGGTGCTGTAGTTTTGAGGTTATGATGGGCACCGACTTTGAAAACGTGGGTTGTGGGAAAAACGCTGTAAAGCTTTTTAAAATTTAAAATTTTTATTTTTCATGCAAAGTAATTATTTCGCATAAAATATGTGTTTAAATACAGTTATGGTTTAGGACTTTTACCAAATATATTTTATTTTAAAAAAAGAATTTCAAAACTTCGCAGACTTTTTCCATTTTTTTGAAGCACTCATTATTAATTTCTAAATATTCCAAGTCGCCTTTTGTTGTCTATCCAAGTCTTATCCAAGATTAGTTTTAATTGCTGAAAAACCTTAAGAAATTAAGTTATCGATATATCTTCTGAATACTTAAATGCAAACAACTCTTTGTTTAGAGATAATAGTTCCAAAAAAAAATATTAGGGCGGAAACAAAGCTTTATTTAGAACAACGTCTTCCCAAATATCATACATATATTTAAACATATATGGGCAAAAGTCAAAATTTTTTTCATGGGGGTAATCTATGTTAGTTGTCACTTTTCTCGCGTTGTGTACAGATTTCGGTGCAAAAGTTGATGGAATTAGATAAACCACAAACATAAAAGTTTTTTCCCAAAAAATTTTGTTATTATCTTATGCACTTTAAAAGATATACACATATAAATTTCTAAAATGTAGAAAAAACCTAGAAATTTTTCAAGTTCTCATTGTACTTCGTTGAGTGCAGACGTGCTTTACGCGTTAAATATGAATAGTTTTTGTGGCAAATGTAAAGCCGAAATTAAGGCTGAAACGGATCATTTTAATCTTAAAACACTTGAAGGTGTCAAATGTGCATCAATATGTGGCCGAGTTTTCCATTCTTGTTGCACGGACTTATCCACAGATTGTTTAAAACTTTTAATAAATACGCCGAATTTACTTTGGCAATGTGATTCCTGTGTTGTTATGACAAGTGACACACAAAACAAAATTGATTTGCAAATGAGAGAGGTGCAATCCAAGTGCATGCAATTAGAGCGAATGATGGGAGAAGCAATTTCGTCAAATCATCGTGAACATAATAAACATACGAGTAAACAAAAAATAAACACTCAAACTTCTAAAACTCTTTCGGTGCTTGAAACAATCCACCCCACACCTCTTGTTCAACCATCGAGTTCATCGACCACAACAAATGAAGACAATGCCTGTGAACAATTTGTTGATGCAATCGATGATCCCAATATTGAGATTGAAAGCAATGCACAAAATTGGGTAACTGTCCGGAAAAGGGCGAATAATAAGCCGAGACGGAACAACAACAAACAGAAGAAAACAAAACGTGTTGTTGGTATTGCTCCAATTAGTGATGCTTTTGAAGTTGTGCATACCATTTCGAAATTTAATGTCAACACTGAACCAGAGGCGGTTCTGAAATTTGTTGCAGAAGGGTTAGGAGTTCAACCTGATATTTTAAAATGCACCAAGTTAATTAAACGTGATGCTGATTTATCGAAGCTCAATTTCGTTAACTTCAAGCTGGGTGTTCCATCTCCTGTTTATGAGAAGGTGTTTAACAAGACAATGTGGCCTATTTCTATAAAAATAACCCCTTTCATCGCCAAGTCAAAAAACCTGAGCGGCGGCAAAACTACAGTGCCCCCTTTACAAGATAAACCCCCGTCCGATCCGATGGGAGCGACTACATGTAACAACATTGACGGCGCCACCAACAATTTCCAACGTATTGAGACCTTCAATATTATCTCAAACTACACTTCAACAATAAATGATGTTTGTTACTACAATGACACAACATTAAATACTCCTAATAGTGATCTAGCTGTATCAGCTCCAGAGAATTCATCTCCTATTCATCTGAGTAACATAAATTCTCCCAATACGTCAATTTCTGTTTATTTTCACAATGCTGGTGGTTTGAGGACTAAAACAAATGAGTTATTTTCTCGTGCTGGTTTACATGAGTTCGGCGTAATTGCTGTCGTTGAAACATGGCTGACCTCACATTTTTAAACTCAGAGTTGTTTGACTCTCATTATGATGTATATCGAAATGATCGTTCTCTTAACTCCAATGTCTCTAGAGGCGGAGGCGTTCTGATTGCGGTTGATGGCAATTTTGCAAGCAGAGAAATAAATTTACCCATAACAGAAGCTCTTTAAAATAATAACAAGTAAGAAAGTTTCAGTCGGGTAAACCGACTAAGGTATACCCTCACTTTGTGAGTAATGTAATATATAACATTACACCAATAAATCTGTCAATTTGTGTGGGAGGTACCAGAAGGGGTTTTCCAAATACACATATTTTTCGGTAAACAGTACATTCTTAAATACATTGCATTGTGCTGAACTATAAGCGTTTATGTGCACTGCTATATTAAAGTTACGAGCTATGTAATTTTGGTATGAGTTGGTCATTTTGTGTGGGAGGTACAAAAAGGGGCGGGGTGATAACGCCCACTTTTTACAGGACTATAGGCACTATAACAGCATTACACTGTACAAAATTTCAAGTATTTGTATGCACTGGTATTAAAGTTACAAGCCGTTTACTTTTGGTACGAAACGGTCCATTTGTGTGGGAGGTACCAAAAGGGGCTGTACAATAATGCCCATTTTTTACCGGACTATAGGCGCTACAAAAACATTATACTGTAGAAAATTTCAAGCATTTTTATGCACTTGTATTAAAGTTATAAGCAGTTAAATTTTGATGCAAAATGGTCCATTTGTGTGGGAGGTACCAAAACGGGCATGTCAACTTCACCCATTTTTCTCGAGTTAATAGCGACTAATATACTAATATTATGTGCAGAATTTCAAAAGATTCGAATAAGTAGTATAGAAGTTATTAAAGAATCAATATTTCACTAAATTTTAACCCTTTGTGTGGGAGGTACCAGAAGGAGTAGACCAATATGGCCCATCTTCGAACTCATCCGGAGATAGATCAAAATATTACCACATACCAAATTTGAAGTCAATCGGTTACTCCTATCGAGAGTTATCGTGCGCACCAGCCAGCAGACACACAGACAGACAGACAGACAGACAGACGGACGGACATTGCTCATTCGACTTAAAATGACCCAAAACGGATTTCCTCCGAACATACTTAGGGTCTTAGATCACTCCTTCGATGTGTTACACTTTTTTCCGTAGCAAATGATATATACCCTCGTCACACTAAAGTGAGGGTATAATAAATTATGCTATATATATGTGTGTTCCTTTAAAAAAGAAGCAAACTCGTTTTAAACTGCCTTGGTACAACAGGAGATTAATGCATTTAAAAAATCTTAGATCAAAAGCATATAAAAGATATAAAATTACTAACTTTGCTAGTGATAAAGAATTATTTGTCTTAAGAAGTAAAGATTTCGATTTTCTCTCAAACTTTTTGTATAAAAAAAAAACTACTTATATATCATTGAAAGCAATATTAAATTAAATTCCAAATCTTTTTGGACATTTTATAATATGAAACGGAAATCAAACGGGCTCCCAAATTGCATGGAGTATAATAGTGCAGCTATATGTGGCACTAAGTCTATATGTAACACTTTTGCTGGATTCTTCTCTTCTGTTTACAACATTGATTCCCAATTAAATATTCACAATTTCTCTGATTTACAAGAGTTATTTGACGTGGGTCAATTGGAGTTTAATGTCAATGAAGTATTTGAAGCAATTCAGACATTGGATGTTTCTAAAAGCGCTGGTTATGATAATCTTCCTCCATTATTCTTAAGAGAGTGTGCATCAACTCTTTCAATACCACTTACCCTAATTTTTAATAAGTCCTTGTCAACAGGCATATTTTTACAAGAATGGAAAATGTCATTCATATCACCCATATTTAAATCTGGCCAAAAGGGTATTATTAGAAATTATAGACCTATTATTAATTTATCAGATATACCAAAATTAATTGATAAGTTAATAAACGATAAATTATTCTCTTTTGTAAAAAATAGTATAACTACGCTCCAACATGGCTTTTACAGTGGAAGGTCCACAACAACAAAATTAGCAATTTTTTGTAATTATTGTATTAAAGCTGTGGAAAACGGTTTTCAAACAGATGTATTGTATACTGATTTTGTAAAGGCTTTTGATAAACTCAATCATGAAATTTTAGTTTATAAATTAAAAATGTTAGGGTTTCATTCAAATATGTTATCATGGCTTAAATCGTATCTGTCCAATAGGATACTTGATACTTGTTAAAATAGATGACTGTATTTCTGACCCTATTAATGTAAAATCTGGTGTACCGCAATGTAGCCACCTTGGACCACTTCTATTTTTGTTATTTATTAACGATATTCCCTCAATATTTAAATTTTGTAATGTTCTATTATATGCTGATGATTTAAAGGTATATTCGACTGTTCAAAGTTTAACTGATTGCATGTTATTTCAAAAGGATATTATATCTTTTTTGCAATGGTGTATTTGCAATGGCATGAAACTAAATGTTTCTAAGTGTAAAATTTTAACTATTACTCATAAGAAATTCCCATTATTATATAATTTAGTTTTCAATTTGGTACATTTGGTTATTTAAAGAAATGTTATTTAAAGACCTTGGAGTTTATGTAGACTCGAAGCTTTCATTTCATACCTCACTTAGATTACATTATAAACAAAGCTAATTCTCAATTAGGATTTTTGAAACGAAATGCTACAGATTTCAGAGACCCATTTACGTTAAGAATTTTGCATTTGTTCGATCCCAATTGGAATATTGCGATATTATATGGGACCCAGCGTATAATGTGCAAAAGTACAGGATTGAAAGAGTTCAAAGAAGATTTTCTAAATTTGCCTTACGACATTTATTCAATTCCAATAATATGCCTAATTACGAAATTCGTTGTCAGTTACTCGGCTTAACTTCTCTTACACAACGTAGAGTTGCTCATAATATTATATATATCAAGGATATTATGGATTCCATGATTGAATCACCCGAACTTTTACAATTAATACCTTTTAATGTGCCAATAAGAAATTTAACAAACCATGCATTTTTCTATGAATATTCTCATAGATATAATTATAGTTTAAATGAAGTTATGACACGGAGCTTACACTTATATAACAAAGCATGCAATCATTTAGACTTTTTCGTAAATCGCTCAGTTTTTAAAAAGGAACTTCTCGAATATGTTGATTTAGAATTAAGAATGTAGACGTAAGAATGGATCTGTAAGGTCTCAGCCCAATAGATTGAAATAAATAAATAAATAAATAAATAAATAAATAAATAAATAAATTAATAAATAAATAAATAAATAAATAAATAAATAAATAAATAAATAAATAAATAAATAAATAAATAAATAAATAAATAAATAAATAAATAAATAAATAAATAAATAAATAAATAAATAAATAAATAAATAAATAAATAAATATATTTGTTCATTCTTTTAGATGTTGTGGCCAAACTATTCATTCTAGAGGTGCAGGAAGAATTTTTCATGCACGCTGAAAAAAATCGCTTCTATAGTATATTGCCCCAAACATATTCTGCTTGAAATATACACATGTTTAGGGTAAACTCCAAATATATAATATTTGACACTCACAACTATTATATGCTTGGGAGGATATTGTTCTAAGAAAAACTATGTTCCGGTACAGGGTATTATAAGTTTGTTTCACGGCAGATGTTTGTAACATCTGAAAATAACACAGCTAGACCCACTTTAAAGTATACCGATCGACTCAGAATCACTACCTGAGTCGATTTAACCATGTCTGTCCGTCCGTCTGTCCATGTAAATTTGTTCGTCGACTACAGGTCGCAATTTACTCCGATCGTTCTGAAATTTTGCAGTTTAGAGTATTTCGCAGCTATTAAGATCGCTATTGAATTTGGTGGAAATCGGTTCAGATTTAGATATAGCTCCCATATATATCGTTCGTCCGATTTGTCCCTTTAGGCCTATAGAAGCTGTATTTTGCATCCAATCGTTTTGAAATTTAGAATGGTAGAGTTTCTTGACCCATGAACCAACACTACCGAATTTGAAGAAAACCGGTTAAGATTCAGCTATAGCTCCCATATATATGTTTCGTCCGATTTTGCTCTTTAGTCCTGTAGAAGCTTTATTTTACATCCAATCATTTTGAAATTTAGAATGGTATAGTTTCTTGATCCATGAACCAACACTACCGAATTTGAAGAAAATCGGTTAAGACTTAGCTATAGCTCCCATATATACATATGTTTCGTCCGATTTGGCTCTTTAGATCAGTGTTCGGCGGCTGGTTAGGCCGAGCCCCGAACGCAATCGGGTTTTCACACGTACACAACACGAACAGCATAACAAAGAGCACAAAAGTAAGAAAAAAAATGTGTCAGTCGCTCATCAGCGTTCAACAAAACAGGTTCATGTCGCTTTTTATCGGAAAGTTGGTACACTGAGAAATTATACATATTTCCAAAGCGGAGCAAATATTGAGCATCAAAATGTGCAATCGGCATATGACAAAATGTGACAATTACATTTCATTTCATTTCATTTCATTTCATTTCATTTCATTTATTTACAGTCAATGGAATTACAGTATTCCTTACAGACTACGACTTATATCTAAAAATAAATTAAATCTAATACATTTGAAAACATTGCCAAACTAGAATTTATATCCAAATCCACACAATTTATGCGGTTAAACTCATTTAAAGCCCTCGAGATAGGTTCATGGTAAGAATAACTCGTTCTGTGGAACGGCACATAAAACAAATTATTACGTCTCAAAGTACGAGAAGGAACATTAAAAGGCAAAAGTTTGAGTAATTCAGAACAATCGACTACACCATTAACAATTTTGAAAATAAAAAGGAGAGACAAAACCTGTCTTCTGCTTTCAAGTGTTTTTAACGATATTAATCTGCATTTTTCAATATATTTGGGCTCAGGCAGTGTAAAATGTATAGAGTGAAGAGCAAACTTTATAAATCTTTTTTGTACATTCTCAATTCTAGTAATGTACTTAGAACAGAAGGGACTCCAGATAAAAGAAGCATATTCCAGCTTTGAGCGTACTAAAGACGTGAAAATAAGCTTAAAAGTATATGGATCCTGAAATTGCTTGCAATTTCTCTTTAAAAACGCAAGTAATGAATAAGCTTTAGGGATAATACGATTCAAATGGCTGACAAAAGTAAATTTTTCGTCAAAAATAACACCTAAATCCAAAACTTCATTTGAACTTTCAATTCTGAGTGAATTGATAACATAATCAAAACAGATACGATTTGAACACCTACCAAATGAGACTTTACTGCACTTAGACACATTTATTTCTAATGAATTTTCAGAACACCATTGGGAGATAGAATTCAAATCACTTTGAAGACGAAACGCATCAGCAATCGAATTAAGACGCAGAAAGATTTTTAAGTCATCAGCATACAGTAAAATCTTACAAAATTTAACAGAAGATGATATATCGTTAATGAATAATACAAAAAGTAAGGGACCAAGAATACTACCTTGTGGCACACCAGATGTAGCTTTATAAGCATAAGATTTAGAAGATTCAATAACTACATAGCAACTCCTATTAGATAAATAAGATTCAATCCATTTTAAGAAAACGGAATGAAACCCAATTTTATATAATTTCTTAAGTAGATTTGAATGAGAGACTTTATCAAATGCTTTTGAAAGATCAGTGTAAACCGCATCAACTTGAAAGCCTAATTCAAAGTTAGAAATACAATAATGCGAGAAAATTGCGAGATTAGTAACAGTAGAACGTCCTCGAATAAAGCCATGTTGAAATGGAGATGTGATATTTTTTGTAGCAAAGTACATTTTATAAAACATTATATGTTCGAATAGTTTTGAAATATTACTTAATTTAGAGATTGGTCTATAATTAGAAATATTATCCTTAGACCCTGATTTAAAAACTGGAGTAATAGAACTTACTTTCCACTTTTCAATGAAAATACCATCATTTAACGATTTATTAAATATGTATAGTAAGGGGATAATTAAAGTTGAAGCACATCCTTTAATGAAAGATGAGCATAAGCCGTCATTATCAACTCTATACGTACTTTTTAATTTAGAAAACCCTTGGAGTATATCAGATTCAGAAAGATCTACTGCGCCAAAATTTAAAGGAGAATCTGCAAAAAGATTTGTATACGAAAAAGTATTGCCAGAAGAAACAAAAGTTGAACTGAAAAAATCAGCGAACAGGTCAGCTGTTTCATCAAGTGAATCAGAAACCTTTTTTTTGAAAAACATTTTAGCTGGAAAGTCAGAACTAGTCCGTTTAGAATTAATAAAACTCCAAAATGATTTTGGATTATTCTTAATATTAACCTCAAACCCTAAGATATATTGATTATACAGAAACTTATTTAGGAAATTAAATTCCCTTAAATAGCGCTCATACATATTCTTGTCATTTAAATTATTAGATCATTTGAAACGTTTGTAAAACTTGTTCCTAAGATTCTTAAGTTTTTTCAAACCCTTTGTGTACCAAGGCAACTTATAAACTCTGGGCTTTAAAAGAGGAATATTACATAAACAAATTTCATTAATAACTCGTATAAACAATTCATAGCAATCAGTAACATTATGACCATGAAAAATATTAAGCCAATTAACATCATTAATTAAATTATTAATTACATTATAATTACATTTTTTAAAGTCAATACTAGTTTTAGTTGAAACTACTTTAGAAAAATTATAAAATTCAACGGTTAATTCCAAAGCTTTGTGGTGCATGTCCAATTTACAAAAGGGATTCATACATTCGTTAATGCAATATTTCAAATCCTGATCAATGAAGACCAAATCCAATATTTTATTAAGAAGATTAGGAAATCTATTAATTTGTACCAGATTTAAGCAGTAAAAGCTGTCAATAACATTAATTTCAAACAAGTTATTGATATTAGACGGAGTCATAACCTCTAGGCTTGGATCAAAAGACCATTTAACTTTACTTAGGTTAAAGTCACCCAATGCAATAATTCGTCTATCATCAATAGCTAAATTAACTATGTTTTGAGTGTGCATATCGTAAAAATAATCAGAACTATTAGGCGGAATATATGATACAACAATATACAAATCTCCATTTGAGCCTGACAAGTATATGCACAATTGATCAATTATAGAGTCAGAATTATGCAATTCACAAAGCGACGAAATTATGGATTTTTTTACAGCAATCAGGACACCACCCCCTCTGACGCAATTACTTTTACAATAGTCTCTATCTTTACGAAAAACTCTATAAATATTAGTGTCAAAAATCTCCTCATTAACGAAATCCTCATTCAGCCAAGTCTCCACCAGCACGATAACATCAAATTCAGCGTTAGTTGATTCAGTATATACGTGTTCCAACTTCGTCCTCATTCCACCAATATTTTGAAAATAAATATTAAGCTTATGAAATCTATCAGCAATAATATTCAAGGGTTGTTCACAACTTGGGCTTGTTTTTGAAAAAAATTGAAAGCTCTATTACGTACATCAGTTGGCCACAATGAAGGCTTAAAAAGATGATTATAGAAACCCGCTGAAATTCCAAGCTTGAATGATATTTTACTTAGTGTGCTTAAATTAGTATCCTTTTTAATTAAGCGATAACATTCTAGATTATTTAGACCAACTTCAGTGTGTTTATGAACATATTCCATAATTTGATTCGGCGTCACTGTTGGCTTAAAAGCAGAAATATAGACCCATCTCTTATTGGCAACAACAGCTAATTCATCATTATTACTATCACCATACACAACACGTTTACGTCTATTATTTTTATTTCGAGCTTGATTGAAATGGTTTATTGGGTTACCTCCACCTGCGTCAGAAGAAACAGTAGCAGCATAATTTACAGACGCAGCATTAGCAGCTGTGTCCAAGTACTCTTCACTTAGAGTTAAAGCATTCAAACTCTGCGTATTCGCATTAGAAACAACATCAATTACATCAGCACGTCGACCAGAGAGAGCAACAGCATTCAAACTCTGAGCATTCACATCTGTAGCATCATCAACGTCCTCAGCACGTCGACCAGAGAGAGCAATAGCATTCACAACATCATCAGCACGACGATCATGGAGACCATTACCATTTACAACAACATCAACAGCATAGTCATTCACTGGCGTAACAACAGTAGAAACAGATTGCGATGATAAACAGCGGTTACCATCATTAAGAATAGTAACAACATTGAGAGCATCAGTAGCAGCAGCAGCAGGAGCAGCAATACTTGTAGCAGTAGAAACAGCATTAGGAACAATAACATGAGAATTATCAGCAGAATTCTCAATAGTTATTGAAGCGCCAAAAGGCAATGCCGATGTAGAGCACGGAGGGGAATGACCGACACCAAGTTGAAGGCCATTGTCAGAGCACAGCTTAGAAATCGGGAGTGTTTGTTTATTTTGTGAAACACTTTCACTCTCATTTTTATGAAAGTCATTTAAAAATGAGACGAACTGAGATTTAAGATCTCTCACCTCATTTGACAGCGTTGAAATAGCAACCACCAGATCATTAGAAGCAATTGCGCAATTGTTACAATTAAAAACAATGTTTTTGGACGATTTTAATAGTTTATATTCCACATCACTTTCAAATCCAGCACACATTTTGTGATACTTCGAACAGCAAATTTTGCATTTGACAAAGATATTACCACTTAATGCTTTAAAGCATTTAGAACAGACCGATTTAAGTGGAGAAGACATTGCAAAACAACTTGTTCGGACAAGTGTAGAAACTGAAATTACATAACACTATGCAATGAGAAATGCAGAAAAATAATGAACGCATGTTTAAGTGGTACATATGGGAAAATATGGATCTCTATTGTAAATGTAAAATGTATTATGACCAAAAACACCTATAAAAATTTAATATTGTAGATAAACATACATATATCAGTAAAAATATTTAGTATATGAAGATCAAAATAAAATGAGTATATGACCAACGAAATTTACATACGACTGATTTGCGGTATTCAAAAAAAGTTGGACACTTTAGAATACGTGATGGTAATAACACTAGTTTATTTCAAAACATTCACATTATTTCTAATTTTTATCAACGGAAAAAATAAACCTGTACATTAATAATATTAGTAAAATTTTTCATTTTAATCAATAAAATTTTGTTTGTCGAAATCATTGGTAGTAATCAACTGGAATGAAAAATATTTTTATTTAATTAAAATATATTTTTCAATTCTTTTAAAATAAAAACTTTGATTCGAATTTGCAACATTTGCGTTATTAAAACGTTCACACCAATTCACATTGTACTTAGTCAGTAAAAAAATAATTTTCCACTCTGTATAACACAGCACATAATAACAAAACCAACAATTTTGTTCAGTGCAAACACACCAATGCAGACACAATTTTGGCACGTTCTCTTTACGCCGAACACTGCTTTAGATCCAATCGTTTTTATACCCTACACCACACTGTTGTACAGTGTATTATTTAAGTATAAAATGTCCCAAAAGTAAATTTATGTAAACAATTTATATATGAATTACAAAATTTATATATCAGAGTTATTCAATATTACGAGAGTGGTGTAGGGTATTATATAGTCGGCCCCGCCCGACTTTCTGTCTTTCCTTACTGGTTTTTATTTGGAACTAATATTTCCGAAACAAAGATTATTTTGTATTTAAGGATTTTCAATGCCTTAGTCTAAAGGCAAGTTTTCTAGTTCAAAGTGTAATTTTTTAGAAATTTTATGTTTGTAAAATTCACTTAAATCGTATAATCTTTTGCAACATTAAATTGCATTTATTGCAACAAGTGATGAAACGGAATATTGTAATTTAAAAATTATTTCTGTAAAGCAAAAGCTAATGCAACTTATGACATTATAAACTATAAAACATAACACGAAGTATAGGATAAACTTACTAAAATTCGAAAAAGTCAGCAACGTTTCAAAAGTTTTGTTTTAATAAAATATATTCGGGAAAATTAAACAATAACTTTGTTTGTGTGTAATCACATATTTTATTTGTAAAAGTTTGTTCGCAAATATTTTTTGTTCTAATATTATATTAATATATGCGCCCCAAACAACATTTCTTGATTTTTAAATAAAATTAATTTGTTAATAAAATTGCCAATTTTTCTCCCTGTGGGCATTGTTCATGTGACATCATTCAGCGAAAAAATATTGCTCATAACTTTTGGAAATGCGATTTCAAGTGTTTTCTTGTTTTTTGAATGAAATATCACCGAAGAAGCGATTATAGTGGCTGGAAGTACCTACAAATCCATATATGTAGGTGTCGATGATGTGCTCCAAATGGAAACAACGCTAGAGCTCTCCAAACCTTAGTTAAACTAGCGTGAATTTTTATTTGATAGTGCATTTCGCGGGGCACATCGACAGTTATACATAGATTAAGCTGAATTTATTGTCCAAGAATGTGTTTTACATTGCGAATCCTACACGGAGGAAAATCGCCAAGTTTGAATTCAAGGAAAATATACTTGGAACCAAAATTTTTAAATATTATATATTTTTGAACAAATATATTTTATTTGAAAATCAAGAAATTTTGTTTGGAACGCATATATTAATATATTACAAGAAAATATATTTGCGAACTTACTGTCACAAATAAAATATGTGTTTACAATCAAACATAAAGGGTGTCCCAAGAAGAGCGCAATTTTTTAATTTTAAATAAAACACAGATATTTAAGAAAAAATCGTGAAACTTTATTATATCGTAAAGTAGACAGAATGAGGTTATGTATGGAACAATATATCGTGCAGATGGCCGCCGCGGCTTTGCTGGCATGCACGCGATCTTTTAATGAAATTTTCAATGACCGTTTTGCATGAATGCTGCGGTATTTCATTAATGCAGCGTCCAATTTCGTCTTTTAAGGCTTGAGTCGTCGTCGGCTTATTCGCGTAAACCATCGACTTCAAAAAACCCCAAAGAAAAAAATCTAATGGTGTTAAATCGCACGATCTAGGCGGCCAATTCTGATCTCCAAAACGCGAAATAACACGACCGGGAAATGACTGATGCAGCAATTGAATTGCTTCTCTGGCTGTATGACATGTGGCGCCGTCTTGTTGGAACCACATGCCCTCCACATTCATTTCTTCAATTCTAGGCAAGAAAAAACTGGTTATCATTTCACGATACCGAACACCATTGACTGTTTGCGCTTGACCTGCCTCATTTTCATAAAAAAAAGGTCCAATGATTCCTCCAGCCCAAAAACCACACCACACAGTGACACGTTGAGGATGCATTTGCTTCTCGTGAATCACTCGAGGATTTTCCGCACCCCAAATGCGACAATTCTGCCTATTGACGAAGCCATCAAGATGAAAATGGGCCTCGTCACTGAAGATGATTTTATCGGCAAAACTTTCACCATTTTGGTAAAACAATTTCACAATGAGAATGCGTTGTTCATTCGTGTAGCGCTCCATTTTTACTAACCTCGTACCTTCTACTAACAAACAATAACAATTATTCAAATGTCAAACAATGACACTTCGAATGTTGCGAGATTTAAAAATTGCGTTCTTCTTGGGACAACCTTTAGATATTGGTTAAGAATTTATCCAAATACATTATATTTAAAACAATTTTAAGACTTTGTTGACTTTGGCAATTTTTAATTTTATTTTTTCCTAGATTTTGTGTTATACTTTACAGGTAAAAAAGTCGTAAGCAGCATTTTCTTTTGTTTTAATTTATAATTTTTAATTTATAAATAGTCCAATTGTCAATCCATCAATGCTATTTGTCGTTACCCAAGATTATACGATTTACATTTTAATATAATTTTTCAAACATATAAAATTTCTAAAAAATTAAACCTTACTTTTCTAAAAAAAAACTTTGCCAAAATACTTAAATTCAAATTAATCATTGCTTTGGAAATAATATTTCCAAAAAAAATATTAGGATGAAAACATAATTTTGTTTAGAACAACATCCTCACAAACATATTATGTTTGTGAGTGTCAAATATTATATATTTGGAGTGTACCCTAAACATATGTACGTTTCCAGCAGAATATGTTTAGAACAATATACTACAGAAGCGATTTTTTTTTCAGCGTGTAAAACCAGGGGCGCGTAACAAAATAATGAATCACTGAAATTGTATTCACTTTTTTAAAATTTTGCAAAAATTGCAAATTTTGTTCTTGAAAATTTTAATAGTATTAAGTTCTTAAATTCATTTCTATGTTCTTTGGGTGTACTGCTGTGGTGCACTTAACAGCCATGGACTGAAGACTGAAGTCTTGTACGCGAAGAACGAGACACTTTTGTCTCAGCGATGATCGTCAAAGCACACCCAGTGCGCGGTACAGTTATGGCGGAAGTTCATATGAATTAAAAGGATTTTTGCAGATCTATTCCGAAATCAGAGGCGCGTCATTTTATTTTGATGATTGTTCAAATTATGCACTTTGCAAAATTTACATAACCTCAAAATCAATCCATTCATTATTAGTTTCCTTCTTAAGATATATTTATTATGGTTTTAAGCGAATTCATGCCGGATCAAGTTAGCCGGGATGAGCACATAATTACTGTATGTCATTGCCGACTTCACAATCGGCGATATTCATAAGAATTTATTATACCCTACACCACACTGTGGTACAGGGTATTATAAGTTTGTTTCACGGCAGATGTTTGTAACACCTGAAAATAACACAGGTAGACCCACCTTAAAGTATACCGATCGACTCTGAATCACTAGCTGAGTCGATTTAACCATGTCTGTCCGTCCGTCTGTCCATGTAAAGTTGTTCGTCGACTACAGGTCACAATTTCACTCCGATCGTTCTGAAATTTTGCAGTTTAGAGTATTTCGCAGCTGTTAAGATCGCTATTGAATTTGGTTGAAATCGGTTCAGATTTAGATATAGCTCCCATATATATCTTTCGTCCGATTTTGCCCTTTAGTCCTATAGAAGCTGTATTTTACAACCGATCGTTTTGAAATTTAGAATGGTAGAGTTTCTTTATCCATGATCATGAACTACCGAATTTGAAGAAAATCGGTTAAGATTTAGCTATAGCTACCATATATATGTTTCGTCCGATTTGGCCCTTTAGTCCTATAGAAGCTGTATTTTACAACCGATCGTTTTGAAATTTAGAATGGTAGAGTTTCTTGATCCATGAACCAACATTGCCGAATTTGAAGAAAATCGGTTAAGATTTAGCTATAGCTCCCATATATATGTTTCGTCCGATTTTGCTCTTTAGTCCTGTAGAAGCTGTATTTTACATCCAATCATTTTGAAATTTAGAATGGTAGAGTTTCTTGATCCATGAACTAACACTACCGAATTTGAATAAAATCGGTTAAGATTTAGCTATAGCTCCCATATATAAGTTTCGTCCGATTTGGCCATTTAGTCCTATAAAAGCTGTATTTTACATCCAATCGTTTTGAAATTTAGAATGGTAGAGTTTCTTGATCCATGAACCAACATAGCCGAATTTGAAGAAAATCGGTTAAGATTTAGCTATAGCTCCCATATATATGATTCATCCGATTTGGCCCTTTAGTTCTACCCTAAGAAAAAAAATCGCTTCTGTAGTATATTTTCTGGAAACATATTATATTTGAGAAAAATTACTTTTTTCCTTTAGGTAGGAAAACAAATTAAGTATCAGATTTAAATATTTCCCCGTTTTTAAAGATAATTTGCACCAAAACTCCGAAAAAAATAACATGGATAAGAGAGATATTCAAACTTTTTTTCCGGTATGTAAATATAAAATATTTGCACCCTGAAGTGTAAACGTCAAAAATTGCAACGTCTGATTATACGGAGTTTAATAAATAAAATAAATAGGTTTTGCTTGAGTTTTATTACTTAAAAAGTCAATAGACTGCAAAATTAATAAATACACTATTGCAAAACATTGAAGTATGGCAAATACAAAGCGTCGTAGTGCTGTAATTCCGAAAGAATTTTGTGCAAAGTGCCGAAAGGAGATAAAAGAAGAAGAAAGTTGCATACAATGCGACAAATGTGCCAAAAACTATCATCCATTATGTGCCGGTTTAAACAAACGCCAGTTCGATCGCTTAATAAGCAACGAGAGCGAAGAGTACAAGTGTATCGGTTGTAGCGAAGATGACGGAACAGTGAAAGGAGAACTAAACGAAATAAAAAAACAGCTGTGTAACAATAACAATAAACTCGACCAGCTGCAAGACTCCCTGACGTTTATGTCAAATAAGTTTGATGAACTAATACGAGGGGTGGCAGAAAATAAAAAAAAAATTGATGCAGTGCAGAAAGAAAATAATATTTTAAGAAATGAAATAAAAACACTTAAAGGCTCCGTCAAAATTTTAAATGATGAAAGAGTTAAAGATGACTGCATAATAAGTGGTGTAAAAACTAATGATGGTGAAAAGGCTCTTGATAAACTGTTGGAAATATCGACAGGTGCCGGGGTGAATTTAAGCGAAAATGAAGTGAAAGATGCATACTTTCTGAAAAAAAGGAGTAATTCCAGTAATAATAAGCAAACAATGATTGTTAAATTCGAATCGAACAAATCAAAAGCTAAAATGATGCAAATAAAAAAGAAACTAAAAGAAAATGAGGACACTAAATCTATTTTTATAAATGATTTTCTGAGTAAGGAAACGTTAAATGTATTTAAACACGCAAAATCTCTAAAATCTGTTGGATACCAGTCTGTTTACACATACAATGGAAAAGTCTACATAAAAAGAAGCGAAATTTCAAAGCCAAGATTAGTAAGAAGTGAGGAAGAAGTTGATGAGTTGCTGATGGATGCTACAACTAATAAATTCCAGAAGAGAAGGTCATATCTAGTTCCTGCTATGGTTTCTGATGTTGCTAATAATAACAACGACGAAGATGATGATGACGATCATTCTTTCTTATCACCATCATAAGCTATAAGAATTCCGATTGAAAAAAATTATATTTGTTATATTGTTAATTTTTAACTTTTTTATGAATTATAATTTTTCTAATTTTGAATCATTTAATAATTTCTTTAAACAAAATAAATATCCACTTTTTAACATAATTTCTGTAAACATGAGAAGTATTTCCTCTATAGGAAAATTTAACAAATTCAAAGCAATGGTTTCTAAATTCCAAAATCTTCCAAGTATTATAGCTGTTCAAGAGACATGGTTTTCTTCTAATCTATTGCAACTTTATAATATTCCTGGGTATAATGTAGTACACTGTTGTAGGCCTGACGGCTATGGTGGAACTTCTCTGTATGTACGTGATTGTTATCAATTCAATGTGGAAATGTGTAGAAGCAAAGACTTTTTGGAAACTATAACAGTTTCAATAGAAAATAAGAAAATTAATGGGAATCCATTAAAACTGTCTACATTTTACAGATCTCAAAAATGCGATAGAATAAAATTTTTAAAAATTTTAGAGGAATTATTAGTAAACTATGGTAGACATCCTAGTATTATTTTAGGAGATTCAAATATTGATTTCCTAAATCGTTCATTATCTGGGACTCTAAATGATTTGTTATCCTGTTTTAATTACAAGAACTGTCATCTTTTAGTCACGCGCCCAGCATCTGGCACTTGTATTGATAACGTTTACAGTAATATATCAGGAAACTTGTCTGTAGATACTATAGAATCTTCATTGACAGATCATTACATTATTTCATGTAAAATTAGAGGTGATTCTTGTAGCTCAGAATTTCGAAATAGTATACGAAAGAACTGCGATTATGTTAAAGCAAAGGAAACACTTAATATGAATATTCTATCTTTATATGAAACTGGTAATCCTTCTGAAGACATCTCACAATTAATAGAATGTATTAATAATGCATCACAAAATTCTACTGTTGTAAGAGTTGAAAGAAAAATGGTTAAGAACGATTTGACACCATGGGTGAATAAAAATCTTCAATCCCTAATAATATACAAAAATAAGCTTTTAAAGATGCGAAGAAAGCACAAAAATAAGGATTTGGATGAAAGGTTGAAAAGAATAAGCAAAATAATAAGGAAAGCTTTTCAGGCCTCGATGAACAGTTTTTATTCCTACAACTTGGAAAGATTTCAAAATGACCCAAAAAAGTGTTGGAATTTTTTAAATGAAAGCCTTGGTAGAAAAACAAAGAGGCCAATAAAACTGAATGATACCAACGGAGTGATTGTAGATGATGATCAGATAAAATGTAATATGTTTAATAAATATTTTCTAGATATTCCAAAGACATTAAAAGAAGAAATTGCGTGTCTGCCTGGTGATTCTATTAATTATTTTAGAACTCTAAATAATTGTCAAAAATCATTTAGTTTTTCATATACTACTGTTTCAGAAATTGAACAGGTTATTTCAGAATTAGACATAACAAAAAGTTGTGGTTGCGATGGCATAACTCCGAAAATGTTAATTGAGTGTAAGGATATTATATCGTCATATCTGACAAATATCTTTAATCGCATCATAGACTGCTCCTCATATCCAGATCAATTAAAGCTTGCCAAAATTGTACCCATACCTAAGGGAAACAATGTAGCAGATTTAAGTAAATTTCGGCCAATTGCTTTATTACCCTTAATTGATAAAATTTTCGAAATAATTTTGCATAAACAATTATTGTCTTACTTTGAAAACAATACTTTGTTAAATAAATTTCAGTATGGATTTAGAAAGGGATGTGGAACAGAAGAAGCGGTTGTAAATGTTATTAACAATATTTGTCAAGGGTTGGATAGTGGTTTTAGTGGTGTAGCCGGCATTTTCTATGATCTTTCTAAAGCCTTTGACCTGGTAGATCACAAAATATTGATTCAGAAATTACAATGTTATGGCATTAGGGAATCTGCGTTATGTTTGTTGGAAAATTATTTGACAGATCGTAAGCAATATGTGGAGATAGGAGATTTTAAAAGTTTTACCGGCAAAGTTGATTATGGAGTGCCACAGGGAAGCGTTTTAGGTCCACTGCTTTTCTCTGTGTATCTGAATGATATACAAAATCTTCCTCTGAATGGGAAACTATGTATGTATGCAGACGATATATGTCTCTTTTACCCTTATAAGAGTGATACAGTTTCGAAGGCGTATATTGAAAGGGATACAGCAATATTATGTGAATTTATAAGACTGAATAAACTTGTTTTGAATTCTGAGAAAACCAAGTTATTAAGATTCCGACCGTATTCAATAAACGATAGAAATTTTAGTATTTTTGTTGATGGCAAAGAAATTTATGAGAGTGATTGCATAAAATATCTTGGAATTAATCTGCAAAATAATTTATCATGGGATACTCACATTCAAAACCTAAAGAGAAAGATAGCTTCTGCATTAGGATTGATTTATAAGTTTAAAAACAAATTCAATACAAGAACCAAATTGATGTTGTATCATTCGTTGATACATAGTCACCTGAACTACCTGCCTATTATATATGCGAGTAGGAGAAGTAATGAACTAAAATCCTTACAAAGAATCCAAAATAAAGCTATTAAAGCTGTTTTCAACTTGCCACTAACGTATTCCATAATCTCGTTGTACAGAGATATTTCCAAAACAATTTTACCAGTCTGTGGTCTGCATAAGCAACAGTTACTTATGTTTGTTTTTAAATCTGTCAATAACATTGGTTACCATACAATTGCATTTGAAAGAAATCAATCAAGATTTAACACCAGAAACAATATGAATCTGAGAACAGTCAGATGTAGATTAGAAGCAACCAAACAACGTGTTGAATATGTGGGTTGTCTTGAATACAATAATCTCCCCCAAAATATTAGGAATATAAATCGAATTTCAATTTTTAAGCATAAAGTAAAAGAGTATTTGCTTGATAATATTGAAATGCTTCTCATGTAATATCATAAAATATTGAAACTGCTTTGTGTATTAAAACTATTTTGTTTATGTACAATGAAATGAATTGGAAATGTAACTTGTAAATATTTTGCCAGCTCGCCTCAATAATGTCCATGTGACGCTGAGGCAATTTTATTTTTATGTTTATAATATTTTTTCTCGAATAAAAATTTAATTAAAAAAAAAAAAAAAAAAAAAAAGTATATATTATTTAAATTTTGATTCCAAACATGTTTTGTTTCCTGTTTTTTTCTCCGTGTATAGAAGCTATATTTTACATCAAATCGTTTTGAAATTTAGAATGGTAGAGTTTCTTGATTCATGAACCAACATTGCCGAATTTGAAGAAAATCGGTAAAGATTTAGCTATAGCTCCCATATATATGATTCATCCGATTTGGCTCTTTAGATCCAATCGTTTTTATACCCTACACCACACTGTGGTACAGGGTATTATTTAAGTATAAAATGTCCCAAAAGTAAATTTATGTAAACAATTTATACATGAATTACAACATTTATATATCAGAGTTATTCAATATTACGAGAGTGGTGTAGGGTATTATATAGTCGGCACCGCCCGACTTTAGCCTTTCCTTACTGGTTTTTAAATGTCTTAGTGTAATAATATCACTACTAAAAAAATCCGCGAATTCTCATTCTTTTTATATGAAGTCGTTTAATTTATTATTAAAGGCTGTAACAAATACTATTATGTAATCTTACAAAAGAAGTTCATGAAAAAATGCACTCAAAAAGATCTTAACATTCAACTCCCATCAATACTTAGGCATTTTTGTAGGGAAACAAATATAACTTTTTAACTAACAGAGATATTACGTTCATTCTTTCTGAAGATCACAGCTAGTTCTCTCATGTATTCGGGACATTTTTCACACATATTTCCAATTTTTATATTCCGCGGGATTCGTTATATTATAAAAAAATTTCAATTAAAAAATGTTTTGTTTCGCTATATTTTTGCAAATAATGACGGCACTGCGAATATTTTGACATATGCTGATAGAAATGCGAATGGTCTGCGATTGTAAGTTTAGTTTTCTTAATTCCGCTAAAAATTGCATTTTATAGATTTTTTTAAAATTTCAGTTTGAAACCGCCTCAACTTTCGCGCCCCTTAATGAAATTAAGTCACAACAACAGTTTTTGCACGCTTACAGTTTTATCTCTGTCTACTACAAACGCGGTTGATGTGCTCGCCAATGTTTTTCGAAAAAAAATGTACTCGAAAATTAAAAAATTTTGACTTTTGCCCATATATGTATCTTTCAAGGAGAATATTTATTTATTTATTTATATGAATTACAAAACAAATTAAATTTATATTCTAATTTTACGGCCCTGAAAAAAATCGGGTTACAAAGGCCATGTGGCCAGTTTTGTAGCGACATACCATAGCCTCTGGTGGGAATCGAAGCCACGACCGCCAAATTCATAGGCGAGCACGCTACCAACTCACCTACTGGGTGGTCCTCAAGCAGAATATGTTTTGGACGATTTTTTTCAGCGTTTTCAGATTTTGTTCTTTGTGACACGTCTAAATTGAATACAGATAGAAAATCATTTCTTCACGGGGCAAAATCGCCTTTTTTGATATGTTTGAACCGAAAGAAAATATATTTGGAACACAAATTTTTAAATATTGTATATTTCTTAGCAAATAAATTTTATTTGAAAATCAATAAATTATATTTGGAACACATATATTAATATATTACAACAAATTGTATTTGCAAACTAAATTTCTCAAATAAAATATGTGTTTAAATACAATTAAAATTATTATTTAGGATATTTTCGAAATATATTTTATTTAAACAAGATTTCCAAAACTTTTGCTGACTTTTTCGAATTTCAGTTTTAATTTTTCCTTAATTCGAATTGTACCTCCCAGTTATGATACCATATGTAGCATTAACTTCTGTTTTAAATCAATCATTTCAAATTTCTGAGTATTCCAAGCCATCATTAGTTGTCAATCCTCTAAGTATTTTATTATACGATTTCAATTATTATCATTTATTATTTTTACGAACATTAAAAATTTCTACAAATTTAACTTTGAGTTACTGAAAAATTAGACACAATTTACGTATTTTATGAATAATTAAATGCAAATAAATATTTGTTTCAAAATAACAGTCACATTGGGATGTTAACAAATATTTGTTTAGAACAATATCTTCCTAAATACACAACTTTTGTGTGTACCAAATATTATATGTTTAGAGTGTAACGTAAACATATGTATGTTTCAAGCCGAATATGTTTGGGACAATATACTACAGAAGCGATTTTTTTTCAACATTTTTTTCCCAGTGTATTTCAATGTGTAATAATTATATTCATAATTTGTGGGCAATTTTTCATAATGAAAATTCTTCTAAAAATCGCAGTAGAAAAAGCGCCAACAATTAGTGAATAAAACTGAACTGTGATCTCGCGTCCTGCCCATAATAAGATGAGATTTTTTGCTTGCAAAGCGTTTGATATTGGGTATAAATTAATGTTTGCATAATTTAAAAAATGTTAAAATGTTTATTTTCTTTATAATAAACATGTTTTTTTAAATCTATTAGTGTTAATTGTGGGGCAAAATCGCCTTTTTTGATATGTTTGAATGGAAAGAAAATATATTTGGAACACAAATTTTTAAATATTATATATTTCTGAACAAATAAATTTTATTTGAAAATCAATAAAATATATTTGGAATGCATATATTAATATATTACAACAAAATGTATTTGCAAACTAAATTTCCCAAATAAAGTATGTGTTTAAGTACAAATAAAATTATTGTTTAGGAATTTCTTCAAATATATTTTATTTAAAAAAGATTTTCAAATCTTTAGCTGGCTTTTTCGAATTTCATTTTTAACTTTTTCTTGGTTCCCAATTGTACCTCCCAGTTATGATACCATATGCATCATTGACTTCTGTTTCAAATCAATTATTTAAATTTCTGAGCATTCCAAGCCATCATTAGTTGTCAATCCACCAAAAAATTTATTTTGATCCAAGATTATAGGATTTTAATTATTATTTTTACGAACATTAAACAATTTCTAAAAAATTACTTTCAATTACTGAACAATATAACACAATTTAGGTATTTTCTGAATACTTAAATGTGAATTTTTTATTTGTTTCGGAAATAATAGTCCCAAATAATAACAAATTGGGAGTAAACAAAGATTTGTTTATAACACCATCTTCCCAAACATATAACCTTTGTGTGTACCAAATATTGTATGTTTAGAGTGTTCCCTGAACATATATATGTTTCAAGCCGAATATGTTTGGGACAATATACTACAGAAGCGATTTTTTTTCAGCGTGTAGGAATTTTAAAAACTATACACTGTGCAAAAATATTGAGTATATATATGTATTGATACTCACGATATAAGCGGTTAACTTTTTGTACTATTTTTATTTTTGCGTGATAATAACGCCCATTTTTCGACAGACTGAAGGTACTTGTAGGCACCAGTACCTAAGTTATAAGCTGTAAACTTTTCGTACAAAATGGTACCTTTGTGTGGGAGGTACCGAAACGGGCATGGCTATAATGCCCATTTTTCACTAGGTTGTAAGTACTATAAAACCATTACACTGTACAAAATTACATGTCCTTGTATGCACTGGTATTCAAGTTGTAAGCTGTTAACATTTGGTGCAAAATAGTACATTTCTGTGGGAAGTACCAAAAGGGACATGCCAATTACGCCCACTTTTACTGGACTCTAGGTACTATAAAAGCATTACACTGTACACAATTTCAAGTATTTGCATGAAGTGATATTAAAGCTATAAGGAGTTAACTTTTGGTGCAAAATGGTCATTTGTGTGGTTATAGTGACTAATAAAGTTATACTATGTGTAGAATTTCAGAGGATTCAAATAAGTTGTATAGAAGTAATTAAATAATCAATAATTCACTAAATATTAAGCCTTTGTGTGGGAGGTACTAGAAGGAGCGGACCAATATCTCCCATCTTCGAACTTAGCCGGAGATAGAAGAAAATATTACCACATACGAAATTTGAAGTTACTCCTTTCGAGAGTTATCGTGCGCACCAGCCAGCAGACAGACAGACAGACGGACGGACATTGCTCATTCGACTTAAAATGACCCAAAACGGATATTCGCCGAACATATTTAGGGTCTTAGGTCATTCCTTCGATGTGTTACACTTTTGGTCCGTCGCAAATTATATGTAATATACATTTTTTTAGGGGTATAGAACTTCGAATTGAAATAAAACACAAGAAACTCGTTTTAAGGTCCATCAATTTGGCTTTATTGGAAGGATAATTTTATGCCATTAATGTTTAAATATGATTTCGGGCATGTGGCCGCCGCGGCTGGCTCGAATAAAGCCAATTCTACAGGTCCAATTTTCAACCACTTTTTCGAGCATATGGGGCCGTATGTCGGCAATAACGCCACGAATGTTGGCTTCCAATTCCCCTAACGTTTCTGGTTTGTTGGCGTAGACGAGCGACTTCACATATCCCCAAAGAAAATAATCCAATGGTGTCAAATCACACGATCTTGGTGGCCAATTGACAGGTCCATTCCGCGAAATTATGCGCTCATCGAATGTTTCCTTCAATAAATCGATTGTGACGTGCGCTGTGTGGCATGTAGCGCCGTCTTGTTGGAACCACAACTCATCCACATTCATGCCATCCAATTCGGGAACAAAATAGTCGGTTATCATGGCTCTATACCGGTCTCCATTAGCTCTCCACAGCTCCAATTGCTGTACACGGTGGCGAATCGATTCATTCGGGTCCTCTTCAACACTTTGCTCTACAGCGGCAATTGTTTCTTCGGTGCGCACTGTTCGACGTCTCTGCGGATGCGTATTATCACATAGAGTAAACGTAGTGCGAAAACGATCCATGGTTAACCGAATTAATTGCTCTGATGGACGATTATGTCGACCATAAAATGGACGGAGCTTGCGGTAAACTTCGCGAACTGAACCATTATTTTCGAAATAAATTTGCACGATTTGCAAGCGTTGTTCTTTTGTCAACCTGTTCATGAGGAAATGGCAAACCAAACTGAACATAAATGACATTAGAGTTGCCAGATTTGACCACAAAATGCCAGTTTTATCTCTATTCGAAAAACAAAGCTGTAAAAAAAACACCCGGTATATACCCTCGTATCACTAAAGTGAGGATATAAAATATCAATATCTTAATTTTATAATTGAAATCGTATAGATATATGATGGGTTGGAAATAAATGATGACTTGGAATAAATGCAACAAATGTCATTGCTATTTATGCCATTTTAAATTATGCGGTATAACTCGAAATGAATGAAATTCGAAAAATCTGTACACTGAGCCAAAAATTAACCTTATATAAGGTTAACTTAACCATAAATAAACATGATTTGGAGTCTACGTTATATAAGGTTAATTTGAACATTTTCTTGTTGACTGGTATTTAACAATAATAATATTTAATTTAACTATTCCATGGTTGAATTTTTTCACCATGAAAATTGTTAATATTATAATAATAATTGTTACTTTAACAATGCATTTTTGAATTTTTTAACCATGAAAATTGTTAATATTAACTTTTCATAGTTATTTTATTGAAACAATGCATGTTAAATTTAACAATGAAATTGTTAATAATATTAACTATGAAGATTGTTATTGAAAACTTTTTTAATGTTAATTTAACTATTTAGTGGTTACTTCATGTAACCAGAAACATAGTTGTTTCAATAATTTTGAATATTTATATTAAATAAAACAAGAAAAATTTAACTTTCGCATTTTTATTTTCTTTACAAAATATATGTTCATTTATTTATTATTTATATATTCTTATACATACATATAAGAAACACCTGAAAAGAAAAAAAAAAACAAAAAGGTTAGAAAATATAAGTATAAATGTAAAAAAGGGTGCAATTATAAGATCTTTTGACTATTTACCTAAATTCTGTAGTTCAAAGAGCATAAGCATTTACCGATGGGCTGATCTGATGGAATAATCTGCTCTGTGACTATAAGTTAAGTGCCTACGTTTCTGTGCTTGACCAACATGTGATCAGTCCCCGCTCAAAAGGTGCCGTCCACGTAAACTCCCTGAATCTTTCGATTATTAAGGGCCCAGGACGGTTAGGCACTTAGTTTGGGGTACTGAGCTTAGTCCGATCTTACGGCAAACTTATAGGAGAGAGGAGATTAATAACAAAGGCAATCTGATAGAAAGCCGATGTCCCACCAAAATCATAATCGGAATAGATATAAAAATCAGGATTGGGTAAGTCAATGGATGATACTTCAAGGAAGTGCACTGAATTGTATATTAAAAACAAGTAAGAAAGTTTCAGTCGGGTAAACCGACCAAGGTATAGTTGTTATTAAAGAATCAATATTTCACTAAATGTTAACCCTTTGTGTGGGAGGTACCAGAAGGAATGGACCAATATGGCCCATCTTTGAACTTAACCGGAGATAGAAAAAAATATTACCATATACCAAATTTGAAGTAAATCGGTTACTCTTTTCGAGAGTTATCGTACGCACTAGACAGCAGACAGACGGACGGACATATCTCATTCGACTTAAAATGTCCCAAAACTAATATTCGCTGAACAGACTTAGGGTCTTAGATCACTCCTTCAATGTGTTACACTTTTGGCCCGTTGCAAATGATATATACCCTCGTATTACTAAAGTGAGGGTATAAAAAAACAAATGTATGCATGCATACCACTTTTCCTGTAATTACTACGCACACTACAACTAGTATTGGTACAGCTTATCAACAGTTTCTAGTATTGGCACAACTTACCAACAGATTCAAGGCCGGACTCCCAGCACAAGCAGCCGCAAGCCACAGAAAAAGAAACAACTGAAAAGAAAAAACAAAAACATCGTTTATATGTATGTATGTAGGTATTACGAAAGCACTTCTAACAAGTATGTATGTACATTTAACATCGCACAACAAAAAAAACTAACGTATGTATGTACGGCGTAGCAGCCACAAGTGTTCAAACGAAAAGACAAGATGAACACATACCCACACGTACACATCACTTCTCTCCGTATGTTTGCTTGCTGCTGCATATACTTACGTACATACATTGTTGTTGGTTGTTTTCTCATGCTCAGTTAATGCGACAGCGTGTACATATTTTTGTCCACTCTTAACCACTGAATTTCACAATTTTAATGGCATAATCACAAAAAATAATATTAATATTACATTCGCCTTTACTATAGTTAAACAGGCACAAAACACTATTAACATTTTTAACACACATATTTTATTATTTCACTTTTTAAATACACATATGTACATACATACTTATGAATGTAGTTCATTACAAAATGTTTTACTACTTACCTCTATACCAACAGCTTCCGACAACAGCACTAGTCCCATCGACTATTCAACACCAACTGAACCCCCGCACTCGATCAAGCACCGAAGCTGGCATTTTGTGGTGTTTTGAATGAGCGAGATAAATTCTCTTATGACGACAGTCGCATTCGTTTCAACTTCGTTTAACTTAATACTCAACTTTGTCTAACACAAAGCAGTTGAATAACGTCAACCACAACAGAGCCGAATTGTTGTTTATCTCGCACATTTTTCTGCCTCTCTTTCAAAAAAACCAACCATATATAATGTTAACTTAACCATTTTTCATGTACATTTGAACTTATATAAGGTTATTTTTGTCTTCGTAATCAAACATTTACCATGAAAAATTTAACCAGACACATGGTTAAAAAAATCATTGTATTTTCGGCTTTGTGTAGTGAGGTTAACCTAAATTTACACCTAATATAAATATGCTATTATTATTGTTTTAAAGAAAAAAAATTTGGAGACCCCGTTGAGAAATATAAATATTACAGTTTTTCCGCTATAGATGTAGGAGAGGCTATCCAATGTTTACACGCTGTACATATCGATTCTTAGGACAGGATCGATAAAAAACTATTTTCAAACTAATAACCATGAAATATTTGAAAACGAAAATATTTCAAAGATTATATATGGGCATTTCCAGGATGCCGAACGCGACATTTGTACGCCTTTAAAGTGAAAAAAAAATAAAGAAATTTTACTTTTTTTTTTTTGTTGTATGCATTTTTCGATAGCATTTTAGTAGCACTATATTTAGTGCAAAAGGTAGGTTTGTTTGTTGTTTCCGATATATTGGCAAAAAAACATGGGATCCCGAACGCGACAAAAAATGGAACTCGTTTTCGACTGCATCTAGAAATATTGAAAAATCTGCGAATTGAAACAGAATTTTGTAATGCATTCCTTTTTATTTAAACTAAAATAGACTACTGTAGTTTTTAATTAGTTGTTGTCATGTTAAAATATATGTATTGGATTTTTTTGTACAGCCCTTAGTGTAAATTCCACACGCGACATTCCTAACGCGACAAAATTTCTCACACGCTGAGTTCAAAAAATTTCAACGCATAATTGCATTAATAACCAAAAACTTCGTATTTATTATTAATTTATTTAATACTCGTACACGCTGAACAAAAATCGCTCCTGTAGTATATTGTCCCAAACATATTCGGCTTGAAACATATAAATGTTTAGGGTACACTCTAAATATATAATATTTGGTACACACAAAGGTTATATATTTGGGAAGATGTTGTTCTAAACAAATCTTTGTTTACTTCAATTGTTTTTGTTTGGGACTTATTTTTCGAAACAAATTAAAAATTTGCACTTAAGTATTCAGAAAGTACCTAAATTGCCTTATATTGCTCAGTAATTCAAAATATTTTTTTTTTGGAAATTTTTAATGTTCGTAAAAATAATAAATAATAACTGAAATTCTATAATTTTGGATCAAAATAAATTTTTCGGTGGATTGACAACTAATGATGGCTTGGAATACTTAAATTTAAAATGATTGATTTGAAACAAAAGTCAATGCTGCATAAGGTATCATAACTGGGAGGAACAATTAGGAACCAAGAAAAAATTAAAAATGAAATTCGAAAAAGTCAGCACAAGATTTGAAATTATTTTTTAAATAAAATATAGTTGGAGAAATTCCTAAAGAATAATTTTATTTGTACTTAAACATATACTTTATTTGAGAAATTTAGTTTGCAAATATATTTTGTTGTAATATATTAATATATTCGTTCCAAATATATTTTATTGATTTTCAAATAGAATTTATTTGCTCAGAAATATATAATATTTAAAAATATGTGTTCCAAATATATTTTCTTTCGATTCAAACATATCAAAAAAGTCGATTTTGCCCCGTGTACATATATTTTAGAGTATACATATTTTTTGGTAAAATTATAAGATATTATTTTTCAATGAATACGCCGTTTGAGCTGATTTTATTTTCAAATGTTCGTCACAGGAAAAATAATGTAATTTTCGGATGCCGAGAATATTTGGTATATCCTTCCATTTTTCTGTTAGTGTTGGAGACAAATGGTTATTTCCAGGATCGAGAACGCGACATTCGTACGAACGAAAAAAATTAATATTTATAAAAATATTTTTTTACATGTTTAATGCATTTTATAAGCACTATTTATACCCTACACCACACTGTGGTACAGGGTATTACGACTTTGTGCATTTGTTTGTAGCACCTAAAAGGAGAAGAGATAGACCCATTGTTTATTATACCGATCGACTCAGAATCACTTTCTGAGTCGATTTAGCCATGTCCGTCTGTCCGTCTGTCTGTCTGTCCATGTATTCTTGTAATCAAAGTGCAGGTCGTATTTATGGTTCGATTGTGATGAAATTTAGCATAGTGCTCTTTTTTGGTCCAAGGACGATCCCTATTGAAATTGGTTAAAATCGGTTCAGATTTGGATATAGTCCCCATATATATGTTTCACCCGATTTGACATGTAAGCGCTGTAGAAACCACATTTTACATCCGATCTTTATGAAATTCGGCAGAGAGAGTTTTATTATTACGTGAATGAACACTACCAAATTCGGAGAAAATCCGTTCGGATTTAGATATAGCCCCCATATATATGTTTCACCCGATTTTACATGTAAGCGCTGTAGGAACTGTATTTTAAATCAGATCAGTACGAAATTTGGCAGAGAGAGTTCTCTTATTACATGAATAAACACTGCTATATTCGGGGAAAATCGGTTCAGATTTAGATATAGTCACCATATATATGTTTCACCCGATTTAACATTTAAGCGCTGTAGAAATCGTGTTTTATATCCGATCAGTACGAAATTTAACAGAGAGAGTTTTTTTATTACATGTATGAACACTGCCAAATTCGGGAAAAATCGGTTCGGATTTTAACATAGTCCCGATATATATGTTAAACCCGATTTGACATGTAAGCGCTGTAGAAACCGTGTTTTATATCCGATCAGTACGAAAATCGGCAGAGAGAGTTTGCTTATTACATGTATGAACACTGGCAAATTCTTATCGCAATGCACATTTTCGCATTGGTAGGTAGGTGTAGGGTATTATATAGTCGGCCCCGCCCGACTTTCTGTCTTTCCTTACTGGTTTTCTTATAAAAGACAAGCTTTGAGGACTTGTCGTTTTCGAGTTATAAATAGAAAACAATCGGGTATGTTCTGGCACTCACTTGGAGCATCTCAAGTGAAATGTCTTAAGAAAGAAATGTTCTAAAAGTCGCTATCACGCCTGAAAACCGTAAAATCACGTGTTAGGGATTATTTAAGCAGAAGTTAGACAGCAATACTTTCTACAGTTGCCAAACACCTCGCTATTCGTCCTGTGAAGTAAAGGTGAGAAGTGAGATGAATGTGAAGTGAGTACCAGAACAGGGGTGAACGCATCGCGAACGCGACAAGTAATGAAAGTCATATTTGACTTTTTCTTGAAAAATGCGAAAGTCAGCGAAATGTGGTGAGTAATTTGGAAGACAATACTGTTAAACCATAATAAAATAATGTAGTTTTCCATTTATAGACATTATTATGATATATTGTTAACATTTTATTTATTTTACAAGTTTTTTTGATTTTTGTAATTTTTAATTTTTTAAATTGAATTTTTTTTCTGTTTTAATTTTTTCTAAATATCGTTGTGATGCTACTTTATTATTATTTTTAATCATCTGCATAAAAAGTAAGCAAATATGAAAAAAAAATATTTTGTTCTAATATGTCCAACTAAGATGGCGAACGCGACAAACTTTTGATTAAAATTAAAGCTTTCTTAAAAGTAACAGCAAACTATTTTTGTTTTTTTAATAATTAAGCACAATTAACTTTGTCTGAATATAAATTTTCAATTACTTGCTTCGACTGGATGAGCAGTTCTGATACACAACTGCGTTTTATTATCGCGAACGTGACACCAAAATAGCAGGTGAATGAAACTTACAAATTTACCGTTAGTCGATGCTTGCTTTATCTCTGTTTCTATTTTCATAATAGTTTGTTGTTGGTACAAAGATCTTTAACGAAGATTGCAAACATAAAACGAATTTATTACAAATAACAGCGAAAATCAAAACCAGCACTTAAAGGTGCCAAAAATTAAAAAAAAAAAAACATATATGTGACTTTCTGTTCAAATATTTCACAACAAAAACAAAAATATGCTGTAAACTCATTATATTCTTTAAATTCAAATATTTCTTTGACAATATAAAAGAAAAAAACATTAGTTTATCAACATTTAATTTTTTCGTCGTGGTGGACCTTTCTCTGGAAATGCCCATATATAATTATTATTATATATATAATTTTACATATAAAAAAAGTATACACGGGGCAAAATCACCTTTTTTGATATGTTTGAATCGAAAGAAAATATATTTGGAACACAAATTTTTAAATATTATATATTTCTGAGCAAATAAATTTTATTTGAAAATCAATAAAATGTATTTGGAACGCATATATTAATATATTACAACAAAATTTATTTGCAAACTAAATTTCTCAAATAAAATATGTGTTTAAATACAAATAAAATTATTGTTTAGGAGTTTTTCCAAATATATTTTATTTAAAAAAATGTTCAAAAAATTTACTGACTTTTTCGAAATTCAGTTTTAATTTTTCCTTGTTTTCGAATTAGACCTCCCAGTTATGATACCATATTAACTTCCGTTTTAAATCAATCATTTAAATTTTCTGAGTATTCCAAGCCATCATTAGTTGTCAATCCTCTAAGTAATTTATTTTAATCCAAGATTATACGATTTCAATTATCATTATTTTACGAACATTTAACATTTCTAAAAAATTAACTTTGAATTACTGAAAAATTTAACACAATTTATGTATTTTCCGAATACTTAAATGCAAATAAATATTTGTTTCGGAAATAATAGTCCCAAATAATAACATATTGGGATGTAAACAAAGATTTGTTTAGAACGACATCTTCCCAAGTATATAATTTTTGTATATACCAAATACTATATGTTTAGAGTGTACCCTGAATATATATATGTTTCAAGCCGAATATGTTTGGGACAATATACTACAGAAGCGATTTTTTTTCAGCGTGTATATATAATTTTTAGAAATCATGGTAAATCCCACAATCTCCAATGAATTTAAACATCCCTAAAATTTTAATTTTTAGTTTTTCCCCTAAATCTACTACCCTAAAAGTCGGGCTCTACATTGCTTATGCAAAAATGGTAAATGTTTTTTATATTATGGCTTTGCGATTAGAGAAAATTTTGCTTAGTTTTAACTTTTTCATACAAAATGGTGTAATTTGGAGAAGGGTGGTAACAATATCAATGACAATTATTGACCCATTATTTTTTCGACAACATTCACCACGAAGTTTTCTTTAGGTCGAATATATAGATATGTTATACTTTTGATATAATTTCCTTTATATCTCCATATTACTACATATACACTGAAAAAATTTTGTCATAAAATTAACGAATTACGTCAAAGATGCCCTTAGTCTTTAAAATAAGTACATTAAAATACATATAATTTTATAATAATTTTTATTATTAAGTAAATGTTCTTAATTCTAAGAAGAAAATGTGCTTATTTCAAAGATTAAGGACGTCTTTGGCGCAAATCATTAATTTTAAGACAAATTTCTTCTGTTTATATTTTCGCAAAATGGAGTTCAGCGGTATAATATGTAGTCCGTAGCAAATGTTGTACCCCACCACTTAACTGAGAGTACAGTGACAGAATATTTCAAATAATAGTAATATCAATTGACCCCACATGTCGGATACAGATACATCAAATAAAGCACAACATTGCTACGAGTATATGTATTATTATGATGATGTTTCTTTTTCCATTTATGGGACATCAATACTACTCAGAATTTCAAACGAAATGTCAAGTTGAGTGTTCCCTGATATGATAGATAACAAATAGGAAAACTCAACTTCCGAACTCCTACACATCAGTGGATACATATTTTCATAAATCAATGCAACAACAACAATCATAATCAAAAAAAAAAAAAAAAAACCAAACTAAGATGGGGAAAAAGACAAATAAAATTACAACTCACAATATCCTCAGCCGAAAGGACTCAATTCCTTTGAAAACCATACCCACAAACCGACCATAGATATTCGTATCATCAAGTTTAACAACAAAATAAAGATAACGCCCTCGTTTAACAATAACAGCGACAGCACCAGCCAAAGATTATAATAAATGATATTGGTCCTGGTCCTGGCCCTGGGATACATGCCACAGAGTGAAGAGAAAAATATTAACGACCTCATATGCATAGATATGAAAGGACAATAAGTCCTAATAATGTATGCACACGCAGATTGGTGATTTTAATGAAATTCAATGAAAAAAAAACAACCCGAATAAAAGCTCAGCGAGAGTTAAGTATATCTCTATCTCTCCTATCCGCAAAGACATATGGCATTGAATCAAAAGAACGAGCTTAGGCAAAGAATAGTATGATTGGCTTAATAATGCACTTAAAAGATTAGTTGATATTGAAGATTTTGAATGAATGAAATATCATTTCAAATTTATTTGATATGATTTTATTCGAAACTTACATATTTTTATCCGAAATGCAAAAGGGGGAATCAAGGAAAAAATCAAAGTTATATTATTGATATACTCGTATGTATAGATAATACTCATATGCAGCAAAAAAATAGTTTTTATGTCCGAGACCTTAAAAGTAGTTTTTCGTGTAGATTGAGGCATACTATTGCATAAAACAAAAACCACAAATATTTTTTATACATTTTTTTAATTCCAATTTTCATGGAAAGTGTTTTAAGTATTTTGACTGTATTTTCTGTATAAGTATGAGACCGTATGGATAGGCTTTGAGTTTAATGAAATTATGAGGGCTACAAATATTGCCCGTAGAAACAGTGTTTTGGTAACATTTGTTAAAGAAATTAAATAATGATTTTTTTTCAAAAAATCGTTTTTGCTGGCACAAACAAAAATTGTCAAGATGAATCAATGTTGTTTGTCTAATAACACTAGTTTACAAAATTTTTGTCGAAGGGCGGTGCGTATAAAATTTTCTGGTGTACTATTGTATCCTAAACACGAAAAAAATGTATGAACTTTTTTGAAATTCCGATTTTTGTAGAAAATGCCTTTAGTACATTCAATGTTATGGCCAAGAATTTAGCTTTGTTATAAAGAAAAGGATTTGTCTTTATGTATTAAAAATTATTTCAGGTAAGTGGCCGCCGCCGCTGGCTTGAATAAATTCCAACCGAGTGGCCCAATTTTCGACAACTTTTTGCAGCATTAACACGCCGAATATTCCCTTCGAAGGCGTCAATCTTGTCGTGCTTATCTGCTTAGACAAGCGACTTCACATAACCCCACAGAAAATAGGCCAGCGGTGTTAAATCGCACGATCATGGAGGCCACACCACATGCCAACGACGCTAGATAATGCCTTCACCAAAATTTTTCTTCAATAAATTGATTGTTTCGTTGGCTGTATGGCGTGTAGCGCCGTCTTATTGGAACCAAAGGTCATCCACATCAACATTCTCCAATTCAAGCAGGAAAAAGCCATTAATCATGGCTCTATAGCGTTCTCCATTGACTGCAACATTAGGGTCGGCTTCATTTTTGAAGAAACATGGACCAATGATTCCCTCTGCCCATAGAGCACACCAAACAGTGACATTTTGTGAATGTAACGGCGTCTGAACAATGGCTTGTGGATTATCATTACTCCAAATGCGACAATTTTGTTTATTAACGTACTCATTCATCCAAAAGTGAGCTTCATCGCGGCTACCCTTATGACATACTTCTTTCAATAGCCTTTTTTTGACAGATAACGTGTGAGTCGTGTCATGCTGTCATGTTATTTTTGTTAAGTATTGTTTGGCATTTCATCATGGAAAGACTTACGCCTGAACAACGTTTACGCGTGTCATTCGAACGAGTCATCGAAAATTGAACTCAACGGATGGACCATCTGAGACGCAGCCGCGGCCAACATTTGAACATAATCTCCAGCAAATAAATGCCAAAGAATGTTCTTTCAAATGATAATAAACATTCCCCATTCAATTTGAATTTTCTGCGTTTTTTTTTTCTTTTAAAAAGTAGGGAACCTCGAAATGGATCAGCTATTGAAGTAGCTGTAGAACTGGCACCAAGACATTAATTCTTAATTGTATTTTTTCCTTCCGGAATAAAATGTGCTATATTTTTTCTGTATTGTCTAATAGAAAACTTAATTCCAAAAATCCGCAAAAGTAAGCGAGTCTAAAAATAGAACAGTCAAATTGTCAACTTACTTCCAAAAATCCTAAAAAGGATGCGAGGCTATCGAAAAAATCTTGTTCCCTTAAATACTTATTACAATTTAGCGTTGATGAGTGGTTGTTGATGATGTTTTGAAGCAAGTAACCCGGGTTCTAATCCTCGTCGGATCGAAATAAAAATTAAACCAGTAAGGAAAGGCTAAAGTCGGGCGGGGCCGACTATATAATACCCTACACCACTCTCGTAATATTGAATAACTCTGAAATATAATTTTTGTAATTCATGTATAAATTGTTTACATAAATTTACTTTTGGGACATTTTATACTTAAATAATACCCTGTACCACAGTGTGGTGTAGGGTATAAAAACGATTGGATCTAAAGAGCCAAATCGGATGAAACATATACATATGGGAGCTATAGCTAAATCTTAACCGATTTTCTTCAAATTCGGCAATGTTGGTTCATGGATCAAGAAACTCTACCATTCTAAATTTCAAAACGATTGGATGTAAAATACAGCTTTTATAGGACTAAATGGCCAAATCGGACGAAACATATATATGGGAGCTATAGCTAAATCTTAACCGATTTTCTTCAAATTCGGCAATGTTGGTTCATGGATCAAGAAACTCTACCATTCTAAATTTCAAAACGATCGGATGTAAAATACAGCTTCTACAGTACTAAAGAGCAAAATCGGACGAAACATATATATGGGAGCTATAGCTAAATCTTAACCGATTTTCTTCAAATTCGGCAATGTTGGTTCATGGATCAAGAAACTCTACCATTCTAAATTTCAAAACGATCGGATGTAAAATACAGCTTCTATAGGACTAAAGGACCAAATAGGACGAAATATATATATGGGACCTATATCTAAATCTGAACCGATTTCAACCAAATTCAATAGTGATCTTAACAGCTACGAAATACTCGAAACTGCAAAATTTCAGAAGAAATAAACAAATTTTTTTTTCATTGTTATACCCTACACCACACTGTGTTGTATTATAAGTTTGTTTCATGGCAGATGTTTGTAACACCTGAAAATAACACAGCTAGACCCACCTTAAAGTATACCGATCGACTCAGAATCACTAGCTGAGTCGATTTAATATAGCTCCCATATATATCATTCGTCCGATGTGGTCCTTTAGTCCTATAGAAGCTGCATTTTACATCCGATCGTTTTGAAATTTAGAATGGTAGAGTTTCTTGATCCATGAACCAACATTGCCGAATGTGAAGAAAATCGCTTAAGATTTAGCTATAGCTCCCATATATATGTTTCGTCCGATTTGGCCCTTTAGTCCTATAGAAGCTGTATTTTACATCCGATCGTTTTGAAATTTAGAATGGTAGAGTTTTTTGATCCATGAACCAACATTGCCGAATTGGAAGAAAATCGGTTCAGATTTAGATATAGCTCCCATATATATCTTTCGTCCGATTTGGTCCTTTAGTCCTATAGAAGCTGTATTTTACATCCGATCGTTTTGAAATTTAGAATGGTAGAGTTTCTTGATCCATGAACCAACATTGCCGAATGTGAAGAAAATCGGTTAAGATTTAGCTATAGCTCCCATATATATGTTTCGTCCGATTTGGCCCTTTAGTCCTATAGAAGCTGTATTTTACATCCAATAATTTTGAAATTTAGAATGGTAGAGTTTCTTGATCCATGAACCAACACTACCGAATTTGAAGAATATCGGTTAAGATTTCGCTATAGCTCCCATATATATGTTTCGTCCGATTTGGCCCTTTAGTCCTATAAAAGCTGTATTTTACATGCAATCGTTTTGAAATTTAGAATGGTAGAGTTTCTTGATCCATGAACCAACATTGCCGAATTTGAAGAAAATCGGTTAAGATTTAGCTATAGCTCCCATATATATGTTTCGTCCGATTTTGCTCTTTAGTCCTGTAGAAGCAGTATTTTACATCCAATCATTTTGAAATTTAGAATGGTAGAGTTTCTTGATCCATGAACCAACACCACCGAATTTGAAGAAAATCGGTTAAGATTTAGCTATAGCTCCGATATATATGTTTCGTCCGATTTGGCCCTTTTGTTCTATAGAAGCTATATTTTACATCCAATCGTTTTGAAATTTAGAATGGTGGAGTTTCTTGATCCATGAACCAACATTGCCGAATTTGAAGAAAATCGGTAAAGATTTAGCTATAGCTCCCATATATATGTTTCATCCGATTTGGCTCTTTAGATCCAATCGTTTTTATACCCTACACCACACTGTGGTACTGGGTATCATTTAAGTATAAAATGTCCCAAAAGTAAATTTATGTAAACAATTTATACATGAATTACAAAATTTATATATCAGAGTTATTTAATATTACGAGAGTGGTGTAGGGTATTATATAGTCGGCCCCGCCCGACTTTAGCCTTTCCTTACTGGTTCTAACGTGGTGAAAGAATCGAAAAAAGTAGGAATTCTTTTTTCAGCAATTTAGAAATAATTCCAGAGGTCTCACCCTGGGGTACGCACAAAGCTGCTTAATTCCCTACTCGATTGTTTTTTCGGAAAATTTTTTACTGGGTAAAGTCCCATACATTTTTGGGAATATTCACATAGATGCAATTTGGCATTATCTATTAATAAATCGTTTTTGCATTTTCGGAATATGTGCAGAAGCTATTGTCTCAGCGTTTAGTTCGAACACATTTTTTCACTGATTCCATATCCTAATGCTAATATCACAGTTGAGCATTGTCAATATACAGATTAAAGTTCTACGTTGAAAATTGGTTGCTCATTGAAATTCAATTTGAAACGCTTTAAAGAGATTTTCTGAAATTTTCCATTTATTTCGAATTTTATATTTTAAATACACAATTAGTCTAAGTTACGATTGGAAATCCCAAAAGGCTTGCAAAAGTAGTTTATTATATTTTATTTATCCAATTATATTTTCTTCATCCAAGCGTTACTATGTAATATTTATTGAAAATTAAAATTAAACTAGAAAATAATTCCCTAAAATATGAAATGCAATTCTAGTTTTTCTCATGCAATAATTACTCTTATGGATGCTAATATTTACTTTATACAGGGTGGCTGATATGTATTGCAACCAACTTCAGGTTGCTATCATTTCTAAACCGCTAGTCTGATAGCTGACTGATTTATTTCAGTGACAGTTCATTTTATTGTTTACAAGCTTACAAAAGCATTTTGATCTTCAGATTCAGAAAAAAGTTATTCGTGATGGAATTCAAGCGTGATAGTGTGATTGCTTTAAATGTGAATAAATCTTTTGTTTCTCGTACCATTGCTCGTTACCGTGATACTGGCAGTGTTGCATCGCGTCCAAAAAGTGGAAGAAAAAAAAAAAGGTAACAACACCAGAAATGATCCTAAAAGTGAAGGCCAGATTTGATCGAAATCCACGCCGCAGTGGTAGAAAAATTGCTCGTGAGCTGAACATATCGCGAGAACGGATACAACACATATTAAACCAGTAAGGAAAGGCTAAATTCGGGCGGTGCCGACTATATAATACCCTACACCACTCTCGTAATATTGAATAACTCTGATATATACATTTTGTAATTCATGTATAAATTGTTTACATAAATTTACTTTTGGGACATTTTATACTTAAATAACACCCTGTACCACAGTGTGCTGTAGGGTATAAAAACGATTGGATCTAATGAGCCAAATCGGATGAAACATATATATGGGAGCTATAGCTAAATCTTTACCGATTTTCTTCAAATTCGGCAATGTTGGTTCATGAATCAAGAAACTCTACAATTCTAAATTTCAAAACGATTGGATGTAAAATATAGCTTCTATAGAACTAAAGGGCCAAATCGGATGAAACATATATATGGGAGCTATAGCTAAATCTTAACCGATTTTCTTCAAATTCGGTAGTGTTGGTTCATGGATCAAGAAACTATACCATTCTAAATTTCAAAATGATTGGATGTAAAATACAGCTTCTACAGGACTAAAGAGCAAAATCGGACGAAACATATATATGGGAGCTATAGCTAAATCTTAACCGATTTTCTTCAAATTCGACAATGTTGGTTCATGGATCAAGAAACTCTACCATTCTAAATTTCAAAATGATTGGATGTAAAATACAGCTTCTTCAGGACTAAAGAGCAAAATCGGACGAAACATATATATGGGAGCTATAGCTAAATCGTAACCGATTTTCTTCAAATTCGGCAATGTTGGTTCATGGATCAATAAACTTTACCATTCTAAATTTCAAAACGATTGGATGTAAAATACAGCTTTTATAGGACTAAATGGCCAAATCGGATGAAACATATATATGGGAGCTATAGCTAAATCTTAACCGATTTTCTTCAAATTCGGTAGTGTTGGTTCATGGATCAAGAAACTATACCATTCTAAATTTCAAAATGATTGGATGTAAAATACAGCTTCTACAGGACTAAAGAGCAAAATCGGACGAAACATATATATGGGAGCTATAGCTAAATCTTAACCGATTTTCTTCAAATTCGGCAATGTTGGTTCATGGATAAAGAAACTCTACCATTCTAAATTTCAAAATGATTGGATGTAAAATACAGCTTCTTCAGGACTAAAGAGCAAAATCGGACGAAACATATATATGGGAGCTATAGCTAAATCGTAACCGATTTTCTTCAAATTCGGCAATGTTGCTTCATGGATCAAGAAACTATACCATTCTAAATTTCAAAATGATTGGATGTAAAATACAGCTTCTACAGGACTAAAGAGCAAAATCGGACGAAACATATATATGGGAGCTATAGCTAAATCTTAACCGATTTTCTTCAAATTCGGCAATGTTGGTTCATGGATCAAGAAACTCTACCATTCTAAATTTCAAAATGATTGGATGTAAAATACAGTTTCTACAGGACTAAAGAGCAAAATCGGACGAAACATATATATGGGAGCTATAGCTAAATCTTAACCGATTTTCTTCAAATTCGCCAATGTTGGTTCATGGATCAAGAAACTCTACCATTCTAAATTTCAAAACGATCGGATGTAAAATACAGCTTCTATAGGACTAAAGGGCCAAATCGGTCGAAAGATATATATGGGAGCTATATCTAAATCTGAACCGATTTCAACCAAATTCAATAGCGATCTTAACAGCCGCGAAATACTCTAAACTGCAAAATTTCAGAACGATCGGAGTGAAATTGCGACCTGTAGTCGACGAACAACTTTACATGGACAGACGGACGGACATTGTTAAATCGACTCAGCTAGTGATTCTGAGTCGATCGGTATACTTTAAGGTGGGTCCAGCTGTGTTATTTTCAGGTGTTACAAACATCTGCCGTGAAACAAACTTATAATACCCTGTACCACAGTGTGGTGTAGGGTATAAAAATGAGCTTGGACTAAAGCCATTGACGTTCCAAAAAGTGCAAGAGCTCACCGATGCACAAAAAAAAGTTAGACTGGAAAGAGCCAAGGAGTTGCTTCGCTTGCACGAAAGTGGCCAGTTACCGAATTTGGTTTTCTCCGATGAGAAGCCATTCCAAATTGAGCAGTTTGTGAACAAACAAAATGATCGGTTTTACTTGCCAAAGAGGTCAGCTGAAAATTTACACCTTCGATTGGCCACCAGAACTCAAGCGCCGCCGATGGTAATGGTGTGGGGTCAAAATAAATGCCGAATATTATCGGGAAAATGTCCTAAAGACAGTATTGAAGCCCTGGGCAGACAAACATTTCGGCCGCAGACCATGGATATTCCAACGGGACTCAGCACCATCCCACTCAGCACGCGTCAACCAAGACTGGCTTAAAAAGGAGGTTCCTCGCTTCATTTCTACCGCACAATGGCCACCAAGAACTCCGGATCTCACTCCGTTGGACTTTTGCGCCTGGGGCATTTTAGAGAGTAAGTTTCACACTAAAAAATACCAAAGTATCGATCATCTCAAGACGGCGCTTCGCCGGGAATGGGCCAAAATACCGCAGAGCCACTTTCGTGCAGCGTGTGATGGCTTTGTCGGCCGTTTGAAGGCCATAATTCGTGCCAAAGGTGGCCAATTCGAACAAATCTATACTGTTTCTAAAATTTTATGTTATTTCCGATATTTTTTGCTTTTGAACAATAAAATTAAAAAAAAAAAATAAAAAAATATAGCGCTTTACTTTGTTGCATTACATATCAGCCACCCTGTAATAATCAAAAGAAATCAGTTGATGTTATTTTCGTAGAATTCATATACATAAGTTTATCTTAGCTTCACACAAAATTTCAATGACAAGTAAACCTTAATTACTGAGATTTACATGGAAATTCGATTTTTTTTTCCATTTTAACAATTTAATTTAGTTTTCGTTTGAATTATGTTCATGTCCTATACGAATTCAATAAAACTATGTACTATTATCAACAACGGATTTGATAATCTTAACTCTTTGACGTCACAAATGTATAAAACTAATATGCGCATTATAAATATATTAGTATGTAATGAAAAATAGGTGATTTTTTGAAGGCGCCTTAACCCATTATTGCAAATAGTTTGCCGGGAAAAAATAAAAATATCATATAGGTTTTCTTCACTTGCAACAAAAATCAGTAAGAAAAGGAAAAAGTCGGGCGGACACGACTTTATGATACTCTAATGGCTGAAAGGATTTGCCTCTTTCAATTTTTACCTTAATCCCTACAGGTTTCACATTGATCTGGTATAAAATACAGCTTCTATGACGCATAGATAGCAAATCTTAAGAAAACAAGTAAGAAAGTTTCAGTCGGGTAAACCGACTAAGGTATACCCTCACTTTGTGAGTAATGTAATATTGAATATTACTCGAATTATTCTGTCAATTTGTGTGGGAGGTACCAGAAGGGGTTTATCAAATACACCTTTTTTTTTTGCTGAACATTAGATACTTTAAATTCATTGCACTGTGCCGACTTATAAGCATTTATGTGCACTGGTATAAACGTTGTGAGACATTGAATTGTGCTATGATTTGAGCATTTTGTGTGGGAGGTACAAAGAGGGGCGTGGCAATAACGCCCATTTTTCACAGGGCTATAGACACTATAAAAACATTACACTGTACAAAATTTCAAGTATTTTTATACACTGGTTTTAATGTTATAAGCTGTCAACTTTTGGTGCAAAAAGGTACCTTTGTGTGGGAGGTACCAAAAGCGGCGAGACAACAACACCCATTTTTCCCTGGACTGTAGGCAATATAAAAGCATAATACTGGACAAAATTTCAAGTATTTTTATACACTGTTATTAATGTTATAAGCTGTTAACTTTTGGTGCAAAATGGTGCATTTGTGTGGGAGGTACCAAAAGGGACGTGGCGACTTCGCCCATTTTTCTCGAGTTGATAACGACTAATAAGCTAATATTATGTGTGGAATTTCAAAAGATTCGAATAAGTAGTATAGCAGTTATTAAAGAATCAATATTTCACAACATTTTAACCCTTTGTGGGGGATGTACTAGAAGGAGTGGACCAATATGGCCCATCTTCGAACTTAGCCGGAGATAGAAAAAAATATTACCACATACCAAATTTGAGGTCAATCGGTTACTCCTTTCGAGAGTTATCGTGCGCACCAGCCAGCAGACACACAGACAGACAGACAGACAGACAGACAGACAGACAGACAGACGGACGGACATTGCTCATTCGACTTAAAATGACCCAAAACGGATTTCCTCCGAACATACTTGGGGTCTTAGGTCACTCCTTCGACGTGTTACACTTTTTTCCGTAGCAAATGATATATACCCTCGTCACACTAAAGTGAGGGTATAAATATATATGTGGGGGCCATATCTAAATCTGGAGCGAATTTCTTACTATAAAAGCATTGCACTGTACAAAATTTTTAAGCTATAATCACTTAACTTTTGGTGCTGAATGGTACATTTGTGTGAGAGGTACCAAAAGTGGTGGCGACACTTCGCCCATTTTTCGTAAGGTAATAGCGACGAATAAACTATTACTATGTGAGGAATAATAGATGATTCTGATAAGTCGTATAGAAGTTATTGAAAAATCTATATTTCACAAAATTTGAACTCTTTGTGAGGGTGGTACAATAAGGAGTGAACCAATATGGCCCATCTTCCAACTTAGCCTGAGATTGAAAAATATATTATCACATACCAGATTTGAGGTCAGCCAGACAGACAGACGGGCGGACATTGATCAAATGACTTAAAATTCGTAAAACTGATTTACGCCGAACATACATAGGCTCTTAGGTCACTACTTCCATGTCTTACCCTTGTGGCCCTTAGCATATGATATACAGGATTGTCCAATAATAATGAAATAATCGAATCTCCAAACTTTGCTCGCAACAATTCAATTGTTTCATTTGCTGTGTGGCATGTAGCCACAATCGGTCAATGGCAAAAAGATAGTTCCTAACGAGAGCTAAAATATTGCCCATAAGTGTCAAGGTCGTAGGTCGACTGGAAAGTGTTTTTAAATCCTACACCACGCTGTGATATTATAACTTTGTGCATTTGTTTGTAACACCCAAAAGGAGAAGAAATAGACCTACCGTATTATATCGACTTAGAATCACTTTCTGAGTTGATTTAGCTATGTCCGTCTGTCTGTCTTTGCATGTATTCTTGTAATCAAAGTACAGGTCGCAATTATGGTCCGATCTCGACGAAACTTTACACATATATTTTTTTTTGGCCCAAGGACGATCCCTATTGAATTTGGTTAAAATCGGTTCAGATTTAGATATAGCCCCCATATATATGTTAGCCCAGATTTGACTTGTAAGCGCTGTAAAAACTTTATTTTATATCCGATCAGTCTGAAATTCGGCAGAAAGAGGTTTCTTATTATATGAATGAACACTGTTAAATTTGGGAGAAATCGGTTCAGATTTACATATAGCCCCCATATATACGTTACCCCCGATTTGACATGTAAGCGCTGTAAAAATGTTATTTTATATTCCATCAGTATGAAATCCGGCAGACAGAGTTTTCTTATGATATGAATGCACACTGTTAAATTTGGAAGAAATCGGTTCAGATTTAGATATAGCCCCCATATATACGTTACCCCCCATTTGAAGTGTAAGCGCTGTAAAAATGTTATTTTATATCCGATCAGTATGAAATTCGGCAAAAAGAGGTTTCTTATTATATGAATGAACACTGTTAAATTTGGAAGAAATCGGTTCAGATTTAGATATATCCCCCATATATACGTTACCCCGATTTGACATGTAAGCGCTGTAGAGACTGTATGTTATATCCGATCAGTACGAAATTCGACAGAAAGAAGTATTTGTACATGAATGAGTATTCAGAAAAAATCGGTTCAGATTTATATATAACCTCCACATATATGTTCCGTCTGATTTGGTATCAAAGCACTTTACTTCCGACCATTAAAATGTTTCAGAAAGATGTTTCTCAATTTTGGGACGAATTAATTTAGCGATTATCGGTTCAGAATTAGATAATATGTTCCTACCCATTTACCAATTATTCCAAATTATTATCGCAATGACCCTTATCGCATTGTCAGAGAGGTGTAGGGTATTATATAGTCGGGCACGCCCGACGTTTTGCCTTTCCTTACAGGTTTTTAAATGGACTTAGCGCACGAAAAGGTACAATTAGGGAACGAATATTTTGATAATAAAACTGAATAATTTGTAAACGTTGTTCTTGTGTATATCTCTCCATGATGAAATTGTAAACACTACTGAATACAATGAAAAACAAATGACAGATCAGACATATTACAAATGGCCGAAACGTCACTTCAAAATCATATCAACCCTATTGGAAAACCCGTTATATAAAAACGCTATTTACTGGTATCGTTATTGCTTCGAACACCAGGTCGTATGAATAACATTTTTGACTGGAGTTTAATTATACCCTACACCACACTGTGGTACAGGGTATTGTAAGTTTGTTTCACGGCAGATGTTTGTAACACCTGAAAATAACACAGCTAGACCCACCTTAAAGTATACCGATCGACTCAGAATCACTAGCTGAGTCGATTTAACGATGTCCGTCCGTCCGTCCGTCCGTCTGTCCATGTAAAGTTGTTCGTAGACTACAGGTCGCAATTTCACTCCGAACGTTCTGAAATTTTGCAGTTTAGAGTATTTCGCAGCTGTTAAGATCGCTATTGAATTTGGTTGAAATCGGTTCAGATTTAGATATAGCTCCCATATATATATTTCGTCCGATTTGGCCCTTTAGTCCTATAGAAGCTGTATTTTACATCCAATCCTTTTGAAATTTAGAATGGTAGAGTTTCTTATTGAGACAGAATATATTCACACAATTGAAATAAATATGTATTGATTTATTGAAATGAAAATACGAAGTAACATAAATTTGAAAAATAATTTTCTCTCATAAACAAATATTCCAAAGGTGACATGTTCTAATTAATTATGTTGTAACAAAGTAGTTCAATATAAAGTATTCTCAACATTATAAATTTAACAGTTAAATAAAATGCCAATATTATTACAACAAAAAATATGCTTCGGTTTAGGTACAGGTTTTGTAAAAACATCCGCTATCATTTCTGTTGTAGGTAAATACTGAAGCTCAACAACTCCTTTTTCTATTGTGTCCTTGATAAAGTGATACTTGTAGTGAATGTGCCTTGTTCGAGAATGATGACAACCAAATTTAGCCATTTGCTGCGCACTTTGTGAGTTAGTATATATAACTATCGGTTTATCATTGGATAATCCGAGTTCATCAAGGATGTAACTTAAGTAAGATGCCACTTTTGCCGATTCGGTCAGCGCTACATATTCCGCTTCAGCACTTGAAGTTGCCACAACTTTCTGTTTTTTCGATTCCCAAGACATTACTCCGCCTGCTAGAAGAAAACAAAAGCCAGATTGAGATTTTCTATCGTTAACATCTTGAGCCCAATTGGCGTCGCAAAAACCAGTGAGTGGAACACAACTTTTCTTATATGATATAACCGCATTCTTCGTGGTGTTTAAGTATTTAACTACTTGTAAAGCCGCATTATAGTGTTGTTTCCTGGGATCATTAGAAAATTGTGATAACATATTAACTGCACAGGTAATGTCTGGTCTACTATGCAGCGATATGTATAATAAATACCCTATTAATTCTTGGTACATTTTCTGGTTTGTTTTTTTCATTTTCACCTGCAACCGTAGGTTCTTCTTCTAATTTTGTATTCGAAGCCATAGGAATTTTGACAGGTTTACAGTTCTCTAAGCCATATTTTTTCGCCAACTGTTTTATATATCCTGACTGCGATATTGATACTTCATCATGTTTTACATCCACTTCAAGACCAATGCAGTGTTTAGGTGTGCCCATGTCTCGAATATCAAACTTTGATTGCAACGTCCTAATAAAATGTTCAGTATATCTTATATCATTATTACATGCAATGACTACGTCATCTACATACAATGCAACAATCATAAGTGTGTTTTCATTATGGACATAATAAATACACTGATCGTATTTTGATTGTTGAAGTCCGTATTTCTTAATGACAGAATCTATGCATTTAAACCATTGCCTTCCAGACTGTTTGAGACCGTATATTGCTTTCTGTAATTTTTGACTTAAATACCCATCTGCAGCCGACTGTTGTTCTACCTTCTGGTAGATCTGTTAAAATCCATGTTTTATTTTTCATTAATGAATCGTATTCTTCCTCTATGGCTTTATACCATTCGTTAGCATTATTTGATGACAATGCCTCATTAATCGATTTCGGATCCAAAATATCTTCGTTAGCAATATTGGACAATTCATTATTCTTTCCAAATGCCCATGATCGAAGCCTTTGTTTTATGGATTCTGCTGGCACTTGGTTCATACTTTCGTTGTTTTTTGAATTAGATACGTTTTCGTCGACATTTCCAGATGGTGAATCTTCTACGAAGTCCTTACAATCCAAAAGTTCTTCATCCGATTCCTGCTCAAGATCATCTGGTTTCCTTGCTTCGGCATTTCCATGTGGTTTGATTTCAAATTCATAAAAGGACTCATTTCTTGAATTGTTGATTCTTTTGTATAATTCGTTTTCTATGAATCTTACGTCTCGACTTTTAATAATATTTTTAGTGGCTGGCTTCCATAATCTGTAGGCCTTCGACTCGTTCGAATACCCGACTAAAATATACTCTTCACTCCTGGCTTCCCATTTAGATTTGGCCTTTTTGTTCAATACGTATGCCTTACACCCGATTTGACGTAGGTGTTTAACACATGGTTTTACACCAGTCCATAATTCCTCAGGAGTTTTCATCTCATTAAGATTAGTTGGACATCTGTTTCTTATATAAACTGACGCATTTATCATTTCTGCCCACAAGAAGGTTGGTATATTTGCTTCTAACATATAACAACGACCCATCTCAACCAAAGTCTGATTCATACGTTCGGCAACGCCATTTTGTTGAGGGGTGTATTCCACTGTAAGTTGCCTTCTAATTCCGTTTTCCATTAGGAATTTTGAAAAATCTGCACTGACCAATTCTTTTGCATTGTCACTCCGCAGGATTTTGATTCTTCTGTCACTCTCATTTTCAACCATCTGCTTGAATTCTTTGAATTTATCTAAATATTGATCCTTGCGTTTCAAAAAATAGACAAACGCCTTACGAGAGAAATCATCAATAAACGTTGCAAAGTAGAGACTTCCTGCCATAGATTCACACTTCATCGGACCACAGAGATCTGTGTGAATAAGTTGCAATATTTCGTTGGAGGATTTTTCATTCTTATGCGGAAACGGCAATCTGGTCTGCTTACCACGAATACATGCTATACAATCCCATTTCCAACATTTTTATATTTGGTAACCCATTCACCATTTCATGCGACGATAATTTGCTTAAGTCTTTGCAATTCAGGTGGCCATAGCGTCCATGCCACAACTTCATATCGCTCACATCGTTTTTTCTCACTGTGTTCGCCAATACTTCGTTGTCATGTAAATTAACTATATATATGTTGTCTTTCTTGAAGCCCTCAATCAAAAGTTCCCCTTTTCTCGAAATCAGTGCCTTCTTACCTTCCATGATCACCATACAACCGGAGTCTGTTGCTTTACTGGTCGATACAAGATTATGTTTTAAATCTGGGACATATAGTGCGTTATTCAAATGTATGGATTTCTTATGCCAGTGAACAGTTACAAAAATCGCGGCCTTGCCTATACCCTTGATATCTACCTCTTTGTCATCTGCCAATTTAACCTTTCCATAGTAGGTTCGGTCGAGTTCAATGAACAGAGATTCCTGATTACACATGTGGGAAGAGGCCCCACTATGTATCACCCAATCTCGACTAGATCCGACAGACAAGGCATTCTCAACGGCACCCAAAAGACTCGCCTTTTCTGCAGCACATCTTGAATTTTCCTCAGTAGACAATTTCGCTCTACAGTCCTTGGCCTTGTGTCCCCTTTTCTTGCACCGAAAACATTTATATACTTTTTTGTACATACCTTCGTCTTGAGTTTTATTAAAATTTGTGCCAGTATTCTGCTTCCATTTTACGTACTGTTTGGCCTTCATAGCAGAATCTTGATTTACGTCCGCCTTATCACCGATTTCCAGCAACCTCGCCTTCAAAACTGAAACTTTTGGGAATTCGTTTGCGGTATCTGCTGCTGCTTTAATGGCCGAAAACCTTTCTGGCAATGCATCTATAATAATAACCGCTAGCAGGTCTTCATCAAGCTCAACGCCCATTTCGTGAATCGAGGAAACACAAACATCGAATTCAATTATAAATTCCGAGACAGTTTGGTTGTCCAACATTTTAAAATTTAATAGCTTCCGGTAGCACTCTACCTTCTTTCTTGTGGACTTACGATCGAATGTATCTTGAAGATGATTCCACATTTCTTTCGACGATTTGATATTCCTTACCATATTCACAATGTTCGCCTCTAAGGCTATTAAAATTTCGGCTCTTGCATCCATATCCTTCTCCTTAAATTGTTGCAGGCTTTCCATCTTTCGCTCGTAATCTGATTTCTGCTCATTCGTTGCTTCTCTTGGTAGACTGCCAACTTCTGGAGCTTTCTCTACGCCTAAAACTATATTTAGCAATCTATTTGTATGCAATACTGCCTCCGTCTGCGTTTTCCAGGTGGAAAAATTATTTCCGTTGAATAACGGGATGCGACCATTGAATGTAGTCATGTTGTCTTCAATTCAAAATTTCCAAATCTAAACACCAAGTTTTCCAAAGAGATTCCGCCGACACACAGCACACAATTTCGCCCTCAGATTGTTTTTCTAGGATTTGTCACTTATTTGATATATTCTTCTGTTTTACAAGTCGCGTTATGAGTTTGGGCCCATAACCTATTGAGACAGAATATATTCACACAATTGAAATAAATATGTATTGATTTATTGAAATGAAAATACGAAGTAACATAAATTTGAAAAATAATTTTCTCTCATAAACAAATATTCCAAAGGTGACATGTTCAAATTAATTATGTTGTAACAAAGTAGTTCAATATAAAGTATTCTCAACATTTCTTGATCCATGAACCAACATTGCCGAATTTGAAGAAAATCGGTTAAGATTTAGCTATAGCTCCCATATATATGTTTCGTCCGATTTTGCTCTTTAGTCCTGTAGAAGCTGTATTTTACATCCAATCCTTTTGAAATTTAGAATAGTAGAGTTTCTTGATCCATGAACCAACACTACCGAATTTGAAGAAAATCGGTTAAGATTTAGCTATAGCTCCCATATATATGTTTCGTCCGATTTTGCTCCTTAGTCCTGAAGAAGCTGTATTTTACATCCAATCATTTTGAAATTTAGAATGGTAGAGTTTCTTGATCCATGAACCAACACTACAGAATTTGAAGAAAATCGGTTAAGATTTAGCTATAGCTCCCATATATATGTGTCGTCCGATTTGTCCCTTTAGTTCTATAGAAGCTGCATTTTACATCCAATCGTTTTGAAATTTAGAATGGTAGAGTTTCTTGATCCATGAACCAACATTGTTGAATTTGAAGAAAATCGATAAAGATTAAGCTATAGCTCCCATATATATGTTTCATCCGATTTGGCTCTTTAGATCCAATCGTTTTTATACCCTACACCACACTGTGGTACAGGGTATTATTTAAGTATAAAATGTCCCAAAAGTAAATTTATGTAAACAATTTATACATGAATTACAAAATTTATATATCAGAGTTATTCAATATTTCGAGAGTGGTGTAGGGTATTATATAGTCGGCCCCGCCCGACTTTAGCCTTTCCTTACTGGTTTTTTAATTTTTTTAATGTTTGTATTATGCTTTGGGCTGTGGTGTGTGACACTTACAGTAAAATATTATGTCCAAAATTTTTGTAGTACATTTCATCCCCGCTCTCACCATTTTAGGGGTGTTTTTACGATTTGTTAAAATAGGGCCAAAAATTACAGTTATGTGGAGGAGCTAGAGGGTTAATGTGTTCCACAAAAATATTGGCCTTAATATTTTCCATAAAGTTGCTTGTTACATAATAGTGTAAAACTAAAATTTTAGAGGTACAATGTGGATTTTTGAGCTATTTCCGGTGCCTAGACTCGTGCAGATTGTATTGATATGTTCACAAAAGTTGTTTAGATTTACCTTGGCTAAAATTATGCCACATATTGTTAGTGAAAAATTACGAGTCCCTGAAAATTGGGCCGAAAAAAGTGAAAAAAATATGTTTTTCCTTATCTTTTTCAAAAAAAGTACGGAAAAAATGTTTTTCGCATAAAATGTTAAGAAACTTTGTTCAGGATATTGTTAGCTACATTATTGAGAAATATAGTTAAGCGGTATCACCAAGTCTGAATTAGTTGTTGGACAAAAGCTGATGATTCTCTTTTCGTGGGGCCCACTGATTTTCAGAAACTTTGGATGCCAAAAAAAATTGGTCATCAATTTCGCCAAACCGAGTATAGGGTTATACTACACTTTGGTAGTAGAATCGAACCTATACTGTCAAGTCTGTGTATTTTTGAAAAAGTGTTCATTTGTTGCATAGTGTAATTAGTTATATGGTTGGAAAAAAGGGCCGTTTGGCCAAAATGTCAAAGTTCAACATCCTCCAACTCGGACAGTCTTTAACCGATTTGGTTGGACTTTTGTGTCATAACTACTATCCAATAGGACTAACATTGGTGCAAGTTTCATTCCGATTAGAAGACATCGGTTTTGAAAATTTACTCACTTGACATGAAATCCCCCTTATATAAAATCCCTTTTGGGCTTTTGTTTGTAACGCATGATCTCCGAAAACATGAAATCTATATAATATTTATGTTTTCGTAAGATGGCTTATTTTTCAAGAAATCCGCTAAATGTAAACATTCTTCTGAGACACCCTGTGTACTCGTATGACCTTTGAAAACTATTTATATGTCATTCAAAATTGTGCACTACCTATAATGTTGTACTCTATCGCATATCCTTTGAAACTCACTAAATTGGAAAGTCGCAAACACACACGCTGAAAAAAAATCGCTTCTGTAGTATATTGTCCCAAACATATTCCGCTTGAAATAAACATATGTTTAGGGTACACTCCAAATATATAATATTTTACACACACAAATATTATATGTTTGTGAGGATATTGTTCTAAACAAAAATATGCTCCCATCCAAATATTTTTTATTTGGAACTAGTATTTCCGAAACAAGGATTCATTTGTAATTATTTATTTTGGTAATATATTAAATGCCTTAACGTAAAGAAAAGTTTTCTGTTTTTTAGATTTTCAAAGAACAATTTTTTTATAAATTGTATATGTTTGTAAAATTTAATGAAAACATAAATCGAACAATCTTTCGTAAATATAAACTGCATTGATGGATTGACAAAAAGTGATGAATAGGAATATTTATAAATAAGGACATTTTTAGCTATAAAGTTTATCACGAAAACTAGGAGAAACTAACTAAAATTCGAATAAGTCAGTAATGCTTTAAAAATCTTTTTAAATAAAACATATTTGGAAATCTTCTTAAACAATAACTATGTTTGTGTGTAAACACATATTTTAGTTGTGAAATTCAGTTTGCAAATAAACTATGGTCTAATATATATATGCGTTCCAAACAAAATTTCCTGATTTTCAAATAAAATTTATTTGTTAACGAATATATAATATTTAAAAAAATCGTTTCCAAGTATATTTTCTTTCGTTTCAAACATATCAAAAATGACGATTTTCCTCCGTGCAACACCTTTACAGCATATTCCACAATACATATACTACATATATGTATTTGTATATATTTGAACATAAACTCAAAGCAATTCAAATTGTAACAAAATAGTAAAAACTAAACAAAAAAAAACTAAGCCCTAATATAAAATGTGAACTCACATTATATCCTCTGTTGTTGCCTTGGAGATATCAATCAAATAATCCAATGGGTTATCATTTCCGATACAAATGATATGACTGTATGTAGTATCTAGAACCAATTTATAAAACTAATATTGAACATAAAATACATACGAGTGCAAACATACATACATATGTATATATAGGTATACGAAGGTAGTGTGCAACTATTACTTTATGAGCAAATTTTGTACATTTTTGAGAAATAAGATACGGTATCAAATTCGTTTCTAGTGATTTTTTTTTGCAATAGTGTAAAAAATATGCATTTGATTAAAAACGATAGGATTCCATTGAATTTTTTTTATTTTATTTTAAAATTGTTGAAAAAGTAATAACTAAGAGTAATTGGTTTGCCAAAAAACCAGCACAATAAGTTATTTACTAATTATTCCTTGTTTGGATTGGATATGCAATTTTTGTACATTATAAACAATACATTGTTTATAACTCACCATTGCAATGGTGAGTTATTGAACAGTGCCTCAGAATCGATTAACATAGCATGGCTGGGATATTGAAAAGATTGGAAATAAATCTGCTGATTCCTAACGAACTTTAGAATTTAAGGCCTGGTTAGGCAAACTTAACCGTAATTTAACTTTTGCGCTGCCGTAACGTTGCCCGCTTGAGCAATGACCCAAAACTTGAAAAACGTGCTGTATCACTCAGACATTCACAACAATAATAGCAACAAATTAATTTTATTTTATATTTATTTGCTACTAATTTTCAAAAGTTTCGCATAAATTTATTCTTTTTTCATTATTTTACTAATTTTGTTTGCAAATGCACGTAAACGTACCGTCCAAATCAAATTTCAGCAGATTCAGTCGTCCGTTTACGATTCGTTTCCGTTGGCTAATTGTTTACATTGATTTCCATATGTCCAGATTTACACTCGGTAATTTTTCCAAGCAAGTGTCAAAGTTTGTGGGAGAGAGAGGCAGGCGGAAAGAGCTCTCTGCCTCTCTCTCCTGCTTGGAAAAATTGCCGAGTGTGAATCTGGACTAAGTCAGATTGAATCAGCTGATTCGTTACGCTACGGGGGCGTTACGGTTACGTTTGCCTAACCCAGCCTTTAAATGGTCTTTTACTGGCTGAAATCCAACGACAACGAAAATAATGATCTCTCGTGCCGAGAAAAATATAGTTTGCAGAAACTAAAGCAAAGATTGTCAAATGTTTGCTCCAACTAACCTTGACACATTATTGCTGTCAATATAATACGAGTATGGTCTCTATCTTGCAATATAATATCTTCTTCATATGGAAAATAGGGTCCCCTTGTAACCACAATAAGTACTTCATGATCAAAATATGGTCCTCTTGTTCTCCACGACCGCGATATGGCCCCTTTGTAGCCATGTTACGTTTTCCATGCCCATAACTTGATTCTCTTGTACTTATGTTCCCTATGAGTAGAATATTGTGTTCCCTATGAGTAGAATATGGTTCCCATGTAACCATAATACATACATATGTTCACCATGACCATAATACAGTATTCTTGTAACAATTTTACTGTCGTAATTTAACATGTTATGTTCCGATATTTCTATAAATAAAACGGTAAATATTATTTATTTGAAAGAAATGTTTTATTTACAAGATATTTTTATACCCTCACTTTAGTGATACGAGGGTATATATCATTTGCTACGGAAAAAAGTGTAACACATCGAAGGAGTGACCTAAGACCCCAAGTATGTTCGGCGGATATTCGTTTTGGGTCATTTTAAGTCGAATGAGCAATGTCCGTCCGTCTGTCTGTCTGCTGGCTGGTGCGCACGATAACTCTCGAAAGAAGTAACCGATTGACTTCAAATTTGGTATGCGGTAATATTTATACCCTACACCACACTGTGGTACAGGGTATTATAACTTTGTGCATTTGTTTGTAACACCCAAAAGAAGAAGAAATAGACTAATCGTTTATTTGTTAAAATCTGTTCAGATTTAGATATAGCCCCCATATATATGTTACCCCCGATTTGACATGTAAACGCTGTAAAAATGTTATTTTATATCCGATCAGTGCGAAATTCGGCAAAAAGAGGTTTCTTATTACATGAAGGAATACTGCTAAATTCAGAGAAAATCGGTTCAGATTTAAATATAGCCCCCACACGGGGGAAAATCGTAATTATACCCTACACAACACTGTGGTACAGTTTGTTTCACGGCAGATGTTTGTAACACCTGAAAATAACACAGCTAGACCCACCTTAAAGTATACCGATCGACTCAGAATCACTAGCTGAGTCGATTTAACTGTCTGTCTGTCCGTCCGTCCGTCTGTCCATGTAAAGTTGTTCGTCGACTACAGATCGCAATTTCACTCCGATCGTTCTGAAATTTTGCAGTTTAGAGTATTTCGCGGCTGTAAAGATCGCTATTGAATTTGGTTGAAATCGGTTCAGATTTAGATATAGCTCCCATATATATCTTTCGTCCGATTTGGCCCTTTAGTCCTATAGAAGCTGTATTTTACATCCGATCGTTTTGAAATTTAGAATGGTAGAGTTTCTTGATCCATGAACCAACATTGCTGAATTTGAAGAAAATCGGTTAAGATTTAGCTATAGCTCCCATATATATGTTTCGTCCGATTTGGCCCTTTAGTCCAATAGAAGCTGTATTTTACATCCGATCGTTTTGAAATTTAGAATGGTTGAGTTTCTTGATCCATGAACCAATATTGCCGAATTTGAAGAAAATCGGTTAAGATTTAGCTATAGCTCCCATATATATGTTTCGTCCGATTTGGCCCTTTAGTCCTATAGAAGCTGTATTTTACATCCGATCGTTTTGAAATTTAGAATGGTAGAGTTTCTTGATCCATGAACCAACACTACCGATTTTGAAGAAAATCTGTTAAGATTTAGCTATAGCTCCCATATATATGTTTCGTCCGATTTGGCCCTTTAGTCCTATAAAAGCTGTATTTTACATCCAATCGCGTTGAAATTTAGAATGGTAGAGTTTCTTGATCCATGAACCAACACTACCGAATTTGAAAAAAATCGGTTAAGATTTAGCTATAGTTCCCATATATATGTTTCGTCCGATTTGGCCCTTTAGTCCTATAAAAGCTGTATTTTACATCCAATCGTGTTGAAATTTAGAATGGTAGAGTTTCTTGATCCACGAACCAACACTACCGAATTTGAAGAAAATCGGTTAAGATTTAGCTATAGCTCCCATATATATGTTTCATCCGATTTGGCTCTTTAGATCCAATCGTTTTTATACCCTACACCACACTGTGGTACAGGGTATTATTTAAGTATAAAATGTCCCAAAAGTAAATTTATGTAAACAATTTATACATGAATTACAAAATTTATATATCAGAGTTATTCTATATTACGAGAGTGGTGTAGGGTATTATATAGTCGGCACCGCCCGACTTTAGCCTTTCCTTACTGGTTTTATCTATCTCCGGATGAGATCGAAGATGGACCATATTGGTCTACTCCTTCTGGTACCTCCCACACAAAGAGTTAACATTTAGTGAAATATTGATTCTTTAATAACTTCTATACTACTCATTCGAATCTTCTGAAATTCTATACATAATATTAGTATATTAGTCGCTATTACCTCGAGAAAAATGGGTGAAGTTGGCATGCCCATTTTGGTACCTCCCACACAAACTGACCAAATCATACCAAAATTTCGTAGCTCGTAACTTTAATATATATATAACAATGCAATGTATTTAAGAATCTACTGTTTACCGAAAAATAGGTGTATACCCCTTCCGGTACCTCCCACACAAATTGACAGATTTATTAGTGTAATGATATATTACATTACTCACAAAGTGAGGGTATACCTTAGTCGGTTTACCCGACTGAAACTTTCTTACTTGTTTAAACTTCCTATTTCATATTATTTATCTTTTTATACGGACTCAAAGTAAGACATCTCGACAATTTTAAATTTTGAGTTAGGACAGTCTTGAAGCAAGTGAGCGATATTTTGTTTCTTAAAATAAATTATTTTGCTTCCATATCGTTATCAGAAATACAAATAGGCCAAAAAACAAAAATTGAGTTATTGTTAGATAACACTACTTTACCAACATTTTGCCGAAGGGCAAAAATGAAATTCCAATTTTCATCGATGGTACCTTAGAATTTGGACCATGTTTGAATTAAAGGGTTTTCCAATAGGGATGATATGATTTTGAACTGACGTTTCAGCCATGTGTAATATGTCATGATCTGTCATTTGTTTTTCATTGTATTCAGTAGTGTTTACAATTTCATCATGGAGAGATATACGCAAGAACAACGTTTACAAATTATTCAGTTTTATGATCAAAATAATCGTACTCCAATTGCAACTTTTCGTGCGCTAAGTCCAAAAAAACACGTTCCAATCTTCCTACGACCTTGACACCCAGGAGCAATATTTTAGCTCTCGTTAAGAGCTATCTGTTTGCCATTGACCGATTGTAGCTACGTGCCATACACAGCAAATGAAACAATTGAATTTTTGCGAGAAAAGTTTGGAGATTCGATATTTTCAAGAAATTGTGATATTGAATGGCCCCCAAGAAGTTGTGATTTAACACTATTTCTTGTGGGGTTATTTAAAGTCGTTGGTCTTTCGAAATAAACCAGACTCTCTTGACGCTTTACAAGTCAATATTGAACGTGCCAATCATGACATACGACTTGATTTAGTGGAAAAAGTGCTCGAAAATTGGGTTCATCGAATTCATTCCCGCAGAAGTAGTCGTGGAGGCCATTTGAATGACGTTTTATTTAGAACTTAATTGTATCGATTGTACTTCACATTAAATAAAAAACATTTGAATTTCCTTAACAATAAGTGTGTTTTTTTTTCAAATAAATCATATCAATTTACGGAAATGTACTGAAATTATGAGGGCTGCAAGTATTGGTAATATCTCTTTCAATATCCCGTAACCAAACAGTCGTTTAGGAAAAGTAGTCAAAAAATTATTTTTGTTTTTAAGAAATATATTTTTCATAGTTTTGTTTTTGTTTAACAGAAAACAAAAACAACGATCTCGAACTCAATAGTCAAAAACAAAACTATGAAAAGTCACAACAGATCGAATAACAAAAACAAAAAACAATGATATATTTTTGGTGGCACAAAAAATAGGATAAAAAATAGAAAAAAATGCTAAACATATCTTATTCCATTTCTTTAAAGTTGGCAACCTACCGAAAAAACAATGCCAACTTGAAAAAATCTATGGGATTAATGTATAAGTTATTACCCATTTTGTAAAAGTAAGGATAATGAAAACAAATAAGAAAGTTCAGTCGGGTAATCCGACTTATGAATCCCCTTACGTTGAGTCCCAAAAAAATATTAGTAAATTATTTTTTTTTGTTTTAATTAAATTATTATCAATTTAAATTGCATTTAATAACTTTGAAGTATGTACTGGTATTAAACTTAAAAGCTGTTTACTTTTGGTACAAAATGGTCCATTTGTGTGGAAGGTACCAAAAGTGGCGCGCCAATAACATTAACTTTTCTCCGGACTCTACATAGATACTATAAAATCATTACACCGTACAAAATTTCAAGTATTTGTATTCACTATTATTAAAGATAAAATCTGTTAACTATTGGTGTAAAACGGTCCATATGTGTGGGGGGTACCAAAAGGGGTGTGCCAATAACGGCCACTTTTCTCTAGACTCTAGGTACTATAAAAGCATAGCACTGTACGAAATTTCAAGTATTTGTATGCACTGATATTAAAGTTATAAGCTGGTAACTTTTAGTACCAAATGATCCATTTGTGTGGGAGGTACCAAAAGGAGCGTGGCAATAATGCCCATTTTTCACTGTATTGTTGGTAATAATTAACCATTGCACTGTAAAAATTTTCAGGTCTTTGTATGCACTGATAATAAAGTTATAAGCTATTAACTTTTGGTTCAAAATTGTACATTTGTGTGGGAGGTACCAAAAGGGGCGTGGCATCTTCGCCCATTTTCTCGAGGTAATAGTGACTAATAAACTAATACTACACGGAGGAAAATCGTCATTTTTGATATGTTTGAATTGAAAGAAAATATACTTGGAAACGATTTTTTTAAATATTATATATTTGTTAACAAATAAATTTTATTTGAAAATCAAGACATTTTGTTTGAAACGCATATATTAATATATTAACATACATACTTTATTTGCAAACTGAATTTCACAAATTAAACATGTGTTTACACACAAACAAAGTTATTGTTTAAGAAGGTTTTCAAATATACTTTATTTAAAAAGATTTTTAAAACTATGCTGACTTATTCGAATATTAGTTAGTTTTTTCCTAGTTGTCGTGTTAAACTTAATAGCTAAAAATGATTTTTAATTTATAAATATTCCAACTCATCACTTTTTGTCGATCCATCCATCAGTTTACATTTACGAAAGATTATTCGATTTAAGTTTTAATTAAATTTTACAAACATATACAGTTTATAAAAAAATGCTCTTTGAACATCTGAAAAACAGAAAACATGTCATTAAGTTAAGGCATTAATACATTGCCCAAATAAATAATTACAAATTAATCTTTGTTTCGGAAATACTAGTTCCAAATAAAAAAATAGTTGAATGGGAGCATATTTTTGTTTAGAACAATATCCTCCCAAACATATAATATTTGTGTATGTCAAATATTATATATTTGGAGTTTACCCTAAACATATGTATATTTCAAGCCGAATATGTTTGGGACAATATACTACAGAAGCAATTTTTTTTCAGCTTGTATGTGTAGCATTTAAAAAGATTCAAATAAGTACTATAGAAGTTATTATACCCTCACTTTAGTGTGACGAGGGTATATATCATTTGCTACGGAAAAAAGTGTAACACCTCGAAGGAGTGACCTAAAACCCCAAGTATGTTCGGAGGAAATCCGTTTTGGGTCATTTTAAGTCGAATGAGCAATGTCCGTCCGTCTGTCTGTCTGTCTGTCTGTCTGTCTGTCTGTCTGTCTGTCTGTCTGTCTGTCTGTCTGTCTGCTGGCTGGTGCGCACGATAACTCTCGAAAGGAGTAACCGATTGACCTCAAATTTGGTATATGGTAATATTTTTTTCTATCTCCGGCTAAGTTCGAAGATGGGCCATATTGGCCCACTCCTTCTAGTACCTCCCCCACAAAGGGTTAAAATGTTGTGAAATATTAATTCTTTAATAACTGCTATACTACTTATTCGAATCTTTTAAAATTCCACACACAGTATTAGCTTATTAGTCGCTATCAACTCGAGAAAAATTGGCGAAGTCGCCACGTCCCTTTTGGTACCTCCCACACAAATGCACCATTTTGCACCAAAAGTTAATAGCTTATAACATTAATAACAGTGTATAAAAATACTTGAAATTTTGTACAGTATTATCCTTTTATATTGCCTACAGTCCAGGGAAAAATGGGTGTTGTTGTCACGCCCCTTTTGGTACCTCCACACAAAGGTACCTTTTTGCACCAAAAGTTAACAGCTTATAACATTAAAACCAGTGTATAAAAATACTTGAAATTTTGTACAGTGTAATGTTTTTATAGTGTCTATAGCCCTGTGAAAAATGGGCGTTATTGCCACGCCCCTCTTTGTACCTCCCACACAAAATGCCCAAATCGTACCACAATTTAATGTCTCATAACGTTTATACCAGTGCACATAAATGCTTATAAGTCGACACAGTGCAATGAATTTAAAGTATCTAATGTTCAGCAAAAAAAAGGTGTATTTGATAAACCCCTTCTGGTACCTCCCACACAAATTGACAGAATAATTCGAGTAATATTCAATATTACATTACTCACAAAGTGAGGGTATACCTTAGTCGGTTTACCCGACTGAAACTTTCTTACTTGTTAAATAATCAATATTTCACTAAATGTTAACCGTTTGTGGGGGAGGTACTAGAAGGAGTGGACCAATATGGCCCATCTTCGAACTTAGCCGGAGATAGAAAAAAATATAACCGCATACCAAATTTGAAGTCAATCGGTAACTCCTTTGAAGAGTTATCGTGCGCACCAGCCAGCAAACAGACAGACAGACGGACGGACGGACGGACATTGCTCATTCGACTTAAAATGACCCAAAACGGATATCTGCCGAACATACTTACGGTCTTAGGTCACTTCTTCGATGTGTTACATTTTTGGCTCTGAGCAAATGATATATACCCTCCTCTCTAAGGTGAGGGGATAAAAATCATGTTATAGATACCAAAAGGGGCTTGGCAATAACGCAAGGTGATATCGACCTAGAAACTAATGTTATGTGCGAAATTGTGAAAGATTCCGATTAGTAGTATAGGTGTTGTTAAAGAATCAGTATTTCACAAAATTTTCACACGTTGTGTGGCTGGTACTCGAAGTGGTGGCCCAACATAGTCCATCTTCGATCTTAACGTGAAAAGCAAAAAATATGAACACATACCAAATTTGAAGTCAATCGGTTACACCTATCGAAAGTTATCGTGCTGGCACCAGCCAGAATGACAGACGGAAGGACATTGCTCAAATAGTTAGGTCACTCCTCCTTCGATGTTTGACACTATTGGTGCACAGCAACTGATATCTACCCTCGTTCACAGTGGTGAAGATATAAAATCAAGATTAGGGCTAAAATGGCTATAATTTGTACATTTATCCATAGATTTTTTCAGATAGGCATTTTTTATTCTTTAGGATGACAGCCTTCAAAAAATTAAACAAACACATTTTTGCGCTTTCTTCTTCTTTCGTGCCAGCAAAAACAATTTTTGAAAAACATCAAATTGTTTTAACGACAGTTATTAAACCACTGTTTCCACTTAATGTGACTTTCTCAAGTTGTAGCCCTTTCCGAATTTATTTCAATTTAGAGTTTATCACGGCATTATCGATCTTACACTTCAGAAAATATGGTCCAAATAAAAAAATGTTTCAGAAAATATTATGTGCTGCCCTCCGACAATTATTTTGTAAAGTAGTGTCATCAGCATAAATCAGTAAGGAAGGGCAAAAGTCGGATGGAGACCCCAATATGATACCCTACATCTCTCTATTAGAGTAGAGTAAGAAGAAATAAAGGGTTTTCTAATAAGAGTGATATGATTTCTTTGAAAAAACACACTTATTGTTAAGGAAATTCAAAAGCTTTTTATTTAATGTGAAGTACAATCGATACAATTAATTTCTAAATAAAAAGTCATTCAAATGGCCTCCACGACTTCTTTTGCAGGAACGAATTAGATGAACCCAATTTTCGAGCACTTTTGCCACTAAATCAAGTTGTATGTCATGAATGGCAAGTTCAATATTGACTTGTAAAGCTTGAAGGGAGTCTGGTTTACTTCGAAAAACCAATGACTTCAAATAACCCCACCAGAAATAGTCTAATGGTGTTAAATCCCAACATCTTGGAGGCCATTCAATATCACAATTTCTTGAAATAATCGAATCTCCAAACTTTTTCTCGCAACAATTCAATTGTTTCATTTGCTGCGTGGCACGTAGCCACAATCGGTCAATAGAAAAAGATAGCTCTTAATGAGAGCTAAAATATTGCTCAAGGGTGTCAAGGTTGTAGGCCGACTGGAAAGTGTTTTTTTTTGGATTTTTACAAAAAATGGATTTAGCATCATTTTCAACTGTGATCGGAAAGTTTATTTTTGCTTTAGCTCCTTAACGGTACGTCGGATCGGGAATCGGTCAATGGCAAAAAGATAGCTCTTAACGAGAGCTAACATTTTTTGTATTAAAAAAAATGGACTTTTTATACCCTGTACCACACCACACTGTGGTAAAGGGTATTATAAGTTTGTTTCACGGCAGATGTTTGTAACACCTGAAAATAACACAGTTAGACCCACCTTAAAGTATACCGATCGACTCAGAATCACTAGCTGAGTCGATTTAAGCATGTCCGTCCGTCCGTCTGTCCATGTAAAGTTGTTCGTCGACTACAGGTCCCAATTTCACTCCGATCGTTCTGAAATTTTGCAGTTTAGAGTATTTCGCAGCTGTTAAGATCGCTATTGAATTTGGTTGAAATCGGTTCAGATTTAGATATAGCTCCCATATATATATTTCGTCCGATTTGGCCCTTTAGTCCTATAGAAGCTATATTTTACATCAAATCCTTTTGAAATTTAGAATGGTAGACTTTCTTGATCCATGAACCAACATTGCCGAATTTGAAGAAAATCGGCAACCTTAAAGTATACCGATCGAATCACTAGCTGAGTCGATTTAACGATGTCTGTCCGTCCGTCCGTCCGTCTGTCCATGTAAAGTTGTTCGTCGACTACAGGTCGCAATTTCACTCCGATCGTTCTGAAATTTTGCAGTTTAGAGTATTTCGGGGCTATTAAGATCGCTATTGAATTTAGTTGAAATCGGTTAAGATTTAGCTATAGCTCCCATATATATGTTTCGTCCGATTTGGCCATTTAGTCCTATAAAAGCTGTATTTTACATCCAATCGTTTTGAAATTTAGAATGGAAGAGTTTCTTGATCCATGAACTAACATTGCCGAATTTGAAGAAAATCGGTTACGATTTAGCTATAACTCCCATATATATGTTTCGTCCGATTTGGCCCTTTAGTCCTATAGAAGCTATATTTTACATCCAATCGTTTTGAAATTTAGAATGGTAGAGTTTCGTGATCCATGAACCACCAATGCAGAATTTGAAGAAAATCGGTTAAGATTTATCTATAGCTCCCATATATATGTTTCGTCCGATTTTGCTCTTTAGTCCTGTAGAAGCTGTATTTTACATCCAATCATTTTTAAATTTAGAATGGTAGAGTTTCTTGATCCATGAACCAACACTACCGAATTTGAAGAAAATCGGTTAAGATTTAGCTATAGCTCCCATATATATGTTTCGTCCGATTTGGCCCTGGAGTTCTATAGAAGCTGTATTTTACATCCAATCATTTTGAAATTTAGAATGGTACAGTTTCTTGATTCATGAACCAACATTGCCGAATTTGAAGAAAATCGATTAAGATTTAGCTATAGCTCCCATATATATGTTTCGTCCGATTTTGCTCTTTAGTCCTGAAGAAGCTGTATTTTACATCCAATCATTTTGAAATTTAGAATGGTAGAGTTTCTTGATCCATGAACCAACACTACCGAATTTGAAGAAAATCGGTTAAGATTTAGCTATAGCTCCCATATATATGTTTCGTCCGATTTGGTCCTTTAGTTCTATAGAAGCTTTATTTTACATCCAATCGTTTTGAAATTTATAATGGTAGAGTTTCTTGATCCATGAACCAACATTGCCGAATTTGAAGAAAATCGGTAAAGATTTAGCTATAGCTCCCATATATATGTTTCATCCGATTTGGCTCTTTAGATCCAATCGTTTTTATACCCTACACCACACTGTGGTACAGGGTATTATTTAAGTATAAAATGTCCCAAAAGTAAATTTATGTAAACAATTTATACATGAATTACAAAATTTATATATCAGAGTTATTCAATATTACGAGAGTGGTGTAGTCGGCCCCGCCCGACTTTAGCCTTTCCTTATTGGTTTTATTTAGATTTTTGCTTCTCCTGTAAAATTTTGTTTAATAAATATTGTTTTAAAAAATAACGGGGCGGAACACCATCTTAAAATGTTCAGCGTTCGTTTAGAATATATGGGCCTACATAACTATATTTTTCACAGAATTTTAAGTTGGTGTCATTGATGTGTAAAATGCAAATTAAATTTGCAAATGCGTCGGATGCATTTAAATCCGTTTAGGACGCGAAAAATGAGCCTTAATTTGTAAAAATCCGTTCCGAAAATACATAACTCGAAACGTACGCCTTTTGACAATATTTTCCTATTTTCTCAGGTTTCAAATGTCAATAACATCTGGAACAATTTTTTGTATTTTTTTTTTCGCCAAGTACAAGATGTTTTATTTTGAGCAGAGAATCAATATGCAAATTTATTTTGAAATCGGGAATGGTGACACAAAAAATGTTTTCGGTTTGACATGGAACGAACGATACGATATACGATATTGTATAAAAATATTTAAAATATTTCTTTGTGTCGAATTTTATTCAGATCGGTTGAAAAATGGGGTTTCTCTAGCGCTTAGATGTAAAATTGGAGGTCCATATATGTATATGGGGGCTATATCTAAATCTCAACCGATTTTGACCAAATTCAATAGGCTTCGTACTGGTGTGAAAGATAGTTTTGTGCCAAATTTCATCAAGATCGGAGTAAAATTCCGACCTGTACATCGCGAAGAACTTTACAAGGACAGACAAGCGGACGAACAGACATGGTTAGACCGAATCTGCTTGTGATTTTATGTCGATCAGTATTCTTCAGGGCGGATATAGCTTAGGGTGTTACAAATATCTGCGCCTGTAAACAGAGTTGGGGTAGGGCATAAACACCAAAGGTATTTTAACTTATAAAGTACTTAACCCAATATTAATCTAGAATTGCTAAATAAGCTAAAACTTTTTAAATTACACAGTACAACACATAATTTTGGGACTCAATTCTGAGAATGGACGTGAAAGTAATCCCAAAAATAAGAACTTCTGCATCATTCGTAAAGTCAAGTTGGCTCAATTAACAATTTAATGGCCATACGAATTTTTTTAGCTCAAGGTGGATTTTTTGCACTTTTGTAAAGGTGGTAACCCCCCTTTAATGTTCCATTCACACGTATGTTTATGCAAGCAAGTAATGAAAACATGTCAACTCAAATTCACATAACCATTTTAAATAAATAGTTTTCTGCAAAACAAGTAATAGTTTCGCAACAAAGCCCTGGGGAATAACCACTTTTATTTTTACATTCCGAGTAATTAAATCAAAACTGTAAAACAAAATAACTAGTTATTCGCAGAAAACAACGAAAACTAATAACTCAAACCGAAATCGATTTATATTCTATTCAATTTAGATACATTAAAAAGGACATCACAGTTTTGATTTACACAAAAAAGATGCACAGTTCTGATGATAGAAAAAAACTTTTGATGATAGAAAAAAACTTATCCCTGGGTCGTTAGTGACTTGTGGATGTGAAGGCACTCCAAGAACCTGCATTTTGGCCAATAAAGATCTAAGCATCTTTCTCTTGACTAATTTCAGTGGTAAACCCCAAACAGCCTCTAGTCTGGAGATCGGCAATCGCATATATTGGGTTGTCTCCACTTACTTGCCATATGAATATAATGTAGTATCGACAGCTCTACTTAAGGCAGTAGTGGAAGCAACGTCTGATGTGTGCGAGCTGATAATATGCGCAGACCCGAACGCTCACCATTCATATCTGGGGTAGCACAGACACAAACAATAGAGGTGAATCACTTCTTGAATTTATTCCGACTACCAACCTATTTGTAACAAAGGCAATAAAGCGACCTTTACAAACAAAACCAGACAAGAAGTACTAGACGTCACGTTCGCAACTGACTCGCATTTAGACAAAATTATTGGGTGGAATGTACTGGACGACCACTGATTCTCACCATTATCGCTGGTAAAGCACCTAAACCCGCCTCCAAAGAAATATGAGGATGACAAAGTGGCATTTTTAGTTTTAAACTTCCCTATGAACCGAATGACAAATCGTTCTGGATAATCTGGTCGAGCACCTCACTACGTCATTCAACAGAACCCTTGAAGTAGCCTGTCCAAAACCAAGGTGCAAGGGCTGAAGTAAACCACAATGGTGGAGCTAAATGTTGGAAAAAAGATCTGCAACAAGCTGTTTAATAAGGCCAAATATACTGGGGTCACTTATGACTGGGACGCCTATATAGATTTATTGGAAGGAGCTAAGGAAAGCGCAAAACGTTCGTGTGCACCTTCTATGGAGAAGTGGAAAAGGTCTCGGGTGTCGCAAGGCTGAGGAAGATATTATCCACCACACCCTGTATAGTTGATTACCTGAAGGGTGATGTGAACAACGGGACAAAAAACAACGAGCATTCGTTAAATGTTCTGCTCGACAGACATTTCCCGGGGAACTCTCCAACAAATATCGAGGAGCAGCAGGACCAATAACATAGCGAGTGAACTACAAGCGTCGCTAGGTTGTTGACTGAGGAATTCAGAATAAGCTGGGCTAATAACAGCTTTGAGCTCTTCAAATCACCTGGACCGGACGGCATTCACCCAGCAGAAAGGCATAGAATGTTGAAATGCATTATCCCCTGGGTGGAGAAAATTTATGAAAGCAGTATCAGGCTCTCATATATCCCCAATCGATGGAGAGATACCAAAGTGGTTTTCGTACCCAAAGCGAGAAAGATATCGCACACTAGGTCAAAAGACTTCGGCCCAATTGGCCTACCCTGCTTCCTATTAAAAGGTCTAGAAAGACCTTTAGATTCTTTCATTAGAGGAAACTTGAATACAAAACTCCTGTCGGGTAACCAACATGCCTACAACAGGGGAAAGAATCTGCCCTGCACGAAGTTGTGGGCACTATCGAATCGTCCCTATATTTCGAGGAATTCACTATTTTGCCTTTCTTAACATAGAAGGGGCTTTTAACAACATTCACTCAGATGCGTTAATTGCGGCGCTGTCACATCTAAGGGTGAACCCTAGCCTGGTAAGACTAATACAAAGTCTGCTCTACAGAAGACGCATAACAACAAGTCTCGGGGCTACATCTCTAACAAGATTTGTAAACAGAGGGACCCCACAAGGAGGAGTTCTGTCTCCACTAATTTGGAACCCAGCGGTGAACGAAATTCTGCTAGATCCAGAACGTTGTGGCTGCAAGGTCATGGCATATGCGGACGACGTGGCAATCGCAGTGTGTGGCAAATTCGAAAACGTACTCAGAGACATTCTACAGGTGGCTCTGTAGAATGTCTCGCTGCTTCTGGCTAGATGGGCCAGAAGCAGCGGTTTGGGCGTAAACCCAAACAAGACAGAATTGGTTCTCTTTACTAGGATGAATAAAGTCCCACATGTGGACCCTCCACCTCGGATAAATGGAACAGATCTAGTCTTTTCTGAAAGTGCAAAATTTTTAGGAATAATTCTAGATAGAAAACTGATAGACTTAACATATTGGAACGTGTAAGGAAGGCCAACGTCGGCTTATATTCCTGCAAAATAGCTGTAGGGTCGCGGTGGGGCCTCTCTCCTAAAATCGTCCACTGGATATATATATAGCAGTAGTTCGTCCTATACTGCTATACGGCATTGTGGTATGGTGGACGGCAACTGACAAACTAACCATCACCAAGCTACTAACAAAGGTTCAGAGAACAGCCTGCCTGAGAATAAGCGGAGCCTTAAGGACTAAAGCGACCGAGTCTTTACAAGCCCTACTCCATATGCTGCCGATTAATATTGTGGCGAGAGAAGTTGCAACCAAAACGGCAATAATATTAAACTGCCTATCAATGTGGAGGTACAAGAACTATGGTCACATGAGGATATCAAAGTGTAGTGCTATGGTAACCAACCGAGTGGACTATATACCTACTGTGTACACCTTCGAGAGAAATTACATCACTATGCTTCCCGCCAGAGATGAATGGGTTGGAAGAATACCAGGTAATAGAAACCATCTCCACTTTTACACGGATGGTTCGAAGCTTGATGAAAAGGTTGTCTTCGGAGTACACTGTGCAGAGCTTAGTTTGGATATAGCTCGCAGACTACCAGATACCTGCAGTGTCTATCAAGCCGAAATAATGGCAATATGGGAAGTAGCCAAGTGACTGAGTCGCAACATAGTAAACAACACTGGCGTTGTCATTTTCATCGAACAGCCAGGCTGGCATCAATGCTCTCCCTAAATTCACAAACAGCCCTCGACTTCCAAAGTCGATGAAAGGAACGATATTACAAATTCTTGAATAATTTGCATATACATACATATATGTGCGCCCACTGTCCACATGCAAGCTTTGGCTTTGGCAATAGGCAATCAGGCACTGCAATGAAAGATGGACAGGGTAGCTAGACAAATCCGGCTAAGATACGAATTGAGAAGGTCAAAATGTCTCCTCGCACTAGAGAGGAAAAGACGTTCTACGTTAGTGTCAGTATTGACGGGACACCACCTGATCGGCGAACTTCGCAGAAGGTTAGGTATTGAGTACAATGACTTCTGTAGGAGCTGAGGTGATGAGAAATAAGTCGAGAGCATTGATCGGCTGCTAAGTAAACGACGTCTGGATGTACTGGGGTCGGCCGTTCTAGGAAGTCTGACAGATCTTTCCGGTACCGATATTCGTACTATTGATAACATTGTTTTGAGGGAACTACGAATCCTATATTTCCCACCTATTCCCAGGAGGGGCTGGACAGTGATACCAGATTGGTAACCAGTCCTAGATTTTCTGGAGTCTAATTGGTAGTATCTTCGACTACGCAGTCTGAACAGAGCACTTAATCTAGTACCACGGGAGTCAGGAAAGCCCCCGGGACGCAGGTTCCGGCCTGACTATTGGTGAGGATCCTAGTGGGTGCAACGTGGTGGCTGTGGTTGAAACCAAAATCGCTGGGAGAGAACATTCTCGGATGTGGAGTTGCAAACCAACCGGGCGCCATTAACCTTAGAATGGCAAGAAGATTTAGATGGGCTCCGCTCCTAAACAAAGAGGAGGGCAAAAGTGTCCAGAAACACGGAATTGTTTGGTACTCATGCACATTGTGCGTGGGGGCGTTGGTCGACGCATGTATTCACCCAGGTGTTTAGAGCACGGTGGGGTTAAGCCTAACGGCAGGAACTCACCTAAATCCAGAATACCTACTGATAACATTGTTTATCAAACAGGTTGGTTTTGATGAGGGGTATCTCTGCATGTGCTATCACTACGGAACTACATTGGTATATGTGTGCTGGCAAAGCTCGCTGCCACCCTTACCTATCTAAAAGATTTCATATTCTGTATTTTAGACAATATTTACAAGGACTATAGACTGACAAAGAATGGACAATTTATTTCCAATGTTACATTACATTACTCACAAAATGAGGATATATGAGGGTGGTCCCAAAACCAACCGACTTAACAAAGAAAACAAAACAAATTTGGGGGAATTGTTCTTTATTTCTCAACATAATCTCCTTTTAGGTCGATACAATTTTTCCAGCGATTTTCAATAAATTCCATAACCTGTTTATACTGTCTAGTTCCTGAAATTAGCTATCAACCGCAACCTCCACCTCTTCATTACTGGCAGATCTGTTTTTCCGCCAATCAATTTTTTCAAGTTTGGAAACAAAAAATATTTCGAGGGAGCAAAATCTGGCGAATAAGGGGCGTGCTGGAGCAATTTAAACTTGTATTCGTTGATTTTGGCCATCTGAACTGGTCTTGATTGTGAGCAAACGCGGCACCCATCTTGCGCACAGTTTTCTCATCATTAAGTTTCCGTCACTATGCGATGTATATCACATTTTGAAATGCCTATCACTTCAGCTAGTTGACGAGCCTCTCCGACGGTCATCCAATATAATTTTGTGAATTTTTTAACCATTTCTGGTGTGGACACCTCAATTGATCGACCACTACGGCGTTCGTCTTGGCAGCTCTTACGGCCCCTTTGAAATCCAGTCATCCAATATTTTGTAGTTGTAAACGAAGGAGCAGACTCCCCCAAAGTAACGCGTGATCCGTTTCGAGGTTTCCTAAATTTTTTAAAGAAAAAACCACAGAAAATTCAAATTGAATGGGGAATGTTTATTATCATTTGAAAGAAGATTCTTTGGCATTTATTTTTTGAAGATTATGTCTATCAAATGTTGGCCGCGGCTACGTCTCAGATGGTCCATTCGTTGAGTCCAATTTTCCATGACTCGTTCGAACAATTCGACTGGTAACTGGCGAATGACACGCGTGATGTTTTGCTCCAAGGCCTGAATCGAAGCGGGTTTGTCCGCATAAACTTTAGACTTTACATATCCCCACAGGAAAAAGTCTAACGGTGTGATATCACACGATCTTGGTGGCCAATCGACCGGCCCAAGACGTGAAATTATCTACTAACCGAAGTGTTCTCTCAATAAATCCATTGATTGATGCGATGAGTAGGAAGTGGCGCCGTCTTGTTGAAACCAAATGTCGCCGAGATTACGAGCTTCAATTTCAGGCATCATATAGTCGGTTATCATGGCACGATAACGGTCGCCATTGACGGTTACGTTCTCACCGGCATTATTTTTGAAGAAATATGGACCGATGATACCACCGGCCCACAAACCACACCAAACCGTTGTTTTTTCTGGATGAAGTGGCAGCTATTGAATCTCTTCAGGTTGCTCTTCGTCCCAAATGCGGCAATTTTGCTTGTTTACATACCCATTGAGCCAGAAATGGGCCTCATCGCTGAACAAAATTTGGCTCGAAAACGTCGGATCTTCTTGGAACTTTTCAAGAGCCCATAGAGCGAAGCGATGTCGCTTGGGAAGGTCGGGCGGCTTCAGTTCTTGCACAAGCTGTATTTTGTATGCTTTCAATTTAAGATCTCGACGTAAAATGCGCCAAGTCGTTCCATACGTCAGTCCGAGTTGCTGCGAACGGCGCCGAATCGACTCTCCACGGTCTTCGTGTACACTCTGGACGTGGTCTATTCGGTCGAATATTATCCAATAATGAATTCTGGGTCTCAAGATGGATGATGGTGTTGCGAATAGTACGCTCAGTAGGCCGATTATGTTGACCATAAGTTAAGCGAAGTGCACGAAACACATTCCTCACAGAACGTGAATTTCGTAATAAAGTTGAACGATTTGTAAACGTTGTTCAGGCGTAACTCTTTCCATGATGAAAGGCCAAACAATACTTAACAAAAATAACATGACAGCATGACACGACTCACACGTGATCTATCAAAAAAAGGCTATTGAAAAAAGTATCTCTACTTGGATCACCCGATATAATCTATCTCAGTTTTGATATTGCTTGGAGTGAGACAATTCAAATGAAATAGTGGATGTGTGAACTGGTGCATTGCCTTGATTGTGAGCAAACGCGGCACCCATCTTGCGTACAGCTTTCTCGTAATCAAATCTTCCGTGGCGCCTTGAAACTTAAAACAAATGTTTTAAAAGGTTGCCACTAACAAACTACTACTACTACCACAAACTACTACCGCCATCTATAGTCCGGTCGGCTAGTTTTGCAACCGCTCTCGTATAAAAAAATCTTGTGACAAAAACAGCCAAATCTTTAGTTACTTCTGCCAATTTATTGATATTATACAAGTTGAATGGATACCGTGACAAATATAAAGCGGATATTTTCTCGATGTGTAATGACTCCTTTTTTAATTGCAGTAATGTAATTTGTTGTAAAGTTGAGAGTGACTCTAATAAACATAAATGCATTTTCTTTCTTTTCAGAAAATATCAAAAAAACTGTGCAATCATCAAAACTTTAAAATTGCATTATTTGAGAATGTGAACGAAAAACTATCGAAAATATCTATTAAAATCAAAATAACACACACACACAAACTACCCAAAGAAGACGAAAGTGAAGTAAATTTATCGAAAATTGCCCAAAAATTTGTGTTTGAGTTTATTTGTGGAAAAATGCCTAAAACTGATTCATATTGGCTCAAGTATGTAAAGCATCAAAATGTGGCTTAAGTTTAAAAATGTTGCCACAGTTGTAATTGAAACGTTTCATTTGTTGCTATTAACTCTAATATTGGCGAATACATTCCATGTTAAGCATATTGACAATATAGTCGTTATGGCATCAACAATAACCAGCACAACAACAAAAACAACAGTAGCCGCAAAAGCAACAACGACACATCCTGCCTCATCTCTTCCAGCAGCATCAGCATCGTCTGCCACATCTGCAGTCAGATCAAATGGAGCAGGAGCAGTCGCTTCATCTTCATCTGCATCATCATCATCATCGTCGTCGTCATTGTTGTCGTTATCCTCCACGTTACCACTGCCGTTGCCACAGCCCTCATCCACAGCATCGCTAACATCGCTCACATCGCTGTGGGAAACTGCAACAAATGCAACCAAATTACTCAACATAACTCCTAACACAGCTGATGCAATAACGGGTAAGTAGACAAACTGCAGGAGTAGAATATCTGTAGGGATTCTATCCTCTAACCCTACTACCGCTTGCCACTTCCCTTTTTCAAACGAATTTCCCCGAAAAAAGCTAAATTTTTATTTTACTCCCAATACGAGCAAAACGAAGTATATGGATTGGTTGAGGGGCCGGAGAAAGAACACTGAACATAAATAAAAAGTAATTTGTGGTAAACAGAATTCGTAAAAAACAAACAAAACTTTCGAAGTAATTTCATTACCATTGCAAAAGGATAACAAAAATTCCGGGAAGGAAAATAAATAGCTATGGATATGAGTGAAGAAGCAATTCCAGATGAGATTATTTTGTACAGCGTAGATATTCTTCATTTAGGGGAATTGGAAATACAATTGTTTTAATTGGTTTCTTGTTAATAATTTGTGATATGCTATGGGAGAGGGGGTGGCTATTATGGATTGTGTATATAAATGCTTTACTATAACTGAAAGTTATTTGGAAAAATTCACATCAAACTAATTTTGATCACTTTATATCATATTCTAAGTCAGGGCATCTCAATCGTATTTATAGTTCTGCATCTCCTTTGAAGACCTGCAAACAGGTTAAATAAACTTTCATACCTAGAAATGAAACGGCATGAAAGGGCTCTCCAGAGAGCCGTGACTCCCTATTTGAGAAGTCCTGATCTACAGGATTTTCTAAAAAGGCCGAGTAGATGCTAAAATGAAATAAAACAAGTAAGAAAGTTTCAATCGAGTAAACCGACTGTACATAGCTTAATACCCTTCACCATTGGTTACCAACAAATGCACGTAGAACCATTATTGCTATGCATTGTTGCAGGTTAAATATAGTACATTTCTAAGTTCCAGGCACATAGGTTAAAAAATGGGATACGAAAACGATATACTCCATATTCACTACAGACTATTTATTGCAATATGAAGTACAAATGCTTAAATTCTGCATGATGGGCTAAAAAAATGCTTCCCCTAGAACCTAATGAAGTCTAATCGGTGATATCGATGGGACCGTTATACAAGGGCTATAACAAAACATGGAACGATGTACCACATTTTTACTAGGGAATATTAGGTCAAATATAACGTAAATTGTATCAATAATATAAAGTATAATTTCTTAAATTCAAGACAGATTAATTGAAAAGTGTGTTCCCTAGAGACCCAAGAAGTGACATAAGAGGGGACCTTTATATGGGGGATATACCAAACCTTGAACCGATGTGCTCCAGTTTTTACTAAGGAAGAATAATGACTCTTCGTAACAATCGGCTCAAAAAGTGATACTATGCCGATCGGTATAATAACCTATCGGCATTTCTCTTATTTTTGTAGGCTTTACAAAGAAATCCATAAAGGTGAAAACATTTTGTTCATTCATGACACTATCCAACAGCATTTTTGAAACAGAATAGGGACCCTATAATTTTGAAAGGGCATGTTGAGTAGATCATTTTTGTAGAATAAACTTATGGTCCAGCTGGCCTGAGTTTTGTTTTTACATTGGGTCAAAGCTTTCAATTTTTGGTCGAAGGGAGAATTCTACTAAATGAAACCAGTAAGGAAAGGCAGAAAGTCGAGCGGGGCCGACTATATAATACCCTACACCTCCCTTACAATGCGATAAAGGTCATTGCGAAAATAATTTGGAATAATTGGTAAGTAGGCAGGAACATATTATCTAATTCTGAGCCGATAATCGCTAAATTAAGCAATATTCGTTCCTAAATTGAGAAGCATCTTTCCGGAAAATATTAATGATCGAAAGTTGATACCAAATCAGGAGGAACATATATATGGAGGTTATATATAAATCTGAACCGATTTTCCCTGAATACTCATTCATGTAAAAAGACCTCTTTCTGTAGAATTTCGTACTGATCGGATATAAAATACAGTCTCTACAGCGCTTACATGTCAAATCGGGGGTAACATATATATGTGGGCTATATCTAAATCTCAACCGATTTCCCTCAAATTTGGCAGTATTAATTCATGTAATAAGAAACCTCTTCTAGAATTTCGTACTGATCGGATTAAAAATACACTTTTTACAGCGCTTACATGTAAAATCGGGGGTAACATATATATGGGGGCTATATCTAAATCTGAACCGATTTTCTCCGAATTTGGCAGTATTCCTTCATGTAATAAGAAACCTCTTTCTGCCGAATTTTACACTGATCGGTTATAAAATAAATTTTTTACGGCGCTTACATGTGAAATCGGGGGTAACGTATATATGGGGCTATATCTAAATCTGAACCGATTTTAACCAAATTAAATAGGGATCGTCCTTGGGCAAAAAAAAAAGATATGTGTAAAGTTGCGTCAAGATCGGGCCATAATTGCGACCTGTACTTTGATTACAAGAATACATCTACAGACAGACGGACAGACAGACGGACATAGCTAAATCGACTCAGAAAGTGATTACAAGTCGATCGGTATAATAAACAATGGATCTATCTCTTCTCCTTTTGGGTGTTACAAACAAATGCACAAAGTCATAATACCCTGTACCACAGTGTGGTGTAGGGTATAAACAAGCTGTAAGTCAAAAAATACTACATGTTAATTTAAAGTCGTGATAAATTAAAATACAAACACTTGCAATTTTGTTTAGTGTAATACGTTTATAGTACCCACAGACTTTTGAAAAAATGGCGTTGTTGCCATACACATTTTGTTACTTCCTTAATAATATAGCCAAAATAAAAAATATGAAAAATGTTTATTTTAATTTCCCTTATTTTTACATTAATGGTAACAACTAATATATATTTATCCATAGATACCATGCTACTATTTTCCTCTTTTTTAATCTTTAACAATTCCATTTTACTCGAAAACTTTGAAGCAAAAAAAAAAAAGTATTACAAAAATTATGAAGATGTTCCCAAATATTTCTCGTCATTTCTTAATAAAATTTTTAGCAACCAGATACGTTAACATATTTTAATTTATCACGACTATAAATGTCCAGTTTATATTAAAGGTGGCGTAAACGCCATTCTGTTTTTGCACTATGATTGGTATCGTTAAAAGGATATGTGAATAATAGATATATATTATTTACACTCGGTTCATCTCAAGACTTCAATGTTTCTATATTTACTGACAAATACTTTAAAATTTAAAATTTACATTATATTATTTATTTGTATAAGTTGGCGGGTAATTTTGCTAATTTAGCGTAAAGAGCTTTATTTACAACTTTGGAGTCTTTGGCGACCCACACTGAAATCCTTAAATCCTTAATCCTTAAATGTCCTTTTTGAAAGGGTTTTTTGGTTTTTTTCGAAAAAGGGCCAAATCGACCCATTAAGAGGGTTAAGATTTTCTACAAAAAAAGTTCCTCATAAAATTCCACTATATAACTCTGACAAGTGGAAATCTCTCAGACATTGAAGAAATCTCTCCCTTCGACCTCAAATTGAAAACTTTGATCCACTGTAAAAAAAAACTCAGTCCAGCTGCCATAAGTTTATTCTTCAAAATTATTTATTACATATGCCCTATGGGGTCGCTATTCTGTTCCAATCAAAAAGTTTTAATTTGTTGAACAGTCTAATCATAGTCAAAAGTTGTCTAAAATACAAAATATGAAGGAAGGTACCGAAAGGGGAGTGGTAACTTCGCCCATTTTTCTCAAGGTGATAGCCGAAGAAAAACTACACTGTGTGAGCACCAAAATGTATCTTCGTTGCCCAAAATGCCCAGTTCGTTTGGTGCGTTATCGGGCCATACTTCTTCGAAATGAAGATGGTCAGGCAGTTACTGTAAATGGTGTTCTCTATCGTAAGATGATAACGAAATTGTTATGGCCCGAATTGGAAGATATGGATGTGGTTTCAACAGGACGGTGCCACTTGCCACATATCTAACGAAACAATGGGCGTGTTTTCGTTATAAGTGCTTAATTTGTATGGGGAGCTAAGCACTATTAGTTCCCGATAGAGTTTGGTGCTTGTGTTCCTGTCTTAATCGAGTATGATGTTGCCAGATTGGGCACCCAATATTTGCAATATGGCATCACATTTTTGGAGAGATTGTTATCAATTATTGTGTATTGTGATCAGTATGAAATTCAGCAAAAAGAGGTTTCTTATTATATTAATGAACACTGTTAAATTTGGAAGAAATCGGTTTAGATTTAGATATAGCCCCCATATATACGTTACCCCAGATTTCACATGTAAGCGCCGTAAAAAATTTATTTTATAACCGATCAGTGTGAAATTCGGCAGAGAGAGGTTTCTTATTACATGAAGGAATGCTACCAAATTCGGAGAAAATCGGTTCAGATTTAGATATAGCCCCCATATATATGTTACCCCCGATTTTACATGTAAGCGCTGTAAAAAGTGTATTTTTAATCCGATCAGTACGAAACTCGGCAGAAAGATGTTTCTTATTACATGAAGTAATACTGCCAAATTTGAGGGAAATCGGTTCAGATTTAGATATAGCCCCCATATATGTATATGTTACCCCCGATTTGATATGTAAGCGCTGTAGAACTGTATTTTAAATCCGATCAGTAAAAAAAATGTCAGAAGAGGTTTCTCATTACATGAATTAACACTGCCAACTTTGAGGGAAATCGGTTCAGATTTAGATATAGCCCAATATATATGTTACCCCCGATTTAACATGTAAGCGCTGTACAATCTGTATTTTATATCCGATCAGTAAAAAAATCTACACAAAGAGGTTTCTTAATTTCTGAAGGGATACTTTCAAATTCAGAGAAAATCGTTTCAGATTTAGATATAGCCCCCATATATATGTTACCCCCGATTTGACATGTAAGTGCTGTAGAGACTGTATTTTATATCCGGTCAGTACGAAATTTGACAGAAAGAAGTTTCTTTTTACATGAATGAATATTCAAGGAAAATCCGTTCAGATTTATATATAACCTCCATATATATGTTCCTCCTGATTTTTGGTATCAAAGCGCTATAGAAGCTGTACTTTACTTCCAATCATTAATATTTTCCGGAAAGATGTTTCTCAATTTAGGAACGAATATTGCTTAATTTAGCGATTATCGGCTCAGAATTAGATAATATGTTCCTGCCTGCTTATCAATTATTCCAAATTATTGTCGCAATGACATTTATCGCATTGTTAGAGAGGTGTAGGGTATTATATAGTCGGCCCCGCCCGACTTTCTGCCTTTCCTTACTGGTTATTTAATGTCAAGTACAATCGATACAATTAAGTTCTAAATAAAACGTCATTCAAATAGCCTCCACGACTTCTTCTGCAGGAACGATTTCGATGAACTCAATTTTCGAGCACTTTTTCCACTAAATCAAGTTGTATGTCATGAATGGCACGTTCAATATTGACTTGTAAAGCTTGAAGAGAGTCTGGTTTATTTCGAAAGACCAATGACTGCAAATAACCCCACAAGAAATAGTCTAATGGTGTTAAATCACAACTTCTTGGAGGTCATTCAACATCACAATTTCTTGAATTAATCGAATCTCGAAACTTTTCTCGCAACAATATAATTATTTCATTTGCTGTGTGACACGTAGCCACAATCGGTCAATGGCAAAAAGATAGCTCTTAACGAGAGCTAAAATATTGCTCATGGGTGTCAAGGTCGTAGGTCGACTGGAAAGTGTTTTTTTTTGGATTTTTGAAAAAATGGGCTTACCGCACGGAAATATAATAAACTGAATAATTTGTAAACGTTGTTCTTGCGTATATCTCTCCATAATGAAATTGTAAACACTACTGAATACAATGAAAAACAAATGACATATGGATGACTCCACGTAAACTGATCCCATCACACATAAAAAATAAATCAGATTTTTGAAAAAAAAAAATACCATAACGGACATCACGAACAATTGAATTTTATAAATTCATGAAGAGTTGATGAAATTTTTTCCTAGCAATCTGTTTTCTATAGGTTATTATAAAATTGTTGGATGCACTAATTTTACTGTTGAACTGACATGAGCTATTTTTCGACATACTTATACCCTACACCACACTGTGGTACAGGGTATTATAACTTTGTGCATTTGTTTGTAACACCCAAAAGGAGAAGAAATAGACCCATCGTTTATTATACCGATCGACTTAGAATGACTTTCTGAGTCGATTTAGCTATGTCCGTCTGTCTGTCTGTCCGTCTGTTTGTCTGTCTGTCTGTCTGTCTGTCCGTCTGTGCATGTATTCTTGTAATCAAAGTACAGGTCGCAATTATGGTCCCATCTCGACGAAACTTTACACATATCTTATTTTTGGCACAAGGACGATCCCTATTGAATTTGGTTAAAATCGGTTCAGATTTAGATATAGCCCCCATATATATGTTAGCCCCGATTTGACATGTAAGCGCTGTAAAAACTTTATTTTATACCCGATCAGTATGAAATTCGGCAGAAAGAGGTTTCTTATTACATGAATGAACTCTGTTAAATTTGGAAGAAATCGGTTCAGATTTAGATATAGCCCCCATATATACTTTACCCCCGATTTGACATATAAGCGCTGTAAAAATGTTATTTTATATCCGATCATTGCGAAATTCGGCAAAGAGAGGTTTCTTATTACATGAAGGAATACTGCTAAATTCGGAGAAAATCGGTTCAGATTCAGATATAGCCCCCATATATATGTTACCCCCGATTTGACATGTAAGCGCTGTAAAAACTGTATTTTATATCCGATCAGTGCAAAATTTGGCAGAAAGAGGTTTCTTATTACATAAAGGAATACTGCTAAATTTGGAGAAAATCGGTTCAGATTTAGATATAGCCCCCATATATACGTTACCCCCGATTTGACTTGTAAGCGCTGTAAAAATGTTATTTTATATCCGATTGGTATGAAATTCGGCAGAAAGAGGTTTCTTATTATATGAATGAACACTGTTAAATTTGGAAGATATCGGTTCAGATTTAGATATAGCCCCCATATATACGTTACCCCCGATTTGACATGTAGGCGCTGTAGAGACTGTATTTTATATGCGATCAGTACGAAATTCGACAGAAGGAGGTCTTTTTACATGAATGAGTATTCAGGGAAGATCGGTTCAGATTTATATTGATTGTTCCTCCTGATTTGGTATCAAACCGCTATAGATGTTGTATTTTACTTCCGATAATTAAAATTTTCCAGAAAGATGTTTCTCAATTTAGGAACAAATATTGCTTAATTTAGCGATTATCGTTTCAGAATTAGATAATATGTTTCTACCCATTTACCAATTATTCCAAATTATTATGGCAATGACCCTTATCGCATTGTTAGAGAGATGTAGGGTATTATATAGTCGGCCCGCCCGACTTTCTGCCTTTCCTTACTGGTTTTTATTTTCTGAAATTTTTCTTTTGACTACAAGAATTTTTCTTTTGACAGCAAACGGGCACTGAATATCTTGGAGTGTTTTGTTTGTCACACCCGATACGGAAAATATCCAAAAAGTTAAATTTAATACGTTTTATGTAGATATGCATATATCGTCTTTCGTGTAAGATAGGTCAAGGTTATATAGTATGAAGTGAATCAAAATGTTTCAGTATCATTGCAATATTTACCGTAGAATTTGAATTCTAATATTTGTCACACCCGTTACGCAAAGACCGTAAATAATTTGTATTCGATTTAAATATATTGTATATTTAATAATTTTATGTCAAGTATGAAATTAAATAATAGAAAGCAGAAATTTCGGTATAAATTGAAAAAAGGAAAAAAATGGTATAGGGACAATCATTAAGATAATGATGTGTGCGGTAGTGAAGGTCCATAACTTCATTTTAAATCAGCCCATTCAATGATACAAGGCTTTGATTGGTTCTGGAATAAAAGGCATAAGAATACTTCTCAAATGGAGTTCAAAATATCAATATACATATTTTAGAAAATAGGTGGAAAACTTAAAAAATCAAGAATAACCGACTTAATATTATTTTGAGAAGATTTCTGCTAATAATATTCTAGCAGGACACACAGCGTATTCTAATTCAGAAACTAAATCTTTGTAGAAAATGAAAAAATAGCATTGTCATTAACGTTGATGCAAAAGATAAAGAGTTTTTAAGATGTCAAAACTTGTTTTTGGCAACAAATTTTCTATTTGTAAGTTTTTACTCTATGTGATAAAGAAAATCGGCAATATGAATATGATTTAGTGAATAAAACGACTTTTTTTTTGGTAGTACATAGAAAAATTGTACAGTATGCAATAAAGAAAGCGGCTGATCAAGATTTTATCAAAACCTAAGGTCACACCCGTTACGGTAATATATCAACCATATTTTTTTTATAAAAAATATTATATAATTTCCTTGCATGTCAGTAGGTAACACTTATGAATATCTACATAAACCATTGTGAGTTGTCGTTATAAATTATGTAGATCAAAATCAGGAAAATACTCAGTAACAATGTCACACCCGTTCCGTTGGAATCACCCATATTACAAATTGCCGAAACGTCACTTCAAAATCATATCATCCCTATTGGAAATCCCTTTATTATAGAAGTTATTAATGAATAAATATTTCACAAATTGCTCTTTGCAACAATTTTTTTTGTTTCCGGGACCTAAAAGCTTTTTTTTATATAGATTGAGGCATACTATTTCATGAAACCAAAACTAAAATTTTATTTTGGTAAAATTTTTTTTCTAATATTCCAATTTTCATGGAAGGTAGCTTTATTTGAATATTATTTTTGAAAGTAAAGGCTCTATAAAGCCGAGATACCATTAAAGCAAATTATGAGAGCTAAATATGCGGAAAAGATCATTTTCATGTATGTAGATACTGAAGTTTAGTAACTGTCATCAAAACAATCAGAAAAAATTGGTTTTTTTTTCAAAATTATTTTTTTTCATGGCACGAAAAAACCATAAAAAATAGAAAAAACTAATGGAAAAAATTTGTTTGTTCTATTTTTTGAAAGCTGGCATCCCAACGAAGAAAACAGTACCTATTTATAAGTTTATAAACTATGTCCCATATTTTGAAAATAGGGAAATTTAAAAAAATAATTTTTTTATTTTGACAATTTTGTTTGGGAGATACCAAAAGGGGTGGCAATAACGCCCATTTTACTATGGGTACTATAAAAACATTACACTGTACAAAATGTTAAGTATTTGTATGGATTGGAATCAAAGTCATAAGCCGTTAAATTTTTGTGCAAAATGGTACACTCGTATGGGAGGTACCAAAAGCGGCGTGGCAATAACGGCCATTTTCGACGGGACTGTAGGTACTATAAAAGCGTTACACTTCACAAAATGTCAAGTATTTCTGCGAACTGGAATCAAAGTTATAAGAATCAGGCTGAATGTGAATCTATATAATTGTTATACCCTCCACCGTAGGACAAGGGTATACCATATTAACATTGCGTTTGCTAATCTTTAATTACGAGTATTCATCTATAAACCTATAAAGCATGCCTTTCCAACCGGGGAGCCGCGGCCCCCTAGTTGGCGTAGCGATCTTTCATGGGAGCCATGAGGACATTTAATATTTATATTACTATTTAAATATTATACGTGAAATATTTTAAATTAGTAATTTTGTTGATGATTTTAACTTCTGAAAATGTCGAAAAAATTGGCAGTTTTAGATAATATGAGGTTTAACACAGTTCTTAATATTTTTTTAAAGATTTCGCAATACTTTTTGTTGTTTTTTTTTATTTAAAAAAAATATTCACGTTAAAAATGCATTTTCAGTATAGCTTTAATTCTTTATTTTTCCATGGATGTGATATTTAATTTGATTACTTTGTCTAACATTTTGCTGGGCTAAGTCCCGCCCTAGAAAGGTTCGACGAAATGTGATTTTATAAAAATTTCTTAGAAATTAAAATTTTATTAAATTGCAATTTTATTTATCAATATATGTATTTATATAATATATGGAGCGCACAACAGACCGAACCACTGTGTATGTCCATGGACATGAGACGTTTAAACGTCTCTTCTCTTCAACCTAATCTAACCTTAAATATTTTTTAGAAATTGCAAATTTTATTGAAAATTCCTTAGAAATTGAAATTTTATTCAATATTTTCATAGAAAGTGCAATTTTATTGAAAATTTCATGAATCTGTCTTTTAAAATTTATAACATTTTATTTTTCTAGAAAATTTTGACTAAATTAATATTTTCTTGCAAAATTCTTCAAAATAAAATTTTTATATAGAAGATTACAGATATTGAATTTTTATAGAAAATGTCAAAACCAATATTAAGAAAACGTCAAAAATGCATTTAGCTAAAATTCGCTGAAAATTTAATTTTTCTATAAAATATCTTCAAAATTGCATTTTTCTAAAAAAGTTAGTTAGTTTTTTTTTATTTTTCTGCAAAATATATATTTTCATTGAAAATTTATTTTTTTCATAGAATTTATATTTTATTGAAAATGTCAGCAAAATTTAATTTTTCTAAATAAAATTGAAAAAAAAATCATAATTGATTTTTTGGCCGTCTTTTAAAATTTATAACATTTTATTTTTCTAGAAAATTTTGACTAAATTAATATTTTCTTGCAAATTTCTTTAAAATTTAATTTTTATATAAAAGATTACAGAAATTGAATTTTTATAGAAAATGTCAAAACCAATATTAAGAAAACGTCAAAAATGCATTTTGCTAAAATTCGTTGAAAATTTAATTTTTCTATAAAATATCTTCAAAATTGCATTTTTCTAAAAAAAGTTGTCAAAATAGTTTTTTTTTTATTTTTTTTGAAAAATATATACATATTTTCATTGAAAATTTATTTTTTTCGTCGAATTTATATTTTATTGAAAATGTCAGCACAATTTAATTTTTCTAAATATAATTAAAAAAAAATATCATGATTTTTTGGAAAACTTTGTCGAAAATAAATTTTTATTGTAAATTTCGTTTTTTCTAGAAAGTTATGCAAAAATCTGTTTTTTCTAGAATATTTCATTCAAATTTCATATTTTTTTTTTAAAAATCATGAAATTTTATCTTTCTAGAAAATCTTGCTAAAATTAATATTTTCTTGCAAATTTGTTCAAAATTTAACTTTTATAAAAAAATTTACAAAAATTGCCTTTTTTAGAAAATGTAAATAAAAATTCGAAAATTACATTTTTCTATAAAACTTCTTCAAAATTGATTTTTTTTAACAGAAATTCTCAAAAAATCTTTGAAATTGCATTTTTCTAAAAACACAATTTGTTTTTTTTTGAAAATTTTGTCGAAACTACATTTTTATTGAAAATTTTATCAAAAATGAAAAAAATGTCAAAATGCGTTCAGCTATAAAAAAATTCGTTAAAAATTTAATTTTTCTATAAAACTTCTTCAAAATTGCATATTTCTATAAAAATGGGCACAATTTAACTTTTATAAAAAAATTTACAAAAATTGCCTTTTTTAGAAAATGTAAATAAAAATTCGAAAATTACATTTTTCTATAAAACTTCTTCAAAATTGATTTTTTTTAACAGAAATTCTCAAAAAATCTTTGAAATTGCATTTTTCTAAAAACACAATTTGTTTTTTTTTGAAAATTTTGTCGAAACTACATTTTTATTGAAAATTTTATCAAAAATGAAAAAAATGTCAAAATGCGTTCAGCTATAAAAAAATTCGTTAAAAATTTAATTTTTCTATAAAACTTCTTCAAAATTGCATATTTCTATAAAAATGGGCAAAATTGATTTTTTTTTAAATTTTTTGCGAAAATAAATTTTTTATGAAAATTGATTTTATCTTGGAAATTGTAATTTTGCGAAAAAAATTTCAGCAAAATTAAATTTTTCTAAAAAAAAATGGTTGAAATGTCTTTAAAATTGTAAAAAAATTAACAGAATTGCATTTTTTTAGAAAATGTTGTCAACATTTATATTTAAATAATAATCGCAACAAAAAATCGAAAATTAAATTTTTCTATAAAACTTCTTCAAAGTTGCATTTTTCTAACTTCAATTTTTCTATAAAACATCATCATAATTAAATTTTTCTAAAATATTTTCTAAATTTTTTATTGAAAATTGTTTTTTTCGTGGAATTAGCATTTTTATAGAAAATTTCAGCAAAATTAAATTTTTCTAAAAAAATTGTTGTAATGACTCAAAAAAATTAACAGAAATTTCATTTGTACAGAAAATGTTGTCAACATTTATACTTAAAAATCGTCAAAAATTTAATTTTTCTATCAAACTTCATCAAAATTTCACTTTTCTAAAAGAAATTGTCAAAAGAATCGTTGAAATGTCTTCAAAATTGCATTTTTGTAAAAAATTCTTCAAAATTGAATTTTTGGAAAATAATTTTTTTTGTAAATTTAATTTTTTCTAGAAAATTATCCAAAGTTCATTTGTTCTAGAAAATGTCATTGAAATTGCATATTTCTTTCAATATTGATAAAATTTATTTTCTAGAAAAAAAATTTTCAATATGTATTACATTTCTGTAAACTTTTTTCAAAAATATATTTTTATAGAAAATGTATTTTTCTTCGTAAAATTGCATTTTTATACAAAATTTCAACAAAATTTAATTTTTTCAATAAAAAAAATCGTCTTCAAAATTGTCCAAAATACATTTATATTAAAATTTTGTTTTTTCTAAAAAAATATGTCAACACATTTAGAAAATGCCTTCGAAATATGATTTTATTTTAGAAAATATTCGTATTTTTTTTAAATTTCTTCGAAATTTAATTTTTGGAGAAATTTTGCTTCATCTGCCTTCAATTTGAGGGTCATCGTCCTTTAAACACTCATCGATTTTTAATCCTTTCAGTGGCCCTAATTCGGCTCATCGACCTTTGACATTTCAAAAAAATTAGAATACATTTAATTTCAAGAAATTTTGTAGAGAAATGTAATTTGAAAAAAATGTGGACAAGTGCGTTTCAATGATTTTTCTAAAAAAATGAAACTTCAAAATTCAATTTCTACGAAATTTTCTAGAAAAATTAAAAATGGGTTTAAGACATATGTACATTATTGCTATTGAATTCAAAGGGTAATAGAGTGGTGTCTATCGAAACGGCAATCATTTCTACCAAGCAATTGAAACTCGCTACCATTTTTTGTTTAGTTTCTATTACATTTTTGCAATAGATGGAATGAATGTAACTGAAGCATATGGTCTCAAACCAAAATGAATTCTCACTGAATAACAAAAAAAACAGTACAACAATAAATAACAACAACAAATTTCAACGAAATTTTGTAGAAAATTTTAATTTCAACATTTTTTAGGAAAAAATTTAAATTTGAACAAATTTTCTAAAAAAATGTAAATTTGAAGAAATTTAAAAAAAAATAAATTTGAAGAAATTTTCTAAAGAAATTAAATTTGAGGAAATTTTCTAAAAAAATTAATTTGAAGAAATTTTCTAAAAAATTCAATTTCTTTGTCATTAGCATTTTCTCCTGCCTCTACATACTGTGTATTACAGAGTGCAAAGTTTTTAAAAACGGTGAAGCAAGCGTATACCTGTATCACGAATGCCACTCCGATCATTCAGCGAGATTTGGCTGTGGTTATTCGGTTAAAAATCCGGCTCGAGGAGGCATAGTTTTTTCCAAACGAATAAGAATTATTACCTCACTTCGAATGTTAATAAAAATTCATAGGTTTAGCGTTTTCATATTCTTATTTGTTTTACTTTTTAACAATTTAAATCACATAGACTTTTTCTGAGTAAGAGTTGAAGCCTACACGCAAAGAAAACTTTCGTTTCTGCGAAACGAAATATTAGACAATTACAATTCTCGTTTGCCGGAACTGAAATTTCGTTTGTTGTGACAGAAACATATTCTGACCAAAAGAAATTTCAGTCGTCGTAAACGAGAATTGTAGTTGTCTAATATTTCGTTTCGCAGAAACGAATTTTTTCTTTGCGGGTATATGTTTCAATATTTTTTTGGCTATGAGCTAGAGATTTTCTTCTTTGCATATAACATCGTCGTTTTTAATAAAATTTATCTAAATTTCCGCTGGGAGGTGTAACGTAAAAACGCGATTTCCAAAAATTGTGAGTTGAGGTCGTTCTTTAGTAGGATAACGATATGTTCTTGATCGATTTAGTCAAGGCCGTCTGTCTGTTAAATCCACACAGCTATGGAATATTTCTTTCTACAACTGTAGGTTTTGGTATAGTTCGCCAATAGAGGTCGCTTCCAAATTTGTTTCTTTAAGCCAAAAAAAAAGACTTAGCAGATTAGCTGAAACTGGTAGTATATTTTGACAAGAATTAATCACAAAAAAAATACGGTTTATATTTGGTTACAGTTCCCAGGTCTCTCTAAAAATCATAAATAGCACATTTCCCAGACGATAGGCTGACACTTTTATGTTTTTGTTTAATATCTACTTAAATTTTGCACAACGGAAATTGAACATATCGCCACCAATGCCAAAATCCGCACTGACCTTAGAGAAATGCCGGGCACACCACCAATCTGAAAGGATGACATCAGGGGAGAGTAAAGCTCATAGCTTTATGTGATGCCAGATCAGCATAACTGTATAAGGCAGCTATGAGTAGAGTACTCAGCTCGGTTACAAAATAACCGGCTGACATATGTGAGTTACTAAAAAACACCAATCCTGGTCTGCTGACCCTTAATTGGAGTATTGGAAATATTGATAAGGCGGATAGTAAAAAGCTGCAGATCAACCTGATCCTTAATACTTACAATTACTCGGACAGCCAGGCTGCCATCAATTCTCTTCGGTCAAAAACAACCAAACAGCTAATCAATTTAACATACTCGTATAGCTTATATGGGTACCTAGGCACAGGATATCCCGGAAAACAGCAAAGCTGATGAACTTGCTAGGAAAGGGACGAAATTACAAATTCTCGAGAATTTACAACAAAGACAATCAGGCAGTCCAGGTCAGGCTGATAGACAGAAAATGGGTACTGTAGAATAGCTGGACAAATCTCTTCGTACTAGAAATGGAAAGTCTGTCTAAGTCAGTTCTGATGGAACCTGATCGACAAACACGCCAAACTTTGGGTATTGACTCCAATGACTTCTGCAGAAGCTGTGGAAATGAGGAAAAACTGGAGAGCATTGCTCACCTCCTTTGCTATTGTCACGCACAGGGTTGTCAGAAAAAAATTGCTGTTATCCCCAAATAATCAGAAGAAAATCCCCAACTTAACCCCACATTTTTATTGAAAACAAGTCAAGCATATAAAAAACTGCAGAATCGAAATGAATAAAAAAACACATTTTAAAAATTACCCCTTTTAATTTTCATAAAGTTTTAATTTTCAAATTTCGTTGTATTTTTTATGGTACAGATCTCAGGTTTTTTTTCTAAAAATACCACTTGTTAACATTGTATTATAAATAATATTTAATGTACTTGTACTTCTTTATATAGAATTTTAGATTCGTCGGTCGGACTGGTATAATTTCTAAACATTTAAAATAGTTATGCATGCCATCTATACGAGTATATATTGCAATGTTTAAATACGAAGTTCAGATTTAGTAATTATAGAAAAAACTCGTTAACAAATGGTTCAAAAACAATATATTTTCAAGAAAGTGTTTGGTGTACTAAGGACTTTTAATAGCCAAAAGATTGTAACTCGTATAAATTCTTAGCAACTTACAGCATTTATTAGGTTTTTTATTAAAAACTTAATGATTAAGAAAATCTTTTATAAACCCCAACAAAATTTACAAAAATTCCCTAACAAAAACCCCATCCCCAAATTATATTTTTTTATCCCAATTCGCATTGACTAAACCCCAGTATTGGGGTCAAAACCCCAGTTCTGGCAACCCAGGTCACGCATTAAATAAACGACGTCTGGATATACTAAGGTCGGCCTTTCTAGGAATTTTAACAGGTCTTTCCAGTACCAATATTCGTACTATTGATAACTTTGTTTCACTAGTGAGCATTTCCATGTTAAGTGATCACTGTATTTTCGGCTCAAGTCACTGATTTTGATGAAACTTGGTACAATGGTTGAAATAAGTGTTGTCAACGAACGATGCAAATTATTTTGCAAAAAAATAAAAAACCGGTTTGGTTTGGTTTCGATGCCATGGAAAAATAATAGCATGATTTTCTTACTTACTTCAAAATGTTTAAATTCAACGTTCCAGAAAAAGTAGACGGCCATATCCAATTACCCTAAAACCTATTTACAATGTACTCTAATGCCTAATGCAGCATTAGCATCAATTACAAAACCCAACATCAACATTAAGCACGTCTTTAAAGAAAAGCTAGGAAAAAAGTAAAAATTTTCTACTTTTGCAAAGATAGTCCTTACGCGAAATTAAGGCCATTTTTTAGATTTGTTTCGTTTCGGTACAGAACTGTTGGCATCATGACACAACTTTTGTGTTTTACTCAAAAGTAATTAATAGTAATTTTTGCGTTTTAATCTGGCCTATTGAGCATTTTAGAAAATACTGGGACAAACCTGTCATAAAGATTTAATTATTTCTCGAGAAAGGCAAAAAAGGCCATCGTGAAAATTGGCTATATTGTAGAGGACAATTTGGCCTAAAATACAAAAAATAAAATTTAAAATAAAAAAGGGGATTTTTTTTTTAAATTCATTTTAATAATTTTTTTGAAAAAAAAATATTTTTAAATTTATATTTCTATTTTTCATTAAGAGTGCATATAATTACTAACATTTTGAAAAAAGTCCCATATTGATAGCATTTGCCGATAAAAAGATATACTTTTTTTAATAAACCCAGTATTCCTCAAAATTAACAATTTCGAAAATTTTCAAATCTTCATAGTAGACCGGTTGTTTTTATTTTTTTGCAAAATAATTTGCATGGTTTGTTGACAACACTTATTACAACCATTGTACCAAGTTTCTTCAAAATCCGTGACTTGAGCCGAAAATACTGTGATCACTTAACATGGAAATGCTCTAGTATTATTTACAAGTTTAGTAATTTATGAATTTATATACAATATATTTTAAATTTGAAAATTTTAAAAAAATTCTCTAATACAGATTTAAAATAACGAAAGTGTTTGCACAAATATGTACGGCATATAACATTCATGAAAAATAAATCTATTAAGTTTTTAATTTTCATACTATTTGTTAAATTCCCTATGACCTCTTACATATACCAGCCTACATACATGTATACGAGTACGTGTACATATATAATCGCTCAAGTAAATTGAGCGCGTTTGTGGACCTGAAATAATTCAATTTCAACGATTATAAATTGCACGGCCAATCATTGTTGTTGTGTTTCGTGTCGTTTCTTGCGTCAGTGAAAAAGTGGAAATAATTAAATTATTTTAAAACAATTATCGCCGTGTTTGTTTAACATGGAAAATATTAACAATGCAAACAAGTCAATGAGTGCGCGAGTGTGTGTGTCTGGCGGCAGTACATGTACATAAACTCCATATATACATACATGCATACCCTTAAAACTCTAACTTTTTCTATGCGTAAATAGAGATTAGGGTGTACAGGAAGACACATTTGAGATAGGCTCTCCGCAGAATCAAATTACGACACCCAAAATTCTGAAAATTTGTTTCTAATAGAGAGAGACTTTGGTTAAACATCCTATTTTGGGACATTAAAATTTAAAATTTAGACAGAAGTTGTCAAGTTTTTGAATTTTGACATTTTTTTGGGAAAACGTATATTTTTATTATAATAACGGAGTTTCCAATAGGGATGATATGATTTTGAACTGACGTTTCGACCATTTGCAATATGTCATGCTCAGTCATTTGTTTTTCATTGTATTCAGTAGTGTTTTCATCATGGAGAGATATACGCAAAAACAACGTTTACAAATTATTCAGTTTTATTAACAAACTAATCATTCTCCAATTGCAACTTTTCGTGAGCTAAGTCCATTTTTTTAAATCAAAAAAAAAAACACTTTCCAGTCGACCTACGACGAGAGCAATATTTTAGCTCTCGTTAAGAGCTATCTTTTTGCCATTCACAGATTGTGGCTGCGAGCCACACAGCAAATGAAACAATTCAATTGTTGCGAGAAAAGTTTGGAGATTCTATTATTTCAAGAATATTGAAGTTGTGATTTAACACCATTAGACTATTTCTTGTGGGGTTATTTGAAGTCATTGATCTTTTAAAATAAACCAGACTCTCTTCAAGCTTTACAAGTCAATATTGAACGTGCCATCCATGACATACGACTTGATTTAGTGGAAAAAGTGCTCGAAAATTGGGTTCATCGAATTCGTTCCTGCAGAAGAAGTCGTGGAGGCCATTTGAATGACGTTTTATTTAGAACTTAATTGTATCGTACTTCACATTTTTTTATGTTGGCGCATTTGTCTCGAACATATGTTCTTAGTTGAGTTTGTTTGTGAGAGACATAATAGGCGATTCGGTTTTTATCCCCTCAATCGTCGCAAAACGCTTGAAATAAACATAGCTCCTACTTAAGAATTCCAAAATGTGGTATAAAAGTCCAATTTCCGGAAAAAGGGTCAACGAAAATGTTTCATTTTTTTGCAGAAACGAAATCGCCATAGGTGTCTCTGCGTACGTCCAATAAGAAGGTGGCCCGTCATGACAGACATGATAAGTATGTGCCGTCCTGTCTTGATAACTACAGCAGGGTTTCGTGTTTAGGCAGTGCCACGTCAGGTACACCGTTACTGATTAGTGACCATCTGCTGGTTTTTGACATAAAGACAATATCTCTCAATAGGAACTCATCATGTAATGTACAGGGTTTTTTAATAAGAGTGATATGATTTCTTTGAAAAAAAACACACTTATTGTTAAGGAAATTCAAAAGTTTTTTATTTAATGTGAAGTACAATCGATGCAATTAAGTTCTAAATAAAACGCCATTCAAATGGCCTCCACGACTTCTTCTGCAGGAACGAATTCGATGAACCCAATTTTTTTACTAAATCAAGTCGTATGTCATGAATGGCACGTTCAGTATTGACTTGTAAAGCTTGAAGAGAGTCTGGTTTATTTCGAAAGACCAATGACTGCAAATAACCCCACAAGAAATAGTCTAATGGTGTTAAATCACAACATCTTGGAGGCCATTCAAAATCACAATTTTCCTGCAATAATCGAATCTCCAAACTTTTCTCGCAACAATTCAATTGTTTCATTTGTTGTGTGGCACGTAGCCACAATCGGTGAATGGCAAAAAGATAGCTCTTAACGGGAGCTAAAATATTGTTAATGGGTGTCAAGGTCGTAGGTCGACTGGAGAGTATTTTTTTTTGGATTTAAAAAAATGGCATTAGCATCATTTTCAAATGTGAGCAGTTTATTCTTGCTCTAACCCCTTAACGGTATCGGGAATCGGCCAATGGCAAAAAGATAGCTCTTAACGAGAGCTAACATATTGCTCATGGGTGTCAATGTCTTAGGTCGACTGGAAAGTGATTTTTTTATTTAAAAAAAAAATGGAGTTATCGCACGAAAAGTTGCAATTGGAGAACGATTATTTTGATAATAAAACTGAATAATTTGTAAACGTTGTTCTAGCGGATATCTCTCCATGATGAAATTTGCAAACAATGAAAAACAAATGACAGATCATGACATATTACAAATGGCCGAAACGTCACTTCAAAATCATATCATCCCTATTGGAAAACCCGTTAGTTCCTAGCCTTGCAAGCTCTTCCTGTACTACAGTTCCAGATTTTGGAATGATCATCCATCTCTATAAGATACCTACGTCATTGGCAGGACTGTTCTTGAATTCAGGGATAGAGAATACAGGGATTTATCGGCAGCCTGACTATGGGAAATATATTAATTTCATCCTTTGTCAGAACGTATCCCAGTCATTCTACTGCCAACCTAATAATCAGCAACAATGATTTGATTTAGGCCCCATACTAAGGTTCCAACTAGAAACCACAAACGTTTACCGAGTGGGCTGAAATTAGGTAAATTGTATTTAATTTTGCCTGGAATAATTCACATAAGTAATCGACCTTATTGGCCCTCATTTTGACATCGCCCTCTCCTGATTTTACATTTTTTGGGCCCTAGAAACCGTCTTTCGATCGCAAAAACCACACTTTGCTTCTGATAAATATATTTGTAGCATTTGGTCTTCCAATTTACAAAACAACACAAAATTCCATCAAATGATATCTCCTCAATATGAATCGTTAGAAATATTTATTTTTCGGCACACCCTAAATGCAATATCGAAGAGACGTCAGTCATAACCAGAGACCAGAGAATAGACCACATCACAACCTTCACCTCTTACATGCAGTCAGTCCTTGAATGTTTCAGTATTTATGGCAGACTATTTGCGTGTATGGGTGTAACTGTGCATGTTTGTACGTATGTGTATTTGTGCGAGTCTGTTTGCATGCATATTGACACACATACCTGCATAAACATTTACACAGGTTCTGTGTAAATATCTCTGTGAAAATGTTTACCTTCATCCTCCAGATGCAACAGCAGCAGCATAGTTATGCACGTATATGTCACACACACACACACGCACACATAGCTATATACACTCTTGCATGGCCGTGCATATAGTGTTCATACATTATTTATGAAATTATTATAAATTGTTTTTGTTTTGCATATCAATACCCATGCCTGTAGTAATTTATGCCGTCATGTTGAGAGGATGAAAAAAATCGTGTTAAATGTAACAGTGCTGAGCATTCAAATAGGTGCAATATATATACAATTAGTAGGGACATAAATACCAGGGATGTAACGAATATTCTCACATGCGAACGCGAATTATTCGCATCATTTTAACATTCGCTTTCGCATTCGCAAAAACCATCTTTGGATTATTAGCTTTCTCAAAAATATATTTCAGTATTCGCTTCCATTTGTTAAAAGTGTTAAATCTCCTTATTACCTGCACACAATTTACAAATGAAAACCTCTGCAACTTCTCTTCAAAACAGTTGAAACAATATGTTTGTCCTTGTAGTAACAGGAGGTAAAAATATGCAAAACATTCTTAATACTTGAATATCCTGGAAAAATATCAATTCAGTTCCTTAAATTTGTTGGTGTTAAAGGGTCAAACTATTATTCGCATTCGCTTTCGCAATAATACATATTTTACTACTCGCTTTCGCATTCGCAAGAAATATATTTCAATATTCGCTTTTGCATTCGCTTTCGCTAAAGTCACTTTCGTTACATCCCTAATAAATACTGTTACAAAATTGAACACACCCTACCATTATCACGTGGATTATGAAACCTAACCTCTGTAGCGTTGATTTGTAACGGGAATTCAAAATTGCTTCAGTTTTCGCTGTTATATCGCGTTTTAAATTTGGAGTGAAAAAACAACATTTAGTCTCGGATTAGTATCATGTTCATCTGAGACTAATCGCAATAAAACTGCTTGAGGAGACTGGAGATGTCAAAGATCGGTCTGGACGCCCTCGTACTGTTCGAACGCCGCAGGTCATCAAATCAAGAATTCTGCGAATTTCGCTCCGAAAACAGAAAATCGTGGCCCGTGAGATGAATATTACACAAAAATCCATGAGTCAAATTATCAAAAAAGACTTGAGACTTGGTAACTTTTGGTACAAAAGGCCACTACGGACATTTGTTGACTTCAGCTTTTTAAAAATAGGAAAGAACAAGTAAGAAACTTCAGTCGGGTAAACCGACTAATGAAACCCTCACCTTGAGTCTCAAAAAACTATTAGTTAATTTATTTATTTTTTTGTTTTATTTAAATTATTATCAATTTAAATTGCATTTAATAACTTTAAAGTATGTCTGGAATTAAAGTTAAAACTGTTTACTTTTGGTACAAAATGGTCCATTTGTGTGGGAGGTACCACAGGGGCTTGCCAATTACGGTCACTTTTCTTTAGACTCTAGGTACTATAAAAGCATTACACTGTACGAAATTTTGAGTATTTGCATGCACTGGTATTAAAGTTAAAAGCTGTTTACTTTTGGTACAAAATTGTCCATTTGTGTGAGAGGTACCAAAAGGAGCGTCCCAACAACGGTCACTTTTCTCTGGACTCTAGGTACTATAAAAGCATTGCATTGTAAAGGGTGGTTCAATTTTAAGGGACGATGTTGATTTTGAATAGAACACAAATTATTTAGGAAATTATTGTCATTTCTTTTTATTATGATAATATTGGTATGGTTCAATTATGTATGGAACAAAATATCGGCCAAGTGGCCGCCGCGACCTCGGCGGCACACCTCCATCCGATGGTCCGAATTTTCGATGACGCTGAGGCATAATTGAGGTTCTATGCCGTTAATGTGCCGAATTATCTCATCCTTTAGCTCTTGAATTGTTGCTAGCTTATCGACGTACACCTTTTCTCTGAAATAACCCCAAAGAAAGAAGTCCAACGGTGTCAAATCACATGATCTTGGCGGCCAATTGACATCGCCACGACGTGAGATAACACGCCCCTTGAATTTGTTGCGCAAAAGAGCCATTGTTTCGTTAGCTGTGTGGCAAGTGGCACCGTCCTGTTGAAACCACATATTGTCCACATCCATATCTTCCAATTCGGGCCATAAAAAGTTCGTAATCATCTCACGATAGCGAACACCATTCACAGTAACTTCCTGACCGGCCTCATTTCGAAGAAGTATGGCCCGATGACGTCGCCAGACCATAAGCCGCACCAAACGAACTGGGCGAGCATGCACATGTGTTTTGCTGAAATTTGCGCACAATTCTCCCGATTGTGGACACATTTGGTCGATTATGCTGATCAAAAAAACATAACGAAGTGCACGAAATGCATTTTGATTTGAACGCCCATTTTTGTAAGAGGCTTAAAAAAATTAAACGCGTTGCTCGATTGTGTTTCTTTCCATGGTTCAAATTGAGTTAGTCTGAAATTGAGAAATGTCAATTGAAATGCAGAAAAAAACTTGACGTTTAGGTATGGTTCACATTCAACATTTGTATGCACTGGTAATAAAGTTATAAGCCATCAACTTTTGATTCTAAATTGTCCATTTGTGTGGGGTGGTACCAAAAGGGGCGTGGTAACTTCGCCTTTTTTTCGAGGTAAAAGTGATTAATAAACTAATACTATGTGTATAATTTCAGAGGATTCAAAGAAGTAGTATAGAAGTTATTAAATATTCAATATTTCACTAAATGTTAACCCTTTGTGGGGGAGGTATTATAAGGAGTGGACCAATATGGCCCATCTTCGAACTTAGCCGGAGATAGAAGAAAATATTACCACATACCAAATTTGAAGTCAATCGGTTACTCCTTTCGACATTTATCGTGCGCACCAGCCAGCGGACAGACAGACGGACAGACATAGCTTATTCGACTTAAAATGACCCAAAACGGATATCCGCCGAACATACATACTTAGGGTCTTAGGTCACTCCTTCGATGTGTTGCACTTTTGGTTCGTAGCAAATGATATATACCCTCCTCTCTAAGGTGAGGGGATAAAAATAGGAAAGAACCAGTAAGGAAAGGCTAAAGTCGGGCGGTGCCGACTATATAATACCCTACACCACTCTCGTAATATTGAATAACTCTGATATATAAATTTTGTAATTCATGTATAAATTGTTTACATAAATTTACTTTTAGGACATTTTGTACTTAAATAATACCCTGTACCACAGTGTGGTGTTAGGTATAACAACGATTGGATCTAAAGAGCCAAATCGGATGAAACATATATATGGGAGCTATATCTAAATCTGAACCGATTTTCTTTAAATTCGGCAATGTTGTTTCATGGATCAAGAAACTCTACCATTCTAAATTTCAAAACGATCGGATGTAAAATACAGCTTCTATAGGACTAAAGGGCCAAATCGGACGAAACATATATATGGGAGCTATAGCTAAATCTTAACCGATTTTCTTCAAATTTGGCAATGTTGGTTCATGGATCAAGAAACTCTACCATTCTAAATTTCAAAACGATCGGATGTAAAATACAACTTCTATAGAACTAAAGGACCAAATCGGACGAAAGATATATATGGGAGCTATATCTAAATCTGCACCGATTATCTTCAAATTCGACAATGTTGGTCCATGGATCAAGAAACTCTACCATTCTAAATTTCAAAACGATCGGATGTAAAATACAGCTTCTATAGGACTAAAGGGCCAAATCGGACGAAACATATATATGGGAGCTATAGCTAAATCTTAACCGATTTTCTTCAAATTCGGCAATGTGGGTTCATGGATCAAGAAACTCTACCATTCTAAATTTCAAAACGATTGCATGTAAAATACAGCATCTACAGGACTAAAGAGCCAAATCGGACGAAACATATATATGGGAGCTATAGCTAAATCTTAACCGATTTTCTTCAAATTCAGCAATGTTAGTTCATGGATCAAGAAACTCTACCATTCTAAATTTCAAAACGATCGGATGTAAAATACAGCTTCTATAGGACTAAAGGGCCAAATCGGACGAAAGATATATATGGGAGCTATATCTAAATCTGAACCGATTTCAACCAAATTCAATAGCGATCTTAACAGCCGCGAAATACTCTAAACTGCAAAATTTCAGAACGATCGGAGTGAAATTGCGACCTGTAGTCGACGAACAACTTTACATGGACAGACGGACGGACATCGTTAAATCGACTCAGCTAGTGATTCTGAGTCGATCGGTATACTTTGAGGTGGGTCTAGCTGTGTTATTTTAAGGTGTTACAAACATCTGCCGTGAAACAAACTTATAATACCCTGTACCACAGTGTGGTGTAGGGTATAAAAATGCAAACGTCTTTTGGTGAAGCACGCTGATAACTTGCATAGAAAAATTTCATGTCCACTGATGAAAAAATTGTTACAGTGCAAGAAAAATTTAACAAACAAAATGATAGGGTGTATGTACGGTCATTTAAGAAAGCATCTGAATTGATTCCACAAGTCGATTGCAGGCCATCATCCCGCTTCAGTCATGGTTTGGTGTGGTGTCTCTTACGAAGGGATCACTGACTTGTATTTCTGTGAACAAGGGGTCAAAACGTCGGCCAAAGTTTACCAAGAAACCGTTTTGGTAGCTGTTGTGAAGCCACCTAACCATTCTGTATTCCAAAACTAGGCATGTACTAGAAGGATTCTGCGCCGACCCATAAGGCTAAAAGGACCCAGACATGGCTTCGAAACAATCTAACAGCTTTCATTTCTTTTGAAGAATGGCCCTCTGGCAGCCCTGAATTACGGCCCACTGGATTACAAGTTGTGGACAGTTTTAGAGGACAAGGTCTGCCGCAAAAGATACCCCAACATCGATTTTCTTAAGATTTTCTTTCATTAACTTTGGGTTTCATTTCATTTTTTCAAGTTTTTTTAAATTTTTGCTACTAAGACCAAAATGAAATAAAACCCAAAATAAAATGAATTTGGGATTTTTTTCATTCATTTTGGGTTTTGGGGATTTTTTCATTGTTTGGGATTTATTTCATTTTCATCGAAATTTAATTTTTCTTGGGCCGTATTTCATTTTATTTGGGGATTATTTCATTGACATTCAAAATGAAAGTTAGGAAAGTTTTTATACCCTACACCACACTGTGGTACAGGGTATTATTAATAATAAAATTGTTAGATATCGCTTCCTTGTCTTTAGGCGGTTAGAATCGAATGAACATATTGAACGGGGTAATTTTAGGGTGGGCCTTGAGAGTAGTAATCAGTTCTTAATAGTGCTTCAGAGAAGAATATTTACAAATTTTAAATTAAAACAAATAGGAAAATTTAAGCTTTAGGGTCATGGATAGCAGATTACAGAAAACATACCAGATGGTACGATTGCATTATATCATGAAATTAATAAGCTTTAAATGTTTGGAAATGGTAAGTAAAATAAGATTTGCGACTATTTTGCTAGAGAGGCGATCAGTAACGGAACTTATTGGGCTTGTCCCCTTTTAATAATTTACGAATGATTACTGCTGTAAGAGAAAAATTGAAGAAAAGATAAAGCAAGTGAAACAGAGAGACAAAAACCGCGGCGATTTTTTTGCATATTTGTCGTCTGCTTTACTATTTCTTCATGTCAGAAAATTTTATGGAACGAAGTTTCAGTTCTCTTCCAACAGTTTTCAAACATGAAGAAATAGTAATGCAGATGAAAAATGGGTTAAAAAATCGCCGCGATTTTTTTTACCTATTTTTCGTCTGCATTATTATTTATTCATGTTCAAAAACTGTTGGAAGAGAACTGAAATTCATATGTGAAATAGTTTGGAAGAGAATTCTCTTCCAAAAGTTTTCATGAATTCTCATGTATTATATTCCAGAAGTTTTCAAACGTCAAGAAATAGCAATGCATTACAAAAAATAGTTCAGAAACATTTTTTTTAATTTTTCGTCAGGATTACTATTTTCTTATGTTTTCTGTTCCAACATTCAGTTTCAAAGCATAAAAACCATTGCAAAGCAGTTGAAACGTTGTTTCGACGTCCATTAATAAATATCAATTTGCAGGTATTCCCATTAGTTTTTATTCTAATTTGTTTCGTCGGCCTATTGGGGATTCCATACAAGCGTTTCTGTATATACTGCAAACAGTTTTTGGGAAAAATTATGTATATTGCACAAAAAATATTTGTCTAGACGAATAAATTTAATTTGGAGTTTATTTCATTTGTTTGGGGTTTTTTTCATTGGGGGAATTATTTTTTTTTAATTTATCTAATATTTTGTGGGGGTTGTTTCATTTATTATTTGGCTATTTTTTCATTTAATTTGGATTTTATTTCACATTTAATCTTTGGGCGCTATTTCATTTCATTTGGGTCATATTTCATTGGGGGTTATTTCATTTTCGGCTTGGGTGTTATTTCACTTGGGGGTTATTTCGTGGCGCCTGGTTGTTTACTTATAAACCAAATTTCGCTGAGATTAATTTATGGACATTGGCAAAATTCCGATTTTTGTAATGCGGCCTCAAAAATTTAAAATTTTGAGTTATGTCACTCTTGAAGTGAGTGAGCGATTTGTCTTATGGCAATTTCGTTTCTGCAAAAAGTGCAATATTTTCGTTGCCCTTTTCCTGAAAAATTGACTTTTTTTTACCACATTTTGAAATAGGTGCTAAGTTTAATTGGAGGGACTGCATACGATCCACCTAAGAGGGTAAAATATTTTTCAGAATTTTCGGAATCACAAACAAGAGGTTTTATTTTGGTATTCAAAGAGATAAATGATCGGATGTTTATTTCATAATAAAGAAGAAGGTATGCCGTTAATAATGAAAAACAACATCAGCCAAATGGCCACCACGACCACGCTTACAGGACCATATCCTTTTCATGAAATTTTCCATACCCAAATCGCAAAGTGGCTGCCCTATGTCCTCGATAGCCTCACGAATTCTATCTTTGAGGTCTTGAATCGACGCTGGGCTGTTGGCGTAGACCTTATCTTTCAGGTGGCCCCAAAGGAAGAAGTCGCAAGGTGTTAAATCACAAGATCTCGGTGGCCAACTGTGATCACCTCTTCACGAGATAATACGGTCCGGAAACTTTTCCCATTACAGAGCAATGGTTTCGTTGCTTGTGTGGCACGTAGCGCCGTCTTGTTGAAAGTAAACGTTGTCCAGGTCAATACCATCCAACTCCGACCATAAAAAAGCATTAATCGTCTCTCGATAGCACAATCCATTCACCGTAACTGTTGATCCAACCTCATTTTCGAAAAAGTAAGGTCCAATGACCCCGCCGGTCCATAAACCGCACCAAACAGTCACACGTTGAGGATGGAGAGGCTTCTCAACAATAACTCTTGGGTTTTCCGAGCCCCAGATGCGACAATTAGGCTTGTTGACGTAACCACCGAGGTGGAAATGGGCCTCATCAGTCAAGATGATTTTTCGATGATTTTCGATGATTTTCGATGATTTTCGATGATTTTCGATTTTTCGAATTTTAATAATTTCTATGCGTTGTTGAATCGTGTATCGTTCCATTTTTATACCCTACACCACACTGTGGTACAGGGTATTATAAGTTTGTTTCACGGCAGATGTTTGTAACACCTGAAAATAACACAGCTAGACCCACCTATAAAAGTATACCGATCGACTCAGAATCACTAGCTGAGTCGGTTCAACCATGTCTGTCCGTCCGTCTGTCCATGTAAAGTTGTTCGTCGACTACAGATCGCAATTTCACTCCGATCGTTCTGAAATTTTGCAGTTTAGAGTACTTCGCAGCTGTAAAGATAACTATTGAATTTGGTTGAAATCGGTTCAGATTTAGATATAACTCCCATATATATCTTTCGTCCGATTTGGCCCTTTAGTCCTATAGAAGCTGTATTTTACATCCAATCGTCTTGAAATTTAGAATGGTAGAATTTCCTGATCCATTAACCAACACTACCTAAATTGAAGAAAATCGTTTAAGATTTAGCTATAGCTCCCATATATATGTTTCGTCCGATTTTGCCCTTTAGTCCTGTAGATGCTGTATTTTACATCCAATCCTTTTGAAATTTAGAATGGTAGAGTTTCTTGATCCATGAACCAACATTGCCGAATCTGAAGAAAATCGGTTAAGATTTAGCTATAGCTCCCATATATATGTTTCGTCCGATTTGGCCCTTTAGTTCTATAGAAGCTGTATTTTACATCGAATCGTTTTGAAATTTAGAATGGTAGAGTTTCTTGATCCATGAACCAACTTTGCCGAATTTGAAGAAACTCGGTTAAGATTTAGCTATAGCTCCCATATATATGTTTCATCCGATTTGGCTCTTTAGATCCAATCGTTTTTATACCCTACACCACACTGTGGTACAGGGTATTATTTAAGTATAAAATGTCCCAAAAGTAAATTTATGTAAACAATTTATACATGAATTACAAAATTTATATGTCAGAGTTATTCAATATTACGAGAGTGGTGTAGGGTATTATATAGTCGGTCCCGCTCGACTTTAGTCTTTCCTTACTGGTTATTAATGGCGTAGTTTCTACTTGCCAAATGTTAAAGAATAAAAGCTTCAAAACTGACAGCTACCGAAATACCGGGTGATTCAAAATAACACCTTTTGTTGCAAAACCCTGTACTTGGAAATGTTTTTCGATATACTGAAGGTGTTAACTAGAAAAAATAAATAAAGCTTTACTAAACAACATTTTTTATACTGGAAGGAGGGTATATATCATTCGCCTTAGGAACGAGTGTACGTAGTATGTTCAAAACAATTTGCGAATTATCTATTTTGTCCCCTTTAAAGTAATTCCCCTCGGATATAATACACTTCTGCCAACGTTGTTTCCAATCCTCGAAACACTTCAAATAATCATTTGTTGTGATCTTTCGTCGTCCTTTCATGGGTATTTTCAATTTTGGCCACAAAAAATAGTCACCGGGGGCTTGGTCAGGGGAATACGGTGGCTGCGGCACCATTACTGTGTTGTTTTTGGCCAAATATTCTCGTATAAGCCACGGTGTGTGTGCAGGGGCGTTAACATGGTGCAAAAGCCAGTTTTTGTTCTTCCACAAATCCGGGCGTTTTTGGCGGATTGCTTCGCGCAACTTGCGCATAACTTGCAGGTAATATTCTTTATTGACCGTACTACCCTGTGGCAAGAACTCATAATGCACCACGCCCCTGAAATCAAAGAGAACTGTGAGCAAAACCTTTACGTTTGACCGAACTTGACGCTGTTCGTCCTTTGCATCTTCTCGGCCCTCTAAGAACATTTTGTACCACCGATAAACGTTGCTTTAGTCCAAGGTAGCTTCACCATATGCCACAGTCAACATTCGGAATGCGTCAGCGCACTTTATTACGTTTTTCACACAAAATTTAATGCAGATTCTTTGATCCATTTTGTAGATACAAATCGAAGACAAGTTAAAACACATCCAGGCACAACAGCTGTCAAAAATTAACTAAACATTCATTCAAAATGGACGACCTTGTCAGCATAAGGGACATGAGTACCAACATACCGCTACAAGAATATCAAAAATCAAATACACGTAGCCCGCGGAAATTAAAAATTCGCGATTCTCGTAAGTCACAAAAAGAGTGACCTGTGTTTTTGTGCAAAATCCCTTTAAAGTCTTTTTCTGTCATTTGAGCTATTTTCGTCCGTCTGTCTTGTGTTGCTCTGACCGTGTTCTGATTTCGATCATTTCTCTACGTGTGACACATATGTATACAACTACATCACACTGAAAAAAAATTGTACTAAAATTAAAGAAATTAAAGAAAGACGTCATTAGTCTTTAAAATAAGTACATTTTGTACCTAAAATGTAGAAAATTTCGTTAACATTACGTAATTTACTTAATTGTAAATAAATATTCTTAATTTTAAGTACAAAATCTACTTATTTTAAAAGCTAATGACGTCTTTGGAGCATTTCTTTAATTTTATGAAAATTTTTTTTTCAGTGCAGTAAAGCAAATTATGTTGTTCAAGGATAGAATAATTAAAACAAAAAGATTTAATAACAAAATTGTTTACATTTTGTCTTCTTTACTGTATACATATGTATGTATGTTAGAGTGGCTTTATTTCTGTGGAAGGAAAAGATTTGCTGATATTTAAAACTTAAAAATGTTGTATGTTTTTGCATACTCCCAAAATATTTCGTTTCTGTGATTGTCCTATTAGGAGCGGTTCGCTATAAAAGTAGCCTCAAAAATCGGGAATTTTTCAATCAAATAATAATCCAAAACGCATTATTTCAAGCTTAAAAGCTTAAAGCTTAAAGCTTCAAGATGTTACATGTTAACATTTTTCTATAAAATTGTTGAAGTTCAAGTGAAAATAATAATTCTATGTCGAAAAATTAAACATAATATTTCGAATAAAATGCAAAGAAGGTACAAAATTGCTATTTTCTTGATAATTTTAGATTTTGAGGTTAAATACATGATTATGAGATATTTGTGTGGCAATCATTCGGTTTGGCAATTTGTGACCAACTACCAAATAAAAATTTTACGACCTGAATTGGTTAGTTTTTATACCCTACACCACACTGTGGTACAGGGTATTATAACTTTGTGCATTTGTTTGTAACACCCAAAAGGAGAAGAAATAGACCCATCGTTTATTATACCGATCGACTTAGAATCACTTTCTGAGTCGATTTAGCTATGTCCGTCTGTCCGTCTGTCTGTCTGTCTGTCTGTCTGTCTGTCTGTCTGTCTGTCTGTCTGTCTGTCTGTCTGTCTGTCCGTCTGTCTGTCTGTCTGTCTGTCTGTCCGTCTGTCTGTCTGTCCGTCTGTCTGTCTGTCTGTCCGTCTGTGCATGTATTCTTGTAATCAAAGTACAGGTCGCAATTATGGTCCGATCTCGACGAAACTTTACACATATCTTTTTTTTTGGCCCAAGGACGATCCCTATTGAATTTGGTTAAAATCGGTTCAGATTTAGATATAGCCCCGATATATATGTTAGCCCCGATTTGACATGTAAGCGCTGTGAAAACTTTATTTTATATCCGATCAGTATGAAATTCGGCAGGAAAAGGTTTCTTATTACATGAATGAACTCTGTTAAATTTGGAAGAAATCGGTTCAGATTTAGATATAGCCCCCATATATACATTACCCCCGATTTGACATATAAGCGCTGTAAAAATGTTATTTTATATCCGATCAGTGCGAAATTCGGCAAAGAGAGGTTTCTTATTACATGAAGAAATACTGCTAAATTCGGAGAAAATCGGTTCAGATTCAGATATAGCCCCCATATATACGTTACCCCCGATTTGACTTGTAAGCGCTGTAAAAATGTTATTTTATATCCGATCAGTATGAAATTCGGCAGAAAGAGGTTTCTTATTATATGAATGAACACTGTTACATTTGGAAGAAATCGGTTCAGATTTAGATATAGCCCCCATATATACGTTACCCCCGATTTGACATGTATGCGCTGTAGAGACTGTATTTTATATGCGATCAGTACGAAATTCGACAGAAGGAGGTCTTTTTACATGAATGAGTATTCAGGGAAGATCGGTTCAGATTTATATTGATTGTTCCTCCTGATTTGGTATCAAACCGCTATAGAAGTTGTATTTTACTTCCGATCATTAAAATTTTCCAGAAAGATGTTTCTCAATTTAGGAACGAATATTGCTTAATTTTGCGATTATCGTTTCAGAATTAGATAATATGTTTCTACCCATTTACCAATTATTCCAAATTATTATGGCAATGACCCTTATCGCATTGTTAGGGAGGTGTAGGGTATTATATAGTCGGCCCCGCCCGACTTTCTGCCTTTCCTTACTGGTTATACCCTACACCACACTATGGTACAGGGTATTATGACTTTGTGCATTTGTTTGTAACACCCAAAAGGAGAAGAGATAGACCCGTTGTTTATTATACCGATCGACTTGTAATCACTTTCTGTGTCGATTTAGCTATGTCCGTCTGTCTGTCCGTCTGTCTGTCTGTCTGTCTGTCCGTCTGTCTGTCTGTAGATGTATTCTTGTAATCAAAGTACAGGTCGCAATTATGGTCCGATCTCAACGAAACATTGCATATATCTTTTTTTAGGCCCAAGGACGATCCCTATTGAATATGGTTAAAATCGGTTCAGATTTACATATAGCTCCCATATATACATATGTACATCCGATTTGGCATATATGCACTGTATAAGCATCATTTTTGAACCGATTTGTACAAAAATTAACATAGAGTAGTCTCGTGATACACTTAGATACAATACAAAATTTGGGCGAAATCGGTTCAGATTTCGATATAGCCCCCATATATATGTTAGCCCCGATTTGACATGTAAACGCTGTAGAAACTGTATTTTATATCCGATCAGTACGAAATTCGGCAGAAAGAGGTTTCTTATTACATGAAGGAATACTGCAAAATTCGGAGAAAATCGGTTGGGATTTAGATATAGCCCCCATATATATGTTAGCCCCGATTTGACATCCAAGCGCTGTAGAGACTGTATTTTATATCCGATCACAGCGAAATTCGGCAGAAAGAGGTTTCTTATTACATGAAGGAATACTGCAAAATTCGGAGAAAATCGGTTCAGATTTAGATATAGCCCCCACATATATGTTAGGCCCGATTTGACATCCAAGCGCTGTAGAGACTGTATTTTATATCCGATCACAGCGAAATTCGGCAGAAAGAGGTTTCTTATTACATGAAGGAATACTGCAAAATTCGGAGAAAATCGGTTCAGATTTAGATATAGCCCCCACATATATGTTAGCCCCGATTTGACATCCAAGCGCTGTAGAGACTGTATTTTATATCCGATCACAGCGAAATTCGGCAGATGGAGGTTTCTTATTACATGAAGGAATACTGCCAAATTCGGAGAAAATCGGTTCAGATTTAGATATAGCCGATTTGACAGCCAAGCGCTGTAGAGACTGTATTTTATATCCGATCAGTACGAAATTCGACAGAAAGAGGTTTCTATTTTACATAAATGAGTATTCAGGGAAAATCGATTCAGATTTATGTATATATAACCTCCATATATATGTTTCTCCTGATTTGTTTACAAAGCGCTATAGAAGTTGTACTTTACTTCCGATCATTACAAAATTCTCCAGAAAGATGTTTCTCAATTTAGGAACGAATATTGCATAATTTAGCGATTATCGGTTCAGAATTAGATAATATGTTCCTACCCATTTACCAATTATTCCAAATTATTATCGCAATGACCCTTATCGCATTGTTAGGGAGGTGTAGGGTATTATATAGTCGGCCCCGCCCGACTTTCTGCCTTTTCTATGGTTTCTACTGGTTTTTTATAAAAATAAAAACTATTGATTTTCAGTTCTATAATGAGCCATGGAAGGAGAAAATCGGACCAATAATGTAGAACTTATTTCCGATTTATTAAAAAAATGCATTAAAAACATGAAAAGGTGATTTCACATTGGAATATTTTGACAATTTTTCATGACGTCTGATAAAACATGACTCGGTTATTTTGCCTAATGTTCGATTTCGCGTGAAAAAATAGCATAGACAATTTTATTGAGGAAAAACCAGATTTTTAGAATTTATTTCGAACATTCGCAGAAACGTATTGTTTTGGGATTGTGCATAAAACATACCAAAGTTCCATATAAGCTTGGAATATCGGCAATTGTTTTTGAAGCCGCTCTAACGTACAAATATTTGTGAATATTTGATTAATTTTTATTCAAATATAAAAATTCAAAATGATTCGATATATGGACATGAGTTCTTCTTTGCATCATAAAAAACCTTCATTATCATTTTATTGACCACAACTGTTGGGAAAAATATAGGTTAATTTATTTACATACAATTCGCAAATATTTAATGAATTTGATATTGTTTATTTAATGTTGGCTTTCTGCTGCAAATGTTGTTTTTTACTGAAGCTATTTTAATAAATTATTAACTCAAATATGTATTATATAATATTTAATTGACATTTGTGAAAAAATCGTATTTGTTCAGGTTTTCAAGTTCGTGTGAAAAATGTGTCCATACACAGGCAGTAAATTGCTGAAAAAAACATAAAAACATAAAAAATAAAAATAATAACTTATGATAAATTCCATTTGAATTAAGGTCACTCATTGAATTAAAAGCAAACATATATTTTATGCGGAGAGAAAAATGATGAATACAGAGGGGAAGGCATTCCAACGGAAATGTTGAACATATTTGAGGAGTAATACAACCCATATATGTATTTTAAATTGGAAGTTGAGATAAAGAAAAAAAAATGCTGTCGAGTAGAGAGACTAAAGGGTACTTTATGTGAAAAATAGTATTTGCAATATAAAATAAATAATATAATATTTTGTGACCTAAATACTTGTTTTTTGTGTAGATTGAATTAGGGCTAGGATTAGGGGTTTCTTCAATGAATAATTAAATCAAAAAATTTTATAACAAAATAGTTTACACTTTTTCCTGTTTTTGTATAAGTACATATAAATATGTCTAATAAGTGGATTAATTTCTGTGGAAGGAAATACAAGTTGATGATGTTCAAAGCTTATATGAAAAATTTGGTAAGTTTTTTTTTTGCCAAATAAGGAGCGATTCGAAATAACCTCTAAAAATTAGGGTTTTCTTCAATGAAATGATCCTACTCACACAATTTCAACCTCTAAAACTGAATTCGTCAAGAAGTTGGACATTATGCATATTTTGCTATAAAATTGTTGAAATTCAAGTGAAAATGAAAATTCAAAGTTGAAAATCGTACCAAATATGTAGAACTCATTTCCAAATTATTAAAAAAATAATTGAAAACATAAAAAATTTACCCTTATATTGGAATATTTTGACAATTTAAATTATTCGGTTTTTATACCCTCCACCATAGGATGGAGGTATACTTTTTTTTCATTCAGTTTGCAACACCTTGAAATATTGAAAATTATAGCGTGATCCATTTCGTGTTTCCCTACTTTTTTAAAGAAAACCAGTAAGGAAAAACAGAAAGTCGGGCGGGGCCGACTATGTAATACCCTACACCTACCTACCAATGCGAAAATGGGCATTGCGATAAGAATTTGGCAGTGTTCATACATGTAATAAGCAAACTCTCTCTGCCGATTTTCGTACTGATCGGATATAAAACACGGTTTCTACAGCGCTTACATGTCAAATCGGGTTTAACATATATATCGGGACTATGTTAAAATCTGAAGCGATTTTTCCCGAATTTGGCAGTGTTCATATATGTAATAAGAAAACTCTCTCTGTTAAATTTCGTACTGATCGAATATAAAACACGATTTCTACAGCGCTTAAATGTTAAATCGGGTGGAACATATATATGGGGGCTATATCTAAATCTGAACCGATTTTCCCCGAATTGGCCAGTGTTTATTCATGTAATAAGAGAACTTTCTCTGCCGAATTTCGTACAGGTCGGATGTAAAGTACGGTTTCTACAGCGCTTTCATGTCAAATCAGTGAAACATATATATGGGGACTATATCTAAATCTGAACCGATTTTCCCCGAATTTGGCAGTGTTTATTAAGGTAATAATAAAACTCTCTCTGCCGAATTTCATAAAGATCGGATGTAAAATGTGGTTTCTACAGCGCTTACATGTCAAATCGGGTGAGACATATATATGGGGACTATATCCAAATCTGAACCGATTTTAACCAATTTCAATAGGATCGTCCTTGGGCCAAAAAAGAGCACTATGCTAAATTTCATCACAATCGGACCATAAATACGACCTACACTTTGATTACAAGAATACATGGACAGACAGACAGACGGACATGGCTAAATCGGTATAATAAACAATGGGTCTATCTCGTCTCCTTTTAGGTGTTACAAACAAATGCACAAAGTCATAATACTCTGTACCACAGTGTGGTGTAGGGTATAAAAACACAGAAAATTCAAATTGAATGGGGAGTGTTTATTATCATTTGGAAGAACATTCTTTGGCATTTATTTTTTGAAGATTATGTCTATCAAATGTTGGCCGCGGCTACGTCTCAGATGGTCCATCCGTTGAGTCCAATTTTCGATGACTCGTTCGAGCATTTCGACTGGTAACTGGCGAATGACACGCGTGATGTTTTGCTCCAAGGCCTGAATCGAAGCGGGTTTGTCCGCATAAACATTAGACTTTACATATCCCCACAGGAAAAAGTCTATCGGTGTGATATCACATGATCTTGGTGGCCAATCGATCGTTCCGAAACGTGAAATTATCTGCTCACCGAAGTGTTCTCTCAATAAATCCATTGATTGATGCGATGTGAGGGAAGTGGCGTCGTCTTGTTGAAACAAAACGTCGCCGAGATCACGAGCTTCAATTTCAGGCATCAAATAGTCGGTTATCATGGCACGATAACGGCCGCCATTGACGTTTACGTTCTCGCCGGCATAATTTTTGAAGAAATATGGATCGATGATTCCGGTACGTCGGATCGGGAATCGGTCAATTTGTGATATTTTGTAATCTTAATACTTGTTTTTTGTGTATATTGAGGCATACTATCCATAAAATCAAAACCAAAAATGTTTGTAAGGTAGTTTTTTTTTTAAAAATATGTATATCCAATTTTCGTGGAGTGTGCCTCATTTCTTGTAGTACACGGCGGAAATCGCCATTTTTGATATGTTTGAATTGAAAGAAAATATATTTGGAAACAAATTTTTTAAATATAATAATTTTAAATTTAAATATAATTTTAATTTTTAAAATTTAAACATATTTGCAAAGTAAGTTTCAGAAATAAAGTATGTATTTACACCCAAACAAAGCTATTGTTTAAGAAGTTTTCAAAATATATTTTATTTAAAAAAGATTTTTAAAACTTCGCTGACTTTTTCGAATTTTAGTTAGTTTTTCCTAGACTTCAGGTAAAACATTTTTTAGTTTATAAATATTCCAATTGATTACTATTGGTCAATCCATCAATGCAATTTATAGTTACAAAAGATTATACGATTCAAGTTGTAATTGAATTTTACAAACATATACAATTTGTAAAAATATGCCACAATACTTAAATACAAATTAATATTTGTTCCGGAAATATTAGTTTCAAATAAAAAATATTAAAATGGGGACATATTTTTCTTTAGAACAATATCCTCCGAAATATATAATATTTGTAAGTGTTAAATATTATATATTTTGAGTGTATCCTAAACATATGTATATTTCAAGCAGAATATTTTTGGGACAATATACATATATATTGGAGTTATGACCACACCCAATTAAGTACCTCACATACAAAAAGAGCCAAGAAATAGCTAAATGAAATAGCTCATAATATTAGTACGTATACCAGTGCATATTTACATTGCTCACAAAGTGAGGGTATACCTTAGTCGGTTAACCCGACTGAAATTTCTTACTCGTTTTATTGACCACATCTGTACGGAAAAATATAGGTTAATTTATTTACATACAATTCGCAAATATTTATTGAATTTGATATTGTTTATTTAGTGTTGACTTTCTGCTGCCAATGTTGTTTTTTACTGAAGCTATTTTAATAAATTTTTAACTCAAATATTATATAATATTTAATTGACATTTATCAAAAGTTCAGGTTTTCAAGTTCGTGTGAAAATGTGTGCATACACACAGCCAGTAAATTGCAGAAAAAAAACATAATAAAATAAAATAATTACTTATCATAAATTCCATTTGCATTAAGGTCACTCATTGAATTAAAAGCAAACATATTTTTTATGCGGAGAGAAAATGTGGAATACAAAGGTCGGCATTCCACCCGAAATATTGTATAGGTATAGGGTGATCTAAGTAGAGATACTTTTTTCAACAGACTTTTTTTGACAGATCACGTGTGAGTCGTGTCATGCTGTCATCTTATTTTTGTTAAGTATTGTTTGAAATTTCATCATGGAAAGACTTACGCCTGAACAACGTTTACAAATTATTCAGTTTTATTATCAAAATAATCGTTCGCAAATTGCGCGATTTTTTTTAAATCCAAAAAAAAAACTCTTTCCAGTCGACCCACGAACTTGACACCTATGAGCAATATTTTAGCTCTCGTTAAGAGCAATCTTTTTGCCATTGACCGATTCCCGATCCGACGTACCGGAATCATCGGTCCATATTTCTTCAAAAATGATGCCGATGAGAACATAGCCGTCAATGGCGACCGTTATCGTGCCATGATAACCGACTATTTGATGCCTGCAATTGAAGCTCGTCATCTCAGCGACATTTGGTTTCAACAAGACGGCGCCACATCCCACACATCGCATCAATCAATGGATTTATTGAGAGAACACTTCGGTGAGCAGATAATTTCACGTTTTGGGCCGTTCGATTGGCCACCAAGATCCTGTGATATCACACCGTTAGACTTTATCCTGTGGGGATATGTAAAGTCGAAAGTTTATGCGGACAAACCAGCTTCGATTCAGGCCTTGGAGCAAAACAGCACGCGTGTCATTCGCCAGTTACCAGTCGAAATGCTCGAACGAGTCATCGAATATTGGACTCAACGGATGGACCATCTGAGACGTAGCCGCGGCCAACATTTGATAGACAGAATCTTCAAAAAATAAATGCCAAAGAATGTTCTTTCAAATGATAATAAACATTTCCCATCCAATTTGAATTTTTTTTTTCTTTAAAAAAGTAGGGAACCTCGAAATGGTTAATTAAATCGATCATTAACAAAAAACTTCTAAAAAGATTTTTTGTGACTTTTTCGAATTTTAGTTAGTTTTTCCTAGATTTCATGTTAAACTTTATAGTTAACTAGTAAGGAAAGACAGAAAGTCGGGCGGGGCCGACAATATAATACCCTACACCTACCTACCAATGCGAAAATGGGCATTGCGATAAGAATTTGGCAGTGTTCATACATGTAATAAGCAAACTCTCTCTGCCGAGTTTCGTACTGATCGGATATAAAACACGATTTCTACAGCGCTTAAATGTCAAATCGGGTGAAACATATATATGGGGACTATATCTAAATCTGAACCGATTTTCCCCGAATTTGGCAGTGTTTATTCATGTAATAAGAGAACTCTCTCTGCCAAATTTCGTACTGATCTGATTTAAAATACAGTTCCTACAGCGTTTACATGTCAAATCGGGTGAAACATATATATGGGGACTATATCCAAATCTGAACCGATGTTAACCAATTTCAATAGGGATCGTCATTGGGCCAAAAAAGGGCACTATGCTAAATTTCATCACAATTGGACCATAAATACGACCGACCTGCACTTTGATTACAAGAATACATGGACAGACAGACGGACAGACAGACGGACATGGCTAAATCGACTCAGAAAGTGATTCTGAGTCGATCGGTATAATAAACAATGGGTCTATCTCTTCTCCTTTTACGTGTTACAAACAAATGCACAAAGTCATAATACCCTGTACCACAGTGGGGTGTAGGGTATACAAATGTCTTTAGCAACATTAGCTTTTGTTTTACATCAATAATTTTTAATTTATAAATATTCCAATGCATCTCTTTTTGTCAATGCAATTTATAGTTACGAAAGATTATACGATTTAAATTTTAATTGAATTTTACAAACATATAAAATTTATAATAAAAATTGCACTCTGAACTTCTGAAAAACAGAAAACTTGTCTTTAAAATAAGGCATTGATACATTGCTAAAATACTTAAGTACAAATTAATATTTGTTTCGGAAATATTAATCCTAAATAAAGAAATATTAGAATGGAAACATATTTTTGATTAAAGCAATATCCTCCCAAAACATATACTATTTGTGTGTGTCAAATATTATATATTTGGAGTGTTCCCTAAACATATGCATATTTCAAGCCGAATAGGTTTGGGACAATATACAGCATGAGCAATGGGAATCGACGGTTTCAGATTTCCGCTGTGTAAAAGTACTGCTTTCAAACTTTCTTTACTGCTGTCAACAAGTAACCGCCATTCCTTTGAATTGTATGTTTGATTAAGTTCCGGGAATGTCTTGCAAAAGCATCTGTTATCCACAGTTGTATAAAAGTCTTTGTAAGGTATATCACGGGCTCTATAATATGATATGTTAACATCTGGGGCCAAAATATTGTACTGTTTCATCCGAGATGCATGTAGTTCTGCCTTATCTTTGGTCAGTTCCAAATCTCTCACTAGATCAATGAGTTGAAACTGAATTAAAATCGATGACTTCTGACTCAAACTTGAATTGCTCAGAGTTAAGTACTCAGTTGAACTTGATGATGTTAGGCTGTTAGCTATACTTGGACACTTCCTACTCCAATCTATTAAGTTAGACAAAAATAGCAGTCCGTATCGTGAATGAATGGTTGTCTCCAAATCATTGGCATTCCAAATTGCACGTGAAGTCTAAAATTAAAACGTTTTATTCCACAAAACATTGTAATACATTAATTTTAAAGTACTTTCCGCATTCTTCCACTAGTCCATCGAGTAAGATTTACATGGCACACAATGGAATTACACAAAATACTAGGTGTCCACGGTTCGTTCATATTTTAAACTCTATACCAAAATATTACACATATACATATTTCTTCTATTATTTTAGTAAACGCACGTCGATTTTTTTAATTACATATTTTCCGCAGAAATTTTCGGGATCATTTACACATTGAAAAGTTTTTTTATCTTTTACTCATACTTCGAAATATAACTTTGTAATATTTTTCGGAAAATCAACTCATCTCTTTAAGACGCTGAATTACACTAATTTATTAATAAGAAATTTCATTTATAAATTCCGGGTTTAAGGTACATAAGATGCAGTACCTGTAGTTGACATATAGTTTGCTTCGAAAGTAGACACCCAATATTTTCAAGACTGCCGCGTACTACTTTTGTATTGCGTACATATAATTTTACTACCTGTATATACGACTGGGATGACCATGCCCCTAAAAGGCGTAACTGAATGGAAACCTCATAAATAAAAAACCACAAATATTGTTGAATGACGCTCTATCTGAGCGGATCTCATCCAATATAGCTCTCACATTGCATATCATGTTTTATGGAGGGTTACGAACGGTCATAAAACCTCGTCCTCTCTATAATTTTATAATGTCTGACATCAATCCTCATAAAATAAAATGCAAGTGCAATGTCTCATCATTTAAAAACGAAAAAATATGAAACAAGATTTTTTGAATTTCCCTAACATTTACAAAATGGCTCATAACTTTTACATCTATCCATAGATTTTTTTCAAATAGACAGTGTTTTATTTAGCGTAGCATGCTGGCTTTTTAAAAATGTGATAAAATAATTTTTTCAATTTTTTTTCTATTTTTACGTTTTCTTTTTTTAAAAAAGCTTTTTTTTGTTAAAAAAAATCTTTTTTTCTCATATTTTTGACGACTGTTACTAAACCAACGAGTCTACGTGAAAGCGATATTTACAGCATATGTAGCCCTCATAATTCCCTACTGAATGTACTACCATGAAAGCTGGAATTTTAAAAAAAAATTTAACATAAACAATTTTTTTTAATATTTTTTTCGTGTTTGTGACACCTAATTGCACCAGAAACTGTTATCCACATCCCTTGGACAACAATTTTGTTGCATAGTGTTATATTCTTCTAACGACGGAATTATTACCCTCTTTAAAACCTCCCACTGTGCAACGTACTTAAAACGATATGCTTCTGTTTGATTGCTACAGCGGTAACACTTTGAGTGCCGACCCCTGATATATGTATATCACACATGTCAGTTTAACTGCGGGGTAAAACAAAAGCGACACTATTTTTGTAAATTTTTCTCCATTCTATTTCGGTATTCTTAATTGATTTGTGTCTTTTTTCCGCAGTTATTTTTGTGAATATGTGGTGCAAATTCCCCACATTCAAATATCACATTGACATTTGCTAATGGCCTAAAATTAAGCACGAATCTTTACTTGATTGTGTTGTCATAGTTAATTGGAAATACACAAAAATGTCTTTGGATTCATGTTTTTAATTAAATTTTGAAAAGTCGTTTTTTATGTCTCTCGTTATCGAGAAATACAATTAGCAAAATATGTTTTTAATGTTGTTCTTTTTTTGTAGAGCCTTCAGGAGAGACAGAGAGAAAGTAGGAGAGAGACAGAGAGAGCGATTGCAATTCATTCAAATATTTTTGCTTGCACTGACAACACAGCATGTTTACTTTTCCATTCGGACCATAAACTTTAGCCAAACAATCTTGTTCTCATTCTCGTCCTCATGCTCGTACTCATATATGTATATCCCTGTCGTTATGTATATCCCTGTCGTTATTCGTATCCATGTACTCTTCCCTGCTTCAATCATAGATTGTTGATTTGTGGTTACTTTCGCAAACTCATGCATTCTCGGACGACAAAGTCGTCCATCCTATACTAGGACTCGTACTCGTACTCGTATGTCTGCGTGTTGTCCATGTTGTGTCCTCTTAATTGGCCCATATATTCTAATCATGGTCAACATTCCTTCTCATTCTTATGCTCATCTTCTGTGTCCTTTTCCTGGGTTCGTTCGGTTGTTCGGCTGTATTCCGAGCTTGTTTGTGGTCATTTTTCTCTTTGGCTAATGTTTGGTTTCTTGGTCCTTTATTTTTTATTTTGCTGTCGTTGTTGTTATTGGTCTTGTTTGTGCCAACATGTGTTGGGCAAAATACGTATGTACGAGTATATACGGGTTTCGAATATTTCCTTGATATGGAGAGTCTTAATTAAAAAAGTTTTTTCTGCTACTTTAGCATAATTTTTCAAACCAATATTTGCATATGAATACTGTCGTTTTGTATTTATTTTGTGACTATTTCTCGGAGAGAAAAAAATGGCGAACGAATGGCAAAGAATTTCGTTTTAATAAAAATGTAAACTTTTTCTTTCTAAGGTCATGGGACTGTTGGATGCGGGGTTTGGGGTGTTATTGTAAGGGTTGTTAAGAAAACCGAAAAAAAGAAAACTTGATATTGTTTTGAGCCCATATTTATAGACGATGCTGCTAATTTTTGTTAAGTTAAGGATAAAGATAACTTTATCTTTAACTTTTTCAGATTTTCAATCTCCCTTAAAATTGTGGCTTCCTGATGTGGCAACTCTATTCTATATGCTATAAATGAGGGGGTTAACGTCGCAATGGGACGTAGCATTATTTAGTAGGTAAGAATATTTCAGTCGGTTAAACCGGCTAAGGTATACACGCAAAGAAAAAATTCGTTTCTGCACTGAAAAAAAAATTGACATAAAATTAAAGAAATGTTCCAAAGTAGTCTTCAAAATAAGTAAATTTTGCACTTAAAATAAAGAAAATGTACTTAAAATTAAGTAAATTACTTAATATTAATGAAATTATCTATATTTTAAGTGCGAAATGTAGTTATTTCAAAAACTAATGACATCTTTGGAGCATTTCTTTAATTTTATGACAATATTTTTTTCAGTGTGTGAAACGAAATATTAGACAGCTACAATTCTCGTTTACGACGACTGAAATTTCTTCTGGTCAGAACAAACAATTGTTTACTCAAAATATGTTTCTGTCACAACAAACGAAATTTCAGTTGCGGCAAACGAGAACTGTAGTTGTCTAAAATTTCGTTTCGCAGAAACGAATTCTATTCCTTGCGTATACCCTCTCTTTGTGAGTATTGTAATATGATACTAAGGAGGGATATGACAGAACTTTAAAAAAAATGTTCGTTATTTGTATTTTTTCGAATATTCTCTCTCATCGCTCTTGTACACCTTATGTCGGATTTTGCTGAATTCATATGAAACCATGCCACCGGACTTGAGGAGTTGGAGTAAAGACTCGGCATTTAGTATAAATACAAGGAGCGCACATAGGCCACTGGCTTAAGTGTATGTCCATTGACATGAAACGTTTAAACGTCTCCTCTATTCAACCTAACCTAGTATAAATACTGCGTGCCTCCGAAGACCATCCGCCTCATTTAATCGGCCGACCTTCAACTTGCCACTTGGAAACCCTGGATGGCAAACCTTCAGCAACTTAGTCACGGATTCTACATCGGCTGATATAGTCGGAATCCAGGTAAGTGCCCTGGGGCGAGACGGGAGGGCCTCCTTTTTGACAACATCCAGCACCGTACCCGGCCAGGTTTCACCAATTTTCTTCAAAGCGCAGCAGTCTCTTTGTTTTAAGTACAACCACTCCTGAAGGGACCAGGAAATGAAGCCGACCAAAATTATCGGCGGCGGCGCATGGAAAAATACCGATGGGCGGCAGCGGCTGAGCCGATCAAATTCAACAATCCGCTCAGCCGATAAAGTTACAACAAACGATGACGCACGAATGTCACTTTCTTCATTTTCATGGTTGCATAAATTAAATCTTTTTGACTCACTAAGTAAAGTTGGGCGGCTGAGTTTCAGCCGATGTGAGCCGCTAAAATCGGAGGCGGCGCCGGCTGGAAAAAAATCAACGGCTGCGGCGCACCGCCGATTTGTGCCGCGTCGGCTTCTTAGGGACTTTTGTGATTTTTCTTAAAGTCTCATCGGTCATAAGTAAAATGACTTTAAAAGCAACCCAGGAAAAAATATGGAATTTATTCCTAAGGAATAACATTTAATGTACTTCCAAAGATGCAATTAGTGATTTTCTTTTCACTTCCAAATATGTTCTTCTGCAGTAGTCGTGAAAATATTTATATTTTATGAAAAAAAAAAAAAATTGTTTAAGTCCGCGCCAGGATGGCGGGACTTAAAAAAAAGAAAAACACAAAATTATATTTATATTTTTTATTTATGTTATTATTTGATTTTGGCCGTGAGCCGTAGCGGTTTGGCAGTGTGCCATAAGCGGGTGAGTCGTGAACTTTAAAAACACCGACGGCTTTACCATCACGTAGGGAGTTCTGCGGCGTTTGGGGTTAGCGAACGGCTCCAAATCTGACTTCAACAAAAATGTTAAAATGTTGTTAGGGAAAATTTCCCAGCAAAATCTTGGTAAGTACCTGTCATTATTCCCTGCATTACCAAATAATGACATCTCATTATTCGCTGCATTAATGACTTACCAATAATAACAGAAATAAGTGATTTTTTGTTATCAAAATCATTTTGGCAAATTTTCATATAATGGAATTTTGGCTATATGTGGGTTATTGTACAAGATTTATTTATATTTCAACATGTTTTCAAACAATACGTGCAGATTTGAATGGAAATACCAGAAATTCGAATCTGGCATGAGGAAATTGTTTGTTTCGAGAAATATGCGCGACAATATGCAAACAATCGTTTTAAATGGCCATTTCTACATACCTACTACTTATTTTATAACTTATTGGTAATGCATTATTTAAGTACATAAAATCGAGCTACAAATAAGTACTTATTATGCTACTTTATTGTATGCTTTTGGGAAATACTTTCCTCCAATGACATCCCCATGTTAAAATAATGAGAAAAGTGGCTAAATAATAAGTACTTACCATTATCGAACTTTGCTTACTCGTCGGATTATTTGGTAATGAGAAATTTTGCTGGGATGTATTAAAAAATGTAAATGTAAAAAAAATTAATAAGTTTTTCAACGGCTGCGGCGCACCGCCGATTTGCGCCGCGTCGGCTTCTTAGTCTGATAGGGACTTTTGTGATTTTTCGTAAAGTCTTATCGGCCATACGTAAAATGACTTTAAAAGCTACCCAGGAAAAAATATGGAATTTATTCCTAAGGAATAACATTTAAAGTACTTCCAAAGATGCAGTTAGTGATTTTCTTTTCACTTCCAAATATGTTACTTTGCAGTAGTCGTGCAAATATTTATATTTTTTGAAAAAAAAATAAAATGTTAAAATGTTGTTAGGGAAAATATGTTTTAAAAAATGTAAATGTAAAAAGATTAATAAGTTTTAAAAAATTAAAAAAAAAAATTAACAAAAAAGTTAAATACTCCATGCGGGATTCGAGCCCGGACACACCGAATAATAATACTGAAATAAAGAGAACATCCAAAGCAGTGAATAATACTGAAATAAAGAGAACATCCAAAGCAGTGAATAAGATCTAATTTTGCACAACTTTGCTAAAAAGAACTCATACGCTAAAGTGGTCCTATATATCTCAGGACAGTGCTAATTCGAAGTCGTTTGTGGCCGAGCGCGCTAATGTGCGATGTTATGCTGATACGGCGATGGAAGAGCCAGGTTCAAATCACGATAAGTAGTATAGAAATTATTAAATAATCAATGTTTCACTAAATGTTAACCCTTTGTGTGGGAGGTACTAGAAGGAGTGACCCAATATGGCCCATCTTCGAACTTAGCCGGAGATAGAAGAAAATATTTTCACATACCAAATTTGAAGTCAATCGGTTACTCCTTTCGAGAGTTATCGTGCGCACCAGCCAGCAGACAGACAGACGGACATTGTTCATTCGACTCAAAATGACCCAAAACGGATATCCGCCGAACATACTTAGGGTCTTAGGTCACTCCTTCGATGTGTTACACTTTTGGTTCGTAGCAAATGATACATATATACTAGGGCGGGTCGATTTAAAAATCGCCCATTGCTCAGTGAAAATCGTATTCTAGGGATCAAAATAAGAAATTTTGCCGAAGGAACCATACATCTTAAACGAATTCTGATGTCCCGAAATTCGGGTCGAACTTTTGGGTAGGGGCAAATTTTGAAAAATCCCACTTTGACCCATTTAGAGTGCTCCAATCGAGTCCAAATGTATGACCGACCCCCACTAACTTTGGAGGCCCGAATTTCGGGACATCAGAATTCGTTTTAGAGGTATGGTTCCTTCGGCAAAGTTTCTTATTTTCATCCCTGGAGTACGATTTTCACTGAGCAATGACGACTTTTTTTGCCTCCCCACAAATCGACCCGGCCTAAAATATACCCTCCTCTCTAAGGTGAGGGGATAATAATAGCATGATGGAGCGACAAGCAAATGTTAAATTCATTAATGAAGATCCAATTTTGAACAACTTCCGGATCATAAGATGAGGATTTTTATCACTTCTTTGGATGCTCTTTTTTTGTGGAGGGTAAGAATGGATATTTTGGCGTTTTTCGATGTCTAGCATCAGAATCTACACCCAGGAAAGTAATTGGTTGGAAAACAAAATAGTACTAGCAACAAAAAGTATATTAGCTACACCGTGTGTCGGTTGTATTTATATATAAATAGTTGAAACAACAATAATAACATGGATACGATCAAATAAAAATGTGTTGTATCAATCGAATTAAGATTGTCTTTTTCATTGACACTCGGTTAGTTGTGGTAACCAATTTTATGTTTTATTCTTGACAACAGAAATTGTATCAATAGACCAAAGATTATTATTGCAACGAATAATTGGTTACTACAACAGAAAAAATATTAATAAATAATCGTTTTTTGGTTATCCCAATAATTTCCCAAATTTAGAATAATTAAATGTACTTTGGGAAATACAACCGAAAGATTGGTTGCTGTTCTTTTGCTGCTACATGACAAACAAAAAATAAAACTACTCGTCATAAATAAATCTTCAACATTTTGTTCAAGAGCGGTATATGTAGTCAAAAATAATCTCGTGTCGATAATAATGTGTGGAATGCAGAATATGTTGTGTAAAACATTTTACATAAATAAACAATAAGAGCAACAATCATGAAATTGAAAGCACAGGGTTAAGCGATATTTGCATAAAAGTTTTGTGTTTTTTTTCGTGTACTAAAATTTGTGTCAAATATTTCCACATCTCATAATAGTGATGAATTTGTAATATGGGATTTTTAATTTTGTTATGAATTGTGTTTTTTTGTTCAATAAATAAAATAAAAATTAATGAAAACTGTTTTCAATTAAGTGACGGTAGTATATGACTGACTAATTGTCAGAACAAGCAATTTTTTAAAACATGTTGATTACAACAATCAAACAATCACATGGAAGCAGAAGTATACCACAACCAAAATGTTGGTTGTCCTGATGGAAACACATGATAGTAGACAGAACTACCAAAATTCGTTTGACAAATAATTCGGTTGAGGCAACCAAACTGTATTCTGTGTGTATGCATTAAAATAGAAATCCAAAAAATTGTTTGCTTTGTCGACCGGTGTTATAGATTGTGATATATTTGGCAAACGTGTTGTTTGTTCTCCTTTTTTTTTTGTGGATTTTTTTTGCAGTGTTATTTTCGACTTCAGGACGCCAAAATAGCTTTAAATTAATGTTATAGTCGTTAGCCAATTTTTATACCCTACACCACACTGTGGTACAGGGTATTATAACTTTGTGCATTTGTTTGTAACACCCAAAAGGAGAAGAAATAGACCCATCGTTTATTATACCGATCGACTTAGAATCACTTTCTGAGTTGATTTAGCTATGTCCGTCTGTCTGTCTGTCCGTCTGTCTGTGCATGTATTCTTGTAATCAAAGTACAGGTCGCATTGTTGGTCCGATCTCGACGAAACTTTACACATATCTTTTTTTTGGCCCAAGGACGATCCCTATTGAATTTGGTTAAAATCGGTTCAGATTTAGATATAGCCCCCATATATATGATAGCCCCGATTTGACATGTAAGCGCTGTAAAAACTTTATTTTACATCCGATCAGTATGAAATTCGGCAGAAAGAGGTTTCTTATTATATGAATGAACACTGTTAAATTTGGAAGAAATCGGTTCAGATTTAGATATAGCCCCCATATATACGTTACCCCCGATTTGACATGTAAGCGCTGTAAAAATGTTATTTTATAACCGATCAGTGCGAAATTCGGCAAAGAGAGGTTTCTTATTACATGAAGGAATACTGCTAAATTCGGAGAAAATCGGTTCAGATTTAGATATAGCCCCCATATATATGTTACCCCCGATTTGACATGTAAGCGCTGTAAAAATGTTATTTTATATCCGATCAGTGCGAAAGTCGGCAAAAAGAGGTTTCTTTCTACATGAAGGAATACTGCCAAATTCGGAGAAACTCGGTTTAGATTTAGATATAACACCCATATATATGTTACCCCCGATTTGACATGTAAGCGCTATAGAGACTGTATTTTTTATCCGATCAGTACGAAATTCGACAGAAGGAGGTCTTTTTACATGAATGAGTATTCAGGGTAGATCGGTTCAGATTTATATTAAAACTCCATATATATGTTCCTCCTGATTTGGTATCAAACCGCTATAGAAGTTGTATTTTACTTCCGATCATTAAAATTTTCCAGAAAGATGTTTCTCAATTTAGGAACGAATATTGCTCAATTTAGCGATTATCGCTTCAGAATTAGATAATATGTTTCTACCCATTTACCAATTATTCCAAACTATTATGGCAATGACCCTTATTGTATTGTTAGGGAGGTGTAGGGTATTATATAGTCGGCCCCGCCCGACTTTCTGCTTTTCCTTACTGGTTTAATTTAATTTTATTAATCCTGAAAAAATCAGAATCATTTTTAGTTGTTCCTATTACTTACTATGGTAAAGTTTGTTGCTGTTATATTGGTTTTTATGACAGAAAAACTCTGCTTTGTGAATACAACAACAGACATGGCTCATATTCACACTTCTTTCTGCAAATGAATTTGGTGAACAAGAAAAACATGAATCACCGAAACCCACATAGAGGGAAAAACTTTGTTGATTATTTTCTTCTTTTTATTTGTCTTTTTGGTGGAGTTGTAAAATATGTATGCTGGAAAATGAAAAAAAATCAAATTGATGGAGAAATTTAATACGATGTGATAATTTTGATTAATTTTCAGAGTAATGAGATTGAATATGTGTCTCAAAGGCAGGTTCGTAGTTTTTTTTACCTAAATACATTCAGAGGTTTTGCAAAAATTTTTTCAGAATATATTTTAATGATAAAAATGTAATCCTAATTCACACCTCAAGTATATCTACGCTTTGTGAATATAACCTAGCTCATACTCTGACATACATATGTAACACATACTCATACTTCTTCTTGCAATTTTCAAGTTTGAAAATGAGTTTGGTTAACAAGAAAAACATGAATCACAGACACATTGAGGCAAGAACTTTGTTGTTTACTTTCTTCTTTTTATTCGTTTTTTTGCTGCAGTTGTAAAATATTTATGCAGGAAAACGAAAAAACAACTCAAGTACATAGATAGAGAAATTGTATACAATGCCATAATGTTGATTAATTTTCAAAGTAATGCGGTTGAATATGTGTCTCTCAGGTGGTACTTTATTTTACCTAGCGACAGGTAGTAGTTTATTTTACCTAAATATATTCAGAAGTTGCGCATAGAGTTTATTCTGAATAGTTGTCAAAGATACATAGGGATGTAAGGAAACTCAATTCATAGCTACACAAAAAGAAAAAATTCGTTTCTGCGAAACGAAATATTAGACAACTACAAATCTCGTTTGCCGGAACTGAAATTTCGTTTTTTGTGACAGAAACTTATTTCGCGTAAGCAATTGTTTGTTCTGACCAAAAGAATTTCAGCCGTCGTAAACGAGAATTGTAGTTGTCTAATATTTCTTTTCGCAGAAACGAATTTTTTCTTTGCGTGTAGAGATTATATTTCGCTGACTATGTAAGCAAACAGCACCAATTTTGCCTTAGAACTAAAATCATACAAAACTGGGTCAATATGCACTGACAGAAAAAAGCTTTGTTGATTCAAAGCAACTTTTACACAACTGTCTGAAATGAAATATAATAGAAATGTAAAAATAGTAGAACTAGTACAATATGTACATGCAATGAGATTCGGCTAAAGTTCAGTCATTAGACGTAGCCAGCGAGATGTTAACCGAATCTAGAATTCCTTGATCTATCAAAAGCTTAAACCTTTTAAGCCACCACCCAGCAAAATCTTGGTAAGTACCTGTAATTATTCCCTGCATTACCAAATAATGACATCTCAATATTCGCTGAATTACTTTCGGCTTATTAATAATGACTTACCAATAATAACAGAAATAAGTGATTTTTTTACCAAAATAATTTTTGTATAATGCAATTTTGGCTATATGTGGGTTATTGTAGAAGATTTATTTATTTTCAACAAGTTTTCCAAAATACGTGCAAATTGAATGAAAATACCAAAAATATTTATGTATACCGTATGATGTTAGACCATTGAAGAATTTTTCACATGGTGGTTTGGGTTCAGAAATTCGAAATATGCGCGACAATATGCACAAAATTACTTTCAATGGCCATATCTACCATATCTACTACGTGTTTTGTAACTTATTGGTAATGCATTATTCAAGTACTTAAAATCGTGAAAACATAAGCACATATTTATGTGGTATGCCTATGCTACAAATAAGTACTTATTATGCTACTTTATTGTATGCTTTTGGGAAGTACTTCCCTCCAATGACATCCCCATGTTAAAATAATGAGAAAAGTGGCAAAATAATAAGTACTTACCATTATCGAACTTTGCTTACTCGTCGGATTATTTGGTAATGAGAAATTTTGCTGGGCAGCTACGGACAGTGACTGATGCAATTGCTCCCTGGGTTAGGGAGCTCTATGCTTGTTGTATCAATCCCATAAGCTGGAAATCCGTCCCATACAGGAGCTTAAAATTTCCGGCCAATCCTCCATAAAACTTCAGAGAGTTTAATTGGCTGTTACCTTAGGACTAGTGGGCACTATCGAATCGTCCCTAGATTTCAAGAAATATACTATGGTGGCCCTTCTTGTCATAGAAGGGGATTTTTACAACATTCACTCAGATGCGGTAATTGCTGCGCTCTCACATCTAAGGCTGAACTCTAGCTTGATTAGACTAATCCTAAGTCTGCTCAATAGAACCAAGACAATAACATCAAGTCTTGGGTCCACAACTTTAACAAGATTTGTGAACATGGGGATCCCACAAGGAAGAGTACTGTCTCCACTAATTTGGAACCCAGTGATGAATGTAATCCTGTTAGATCTAGAGCGTTGTGGCTGCAAAGTCGTGGTATATGCGGATGACAGGGCAATCGCAGTAACTGGTAAATACCGCAGCGTTCTCAGGGACATCCTACAGGTGGCTCTGAACAAAGTGGCTAGATGGACCAGAAGCAGCGTTTTGGGCTTTAACCCAAACACGACAGAATTGGTTCTCCTTATTAGGAAGAATAAGATCCCGCATGTGGACTCTCCTCGGATAAATGGAACAGAGCTGGTCTTTTCTGAAAGTGCAAACTATCTAGAAATAAACCTAGAGAGGAAATTGTTATTCGGACGTGTAAGGAAATCAAACGTCGCATTATATTCCTGCAGAATATCGATAGGGTCGCGCTTGGGGCCTCTCTCCTAAAATCGGCCATATGTATATAGCAGTAGTACACAGCAGTAGTACTGTTGTACTACATTATGGTTGACGGCAACCAATGAACTATCCATTACTAACCAATCAGCAAACCAGGGGAGCGTTGAGAATTACAGCGACTGAGTCTCTACTAGCCCTACTCCATCTACTGCCTATTGATATTGAAGTTGCCACCAGAGCGGCATTACGATTGAACTGTCTACCAATGTGGAGGTGCAATAACTACGGTCACATAAGCATATCACAATGTAGTGCTATGGTTACCGAACTAATGGACTATATACTTACGATGTACACCTTCGGGAGGAACTTCACCACTAAGATACCTGTCAGAGAAGAATGGGTTGGCAGAACACCAGGAAATATCAAAGATGTTGCGAAGCTTGACGATAAGTATGGCTTTATAGTGCACTGTAAAGAACTCGGTCTTGATATAGCTCACCGACCACCAGATACATGTAGTGTCTATCAAGCCCATATAATGGCAACATGGGAAGTCGCCAAGTAGCTGAATCGCAACGTAGTAACCAACACTGACAGTGAGGCTGCCATCAATTCTCTGGACGCTTCATCCCTAAATTCAGAAACAGCCTTCGACTTAAGCATTGCAATTAAGCCTATATGTTGTGGTTACAGATAGGCATAATTTCTGTGGACGCAGACAGATTTTACATTGGCGATATTTTCAGTTGACGACCGGGACAAATATGCACTGGTATTTGTATGCCAGTCGACTCTAATGTTTCTTTTAACTTTCTAATTCCAGCCTCTGTTAAACAAAATATCCACAATTTAGCGAAATGTTTTTTTCACAGATCTACCATTTTCGTAGTGGATTTTAATTATTTTAGACTCTCTATTTAACAACTTTCGAAAGAAGAAACAAACAAAATGTCGTTTTTGGAAGATATGGGAGAAATGAGGTTTCACAAATAATTCTCATTCGCTTGTGTGTTCACAGAAAGAATAAATTTAATAAAATTGATAGATCACAGTAAGCTTTTACTTCTTACTTTAAGCCATACTACGCTTAATATTCGTTTTTAAGAAATGTTTACTTGATTTCCAGTATTATATACTTATTATAAGCCTTTCTATGCTTGATTTTATCAATGTAATCCGTTCTCTATTTGGTTTAAGAAAAACTTAGTACGAACGTACTTAAAATTGTAATCCTAAACGGTTTTGGAAAAACTTGACTAAACTTAAAACTTATTTCTAGGTTATAATTTAATACAGCACTTAATTTTATTATCTTTTGTTTCTTTATTTACAGGTGAGTGCATAAATATCTACATTCTGAAATTGTATACAATATTCAAGGTAAGCTCTAGAATGACAATTCATAATTCTGCACCATCGATTGTCTTTGGTATAGTCAATTTTAGGAACAAACATATCTTTTATGTCCCTGAAAGGGAAATTGTTGTTGCAATTATGTCTATTTGTCTTGTACAGGCTGGCGCAGAATGAGCTATATGGTTAATGGTTTATAACTTTTTTATTTATGCGATTATCATAATGTTTTGTCTTAAAAATACAGTATATTATTGGGGAATTTTTTGCAATTAGCTTTGAAAAATTATATCCTGTAAGTGATGTCCATTTTCTGCTTCGCACATACGTGCTCTTTTTAGCATATTTTCCATAACTTTTCGCAAAATTTCGCAAAAATTCAATTATTTTTGTACGTTGTTCGATTCATAATTAATTCCCCAAGTCTGCTTCACAAAATACTGAAAAAAAGAAAGAATAATAATTAAAAAAGTTATAAAGAATTCAAACCATATACTCGTATCTCATTCTGCGCCACCCTGTATTATCGCGCAATGATATCGAAACTGGTAACAATATCAGAACTTCTAACTGTTTGGAGTATGGGACTCAATTCTGAGAATCGGACGTGAAAGTAGCCCAATAAGAACTTCTGCATCATTCGTTTAGTCAAGTTGGCTCAATTAATAATTTAATGGCCATAAGATTTTTTTTGCTCAAGGTGGATCTTTAGCACTTTTTCTATATTTTAACACAGTCATATCTCGTCAAACCGTATGGAATATCTCTTTTGTGTCTGAAGCAATGTTGTAGATATTGAATAGGAGAAAAAATGCGGAGCAAACCTACAGTGCCTTGAAATCATATTTTCCACATTTCCATTTTGCACCTTTTTTGCTCAATAACTTTATTTTGCATGCAAATAAAATTTTTCATATTGAAATTTTGAATTATAATTTAAAATCTAAAATTTTACTTTTCGCGTTTGTCGGCACTTCTTGAATGACAAAAATCGATCAATGAACACCTATAAATACTACGAATTTTTCAATATTTTACTGACAAGTACTTATCATCATTTATGAATTTGTTCACGCACGTTTGCGTTTAAAAATTTTCAAAACTTTCCAAAAAATTAAGACTCATAAATGTGGGTGGAATTTCTGAAGAAAACTCATTCATTACAGGTAGTCAACAGAAAAGCACACATCATGAAGGAACAAGAAGAGCAATTCAGCGTTTATGAACCTGTGTTTCTATGTTCTGCATTTTCATTATACCATTTGCTATAGAATATCGACGAAACGTCCCTACGGTATTGCAGATAGGAACTTCCAAAAAAGCATATTTGTGGATTTGTAATTCAGCTATTGAACAAAAAAAAAGTTGAAAAATTAGGAAAACTAGTAATAATGAACGTTTTGCGATTTTTAAGGCACTGGCTGCACTTTTTGCGGGTATATTTGTTCCGCATTTTTTCTCCTATTCAAACTCTCCTTCAGACGCAAAAGAGACATTCCGTACGGTATGCTGAGATATAACCGTTTTAAAATATAGAAAAAGTACTAAAAATCCACATTGAGCAAAAAAATCGTATGGCCATTAAATTATTGATTGGGCCAACCTGACTAAACGCATGATGCGATGAGAAGTTCTTATTTTGGGGCTACTTTCACGTCCAATTCTCAGAATTGAGTCCCAAAATCATGTGTTGTACTGTGATATACAACACACTTGTGGAAGAGGAGTTCGTCTTTGAGAATATTTATATTTGAACCGCCCTTGCAAAAAATAACGTCAAATTGTGTGTCAAAGTAAGCCACTTTTGTAATGTGAAACCTTCTGGGGGCCTGTAACTTCAAAAGTACAGTTTCGATTTCAGTTACCTAGTTTCAAAGCATCTGTTGGACAAAAGAACAAAATCTATACACTTCTTGTTGATATCGTTGATTGCTCTTTTTTTCTGCTTACTTATTATCATGATTTATTTTTAACATGCTCAGGGCAAAAATGCATTTTTGGATATGTTTGAATCGAAAAAAAATATATTTGGAACACAAAATTTTAAACATTATATATTTCTGAGCAAATCAGTTTAGAATCATCAATCAGAATCATTTATAGTTGTTCCTATTACTTACTATGGTAAGGTTTGTTGCTGTTATCTTGGTTTTTATGAAAGAAAAACTCTGCTTTGTGAATACAACAACAGACATGGCTCATATTCACACTTCTTTCTGCAATTTTCAAGTTTGAAAATGAATTTGGTGAACAAGAAAAACATGAATCACCGAAACCCACATAGAGGGAAAAACTTTGTTGATTATTTTCTTCTTTTTATACCCTCCACCATAGGATGGGGGCATATTCATTTTGTCACTCCGTTTGTAACACCTCTAAATATTGATCTGTTTGTAACACCTCTAAATATTGACCCTATAAAATATATATATTCTTAATCGTCTTATAATTCTAAGACGATTTAGCCATGTCCGTCTGTCCGTCTGTTGTAATCACGCTACAATCTATAATGAGGGTGATCTAAGTAGAGATACTTTTTTCAATAGCCTTTTTTTGACAGATCACGTCTGAGTCGTGTCATGCTGTCATGTTATTTTTGTTAAGTATTGTTTGGCATTTCATCATGGAGAGACTTACGCCTGAACAACGTTTACGAATTATTCAGTTTTATTATCAAAATAATCGTTCGCCACTTGCGCCAAGTCAATTTTTTTTAATCCAAAAAAACACTTTCCAGTCGACCCATGACCTTGACACCCATGAGCAATATTTTAGCTCTCGTTAAGAGCTATCTTTTTGCCATTGACCGATTCCCAATCCGACGTACCGGAATCTTCGGTCCATATTTCTTCAAAAATGATGACGGTGAGAACGTAACCGTCAATAAATAAATGCCAAAGAATATTCTTTCAAATGATAATAAACATTCCCCATTCAATTTGAATTTTCTGTGTTTATACCCTACACCACACTGTGGTACAGGGTATTATAAGTTTGTTTCACGGCAGATGTTTGTAACACCTGAAAATAACACAGCTAGACCCACCTTAAAGTATACCGATCGACTCAGAATCACTAGCTGAGTCGATTTAACGATGTCCGTCCGTCCGTCCGTCCGTCTGTCCATGTAAAGTTGTTCGTCGACTACACGTCGCAATTTCACTCCGATCGTTCTGAAATTTTGCAGTTTAGAGTATTTCGTGCCTGTTAAGATCACTATTGAATTTGGTTGCAATCGGTTCAGATTTAGATATAGCTCCCATATATATCTTTCGTCCGATTTGGCCCTTTAGTCCTATAGAAGCTGTATTTTACACCCAATCGTTTTGAAATTTAGAATGGTTGAGTTTCTTGATCCATGAACCAACATTGCCGAACTTGAAGAAAATCGGTTAAGATTTAGCTATAGCTCCCATATATATGTTTCGTCCGATTTTGCTCTTTAGTCCTGTAGAAGCTGTATTTTACATCCAAACATTTTGAAATTTAGAATGGTCGAGTTTCTTGATCCATGAACCAACACTACCGAATTTGAAGAAAATCGGTTAAGATTTAGCTATAGCTCCCATATATATGTTTCGTCCGATTTGGCCATTTATTCCTATAAAAGCTGTATTTTAAATCCAATCGTTTTGAAATTTAGAATGGTAGAGTTTCTTGATCCATGAACCAACATTGCCGAATTTGAAGAAAAACGGTTAAGATTTAGCTATAGTTCCCATATATATGTTTCGTCCGATTTGGCCCTTTAGTCCTGTAGAAACTGTATTTTACATCCAATCATTTTGAAATTTAGAATGGTAGAGTTTTTTGATCCATGAACCAACACTGCCGAATTTGAAGAAAATCGGTTAAGATTTAGCTATAGCTCCCATATATATGTTTCATCCGATTTGGCTCTTTAGATCCAATCGTTTTTATACCCTACACCACACTGTGGTACAGGGTAATATTTAAGTATAAAATGTCCCAAAAGTAAATTTATGTAAACAATTTATACATGAATTACAAAATTTATATATCAGAGTTATTCAATATTACGAGAGTGATGTAGGGTATTATATAGTCGGCCCCGCCCGACTTTAGCCTTTCCTTACTGGTTTTTCTTTAAAAAAGTAGGAAACTCGAAATGGATCACCCCTTATATTCTTAATCGTCGTAAAATTCTAAGACGATTTAGCCATATCCGTCTGTCCGTCCGTCCGTCTGTTGTAATCACACTACAGTCCGTAATAATAGAGCTAGGTTGATCAAATTTGGTAGAAATATTTCTTATAGTTGCAGGTTGTTTGGCCGTAGATTTTGTTTGAGCCATAGATACCACATCTTCTAAGCATTTTGACTGAATCCTTGCAGTATGTATTTAATGAAGACAAGAATTCATTGCAGTAAACATTTTTTAAATCAGTTCAGATTTTGTTATAGTCAACCTATAGATGTCGTTCCCAAAAATGCTTATTTAAGCCATAAACACCACATTTCCTAAGAAATTTAGCAGAAACTTTGCAGTTTGTATTTTGTTTTCGCAAGAATTCACCTCAATAAAATTTATACAAATCAGTTTTTATATTGTTGTGGTCACCGTGTAGATCTAGTTGTCACATATGTTAATTTAAGTCAAAAAAATACCAAATTTTTCAGCGTTTGTTTTTTTTACCCTACACCACACTGTGGTCCAGGGTAATATGAGTTCGTGCATTTGTTTGTTACACCCAGAAGGAGAAGAGATAGACCCATCGTTTATTATACTCATCCACTTGGCTTCACTTCCTGAGTCGATTTAACCGTGTCCGTCCGTCCGGCTGCACATGTATCGTTGTAATCAAAGTGCAGGTTGTATTTATGGTCCGATTGTAATGAAATTTAGCACAGTGCTCTTTTTAGGCCCAAGGACGATCCCTATTGAAATTAGCCAAAAGCGGTTCAGATTTAAACATAGCCCCTATATATATATGTTACACCCGATTTGGCATGTAATCGCTGTAGAAACCGTATTTTATATCCGATCAGTACGAAGTTCGGCAGAGAGAGTTTTCTTATTACACGTATGAACACTGCCAAATTCTTATCGCAATGCCCTTTTTCGCATTGTTAGAGAGGTGTAAGGTGTTATATAGTCGGCCCCGCCCGACTTTCTGTCCCGTTCCTTACTGGTTATTTTAATAACTTGCTTAAACAAAAAGAATCGTTTCATGATTTGCTCCATATCCAAAGATTTTTCCAGTAAAAGAACCCAGCAAAAACTCTCATTACCAGGTAACCTGGTGGGTAAGTGAAATTCCAAAAAAAATAATGACATACCATTTAGCCACCCTTCAGATTATTTTTACATGGGCATGGTATTGGAGGAAAGTACTTCCATGGAAGCATACGAAGAGTTAACAAATAACTACTTACCCCACGCTTACGAAGATCCAACATATAAGTAGTTATTATTGTCATTTTAATAAGGGATTAAATAACACCTTACCAGTAATGATTTTCATAACCATTTACTTATCATATATAATTAAATACGACGAGACATATTTTTTACTCGGAATATTCCCATCAAAAACTTGGTAAGTACATGTCATTGTACAATGCATTAGCATGTAAGACATGTCATTACCCTCTGCATAGTCAACAAATAATGACTTACTTATAGTGACATACATAGATATGTATTTGTAAGTCAATTTAAGATGGGTATTGTAAAATATTCAACAACAACAATTTTTATTGAAGAAAAGTTGATTTGATAAGAACATAAAAATTGGCGTTGTCGCATATTTTACAATACCCGACTTAAAATAACTTACAAATAAGTACATATTTATGTCAGTATAAGTAAGTCATTATTTGTTGACTACATTTAATGCAGGGAGTAATTATATGCCATTACCTGGTAATGCAAGTGCACTGAAAAAAAAAATTGTCATAAAATTAAAGAATTGCTCCAAAGACGTCCTTAGTCTTTAAAATAAGTACATTTTGTAATTAAAATATAGATAATTTCATTAATATTAAGTAATATACTTAATTTCAAGTACATTTTCTTAATTTTAAGTACAAAATGTACTTATTTTGAAGACTAAGGACGTCTTTGGAGCAATTCTTTAATTTTATGAAATTTTTTTTTTCAGTTTTGTAATGACATGTACTTACCAAGTCTTTGCTGGGAATTGAATGCAATCCATGGTGGAGGGTATATAAGATTCGGCATGGCCGAACTTAACGCTTTTACTTGTTGAAGACTCATTTATATTTCATGCTTCGATTCTTGTCTCTCCCACACAAAATACCAAATTGCTTATTATATTTCTCTGAATGTGAGAGTAAACATGATCCGACTTACTCTACTGAGATTTTCTTATTTGTTAATAATAATATTAACCTTGTGGTCCGTGATTTTGCAAGCCTCTTTGAGATTATGCATAATCCTGTGCTTTTTATTTTCTGCCAGTCATTTAACAAATATTTTCTTCATTCATTTGTTTAGCTCAATTATAGACAACTGTGTATAAGTTCAGCAGTTCATGATTAAATAAAAAGACATGTATATAAGGGAGTACCGATTTGCTTCTCATATCATGGCAAACCAAAGATCAGTTAAATAAAATAGAATTTTTAATAATAACTTATTCAAAAAACAAGGAAAGTAACTATTGTCATTCTTGCATGCGATACACCCTAACATACACATATGCATTATTTATGTACCCTTAAGTAATCTGGATAAGTAGGGTTTTATGCGGTCTGCCAAATGGCCTAATTTGTTAACCAAAGATGTAAGAAAAGCAAAAAAAATAAAACAAACTCCCACAAAATGGATATTGAATTACGACCGAGTAAATAAATGTTGGGAAAATATTTCCAAAGACCAAATAAACGAATGCTATGTATGTTCCACCACTCCATCAATACAATATACCCCAATCAGCAGTAATGAACCAATTGATTGCCTTTTATGAATTAGACGAAATGTGAATACGAAATCATTGCAAAATGACCTTTTTAATGCCAATTTCCCGCAAAAAACAACTTTCGTTTTCATTCACAGCACATGGCAAAAGCTGAAGCTATTTATCCTTATACGAGTATAAGCGCTCTCTCCCTCTTAAGTAGCTGCAAAGGAACTGTATATTTACCGCATAGAAATTGAAAAGATTTGAATTTGCAGTATATCCTTTGGGAGGGTGAATATTTGTTTCGTCTTCGTTTGATTAATGGGGTAAATGAAACGTACCAAAAATGGTACGAGTTTGAATTTTGCTGCTTTTTTTTAAATATTTGAACAAAGCGCCGACTTGTTCATTTATCAACGGTTAATGAGGTGCGACGACGAGTAGAAGAGTGCTTCTCGAATAAGTGTGTTTTTTTTGTCTGTATTTTGGTTTGAAATGAAATTTAAGTAAATTAATAAATTTCTATGGAAGCTTAAGTGTGCAGTATTTGTCCACGTTTACTTCAAAGGATAAACGAGAATAATGATAATTTTAATAAACGCAGAGCTTCAAAAGTTTGTCTTCAACGTTTAGCTAAAACTCAAAATAGCAATGTCCTTAGAGCAAAGTAAATTGTAAACATAAATTAGAGAAAATATATCTATTATAATTATTTTCTGTCTGTACTCTCAAGAAGGGCAGACTAATTGCTTGTATTGCCCCCTTTTTTGGCGCTGAATGTATATCACAACCCCATGGTTATTTATGTATGTCTGCAGATAACGGATTTTGCTGAATATAAATTGTATACTTAAAAATGGGTAGATGTGTGTCATTAATATTGTCACCATTTTCATTTGTAGTAATCATTTTTTCCCCGTGATTTTATAATAAATTCAATCCGGTGAAGGAAGTTATACATCATTCGATACAGACCAAAATTGGCGGAAATCTGTTTCAGGACATTTTAAGTCATTCAAGCCATTTCTATCAATCTATCTGACTGGTGCGTAATACAGTGTTTTCCAATAAGAGTGATATGATTTCTTTGAAAAAAAAACACAGTTATTGTTAAGGAAATTCAAAAGTTTTTTATTTAATATGAAGTACAATCGATACAATTAAGTTCTAAATAAAACGTCATTCAAATGGCCTCCACGACTTCTTCTGTAGAAACGAATTCGATAAACCCAATTTTCGAGCACTTTTTTCACTAAATCAAGTCGTATGTCATGAATGGCACGTTCAATATTGACTTGTAAAGTCTGAAGAGAGTCTGGTTTATTTCGAAAGACCAATGACTTCAAATAACCCCACAAGAAATAGTCTAATGTTGTTAAATCACAACTTCTTGGAGGCCATTCAATATCACAATTTCTTGAAATAATCGAATCTCCAAACTTTTCTCGCAACAATTCAATTGTTTCATTTGTTGTGTGGCACGTAGCCACAATCGGTGAATGGCAAAAAGATAGCTCTTAACGAGAGCTAAAATATTTCTCATGGGTGTCAAGGTCGAATGTCGACTGGAAAGTGTTTTTTTTTTTTTGATTTTTTAAACAAATGGACTTAGCATCATTTTCAAATGTGAACGGAAAGTTTATTTTTGCACTAGCTCCTTAACGGTACATCGGATCGGGAATCGGTCAATGGCAAAAAGACATGGGTGTCAAGGTCGTATGTCGACTGGAAAGTGGTTTTTTGGATTTAAAAGAAATGGACTTAGCGCACGAAAAGTTGCAATTGGAGAACGATTATTATACCCTACACCACACTGTGGTACAGGGTATTATAAGTTTGTTTCACGGCAGATGTTTGTAACACCTGAAAATAACACAGCTAGACCCACCTTAAAGTATACCGATCGACTCAGAATCACTAGCTGAGTCGTAAGCATGTCTGTCCGTCCGTCCGTCTGTCCATGTAAAGTTGTTCGTCGACTACAGGTCGCAATTTCATTCCGATCGTTCTGAAAATTAGTTTAGAGTATTTCGCAGCTGTTAAGATCGCTATTGAATTTGGTTGACATCGGTTTAGATTTAGATATAGTTCCCATATATATCTTTCGTCCGATTTGGCCCTTTAGTCCTAAAGAAGCTGTATTTTACATCCAATCGTTTTGAAATTTAGAATGGTAGAGTTTCTTGATCCATGAACCAACATTGCCGAATTTGAAGAAAATCGGTTAAGATTTAGCTATAGCTCCCATATATATGTTTCGTCCGATTTGGCTCTTTAGATCCAATCGTTTTTATACCCTACACCACACTGTGGTACAGGGTATTATTTAAGTATAAAATGTCCCAAAAGTAAATTTATGTAAACAATTTATACATGAACTAGCTTTAACCCGGTGCGCTTCGCAGCCCCCATCTTTTATTTATTTTCTGTGTAGGGTACTGTAAAATAGTTATACCTCGTTCTTTCAAAATGACATGATTATTACATATGGTGCAAAAATTAAGAAGATTTGATTACTTTTATATATAAAAGACGAACCCTCGTTTCATTTCTAGTTTATGTTCCAAGAGTTACCCTGACATCATGGTACAATATTTATCCCTTTTCCCACAGTACCTCTGGACGTTGAAAAACTATTTTTTTTGGTTCATACGTTACGACTTTCCCCTTGTTTATGTTCCAATACTTACATTCACACCCTGGTACAATATAAAACCATGTTTGTCCCACATTTTCTACCCACTGTACTAAATGTACGCTTTTTGACCCACTGTGCTATATTTAACCTTTTGGGTCCACTGAATCAAATTTAACACCTTTTTGTCCTACTATATTTTGTCCACTATATTTAACCATTTTTGCCCCACTGTACCATAGTTAACACATTTTTGCCCCACTGTACCATACTTAACCCATTTTGTTCCACGTTAACATATTTTACTATTTGTGCCCACTGTAACCATTTTTGTCATACTGTACCATTATTAACCACTTGTGTCCCACTGTACCATTCTAACACATTTTTTCCCCACTGTTCCATAGTTAACCCTTTTTGCCCCACTGTACCATATTTAACCCATTTTGTCCCACGTTACGATATTCAACTAATTGTGCCCCACTGTACTATAGTTAACCCTTTTTGCCCCACTGTGTCATATTAAACCCTTTGTTTCACTGTACCATGTTTAACAGTTTTTGCCCCACAGTACCATATTTAACCCTCTTTGCTCCACTGTACAATATTTAACACAGTTATGCCCCACTGTACTGTATAGTTAACCATTTTTGTCACACTATACCATATTTAACATTTTTTGCCCCACTGTATCATAGTAAATAAATGTTTGCCCCACTGTTCCATAGTTAACGCTTTTTGCCCCACTGTACCATTTTTAACCCATTTTGTTACACGCTACCATATTTTACTTTTTGTGCCCACCGTAACCATTTTTGTCATACTGTACCATATTTAACCATTTGTGTCCCACTGTACCATAGCTAACACATTTTTTCCCGCTGTTCCATTGTTAAAGCTTTTTGCCCCACTGTACCATATTTCTCCCATTTTGTCCCACGTTACCATATTCAACTAATTGTGCCCCACTGTACCATAGTTAACCCTTTTTGCCCCACTGTGTTCATATTAAACGCTTTGTCTCACTGTACCATATTTAACAGTTTTTGCCCCACTGTACCATAGTTAACCCTCTGTGCTCCACTGTACAATATTTAACACAGTTATGCCCCACTGTACTGTATAGTTACCCATTTTTGTCACATTGTACCATATTTAAACCTTTTCGCCCCACTGTATCATAGTAAATACATTTTTGCCCCACTGTTTAATAGTTAATGCTTTTTGCCCCACTGTACCATTTGTAACCCATATGTCCCACTTTACCATATACATATAACTATTTTTACCCCACTGTACCATAGTTAACCCTTTTTGCACAACTGTGCCCCATTCAACTGTACCATATTTAACAAATTTTTGTCTCACTGTACCGTACTCGTATTTAAAATGTGTCTCCACGCTAGCGTACTTAAACCTTTTTCCCCGACTATAACATATTTAATCATATTTGCTCCACTCCACTATTTAACCGTTTTTGACCGCAGTTCTCCTAAAACCATATAAACTCTTCATATCGTATGTTTAAGTTCCAATTTTGGCAGATTGTTCCCTTTTTTCCCCATGCTCCATAATTAACCCGTCGTGTCCCACTGTGCCTCTTAAAGTTAGAATTACTAAAAATCACTTCCAATCTCCACTACTATATTTTACACTTTTTGCCCCACTGTGCCCCGAAAACTACGAATACAAAAAAAAACTTAATACCCCGATCAGTTGTCATAAAGGCACCCCTCGCTTCAATTTTCACCATTCTAATATTAGGCTTTAAATTTGGCGGTGGTACCATATTTATACCTTTCTGTCCCACTGTGGCTCTAAATTTTTAAAAAAAATCACTCCTTGTTCTTGTTTACGTCCTAAGAACTTCTCTCACACCAAATTTCACGATTCTAGGTCTTTCCATTTTTGTTGTTTGTTTGATTTGACTGTTGTACCACATTTTTCCCTTTTAACCCCACTGTGTACGTAAATGTTCGAATTTCGAAAAATCCTGTCAATTTCAGAGTCTACCTCATAAGAGCTACCCTCACAGCAAATTTCACGATTCTAGCTCTTGCCATTTGAATTTGACTGTTGTACTACATTTATCCCACTTTTCCCTTTTTACCCCACTGGGTGCGTAAATGTTCGAATTACGAAAAATCCTGCCAATTTCAGAGTCTACCTCATCACACAATATTTCACGATTCTAGCTCTTGCCATTTGGATTTGGCTGATGTACCACATTTATCACTTTTTACCCCACTGTGTGCGTAAATGTTCGAATTTCAAAAAATCCTGCCAATTTCTGAGTCTACGTCCTAAGGTCTACCCTCATACCAAATTTCAAGATTCTAGCTCATTTCGTTTAGATTTGGCGGTGGTACCATATTTATCCCTTTTTGCCCTATTGTGCGGCTAATAGTACGAATTTCGAAAAATCCCGCCTTATTGCTCGTCTACGTCCCAAGGTCTACCCTCCCACCAAATTTCATGATTCTACCTTCAGCCGTTTGGCCTGGGCGATGATCAGTCAGTCAATCAGTCAGTCAGTCAGCCAGTCAGCCAGTCACGCAACAATTTTATATATATAGATTACAGAATTTATATATCAGAGTTATTCAATATTACGAGAGTGGTGTAGGGTATTATATAGTCGGCCCCGTCCGACTTTAGCCTTTCCTTACTTTTTTTTATATTTTTTAATTTTCAAAGAGAAACATTGATTTGGACCAAACTGTATATGTTGTTGGTTTAATTTAAAAAGTTGTTTATACTTCATATAGTTTAATTTGTGTAGCTTAGTATGTTGAGTCCGGGACACCAAATTAGGACTTGTCCTTTGCTCATCCGTTCAACAGAATTGGGCACCCCCGGCCACATCATCGCAGTTGTTACAAGCGTTTGTTTAGTAACACAAATAGTTGTTACAAAAGTTTCCAAACAACAATAATTCGAAATAAAGTTTTAGAGAAATTCGCACATTTTTGCCTTTTTGATGTGTTAGTCATATTTGGCAAACTTTTTTTGAAACAACTCAACTAATTTAATTCTTATCATTGAGTGCTGCTTCCCTCCGAATGACAATGACAAAGGTTGACATGTTGCCAAGGGAAGACCGGAACAAAGGCTGGAGAAAAACAACAAGAAACATCCAAAGACAAGTCCTCAGCAAATTCTATTTCACGGAAATCGAATGAAACTTTTCTGTTCCCCATTTCGTTGACATCACTCCCCACCAGCCCCTCCGAAAATAAATTGTTATTTAAAACTCATGAAGATAATTTTAGCCCGGCTGGCAATTACATTGTCGCCTACTAATTTCAACTAAATATTTAACAATTTATGACCTGAACTTTGTAAGGTCTTTAATCATTGCCCTCTTTGTTGCTGCTGCTGTCCGGGAATTCCAAGAATGCCCCTTTCACCTGGCCTCATTCATTCACTCACTCACTGACTTACCCGTCTCCAACGCAGTGGTTCAGATGACGCTCGCCCCCCAAATATCCCCAAACTGTGCAGACGAAATAACAAACAAATCACCAGGATCCTTGAAGTAGAAGTTTATTTTAGCTGCTTCGCCTGGCTGCCAGCCATGGAGGAGGTCTTGTAAATGTATTTAAAATTTTCCTAAACGCACTAGGCTTCTTTAGGCCCGGCCCCTCCATTCCATTCCCTTACCATCCACATCATTACAGGTAAACATAATAACAAAACAAGAGTCGAACAAGAGGAGTTTAGTTATTTATTTTAGCCAGAAAAGAAGGAATGAGAAAAGAGCAGAAACAAGAAAAACACAACAAAATAAATAAACGTAACAAAACAATAGCAAATCAAAGCAAACAACATATTGTCCTTACCCGAAAATTTCATGGAACGCTTCCATGTCAGTTGAGCGCTTCGAGCACATTTGTTTAATGGGCGGAAAATGTTCGGAGGAACAGTGGTTCGTTCTGTGGGATAAAGGGGGAAAAAGTAAATACGCTGGTACATGGCTTGCAAAACATCTGCATATTTAACTGTAATTTTGATAGCTAAACAAGTAAGAAAATTTCAGTCGGGTAAACCTGTTAAGGTATACATACCCTCATGAACGTTGAAGATTGTTTTTACATTTTTTGCCTTCTACAGTCATTAGGAATGTTGTCTAAAATACAGAATATATTAGATGCTTCAAAGGCATTGTACTGCACCGAATTGCAAGTGTTTATGTGCACTGGTAGAGGATGTGCCATTTAGAATTTTAAATGTGAACTACCGATTACTTTGACTTGTGATGTGATTCCTTTGGATTATTTTCTGTGGGGAGCCATTAAGGATAAATGTTAAGCAAAGCATCCAATTGCAGCGTTCAAACAGGAAATTGAAGTTGCCATTGAAGAGATTCGACCCGAAACAATCGAAAATGTATTGACAAATTTGGGTTCATCTGATGAGGTACTGCCGAGCCAGTCGTGGTAGTCATATGAATGATATTGTGTTCCATTATTAAATAAATTACAAAGTTCGACCTTTTAACCTTTTGTAGATTATGTTATTAGATAACACTAGTTTACAAAATTTTTGTCTGGCATACAATTTTTTGGTATAATATGGAGCCTAAACAGAAAGAAAAATATTTTTTTTTAATATTCCGATTTTCTTGGCAGATGCTTTTAGTATTTGAAGTACCATTTGAGCTTAAGAAAATTATGAGGGCTACAAATTCTGAAAACATCACTTTCAGGTAGAGACAGAAGTTTAGCAAATGTTAAAACAATTGGAAGACATTATTTTTAAAAACTTTTTTCTGTTGTGATAAAAAACATAAGAATAGAAAAATTCTCAAAAAAATGTTTTTTTAAATTTTTAAAAAGGTGGCATCCCAAAGATGATAACAATGCCTATTTGAAAATAATCTGTGGATAAATGTAGAAATTGTATCCCTTATGATAGAAGTAAGAGAATTTCAGGAAAATCATGTACTTATACCCCACTATTGTGAACTAGGGTTGGGTGTCAAAGTTGCTGCGGACCAAAAATGTAACACATCGAAGCAGTGACCTAAGAGACCCCAAGAATATTTGCGGAAATCCGTTTTTGGCCATTTTAAATCATTTGAGCAATGTCCGTCCGTCTGGCTGCTGCGCACGATAACTTTTGACAGGAGTAACAGATTGGCTTCAAATTTGGTATTTGTTGATATGTAACCCCTTACCTTAGAGAGGAGGGCATATATCATTTTGAAAATATTTGAAATTTTGTACAGTATAATGTTTTTATAGTACCTTGAGTCCAGAGAAAAGTTGGCGTTATTGGCACGCCCGTTTTGGTACCACCCACACAAATGAACCATTTTGTACCATTTTGTAAATGAACCATTTTGTAACAGTTAACAGCTTTTAACTTTAATAACAGTTCATACAAATACTTGAAATTTCGTACTGTGTAATGCTTTTATAGTACCTAGGGTCTAGAGAAAAGTGGTCGTTTTTGGCACCCCCCTTTTGGTACCTCCCACACAAGTCGACCATATTACACCAAAAGTTAGCAGCTTATAACTTTATTACCAGTGCATATAAATACTTGACATTTTTTTACAGTGTAATGCTTTTATAGTACCTAGAGTCCACAGAAAAGTGGGCGTTATTGCCACCCCCTTTAGGTACCACCCACACAGGTGAACCATTTTGTACCAAAAGTTAATAGATTTTAAGTTTAATACCAGTACAAACTTTAAAGTTATTAAATGCAATTAAAATTGATAATAATTTAATTATACCAAAAAGTAAATAAATTTACGATTATTATTTTACGACTCAAGGAGAGGGGATTCATAAGTCGGTTTACCCGACTGAACTTTCTTACTTGTTTTCTCTATCTATGGCCAACGTCAATTTTTCAAAAAAAAAATCTTTACGACCATCGCACGATGGGAAAATATGATAAAATATGCGCGCTTAGGACTTTGAAAACATCTTTCAAAAATCAATTTTTTGTGAATAACATTTAATGAAAATACCTTCAAATTTTATAAAAATATCTCCAGGAGATTTCGAGTTATGACCATTCAAAGTTTGAATTTTTTACTAATAAATGCAAATAACATTGCGATGATAAAATGCATATACTAAAATGCTCGTAGAATTCGTTTTTATTGGTGAAATGTGATAGGACTTGCAGCATATAGTAAGGTTATATTCAACTTAATTTTTGTGTATAAGACGTATTTTTAACGTCTTCCAGTCCAGTGAAGAGATATTTCAAAGTAAAAAACAGTTTTTTTTGTTTTTCAAAAAAAATTATCAACAGTAAATGGAATACAACTTTTTTGGATCACGTGGGATCACTAACATAAAACATAGAGAAGAGATGTGACTTAGGGTTGAATCCAGCGGTATCTAGTTTATCTGCGACTTTTTGCGATTATGGCAGATTTTTGTACTTTAAATATGTGTTTTTTTTTTCTTTAAATATAGAAAATATGTCTGGGAGCTATATCAATCTATGAACCAATTTTCCCGAAACATATGGACCGATTTTGCTTGTTAAAAAAACAAGTAAGAAAGTTTCAGTCGGGTAAACCGACTAATGTATACCCTCACTTTGTGAGTAATTTCATATAGAATATTACTCGAATTATTCTATCAATTTGTGTGGGAGGGACCAGAAGGGGTTTATCAAATACACCAATTTTTCGCTGAACATTAGATACTATAAATTCATTGCACTGTGCCGAATTATAAGCATTAATGTGCACTGGTAAAAACGTTATGAGATATTAAATTGTGGTATGATTTGGGCATTTTGTCGCACATTTTTCACAGGGCTATAGACACTATAAGAACATTACACTGTACAAAATTTCAAGTATTTTTATACACTGGTTTTAATGTTATAAGCTGTTAACTTTTGGTGCAAAAAGGTACCTTTGTGTGGGAGGTACCAAAAAGGGCGTGGCAACAACGCCAATTTTTCCCTTGACTGTAGGCAATATAAAATCATAATACTGTACAAAATTTCAAGTTTTTTTATACACTGTTATTAATGTTATAAGCTGTTAACTTTTGATGCAAAACGGTGCATTTGTGTGGGAGGTACCAAAAGGGACGTGGCAACTTCGCCCATTTTTCTCGAGTTGATAGCGACTAATAAACTAATACTATGTGTGGAATTTCAGAAGATTCGAATAAGTAGTATAGCAGTTATTAAAGAATCAATTTTTCACAACATTTTAAGCCTTTGTGGGGGAGGTACTAGAAGGAGTGGACCAATATGGCCCATCTTCGAACTTAGCCGGAGATGGAAAAAAATATTACCACATACCAAATTTGAAGTCAATCGGTTACTCCTTTCGAGAGTTATCGTGCGCACCAGGCAGCAGACAGACAGACAGACAGACGGACGGACATTGCTCATTCGACTTAAAATGACCCAAAACGGTTTTCCCCCGAACATACTTGGGGTCTTAGGTCACTCCTTCGATGTGTTACACTTTTTTCCGTAGCAAATGATAATACCCTCGTCACACTAAAGTGAGGGTATAATAACATTTGCGAATTTTCGGATAATAATTAATAACAGGCGGCAGCAAGTTTGGTCAAGTACGATCAAAAATAGAGATCTTATTAATATTATAAGGATTATAGTAATTATTATACTTCACTTTTTCTACAAAACCTATAAAAATATAGTTACAATAAAATATATACACGCTGAAAAAAAAATCGCTTCTGTAGTATATTGTCCCAAACATATTCGGCGTGAAACATATATATGTTTAGGGTACACTCTAAATATATAATATTTGGTACTCACAAATATTAAATATTTGGGAAGGTGTTGGTCTAAACAAATCTTTGTTTCCATCCTAATATTTTTTATTAGGGCATATTTTTTCGTAACAAAGATTTATTTGCATTTAAGTTTTCAGAAAATATACCGATACTTAAAAACGTTAAGTTTCTAAGGATTCAAAGTTAATTTTTTTAATGTTTATAAAAATATTTTATAATTGAAATCGTATAATATTAAAACAATAATTTACTCGAAGGTTTCACTACTAATGATGCATTGGGATATTTAGAAATTTTAAATGAATGCTTTAAAACAGAAGACAATGCTGCATATGCCATTCTTAGTTGGGAGGTAGATTTCGAAATCAAGGAAAAATTTAAACTGATGTTAGAAAAGACAGCAAAGTTTTGAAAATCCTTTTTAAATAAAATATATTTGGAGAAATTCCTGAACAATAATTTTATTTGTATTTAAACACATATTTTATTTGAGAAAATTAGTCAGTAAATATATTTTATTGTAATATATTAATATATGCGTTCCAAATAAATTTTATTGATTTTCAAATAAAATTTGTTTGCTCAAAAATATATAATATTTAAAAATTTGTGTTCCAAATATATTTCCTTTCCATTCAAACATATCCAAAAAGGCGATTTTTCCCCGTGTACGTTTCTGTAGTTTGTATGTATTAGGGTGGACCGATTATTTTTTGTTTTTAATTAAACTTTTCTTTTATTATCTGTCTACGACCCATTGTGCCAAATTGATTTTTTTCAAGTCACTGTAAACAACACAAATGATGGTCGTACGTCAAAACGTTCTGAGTACGTTTATGCTAAAAAATGTCCAACTTTCCAATGGAAATGTCAGATGGCACCAGGCAACACTTAGTGTTGCCTATGCCAGAAATATTTTTCTGAATAGAGAACCTTCCAAGAATATTGGGTGCAAATTTGAGGTGAATCAGAGCAAAACTAACGAAGATACAGCAGTCTAAGCAAGCGTGCCTTATATGTAACTCAGTACATCAGAAAATCTTTGAAGCGTTTTCCCGCAACCCATGTTATCAAAGACGGTGCCCCTCATATCTCAAAAACAGATCCGATACTTTTGAAATTTTTAACACTATTTCTTTACATAATTTACGGGGTAACGTTGTCGAGATTTTTTTAAATTTGTCAATTTTTTTTATTTAACAATAACCAATTAGTGTATTTTTTCTCGCAAAAATCGAATTTTTCACTTCAAAGTGTTCCCAAAAATTGAAAAATTTTAATTTCCAAAAAAAACTCGACAGCGCTACCTGTCTATAACGATTACATAACTAAATAAATTTATTTTTATAAGCGCACTTTAGTGTGACGAGGGTATATATCATTTGCTACGGCCAAAAAGTGTAACACATCGAAGGAGGACCCAAGACCTCAAGTATGTTCGGCGGAAATCCGTTTTAGGAAATTTTAAGTCAGTTGAGCAATGTCCGTCCCTCTGTCTGTCTGTCTGGCTGGAGCGCACGATAACCCTCGAAAGGAGTAACCGATTGACTTCAAATTTGTTATTTAATAATACTTAAAATTTGGTATGTAATAATATTTTTTTTCTATCTCAAGCTAAGTTTGATGATGGGCCATATTGGTCCACTCCTTCTAGTACCTCCCTCACAAAGGGTTACAATTTTGTGATTTATTGATTCTCTGATAACTTCTATACTACGTACGCGAATTTTCTGTAATTCCACACATAGCAATATTTTATCTGTCGCTAGCAGCTTGAGAAAAATGGCCGCAGTGGGTCCACCGCCTGTTGTACCTCCCACACGAAAGGGACAATTTCGTACAAAAAGTAAACTGCTAATAACTTAAATACCAGTGCATACAACTACTTGAAATTTTGTACAGTGTAATGTTTTTATAGTACCTATAGTACACCGAAAATTTGGCGCCATTGACATGCTACTTTTGGTACCTCCCACACAAATGAACTATTTTGCAACATACGTTAACAGCTTAGTCTTTAAAACCAGTACATACATTAGAGGTATGAAATGCTATTTCATTATTTATTTATATGAATTACAATACAAAGTAAATTTATATTTTGATTTTACGGAAAAAGGGAAAAGCCCTGTTACAATGACTATGTTGTGGGAATCGAACCCACGGCCCACAAACTCATAGCCAAGCACACTACCTACTTACCTACTGCATTTTAAATTGAAAATTATTTAATTAAAACATTAAAATAAATAAATGTACGAATATTTTTTGGACTCCAGGTGAGGGGATTCGTAAGTCGGTTTACCTGACTGAACTTTCTTACTTGTTATACCCTCACTTTAGTGACACGAGGGTATATATGATTTGCTACGGGCCAAAAGTGTAACACATCGAAGGAGCGACCTAAGACCCTAAGTATGATCGGCGGATATTCGTTTCGGGTCATTTTAAGTCGAATGAGCAATGTCCGTCCGCCCGTCTGTATGTCTGTCTGTCTGCTGGCTGGTGCGCACGATAACGCTCGAAAGGAGTAACCGATTGACTTCAAATTTGGTATGCGGTAATATTTGTATCTATCTCCGGATGAGTTCGAAGATGGGCTATATTGGTCCACGCCTTCTAGAATCTCCCTCAAAAATGGTTAACTTTTAGTGAACTATTGATTCTTTAATAACTTCTATGCTACGTATTTAAATCTTCTGAAATGCTGCACATAATATTAGTTTATTAGTCACTATCACCTCGAGAAAAATGGGCGAAGTTGTCGTGCCTCTTTTGGTACCTCCCACACAAATGGGCCATTTTGCACCAAAAGTTAATTGCTTATAACTATAATATCACTTTATGCAAATACTTGAAATTTTGTACAGTGCAATACATTTATAGTACCAATAGTCCAGTGAAAATTGGGCGTTGTTGGCACGCCCGTTTTGGTACCTCCCACACAAATGTCCTATTTTGCACCCAAAGTTGACAGCTTATAACATAAATACCAGTACATACAAAGACTTGATATTTTGTACAGTGTAATGGTTTGGAAAAATGGGCGAAGTTGTATAAAATTGAACATTTGTGGGGGAGGTACCAAAAGGGGCGTGGCAATAACCCCCATTTTTCACTGGACTGTAGGCACTATGAAAGCATTACACTGCACAAAATTTCCATTATTTTTATGCACTGGTATTAAAGTTATAAGCTGTTAAATTTTGGTGCAAAATGGCCCATTTGTGTGGGAGGTACCAAAAGGTGAGTTCCAGGGGGTGTGCCACTGGCATGGGTGGATCGGCCCTCCAAAGTTAGTGGGGGTCGGTCATACATTTGGACTCGATTGGCGCCCTCTAAATGGGTCTAAGTGGGATTTTTCAAAATTTCTCCCTACGGGTCAAAAGTGGGGACATCAGAATTCGTTTTAGGGGTATGGTTCCTCGGGCAAAGTTTCTTATTTTGATCCCTAGAATTCACTGAGCAGAGGGCGACTTTTAAATCGACCCGCCCTAATCTTTAGGGTACACTCGAAACGTGTAATATTTTGTACACACAAAAATTATGTATTTGGGAAGATGTTGTTCTACACAAATTTTTGTTTACATCCCAATATGTTTCTATTTGGAACTATTATTTCCTAAACAAATATTTATTTGCATTTAAGTACTCAAAAACAAGTAAGAAAGTTTCAGTCGGGTAAACCGACTAAGGTATACCCTCACTTTGTGAGTAATGTAATATATAACATTACACCAATAAATCTGTCAATTTGTGTGGGAGGTACCAGAAGGGGTTTTCCAAATACACATATTTTTCGGTAAACAGTACATTCTTAAATACATTGCATTGTGCTGAACTATAAGCGTTTATGTGCACTGGTATATTAAAGTTACGAGCTATGTAATTTTGGTATGATTTGGTCATTTTGTGTGGGAGGTACAAAAAGGGGCGGGGTGATAACGCCCACTTTTTACAGGACTATAGACACTATAACAGCATTACACTGTACAACATTTCAAGTATTTGTATGCACTGGTATTAAAGTTACAAGCCGTTTACTTTGGTACGAAACGGTCTATTTGTGTGGGAGGTACCAAAAGGGGCTGTACAATGATGCCCATTTTTTACCGGACTATAGGCGCTACAAAAACATTATACTGTAGAAAATTTCAAGCATTTTTATGCACTTGTATTAAAGTTATAAGCAGTTAAATTTTGATGCAAAATGGTCCATTTGTGTGGGAGGTACCAAAAGGGGCATGCCAACTTCACCCATTTTTCTCGAGTTAATAGCGACTAATATACTAATATTATGTGCAGAATTTCAAAAGATTCGAATTAGTAGTATAGAAGTTATTAAAGAATCAATATTTCACTAAATTTTAACCCTTTATGTGGGAGGTACCAGAAGGAGTAGACCAATATGGCCCATCTTCGAACTCGTCCGGAGATAGATCAAAATATTACCACATACCAAATTTGAAGTCAATCGGTTACTCCTTTCGAGAGTTATCGTGCGCACCAGCCAGCAGACACACAGACAGACAGACAGACAGACAGACAGACGGACGGACATTGCTCATTCGACTTAAAATTACCCAAAACGGATTTCCTCCGAACATACTTAGGGTCTTAGATCACTCCTTCGATGTGTTACACTTTTTTCCGTAGCAAATGATATATACCCTCGTCACACTAAAGTGAGGGTATAATTATCTAAATTGTGCTAAATTGTTCATTATTTCACAGTAAAATTTTTAATGTTTGTAAAAATAATAAAAAATAATAATTGCAATCGTATAATCTTGGATCAAATTAAATTGACAACAAATGATGACTGGGAATACTCAGAAATTTGAAATTATTCATTTAAATCAGAAGTTAATGCTGCATATGGTATCATAACTGGAGGGGGTACAATTCGAAACCAAGGAAAAATTTAAAATGATATTCAAAAAGTCAACAAAAGTTTTGGAATTCTTTTGTTAAATAAAATATATTAAGAAAAATTCCTAAACAATATTTTTATTTGTATTTAAACAGATATTTTTTTGAGAAATATTTTGGATTTGCGAGATTCTGGTGCACATAAAAAACGGCTCTTTATTCTCGTTCAAACGACAAAAACTTTGTAAAAATCGTTTCAGTTGCTCAAGAGCAATTACAAGTTTCGTAAAAACCAAAATCTAAATGTTTTAAATTTCAAATCCTCATACAATTTTGGAAATTATATTTTTCCTAAAATAAATGATAGCGAGTTCCAAATTTGACCATTATTTACATACTGCTCACATACTTCAAATCTTACAAATCTTATATATTTTTTGCCGCATTCCATCAGGAACATAGACTATTTATGTAGAATTTCCAATGTTGTCTATTACAGGGTGGCTGAAATGTATTGCAACCAACTTCAGGTTGCTATCATTTCTAAACCGCTAGTCTGATAGCTGACAGATTTATTTCAGTGACAGTTCATTTTATTGTTTATATGCTTACAAAAGCATTTTGATCTATTGCATTCAGAAAAAAAGTTATTCGTGATGGAATTCAAGCGTGATAGTGTGATTGCTTTATACAAGGTGGCGCAAAAGTAATCCTCCTATCAGAAAATGCTATAAATTTTGCGATTGGCCCCTAATGTCAGTTCTGTTTTCACATTTGTGTAGTAAACAGATGCGAAATACACGTTAATAAACAATGTTACGCTACACTGCTCCAGAACGCGGAATATTGCTGACTATTTATTTGACCAATAATCGGTCGGTGACTTTGGCACAACGTGAATTTCGTCGCAGATTTCCTGGCCGTCCAACGCCTACTGCGACGTTTAGCCGCTCGCCTCGAAGAGACTGGCACAACACGAGATGCTGCCAGGCGTTGCAGACCCCGGAGTAGCCGTTCTGCAGAGAATATTGCTGCTGTAGCCGAGGATGTCATCGACCAGACGACGTGCCACGCAAATGGGTATCAGTCGACGGTCTCTACAGCGAATTTTGGTACAAGATTTGAAGATGTTTCCGTACAAAGTCCAGATGGTGCATCAGCTGTGAGCTGCTGATCGCGTCTAACATACGCTCAAGCCATCCTTAATCACCACCAAGAGGAAGATGATTTTTCATCAAAAATAATCATGAGTGATGAGGCCCATTTCCATCTTAGCGGGTACGTAAATAAGCAAAATTTACGCTTCTGGGGCACTGAAAATCCGCGTATAACCCACGAAGAGCCATTACACCCGCTCAAAGTCACTGTATGGTGTGCTGTTTTCGATGGAGGAGTCATCGGACCTGTTTTCTTCGAAGACGTCGCGGGCCAAACGGTTACTGTGAATGGTGAGCGCTACAGAGCAATGATCAACGAGTTCTTTTTGCCGCAACTTGATGAATTGGGATTGGAAAACATGTGGTTCCAACAGGACGGTGCAACGGCACATACTGCACGTGCCACAACCGATATGCTGAAGGATGCATTTCCCGGGCGCCTAATCTCCCGTTTTGGCGATTTGCACTGGCCAGCAAGATCGCCTGATTTGACCGCTCCAGACTTCTTTTTGTGGGGCTTTTTGAAGTCGCGGGTTTATGCCAACAAGCCTCAGACTCTTGCAGCTCTTAAAGACAATATCCGTCAAGAATGTGAGGACCTATCGCCGGAAGATTTGGCCAAAGTGATGGAAAATGCCATAAAAAGGGCTCAAATGACAATCAACTGTGGCGGCGGCCATTTACATGACATCATATTCTCGACTTGATGTAAAAAAAATTAAAAGACCAAATAAAAATAATCCACAAGAAGAATCGAAGTTTTTCATTTAAATGTGAATAAATCTTTTGTTTCTCGTACCATTGCTCGTTACCGTGATACTGGCAGTGTTGCATCGCGTCCAAAAAGTGGACGAAAAAAAAACGGTAACAACACCAGAAATGATCCGAAAAGTGAAGGCCAGATTTGATCGAAATCCACGCCGCAGTGGTAGAAAAATTGCTCGTGAGCTGAACATATCGCGAGAACGGATACAACACATATTAAAAAATGAGCTTGGACTAAAGCCATTGAAGTTCCACAAAAAAAGTTAGACTGGAAAGAGCCAAGGAGTTGCTTCGCTTACACGAAAGTGGCCAGTTACCGAATTTGGTTTTCTACGATGAGAAGCCATTCCAAATTGAGCAGTTTGTGAACAAACAAAATGATCGGGTTTACTTGCCAAAGAGGTCAGCTGAAAATGTACACCTTCGATTGGCCACCAGAGCTCAAGCGCCGCCGATGGTAATGGTGTGGGCCGCCGTAACGGCCGATGGTCGCTCCCCGCTCGTATTCATCGACCATGGGGTCAAAATAAATGCCGAATATTATCGGGAAAATGTCCTAAAGACAGTATTGAAGCCCTGGACAGACAAACATTTCGGCCGCAGACCATGGACATTCCAACAGGACTCAGCACCATCGCACTCAGCACGCGTCAACCAAGAATGGCTTAAAAAGGAGGTTCCTCGCTTCATTTCTACCGGACAATGGCCACCAAGATCTCCGGATCTCAATCCGTTGGACTTTTGCGCCTGGGGCATTATAGAGAGTAAGGTTCGCACTAAAAAATACCAAAGATACTTTGGTATTTTCTCAAGACGGCGCTTCGCCGGGAATGGGCCAAAATACCGCAGAGCCACTTTCGTGCAGCGTGTGATGGCTTTGTCGCCCGTTTGAAGGCCATAATTCGTGCCAAAGGTGGCCAATTCGAACAAATCTAAACTGTTTCTAAAATTTTATGTTATTTCCGACATTTTTTGCTTTTGAACAATTAAATTTAAAAAAATAAAATAAAAAAAAAATATAAAAAAATATAGCGCTTTACTTTGTTGCATTACATATCAGCCACCCTGTACACCGTGCAACAACCAAAATGGGAATGGGATGAGACCAATTGCAAATGAATGTTGACATTAGGCGTGTTTTCGTTACACCATAAGTGCTTAATTTGTATGGGGAGCTAAGCACTTTTAAGCACTATTAGTTCCCGATGAAGTTTGGTGCTTGTGTTCATGTCTTAATCGAGTATGATGTTGCCAGATTGGGCACCCTATATTTAGCAATATGGCATCCCATTTTTGGAGAGATTTTATCAATTATTGTGAATTAACGGGAAGAAGAAGAACAAAAATGGGAAATTATTTTAATATTTGCAAAAAGAGTGTAAACAATTGAACATAGAATTGTAAATATATGTTTTATAAATACTTTTCAAGATTTTTTTGTCTGTTTCGCACTGTTCTTTCTTCGCAACTCATGACACCATTGCTACCAGATAGTGAAAATCCGCCACTTATTGCTTATGTGCCAGTTAGTGGAAGTCAGTTGTTTTCGTTGCAAAGTGCTAAACTAAAAGTGCTAGCTTGTAACGAAAACATGCCTATTATCCACAACCAAACCTTCAAGGGCTTTCTTCAGTTCTAGCTTTCTTTATTCTGTTGTCAACATCTTCCTGGGTCCCTTCCTGTGGGGTTATGATGCTACCCAAGTAACAGAATTTGTTAACACTTTCTATGGGATTGGAAGTTATGGTGAAGTGAGGCATTTGCGGGCAGCATATCGAGCTTGCTTCGGTTTTGTTTATGTTTACCCGTAGTCCAATGTTTGACGCCATTGCTACCAAGTCAATAATTTTTGCTTGCATATGCTCTTTTCTGCTTAATAGTAGCACGATATCATCGGCGTAGTAAAGATCCTCGAGATGATGATTTAACATCCATATAATCCCCCTGTTTGCACTTGTTACTTTTCTCAGTATTGCGTCTATGGTCACTGTGAAGAGTATGGGAGATAGTATACAGCCTTGTTTCACACCTGTGTATGTGCTGAAAGCTTCGGTGGTATTTCCGTTATGTATGACTCTTGCGCTTGATTCTTCGTATTGATTTTTAATTAAGTTTATGATTTTTACTACCACTACTGGGCTCATCATAGCCCATAGTCCATATGGCATTTCGATCGATAGTATCGAATGCTTTCTCAAAATCGATAAATGTGAGATGCAATGTCGAGTTGAATTCATTGCATTGTTCCACTATTAGCCTAAAGCTGTTGATGTGATCGATACATGATCTGTTCGGGCGGAAGCCAGCTTGTTCTTTTCGCGAGTTGCGGTCGATTGAGGTGGATACGCGGTTTAATAGTAACTTGTTGAAAATGTATCTTACTGCTGGGGTTAGTGCAATACCTCGCCAGTTGTGACAATCTTTAAGATCACTTTTTTTTTGGATTTTTTTTATTAAACTCTCATTCCACTCGTCTGGAATAATTTCAGAGTTCCATATGCTTTTAAACAGGGGTTGTACAGGGTCCGCAATCTAACGTTTTTTTCAACTAGTGCTTATTTCGTGAATGGTAACACTTAGCTCATGTCTGATTTGACAGATAATTATTTGTATCCTTCCGCTGAACGAATATGGTTGTGTATACGCTTGAACTTTGAAGAATACGCTTGAATGCGATTGACTTACAGAAGATCCCGATTTTGCCAAAAAAATCGTCTTTTCAGATGAAGCTCATTTTCATCTTGACGGGTATGTAAACGAGCAAAATTGTCGCATTTGGGGCACAGAAAACCCGCACGCATACATGGAAAAGCCGATACACCCAAAACGAGTCACTGTTTGGTGCGGATTTTGGTCCAGAGGCATAATTGGGCCATTTTTCTTCGAAAATGAGCAAGGAGTGGCCGTTACAGTCAATGGCGATCGTTATCGGGCCATGTTGAACGAATTGTTGTTCACAAAAATTTAAGAGGAGGATATTGGCAACATTTGGTTTCAACAGGACGGCGCTACGTGCCACACAGCCGAAGCTACATTCGATGTTTTGCGCCCTGTTTTTGAAGATCGCATTATCAGCCGCAGAGCTGATGTCGTTTGGCCACCTCGGAGTTGCGATTTGACACCGTTGGGCTATTATTTGTGGGGTGCCCTCAAAGATAAGTGTTACGCCGACAAGCCAGAGACAATTGACGCTGTAAAGGACAATATTCGTGAAGCCATTGGTGAAATACAGCTGCACCCAATCGAGAATGTGGTTAAAAATTGGACCGATCGTGTAGGCTACTGCATGGCCAGCCGAGGCAGTCATTTGAATGAAATTATTTTCCATTATTAACCGGAAGGATTGTACTTTCAAATAAAAAAAGAAATTTGAGAAAATATTCAGTAGTGTTTTTTTATAGCATTTTCAAAAAAAAAGTTATTTGGCGGACCCTTTAGTATGCTGGAGAAAGTTTCTGGACACGCTTTGTAAAATTCAGCTCGTTTATCGTTTCTCGCCTGTTTTTTTTTAACTTTTTTATAAGTTCCTTCAAGACTGCCGTAACTCAAAATTGAAAATTGTCGAGATGTGTAACTTTAAGTCCGTATAAAAAGATAAATAAGATGAAATAGGAAGTTTACAAAATGTGGAATAATCCGAAATATGATTGTTTAGTTATAAACTAAATTTCGTTGAGATTAATTTTTGAATATTTACAAAATTCGCTTTTATGTAAGTCAACCTCAAAAATTTTCAATTTTGAGTTATTGCAATCTTGAAGAAGGTGAGCGATATTTTATATTAAAAATTCTGGTTATTCTTTTCGCCCACTGTGAAATGACTGGCAACTTTAACATTGTATGTCAACACATTATGTTGCAACATGTTGCATCAATGATTGTCCTACTCATTATGTTAAGAACATTTCACACTTAATTGTCATTATTTTAAGTATAAAAGGCTCTTGTTTTAAAGATCAGGACATTGGCGAAAAAAGTTTTAAATTAGAATTTTTCTCAGTAGAAGTTCTATAATAACATAGTTTTCTTTCTGCTTAAATATTCTCTACATCAAAAGTTGAAATTTTCAATAATGTTTTAATTCCTTCATAAGTTTCCTTAACCGTTTGAGATGGAAGTGAACACCTCCTACCTACCAAACTCCGTAGCTGTCACTTGCATCCCAGTGAGGGCTGTCGTTGCCGCATTTAACCATGCACGGATTGTTCGCAACTTTTTCTATTATTTATTTCCGTGAATTGTAAACTTTTCTTCATAAAACAAAATTTATGAATTCGAGCATTCGCCTGTGTTTACGTTTGTTTGTTTGTTGAAATAATACAGAAATACCAAAATGTCTAACTTAAACTCGTTTGGGGACTTCTAATTCTCTCAAAAAAATTAAATTTAAATTGAAATTTAATTTTGGCGACAATTCACGCTAATGCTTCTATTGAGATCCTCTCGATTAATTTCGGAAGAGTGGAGATTGTAAGTAATGCTAATCAGATTATTTGTCTTCAGATACATTGGCTTGCTTCCTCTGCGACAGCAACTCTTGAAAATTGTCCCCTAGAAATTTTGTTTGCGACTTTTGCAATTTCCTAATTGGGTACTTGCAATTTCGTCAAGCTTTTAATGACACAATAATTAAAAACAACTTAATCGTAATTAAGTTCAATTAATGTTCGTGAATTTTGAAGTACCCCACATACGAGTTGTGCTGTGTTGAATCGAGTTGTGTGAGCGTAGTTCCATTTTGCATTCGCGTACTTCTGAGCAAATACGCGTTGCTATAGCCGAAAAATATTTTTGGCTGCTTTTTTCCGTAACCTTCGTTTTTTCTCCTTTTTTATGTTGTGGCTTGGCAAATATTTACGCTCGGCTGGTGTTTTCATTAAAAGTTTTATTTTTTTTAGCTGTGCTCCCTTCGTCATTATTGTATCGTGTAATATGGAGAGAAAAAAGTGTTTAAGTGAAAGTGAAAAAGTCATTATTATTTTTTTTGTCTTGCTTTGCTGCTCCAGTGTATTTCGGCCGGCCCTAGCCATTTTTTCCGGGTAGGGTATTTCAATTAAATGCGAACAAAGGATTTACTCAGTAACATAAATAATGCAGCAACAACAACACCAACAAAATTGAAGGATATATATAAAATGCTATATCAACAACAATGAAAACCTCATTATTCTGAGGTTACCTTGAAGTTAATTTTTTCTTCTACTTCGTTGTCTTCGATTGTTGTGCCTGACTCAGAAGCGGTTAGTGAAATGATGGGCTGCATTGTTTGAAATGTCCCAAAACCAGGCGGGGATTCTGTGGGATATAATTCTGTATCTTACAGACTACGTACAGTGGCTCAAAATAGTTTTATATCTGCCAACAATGATTTTTTGTTTGTTTTAGTAAACAATTTTTTACCCTCACTTTAGTGGAGGAGGATAGTAAAGTCGGACCCTAATAATGTTCTGTGGAAATTCGTTTTAAGACATTTTAAGTCATTTGAGCAATGTCCATCCGTCCATCCGGCTGAAGTGCTCGACAACTCTCGAAAGGAGTTATTGACTTCAAATGTAGTATGTGATAATATTTTTTTCTATCTCGGACTAAATTAGAAGATAAGATGATGAAGATGGTACTATTTTTCGCTGAACATTAGATACTTGACAGATATTGATTGCACTGTACCGAATTGTGTTTACGTGTACTCTTGTATTGTGTGTGTGTGGACCGACTGATATTAACGTTAGCCATTAAAGCCATTACATTTTGGTATGATTCGACTATTTTGTGTGGGAGGTACTAAAAGGGGCGTGGCAATAATTCCAATTTTTTACCAGACTGAAGGTACTATAGCGTGATCCATTTCGAGGTTCCCTACTTTTTTAAAGAAAAAAAAAACACAAAAAATTCAAATTGAATGGGGAATGTTTATTATCATTTGAAAAAACATTCTTTGGCATTTATTTTTTGACGATTATGTCTATCAAATGTTGACCGCGGCTACGTCTCAGATGGTCCATCCGTTGAGTCCAATTTTCGATGACTCGTTCGAGCATTTCGACTGGTAACTGGCGAATGACACGCGTGATGTTTTGCTCCAAGGCCTGAATCGAAGCGGGTTTGTCCGCATAAACTTTAGACTTAACATATCCCCAAAGGATAAAGTCTAACGGTGTGATATCACAGGATCTTGGTGGCCAATCGACCGTCCCAAAACGTGAAATTATCTGCTCACCGAAGTGTTTTCTCAATAAATCCATTGATTGATGCGATGTGTGGGAAGTGGCGCCGTCTTGTTGAAACCAAATGTCGACGAGATCACGAGCTTCAATTTCAGACTCTATTGGCAAATATTCAATTCAATTTCAGACTATTAAATTTCAGATGCCCCCCAAACGGGGCGTGGCAATAACGGCCACTTTTCTCTAGACTCTAGGTACTATAAAAGCATTGCACTGTAAAAAATTTCAAGTATTTGTATGCACTGGTATTAAAGTAAAAGCTGTTAACTTTTGGTACAAAAAGGTACATTTGTGTGGGAGGTACCAAAAGGGGCGTTCAATAACGCCCATTTTTCTCTGGACTCTATGTACTATAAAAGCTTTACACTGTACAAAATTGCAAGTCTTAAAGTTATAAGCTGGTAACTTTTGGCGCAAAATGATCCATTTGTGTGGGAGGTACCAAAAGAGGCGTGCCAATAATGCCCATTTTTCACTGTATTAGGTACTATTAAACCATTAAACTGTACAAAATTTCAAGTCTTTGTACGCACTGGTAATAAAGTTATAAGCTATTAACTTTTGGTTTAAAATTGTTCATTTGTGTGGGAGGTACCAAAAGGGGCGTGGCAACTACGCCCATTTTTCTCGAGGTAATAGTGACTAATAAACTAATACTATGTGTAGAGTTTCAGATGATTCAAATAAGTAGTATAGAAGTTATTAAATAATCAACATTTCACTAAATGTTAACCCTTTGTGGGGGAGGTACTAGAAGGAGTGGACCAATATGGGCCATCTTCGAACATAGCCGGAGATAGAAGAAAATATTACCACACACCAAATTTGAAGTCAATTGGTTACTCTTTTTGGGAGTTGTCGTGCGCTACAGACAGACAGACGGACGGACATTGCTCAAATGACATAAAATATCCTAATACGGATATCCACCGAACATACATAGGGTCTTACGTCTGACTTTGATGTGTTACATTTTTGTCTCGTTGCGAATGATGTATACCCTCCTCTCTAAGGTGAGGGGATTAAAATATGTATTAAAAAAGTTATAAGAAATTCAAACCCCTTTTTGAATTTTCCATTTTAAATTGCCAAAATCTTTTTTTACAAAATACTGAAAAGAAATAAAAACATTATATTAAAAAGGTTATAAGGAATTCAAACCCCTTCTCAATCGGTTGTTTGGTTAAGAAACTGGCGAATTATTTCCCTTTTTTTATACCCTACACCACACTGTGGTACAGGGTATTATAAGTTTGTTTCACGGCAGATGTTTGTAACACCTGAAAATAACACAGCTAGACCCACCTTAAAGTATACCGATCGACTCAGAATCACTAGCTGAGTCGATTTAAGCATGTCTGTCCGTCCGTCCGTCGGTCTGTCCATGTAAAGTTGTTCGTCGACTACAGGTCGCAATTTCACTCCGATCGTTCTGAAATTTTACAGTTTAGAGTATTTCGTAGCTGTTAAGATCGTTATTGAATTTGGGTGAAATCGGTTCAGATTTAGCTATAGCTCCCATATATATGTTTCGTCCGATTTGGCCCTTTAGTCCTATAGAAGCTGTATTTTACATCCAATCGTTTTGAAATTTAGAATGGTAGAGTTTCTTGATCCATGTATATGTTTCGTCCGATTTGGCTCTTTAGATCCAATCGTTTTTATACCCTACACCACACTGTGGTACAGGGTATTATTTAAGTATAAAATGTCCCAAAAGTAAATTTATGTAAACAATTTATACATGAATTACAAAATTTATATATCAGAGTTATTCAATATTACGAGAGTGGTGTAGGGTATTATATAGTCGGCCCCGCCCGACTTTAGCCTTTCCTTACTGGTTGATTCCTAAGACTGTGCGCCGTTTAGATAATAAGGGACAGTAGCAATGCTTTCCAATTCTTCCTGAACACTTTTTGAAAAATACACGGACTTAACAGTATAGGTTCGATTCTACTACCAAAGGATAATATAGCCATATACTTAGTTTCGCGAAATTGGTGACAAAAAATTTTTTATGGGCCTCAAAAGTTTTTTAAAATCGGTGGGCCCCTCGAAAAAGGTCTCATCAGTTTTTGTCCAATAACTAATTCAGACTTGGTGATACCGCAATAATGTAGCTAAGAATATGCTGAACAAAGCTTGTTTACATTTTATGCAAAAAAAAAGTGAATGAAAAAATATTTTTTTTCACTTTTTTCAGGGACTCGTAATTTTTCACTAACAATATTTGGCAAAATTGTAGCCACGGTAATTCTTGACAACTCTTGTAAACATATCAATACAGTATTATTAGTTATTAGTTAGTATTTTGTAACAAAAATATTTTTTTTTGTTGTAGGGTATGTGCAGCAATTTCATAGCAAATATTAAGGCCATTATTTTTGTGAAACATATTAACCCTCTAGCTCCCTCACATAACTGTAATTTTTGACCCTATTTTAACAAATCGTAAAAAAACACCCCCAAAATGGGGAGGGCGGGGATGAAATGTTCTACAAAAATGTTGGCCATAAAATTTCACTATGTGTGTCAGAACACACCAAAGCTCAAAACTCAACACAAACAAAAACCAGTAAGGAAAGGCTAAAGTCGGGCAGGGCCGACTATATAATACCCTACACCACTCTCGAAATATTGAATAACTCTGATATATAAATTTTGTAATTCATGTATAAATTGTTTACATAAATTAATTTTGGGACATTTTATACTTAAATAATACCCTGTACCATAGTGTGGTGTAGGGTATAAAAACGATTGGATCTAAAGAGCCAAATCGTATGAAACATATATATGGGAGCTATAGCTAAATCTTAACCGATTTCCTTCAAATTCGGTAGTGTTGGTTCATGGATCAAGAAACTCTACCATTCTAAATTTCAAAACGATTGGATGTAAAATACAGCTTTTATAGGACTAAAGGGCCAAATCGGACGAAACATATATATGGGAGCTATAGCTAAATCTTAACCGATTTTCTTCAAATTCGGCAATGTTGATTCATGGATCAAGAAACTCTATCATTCTAAATTTCAAAAGGATTGGATGTAAAATACAGCTTCTACAGGTCTAAAGAGCAAAATCGGACGAAACATATATATGGGAGCTATAGCTAAATCTTAACCGATTTTCTTCAAATTCGGCAATGTTGGTTCATGGAGCAAGAAACTCTACCATTCTAAATTTCAAAAGGATTTGATGTAAAATACAGCTTCTATAGGACTAAAGGGCCAAATCGGACGAAATATATATATGGGAGCTATATCTAAATCTGAACCGATTTCAACCAAATTCAATAGCGATCTTAACAGCTGCGAAATACTCTAAACTGCAAAATTTCAGAACGATCGGAGTGAAATTGCGACCTGTAGTCGACGAACAACTTTACATGGACAGACGGACGGACGGACGGACATGCTTAAATCGACTCAGCTAGTGATTCTGAGTCGATCGGTATACTTTAAGGTGGGTCTAGCTGTGTTATTTTCAGGTGTTACAAACATCTGCCGTGAAACAAACTTATAATACCCTGTACCACAGTGTGGTGTAGGGTATAAAAAGGTCAAATTCCAGTCAAAAACGCTCTAGGTCACCCATTTCGCCAAACCGAGTATAGGGTTACACTACCCTTTGGTAGTAGAATCGAACCTGTGCATTTTTTCACTGTTGCACAGTGTAATTGGTTTGTAATGGGTAGTTTATTAGTAGCCGTCCACCACAATGCCGTACAAAAGTGTTGCTTGAAGTTTTGGGCCCCGACGTGACCCTACAGCTTACCTGTAGGAATATAATGTGACGTTGACCTTCCTTACACGTTCCAGTACATTAATTCTGAATAACAATTTCCCATTCAGAAAAAAACCATCTCTGTTCCATTTATCCTAGGAGAGTTCACACGCGGGACCTTATTCTGTCTAGCAAAGAGAAAAAATTCTGCCTTGTTTAGGTAAACGCCCAAACCACTGCTTCTAACCCATCTAGCCAATTTGTTTAGAACCGGTCTCAGTTCGGAGAATGTCTCTGAGGACGTCGAGGAATTTGGCAGTTACTGCGATTGGCACGTCATCCGCATATGCCACGACTTTGCTGCTACAACGTTCTATATCTAACAGGATTCCATCTCTACCAGAACAATAGCTATCAAATTTTGGCCTATGAAAATCAATTTTGAGCCAGTGTACAATGGCGTCGCACAGAATGACAATGACCATTTTGAAACCTTTTTCTATTTTTATTTTTATGCATATTAAGGTGTTTGAAATTCAAAGGGAAATGTTTATGAAAATCAATTAACGTATTTATATTAGAGGTAAAAGGACAAACAAAAAAAGGGGCATTAAGTTCGACAGGGGTTAAGTTTATATAATGAACAATATTTTTGTAAATTTTTGCAAGGAAATAAAAACACTAGTCCTTTTTGGTCCTAAATGAGCAATTTTGTTGTTGACAGGAGGTAAGGCCATTTTTTGGATTGTGATAAATCTTAACGTAATTGAAATTATTTTAGGAAAATTATATAATAACGGAAAATATATTTGATGGATATATTTTGGCATAATTTTTTCCAAAGTCAAAACTGTATAAATGTAATGTATAGAAAACGTATTTTGTCAAATTTATAAATCTGCGTTTTTCGCAAAAAACACAGATCTCTTCGGAGTTATTTGAAAATATGTAATAATTTATCAATGCTATCACCTTGGAAACTAGTTATACCCTCACTTTACGAGTAGTGTGACGAGGGTATATATCATTTTCTACGGAAAAAAGTGTAACACATCAAAGGAGTGATCTAAGACCCTAAGTATGTTGGGAGGAAATCCGTTTTGGGTCATTTTAAGTCGAATGAGCAATGTCCGTCCGTCTGTCCGTCTGTCTGTCTATCTGTCTGCTGGCTGGTGCGTACGATAACTCTCGAAAGGAGTAACCGATTGACTTCAAATTTGGTATGTTGTAATATTTTTTTCTATCTCCGGCTAAGTTCGAAGATGGGCCATATTGGTCCACTTCTTCTAGTACCTCCCCCACAAAGGGTTAAAATGTTGTGAAATATTGATTATTTAATAACTACTATACTACTTATTCGAATCTTCTGAAATTCCACACATAGTATTAGTTTATTAGTCGCTATCAACTCGAGAAAAATGGTCGAAGTTGCCACGTCCCTTTAGGTACCTCCCACACAAATGCACCGTTTTGCACCAAAAATTAACAGGTTATAACATTAATAACGGTGTATAAAAATACTTGAAATTTTTCACAGTGTTATGCTTTTATATTGCCTACAGTCCAGAAAAAATGGGCGTTGTTGCCACGCCCTTTTGGTACCTCCCACACAAAGGTACCATTTTGCACCAAAAGTTAACAGCTTATAACATTAATACAAGTGTATCATAATACTTGAAATTTTGTACAATGTAATGTTTTTATAGTGCCTATAGTCCTGTGAAAAATGGGCCATCGCCACGCCCCTTTTTGTACCTCCCACACAAAATTGCCAAATCATACCACAATTTAATATCTCATAACGTTTATACCAGTGCACATAAACGCTTATAATTCGGCGCAGTGCAATGAATTTAAAGTATCTACTGTTCAGCGAAAAATAGGTGTAATTGTTAAACCCCTTCTGGTAGCTCCCACACAAATTGACAGAATAATTCGTGTAATATTCAATATTACATTACTCACAAAGTGAGGGTATACCTTAGTCGGTTTACCCGACTGAAACTTTCTTACTTGTTTTATTTAATAATTCTTTAATAATTCATTCATTTTTCATTTTTCATCCAACAACACAACCTCTTCCATCGACTGCTCAAGTTTAACTGAAGGATTTTGTCTGCTCCCATTCAGTGTGTGAGCTCGTGTGATAGCAAAACGCGGAGTAATTTGGCGGTGCCTGTTCTGCGTTCGTGCATTATATAGTCAACTCAGCCCGAAATTACACCCTTTTATTATTTGCGTTTCTTAATTTCTTGAGACTCCACCCACACCTCTCGAGTGAGCTGTGTATCTGCCTGACCGTATTCGTATGGACGTCATAATGCCACTGGCCACATGTATGTCCGTCAATTTAATGATGAGAACTTTCTCAAAAGTATTACGCTCACATTTCTTTTGAGGGATATAATTGACAAAACACAAAAAGGATAAGGCATAACCTTAGCCAGACAAATAGGGACAACAGCCACGCACATCAAAGCTCCCAGTTCATAGTCACGTCTCAGTCGTTCGCCCACTCAAAAACCGAAAACCAAAGTAAAGCGAATGCCTGGCGTATGTTAATGAAATTGTGTGTGGTCCATAATAATGTTGGCGGTAATTAAATTTCATCAATAGCCCCAAAGTAATTATTTCCACAATATGTTTGAGGATTTATTCCCACAAAGGAGCACAACTTTTATTCGCAACCCAAACGTTATAGGCCAAGCGAGATGGATCTCCCTCAAAAAAACAACCCAAAATGATTTCCTTTGTGTTCCCTCTTCTTCGTTTTTTCTCGATTTCATCGGAAAAGTTCAAAAATTGAACAAAAAGCATTGCTATAATTACACCACCACAAATCCAACCATTATAGAAATATACAGTTTTTGCCACTCCATCTGGCCCCTCCACCCCAAAAAAACACAGGAGTAATTAATTTATGTTAACTTTTATTATATTTTGCGCACTTTTTAAGGACCCCTTTTTTCGGGGAAAATGTTTGTGTTGTTTTTTCATCTTCTCAAAGGTAGCACAGCTAATATTTGTTGCTCACTTCCAGAGCTGAGATCAAATCCAATGAGTGGCAAAGTTATTTCATTTGGGATCTGGAAAAAAAAAAACAAAACAAAAAGGAACAAATTTGCAGGAAATTGCTATTGTTTTTCATTCAGAGTCATTAGGGTCACGAATTGTCAGTCACTAAAATGGTTGAAAAAGAGGGGAAAGAGAAGGTATACCTTCTGAAAAAGTTTCACTCATTTATATGTATATTAGTCAAATAATAGCTGCTCGTTAAGTTACACTTAATGGCAGAAGATAGAATCTATTAGGAAAAAGAATTAATTTCATTTAGAATATCTGTTTTCTAAACAGTTTTTTCCTTAGCAGATGTGTGTTTAAAGATACAGTGCACTAAATACGAAAAGTAGAAGCGTGCAACAACAACATTACTTATTCCCAATAATCGCTACTCATGGTATTGCAATATAGCCCTAAAACATTTTATAAGAAATGTAAATTCTATAGACCCTTTTTTATTTGTATGTAAATTAAACAATAAAGACACAAAAAAACTAATCTCCCCTTAAAAATAAGTAAAGAAAATTGAACGAATGTATAAGTAGTGTGTGTAGTTCAGACCTCTTTCCTTATCCCTACGGGAGACTACTTTTTTGTGTTTTTAATGTCCTTCCTTCCTTTTTTAAGATTTTTTCTGGTTTGTTATTATTTTCTGGTTTTGGTTTTTTCCAGCCAGCGCCATCTATATGTCAATTTCTGATTATTTTTTTTAATGATAAAATCATTTAGTTCAGAACAATGAGGCACATCGTTAAGGAATATAATATCAAAAGCGACAGTGGTAAAAGTTCGACATAAAAAAAATCGTTTCTTAACCGATTGCAATTGAATTTCCTTAGATTAAAATGATAATGTTTCACGAATTAAGCGTCGTAGAGCTAAAAGGATGACATTTTGTTGTAATTTATTTTTGGACAAAATTTAAACAAAACGTAAAATGGCAAAATTTCGTTAATTCAGAGTCGTAGGGTTAAAAGGAAGACATTTTGTTATTACCAATTTTTTTTTTATAAATTTTGAATTTCCTTAGAAAAACTTAAAATGGAGATGTCTCGTTAATTAAGCGTTGTAGAGCTAAAAGCCCGAAATTTTATTATCATTTATATTTGGCCAAAATTTTGAATTTTTGCAAAACATAAAATAACTATATCTCGTTAATTAAAAACCGTAGAGCTAAAAAGCCGAATTTTTTTATCACTTATTTTTGAACAAAAAAAAAATGACAATATTTCGTTAATTTAGCCTCGTAGAGCTAAAATGACGAAATTTTCTTATTTCTATTTTCTTGAATACAATTTTGAATTTTATCAAAACTTAATGTTGCTATATCCCGCTAGTCAAGCGTCGTAGAAGCAAAAGGACGAAATTTTTTATCATTTATTTTTGGCAAAAATTTTTAATTTTAGCTAAACTTAAAATTACACTCTATCGTAAATTAAGAGACATAGAGCTAAATGGCCGAATTTTATTATCGCTTATTTTGTCAAAATATTTAATTTTTGCAAAATTTAAAATGGCAATATCTCGTTAAACGACAAATTTTTGTTATTTCTTGGATACAATTTTGAATTTTAGCAAAACTTAAAGTTGCTATATCTCTTTAATTAAGCGGTGTATAACCGAAAGGGCCAAATTTTTTTATCTTTTATTGTTTGGACAAAATTTTGAATTTTAGCAAAACTTAAAATTGATATATCTCGTTAATTAGCACCCTAGAGCTAAAAAGAACAAATTTTCTTATAATATATTATTGGCCAACATTTTAATTTTAGGAAAACTAATATGACAACATTTCGTCAATTATATTTTTGATTTATTGGCTAACATTTTTAATTTCCTTAGCAAAACTGGCAAAATGGCAATATGTCGTTAATTAAGCCTTGGCTCTGCGACGCTTGACGAAATTTTGTTATCACTTATAGTTTTGTCAGATCGTTATCTTTAATTGGGCGCCGTAGAAGCCAATATTAAAATGGCAATATTTCGTTATTTCGGCTACGTAGAGCTAAACGTAAAAACAAATGTTATCTTATATTTGATTGACAACATTTTGAATTTTAAACAAATTTAAAGTTGCTATATCTAAGTATCTGTAGTTAATTAATTTGTAATCACTTATTTTTTTGCCAAAATTTTTGAATTTCCTTGGCAAAATCTCTTTAATTAGGCGCCGTAGACCGCCGTAGAGCTATTCCTTGGCAAAACTTGAAATGTTGTAGAGATAAATGAAACCAAATGTTACCTTGTATTTTTTTGACAACATTTTGAATTTTACAAAGCTTAAAGTTGCTATATCTGACTAATCATGCTGAATTCCGAAATTATGTTATCATTTATTTTGGGTCAAATTTTTAAATTTTAGAAAAAATGAAAATGGCAATATCTCGTTAATTAAGAGCCGTAAAACTAAAAGGACGACCTTTTGTTATTTCTTATTTTGTGTGGGCAAAATTTTAGCAAAACTTAAAATGGCAATATATCGGTAATTTAGCGTCGTAGAGCTAAAATTTTGTTACATCTTATTTTTGCCAAAATTTTGAATTTCGTTAGCAAAACTAAATAAAAAAAGGCGAATTAAAGGAACGAACATATGTGATAAATTTATATTTGGATTCCCTTCCACGAATTAAATGGTCATAAGTCTACAAATAAGCGTTCTAGAGTGAATGGGTCCAACATTTGAGATCACTTGTTTTAGTCAAAATTTGCAAATTACTTTCCAAAATAGTAAACTGGCATAACTCCTTAAATAAACGTCCTAGAGTGAAAAGTACGAACATTTTTTTGAACAACATTTTAATTTATTTTCCAAAACTGATATTCCAAATTTACGGTCCTTGGGTGAAAATGACGAACATTTTGAATTTCTTTCGAAAACATTAAACCGTCACAGCGCCTTAAATAGCGGATAGAGAAAAATCAAAAATTTTAAATTCTTTTCTAAATCTTAAGACGATCATGATTCCATACATAGTATTTCTATGGTGACAAGGCTCACAAAGCCATAAAAGAGCGTACTAGAGTAAAAAGGACGAACATTTTTTTGGTAAATAATTTTTGAAACGGACGGAATTTTTGGTTTGTAAACGATCACTATTCCCCAAATAAGCGTCCTAGAGTAAAAAGTACGAAAATTTGGAACAACTTATTTCGGTAAAAATTTTTAAATTCCTTTCCAAAACTTTAAACGGTCAGAACACCTTAAATCAACAACCTAGTGTATACCTCCTCAACCATAGCTATCTTCCAGGGGAGCCATGAATACATTTAAAAAATATTACTAGTTTTTGTGAAAGTTATATTAAAAATATTTTATTTGATCGTAATGAGGATTTCGATTTTTGAAAATGTCTAAAAGTTACTTGAGAATGTCCGACGAAAAAGTAATGAATTAATCGATTCTAATGGAATTTGTGCAATTTTTTTTGGATTATTTTAAGACATACACGCAGAAAAAAATGAACCCAAAGATAAGTTAAAATGAACTAAACTTCAGGAAAATGAAACTTCATAAGGCGCTAAAGCATTTTTTTCCCAAATCAAGTTCACATTTGTCCTTAATATTAGCAAATGTTTTGAACTTAATTTTAGTTAATACTAAGTTGAATTTAGTAAATATTCCTTTATATATAGTTCAATTGAACTCATATTAAGGAAAAATTAACTCAGTTTAAGTAAAAATTTACATGAAATTTGGAAAAAATCTAGTTAAATTTTCAATAAAATCAGGTAAATTTTTACTTGAATTCAGGAAATTTGTACTAAAAATTAAGAAAATTTTAACTAAAATCAAGTAATTTTTTTACTAAGATTAAGTTACATTTTTACTAAATGGAAGTAAAATAATTTCTCAAATCAAGTTCAATTTTACTTGAATATACGAAAATTAAACTAAAATGTAAGAAACGTTTAACTATAAATGAGTAATTTTTGAACTTGCAACTTGTAGAAGTAAACTAAATTTTAGTTCATTACTACTAATATAATTCAGCAAAATATTCTCGGGAATTTTCCAATAAATATTTTGCTCCAATGTATTTGAAACAAATTCAAAAGCCTGAAACAAACAGAATTCTCATTCAATGTCTCAATCGTATGTCTTAAGTATTTCACATATAATCCTATATATTTGCTGCGAAGTTAAGTAATTTAACTGTTTGAAATGATATTTGAGCAGTTAAGGAAAGAATCTCTTGAAACGAACGGGAATTTTTTGCTTAACGAATATTCAAGGATTATTTGGAAACCGTATTATAAATTTCAGAAAAACATGAACTAGAACTAAGGAAATTCGGATATTTCTAGTTAAAATTTCCTAAAATGATTTATTTTCAAGGAGTAGTAAATGTGTCTTCGACGCTAGGAAATCCTTCCTCGGTAAAAGTCAAAATTTACCAAATAGTAGGAAATTTTTACTTGGTCGATGGAATTTTAAGTAAGTAAAATCATATCCCATTTCCGAGTATGTAACCAATTAGCTATATCTTTGAATTTAGTTCAATTTACTCATTGAAAGTAAAATTTCCCAGTTTTGAGGAAAATTTAACTAAACATGAGTAAAAATCTTGAACTAAACTGAGATATAGATTTTACTCACATAAACGATTGCCATTTTTCTAAGTGTAGTTTTGAAAATTTTTACAAAAATTAATAAAATCTCTTTTACGTTATTTTTTTAAATTACAAAACAAAAGTATTCTTGTGTAAATACGTTTTCTTTATTTCACTACTTTTTCTCAAATTTGCTGGGCTTAGTCCTACTCTAGAAACCATCGATGAAATACGTTTCTATTGAAAATTTCAATTTTATTCAAAATTTCATCGAATTGCGCTTTTCTAATTATGTCCTTCAAAATTGACAAAATTCATCAAAATTTCACATTTAATGTAAACTTTGTGGATATTTCATTTTTATAGAAAATTTTAGCAAAAATTTACTTTTTATAAAAAAAATTAATAGAAACCGATTTGTATCGTTAAAAATTGCATTTTTCCAAAAAAATCTTAACATTTATTTTATAATTATTTTTTAAAATTGTATTTTATAAGAAAATTTTGTCAAAATTAAATTTTTTGAAAATTTTGTCGAAAATACATTTAAGTTGAACATTCTTTTCTAGAAAATTTCGCTGAAATTGCATATTTCTAGAAAATTGCATCGATTTTTCAATTTTCTAGAAAATTCCATTATTTTTGAAAATTTATTTAACCAATTTTTTTTTGGAAACAAAAATTATTTCAAGAAAATTTGTATAGAAATGCAAAAATTCAATTTTAACCAAATTTTCTAGAGAAAAACAATTCAAGGATTTTTCTAAAAAAAAAAAGATATTTGAACAACATTTTGAAGAAGAATTCAATTTCGACGAAATTTTTTAGAAAAATTAGGTTTATAGAAAATTTTTTAAAAAAAATAAAAATTTAAAGGAATTTTCTAACAAACATGCAAGAATTTTTGTAGAAAAATGAAATGAAAATGAAATATCTTACAAAATTGCAATTTTCACAAAATTTCCTTGAAAAAATTAAGTAAGTAAAAGTAATTTTGCAGACAGGTGTTATTTCGAAGAAATTTTTACATTTATAATTATGTCCTTCAAAAGAGAAGAAATTCGTAATAATTGCATATTTATTGTTAACTTTACGGAAATTTCTTGTTTATGGAAAATTTCAGCAAAATGTATTTTATATAAAAACTATTAACAGAAATCGATTTTGTATCGTTAAAATTTTCTTAAAAAATTTTTAAAAAAATAAATTTTTTTATAAAAATTCTTTAAATTGCATTTTTCTAGAAAAATTTGCCAAACTTTAATTTTTTGAAAATTTTATCGAAGAAACATTTTAGTTGAACATTTTTTTCTTTTCTAGAACATTTCGTTGAAATTGCATATTTCTAGAGAATTGCATTAATTTTCCTATTTCCTAGAAAATTCCATTATTATAGAAAATTTGTGCAAAGAAATTTTTTTTGTCAAATATTTTGAAAATTTTCCAGCAATTTAAACGGTCATAACTCCTGAAATCAGCGCCCTAAAGCAAAAAGGGCAACAATTTGCGATAATTTTTTTTGCGTCAAAAGTTTGAAATTCCTTTCAGAATTTTTAAGAGGTCAATTTGAACAACATTTTAAAGAAGAATTCAACTTTGACGAAATTTTGTAGAAAAATTAGGTTTATAGAATTCTTTTTTAATACAAATTTAATGGAATTTTCTAAAAACAATTGCAAGAATTTTTGCAGAAAAATTATATTAAAATGAATTTTCTAAAAATTGCAATATTCACAAAATTTTCTTGAAAAAAATAAATTTTAAAGTAATTTTGCAGACAAATGTTATTTCGAGAAAATTTTCAAGAATAAATACAATTTAAACGAAACATCGTTTTATTAGTCGCATTAAAAGTGAAATATAGTTTAAGATTTTTTTTTATATTGCCATATTTCCCTACCCTTTCAACCAACCTGTCCTGGTGTGAAAAGGGCTAAATTTTGGGATGACCTTTTTTGGTAAAAAATTTGAATTTAGATTTGCGACCAATTTTGTTGTCAAATATTTTGAAAAATTTCCAGAATTTTTTTAGAAAAATTTAATTAAAATGAGTTTTCTAAAAAATTGCAATATTCACAAAATTTTCTTGAAAAAATTTTATTTCAAAGAAGTTTTGCTGAAAAACGTTGTTTCGAGAAAATTTTCAAGAAGAAATACAATTTAAACAAAAAATCATTTTATTAGTTGTATTAAAAGTGAAATATAGTTTAATTTTTTTTGATATTTTCCCATATTTCCCCACACTTTCAACCAACCTGAGAGTATTTATTAATACATACTCGTATAAGTCTCTGAGACATTTCTTTCGTTCGAAGAAGTTCAAAAGCTGTACAAAACCTGTTGTTTTTATGTTGGCGACTTCGAGAATTAATTTTGAAAATTTTTGTGCCATCATTCAAATTTGTCTGGCAACTCTGATAAGAGTGCCTTCTTCTCAGCGAAGAATAGGTGTATTTGTAAAGCCCCTAAAAGTACCTCCACACAAATTGACAAACTTATACGGAAATCATTTCTCCAAGAAATGATCCTGTACCCCTCATCGCATTTTCTTAAATTGATTTTAGATTTTATTATTTTTTTAATTCAGCAATGAATAAGAATTTTTCATGTTTAGTATTAAATGACCTTGTGTTAAATCTTAGGACGTTTTTGACGCAACATATTTTAAATTATATATTTTATTGTATATACATTTTATTGTATATACATTTTATTATATATACCTCAGTCAACTTTACTCGACTGAGATTTCCTGTCGTGTAATGTTTGTAATTATTGGTTAGAATCGACATATCACCACAAAATGATTCATGTTTTATTCAGTTTTCGATGTAAGTATATCTCAAGAAATGTTGTACGCAAAACCAAAATCTATGCCATATCAATTTATTGCTTGCGATAAACCATTTTCAAACCATTTAATATTTCCATTTTGTGACTTTTTTTCTTGTTTTCCGCCCAGGGAATTCATGTGTATGCAAATGTACACACACAAACATACACACAGAAATACACATGTATTGCCTGTGTAAAAATCCTTAGATTTTTATGTATGTATATGAACATTGTCCAGTTTTAAATGCATAAAATTGACATAGTCCTGCTTTAGGACACAAACTTATGCAAATCTTTGAAACAAACATAAAAGACAATTTACTTACATATTCTCATTTTCTCATATACTACTACATTGTATACGACAATATGTAAATTGTGTACAGATTGTGGATGTTTAAATATTTGTACCAATGTGTATGGCGATGTATTACATGTAAATATACTCGTATTCATTCGTTTACATATATAACTTTATATAAATGTAAATGCATATAACAGAGATGCTGAACTTATTGAAAGTATTACAAACAATGCATTGTATATAAATTGGATATTAGGATGGTTTAGACTTTTTGAGAGAAAAATTAAAAAAACAAGTTGGAAAATTTCAGTCTGGTAAACCGACTAAGGTATATCCTCACTTTGTGAGTAATGTAATATATATAACATTACAGTAATTTATCTGTCAATTTGTGTGGGAGGTACCTGAAGGAGTTTAACAAATACACCTATTTATACCCTACACCACACTGTGGTACAGGGTATTATGACTTTGTGCATTTGTTTGTAACACCCAAAAGGAGAAGAGATAGATCCATTGTTTATTATACCGATCGACGTGTTATCACTTTCTGAGTCGATTTAGCTATGTCCGTCTGTCCGTCTGTAGATGTATTCTTGTAATCAAAGTACAGGTCGCAATTACTGCCCGATCTTGACGAAACTTTGCACATATTTTTTTTGGCCCAAGGACGATCCCTATTGAATTTGGTTAAAATCGGTTCAGATTTGGATATAGCCCCCATATATATGTTAGCCCCGATTTGACATGTAAGCGCTGTAAAAACTTTATTTTATATCCGATCAGTATGAAATTCAGCAAAAAGAGGTCTCTTATTATATTAATGAAGACTGTTAAATTTGGAAGAAATCGGTTCAGATTTAGATATAGCCCCCATATATACGTTACCCCCGATTTCACATGTAAGCGCCGTAAAAAATTTATTTTATAACCGATCAGTGTAAAATTTGGCAGAGAGAGGTTTCTTATTACATGAAGGAATACTACCAAATTCGGAGAAAATCGGTTCAGATTTAGATATAGCCCCCATATATATGTTACCCCCGATTTTACATGTAAGCGCTGTAAAAAGTGTATTTTTAATCCGATCAGTGCGAAATTCGGCAGAAAGATGTTTCTTATTACATGACGTAATTCTGCTAAATTTGAGGGAAATCGGTTGAGATTTAGATATAGCCCACATATATATGTTACCCCCAATTTGACATGTAAGCGCTGTAGAACTGTATTTTAAATCCGATCAGTAAAAAAAATGTCAGAAGAGGTTTCTCATTACATGAATTAACACTGGCAAATTTGAGGGAAATCGGTTCAGATTTAGATATAGCCCCCATATATATGTTACCCCCGATTTGGCATGTAAGTGCTCTTGAGACTGTATTTTATATCCGGTCAGTACGAAATTTGACAGAAAGAAGTTTCTTTTTACATGAATGAATATTCAAGGAAAATCCGTTCAGATTTATATATAACCTCCATATATATGTTCCTCCTGATTTGGTATCAAAGCGCTATAGAAGTTGTACTTTACTTCCGATCATTAATATTTTCCGGAAAGATGTTTCCGGAACGAATATTGCTTAATTTAGCGATTATCGGCTCAGAATTAGATAATATGCTCCTGCCTACTTACCAATTATTCCAAATTATTATCGCAATGACCTTTATCGCATTGTTAGGGAGGTGTAGGGTATTATATAGTCGGCCCCGCCCGACTTTCTGCCTTTCCTTACTGTCGGCCCTTAAGTGGGCCCCGCCCGACTTTCCTTAAAGTCGGCCCCGCCCGACTTTCTGCCTTTCCTTACTGGTTTTTGGTAAACAATATTTTCTTTAAATACATTGCATTGTTCCGAACTATAATCGTTTATATGCACTGGTATATTATCGTTACGGGATATTCAATTTTGGTATGATTTGGTCGTTTTGTGTGGGAGGTCCAAAAGGGGGCGTGGTGATAACGCCCACTTTTCACAGGTGCCTACAGCACTATAACAGCATTACACTGTACAAAATTTCATGTGTATGTATGCACTGGTATTAAAGTTATAAGCCGTTAACTTTTGGTACAAAAAGGTCCATTTGTGTGGAAGGTACCGAAAGGGGCTGTACAATAAGGTCCATTTTTTACCGGACTATATGCGCTACAAAAACATTATACTGTACAAAATTTCATGTATTTTTATGCACATGTATTAAAGTTATAAGCAGTTCAAAATGGTCCATTTGTGTGGGAGGTACCAAAGTGGGCGTGGCAACTTCGCCCATTTTTCGGGAGGTGATAGCGAGTAATAAAATAACACAACGTGTGAAATTTCAGAAGATTCTAATAACTAGTATAGGTGTTATTAATGAATCAATATGTCACTAAAAGTTAACCCTTTGTGTGGGAGGTACCAAAAAGAGCGTGCCAATTACGGCCGCTTTTCTCTAGACTCTAGGTGCTATAAAAGCAATGCACTGTACGAAAAATGAAAAGCGGTTCAAGTTGAAATCGCCACCAGATATAAATGTTTCTTTAGATCTGGCCTTGTAACGCATATTGTCAAACTCCACAGCCCTGGATTATACTATATAGTATAGGGTTATACTACCCTACCGTAGTAGAATCGAACCCATACTGTCAAGTCCGTGTATTTTTCAAAAAGTGTTCACTTGTTGCATAGTGTAAATAATAACATTTTATTTAATTACTGGTATTGAATACCTTCTGTTTTAGTGTTTTTTTATTGTCTTTTTTAACAAAGCTATATCCTACTTTTAATAAAATAAACTTAGTAGAAATATAATTTCTGAAATTTATGTTATTTAAATGCCGGAGTCGAATCATTTTAAAATCCGACTCCGGGAATCGGATTCTGTGTCGAGTAGTTTTGGCTCGACTCCACAGCGCTGCCAATTTCAATAGGCTTCGTCCCTTATGTCGAATGTGCCCTGTACTAAATTTCAGCTAGATCGAAGTAAAATTGCGACCTGTACTTTGGTATTGCATAAAATCATCCATACACACAGAATACAGTTTGGTTGCCTCAACCGAATTATTTGCCAACCGAATTTTGTAGCTCTGTCTACTAGCATGCGATTCCATCAGGACAACCAATATTTTGGTTGTGGTTTACTTTTGTTTCCATGTTGACAACAATCATATTTGGTTGCGCCAACTACGAAAATGGTGGCATAAATTATCTATTGTAGTTGCCACAACCAACTGTTTTAAAAAATTGGTTGTTCTGACAATTTGTCCGTCATATACTACCGAAAATTAATTAAAACAGTTTTCATTAATTTTTATTTTATTTATTAAACAAAAAGCAAAACAATTCATAACAAAATTAAAAATCCCATATTACAAATTCATCACTATATGAGATGTGGAAATATTTGACAAACATTTTAGTACACGAAAAAAAAACACAAAACTTTTATGCAAATATCGCTTAAACCTGTGCTTTCAATTTCATGATTGTTGCTTTTAATTTTTATTTATGTAAAACATTTTGCACAACATATTCTGCATTCCACACATTATTATCCACACGAGATTATTTTTGATTACCTATACCGTTCTTGAACAAAATGTTGAAGATTTTTTTTTTGTCGAGTAATGTTATTTTTTGTTTGTCATGTATCAGCAAAAGAACAACAAGCAATCTTTCGGTTGTATTTCCCAAAATACATTTAATTATTCTAAATTTGGGAAATGATTGGGATAACCAATAAACGATTATTTATTAATATTTTTTCTGTTGCAGTAACCAATTATTCGTTGCGATAATAATTTTTCGTCTATTGATACAATTTCTGTTGTAAAGAATAAAACATTGGTTGTCACAACTAAAAATCGATCATATGGTACTAAATATAATGAAAATTTAAAATTGGTTACCACAACTAACCGAGTGTCAATGAAAAAAACAATCTTAATTCGATTGATACAACCATCGATTTAGTTGCAAGCATTTTCATTTGATCGTATCCATGTTATTTTTGTTGTTTCAATTAATTATTTATAAATACAACCGACAGACGGTGTAGGAAATATACTTTTTGTTGCTAGTACTATTTTTTTATTGTTACAATCGAATTCCAACCAATTATTTTCCTGGGTGTAGTAAAAATGATTCAAATCGGTCCAGTTTCCAGTTTTTGATATATGTAAATTCCCACACAATAATTGTAAAAAAGCGATTTGACTCAAATTAATGACTTTACATTTTAACACTTTAGTAACTCTTCACTCTTTAAGAAATTTAACCTTTTCTTTACCAATCCCTACCCGGATGGCCATTTCGGTTATATTTCTTTAATAACTTGGTTGACTATTCTCCGATCTAAGGGAAATGTTGACTGAATGAACCCTCTCATAAGTTTAATATTAATAACATTTGCATTCCTCGCTCTATGTGACAATCCAGGCTTCTTCGCCCATTAGCACATTAATAGAACGATGTACATAAAAAACTTTGATAAATCGAAGGTTTAAGTAACTATAAATTGTTGCTGGTATAACATGATCCGGTTTAATTTTTAATTCTTCTATATGTATATAAAAAGAACAAGTTTTTTCACTTTACACATTTAATGTCCTCTAAACCAAACTGTGAAAATTCAAATTGATGTTGTTTTATATCGGATACATTTTGACGCAAAGTGATTTCAATTATGATCGATGGATATCTCTTAGGTTTTATTTTATTGATGGCAAATAATAACAAAAAAACCTAAAAAGTGTAAACAATTCAGAATGTGCAAATTTATTACTATGGCCATTATTACAAATAACAAATGTGAAAAGTTATTATTGATATTTATGATGCATGTGCAAGTCCAATTAAACTACACAGTGGGAGAATTTCGAAAATATGGAAATAAATCGTATGTTTCATTACCTGTCAACTGATTGTAATTTTGTTGTTTACAAAATACATCTAGCTTTTGTAAACTCATGAGTTGTTTTGTCTAATTTCCGAGATATTCGCTTTTGAAAATTAAAGTACATATTGACTTTGATAATCAGAATAGTGAAATATTCACTACAATTATTTTTTGATTGGAATTCAGTTTGTATGAAATGCGAAAAGTTATTCTGAAAGAGTTCCACAAAACAGTATTCTTATTCACATATATAGTTGGTCAAAAAACTACTACTAATGGTCCAAAAATGGACGATTATTTTTAATTCGAATTCGTTTCTGAGTTTCTTCGTATGAATTAAATTTCCGGTTACATTATTTCACATTTTGGTTATGTTGTTTCTTTAAGTTAACAACAGCGATAAATCAAATTAAAAGGCTTTATGACATAGATTGGTATATATGAGTATATATAAGTAGTAAATGAAATTTCCCCTTTCCGAAAATAAGTCTTTTGTTTATTCACAAGGAAACAACAAATTTCATTTATGATAAACAACATCTAATGCAGTCCATCCAAATGTCAAAAGTTGACGATAAACAACACCTCCTTTATACGTAATCGAAAAGCAGGGCAAACTGTTTGACTTGCCTTTCCTCTGCAGATATAAAGCGATGAGAAGAAGAGTGGCCTAAATTGGAATTGCGGTACTTAGGTTTTATGTTATGATTTTATTTGGTTTTTTATAAGACTTATGGTGGATTCTTTTCTGCAAAAAAGTGCAACACTTGCATTGCCCTTTTTCCGAAAACAGCACTATTATATCGCATTTTTGAAATTTTGAAATTTTAGTTGTGCTAAATTCGAGTAACTTAATTACCAAATTTCAAAAAAGTATCACAAAAGTGCCGTTTTCGGAAAAAGGGCAATGAACATGTTGCACTTTTTTGAGAGAATTTGCCATTAGTTTTTTCAGTTATTATTGAAATTTAAAATTGCAGTTTTAAAGTAATAGCAAATATGTAATTGTAGTTTCATCTAATAACATTATTTGCCATCATTTCGGATCATTTGCAATCAATGAGGGAATTCCAAGGCGCCATAACAAAAAATCCTACTGCATTATTTTCCAATAGTATGTATTAGGCTATACTTCCTTTCAACACCGAAAAATATTCAGTACAAATATTTTGTTGTACGGAGAATGGATTTTTGTTGTAGATATACGTTTGCATGTTCTTGAATGGAAAACAAACAAAACAACAACACATTATCAAAGGATAACAAAAGGATGAGACAATAGCATAGCATTTTCAACTCTAATATTAGAAATTAAGAAAGAAAGCCCAGCACATAAACTCGAATAAAAATGCTATCCTGAAATGGAAAGAAGATTTACAAATGATTATAATGTCGGAAGGATGATAAAGTATGAGTATAGAATAAATAAACAAAGGTTCGAATGTACATACATACTTACATATAATAGGATTATGAAGAGTATGGATTAATATCAATAGTAACTTAACCCATATTACAGTCAAACTGAGATAATTGGACTTTTAATTCAACAGGGACGCTACAAAAGTAGACCGACAGGGCCAGCAAACGACGCCATATTTTTTGCCGCTCTTTTGACATTTTCTTCTCAGCGTCAGCGTCTGGACTTCTGCAAGCGTGCCCGTAGTGGCCATGCAAAAGAAATCGAGTTCCATACATAATGACATCGAACGTACTTTCAAGAATTTCATTGATATCCAAAACCGTTTTTGTTTTATTTAAAAATACTTTTGTAGCGCTCTTATTGAAAAACCCGGTATGTATTCATTATTTCAAATTAAAGACAAAAAATAAGAAGTTATATAAAAGCTTTCTATATCTTAGAAAACCGATTATCTATAACGTGATCCATTTTTTTTAATTTAAAATTAAAGTATTGGATATAGGAATCTTTATTATGAACCAAAAGAACAATCTCTGACAATTACTTTTTAAAGATAATTTTGTTAAAATGTTGACTTTCTAGCATGGATCTGTTTTTAGAAAAATTATAGATTTTTCAAAAAGCATGTTTCATAAATCCGAAATTTAGTGTAAAATAATTGTTTTGTACATCGTTCATTCCATATCAAACCGAAGATTTTCGTGAAAAATTCCAATGACGACTCCAATTTTTACGATTTTCCCAGATATATTCTACTGTTAAAAATATTTTACACGTATTTTTAAAAAAAAAAAATCAAAATATTTTCAAACAAACAAAACAAATGATAATTGCTAAAATCAAGAAAAAAGTGCCGAGGAAGGAATATCGAAAATGGTGTAGTGAGAACAAGCTGGGGCAGAATTCAGTTAATGAATTTTAAAGTTAATTGCAAGTGTTTTTCGACTGCGTACTTGGCTACTGACCGCAGCTAACCAAATTAAAATAAAGTAGCCCTCAGCAGCTTATAATATCATTTTTCATCGGTTTTGACGATATCTTTTAAGATATTGCGAACAAAATCTATTTATTGAGAACATTTTAATAATATTTATTTTAAAAAAAAGGCACTATTATAAATAAATAAAATAATTAAATATATATTTTATTTTATCGTTGTCTGATCGGTGATGAATAAATTGCTCATTCCGATGAATAATTTAAATAAAATTGTGGCTAATTTAGTAAGTTTACACTCATAGATAATTCGGTTAAGTAACGTAGATATTAAATATTATAAAGGGTGGTTAAATTACTATAAAGGGTGGTTAAATTTTAAGGGCCCATGTTTATTTTGAATAAAACACAAATTACACTATGCAACAAAATTTGAACTAGGTGTCACAAACACGAAAAAGATATTAACAAATTTTTTTATGCTAATTTTTTTTACAATTTTTTTTTTAATTCCAGCTTTCACGGAAAGTACATTCATTATTTGGACCATAATTTTAAGTATAAGCCTGATTGGGCAGTGTTATGCCTCAAATTAAAGGGAATCTTTGGTTTAGTAACAGTCGTCAAAAATATGAGACAAAAATTATTTAAAAAAAAAAACTTTTTCATGGTACAAAAAAAAAAATCATAAAAAATAGAAACCAGTGAAAGGCTAAAGTCGGGCGGGGCCGACTATATAATACCCTACACCACTCTCGTAATATTGAATAACTCTGAAATATAAATTCATGTATAAATTGTTAACATAAATTTACTTTTGGGACATTTTATACTTAAATAATACCCTGTACCACAGTGTGGTGTGGGGTATAAAAACGATTGGATGTAAAATACAGCTTCTACAGTACTAAATAGCCAAATCGGATGAAACATATATATGGGAGCTACAGCTAAATCTTAACCGATTTTCTTCAAATTCGGTAGTGTTGGTTCATGGATCAAGAAACTCTACCATTCTAAATTTCAAAATGATTGGATGTAAAATACAGCTTCTACAGGACTAAACAGCAAAATCGGACGAAACATATATATGAGAGCTTTAACTAAATATTAACCGATTTTCTTCAAATTCGGTAGTGTTGGTTCATGGATCAATAACCTCTACCATTCTAAATTTCAAAACGATTGGATGTAAAATACAGCTTCTACAGGACTAAAGAGCAAATTCGGACGAAGCACATATATATGAGCGCTATAGCTAAATCTTAACCGATTTTCTTCAAATTCGGTAGTGTTGGTTCATGGATCAAGAAACTCTACCATTCTAAATTTTAAAATGATTGGATGTAAAATACAGCTTCTACAGGACTAAAGAGCAAAATCGGACGAAACATATATATGAGAGCTTTATCTAAATATTAACCGATTTTCTTCAAATTCGGCAATGTTGGTTCATGGATCAAGAAACTCTACCATTCTAAATTTCAAAACGATTGGATGTAAAATACAGCTTCTATAGAACTAAAGGGCCAAATCGGACGAAACATATATATGGGAGCTATAGCTAAATCTTAACCGATTTGATTCAAATTTGGCAATGTTGGTTCATGGATCAAGAAACTCTAACATTCTAAATTTCAAAATGATTGGATGTAAAATACAGCTTATACAGGACTAAAGAGCAAAATCGGACGAAACATATACATATATGGGAGCTATAGCTAAATCTTAACCGATTTCAACCAAATTCAATAGGAATCTTTACAGCTGCGAAATACGCTAAACTGCAAAATTTCAGAACGATCGGAGTGGAATTGCGATCCGTAGTCGACGAACAACTTTACATGGACAGACGGACGGACGGGCAGACATGGTTAAATCGACTCAACTAGTGATTCTGAGTCGATCGGTATACTTTTAGGTGGGTCTAGCTGTGTTATTTTCATGTGTTACAAACATCTGCCGTGAAACAAACTTATAATACCCTGTACCACAGTGTGGTGTAGGGCATAAAGATTTTTTGAAATTCTCTTACCTTTACCAAAAAGGCTATAATTTCTACAGTTATCCATAGATTTTAAAATATGCATTATTTTCTTTGCTAGGATGCAAACTTCTAAAAAATTTAGTAAAATATTTTTTTCGATTTTTTTTCTATTTTTTATGTTGTTTTCCGTCCCAGAAATTTTTATTTTTTTTTTTTAAAATCTACTTTTTCCAATTTGTTTAATGACTGTTTCTAAACCAATGTTTCTAAGTGAAAGAGATATTTCCAACATTGGTAGCCGACATTAATAGCTTCAATTTAACGTATAAGTCGACCTGATCGGGCATATACTCCAAAAATTATAGTGCAAATACTAAGGGTACCTTCAACGATATTAGTATTTTTAATAAAAAATTTTTTAAAAAAAAAGTATCCATAAAAAATTTTTTGGTTTTGATTTCATATAACAGTATGCCACAATCTATACAAAAAAATAATTTTTAGGTCTAGAACACAAAAAATTTTTTTTTGTTGCGTAGTGTTATTAAGGAAATTGTTGTCATTTCTTTTTATGCCTTTACTTTAGTGTGACGAGGGTATATATCATTTGCTACGGAAAAAAGTGTAACACATCGAAGGAGTGACCTAAGACCCCACGTATGTTCGGCGGAAATCCGTTTTGGGTCATTTTAAGTTGTTTGAGCAATGTCCGTCCGTCTGTCTGTCTGCTGGCTGGTGCGCACGATAACTCTCGAAAGGAGTAACCGATTGACTTCAAATTTGGTATGTGGTAATAATTTTTTCTATCTCCGGCTAAGTTCGATGATGGGTCATATTGGTCCACTCCTTCTAGTACCTCCCCCACAAAGGGTTAAAATGTTGTGAAATATTGATTCTTTAATAACTGCTATTATGCGTATTCGAATCTTCTGAAATTCCACACATAGTATTAGTTTGTTAGTCGCTATCAACTCGAGGAAAATGGGCGAAATTGCCACGCCCCTTTTGGTACCTCCCACACAAATGCACCATTTTGCACTAAAAGTTAAAAGCTTATAACATTAATACGAGTGTTTAGAAATACTTGACATTTTGTACAGTGTAATGTTTTTATAGTGCCTATAGTCCATTGAAAAATGGGCGTTATTGTCACGCCCTTTTGGTACCTCTCCCACAAAGGTACCATTTTGCACCAAAAGTTAACAGTTTATAACATTAATATCAGTGTATACAATTACGTGAAATTTTGTACAGTGTAATGCTTTTATAATGCCTATAGTCCAGTGAAAAATGAGCGTTATCACCACGCCCCTTTTTGTACCTCCCACACAAAATGGCCTAATTATACCACAATTTAATATCTCAACGTTAATATACCAGTCCATATAAACGGTTAGAATTCGGCACAGTGCAATGTATTTAAAGTATCTACTGTTCAGCGAAATATAGGTGTATTTCTTAAACCCCTTCTGGTACCTCCCACAAAAATTGACAGAATAATTTGTGTAATATTCAATATTACATTACCCACAAAGTGAGGGTATACCTTAGTCGGTTTACCCGACTGAAACTTTCTTACTTGTTATTATGATAATATTGGTATGGTTCAATTATGTATGGAACAAAATAGCCGCGACCTCGGCGTCACACCTCCATCCGATGGTCCAAATTTTCGATGACGCTGAGACATAACTGAGGTTCTATGCCGTTAATGTGACGAATTATCTCATCCTTTAGCTCTTGAATTGTTGCTGGCTTATCGACGTACACATTTTCTTTCAAATAACCCCTAAGAAAGAAGTCCAACGGTGTCAAATCACGTGATCTTGGCGGCCAATTGACATTGACCATGACATGAGATAACACGGCCATTGAATTTGTTGCGCAAAAGAGTCATTGTTTCGTTAGCTGCGCGGCAAGTTGCACCGTCCTGCTGAAACCACATATTGTCCACATCCATATCTTCCAATTCGGGCAATAAAAAGTTCGTTATCATCTCACGATAGCGAATACCATTCACAGTAACTGCCTGGCCCGATGACGTCGCCAGCCCATAAGCCGAACCAAACGAACTGGGCGAGCATGCACAGGAGTATTCACATCTCCTACAGACTCGGTTTGCAGATTGCAGGGTGGTGATAAAGTTGGTTGGATTTGCGAAATTATCTAGATCTTTTTAAGTTATGCTTATATTTTGTTCGGCATGGTCTTAGTTTATTCATAGCGTATCAGATTTGTGGGACCCACAAGGCAGTCGCAGAGGAGGCAGACCAAGTCACACATGGCATCGGCAACTTGACATAGAAATAGCTACCATTAACAAAACGTGGAATGAAATAAAAAGCTCGACAGCAGATAAAAGAGAATGTGACGCACTCGTGGAGGCCCTATGTTCCTCATAGAAACAACAGAAAAATATATATTAGATTCTAAACCAAAATACAAATTAAAATACAGGGTTTTCCAACAAGAGGTGTTATTTTGAATTACCCGGTATTTCGGTAGCTGTCACTTTTGAAGCTTTTATTCTTTGACATTTGACAAGTAGAAACTACGCCATTACTAAAAATGGAACGATACACCACGATTCAACAACGCATTGAAATTATTAAAATTCACTACAACAAGTAAGAAAGTTTCAGTCGGGTAAACCGACTAAGGTATACCCTCACTTTGTGAGTAATGTAATATTGAATATTACACAAATTATTTTGTCAATTTTTGTGGGAGAAACCAGAAGAGGTTTAAGAAATACACCTATATTTCGCTGAACAGTAGATACATTAAATACATTGCACTGTGCCGAATTGTAATGGACTGGTATATTAACGTTGAGATATTAAATTGTGGTATGATTTGGCCATTTTGTGTGGGAGGTACAAAAAGGGGCGTGGTGATAACTCTCATTTTTCACTGGACTATAGGCATTATAAAAGCATTACACTGTACAAAATTTCAAGTAATTATATATACTGATATTAATGTTATAAACTGTTAACTTTTGGTGCAAAATTGTACCTTTGTGGGAGAGGTACCAAAAGCGGCGTGACAATAACTCCCATTTATCAATGGATTGTAGGCACTATAAAAACATTACGCTGTACAAAATTTCAAGTATTTTTATACACTGGTATTAATGTTATAAGCTGTTAACTTTTGGTGCAAAATGGTGCATTTGTGTGGGTGGTACCAAAAGGGGCGCGGCAATAACGCCCATTTTTCACTGGACTGTAGGCACTATAAAAGCATTACACTGTACAAAATTTCAAGTATTTCTAAACACTGGTATTAATGTTATAAGCTTTTAACTTTTAGTGCAAAATGGTGCATTTGTGTGGGAGGTACCAAAAGGGGCGTGGCAATTTCGCCCATTTTCCTCGAGTTGATAGCGACTAACAAACTAATACTATGTGTGGAATTTCAGAAGATTCGAATACGTATAATAGCAGTTATTAAAGAATCAATATTTCACAACATTTTAACCCTTTGTGGGGGAGGTACCAGAAGGAGTGGACCAATATGGCCCATCTTCGAACTTAGCCGGAGATAGAAAAAAATATTTCCACATACGAAATTTGAAGTCAATCGGTTACTCCTTTCGAGAGTTATAGTGCGCACCAGCCAGCAGACACACAGACAGACAGACAGACGGACGGACATTGCTCATTCGACTTAAAATGACCCAAAACGGATTTCCGCCGAACATACTTGGGGTCTTAGGTCACTCCTTCGATGTGTTACACTTTTTTCCGTAGCAAATGATATATACCCTCGTCACACTAAAGTGAGGGTATAAAAATGGTGAAAATCATGCAGTCACAGTTCGCAAAACTAAAGGGTCGTCGTGAAGCACCTTGTCGGACCGCAATACAGAAATTGGTGGACAAATTCGAGCTGTTGGGACAAGTTAGTGATGTGAAGAATAAAACCCGTGCACGTCGCTCAAGAACGACTGAGAATATTGCTGCTGTACCAATATTGGGCATGCCACAAACGTCATTACACCGTATCTTGCATAAAGTCTTGGGTCTTAAGGCTTATAAAGTTCAGTTAACACAAGAACTCAAGCCGGCCGATCATCAACAACGTCGTGTCTTTGCTGATTGGGTCCTTGAAATGCATGAAAATGATCCGGAATTCCATCGAAAAATCATCTTGACTGATGAGGCCCATTTCCAGCTCGGTGGCTACGTCAACAAGGAAAATTGTCGCATCTGGTGCTCGGAAAACACAAGAGGCTGTTTAATGCGGTTTATGGTCCGGCGGGGTCATTGTACCTTACTTTTTCGAAAATGAGGTTGGATCAACAGTTACGGTGAATGGATCGCGCTATCGAGAGATGATTAATGATTTTTTATGGTCGGAGTTGGATGGTATTGATCTGGACAACGTTTACTTTCAACAAGACGGCGCTACGTGCCACTCAAGCAACGAAACCATTGCTCTGTTACGGGAAAAGTTTCCGGACCTTGTTACCTCTCGAAGAGGTGATCACAATTGGCCACCGAGATCTTGTGATTTAACACCTTGCGACTTCTTCCTTTGGGGCAACGGGAAAGATAAGGTCTACGCCAACAGCCCAGCGTCGATTCAAGACCTTAAAGATAGAATTCGTGAGGCTATCGAGGACATAAGGCAGCCACTTTGCGATTTGGTTATGGAAATTTTCATGAAAAGGATATGGTCCTGTAAGCGTGGTCGTGGCGGCCATTTGGCTGATGTTGTTTTTCATTATTAACGGCATACCTTCCTCTTTATTATGAAATAATCATCCGATCATTTATCTCAAAAAATGGAATTTTTCTTTGAATACCAAAATAACACCTCTTGTTGGAAAACCCTTTATGTACATTTTTAAATTATCTTGATGTATCTTTGTTTTGTCGGTGTAAAACGTAGACTTTCAGCATTCAAATTTATACAAAACGCTCGAAAAAGGCGTTCCTTTTTGTTTTAGTACTATATACATCATGAAGTACCTACCGGGTAAATTTGTCCAGTCCCTTTTACGACTTTTTCATAACTTCTCAGTTAACCACCTGAATGTCTTCAAATGCTGTATTTTCAATTACTTTGCCAACGACTGAAGTCTGACAAATAATGAGCAAACTTTTCCCAACATTCTGAGATCTCTGTCACTAACTGAGGTTATACTTCAGTCAGTTTAATAGACTGACATTTTCTTAATTATTAAGTAATCCTTTCTACTCTTGTTTGTACCAATGGAATTGGTTCAATCATATTGTTCTTCTATAATATAATTTAGGTCACAATTGTTCTCAACGTTTTATATACATATACTTCATAAATATATACATAGTATATATATGAATGTATGTATATGTGTGTATTTTTCTACGTTCAAATATATATTTGGTGTCTGTTAGCATGAACCTAATCATAATGAAGACCAAACAAAATTCAAATATGCCAACTCAAGCATTTTCCCAAATCCTTTTCCTCGAGTCCACTTCAGTTTGCAGTTAATTAAAGAATATCCTCATGTCAATAACAGATAAAATGTCTAATGGCCAAATTTATTGTGGTCTTGAATATTAATCATTGACCATTAGATTGCATCAATGTTTTATTGTCAGAAGAAACATTGCAATAAAGTTACTAAGTGAAACACTTAAAAGTATTGCTTCTTTTTTCTCTGGAGGGAGTTGAGTGTGAAAAGTCCCCGCAAGCTTTTATCATGAAAATCAATTTATTGACGCAAATAAATTATAAATGGGCATCAAAAAATCCAAAAGGATGAATATCTACATTTCCATGATATTGGAGGAAATTTTATTACAATTATTGTAGGACTTTTTTTAATTTAAAGTCTCCCAAAAAATCGCCAAAAAAGAAGTTGTTATCTGCTGTAATGGGAGATAGAGTTAAGGGAAATACACATTCAGCTGGACAGACGGACAGGGCAAAATACATGACAAGCACAGACAATAGTAATAATGTGGTTTTGTGTGACAATAATTCCGTAATAATGTCTCTACTTTACTGTCGAATGGATACTCGTATATCCCAGAAACATTTCGCTGCGATAAAACTCTTATGTTGTGAATGTTTCTAGCTGACAATATCCTTTTTGACGGCAACAAAAGATATCCCCAGATTATGGGCTAATTAGGATACTCAGAGCATCAACAACAAGAATAACAAAATAGGAAAACAAACTCCACAAAAGTTCTATCACAAATCAAACAAAATCTTCTCACTTAGCATTAGTAAACGGAAGACTAAAGCTTAGACAGAATGACAGTCTTAGTACACAATACAAAAAGTGTTTGAATAGCGTGAAAAAAGTCTCCGTGATGTGTAACAAAATACTAATGCTGAAATTTGTTTTATTTCTTTTTTCTTCTCTTCCCATCTCATTTCTTATGAAATAGATTCCAATGAAATCGATACTATGGACAATGATAAGGACCATGAAGCAGGATTTCTGGACACGGATTACGTCATGGCAAAACATATTGCTTTGTCAGATGAGTCAACAAGAATAGCAGCAACAGCAGCAGCAGCGGCAACTATACCAACTTCGAAATCACTATCAGCGTCACCATCAACACTGTCACCGCCAGTGACAGTGGTCACACCTTCAATGTCAACCGCCACAACACACCACAGACACCGTACGATGACAACGCAGGCGGGGGCCGCGGGAGCAGCTGCCCCATCAGCATCATTAGTTAATCATAGATTTTATGCGAACAAGACTCCTTTGGATGATTTATCATCGCTGTCATTGTTAAGTCTAAACGATACGACATTATTCTCAGTAGACTCCGAACTCGTCACATCATCCGTGACGTCCTTGTCCTCAATGGCTGCTGGCACCGCCACCAGTCCCACCAGCAGCCGGGCGACGACGAGACCACTCCATTCCGACTCAGCCACTAGTCTTAGGATTAAGGGAGACGAACAGAATATGCATAACACCAATAGCCATTTGACTGTTGACAATGTCAACGCAACAATTGTGGCAAGTGGTACTGGCAGTGGCACTGGTGGTGCCGCATCACATCATCAACATTTCCATCATCATCATTCCAATACATCTTCAACTGCAACTGCTGCAGGACACAACAAGAACAATATTAGTAGTAGTGGCGCAGTTGGCAGCACAAGTAGCAGTAGCACTGCCTTCGGTGACAGCGGAGATTCCTTCATGACTGCCACCGGCAATATCGGTGGAGAGGGGGGCACCAAGACAAACGGCACCACAAGGATATCGGCACGCAAAGTCGAACACAAACACATACTGCCGAAGGGGCATAAAACCGATGCTCCAATGTTGAATTATATATTCGATACTTTCTCATCCGCCAACAAACATCATCATCATGATCAGAGGTAAGTGAAAAAATGGTGAATATATTATTGAAGTAAAATAATATTGTTGACATTAAAGTACATTTGTCACTTGAACTCTTTTTGTATCAAAAATATACACCGTTGAACTAAATGATCTATATTTCTAAACCGAAAGAAAAATAACATACATGAGTCATTCCATGACAAACGGGACGATTTTTGACATCACTATTTTTGATTGCTTCGAAATTTTGTGTATGCATGATTTACCTAAAAATATCTTATACGTAGTTCAAGAAAAATTTAAAAAAAAAATTCTTTAAGAGTTATGAGCAATTTAAAGTTGACGAAATTAGGTTTTTTTCTGAAAGGTGTGTTCATTCTTTTGCTTGTATCTCCTGAAATACGTGACCGATTCTAATGTGCTATACCTTGTTTTGAAGGTAATTTCAACTACTACAACTAACTTCTCTGCAACAAATATACAAATTTTTAATGTTTTTGTCCCTTTATACTTTCTATTGCGATTTTTGAAATGATTACACCCTTATCATTCTGTTAATTATTTAAAGCACATTCACAGAAATTATGAAAATGTTTTTTTTATAAAAAATCGTAAAAGATAGTTAACATCAATTCACCACTTCCAAATTCATACAGTAGCTAACAAAGACATCTCAGAACACGACATTAAAATTTCAAAAAAATCGAAGGGTGTAATCATTTTGAAAATCGTAATAGAAAGTATAAAAGGACAAAAACATTAAAAATTAGTATTTTTGTTGCAGTACTTACACCAGTTAGTTGTAGTAGTTGAAATTACCTTCAAAACAAAGTATAGCATATGGGTATTTCCAGGATGCCGAACGCGACATTCGCACGCCTTTAAAGTGAAACAAAATAAAGAAATCGAACAATTTTTTTTTGTTGTATACATTTTTCGATAGCATTTTAGTAGCACTATATTTAGGGCAAAAGGTAGGTTTGGTCGATTAGTTGCTTTCTGATATATTGGCAAAAAACATGTGATCCCGAACGCGACAAAAAATAGAACTCGTTTTCGACTGCATCTAGAAATATTAAAAAATCTGCGAATTGAAACAGAATTTTGTAATGCAATTTTTTTTAAACTAAAATAGACTAATGTAGTTTTTAATTAGAGGTTGTCATGTTAAAATATATATATTGGATTTTTTTTTGCCGCTCTTAGTGTAAATTCCGCACGCGACATTCCTAACGCGACATTATATCTCTCACGTAATAATTGCATTTAGAAAAACAAAAGTATAACTTCTACACTTACAAATGTAAGAATAATAATAATAATAAGGAACACATGTTTGTTAATTTTTTAATTTTAAATTTAATTTTTGTAAATTTAATTTAATTAAATTTTTTTAATTTAATTTCTTTCTGTTTTAATGTTTTCTAAATGTCGTCGTGATGCTTCTTTATTATTATTTTTACTCATCCGCACAAAAAGTAAGCAAAAATGAAAAAAAAAATGTTATTCTAATATGTCCAACTAAGATGGCGAACGCGACAAATTTTTGATTAAAATTAAAGCTTTCTTAGAAGCAACAGCAAACAATTTTTGTTTTTTATTAATTAAGCACAATTAACTTGTTTGAATATACATTTTCAATTACTTGCTTCGACTGGATGAGCAGTTCTGATACAAAACTGCGTTTTGTTATCGCGAACGTGACACCAAAATAGCAGGTGAAAGAAACTTACAAATTTACCGTTAGTCGATGCTTGCTTTATCTCTGTTTCTATTTTCCTAATAGTTTGTTGTTGGTACAAAGATCTTTAACGAAGATTGCAACCATAAAACGAATATATAACAAATAACAGTGAAATGCAAAACCAGCACTTAAAGGGGCCAACAATGAAAAAAAAATATTTGTGACTTTCTGTTCAAATATTTCACAACAAAAACAAAAATATGCTGTAAACTCATTATATTTTTTTTAATTACGAACGGTCCCAACGCAGCCACTCTTACCCGCCACTTCCGACCGAGGGGGCCACATCGCCATATCGTAGGGATTGCGTACACACCATGATCCGGACCATGGCGGGTTAAAAGTAGAGGGTGGAAATACCAGCTACAGAAAAGTATCAACAGCCGGTACATGCAACAATTAAAATGTTTCTAGTTATACAGACACACAAAAAACTTCTACAGAATACAATAGCATTACATATTACACATTTAAAAAAGAGATAATTCGAGATCTTACTACATCAATTGGTACATCAATTTCAATAACCTCGCATAAAGTGTTAAAATCCATGCACATTCTACGAATAGGTTCTGCAGATGCATAATTTGTACGCTGAAAATCAATATGCAGTAATTGGTAATATCGGGAAGACCTGGAAGGAACATTAAATCTGATCTTAGAAATTATGAAAGTAGATGGGACATCACCATTTATCACCTTCAGTACCATAGTGGAGTTCAGCATAATACGTCTGCTCTTAAGAGTAGGCAGTTTTATCAAACTCAACCTGCTAGTGTAGGGTGGAAGAACAAAATCACTATTCCAATGAAGATGCCTCAAAGCGAACAATAAAAATAGTTTTTGAACAGATTCGATCTTATCGACATAAGTCCCGTATTGTGGGTCCCACACTACAGACCCATATTCTAGAATAGGTCTAACTAGGGAAGTATACAACTGTTTTGTTACATAAGGGTCTGAGAATTCTTTCGCCCAACGCTCAATGAAACCAAGAACGCCAAAAGCCTTATTCACCATCATAATTATGTGATTATTGAAATTTAGCTTAGGGTCCATCAATATACCGAGATCCACGAAGGATTCAACAGTATCTAAATAGGAACCACAAAGACTAAACCTAGATGGAATCGACCTCGATCTAGAGAAACGCATATGTTTACATTTCTTCAAATTAAGGTCCATGCAATTAATATCGCACCAATGTCCAAAATTATCTAAATCATTTTGTAGCAATATTGATTTATCAGTTGTATTATAAGAGAAAAATATCTTAACATCATCTGCATACATTAGTATATTAGATCTAGGTATTGAAGCTGGCAAATCATTAATAAATAGTAGAAACAGAACAGGACCAATATGACTACCTTGGGGCACTCCAGATGGGACCAGAATCGGGTCAGAGCAGAACCTACCAAATTTCACAATTTGAATACGGTTATTAAGATAAGAGGATATCCAACTTAACAACTTACTACTAAAACCAATACGATCCAACTTATATAGTAAGAGTTTGTGATTAACTCTATCAAAAGCTTTACTAAAATCTGTATAAACCACATCTGTCTGATTACCAAGAAAAAACTCATTAATTACTTGGGAAGAAAATTGAACCAAATTTGTCACCGTTGAAAGTCCCTTACGAAATCCATGTTGTAAAGGGCTGACTTAGAAAAAACGTAATTTCGTCAACTTTAAATTGCTCATAACTCTTAAAGATTTTTTTTTTAATTTTTTCTTGAACTACGTATAAGATATTTTTAGATAAATAATGCATACACAAAATTTCGAAGCAATCAAAAATAGTGATGTCAAAATCGTCCCGTTTGGCATGGAATGACTCACATACGTCTTTTTAGAGGAAGACGTATGTGAGACGTATATTACAAATTCTAATATGACGTATATTATAAATTCTAATATATTATTTTTAGCTGACGAATTAGATCAGAATATTAATACATGTTGTTGCTCTACATCTGAAGCGATATCGAATTGAAAATGTGTATGTCTATACCGTACACCAGAGTATTATGAGTTTGTGCATTTTTTGTAACAACCAAAAGGAGAAGAGATAGATTCATCGTTTATTATACCGATCGACCTGTACGAGTAATCACTTCATGAGGCCATTTAACCATGTCCGTTTGTCTGTCTGTAGATGTATCGTTTAGCACAGAGCTCTATATCGCCCCAAGGAAGATCCCTATTGAAAGTGGTGAAAATCTGTTCGGATTTAGATATAGGCCCCATATACATATATTTATCTTCGGTTAGACATCTAATCGCTATAGAAAAAGTATTTTACATCTGTTCATTACCAAATCTATATCTATATATGTATATAAAATTGTTGCGTGACTAGCTGACTGACTGACTGATTGACTGACTGATCATCGCTCAGGACAAACTGCTGAAGCTATAATCATGAAATTTGGTGGGAGGGTAGTCCTTGGGACGTAGACGAGCAATAAGGCGGGATTTTTCGAAATTCGTACTATTAGCCGCACAATGGGGCAAAAAGGGATACATATGGTATCACCGCCAAATCTAAACGAAATGAGCTAGAATCTTCAAGTTTGGTACGAGGGCAGCCCTTAGGAGGTACACTCTGAAATTGGTAAGATTTTTCGAAATTCGAACATTTACGCACACAGTGGGGTAAAAGGTGATAAATGTTGTACATCAGCCAAATCCAAATGGCAAGAGCTAGAATCGTGAAATTCTCTGTGAGGTTAGCCCTTATGAGGTAGACTCAGAAATTGACAGGATATTTCCAAATTCGAACATTTACGTACACAGTGGGGTAAAAAGGGATAAATGTAGTACAACAGCCAAATTCAAATGGCAAGAGCTAGAATCGTGAAATTTGGAGTGAGGGTAGCCCTTATGAGGTAGGCTCTGAAATTGACAGGATTTTTCGAAATTCGAGCATTTACGTTCACAGTGGGGTTAAATGGGAAAAATGTGGTACAACAGCCAAATCCAAATGGCAAGACCTAGAACCGTGAAATTTGGTGAGTATCTCTTGGGAGGTAAACAAGAATAAGGAGCGATTTTTTTTTAAATTTAGGGACACAAAGCTTTACCTATGGAACAGTGTTAGCTATGGTACAGTGGGACAGAAAAGTATAAATATGGTACCACCGCCAAATTTAAAGCCTAAAATTAGAAAGGTGAAAATTTAAGCGAGGGATGTCTTTAGGACAACGGATCGGGGTATTCAGTTTTTTTTTGTATTCGTAGTTTTCGAGGCACAGTGGGGCAAAAAGTGTAAAATATAGTACAGTGGCTTAAAAATGTCAAACATGGATCAATGGTTCCAGGGTAACTTTTGGAACATAAACTAGTGATTGGAAGTGATTTTTAGTAATTCTAACTTTAAGAGGCACAGTGGAACAAGACGAGTTAAATATGGAGCATGGGGAAAAAAGGGAACAATCTGCTAAAATTGAAACTTAAACATGAGATATGAAGGGTTTATATGGTTTTAGGAGCACAGTGGTCAAAAACGGTTAAATAATGCACAGTGGAGAAAATATCATTAAATATGTTACAGTCGGAGAAAAAGGTTTAAGTATGCTAGCGTGGAGACACATTTTAAATACGGTACAGAGAGACACAAATTTTGTACAGTGAGATAAAGAGTTGAATGGGGCACAGTTGTGCAAAAAGGGTTATCTATGGTACAGTGGGGTAAAAATAGTTATATGTATATGGTAAAGTGGGACAAAATGGGTTAAAAATAGTACAGTGGGACAAAATGGGTTAAAAATGGTACAGAGGGGCAAACATGTATTTACTATGACACAGTGGGGAAAAAAGGGTTAAATGTGGTATAGTGTGACAAAAATGGTTAACTATACAGTGTTGTGGGGCATAACTGTGTTAAATATTGTACAGTGGAGCCAAGAGGGTTAAATATGGTACAGTGGGTCAAAAACTGTTAAATATCTACAGTGAGACAAATGGTTTAATATGACACAGTGGAGCAAAAAAGGGTTATGGTACAGTTGGGCACAATTAGTTGAATATGGTAACGTGGGACAAAATGGGTTATATATGGTACAGTGGGGAAAAAAGCTTTACCTATGGAACAGTGGGACAAAAATGTGTTAGCTATGGTACAGTGGGACATAAATGGTTAAATATGGTACAGTATGACAAAAATGGTTACAGTGGGCACAAATAGTAAAATATGGTAACGTGGAACAAAATGGGTTAGGTATGGTACAGTGGTGCAAAAAGCTTTAACTTTGGAACATTGGGGCAAAATGTGTTAACTATGATACAGTGGGGCAAAAATGGTTACATATAGTGGACAAAATATAGTAGGACAAAAAGGTGTTAAATTTGATTCAGTGGACCCAAAACGGTAAAATATGGTACAGTGGGTCAAAAAGCGTACATTTAGAACAGTGGGTAAAAATATGGATGCAGGGAGAGAGGGTAAGTTAAATATGAAATAAGAAGGCAAAAAAGTTAAATACGGTAAAATGGTTAGATGTGGTAAGTGGGGAAAAAAGGGAACAAAATAGTCTCAGATATGTATAAAAATTCGTACTTTAGAAGCACAGTGTAATAAAACGTGTTTAATATGGAACAGTGGTGCAAAAGGTGTTGAATGTGGTCCCTGAGTGCAAAGATAGCTCTTACAGCATAAACCAAAGCTAAGAAATTGTTTTTTCCAAAAATGTTGAAATACGGCCTAAGATCTTGATATATCAATTATCATTTTAAAATATTGTAAAATCGTGCAAAATTGGTTAATTAAATGTGGTACAATGGAGTGATTCACTTTAGATTTTTAAATTCGTACCTTTATAGACCCTGTGGGACAAACATGGATTTATATTGTACCAGGGTGTGAATGTAGCTATTGGAAAATAAACTAGGGGAAAGTTGCTAACGAATGAACCACAAAAATAGTTTTTCAACGTCCACAGTTACAGTGGGAAAGGGGATAAGTATTGTACCATGATGTCAGGGTCATTTTTAAAGAAAGAGGTATAACTATTTTGCAGTACCCTAAACAGAAAATAAATAAAAGATTGGGGCTGCGAAGCGCACCGGGTTAAAGCTAGTTTAACATAAAAAAGTTTATTGGTTCAAGAATAAACACTGTCAACCTGGAAGAAAATCGTTTCAGATTTATCTTATCCCCATATATATTAAACTCCATTTGACATCTAAGCGCTATAGAAATCGTATTTAACATACAGGGTTTTCCAACAAGAGGTGTTATTTTGGTATTCAAAGAAAAATGCCATTTTTTGAGATAAATGATCGGATGTTTATTTTATAATAAAGAGGAAGGTATGCCGTTAATAATGAAAAAACAACATCAGCCAAATGGCCATCACGACCACGCTTACAGGACCATATCATTTTCATGACATTTTCCCTAACCAAATCGCAAAGTGGCTGCCCTATGTCCTCGATAGCCTCACGAATTCTATCTTTGAGGTCTTGAATCGACGCTGGGCTGTTGGCGTAGACCTTATCTTTCACGTGGCCCCAAAGGAAGAAGTCGCAAGGTGTTAAATCACAAGATCTCGGTGGCCAATTGTGATCACCTCTTCGAGAGATAACATGGTCCGGAAACTTTTCCCCTTAACAGAGCAATGGTTTCGTTGCTTGTGTGGCACGTAGCGCTGTCTTGTTGAAAGTAACCGTTGTCCAGATCAATACCATCCAACTCCGACCAAATAAAATCATTAATCACCTCTCGATAGCGCAATCCATTCACCGTAACTGTGATCCAACCTCATTTTCGAAAAAGTAAGGTCCAATGACCCCGCCGTACCATAAATCGCACCAAACAGTCACACGTTGAGGATGGAGAGGCTTCTCAACAATAACTCCTGGGTTTTCCGAGCCCCAGATGCGACAATTTTGATTTTTGACGTAGCCACCGAGATGGAAATGGGCCTCATCAGTCAAGATGATTTTTCGATGATTTTCGATTTTTCGAATGTTAATAAAATGCGTTGTTGAATTGTGTATCGTTAAATTTTTAGTAATGGCGTAGTTTCTACTTGTAAAATGTCAAAGAATAATAGTTTCAAAAGCGACAGCTACCGAAATACCGGATGATTCAAAATAACGCCTCTTGTTGGAAACCCCTGTATTAATGATGGTAAATTTAAAGTTTCTACACGCAAACATTTTTCTTTGTCTCAAACGCTCTACTTTTCCCGTAACGGTTGAAATATTTGCGGTGAATGCAAAAGTTTATCGTAAACGTAGTTTCTTTTGCTGTAAACGAACATTCTTTCATTCCAAAATTTTCGTAATTCACTTTTATGGTAAACGAAAAACGTTTACGGAACCATATTGTATTCAAACCTGATTGCATATGTTAAGGAGAGTTGAGAGTACAAAGAGCTTAACATGTTTTAATTTTGGGTGAGTGCGGTTTTATAACTTTTTTATTATTTATGTGACGGAATAGTATGTGCAGATGTATGTGTACAGAAATCAAAAGATGCAGATGTGTGTGTATACAACACAAAAAGCGACGTTGCAACGTTTCTGAAAAAGATGGAGATGTGTGTGTACAAAACACAAAAAGAAATGTTACAACGTTGCATACATGTTGCGTTGCTTTATTAACAGATGGTGGTGGAAATTTATTTTATTGTCGCTTGTGGTGTTGGGTATTTGTGCGCGTGTGTGGCAAAATTAAAAATAGTTTTATCAGTGAACTCAAAATGATTTCATTCAGAGAATTAATTAAACCAAAGAATCTAAATTATCGGAGGTGCGATATCTCGCAAATATACTGCGGACTCCAATTTAATGTTATAGGTAAATGGTAAATGAAGTGAAGACATGTGGGAAAATAACCAGATACAGATCATAATAACCATAGATAACCAGATCAGTTGCATATGCTACTTTATTTTGCATCGGACAGATCAATGACACCAACTTAAAATTCTGAGGAAAATATGGTCATGTAGCCCCATTTGTCCTAAACTGACCCTAAAAATTTCAAGATTGTGTTCAGTCTCGTTCTTTCTTAAAACAGTATTTACTAAAAAATGCCAATGATTTTCCTTTATAAAGGAAAATTTCTCATTACCAAATAATCCGACGAATAAGCAAAGTTCGATAATGGTAAGTACGAGTACTTATTATTTAGCCACTTTTCTCATTATTTTATTTTCACGATTTTAAGTACATACTTCAATAATGCATTACCAATATGTTATAAAATAAGTAGTAGATATGTAGAAATGGTCATTTAAAGTGATTTTTTGCATATTGTCGCCCATATTTCTCGAAACGAACAATTTCCTCATGCTAGATTTGAATTTCCGAAAATGTTTAACATCACACGATATACGTAATGCACGTATTATTTGAAAACATGTTAAAACCAGTAAGGAAAGGCTAAAGTCGGGCGGGGCCGACTATATAATACCCTACACCACTCTCGTAATATTGAATAACTCTGATATATAAATTTTGTAATTCATGTATAAATTGTTTACATAAATTTACTTTTGGGACATTTTATACTTAAATAATACCCAGTACCACAGTGTGGTGTAGGGTATAAAAACGATTGGATCTAAAGAACATATATATGGGAGAACATATATTTCATCCGAACATATATATGGGAGCTATAGCTAAATCTTAACCGATTTTCTTCAAATTCGGCAATGTTGGTTCATGGATCCAGAAACTCTACCATTCTAAATTTCAAAACGATCGGGTGTAAAATACAGCTTCTATAGGACTAAAGGACCAAATCGGACGAAAGATATATATGGGAGCTATATCTAAATCTGAACCGATTTTCTTCAAATTCGGCAATGTTGGTTCATGGATCAAGAAACTCTACCATTCTAAATTTCAAAACGATCGGATGTAAAATACAGCTTCTATAGGACTAAAGGGCCAAATCGGACGAAACATATATATGGGAGCTATAGCTAAATCTTAACCGATTTTCTTCAAATTCGGCAATGTTGGTTCATGGATCAAGAAACTCTACCATTCTAAATTTCAAAACGATCGGATGTAAAATACAGCTTCTATAGGACTAAAGGGCCAAATCGGACGAAAGATATATATGGGAGCTATATCTAATTCTGAACCGATTTCAACCAAATTCAATAGCGATCTTAACAGCCGCGAAATACTCTTAACTGCAAAATTTCAGAACGATCGGAGTGAAATTGCGACCTGTAGTCGACGAACAACTTTACATGGACAGACGGACGGACGGACGGACAGACATCGTTAAATCGACTCAGCTAGTGATTCTGAGTCGATCGGTATACTTTAAGGTGGGTCTAGCTGTGTTATTTTCAGGTGTTACAAACATCTGCCGTGAAACAAACTTATAATACCCTGTACCACAGTGTGGTGTAGGGTATAAAAATATATAAATCTTGTGCAATAACCCACATACGAGTATAGCCAAAAATGAATTATATTAAAATTTGCCAAAAAAGTACTTATTTCTGTTATTATTGGTAAGTCATTCTAAAAAAGCCGAAACAAATGCAGCGAATAATGAGATGTCATTATTTGGTAATGCAGGGAATAATGACAGGTACTTGCCAAGATTTTGCTGGGTATAAACTATGAAAAATATTAAAATCACAAATCAGAAAAGTTTCGTACATGCGATGTTTTTGTACGTCAATAGAACGAATGCGATCATCAACCCATGTTTTTGGCGATTTCGAAATTTGTCGAGGGAACTATAACGTTTCATCACCACGACGAAAAGATTTATTTGACCATTTTGCTGAAAATATAATAAAACGGAGCAATCAATTTATAGTTTGTGCTTAATTGTACTGTTCTATAGGCGATCTGATTACCTTAGTTAAATAATTTGTTGTAAAAGTTTAATTTAATAATTCTAATAATGGTGATGAATGGAGTTTGTCGTGGTGATGAATAAGATTCGTCGTGATGATGAATGGGATTCGTCGTGGTGATGAATGGAATTCGTCGTGGTGATGAATGGTATTCGTCGTGGTGATGAATGGGATTCGTCTGTTGGCAAATACATTGAGATTATTTTTGATTTAAAATATCAGAAGTAATGAATACTTCTCGTTCGTTTTCTTTCAGCCTTTCCTGATAAGAACTGCGTTTCGAACCGAATAATCACAACTGAACTAGGCAAAGCAGTCAAGTTTATTTTCCATTACGTTTTTAATGGTCTAAAACCAGAAGAATATTTATTGAAAATTTAAAAATATAAATAGTTGGGGGCATGAATTAGTCGTGGTGATGAATGGAGTTCATCGAACTGATGAATGGAGTTCCTCGTGGTGATGATTGGGATTCGTCGTAGAGATGAATGGGATTCGTCGTGGTGATGAATGGTGGTCGTCGTGGTGATGAACTCGATTAATTGTAGGGATGAATGGTGTTCATCGTGGTGATGAATGTAATTCGTCGTGGTAATGAACTCGATTCATCGTAGGTATGAACTGTGATCATCCTGAGGACGAAAGTTTTTGGAAACAGAGATTCGTCATGGTGACGAACAAATTCATCAAGAGGATTATTCCATACGTTAGCTGACTTTTGACGAACAAATAATCGTGATGATGTACAAATTCGTCGTCATGACGAAGCTTTTTCTATCAGTGTACAACAAAATATATTTGCGAACTTACTGTCACAAATAAAATATGTGTTTAAAAACAAACAAAGATATTGCTTAAGAATTTATCCAAATCAATTATATTTAAAACAATTATAAAACTTTGTTGACTTTGGCAATTTTTAATTTAAATTTTTCCTAGATTTTGTGTTATACTTTACAGAAAAAATGTCGTAAGCAGCACTTTCTTTTGTTTTAATTTATAAATAGTCCAATTGTCGATCCATCAATGCTATTTGTCGTTACCCAAGCTTATACGATTTAAATTTTCATTTAATTTTTCAAACATATACAATTTCTAAAAAATTAAACCTTAAATTTCTAAAAATAAACTGAAAACTTTCGTTTAAATTAAAGCATCAATACATTTGTTTTTTGGATTTTAAAAAATATGGACTTAGCGCACGAAAAGTTGCAATTGGAGAACAATTATTTTGATAATAAAACTGAATAATTTGTAAACGTTGTTCTTGCGTATATCTCTCCATGATGAAATTGTAAACACTCCTGAATACAATGAAAAACAAATGACAGATCATGACATATTACAAATGGCCGAAACGTCACTTCAAAATCATATCGGCGTTACGAACTAAGTCCCCAATGAACTTAGTCCCCAAAACAAAAATGAACTAAGTCCTCAAAAGTTTATACTTGAAGACAACAACAACTATTTTGGGGACTTGTTTCATTTTTTGGGGATTTATTTCATTATTAAATTTGGGGAATTAATTAATAATGAAATAACTCCCCAATTTGAGAGAATGAAACAAATAGCCCAAACACATTTTGGGGGCTACCTCATATTCTTTCATTGTTGCAATGGGGAACACAATTACTCATTCTGCATGATTTAGTCATTAACAAAATTTACCTAATTAAAGAAAATATATTTCTTACAAATCAGACATTCCTGGTAGACGAAACTTTTAAAATTATTCCTCATTGATGCTTTAAGCATGTAAGGATACAATTTGTTTAATTATAGCAGTAATAAAAACTACATATTATTTATTAGATTTTTCCAGTATTTTTGGTTGGGATGCGAAATTTTTTTACGATAAATCGCGCGCTTTATTCATAAGAAATGTTCCTCGAGCAAAACTGTAATTTTATATTTTCCATTAGAAATAATGTTTTTGTTTGAAAGTAAACTCAGTCTGATTCACAGGGATCACTTAAAAGTCCGGTAACAAGAAATCGTTACTTGAAGGGCAGTAAAAGAGTCGAAGACCAGGGTCGCCAGAAAAAAATTGCTGTTATCCCCAAATAATCACAAGAAAATCCCCAACTTAACCCCACATAAAACTATTTTTATTGAAAACAAGTCAAACATATAAAAAACTGCAGAATCGAAATGTATGAAAAGACACACATTTTAAAAATTTGATTTTTGATTTTAATAAAGTTTTAGTTTTCAAATTTCGTTGTAGTTTTTAAGGTACAGATCTCAGTCCTTTTTTAAAATACCACTTGTTAAAATTGTCATATCTGCTTAACCGCTCAGGTATCTTTTTGTGGTGACAGGAGGTCAGAATATAGAAAAAATTCTTAATCCTTGAAGAGTGTCAATTGTGCTTGATTGACCTTAAAATAATATTTAATGTACTTGTACTTCTTTATATAGAATTTTAGATTCGTCGGTCAGACTAGTGTAACTTCTAAACATTTAAAATAGTTATGCATGCCATCTATATATATTGCAATGTAGTAATAAATTTTAGTCATTTAAAAGTTTATATACTTGAGCATCACCATCAATACCTCAAGTCTCATATGTATTGTAAATGGTTTTGAAATAAATTTGTTTTAGAATTTCATTTGATGGCAATTTATACCTAATAGTGCAAAGTCTCGTGCTATTTTTAAATACAAAGTTCAGATTTAGTAATTATAGAAAATACTCGTGGTTCAAAACAATATATTTTCAAGAAAGGACTTTGAATAGCCAAAGGAATAAGGGCTTTGAATAGCCAAAAGATTGTAATTATTGAGGTTTTTTATTAAAAACTTAATGATTAAGAAAATCTTTTATAAACCCCAAGAAACCCCAACAAAATGTACAAAAATCCCCTAACAAAAACCCCATCCCCAAATTATATTTTTTTATCCCAATTTGCATTGACTAAACCCCAGTATTGGGGTCAAAACCCCAGTTCTGGCAACCCTGTCGGAGACAAACATTTTTTATAAAAAATCGGGCGCGCGATTTGTTATAAAAAATGTTCGTCTCCGACTCTTTTACTGTCCTTCAAGTAACGATTTCTTGTTACCGGACTTTCAAATGATCCCTATTAATAGTATGCAATGCAGGTTAAAGCTATTATATTCTTAAATACCGTAATTAAATAAATACAAACATTCAAATGGTTAAATTTATTTTTCTTTAGGTTTTCGGTACTGATAATGAGACATTTATTTCCTTATTAGGTTTCATTTTTGCCAGGCTGTTAGACGAAACAGAAATCTTTATTGGAATATATTAGGTCTTAAAAAATTTAAGTTTCATCATTTGGACCTAAAAAGTGCAAATATATTTAAGCATTTCACATCGATGGGTTAAAATTTTTTTCAGAAACGTATCGCCATAATGGTTCCCAAACTACAACTGCCCGTATTACGGCAAAGTTGTCGAAGACTCTATGCAAGTAAACACGTAATGTATTGCATAAAGTATTATTTTTTAGAATACATTTTTTAAGAATAACATTTGGGGACATATATTAATTTTTGTAATTTAAAAAATTGGGGTTTTCATTCATTTCCATTTTGGGGCCTTATTTCATTGCATTGGGGATTTGGTTTACTTTAAATTTTGGGGTTTTATTTCATAATGAAGTAGGTCCCCAAATTTGGGGACTTAGTTCATTTTTGTTTTGGGGACTAAGTTCATTGGGGACTTAGTTCGTACCGCCGTTTCTGGGTCAAAGATTTTAACTGTATCAAATTTCGAAATGATGAAATAACAAATATAACTTATTATATAGCGTGATCCATTTCGAGGTTCCCTACTTTTTTAAAGAAAAAAACACAGAAAAATCCAAATTGAATGGGGAACGTTTATTATCATGTGAAAGAACATTCTTAGGCATTTATTTTTTGAAGATTATGTCTATCAAATGTTGGCCGCGGCTACGTCTTAGATGGTCCATCCGTTGAGTCCAATTTTCGATGACTCGTTCGAGCATTTCGACTGGTAACTGGCGAATGACACGCGTGATGTTTTGCTCCACGGCCTGAATCGAAGCCGGTTTGTCGGCATAAACTTTAGACTTTACATATCCCCACAGGAAAAAGTCTAACGGTGTGATATCACACGATCTTGGTGGCCAATCGACCGGCCCAAAACGTGAAATTATCTGCTCACCGAAGTGTTCTCTCAACAAATCTTATAAATAAGTGTTCTCTTGTTGAAATCAAATGTCGCCGAGATCACGAGCTTCAATTTCAGGCATCAAATAGTCGGTTATCATGGCACGATAACGGTCGCCATTGACGGTTACGTTCCCACCGGCATCATTTTTGAAGAAATATGGACCGATGATTGCGGTACGTCGGATCGGGAATAGGTCAATGGCAAAAAGATAGCTCTTAACGAGAGCTAAAATATTGCGCATGGGTGTCAAGGTCGTGGGTCGACTGGAAAGTGTTTTTTTGGATTTAAAAAAAAATGAACTTCGCGCAATTGGATAATTTTGTAAACGTTGTTCAGGCGTAAGTCTTTCCATGATGAAATGCCAAACAATACTTAACAAAAATAACATGACAGCATGACACGACTCACAAGTGATCTGTCAAAAAAAGGCTATTGAAACAAGTAAGAAAGTTTCAGTCGGGTAAACCGACTAAGGTATACCCTCACTTTGTGAGTAATGTAATATTGAATATTACTCGAATTATTCTGTCAATTTGTGTGGGAGGTACCAGAAGGGGTTTATCAAATACACCTTTTTTTTGCTGAACATTAGATACTTTAAATTCATTGCACTGTGCCGACTTATAAGCATTTATGTGCACTGGTATAAACGTTATGAGACATTAAATTGTGGTATGATTTGGGCATTTTGTGTGGAAGGTACAAAGAGGAGCGTGGCAATAACGCCCATTTTTCACAGGGCTATAGACACTATAAAAACATTACACTGTACAAAATTTCAAGTATTTTTATACACTGGTTTTAATGTTATAAGCTGTTAACTTTTGGTGCAAAAAGGTACCTTTGTGTGGGAGGTACCAAAAGGGGCGTGACAACAACACCCATTTTTCCCTGGATTGTAGGCAATATAAAAGCATAATACTGTACACAATTTCAAGTATTTTTATACACTGTTATTAATGTTATAAGCTGTTAACTTTTGGTGCAAAATGGTGCATTTGTGTGGGAGGTACCAAAAGGGACGTGGCGACTTCGCCCATTTTTCTCGAGTTGATAACGACTAATAAGCTAATACTATGTGTGGAATTTCAAAAGATTCGAATAAGTAGTATAGCAGTTATTAAAGAATCAATATTTCACAACAGTTTAACCCTTTGTGGGGGAGGTACTAGAAGGAGTGGACCAATATGGCCCATCTTCGAACTTAGCCGGAGATAGAAAAAAATATTAACACATACCAAATTTGAGGTCAATCGGTTACTCCTTTCGAGAATTATCGTGCGCACCAGCCAGCAGACAGACAGACAGACAGACAGACGGACGGACATTGCTCATTCGACTTAAAATGACCCAAAACGGATTTCCTCCGAACATACTTGGGGTCTTAGGTCACTCCTTCGACGTGTTACACTTTTTTCCGTAGCAAATGATATATACCCTCGTCACACTAAAGTGAGGGTATAAAAAGTATCTCTACTTAGATCACGCTATAGTTCTTAGATGACATATCGATAGGAAAATATACATATATAGGGATTATATGGAGGGATTTTTTAAGAGCTTTGGGATTTGATTTAAAAAACACATAACATTTAGAGAAATGTATGAAATCTTTAGTTGAGTCGATAGAAGGGTCTATATAGTTAAATGTTTAAAGATGAAAAACAATGTTTAAAGATGAAAACACAGCTGAACTGCCAAGAACAGTGGTGCCAAAAATATCATCCAATATATAAAGGCCTATATACCAACAAAGTAGAGAGAAACCAAGGTCGTTTTCATACCAAAAGTGGCAAATCCATCACATGTATGTATTAAAGAATTCCATATTTTCATCATCATTTCTTCTTAACGTCTTGGAGAGATGAATAGATTGTTAATTTAAGACTAAAGTTGATCACAGGCTACTGTTCAATCAACAGCATGCCTACAGCAAAGGCAGACTCAATGAAACCGTCCAGCATGATCTAGTCAGCTTTATTAAAGGATCGCTCTCGGTTAAGTAATAAACTATGACAGCATTCTTAGATATAGAGCGAGTCTTCAATGACATAAATCTAGCGACTATAATTACAGCTCTAGCGACTATAATTACAGCTTTAGCAACCCAGCGGGCAGATAGCAGTATACGAAAGTTCGTTCATAAACTTCTGATTAAGAGACACATTTCAGCTAGCTTAGGGACTACCTGATTTGTCAACTGGGGAACGCGTCACCCTTAATGGCTATTGTCAAAGCTGTAGAGGCGAAGAGTAGGAGGAATCAATAGAACATCTTCTGTGTCTGTATCCCACTATCTCTAGAAGGCGGCCTGCATCCTTAGGCTCTCATTTCATTGGAAGGTTTTGAGCTTTTTAAAGCAATCAAATTGGTTCAAGGGCGGGGCTAGGGATAACCGATGGTTTCCCTTACGTCCCAGTGGTAACCCAATGGATTGTATAGTCTAAGTGAGTCTGTTATACAGACTGCCATTCTTAACCTAACCTATCCTATTGCTGTATATTTCGTTCTTTACTACTAACAAAAATTTGATTGCGAAAAATAAATTTTCGTTTCAAAAAACTAAATTTCTTTTATAAGAAAATTTCGTTTATAAGTGTAGTTGTCAATATTTTGTTCGGGTGCAAATTTTTTTATTTTTATTTCACATAGGACAGTTTTGGGACTTCAAAGAATTTTAAATTGTGTTCCCTCATATATTTCTAACACTACAGTATATAAAAGATTCTAACTTTTTTATTTATCCACCCATGGTTTTTCCTATTTATGTTATGAAATTTTTATAATATGAAACTTAATAATTTCATTGAATTAATTACTTACGTTCAATACAGTATTCTCTAACAGGAAAAGCTATTTGAAACAAATTGTGAAAATCTCCATTAAAAACTATTACAGGAATTTAATTAAATGAAGAACAAATTTTGCAGTGTACCTTATCGTAAGCCCCTTAGACTGATAATTTCAAAATGATAGCATCCTTAGTGCTGTTCTGTGTATCTACTGCTCCACCAACTACAGATAACTCAATAATTTCGGGGCATAAAGCAAGTACGCCTTTTGTTTAATAATTCTCAAACAACAAAAAGGTTTTAATTACATTTTCTCAATATGCTCTGAGCCATAAATATTCCGTCAAACATTTTATTCCGTACGTATCCCATGGAAACTGTGTCGACTATTACATCGAAATGGTTATGCCCTCCAAAGGCAAAGGCGTTCGTGCCACTCACAGTGGTACTCACTATCCGCCTTCCAAATGGAAGTTAAAAGCTTTCCTTTGATGTAACAACGGAACTGAACCAGACAGAAGAGGATAGAAGAGAAATAGAAACGAAATCGTGAAAAAGGTATTTTCAACATTAATCAAAATAGCAGAATCCATATACTCGTGTAGTACTTATAATACGAGTTTATCTGTAGTATGTGTACACATATTTAGCACCTAACTTTATACTGGTACATGCATGCAGTGTACAGTGGTCGAATTTGCAAGGCGGTTTCAAAGGAGGCCTTAACCACAAACGATATTATGTACGTTATTCCACAGGAATGGCATTGGAGGTACTTCCGAAAAAGCACTAAGTACAGGGTTTTCCAACAAGAGGTGTTATTTTGAATCACCCGGTATTTCGGTAGCTGTCACTTTTGAAGCTTTTATTCTTTGACATTTGACAAGTAGAAACTACGCCATTACTAACCAGTAAGAAAAGGCAGAAGGTCGGGCGGGGCCGACTATATAATACCCTACACCTCCCTAACAATGCCATAAGGGTAATTGCGATAATAATTTGGAATAATTGGTAAATGGGTAAGAACATATATTTTTATTTATTTTATTTATTTATTTATATGAATTACAATACAAAGTAAATTTTTATTCTAATTTTAAGGTCCAGGGAAAGGCCGGGTTACAAAGACCATATGGCTTAATGTTTTTTGCAGCGACAGACCAGAGCCTCTGGTGGGAATCAAACCCACGACCCCCAAACTCATAGGCGAGTACGCTACCAACTCGCCTACTGGGGCGCTCAATAAGAACATATATATGTGGATATACCTAATTCTGAACCGATAATCGCTAAATTAATCAATATTCGTTCCTAAATTGAGAAACATCTTTCTGGAGACTTTTGTAATGATCGGAAGTAAAGTACAACTTCTATAGCGCTTTGTTACCAAATCCAGAGAAACATATATATGGAGGTTATATATAAATCTGAATCGAATTTCCCTGAATACTCATTCATGTAAAATAGAAACCTCTTTCTGTCGAATTTCGTACTGATCGGATATAAAATACAATCTCTACAGCGCTTAGATGTCAAATCGGGGGTAACATATATATGGGGGCTATATCAAAGTCTGAACCGATTTTCTCCGAATTTGGCAGTATACCTTCATATAATAAGAAACCTCTCTCTGCCGAATTTCGCTGTGATCGGATATAAAATACAGTTTCTACAGCGCTTAAATTTCAATTTGGGGGTAACATATATATGGGAGTTATATCTAAATCTGAACCGATTTTCTCCAAATTTGGCAGTATTCCTTCGAGTTATAAGAAACCTCTTTCTGCCGAATTTTGCACTGATCGGATATAAAATACAATTTCTACAGCGCTTACAGGTCTAATCGGGGGTAACATATATATGGGGGCTATATCTAAATCAGAACCGATTTTCTCCGAATTTAGCAGTGTTCCTTCATGTAATAAGAAACCCCTTTCTGCCGAATTTCGCACTGATCGGATATAAAATACATATTTTACAGCGCTTACATGTCAAATCGGGGGTAACATATATATGAGGGATATATCTAAATCTGAACCGATTTTCTCCGAACTTAGCAGTATTCCTTCATGTAATAAGAAACCTCTCTTTGCCGAATTTCGCACTGATCGGATATAAAATAACATTTTTACAGCGCTTACATGTCCAATCGGGGGTAACGTATGTATATATGGGGGCTATATCTAAATCTGAACCGATTTCTTCCAAATTTAACAGTGTTCATTCATATAATAACAAACCTCTTTCTGCCGAATTTCATACTGATCGGATATAAAATAAAGCTTTTACAGCGCTTACATGTCAAATCGGGGCTAACATATATATGGGGGCTATATCTAAATCTGAACCGATTTTAACCAAATTCAATAGGGATCGTCCATGGGCCAAAAAAAGATATGTGTAAAGTTTCGTCGAGATCGGACCATAATTGCGACCTGTACTTTGATTACAAGAATACATGCACAGACAGACGGACAGACGGACATAGCTAAATCAACTCAGAAAGTGATTCTGAGTCGATCGGTATAATAAACGATGGGTCAATTTCTTCTCCTTTTGGGTGTTACAAACAAATGCACAAAGTTATAATACCCTGTACCACAGTGTGGTGTAGGGTATAAAAATGGAACGATACACGATTCAACAACGCATTGAAATTATTAAAACTCGAAAATCATCGAAAAATCATGAGGCCCATTTCCACCTCGGTGGCTACGTCAACAAGCAAAATTGTCGCATCTGGGGCTCGGAAAACCCAAGTGTTATTATTGAGAAGCCTCGCCATCCTCAACGTGTGACTGTTTGGTGCGGTTTATGGTCCGGCGGAGGTCATTGGACCTTACTTTTTCGAAAATGAGGTTGGATCAACAGTTACGGTGAATGGATTGCGCTATCGAGAGATGATTTGATTTTTTATGGTCGGAGTTGGATGGTATTGATCTGGACAACGTTTACTTTCAACAAGACGGCGCTACGTGCCACACAAGCAACGAAACCATTGCTCTGTTACGGGAAAAGTTTCCAGACCGTGTTATCTCTCGAAGAGGTGATCACAATTGGCCACCGAGATCTTGTGATTTAACACCTTGCTACTTCTTCCTTTGGGGCCACGTGAAAGATAAGGTCTACGCCAACAGCCCAGCGTCGATTAAAAACCTCAAAGATAGAATTCGTGAGGCTATCGAGGACATAGGGCAGCCACTTTGCGATTTGGTTATGGAAAATCTCATGCAAAGGATATGGTCCTGTAAGCGTGGTCGTGGTGGCCATTTGGCTGATGTTGTTTTTCAATAATAACGGCATACCTTCCACTTTACTATGAAATAAACATCCGATCATTTGTCTCAAAAAATGACATTTTTCTTTGAATACCAAAATAACACCTCTTGTTGGAAACCCCTTTATTTAGTTTCGACTTCTAAGGATGTTCTTTTAGAAAAATGTTTAAATATAACGAATTTTTTACGAGACGATCGCTGCTATGCTGTATGTAGTTCTTATCAGTAGCTGAGAATAAATTCCAGTACATCATCAGCACAGAGGCCGCTCTCTTTATCCCTTCTGGTCGAATTCTCGAGATGCGACCAAATTCCCCAGCAGAAGCGGTGGGACTCGCAGACGAGCGTGATGGCATTCGTCGTACCAATCCTGCAGACCGTAGAATCAATGAACTGAATCTACGGATCAGTAAATGACTGAATCATTTGAAGCAATGCAACTTCAGTTCCGTTTGGACATCGGTTAAGTCACTCTGGAATACTGTCATATATAAGATGATGGGACGGCAGTCACATTTGGCAAGATAGCAGTGGCTTATCCGAAGAGGTCCTCGAGTTATTGTAGTCGACAATTTATAGAGCACTCCGATAGTAATAAGGCGATAAGGAAAGTCATGCGTCGAATTCATGCTATTCGAGCCGACGAGGTAACATAACACTTTGCAGTTGGCGAAGCTTATGATGTCATCCGAAGCGATTTACCGGGAGTTCAGTACCTGACGAAAGTCTTCATCTTGTGTCTGGTCACTCTAGTGGTTCCCGAGTTCTGAAAAATGGTTAGAGTGGTCCAGCCATTGCAACCTGGTATCGTAAAGACGCGTAAGGGAGAATCATATAGGCCGATCTCGCTACTCTCGCCAGTAGAGAAGACACTTAAGGCACTCCTCCTTCCGAGCCTTTATGGACATTTTGCGATTGCCGATCATCGGAATATTTTCCGGAAGCAATATAGTACGACTACTGTCGTACATACCATAACCATGCATATTAGGAAAGACTTTAGCAAGGACAGGCCATGTGACAGGACGGCCCTGGTGGCTATTGATCTATCGAAGGCTTTCGATACGGTCAACCACGCCACCTTGTTTGGGGATTTCGAAAATATGTCCCTCTCATCAAGTTTGAAAGATAGAACAGTCGTATATGGAATTCAGGAACAATAAGTCAGAATCCCGTAGAGTTAAACAGGGAGTTTCCCAAGGAGGAGTGATATCTCCGGCACTTTTTAACCCCTATATTTCCGCAATTCCACCATCTATCTTGCTGATCTTGCCAGTTTCTTCACTACGATTTGATGTCAATGTGGCGAATATCGTACCTGTCAGCGATAGATCAGGAACCGAATGATACACTGCACCTTTTCTAGAAAACACTACATATAGAAATCAATGAAGCAGATTTCTAAGCAGAGAACAGCCCAACATACTTTTGCAACAAAAAATACAGTAGCACATCTGATCTCTCAAATCCTCTATGACCAATAGAGTAAATTCCGGTCAGGAAAATCCAAGAGTTGGCACTTTAGTTACATAAATGATCGCCCATTTTAGTTCAGGTCAATAAAGTGACCTAGTTCCTCATGTAGTTCACCAACTCACTTTAGTTCACCAGCTCACTTTAGTTCACCAGATCACTTAAGTTCACCAGCTCTCTTTAGTTCACCGGCGCATTGGCTCACCAGCTCTCTTTAGTTCACCAGCGCATTTCGCTCACCAGCTATCTTTTGTTCACCAGGTCTCTTTAGTTCACCAGCTTACTAGTTCACCAGCTCACTTTAGTTAAAATCGGCCGACTTATTGTAGGAAACTGTTTTCAACATGAATGGAATGAGATGAATGGATAGGTAGAATCTTACATTCATGATGACATAAAAAGTGCAGAAACACGACATCTGAAAAGAAAAATACATGGTGAACTACTGAACTAAAATGGATGAGTTGTGTGAACTAGTTCTTGCCTAGGCAGTCCAAAGCCAGAGGTAAGATCAGGGACCTAAATTGGTCTATGTGAACGTGCAAAACCAGCTGCCATCCTAACCTAAAACCTAGGTATAGCCCTAATATTTTTTCAACAAATATTTAAAAAAAATGGTAGACCAAGAACAATTATTGTTTAATTAACAGTTAAAATGTATATAACATTGAGGATATATGTTATGTTCATCTACAAGAGAGAAGACGTCCCATACAGGAACTTAATATTTCCGGCCGATAAGTCTATCTTAATTTCTTCTTAAAACCCCGGAGCGATTAATCGATAGTCACCTTAGGACTAAATCTGATCACAGAGAGACTACTGTATAAGTACAATCGACAACATGCCTGCAGCAAGGGCAACTCCACATAAATGTAGTCAGCTTTATTGAAGGATCTCGCTCTGTAAGATTTATTTATGGACCTGACATTGGGCTGCCTGACAGCCTCTTGCCTAAGTCAAAGCTTGAATGTGGTAGTTGCGCGATATATGCAAATTATATATGTGTAGGTAGCGTGCTTGGCTATGAGTTGGGGTCGTGAGTTCGATTCCCAACAGATGCTCTGTTTGTTCGCTACCTACCTAGAAATACTACAAGCACCGTGGTCTATCTCACACGTCTTTTCCCTGGGCCGTAAAATTTGAATATAAATTTCCTTTGTTTTTTTAATTTATGTAAATAAATAAATAAATAAAGTATTTGGTTCCGATAAGGGAAGCTGGGCTCGTGGTAGCACTAGGGACCTCAATTGGTATATTTGCACTGGTACTTAGCTCTAGCTGCCACTCTATTATAACCTAAGTTCTTAACGTAGCCTAAAGGAAATAGTAGAGGAGCGAGCAAATGATGAACGCTAGCTGTAAGATAACCCAGCCGGAAAATTTTCCTACAGGATCTACAGCTCGGATGTTGTCGAGCTCTGACCAAAGAAAGTCGGTTAACATTGTTCTATACCGAAGACTATTTCCGGTCTCCTTTGTCATTTCAGTTCGATGATGACGCCATGCTATAAATCGCACCTACAATCAATATTTTTGGAGATGTCCCGATGCTTGGTCGAACACTTGTTGACTGTGTTCGCTCCTAATGTCAGTTCTGCTTCTTGACATAGGCGCTGAGTCAAAAATGGGCCACGCCAGAAAAGATGATTTTTTTGGGCAAAATCCAGATCTCCGGCTAATAATATTTCCGGTGCCCATTTAGCGAACTCACGGCGTTGTTTATTAGCATCTATCACAACTATAATTAGTCATGCAGGGTTTTTCAGCGTCCATAATTCAGCGAACAATGGTTGTATTTTTTAAACATCTTAGGCAACCTGCCACTCAAGTTAAAAAAATTATAAGAAAATTAATTCCCCATATCTTTAGAACGATCGATTGGTGGAGAGAACTATTAGTGTTTCTACAGTGAACGTTCTAATTTTTAAAATATTGTTGTTTGTATATTGAAATATTGATTAAAAAAATAAAGGAAAAAACCAATTAACTCAATGGCTTCCAATTCGTCCGAAAATCTTAACTCCCTATTTCTTTCAATGACCAGAAGGCCCGCGGCGACTACTCCTCATCTACCCTCCGCCGGTTCCACATGCCTTGATGTCCACGAGCAGCACATGTTTTTCCATTGTATTGTGAATAAATATGGAAGTGAATAAATAAGTCTACAAAAGAAAATAAAAAACGAACGAACGAAAAACTGTTCCAAGTACCGAGCCAACAGAGAAATGCAGCGGCGAGTGAAATCCATTTGTTCTGCTCCGTTTCTGTTTCCGTTCATTTTGCAAATATTTCAATGACCGACTTTCTAGTGTGTCACTGACAAATGGCGATGGAATGGATTTAACTAGATTTTCCTAACAGCGATTACATATTTTTTGACGATGCCAGGATGCATGCAGTCAGCCAACAAGCAACGTTCAACGTCCCACGTCCAACGACCAGCCAAGTACCAGTTGGCTGGCTCACTGACTGCCTGTCCGAAGTGTGGAGTGTAAACAGAGACACCAATGCTGGCTGCACCGCCCTACTTATGTAGGTCACTACGGTTAAGTTCACCTCGGGAACATGGGGAATGCCAACGAAACCGAAATTATTTCAGTTTCTCAATTTCCACAGTAACAAATTTAAATGTTAAAGTGGAAAATGTCAGAGGAGTGAATGTTGGAAAATTTATATATACCTTGTTGCTTAGCAGTAAGTCAAAGTTAAAGTATTTAAAATGTTGATTTGCAGGAAGCGAAACTTGTGGGTCTTAGTCATAGTCTCGTATTCTTAGGTTGGCATTTATTTATGGGAAATTTGTTGTGATTCGGTATGAGATATTATTAAATGTAATATCTGCCAATTGCCAATTGATTTTTATCATATGTACATATGTATGTCTGACAATGGCGTTGAGAATGTCTGTAGGGAATTCCGGCGACACGGCGCCAGATATAAGGGAATTTCCTCACAAATTTCAACTCTCTCTCATAAGAATACTCGTACATGCAGCATACAGTTTACCTAACGACATTATTGAGTTTCGACTTCTATCCAAATTTGTGCTACACTCATTCTGACACAAAGGGTTAACATTTAATATCTAATAAAATCTAATACGAGTTGCTTTATGCGAATCTTCTGTAATTCCACACATAGTAATATAGGGTGATCTAAATAGAGATACTATTTTCAAAGCCTTTTTTGACAGATCACGAGTGAGTCGTGTCATGCTGTCATGTTATTTTTGTTAAGTATTGTTTGGCATTTCATTATGGAAAGACTTACGCCTGAACAACGTTTACAAATTATTCAGTTTTATTGTCAAAATAATCGTTCGACAATTGCGCTAAGTCCATTTTTTTTTTAAATTCAAAAATAACACTTTCCAGTCGACCCACGATCTTGACACCCATGAGCAATACTTTAGCTCTCGTTAAGAGCTATCTTTTTGCCATTGACAGATTCCCGATCCGACGTACCGTAATCATCGGTCCATATTTCTTCAAAAATGATGCCGGTGAGAACGTAACCGTCATTGGCGACCGTTATCGTGCCATGATAACCGACTATTTGATGCCTGAAATTGAAGCTAGTGATCTCGGCGACATTTGGTTTCAACAAGAGAACACTTATTTATAAGATTTATTGAGAGAACACTTCGGTGAGCAGATAATTTCACGTTTTGGGCCGGTCGATTGGCCACCAAGATCGTGTGATATCACACCGTTAGACTTTTTGCTGTGGGGATATGTAAAGTCTAAAGTTTATGCGGACAAAACCGCTTCGATTCAGGCCTTGGAGCAAAACATCACGCGTGTCATTCGCCAGTTACCAGTCGATATGCTCGAACGAGTCATCGAAAATTGGACTCAACGGATGGACCATCTGAGACGTAGCCGCGGCCAACATTTGATAGACATAATCTTCAAAAAATAAATGCCTAAGAATGTTCTTTCAATTGATAATAAACATTCCCCATTCAATTTGAATTTTCTGTGTTTTATTCTTTAAACCAGTAAGGAAAGGCTAAAGTCGGGCGGGGCCGACTATATAATACCCTACACCACTCTCGAAATATTGAATAACTCTGATATATAAATTTTGTAATTCATGTATAAATTGTTTACATAAATTTACTTTTGGGACATTTTATACTTAAATAATACCCTGTACCACAGTGTGGTGTAGGGTATAAAAACGATTGGCTCTAAAGAGCCAAATCGGATGAAACATATATATATATAAATTATAAAAATGATTGGATGTAAAATACAGCTTCTACAGGACTGTATGGCGCAAAAGTAATCCTCCTATCAGAAAATGCTATAAATTTTGCGATTGGCCCCTAATGTCCTAATGTTGACATTTGTGTAGTAAACACATGCGAAATACACTTTAATAAACAATGTTACGCTACACTGCTCCAGAACGCGGAATATTGCTGACTATTTATTTGACCAATAATCGGTCGGTGACTTTGGCACAAAAAACATCGAAAGGTTACTTTTGCGCCACCTTGTATATGGGAGCTATAGCTAAATCTTTACCGATTTTCTTCAAATTCAACAATGTTGGTTCATGGATCAAGAAACTCTACCATTCTAAATTTCAAAACGATTGGATGTAAAATACAGCTTTTATAGGACTAAAGGGCCAAATCGGACGAAACATATATATGGGAGCTATAGCTAAATCTTAACCGATATTCTTCAAATTCGGTAGTGTTGGTTCATGGATCAAGAAACTCTACCATTCTAAATTTCAAAAGGATTGGATGTAAAATACAGCTTCTACAGGACTAAAGAGCAAAATCGGACGAAACACATATATGGGAGCTATATCTAAATCTGAACCGATTTCAACCAAATTCAATAGCGATCTTAACAGCTGCGAAATACTCTAAACTGCAAAATTTCAGAACGATCGGAGTGAAATTGCGACCTGTAGTCGACGAACAACTTTACATGGACAGACGGACGGACGGACGGACGGACGGACGGACGGACATGCTTAAATCGACTCAGCTAGTGATTCTGAGTCGATCGGTATGCCTTAAGGTGTGTCTAGCTGTTTTATTTTCAGATGTTACAAACATCTGCCGTGAAACAAACTTATAATACCCTGTACCACAGTGTGGTGTAGGGTATAAAAATTAGGGAACCTCGAAATGGATCACGCTATATTATTAGCTTATTAGTCACTATTTCCTCGAGAAAAGTGGACGAAGTTGCCACGCCCCTTTTGGTACCTCCCACACAAATCGACAATTTTGAACCAAAAGTTAATAGCTTATAACTTTATTACCAGTGCATTTAAAGACTTGATATTTTGTACAGTGTAATAGTTTAATAGTACCTACAATACAGTAATAAATGGTTATTATTGCCACTCTCCTTTTGGTACCTCCAACACAAATGGGAGGTACCAGTGAATACAAATACTTGAAATTCTGTACAGTGTAATGCTTTTATAGTACCTATAATCCAGAGAAAAGTGACCGTTTTTGGTTCGTCCCTTTTAGTACCTCTCACACAAATGTACCATTTTGTACCAAAAGTAAACAGCTTTTAACTTTAATACCATTACATACTTTAAAGTTATTAAATGCAATTTAAAGTGATAATAATTTAAATAAAACACAAAAATAAATAAATTTACTAATATTTTTTTGAGACTCAAGGTAAGGGAATTCATTAGTCAGTTTACCCGACTGAACTTTCTTACTTGTCGAATTTGCGATTGTCGCGTCGTCCGCATATGCCACGACCTTGCAGCCACAACGTTCTAGATCTTGCAGGATTTCATTCACCGCTAGGTTTCAAATTAGTGGGGACCCCTTGTGGGGTCCCACTGTTCGTAAACCTTGTGAGAGTTGTGGACCCAAGTCTTGCAGTTATGCATCTTCTGTTGAGTAGACTTTGAACTAGAGTTCAACTTTAGAAGTGACAGTGCCGCAATTACCGCATCTGAGTTGTTGTTGTTATTAAAAGCCCTTCTATGTCAAGAAATGCCACTATAGTGAATTCCTTGAAATGTAGGGACGATTCGATAGTGTTCATAAGATCATGCTGGGCATATTCTGTAGACTTACCCTTGTTGTAAGCATTCTGGTTCCCCGACGGTAATTTTGTATCTAGGTTTCATCTAATGAAAAAATCTAAAAGTCCAGGACTTTCAGGAGGAAGTGGGATAGGATAGTTGGGAAGTAGGATAGGATAGTTGGCCTGAAGTCCTTTTGCCTAATGTGTGATATCTTTCCCGTTTCGGTTATGAATACCACTTTGGTGTCCATTCATCGATTGGGGATATATGATTGCCATATTATTCAATTATTCGATTTTCTAAGCAAAAAACCAGTAAGGAAAGGCAGAAAGTCGGGCGGGGCCGACTATATAATACCCTACACCTCCCTAACAATGCGATAAAGGTCATTGCGATAATAATTTGGAATAATTGGTAAGTAGGCAGGAACATATTATCTAATTTTGAGCCAAATTAAGCAATATTCCTTCCTAAATTGAGAAACATCTTTCCGGGAAATATTAATGATCGGAAGTAAAGTACAACTTCTATAGCGCGTTGATACCAAATCAGGAGGAACATATATGGAGTTTATATATAAATCTGAACCGATTTTCCCTGAATACTCATTCATGTAAAAATACCTCTTTCTGTAGAATTTCGTACTGATCGGATATTAAATACAGTCTCTACAGCGCTTACATGTCAAATCGGGGGTAACATATATATCGTCACCTTAAATGCAGGACAGCGTAACAAGCATTTTAGTAATTTTACAGGAGAAGCAAATAACTGAATACCGTTAATAGTACTTAATGGTTTTAAACCATTTTTGCACCATTTGTTTATAATAGGACAGGGTGTAATTTGCAAAAAAGGTTTTTGGTTTGTTCTTGTTATTTTCCGCTCTAGTGTGTTACGTTGTCTTGATAGCTTGTTTTGTAAACCAAAAAGACGTAACATCAAATCAGATTGGAATTAAGTAACAAAAGCATTGATCTACTGACTATTTTGGATAGAATAAAGACAATCTACGATTATTTTCCAAAAAATATATTTAAGTTTTTATTCAGTTCATATTTGAAATTAAAATTTAAGGATTCTTTAAAATTTACGGTTTTCGAAAATTAAAAAATACATTAAAAAGTGAATATGTAACTATAATAATAAACTTCATATTACAGACAAATTATATTTCAAATGGAATACTATTATAAAAGTTATGACAGTCTGGTGGAATTAAATCTTTAAGTTCTTGAAGATGATCCCATTTCTTTTTAGAAATCTTCAGCCTTTCTGAATGTAATTGTTCAGGTTCAGTCAAGCTCATTTTTTTGGTACATCTTTGTGGAAGTATTTCATAATCGTGGGTTATATTCGTTTTAAAATATATGATTCCAGTTGGATCGTAGCTCAAAGCACGTATCATATTGACCGTTGGATCTCCAGCCTTTTTGCCTAAAGTTATTCAAAATATAATTATGTTATTTATTAAATTAATTTTCGTTTACCTGGTCTAATTGATGGGAAGCATTTTGGAAGATTTTCATAGTTCAGGAAATATTTGTGATCCAAATGGTGAACATTAAGAGGAAAAGGATTTTTCCTTGCTTCTTCCATTATGTCAACAAGTTGTGAAGGTAAATATATGGCTCTATTGTTTATCCTTCTTTGTATTAAGGAGTGAGTGGAGTCGCACTCCATCTGCGTGTGTCCAACAACTAAATATTTGTGCTCTATGGTGATATCTTTTTCAATACACAGAGAAAGCAAAGCGTTTGAGAGGACTGCATTTCGGTTTTGATAATAGCAACCGTCGGAATATATAATAATATGATGAGTTTTTGGTGACATATTAATGGCGTTCCTCAAATATTTAATTATGCATGTTGCAAAAGTAGATGCCACAAGATTACCTTCTGTCTCATCCCAAACATAATTATCCGACTCATGTGTAATTATATTATAAATTGTAAAATTGTGTATTTGCAACTTCATTTTGTAGTATGAAGCATTAGCCTTTAATTGGGGGATAAGTTTTACGGCTTGCATATCTACACATATCAACAAGCACAACCCAGATTTTGCGTTTTCTGTGTTACATATCTTTTCATCTCTCATGTCTTCTATCTCTTTTCTATGAGCATTATAAATATTTTGTGAAATATTTTTTGTTTCATATGAAACACAAATATCGCACATATCATTTCTGGGTTTGTATATAGCATAATTGTGTTTCTTGAGAATTCCCAAAAAGGTTGGAAATGATACTGAAGGATGGCCATTTTGTGATTCGCAATGTTTAATGTAGATTTGGTACATATGGTTAAAGGACTTAAAATCCGACTGGAAATATAATTTGCTCGTATACTGGCGTCTATAATGCGATTCTAACTTTGGTACTTCATCTAACCATTTCTCCAAAAATTCCATGGTGGTTCTATATTTTTGTTGTTGACTTGTATTTCTTCGGGACTGGTTTCGCAATTTTACTTGTTTCTCTGGACAAGCTTGAGTACCATGTTGACCCGTTTCCTGTAGCCAGCCTCTTACCATCGATTCTGTTAAGCCCAAAGTTCCTAAAAACTTTGTTCTGCATACTTGAAGTCTGGTAGAATTTTTAATTAAATGATATGACTTCGATATCGAACGTCTGGAATTTTCAACATATATCCGTTTTCTGATCTTAAATTCAATAAGACTGGTCACATACATTTTTTTTTGGTCCCAAGACATCTGCCAGAAACTATCAAATATTTCCTTCCGTGCGCTTTCACAAAATTTGGAGCACTTTCTACTCTTTTCACAGTACTTGGATATACACCCAGCCTTCATTTTTCTTGGCTCATTTTGGGAAGTTTTTCGCTCGGAAATTCCTTCATATTCTTTGCCATGCATACGTTTATTTTTATTCAAAGTTCTTTTATTTTTAACTCTATATGATTGACTTTCATCGGTATTGTTCTCATCACTTAAACTCATTTTTCATAAGTTTTATTAAATAACTTAAATTCCGATTGTTAATAACGCTTGTTAATTAGTCCGAACCGAAATTATCACTGAATCACATTGTCCAAAATCTGATGATTTTGCGATGTAACAGTTCTGATATAACGGGACTGTGGAATATTGAAGGCGAGAGGTTATGAGAGGTATATCTACCCCTCAAGCAAACTCCAAAGTGTAAAACTCCAATTTCGAAGAAAGTGAAAGAAGAATAAAGGAAAGAATTGGAGACAAATTCGACAACAACTGTGCAAATTGTTTACAGAAACGTAGCTGAGTGCTTTATAATGCTGAATAGGGGGAAGACGTGTTCATAACACTGACATGCTCCCATTCTATGTCGCTGGCTCTGTGTTCTGTTATAATAAATTAAATTTAACAGTATTGTTTGTCTTGTTGTAACATACGTGATGTTAAGTTGTTTTGCATTGGGAAATATTTACTCTTGTTGTTACGCTGTTTTGTATTTGGTTCATAAAACAGTTATTTTTTGATATTGGTGCCTAAAACTTAGCAGGTACACGTATTTAAGTCATTTGCATCATATCCAATCAAAACCTCGATTTTCAAAATTTTGATGTTACGCTGTCCGGCATTTAAGGTGACGATATGTATGTGGGCTATATCTAAATCTCAACCGATTTCCCTCAAATTTGGCAGTATTAATTCATGTGTTTCGTACTGATCGGATTAAAAATACACTTTTTACAGCGCTTACATGTAAAATCGGGGGTAACATATATATGGGAGCTATATCTAAATCTGAATCGATTTTCTCCGAATTTGGCAGTATTCCTTCATGTAATAAGAAACCTCTTTCTGCCGAATTTTACACTGATCGGTTATAAAATAAATTTTTTACGGCGCTTACATGTGAAATCGGGGGTAACGTATATATGGGGGCTATATCTAAATCTGAACCGATTTCTTCCAAATTTAACAGTGTTCATTCATATAATATGAAACCTCTTTTTGATGAATTTCATACTGATCGGATATAAAATAAAGTTTTTACAGCGCTTACATGTAAAATCGGGGCTAACATATATATGGGGGCTATATCCAAATCTGAACCGATTTTAACCAAATTAAATAGGGATCGTCCCTGGGCCAAAAAAAAGATATGTGTAAAGTTTCGTCAAGATCGGGCCATAATTGCGACCTGTACTTTGATTACAAGAATACATCTACAGACGGACAGACAGACGGACAGACAGACGGACATAGCTAAATCGACTCAGAAAATGATTACAAGTCGATCGGTATAATAAACAATGGATCTATATCTTCTCCTTTTGGGTGTTACAAACAAATGCACAAAGTCATAATACCCTGTACCACAGTATGGTGTAGGGTATAATGAGCAAAATGTCCCCGTTGGTTCTGGCTTCTCCCACAAAAATACCAAGTTTCTTATCATATTTTTGAAGAAGTCTAAAACTTGTTTTCGGTAACTCATAGATCGAAATTGTCCTTGGATAGTATAACCATATGTTATTCTAATATCGTGTTGAGTTTAGAGATGGACAATATCGTTCCACTTTTGTATTTTTGTACCTCCTCCTTCAAATGGCTCAAATCGAAATTATCTTTAGCTATACTTGTATGTGTGATAGCAGAAGGTCCTCGATAAATATACCAAACTCTAGTAAAGATATACATATGTCTATATATATTCGTATATATAATGAGTGATCTAAGAGCCAATATATCTTTGGAGGAAATCTGTTTAAGGTCATTTGCGCTATATTGAACCATTCTTCTGGCTGGCTGTTTCTCGCCATAACTATCGAAAGGAGTAACCTAATTTTGTATGTTGTAATTTTGTCTCCAAACCTACGATACTTTAATTTCGAAGTTGGACCCAAAACACATAATTCCTACAAAAAGTCTAACAATTTGCTGAACTATTTAATTTCTTATATTGGTAATCAACATTTCCAAATCTTCTGTAAATTTACTCGTATTTTTTAATATCTTCTTCAAGAATTTGAAAAAAGTCTTCCTGTGTACCTCCCACACAAACATTTTCCATTGTTCTGGCATCTCCCACATATTTATATTTATCACGAATGTTTTACTACAGTCGATTTATTCTATAAGAATGTCCACAATTGTTCTCATAAACAATTTAATAGATTTATTGTTTTTTTTTTGTCCAAGGCGTGATTTACTGTGTTACGTTTTAACACATTCCTGTGGTATATTTACGTAAGCAAGTGAAATAATTGTAAAATATTCCAATCCTAATTGTAAATGTGCATTAAAGACGCCCCCGGCTGTCTTGTCGTTTTTATACATTTTCGGCGAATTTGCTTTATTAATGCAATCTCGTCTTATTGCCTGCTCGTTGACGTTATCTTTACTGATAACCACTTCAGGCTTTGCCATTTCGTTTCTCTGAACAATAAACCAAAAAAAAAATGGAAAAGTGTTCAGCACTTTAAACACCTGGAAAACACATAAAATTTTTATAAATGTTTCACATTAAAAAGAAAAAACGGAATCAACTTCTTGTTTTTTTTTTTCGTGTTCATCGTAGAGCCCTTTAGGGACAGCAATGACAGACATGCACATGAAAACAAATTGTCTCAGCACATACACCCACACGAGCGCACGTACACCCACACACACACTCACACATCCATGTCACTCCACCTTCAATCCTGTCCAGGATAATATTTGTGTTAACTTGTAAAACACTGCCAATGTAATACACATGCCGAGAAGTCAAAGGACGGACACATAGATAGACACGTGTAAAGAGTCTTTCCACAATTCACAAAAAAAGAAGAAAAATCACACACACACAACAACAGCAGCACCAGCAGCAAAGAATGTTTGTGATGTCCTTGTCCTGTTACTCTATGTATAAGTACTGGTGAGGGACGAATCCGCTGCTTTGCTTTCGGCTGAGAGAACGAATTTAATGGAAATTAATTTAAGGATTTAAACTTTGAGTGCGATTTTTTTGTTTGTGGAAGACTTTCAGCTAATTCTTTGCGTTTCGCCCTTATCATGTCATTATGCCTCATGGAAGTCACTTACAAAAGGATTCCATCCTACTTTAAAAATTTGCTGGTTTTCGTGTTCTTGAAACATGCAAAATCTGAACATTTTTGTTTGACGTAATTGAAATGTTGTGTTTCTTGTGAATGGGATCAGGGAAATTAAAAATGTTACCAAGAATTGTGTAATTTCTTTATTGGGTAGATTTAAATTGGAAAGTTTACAAGTTCACCAAAAAAAGTTCTAGTGAATTGGAAAATTCAGTTGGGTTCGTTGGTGCAACAAAAAACGTTTCGATAAGCGAAAAAAGTGTAGTGGCAGCAAAGAAACTTTTGGCTAAATTCGATGATAGAATGATATAGTTTTTTTTGGAGTCCCGAATCTACATTTCGATTTCCGTCTTAGTGGAAAGCAGACGGCAGATTACAATTTTGAAACTAGGTGGCTGAAATTTTGCAGAAACATGTGTTATTGTCCTGCCACGGTTTGTATTGCAATTGGTCAAAATTGGTCAAGGATTTTCCCTATACAGCGTTAGCTCCTGTATTATAACAGCTAGAAAGAAGAACCTTGGTATGAAAGACATTGGGAGAGAAAGAACTTGTTTTTTTTTGGGAATGCCCTTTGTTAAAAAGGTTGTTATATCGATCAAAGTTCTGGGTGTACTTTAAAATTGTTTTCATATTGGAATCTATTTATTAGTCATTTTCGTTTTGTCGAGATAATTATCCCCTCACCTTATAGAGAAGGATATACATCATTTGCTACGAGCCAAAAGTGTAACACATCCAAAGAGTGACCTAAGACCCTAAGTATGTTCAGCGGAAATTCGTTTTGGGTAATTTTAAGTCATTTGAGCAATGTCCGTCCGTGTGTCTGTTTGCTGCTGGTGTCTGAGGTATCCGATTGGCTTCAAATTTGGTATGCGGTAATATTTGTCTTTTTCTTCGTTGAAATCGGTTCAGATTTAAATATAGCTCACATGTATATGGGAAATACCACGACAAATCGACGGTTTCAAAAACATTTAGGTTTTGATTTTTTTCCCAATTTTTTTATATTTTTTAGTACCCCCGCTGAAACGCTTTTTGGAATTTTTTGAGAATTTTCCTATCACTCGCTCAGCAGTTATTGATATTTAAAAAATCGTAAAGATATCACTCTGTGTATCTGTTTTTTGGTCATAGCTTCTTATGTTATGGTCCGACATAATTAAGTTATGTTAATATTAAAGCACTGGTAATAAAGTTATAAGCTATTAACTTTTGGTTCAAAATTGTCCATTTGTGTGAGAGTTTCAGAGGATTCAAATAATTAGTATAGAATTTATTAAATAACGGCCTGTTTCTGTATTTCTAACGAAAGTCTCTGCGAACGAAAACCAGTCACTCATTTTCGTCAGGAATTTGGTTTCTCTAAGGTTCGTTCGTTCGCCTGGCCTTAAGCCAATGACGTTAGCAATTTACTAATTGGATAAAAATGTTATTGCCAGATCAATAATTTCACAACTTCCGGTCTAAAAAAGCACACTTTTTTGTATGGTCGACCTTAGCAAATACACCTCTGTATCCATTACACTAGCGGTGGCCAAAAATCAACCCTGGGTGGGTCAGTTGAGCTGATGCAACACTCTCATGTCTTTCTCTCTCTCTCTCTCCCGTCTCTCTCATTGTGCACTGATGAATTTTTTCCATCTCAGCGAGCTGCCAATGTTGACTTCTTTATGCTTAAATATGTATACACATGTATACAATTTTATTACTATTTAATTTTATTACCATAATTATATTGATATCTACTTATTTGTTGCTTTTAATACCGATTTTTTGTCATTGTTCCTATCAGTCGACAAATAAAATAAAGTGACTCGATCTGACATTTGTGTTCGCCCAGATGACAGCAAAGAGAGATAGAGAAACCAAAATTTACACTGAAATGATTACGTTTTCGCACGAGTTCATTTTCGTGCGACTTGTCGTTGTGATTGTGGTTAGTGAAACCCAAATCAGCTGTTTGTCGTCTGGCAGGCATAAGCGTAGGAAGGGGGTGGCTGGGGTGGTCTAATACCACCCCAGAAGTTTTTTAGCCCACCCCACAGATATTTCAGCTGGATTTTTTAATATTATCAATTCCAATCATCTATCAATTTTACAGTTACAAATAAAAGAAATAATATAAATTTTTGCAAATTCTGCAATGAATATAAAAACTCAAAAGTTTGCAATCAATTTGGATGTAGAAGAACGATTCTTAGGTTTCGTAGATTATTCTGTAAGTAGATATGCCAATTCTTTACATAAACTTATTTTTTTTTGGGAAAAAATAAGATGGGAAATGTTCTAATAATTGGAAGTCTTTTAATGGTGCAAATGTAATGTGTTTTAATTCACTGCGAGGCGTATATAAGTCTGCATTTACATGATACTTTTTTTTTAAGTATTAAGCATACTTATCGGCGTTTTGTGGGCGAGAGAGGCAGTCGGAAACGGTGGGAAAAAAGTATGCCGTACTCGTACTTATCGTACTCATCGTTTTGTGTTTTTCGTTCGCACTTGGAAACAACAACAATTCACACAGGAAAAGCCGAAACAAAACAAATGAAAATAAGTTAAGTATTGAAAAAAAAGTACGCGTGTGAACGTAAATACTTTTTCAAAAGAGAATAAGCCGATAAGTTACTTAAAAAAAAGTACCATGTAAATGGGGACTAATTAATATTGGGTAATTGTTGACTCTTATTTGAACATACAATCAGCATCAACATTTTTCAATGCTGTACGTACATATTTCCAAACCTTTCGGATTTGATTTAAAAAAACGCATAAAATTTAGAAAAAGGTATGAAATATTTGTTTGAGTCGAGAACGGTCTATATAATTCAATGTTTAGATGATTTCATGTAAATGTTACGCTGGGTTCAATTTTGGCATACTCTCTCCAACATATCGGCCGGTATCTCACGAATAAATTCTTCAATATTGGCTTCCAGTGCGTCAACCGTTGCAGGCTTGTAACTATAGACATGAGCCTTTACGTAGCCCCAAACAAATAATCTAAAGGCGTTAAATCGCATGATCTACGCCAATTGGCCGCCTCGAAGTGAAATAAACTAAAATAATCGTTTGTTAGTCGATTCATGGTTAAATTATAGACCAAACTGAACATGTTTGACAGTAACATATTACACGAAAATATTTAGCAGAGCTGCCAACAAAACGCTTACCAAATTTGTTTCGGTTAATTCAACATTAGTTAAAAGCCATTATGAAGATTTGCCTGATGATACGAAAGCGTTTTAATATTGGAGAACAGATTTAAGTCTTGAACTAACTAAAGCAGTAAATTATTTGGTAAAGCTTTGAATCGAACTTCTGAATTTATTGATGATTATAGAAGTAACCTGCAAATTGACAAGGAATCGCTAATCATAGAAACTAATGTGCTAAAAATATCTTCAAAACTCATATGACAATAAGCCAATCAAAGAAAGAAAAGGTTGATAGAAATGCATAATATGTGGATCCCAAAAAAATCGAATAAAAACAAAATCGTTTTAAATAATTTTCGAAATACTTTTCTGGCTGTGAACATGACTAAGATCTACAATGAACCAAGATCTTTGTTGAAATTTTACCATTTAAACTATTTTTATTAAAGAGAAGAATAATACATTTTTTATTCTTACCCCCATTAACACAAAACAAAATAACCGAGCATTAGAGCTAATAAATAATAAATAAACTAGGGTTAAGAGGTAACTGCCGGTTATATCTGTTAAATTCGATACAATTTAACTTTCTTTAGCTCGAACGTTCGTTTATTTTGATTTGTGTTAATGGGGGTTATTATATTTTATTTCATACTGCTATTTTTTATGTTCATTATAAAATATTTAATTCCTTTTTACTTTGTATTAAGTGTTTTTAAACAATTGTTGTTTTAAAAGAGTGAATTCTTGTTTATGTAAAATATTAATTTATCATAGAAAGGTTGTAATAAATCGTATTTCAATATGAATTAATTCCTTACTTTTCGTTGACAATATCATCCGTGAATAATTTTAAAGCATAAAAACAAACATTTATTCTTGGGGCTATAGCCCACCCCAGCAGAAATCCATTGCTACGCCAATGCTGGCAGGCGAACGAAAGCTAATTTTTAAGTTACAGAAACAGGCTGTAATTAATAATTCACTAAATGCTAACCGTTTGTGGGGGAGGTACTAGAAGGAGTGCACCAATATGGCCCATCTTCGAACTTAACCGGAGATAGAAGAAAATATTACCACATACCAAATTTGCAGTCGATCGGTTACTCCTTTCGAGAGTTATCGTGCGCACCAGCCAGCAGACAGACAGACAGACAGACAGACGGACGGAAGGACATTGCTCATTCGACTTAAAATGACCCAAAACGGATATCCGCCGAACATACTTACGGCCTTAGGTCACTCCTTCGATGTGTTACACTTCGGCTCGAAGCAAATGGTACAGGGTTTTGCAACAAGAGGTGTTATTTTGAATCACCCGGTATTTCGGTAGCTGTCACTTTTGAAGCTTTTATTCTTTGACATTTGACAAGTAGAAACAATGCTATTACGAAAAATGGAACGATACACGATTCAACAATGCATTGAAAGTATTAAAATTCACTACAAAAATAGTGAAAATATTGCAGTCACAGTTCGCAAAACTACAGCATTTTTGGGTCGTCGTGAAGCACCTTGTCGGACCGCAATACAGAAATTGGTGGAAAAATTCGAGCTGTTGGGACAAGTTAGTGATGTGAAGAATAAAACCCGTGCACGTCACTCAAGAACAACTGAGAATATTGCTGCTGTAGCCCAAAGTGTTGAAGAAAACCCAGGTTTGTACATTCGTCGTCGTTCTTGGGAATTGGGCATTCCACAACCGTCATTACACCGTATCTTGCATAACGACTTGGGTCTTAAGGCTTATAAAGTTCAGTTAACACAAGAACTCAAGCCGGCCGATCATCAACAACGTCGTGTCTTTGCTGATTGGGTTCTTGGAATGCATGAAAGAGATCCGGAATTCCATCGAAAAATCATCTTTACTGATGAGGCCCATTTCCACCTCGGTGGCTACGTCAACAAGCAAAATTGTCGCATCTGAGGCTCGGAAAACCCAAGAGTTATTGTTGAGAAGCCTCTCCATCCTCATCGTGTGACTGTTTGGTGCGGTTTATGGTCCGGCGGGGTCATTGGACCTTACTTTTTCGAAAATGAGGTTGGATCAACAGTTACGGTGAATGGATTGCGCTATCTAGAGATGATTAATGATTTCTTATGGTCGGAGTTGGATGGTATTGATCTGGACAACGTTTACTTTCAACAAGACGGCGCTACGTGCCACACAAGCAACGAAACTATTGCTCTGTTACAGGAAAAGTTTCCGGACCGTGTTATCTCTCGATCTTGTGGTTTAACACTTCGCGACTTCTTCCGTTGGGGCCACGTGAAAGATAAGGTATACGCCAACAGCCCAGCGTCGATTCAAGACCTCAAAGATAGATTTCGTGAGGCTATCGAGGACATAGGGCAGCCACTTTGCGATTTGGTTATGGAAAATTTCATGAAAATGATATGGTCCTGTAAGCGTGGTCGTGGTGGCCATTTGGCTGATGTTGTTTTTCATTGTTAACGGCATACCTTCCTCTCTATTATGAAATAAACATCCGATCATTTATCTCAAAAAATGGCATTTTTCTTTGAATACCAAAATAACACGTCTTGTTAGAAAACCCTTTATATACCCTCCTCTCTAAGGTGAGGGGATAAAAATGGGTAAAATCAAAACCGAAATTTTTTGAAACCATCGGATTGTCATGGAATTCCCCATATGCTTCGTTCGATTTGGCCCTTTAGCCCTTTAGAAGCTGTATTTATTTATTTATATGAATTACAATACAAAGTAAATTTATATTCTAATTTTAAGGTCCAGGGATAGGCCGGGTTACAAAGACCAAATGGCTACATTTTGCAGCGACAGACCAGAGCCTCTGGTGGGAATCGAACCCACGACCCCCAAACTCATAGGCGAGTACGCTACCAACTCGCCTACTGGGGCGCTCCATTAGAAGCTGTATTTTACATCCAATTGTTTTGAAATTTAGCATGGTAGAGTTTCTTGATCCATGGACCATCATTGTCGAATTTGAAGAATATCGGTTCAGATGTAGATATAACTCCCATTCATATGTTTCATCTGATCTGGCCCTGTAGTTTATATCCAATCGTTTTGAAGTTTAGCGTGGTTAGGTTTCTTGATCCATGGACCAACACTGCTTATTTGAAGAAAATCGGTTCAGATTAAGTTATAGCCCTCACGTATATGTTTCGTCCGATTTTGTCCATTAGCCCTGTAAAAGCTGTATTTTACATCAAATTGTTTTGAAATTTGGCACACATTTATTGAGCTGTGGACCAACATTGCTGAATTTGTTGAAAATCGGTGCAGATTTAGATATAGCTATATAGACATATATGTTTCGTCCTATTTGGCGCTTTAGCCCTATAGAAGCTGTATTTAACATCCAATTGTTTTGAAATTTTGCATGGTAGAATTTATTGATCTATGAACAAACATTTAAAAACAAGTAAGAAAGTTTCAGTCGGGTAAACCGACTAAGGTATACCCTCACTTTGTGAGTAATGTAATATTGAATATTACTCGAATTATTATGACAATTTGTGTGGGAGGTACCAGAAGGGGTTTATCAAATACACCTTTTTTTTGCTGAACATTAGATACTTTAAATTCATTGCACTGTGCCGACTTATAAGCATTTATGTGCACTGGTATAAACGTTATGAGACATTAAATTGTGGTATGATTTGGGCATTTTGTGTGGGAGGTACAAAGAGGGGCGTGGCAATAACGCCCATTTTTCACAGGGCTATAGACACTATAAAAACATTACACTGTACAAAATTTCAAGTATTTTTATACACTGGTTTTAATGTTATAAGCTGTTAACTTTTGGTGCAAAATGGTGCATTTGTGTGGGAGGTACCAAAAGGGACGTGGCGACTTCGCCCATTTTTCTCGAGTTGATAACGACTAATAAGCTAATACTATGTGTGGAATTTCAAAAGATTCGAATAAGTAGTATAGCAGTTATTAAAGAATCAATTTTTCACAACATTTTAACCCTTTGTGAGGGAGGTACTAGAAGGAGTGGACCAATATGGCCCATCTTCGAACTTGGCCGGAGATAGAAAAAAATATTACCACATACCAAATGTGAGGTCAATCGGTTACTCCTTTCGAGAGTTATCGTGCGCACCAGCCAGCAGACAGACAGACAGACAGACAGACAGACAGACGGACGGACATTGCTCATTCGACTTAAAATGACCCAAAACGGATTTCCTCCAAACATACTTGGGGTCTTAGGTCACTCCTCGACGTGTTACACTTTTTTCCGTAGCATATGATATATACCCTCGTCACACTAAAGTGAGGGTATAAAAATCGGTTCAGATTTAGATATGGCTCCTATATATAGCTTCGTCCGATTCGGTGACAGAGGCAGAGATGTACCAAATGTAAGTATATTTTGTAAACAAATTTTAATGGAAGTGTACATTGGATATTTCATTGTTATCCAATCTTACTAGAGTGGTGTAGGCTATTATATAGTCGGCACCGCCCGACTTTAGCCTATCCCTACTGGTTTTCTTACGAGTTACGAATACGTCATATACGAGTATGAGAAACACATGCTACTATTGCATTGATACCGGCATGCAACGATCTTTGTTTTTTTGTAAAGAAAATTTATTTGTTTGTAAACATTTGAACACAAGGAAAAGGAAATCATTTAAATAAACCACACATTTTTATACCCTACACCACACTGTGGTACAGGGTATTATGACTTTGTGCATTTGTTTGTAACACCCAAAAGGAGAAGAGATGGATCCATTGTTTACTATACCGATCGACTTGTAATCACTTTCTGAGTCGATTTAGCTATGTCCGTCTGTCTGTCTGTAGATGTATTCTTGTAATCAAAGTACAAGTCGCAATTATGGCCCGATCTTGACGAAACTTTACACATATCTTTTTTTGCCCAAGGACGATCCCTATTTAATTTGGTTAAAATCGGTTCAGATTTGGATATAGCCCCCATATATATGTTAGCCCCGATTTGACATGTAAGCGCTGTAAAAACTTTACTTTATATCCGATCAGTATGACATTCAGCAGAAAGAGGTCCCTTATTATATGAATGAACACTGTTAAATTTGGAAGAAATCGGTTCAGATTTAGATATAGCCCCCATATATACGTTACCCCCGATTTCACATGTAAGCGCCGTAAAAAATTCATTTTATAACCGATCAGTGTAAAATTCGGCAGAAAGAGGTTTCTTATTACATGAAGGAATACTGCCAACTTCGGTGAAAATCGGTTCAGATTTAGATATAGCCCCCATATATATGTTACCCCCGATTTTACATGTAAGCGCTGTAAAAAGTGTATTTTTAATCCGATCAGTACGAAATTCGGCAGAAAGAGGTTTCTTATTACATGAATTAATGCTGCCAAATTTGAGGGAAATCGGTTGAGATTTAGATATAGCCCACATATATATGTTACCCCCGATTTGACATGTAAGCGCTGTAGAGACTGTATTTTATATCCGATCAGTACGAAATTCGACAAAAGGAGGTCTTTTTACATGAATGAGTATTCAGGGAAGATCGGTTCCGATTTATATTAAAGCTCCATATATATGCATGTTCCTCCTGATTTGGTATCAACGCGCTATATAAGTTGTACTTTACTTTCGATCATTAATATTTTCCGGAAAGATGTTTCTCAATTTAGGAACGAATATTGCTTAATTTAGCGATTATCGGCTCAGAATTAGGTAATATGTTCCTGCCTAGTTACCAATTATTCCAAATTATTTTCGCAATGACCTTTATCGCATTGTAAGGGAGGTGTAGGGTATTATATAGTCGGCCCCGCCTGACTTTCTGCCTTTCCTTACTGGTTTTATTGTTGTCTTTGTATAGGTAATTTTATATTTTACGATATTGCTTTTATATGAATTTATAGGGTTTGTGTATAATTTAATATTTAATGTGACCTCAAATTCGATGTTGATTTCCGCGGGCTAGGAATTCATATTAGAACCTAGGTTTCTTGGAGAAATGTTCTTAGAATTTTTCGTAGATTACGTTTCTGCCTGACGCTTTGTGCGAAGGCAGAAACATACTTCTGAAAGTACTATAAAAGCATTACCCTGCACAAAATATAATGTATTTATTTATTTGCACTTGTATTAAAGTTATAAACAGTTAAATGTTTGTACAAAATGGTCCCTTTATTTGGAAGGTACAAACAGGGGAGGGGCCATTTCATCCATTTTTCTGAAGGTGATAGCGACAGATAAACTATTAATGTGTGAAATTACAGATAATTCGGATAGGTAGATAGACGTACGTACGAACATTGCTTAAGTGACTTAAAATGTTCTAAAATGTATTTTCGCATACATTTTCGTATTTAGCATGAGATCAATGATATATGTATACCCTCCTCCACTAAAGTGAGGGTATAAAAATACAATCTTCATGATAGGTTATAATTATATTGGCGTTATATAAAAATATATTTTTTTAGGCCAAATTACAGCACAATCGTTTATACAGTGGCTTCACCGTAAATGGGGCTATACGAGTATATAAAGTTAAATTGTAAGGGCCGATGTTGAATGTGAACCACACCTAAACGTCAAGTTTTTTTCTGCATTTCATTTGACATTTCTCAATTTCAGACTAACTCAATTTCAGACTAACTCAATTAGAACCATTGAAAGATACACAATCGAGCAACGCGTTAAAGTTTTTAAGCCTTTTACGAAAATGGGCGTTCAAATCAAAATGGCTTTCGTGCACTTCGTGATGTTTTTGTCCACAATCGGGAGAATTGTGCGCAAATTTCACCAAACCGGGTCTGTAGGAGATGTGAAAACACCTGTGCATGCTCGCCCAGTTCGTTTGTTGTGGCTTATGGGCTGGCGATGTCATCGGGCCATACTTCTTCGAAATGAGGCCGGTCAGGCAGTTACTGTGAATGGTGTTCGCTATCGTGAGATGATAACGAACTTTTTATGGCCCGAATTCGAAGATATGGATGTGGACAATATGTGGTTTCAACAGGACGGTGCCACGTGCCACAGCTAGCGAAACAATGGCTCTCTTGCGCAACAAATTCAATGGCCATGTTATCTCACGTCGTGGCGATGTCAATTGGCCGCCAAGATCATGTGATTTCACACCGTTGGACTTCTTTCTTTGGGGTTATTTGAAAGAAAAGGTGTACGTCGATAAGCCAGCAACAATTCAAGAGCTAAAGGATGGGATAATTCGGCACATAAACGGCATAGAACCTCAATTATGGCTCAGCGTCATCGAAAATTTGGACCATCGGATGGAGGTGTGCAGCCTCCATACATAATTGAACCATACCAATATTATCATAACAAAAAGAAATGACAATAATTTCCTAAATAATTTGTGTTTTATTCAAAATCAACATCGGCCCTTAAAATTTAACCACCCTTTACCATTTTCAATAGGGTTCGTTATTTACCCAATGAAGTCCCACTGCAAATTTTGATAAGGATTGGTTAATATTTGCCAGTTGTACACATGAATGTGTGAACGGACATGGATAAATCGACTCAAAGAGTGATTCTAAGTCGATCGGTATAATATACGATGAGTCTATCTCTTGTTACAAACAAATGCTAAGCCGTAATATCCTGTACCGCAGTGTGGTTTAGGTTATAAATGCAGTACTCAGGATTCATTGTAAAATGGATCTTCTTGAATATAAATACTTAAAACAAATGTAAAGGTATATTGGACCTCAAACAAATATTGATCGATTTGGACCATTTTCTTCCTGCAGTGGTTTAGGATAAAATAAAATACAATCTGTCAATTTTATGTCACACCGATTGTAAAATGTGGCTTCTAGAACGTAAAGTCAAACCGGAAGGTACCGTTTTCGAATTGTTCATAAAATCATAGAATAATGTCTGCACAGACGGACGGACATAGCTAAATCGACTCAAAAAGTGATACTGGTTTCTGGTGCGCCCGATAACTCTGGAAATGATTGTCTTCAAATTGTATGTGTGATAATATATATAGAATACAAAAATATATATAAATTCATAGATTTTTTAGCCAAAGAAAACTTTTATTAAAACAATGAAAGGTTTTTTTTTAATTTTACTTCTTTATTAAAAGTAATCTTTCTTTCCATTCAAGAACTACTTTCGTAGATTTTTATATTTAAATATTTTTTTATTACTAAGAAATGTATTTATTTTCCCAAAAAATAATTATTTTGTTTTTTTTTTGTTTTCGTTCTGCTTTAACGGGATTTTAACTGCCTTTTTATCTCCACATATATTTCCTCAAAAAGACTTTTTCGACCGTAAGCTTAATCCAAGCACATGTCAAAACACGTAGCTTTCACTTTGTCTGAGTTTTAGCTAAGCATTTGTTCTATTGTGTTATTGTTGTTTGTCTAACCACGTGTCGTTCGAACTGAGCAAGCAGCAAGGAAACAACAAACGTAGCCATGGCAGCAGGAAAAAAGTTGCTACGAAAACATTTTCTTATGATGCTTTCTTTTCTAAAAAAAAACAACAACAGCCCTGTCAGAGAGCAGCATTATAATAATGTCGCCTAGACCCTCTTGTACTGCTGCATTTTTTATTGTCAGAATCGAAAACAAAAATGCAAAGAACTATCCTTTTAACTCACTAAAAAACTTAAAACATGAATACTCCACGGCACCACCTAAATGAAGTATCTAACATCATTAGAAAAAACAGGCGGGTATTAGGCTATTTGCTCGACGCTGAAAAACATCTGTTTTGTAATGCAGGGGCGGCATTTTGTACAAAAGAAAACAAAAGCCTACATTTTTAACAAACGAAAACAAAAGGCATTTTTTCGGCTAAATGGAAGAAAATACCATTCGATTTAAATAATATACTATATTAAAATTATGGGAACATTTCACAATTCAAGAAATAATTATAATTAAAACAATTCTATACGTAGGATATTGTGGCGTATAATCACTATGCATACATGTGTAGCCATATGTAACTCATACGCACCTACTATAGGTTCAGAATTTTCAATTTATTTTCTTGAACAAAAACAATTTGAAATGTATCTATTTTTTTATCTTTTTATCTATTCAGATTTTTGAAAAAAAAATAAACACAAGTAAGAAAGTTTCAGTCGGGTAAACCGACTAAGGTATACCCTCACTTTGTGAGTAATATATTATTGAATATTGCACATATTATTCTGTGGGAGGTACCAGAAGGGGTTTAACAAATACACATACTTTAAATACATTGCATTGAATATTCAATAACTGCTTACTACTTACTCGAATCTTCTGAAATTCCACACATAGTAGTATTAGTTTATTAGTCGCCAACAACTCGAAAAAAACACAAAATAGTAAAATCATACCACAATTTAAAATCTCATACGTTAATATATTAGTGCACATAAACGCTTATAATTCGACACAGTGCAATGTATTTAAAGTATGTGTATTTGTTAAACCCCTTCTGGTACCTCCCACAGAATAATTCGTGCAATATTCAATATTCAATAAAAATTTGAAAAGAAAGCACCATAAGAAATTTTTTTGTAGTAACTGTTGTCCTGCTGCCATGGCTGCGTTTGTTGTTTTCTTGCTGCCTGCTCAGTTCGAACGACACGTGGTTAGACAAACAACAATAACACAATAGAACAAATGCTTAGCTAAAACTTAGACAAAGTGAAAGCTACGTGTTTTGACATGTGCTTGGATTAAGCTTACGGCCGAAAACGTATTTTTGAGGAAATATATGTGGAGATAATAAGGCAGTTAAAATCCCGTGGAAGCAGAACGAAAACAAAAAAAAAATATTTTTTTTTATGAAAATAAATACATTTCTTAGTAATAAAATAATATTAAAATATAAAAATCTACGAAAGTAGTTCTTGAATGGAAGAAAGATTACTTTTAATAAAGAAGTAAAATTAAAAAAAACTTTCATTGTTTTAATAAAAGTTTCTTTGACTTAAAAATATGGTCCATTTATGAATTTATATTTATTTTTTTATTCTATATATATTATCACACAAAAAATTTGAAGACAATCATTTCCAGAGCTATCGGGCGCACCAGAAACCAGAATCACTTTCTGAGTCGATTTAGCCATGTCCGTCCGTCTGTGCAGACATTATTTTATTTTTTATGAACAATTCAAACAACGGTACCTTCCGATTTGACTTTACGTTCTAGAAGCCACATTTTACAATCGGTGTGGCATAAAATTGACAGATTGTATTTTATTTTATCCTAAACCACTGCAGGAAGAATATGGTCCAAATCGATCAATATTTTTTTGAGGTCCAATATACCTTTACATTTGTTTTAAGTATTTATATTCAAGAAGAATCCTGAGTACTGCATTTATAACCTAGAAATAAATAGACTCATCGTATATTATACCGATCGACTTAGAATCACTCTCTGAGTCGATTTATCCATGTCCGTTCACACATTCATGTGTACAACTGGCAAATATTAACCAATCCTTATCAAAATTTGCAGTGGGACTTCATTGGGTAAATAACGAACCCTATTGAAAATGGTAAAGGGTGGTTAAATTTTAAGGGCCGATGTTGATTTTGAATAAAACACAAATTATTTAGGAAATTATTGTCATTTCTTTTTGTTATGATAATTATGTATGGAGGCGGCACACCTCCATTCGATGGTCCAAATTTTCGATGACGCTGAGGCATAATTGAGGTTCTATGCCGTTTATGTGCCGAATTATCTCATCCTTTACCTCTTGAATTGTTGCTGGCTTATCGACGTACACATTTCCTTTCAAATAACCCCAAAGAAAGAAGTCCAACGGTGTGAACTCACATGATCTTGGCGGCCAATTGACATCGCCACGACGTGAGATAACATGGCCATTGAATTTGTTGCGCAAAAGAGCCATTGTTTCGCTAGCTGTGGCACGTGGCACCGTCCTGTTGAAACCACATGTTGTCCACATCCATATCTTCGAATTCGGGCCATAAAAAGTTCGTTATCATCTCACGATAGCGAACACCATTCACAGTAAATGCCTGACCGGCCTCATTTCGAAGAAGTATGGCCTGATGACATCGCCAGCCCATAAGCAGCAACAAACGAACTGGGCGAGCATGCACAGGTGTTTTCACATCTCCTACAGACCCGGCTAGCTGAAATTCGAGCACAATTCTCCCGATTGTGGACACATTTGGTCGATTACGTTGATCACAAAAACATCACGAAGTGCACGAAATGCATTTTGATTTGAACGCCCATTTTCGTAAAAGGCTTAAAAAACTTTAACGCGTTGCTCGATTGTGTATCTTTCCATAGTTCAAATTGAGTTAGTCTGAAATTGAGAAATGTCAAATGAAATGCAGAAAAAAACTTGACGTTTAGGTGTGGTTCACATTCAACATCGGCCCGTACAATTTAACTTTATATACTCGTATAGCCCCATTTACTGTGAAGCCACTGTATAAACGATTGTGCTGTACTTTGGCCTAAAATATATATTTTTATATAACACAACATGTTAACCCTTTGTGGGGGAGGTACTAGAAGCAGTGCACCAATATGGTCCATTTTCGAACTCAGCCGGATATAGAAAAAAATATAACCACATACCAAATTTGAAGTCAATCGTTTACTGCTTTCGAGAGTAATCGTGCGCACAAGTCAGCAGACAGACAGACGAACGGACGGACGGACATTGCTCATACGACTTAAATAACCTAAAACGGATTTCCGCCGAATATACTTGGGGTCTTCAGTCACTCCTTCGATGTGTTACACTTTTGGTTCGTAGCAAATGATATATACCCTCCTCTCTAAGGTGAGGGGATAAAAGGGTTCGTTTCATGATTTGCTCCATACCCAAAGATTTATCCAGTAATAAAATTGAATGAAATCCATGGTGGAGGATATAAAAGATTCGGCATGGCCGAACTTACCGCTTTTACTCGTTCCCTTTATTTGATACATATGTATAAGTAGATTTTTATGCATTGTCACAGGACTTATGTGCTAATAATCTGGAAATTTCTAAATTATTTCTATTATATTTCTGTATACTTCAGGCAGTTTATTCGACTGAAGCTTTCTTTTTATACCATACAACACACAGCGGCACATATTATTACAGCTTTGTGTATTTGTTTATAATACTTTAAAGGAGAAGAGTTAAACCTATTTGACTCCGAATTACTATCTGTGTTGATTTTGTCATGTCCGTCCGTCCACCCTTTTTTGTGACCAAAAAAAAAACAGCTCGCAGATACTAACTAAAATTTGTATAGGGTCTTCCATGGAAGCCTTCACATTCTAAAATTCACACTGTACAAGTGAATTCTGCCGTTTTTGTTTTATTATGCTCCAATTATGTTGCAAAATGGGCCAAATAGGTCAATGGTTGTATGCATCCCATAATTGTACATTATAGTACATTTTGATTTGACTTCTTTTCGTTCTAGAAGCCACACTGCTGAAATTTGATAGTTTATGTTTCATTGTGTCCCTAACTATTAAAACAGGCCAAGTCAGTCCATGGGACTTTGAACTTTCTTATTGTTACTTTTTATTTGTTACAGATTTCTACAATGTTTATTAAATAGAAAGGTTTTTTGGCCTTTGGGAAATGATTATGATAAAGTTAGCGGTGGCGTATGAATAATACAAATTTAAAAATATTAAAAACTTTATGTGTATACAGAACCGTAGAGCAGACTTATATCTTTACTATACTATCTGCAACCTTTATATGTTCGATTTTTCTCTTGGATTTAAAATCTATTTAATTTTAAAGATTTTTTATGAAAAGTATATTCTCCAAAACACACATTTGCATTATAAACATTTCTTTCAGTTTTTAACCTTTTTGAGCTGGCATTAATGCAAATGAAATTAATTTTTTTGGCCGAATGGCTCAAATTTATATCCTCTGCTTTCTTCCAGCAATATTTTACATATATAATCTAACGGTTGAAAGGAAACCCTTTCGCCAAACTTTTTACAAAATCATCCCGAACAATGCAAATAAATGAAAGAAAAGAAAACTTTCAATTATCTCTCATCCGGCGATGAATGAAGACTTCTCAAGTAGCAACATTAGTGCCGACATTATTTATGGATGTAAAATTGCATAAATTCTATACGAAAATCCATGGCACCGTAATCGGCTTATCGGATAACTTCATTTACGATGTCATTGTACAGCTGTCGTTTTACAAAAGCGTGTCATAAATTTTGATGCATCTTCCACACGGTGGCCTTGCCGCACAACATGTTGTGTCCTTTGTTTTCCCTCTAGATGGAGCAGCAAGATGAACCGAGTGAGGAATAAGATTTATCATGGTATTAGTTGCTAATGTCACCACCACCAATGCAACATGAACAATAGTCTGTCTTACGGCGCCGGTTGTGGTGGTGCTGGTGTTGATGATAAATGTCTCATGACACTACATGACGATGGAACACATATCCATGGAGCTGGGATGAAAGGATTGTAGACACATGAGGACCATTCCACGGAAAATATGTTCAATTGAAGTGATTACCGACTTCTTAAATGTAATGCAAACAAATTTTTTAACAAATTTTTCATATCTGACAAAGAATTTTAGTGGACTTAAATTTGTTCAAGAAGTCAATCACCTAACTGTAACTGCTAAAAGTACGTTGTCGGAAATAACTTTACAGGTAAATAATACGAAAATGTTTAAATTTTACTTATTTCTCAAAATCGGGGAATTTTGAAAGAAGTGTACATAAAGCTCCATTTTTTCAATCAGGCAACCGAATAACGAATTACAGGGGAGATTCTCTTGACCTCCAAATATACTCTACCAAATTTGAAGGACATCGGTTCAAATTTAGATATAGAATTTGGCTTTTATGGCGCTGTAGTGGATTTATGACCAATATCAATTTTAATAGTAATTTTTCCTGACCCTTCGAATGAATGCATTTCCAAAAAAATATCAAACCAATACATTTAAGGCTGCCAGGACAATGACTGCTGGGTTTGGCTAGTTCAAATTTTATATTTTTTAGTTCCTGAGTCATTAGCATTTCTATATCTTCATTTTAAGTTATGCTAAGTGGACTAAATGTTTAAATTTATATTCAGTAAAAATTTTGTGTTTTTTTTCGACAACCCAATCAAAAGTAATTCACAAAAAAGTACAGGTCATTCGATTTGCATTCATACAAATTCAAAACAATTATAAAACTTTGATCGCCTCTCCAGAAAAACTACTTGTTTTGACTTAGCAAACTTTGGAATGAAAGTACGAGTATAATAACAGTTTTTCTCCATCATATCAAGTTTTAGAGATATTGTCTCTTCCATAAATTAGAATAGAAAATCTTGAAAATACTATTGTTATATAAATATTTTTCTTAAAAGACCTGATCATCTAGATTTAGATATAGCTCCTATATATATATGTTTCGTCCGATTATGCCCTTTAGCCCTATAAAAGCAGTAGGTTACATACAATCGTTTTGAAATTTAGAATGGTAGAGTTTCTTTATCCTTTATCAATATCCTTGGATATTTTATTGTTGTCCAATTTTACTAGAGTGGTGTAGGGTATCATATAGTCGGCGCCGGCCGGTTTGTTTATAAAATTAAGGAAACCTTTCCGAAGGAAATCGTAATTTAAAAATTGTAGCAAATTTATTAAATCTACCCCGAAATTATTTTCACCTTAACTGGTATCAAGGATCAAAATTTCACAGAAAATCCCACATTTCTCTTTTCTTTCTAACTTTTCATTCATGACCGATCGGGCTTAACGATAATATATAATAAAAAGATCATAATTGATAATTTTTCGATGTTTTTATTAGGCGTTTCTTTAAAATTTATTAAAAGTTTCTTAAAACAAGTAAGAAATTTCAGTCGGGTAAACCGACTAAGGTATACCCTCACTTTGTGAGAAATGGTACAATAATAACATTAGTATATTTACTAATAAAGGGTTTTCCAACAGGAGGTGTTATTTTGATATTCAAAGAAAAATTTAATTTTTTGAGATAAATGATCGGATGTTTATTTCATAATAAAGAGAAAGAGATGCCGTTAATAATGAAAAACAACATCAGCCATATGGCCACCACGACCACGCTTACAGGAACATATCCTTTTCATGAAATTTTCCATAACCAAATCGCAAAGTGGTTGCCCTATGTCCTCGATAGCCTCACGAATTCTACCTTTGAAGTCTTGAATCGACGCTGGGCTGTTGGCGTAGACCTTATCTTTCACGTGGCCCCAAAGGAAGAAGTCGCAAGGTGTTCAATCACTCTTCGAGATTGTGATCACCTTTAAGCCATAAATACCGTATTTTCTAAGCATTTTAACAGTTTGTTTAAGCAATTTTAGCAGTTTGTATTTAATTAAGACATTTCACATTTTGTTATAGTCCACCTATAGTCGCTCCCAAAAAGCCTTATTTAAGCCATAATGTAGCATTATGCAAGATGCATTGGCAACAAATGAGGGCTTGGAATAAATAGAAATAGTGTTTTAAAACAAATTGTATTGCTACTTATGTCATTTTGAATTATAAGGTATAACTCGAAATCAATGAAAAATTAATAATTAAATTCGAAAAATTTGGCTCGTTGTGAAAATCTTTGTTAAGCTAAATATATTTGGAGAAATTCCTAAACAATAATTTTATTTGTATATAAACGCATATTTTATTTGAGAAAATTAGTTTTGAAAATATATTTTGTTGTAATATATTAATATACGAGTATGTGATCCAAATAAATTTTATTGATTTTCAAATAAAATTTGTTTGCTCAAAAATACATAATATTTTAAAATTTGTGTTCCAAATATAATATATAATATAAAGGGCTGATGTTGATTTTGAATAAAACACAAATTATTAAGGAAATTGTTGTCATTTCTTTTTATTATGATAATATACAATTATGTATGGAACAAAATATCGGCCAAATGGCCGCCGCGACCTCGGCAGCACACCTCCATCCGATGGTCCAAATTTTCGATGACGCTGAGGCATAATTGAGGTTCTATGCCGTTAATGTGCCGAATCATCTCACCCTTTAGCTCTTGAATTGTTGCTGGCTTATCGACGTACACCTTTTCTTTCACATAACCCCAAAGAAAGAAGTCCAACGGTGTCACATGATCCTGGCGGCCAATTGACATCGCCACGACGTGAGATAACACGGCCATTGAATTTGTTGCGCAAAAGAGCCAGTGTTTCGTTAGCTGTGTGGCAAGTGGCACCGTCCTGTTGAAACCACATATTGTCCACATCCATATCTTCCAATTCGGGCCATAAAAAGTTCGTTATCATCTCACGATAGCGAACAGCATACACAGTAACTTGGCCGGCCTCATTTCGAAGAAGTATGGCCCGATGACGTCGCCAGCCCATAAGCCGCACCAACCGAAATGGGCGAGCATGCACAGGTGTTTTCAGACTGTTTGAAGACTTCAGCTGTAAATTCATTGCTGAAGCGATCAAACTTTTCCATTTCACAGCAAATTTAGTGGGAAAATAGATTAATTTGGTTTCAAGGTAGTAACATTTTATCTTCTGGTACCTCTCTTAGGTACGGTTAACTTTTAGTTAAATATTGAATCTCTTATAACTTCTACACTGCTTATAGTTTAGTGGTCTCTATCAATATGGACAAAATTAAATTTTTAATTTAAAGAAAGATATAAAAATCCACCTACAGAAATATGGTCGAAATTTGGCATTATGACGCCCATATGTAAGATAGACGTACATAAGTCCATATGTGCGTAGAACTTGTATTATGAACGAATGGATATCAGGAACCATCCACAATTCACATTGCAGCCATCGCAAAAAAAGAAACACAAGAAAGAAGAATTAAATAAATATCATCATAAATAATGCAGACTGCTTTATTTGTGTTTTAAGGTAATTCTTAATATTAAGGTAGTTCATCCAATGACAAAGACATTTGTCATACTGAAACTGACAAAATAGTTTGAATAAAAAAATTCAAATTGATCGAATGAAAAGGGATATTTTTACCAAAAAAAATCACCATTTTTGATATGTTTGAATTGAAAGAAAATATATGTAAGTGGGACCAAAACTTGTAAATATTATATAGAGTGATCCATTTCGAGGTTCCCTACTTTTTTAAAGAAAAAAAACACAAAAAATTCAAATTAAATGGGGAATGTTTATTATCATTTGAAAGAACATTCTTTGGCATTTATTTTTTGAAGATTATGTCTATCAAATGTTGGCCGCGGCTACGTCTCAGATGGACCATCCGTTGAGTCCAATTTTCGATGACTCGTTCGAGCATTTCGATTGGTAACTGGCGAATGACACGTGTAAACGTTGTTCAGGCGTAAGTCTTTCCATGATGAAATGCCAAACAATACTTAACAAAACTAACATGACAGCATGACACGACTCACCCCTGATCTGTCAAAAAAAGGCTATTGAAAAAAGTATCTCTACTTAGATCACCCTATATATTTTGGAACAAATAATTTTATTTTAAAATCATATAATTTTGTTTGGAGCGCATACGTACATATATATTAATATATTACATCTAACTATATTTGCGAACTGACTTTCACAAATAAAATATGTGTTTACATACAAACTAATTGTTTAAGAATTTTTCCAAATGGGTAATTGAAAAGCAGTTCGACCAACTCAAAAAATTACTCCTTTCAATTTTCACAAAATTTAGCACAATAATTTCTACTAGTGCGCTGGAATTTATGTCGTTTTAGTTTTTCAAAATTCATTGTAGTTGTCTCAAGAATTTTACTCAAAATTACTATTTGTTAAATTAGACAAATCTTCTTGGCCGCTTTACGTATTTTGAAGATATTAATACCAATGAAAACTCTGAGAATCCTCTTCAATGTTGCAGAATGAAATATTTATCTCCTTTTGGTGGAAGGAGGTAAAAATAACCTTAATCCTTGAATATCCTGAAAACGTATCAATTAATGTCCTTGATTTTTTGGTACTAAAACATTTTGGTCAAACATTATGAAATGAATATGAAAAACTCAAAATGGAACCTTGATGGACCAAAAGAATATAAAGGGTTTTCCAACAAGAGGTGTCATTTTGATATTCAAAGAAAAATGCAATTTTTTGAGATAACTGATCGGACGTTTATTTCATAATAAAGAGTAAGGTATGCCGTTAATAATGAAAAACAACATCAGCCAAATGGCCACCACGACCACGCTTACAGGACCATATCTTTTCATGAAATTTTCCATAACCAAATCGCAAAGTGGCTGCCCTATGTCCTCGATAGCCTCACGAATTCTATCCTTGAGTTCTTGAATCGACGCTGGGCTGTTGGCGTAGACTTTATCTTTCACGTGGTCCCAAAGGAAGAAGTCGCCAGGTGTTAAATCAGAAGATCTCGGTGTCCAATTGTGATCACCTCTTCGAGAGATAACACGGTCCGGAAACTTTTCCCGTAACAGAGCAATGGTTTCGTTGCTTGTGTGGAACGTAGCGCCGTCTTGTTGAAAGTAAACGTTGTCCAGATCAATACCATCCAACTTCGACCATAAAAAATCATTAATCATCTCTCGATAGCGCAATCCATTCACCGTAACTGTTGATCCAACCTCATTTTCGAAAAAGTAAGGTCCAATGACCCCGCCGGACCATAAACCGCACCAAACAGTCACACGTTGAATATGGAGAGGCTTCTCAACAATAACTCTTGGGTTGTCCGAGCCCCAGATGCGACAATTTTGCTTGTTGACGTAGCCACCGAGGTGGAAGTGGGCCTCATCAAAAATGCTTTAGTTTTGCGAACTGTGACTGCAAGATTTTCACCATTTTTGTAGTGAATTTAAATAATTTCAATGCGTTGTTGAATCGTGTATCGTTCCATTTTTAGTAATGGCGTAGTTTCTACTTGTCAAATGTCAGAGAATAAGAGCTTCAAAAGTGACAGCTACCGAAATACCGGGTGATTCAAAATAACACCTCTTGTTGGAAAACCCTTTTGCAATTTTATTTCGTCAATATTATAAATTTTCTTGTACTGCTGGACTAGTGTATCTTCAAAACGGCTTGGCCGATTGATGTTACTTTTTCACATTATATTTATATTATAAATGTGAGTATGCGTAACTGTATCTGGATCCGATAGGTGGCGCTGTATTCAAGTTATTAACAAATTGCTTATTTATGGACCAAAATGGTCCATATTCGTGGAATAGGTTGACCCAGTACTAGGAAAGCTAAACACCAAATTTGGATTCAATTGTTGGCGCAATCGTCAAAATATTGAATACTTTTCAATTATTATACAAAAACAGACCACATTTACATAAAGCTCCACCTATCGGGTCCAAGAGAAACTACTCTCTTTCTTCACGCTAAATTAACCTATACCGCGAATATGAGTGATTTTGGTCAATAAATGCGGAATCTGTTGATAATATATATACATATAATGTGTAAAAGTAACATCAATCGGCCAAGCCGTTTGGAAGTTACAGTTGTTCAGCAGTCGAATCTAAAATTCTATATAAAAATTTACAAGAAAAATTATAATATTGACTTAATAAAATTGCTATATATTTTTGGTCCAACAAGGTTCCATTTTGAGTTTTTCATAGTCAGTTCAAGGATTAAATTGATACTTTTTCAGAATATTCAAGGATTAAGTATATTTTCATATTTTGAAATCCTACCAACAAAAGGAGATTCGCAAAATTGAAGATGAGTAGCAGAGCTTTTCATTGGTATTAATATATTCAAAATACGTGACGCGGTTAAGGAGATGTGGATAATTTAATAAATGGTAATTTTGAGAAAAATCGTTGAGATAGTTAACTTTGGAACTATGTGCCACAAAAACTACAATATATGCGAAATTAGCAGAGGGTGCAGGGGGAATTTTTAAAATGCCGCTACATGATCTGGTGACATTATTTTTCAGAAACGAAATCACAATAAGGTATGGATACATTGCCAAAATACTTAAATACACATTAATATTTGTTTCAGAAATATTAGTTCCAAAAAATAATATTATTATAAATATTATTCAACTGATTGGGCTGAAAATTTGTATTACAGGTCCATGTTTTGATATAGGCCCATACAAAGGTTCCTGTAGATGTTCCTTCTAAAGCAAAAAACAAATATTTCAATGAATCGGGCTGAAATTTGGTAATATGAGTTTATTTGTACCCGAAGACATTCACATGCGATCCCTGCATTGCCGTACTTAACGCCGTCTTTACTTGTTTTAATGAAGGTTAGAACTATTTTACCAAAATTCAAAACAATTAGTAAAAAAGTCTATTTTGCGCTGAAGAGTAGGTACTTCTAAAACACTGGAAGATACAAAAAATTGCCGAAACAATCATGTCAAGTACTTATGAATGTCTACAAATCTAATTCAGAGTCAAATCCGAAATTCAAATTGCCAATTTTGATATTTTTAACTCTTGGATTTTTTATGTGATCCACCCTAATGTACACCCATGTGATGACACGTATTCATCTTTGCAGTGCAATGAGTGACACAGAGATTTCATAATAAATTGATCTCATTCATGAGAACTCATCTCGTTCTGCAGTTTCTTTGTCTTCTGTTCTACTATAATCAATCTTTCTTTCATTAAATAAGCCAAGTTACCACAGGAATACATCGTAATGTCTTTACTTGTCATTCAAATGGATTCTAAGTATGAATTCGTTATTCTATAACGCGAGAAAATCCTTTTATTGAGGATGATGAAATTTATTTCAATTTCGTTTCATCATTTAAACGAAGGAAATGAATTAAATTTGCTGGAAAGGTGAAATTTAAGTCGACTAAACAGTGAAGCGTGGGTACAGCTTTCAGGGATATATAATATGGAAATTGGTACTTTGTACCAGAACGGGTGCAGATAATTCATTAATCACTAAAATATGGAATATAGAATTTTAAAACATTGATGCTTGATTACACATTGCTGACTCCAGTGGTGCCAGCCGTTTTTAGGTTACCTCTCGTTTTAGCGATATTCGACCACAAGGTTTGCAAGGAAATCAGAGAGGTTATTTACCTCGGAGGTTTTTTTTTTGAAATGGAAGACTGCGGAATACACGCTTCAGTCCAGAGAACGAAATAATATGTACAATTTCTGACAAAAATCGATAGATCGAGAATGTTCTTTGTGCTTTGGTGGATGATTGCGGATGCATCAATGATCTATAGAAAATTAACATTTTTTTAAAGAAGCGAATATTTAATTTTTTCTAAAATATTTTTGTTCCTTTAATTTTGTCATATTAGTCATGTTTTATTTTATTATTTTAATTGGGCTCTTGCAGTTTCACTTCTATCTTGCTTTACTTATTCTTCATTCTTACTTACAAATCAAAAAACAAACGAAATGCAATCACAAATCAAATCTTTTTTCGGTCCATAATACATGTTATTACAACACTTCATATATAATTTCCATTAATCTCATATCGTTCGAGACTAATATATTTTACATTTCTGAGTGAGGTCCTTTCGCGACCTGCATATATGCTTTCGAGACCTTCATATATGCCCACGAATTGTAATGATGAAAGTGGTTATGCTACGTATCGACCCCAAAGAACCCGTATCCCGGATAGGTTGGGTTCTATGTAGACCCACTATTCAACACATACGACGTCGACACAACCCCAGGCCCTCAAGCTTGTGGTATCTGTACCTATTTGTTATGTATAGTTTAGTAAATTAAAGTCAACTTTTATTTAATTATAATTTGTAATAATAGTAATTTTAAAAATGTTTTCGTATTTTTGTAAGATTGATAAAGTTTTTTGTTGAACTCCAAAAAATGTGTTTTATTACTTATAAAATTCTCAAGATATTCAGGTTTAATATAAACGTTTAAACCTTTTGATTAATATGTTATTGGTAACAATAACTCAATTAATTTAGAAATTACAGGCACTATTCAAAAATTTCAATTAATTCAATAAAATACTTCAATTGATGCCAATATAACTTCGTAGGCATTATAATAAACGATTAGACGTTTAGCTTAAGGTTACATTTGTGGTGACACTCTAATTAGTTTAGAAGTTATAAGCATTCTTAACACAATAATTTTGCTAACATTTAAAGTGTCGCTTGTGCCGATATGTACTCCCATTAGTTCATTAGTTATGCGCAATTTTGTGTAGAGGTCAGATTTTTTGCATTTCTTTGATGTTGCGCAAATTCGGGGAATGACCAACGCTTATTAACTGGCTAACCCAAAGCATTATTAACTGAACCCCTAAAGGCTGCTTTTAAATTCAGTACTGATATTTTAGCTAAATATGTCCAGGGTTAGTGCGCACCATGTACCCAGGTACTATTACTGCCAAAGAGGTTAGATAGAAGAAGAGATTCCATTTAACTCACCACACCCAAACTTGAAATTCAACTCGTGTGCACAAGTTGGGTGCATGGCGAGATATCTTTGTTTCAACTAACGTATAATAATTTTATTTTGTGTGTTTATTGACGTGCATGTGAAAAAGTGAAAGAAAAGCACACATTATACGTTAGTTGAAACAAAGAAAACAAAGATATCTCGCCATGCACCCAACTTGTGCACACGAGTTGAATTTCAAGTTTGGGTGTGGTGAGTTAAATGGAATCTCTTCTTCTATCTAACCTCTTTGATTACTGCATAGCTTTTAATAACATTAACCCCTATAGTATGCTTCGAAATTCCTTGTTGATAATTAAGCCATAGGTGTCTAGGGTTAGTGTAAATCCATGTACCCAGTTACAATTACAGCATTGCTTTTGAATTCAAATGCCCATTACTTTTGCTGTACTTGGAGTGTAACAACAAACTACATTTAAAACGCTGAAAAGTGCTGAAAAGTCTAGTTTCAGTACCGCAAGATATTTATCAATTTGGAACTCCTCCTCACAACCACAAAAAGTCCAATATCTCCTTAACTGTTAAGACAATATAGCAAAGATTTTGTATCTGGAATATAAAGGAGATAGTGGCCTAAAATTTACTGTATTGCTTGTGGCTATACTCCAAATAGTTTAGAAGTTATGTGCAATTTTGTGATGGGATCAGATTTTGGCATCTTTATACCCTCACCCTAGTGTGACGAGGGTATATGTCATTTGCTACGGAAAAAAGTGTAACACGTCGAAGGAGTGACCTAAGACCCCAAGTATGTTCGGAGGAAATCCGTTTTGGGTCATTTTAAGTCGAATGAGCAATGTCCGTCCGTCTGTCTGTCTGTCTGTGTGTCTGTCTGTCTGCTGCGCACGATAACTCTCGAAAGGAGTAACCGATTGACCTCAAATTTGGTATGTGGTAATATTTTTTTCTATCTCCGGCTAAGTTCGAAGATGGGCCATATTGGTCCACTCCTTCTAATGTATATGGAGGTTATATATAAATCTGAACCGATTTTCCCTGAATACTCATTCATGTAAAATAGAAACCTCTTTCTGTCGAATTTTATACTGATCGCGTATAAAATACAGTATCTACAGCGCTTAGATGTCAATTCGGGGCTAACATATATATGGGCGATATATCTAAATCTGAACCGATTTTCTCCGAATTTGGCAGTATTCCTTCATGTAATAAGAAATCTCTTTCTGCCGAATTTCGCTGTGATCGGATATAAAATACAGTTTCTACAGCGCTCACATGTCAAATCGGGGGTAACATATATATAGGGGCTATATCTAAATCTGAACCGATTTTCCCCAAATTTTTTATTGTCTCTAAGACTACTCTCTGTCAATTTTTGTACAAATCCGTTCAAATGATGCACTGTATAACATATGCACTGTATAAATATATGCCAAATCGGAGGTACATATATATGGGAGCTATATGTAAATCTGAACCGATTTTAACCAAATTCAATAGGGATCGTCCTTGGGCCTAAAGAAAGATATGTGCAAAGTTTCGTTGAGAACGGACCATAATTGCGACCTGTACTTTGATTACAAAAATACATCTACAGACAGACAGACAAGCGGACATAGCTAAATCGACTCAGAAAGTGATTACAAGTCGATCGGTATAATAAACAATGGGTCTATCTCTTCTCCTTTTAGGTGTTACAAACAAATGCACAAAGTCATAATACCCTGTACCACTGTGTGGTGTAGGGTATAAAAATACTTGAAATTTTGTACAGTGTAATGTTTTTATAGTGTCTATAGCCCTGTGAAAAATGGGCGTTATTGCCACGCCCCTTTTGTACCTCCCACACAAAATGCCCAAATCATACCACAATTTAATGTCTCATAACGTTTATACCAGTGCACATAAATGCTTATAAGTCGGCACAGTGCGATGAATTTAAAGTATCTAATGTTCAGCGAAAAAAGGTGTATTTGATAAACCCCTTCTGGTGCCTACCACACAAATTGACAGAATAATTCGAGTAATATTCAATATTACATTACTCACTAAGTGATGGTATACTTTAGTCGGTTTACCCGACTGAAACTTTCTTACTTGTTTTGACCATGCTTACTCACCCTAGCATGTCAACGTTTTTTAATGCACAATAAAATTCAAAGTATACTTTAGGGGTGAGGTTATTATTTGTATTGGGTCACCCAGTTTGTAAGCGGTTTGCCATGCCCCGGATATTTGCAATGTCAAAAAGATGCCAAAATCTGACCCCTTCACAAAATTGCACATAACTTTTAAACTAATTGGTCTATCAGCACAAGTGATACAGTAAATTGTAGGCCACTATCTCTTCTATATTCCACATATAATATCTTTGCTATATTGTTCTCAGTTAAGGAGATATTGGTTTTTGGAGAATTCTATGGTTGTGAGGAGGAGTTCCAAATTGATAAATAACATGCTGAACTAAAACTAGACATTTCAGCGTTTCGTTTAAAATGCAGTTAGTTGTTATACCCCAATTAGTTTAAAGAATATGCAGCCGTATTCATAAAAACTTAAAACAGCTTTACAAATCTTTGTTAAGCAAAATTTGTTAAAACTGTATTCATAAACGATTATTAGCCTAAAACACCTTTTGTAAACCATTGTTAAATGCGTGAATTTTAATATTGGTTCGACCCTACTTTAAGCGTTTGTTAAAGTGACATTTGCTTTTTCTTCGTATGTATTTGCAAAACATTTTTATGGATTTTTTTAATTAAAAGAAAAAATATTATAAGACTGATTTTGAACATTTTTTTTTTCCTTTATTCATTCCTCTAGGGAACATAGGGCTTCTACAAGATTATTCCACATATTTCTATCATAACAAAAAGTCTTGATTTCATCCCATGACTTGTTAAGTTTCCGTATTTCCATTAGGGTTGTTCGACGCCATGTGCTCTTTGGTCGTCCGCGTCGTCTGCAGCCTTGCGGGTTCCATTCTAGTGCCTTTCTACATATACTTTCGTTCGATTTTCGGAGCGTATGTCCAATCCACTTCCATTTCCTTCTTCTTATTTGGACTCTCATTGGAATCTCGCTAGTTTTGTTCCACAATTCAGTGTTTGAAATTGTATTCGGCCAAAAAATGTGACATATAGTACGTAGAAATTTATTTATTTGTGACTGGATCTTCTTCAATACTGTGGATTTTGAACATATTTTCTAGAAATAGTTTAGGTTAATATAAGAAAACAAGTAAAAAAGTTTCAGTCGGGTAAACCGACTAAGATATACCCTCACTTTGTGAGTAATGTAATATGGAATATTAAACGAATTATTCTGTCAATTTGTATGGGAGGTATCAGAATGTTTTTAACAAATACACCTATTTTTCTCTGAATAGTAGATTCTTTAAATACATTGCACTGCGCCGAATTATAAGCGTTTTTTGCACTGGTATATTAACGTTATGAGATATTAAATTTGGTATGATTTGGCCATTTTGTGTGGGAGGTACAAAAAGGAGCGTGGTGATAACGGCCATTTTTTACAGGGCTATAGGGACTTCAAAAGCGTTACACTGTGCAAAATGTTGTTGCATTTTCGTGCATTGGTACTCATGCTGTGAGCTCTTGACTTTTTGTGCAAAATGGTACCTTTGTGTGGGAGGTACAAAAAGGGGCGTGGCAATAGCGCCCATTTTTCACAGTGCAAAAGGCACTATAAAAGCATTACACTGTACAAAATTTCAAGTGCTTTTATACACTGGTATTAATGTTATAAGCTGTTATCTTTTGGTGCAAAATGGTACCTTTGTGTAAGAGGTACCAAAAGGGGCGTGAATATGACACCCAGTTTTCACTGGACTGTAGGCACTATGAAAGCATTACACTGTACAAAATTTCAAGTATTTTTATGCACTGGTATTAATGTTATAAGCTGTTAACTTTTGGTGCAAAATGGTGCATTTGTGTGGGAGGTACCAAAAGGGGCGTAGCAACATGACCCATTTTTCTCGAGTTGATAGCGACTAATAAACTAATGCTATGTGTGGAATTTCAGAAGATTCGAATAAGTAGTATAGCAGTTATTAAAGATTCAATATTTCACAACATTTTAACACTTTGTGGGGGAGGTACCAGAAGGAGTGGACCAATATGGCCCATCTTCGAACTTAGCCGGAGATAGAAAAAAATATTACCACGTACCAAATTTGAAGTCAATCGGTTACTCCTTTCGAGAGTTATCGTGCGCACCAGCCAGCAGACAGACAGACAGACAGACAGACAGACAGACAGACAGACAGACAGACGGACGGACATTGCTCATTCGACTTAAAATGACCCAAAACGAATATCCGCCGAACAGACTTAGGGTCTTAGATCACTCCTTCGATGTGTTACACTTTTTTTCGTAGCAAATGATATATACCCTCGTCACACTAAAGTGAGGGTATAAAAAGAATAAAATACCTAACTGTGCCTTCTAGAAAGTGTTTATGTCAAAACGGAATGTACCATTAAATGGGAGGTGTATCAAAACGTGGACCGATTTGTCGCATTTTTTCAGGAAGAGTTAAAGGCATTGTGCAACATAAGCTGCTCCTTATCCCAAAAATTTCGTAAGGATTGTTTCCTTTTTTCGAGCAGTACTTTGATTGTCGCAGACGGACGGACGTGGCTAAATCGACTCGGGAAATGATTCTGCGTCCATCGGTATATAAAATGCATTTTTGCATTCTTCTTTTTCACCATATTGTAAATCGGTATAATAATGAATTTTCGCATTCTTTTTTTCCGATATTGTTTCACAAAAGACCATAAACTTATATTGTTGCAAAATCACAACACAAGAAATGCAAATTGTACAAAATGCACTAGTGATATGTAAATAATTAACATGTGTTAAATATTATTCGTTATTCGAATACCTTTTTGTATGTAATAAAAAAAATTATCTGAATTCTTCATTTATTTGATCTTTAGTTGTTGTTTTTTTATTTATTGGACAAGTGAGCATACATTTTTGTTAATTAATACAGCTGTTTTTAAAATAAACAATAAAATAATTTATATATTCGACTACTCTTACAATTGATAATCGTATTAATGCATCATTAAGAGAGAAAATGGTGTGTGAACAAGATGGTGTTGCCAGAATTACATTGACGAAGTCATTAAAATGTTTATTTGTTAAAATGCTGTTTATGAATACGATTTTTTAATAATCGTTTATTAGGCCAAAAGTGTTTGTTAACTAATGTGCACTTTAAATCATAATTAGGATTTTTTATGAATACAGCTGATGGACATTTTATATGTACTCCAACATACCGCAGTACTGCGTTATATGGTGAAATATGAGCATTTTAAAGCATTCTTTAGGGGTTGCATTATGTATTCTATATGTTAGAATAGCTTGGCCTAATTCAACATAATGGTTATTAACTGGGTAACACAAAGAATTAAATCTTAACCCCTGAAGTTTGTTTAAGAGTTAGTTTTTTGTTATGTCACTGGGTGCACAGTATTAAGTTGGCAACCACAGATACCTATGGAAAATATCAACAAGGAATTTCAAAGCATATGTTAGGGGTTAAATTATTAAATGCTTTAGGTTACCCAGTTAATATGCATTTGTCATGCCTCGGATTTGTGCAAGGTAATAGTGATGCCAAAATCTGACCCCGTGATAAAAGTCAACGTAACTAATAAACTAATGGGAGCGTCAATACAAGTGAACATGTACATACGTATATTTCATAAGTAATAACCCAGTGAACAATTCTTTCCGACATGGCTGACGTCCGAAATATCTGTTAAATGTCTGTCAGAAAACAATCCGACAAATCTGCACATTCTCTGATCGAAAATAAATTTAGCCAGAAAAACTAAATTCCCTTTTGAGAGTGAGTAAACCTACTCCCAGCGTTGCCGTTTTGGTCATTTCCGACCAAATTTGGTCGGATGGATTTAAAATTTAAATTTAAAATCGGATGGTCGGACCAATTTAATTTTGGTCGGTTTTATCCTCTGAATATTTAACTTGTATTATAATACAGAATAATTTGAAGATGGCCAATCTTATAAAGACAATATCACAGTCAATTACTTAAAGCTAAACCTTTTCACCGTTGGAATACCTTGAAATGTCGATTGTGAATCACAATATTTTTTTTTGGTCGCTGCAAGCAGTATAGATCTGTTGACAAATACATTATACAAATTTTTTTTTCGTATCAGACGGTGAGATTATAACATCCCCGCGGCATTCCGTAAGTGATTTAAAAACATAAAATATGAACCCTACTCAAATTTCCTAAATCGTTCCAATTTGATTCGGTATGTAGGAAAATTCTTGTGTAACAACAAATTTAAAGTATTCGCCCCTAATAGTGTATATATATACCGGCAAGTCCTTTTTTCGTACCGTATACTTATACGTCTGCTATATACGGGACGAAAAAAAACCAGCTAATAACAAAGCCAATAGTAGTTTGATGTCAAAAATGGGTTATAGGCTCCATAGAAGGGTCCCAACCGATTTTATTTGTTTGTATCATCAAGTCACAAACCTTAAGCAATTGCGAAGAAATTTGACAGTATGCGTCTAGTTTAAATATAACCTTTCACACGAACAATGGTCATCGTAGGTCAATGATTTGATATAACCACCAAAAAGAGGTCCCATGCAATTTGACTTCTTGGCGCCTTAGTAACGACAAATACTAATTTCTGGGCTTAAATTCATTGTGTGATAGATCGCATTGATTCACATTTTTATATAGTCCCAATATTATATTTCCAGTTGATTTGACTTTACTTCGTAAAAACCACATGTGCCAAGCTATTTGCTAAAATGAGGCGAATGTTACCCACAACCATTTAAGCAAGTACTCCGTAGATTTTTACACGTCAATGAGTCAAATCGGAAGTGACTTTCATATGGACCGATATCCCCCTTTTCACTAGGGATGATTTAATTCTATATAAAGTAAAAATGCTACAATTTTAGTCAAATCGGTTTAAACATGTTTTCTCTAGTGCGTTAAGAAGTCTAATCGGGTCTATATCAAAACATGGACCGATGTGCCTCATTTTCCCTAGAGACGATTTAGGGCAATACGAAGTATACATTTTTAAATGTCTGTTGAAAAATTTGTTCTCTAGAACGTCAAGAAGTGGTATCGGAGGGGACCTTTATATGGCGAATTTATTATAGCTTGGACCGCTATACCCCAATAGGGATCGTCGGTAGTCCCGCACTTTGGTCACAAAAATATATGAACATACAGACGGACATTTCTAAATCGACTCAAAAAGTGATTCTCTGCCGATCGTATAATAAACATAATTTTTTGAGCGTATGAAAAAAAGCACGAAGACATAAAATGGGTATAAACAAATTCCCAAATGTTCATCAAACTAAAATTACAAAAAAAATTGAATTTTAAAAAGTTGGTCGGCTACCACGGATTTTGGTCGGTTTTAGGGAAGATTTTGGTCGGAAAAATATTTTTTCTGTGGCAACACTGCCTACTCCCTCCATAAAGGAATTTATGTTTATATTTTGTTCTCAGCACATTCTCTGGAGGGATTTTTTGTGTCCGATTATACTCACCCCCTCCATAAAGGGAAATTTGTGTGTTGGATTTTGTTGTTTACATTTCGTCGTCTTCTCACTCTCTTGATGGATTTGTTGTGTCCGATTTTGTTTTGCTTACATTAAAGCAGTAATTATACTTTCTGAAGGGATTTTTTTTTCTTGAGTTAGATTTCGTTGTTATCTATTCATTTCATTGAAAGTTTTAATATGATTTTTTTGGTGTTTTAGTTCCGTTATTTAAGAACTTTTCAAAATTATGTCGTCTAAACAATTGCTTAGTTCATTATTTGCTGAAAAGAAAAAAGAAGATAATCGCCCAAATCAGAAATGTCTGTACATTGTCGTCCGAAAAGTCCGACAAATTTCAGAAATGTCTGCACATTCTCGGACTAAATATCCGAAAAAATACAGAAATACCTGTACATTCTCGCACAAAATGAGCGACAAACATCCGAAATGTCTGCACATTGTCGCACAAATGTTCAGATTTCCCTCCGAATTTCCCACCAGAATTCGGTCAGAATTCTGTAAGAATTCTTGTCCGAATTCTTGTCAACCACTCATACAACTTTCGGCAAGAATTCTGACCGAATTCGGCATCAGACTCGGCAATTTTTGCCGACGTTCTGTCAGAATTCGGACAGAAATCGGATTAAATTGTTCGCTGGGAAAACACAGCATTTTTTATTGATCCAGCAAAAAATCTTTAATTTGAAAACATTTTTAAAATTGCAATTCTTTGAAATTTTGTAACAAACATGAAAATATTATATTTATAAATATTACAATTATTTAAAAAAATCTTTGACTTGAATTTACTTAACTTTAAATAATCAATAAGTGCAGATATTTCAGACTTTAGGGGCTATATTGTTGGTTGTTCTGAATGGGTTTGTGAAGTCATCGAGTTTGGTCTAGAACGCAGTTCTTTGGACTCGATGTGTCTCATCATTACAAATTTTGTGCAATACTGTAGCGATTGGTGTAGCTTGCACCATCATTTTTTGTCGTATTGAGGCTTACATACTATTTTATGAAACCAAAACAATTTTTTTTTCTAAAATTCCAATTTTCATTGAAATTTACTTTTAGTATTTCTACTGTATTTATATTAAAATATAAGCTCAGTAATGCCATTAAAATTGAAGACAATTATAAGACAATGTTTGTCAGTTGTCACGACAGTTACTACACGCTGAAAAAAATCGCTTTTGTAGTATATTGTCCCAAACATATTTGGCTTGAAACATATACATGTTTTGGGTACACTCTAAGCATATAATATAGGGTGATCCAAGTAGAGATACTTTTTTCAATAGCCTTTTTTGACAGATCACGATCATGTTATTTTTGTTAAGTATTGTTATGCATTTCATCATGGAAAGATTTACGCCTGAACAACGTTTACAACGTTTTGACACGTTTTTTGTTTTTACGCGTGTCATTCGCCAGTTACCAGTCGAAATGCTCGAACGAGTCATCGAAAATTGGACTCAACGGATGGACCATCTGAGACGTAGCCGCGGCCAACATTTGATAGACATAATCTTCAAGAAATAAATGCCAAAGAGTGTTCATTCAAATGATAATAAACATTCCCCATTCAATTTGAATTTTCTGTGTTTTTTTCTTTAAAAAAGTAGGGAACCTCGAAATGGATCACCCTATATTTAGTACACACAAAAATTATATATTTGGGAAGATGTTGTTCTATTGGTACTATTATTTCCGAAACAAATATTTATTTGCATTTAAGTATTCACTAAATACCTAAATTGCGTTAAATGTTTCAGTAATTCAAAGTTAAATTTTTAATGTTCGTAAAAATAATAAATAATAATAATTGAAATCGTATAATCTTCGATCAATATAAATTCCTTGGAGGATTGACAACTAATGATGACTTGGCATACTCAGAAATTTGAAATGATTGATTTAAAACAGAAGTTAATGGTGCATATGGTATCATGACTGGGAGGTACAATTCGAAACCAAGGAAAAATTAAAACTGAAATCCAAAAAGTCAACAAAAGTTTTGGTATTAGTTTTTAAATAAAATATATTTAGAAAAATTCTTAAACAATAATTTTATTTGTATTTAAATACATATTTTATTTGAGAAATTTAGTTTGCATATATATTTTGTTGTAATATATTAATATATATTATGTATATTCCAAATATATTTTATTAATTTTCAAATAACATTTATTTGCTCAGAAATATATAATATTTAAAAATTCGTGTTCCAAATATATTTTCTTTCGATTCAAACAAATCACAAAAAGGCGATTTTGTCCCGTGTACACTTCTGTGTCTGCGTGATCTGATGTTTTCGGCATTTGTATCCCTCATAATCCCTCCACCATTGATAGCATGTGACCACACAAGATAACTCAAACCTAAAGAAAATAACACCGAAAAACACAAAAAAAAAATAAAAATATAGTAGATGAGAACAGGAATCACAACAAGTTATAGGGACTATATCAAAACATTGACCGATATGACAATCCCAAACAACCTGCAACTATAAGAAATATATATACCAAATTTGATCAACCTAGCTCTATTATTACGGACTGTAGCGTGATTACAACAGACGGACGGGCGGACGGACGGACGGGCGGACGGACGGACAGACGGACATGGCTAAATCGTCTTCGAATTTTACGACGATTAAGTTAAGAATTGAGGACTCAAATACAATCTCTACTAGCGATTTGTATTAATATAAATTGAGAAACTACAAACATTTTTAATTTTAAGTTATGTGGGAGGTAGGCGTGGTTATGGGGGCATTTCAACAAAAAAATGGTTTTCAGCTAATTTGGAGAAATAAGTGATATGTACTAAATTTCATAGCTCCATCTCATTTCATTCTACTCGTAATTTTTGCCGCGTCTTGTGAGAAAATATTCCACTGTGCGGTGCTTTGATGAATGATGGCTGTTACTTTAGTGATCTGTAGAAAGGTAATAAACTTCAGTGATCTGTAAAAAGCCAATATTGAAGAAAATATTGCATTAAAAAAACGTTTCTTCTATTAATTTCACCATATTAGCCATGTTTTAACAATACTGAGGACAAATTTACAACAATCGATGTTATGCCATGAGTATTACCGATTGGTGCATAGTAGACCGGGTCATCAAAAAAGTTATTAAATGTGATGTGGAATTTTCAAGCTTACCTTGAGACAATTGCAAAAACATTTTTTTTAATTTTTTCCGCGGAATCGGCCAAGTTTGAGGTGGAATTTGAAAGCTTACGTCAAAACAATCGCAAAAACATTTATTTTTTGAATTTTTTCCGTGCCCGCGGAATCGGCTCGAAAACGTTTGTTACCGTAACTTTTTTGTTTGTAGATCGATTGTCACATGCGATACATTAGTGTGTTTGTCTCGACGAGTACTAACAGGTGGCGTAAAAGTAACCTTTCGATGTTTTTTGGCTGTAATTTAAAAAAAAATGAAAAACTTTGATTCTTCTTGTGGATTATTTTTATTTGGTCTTTTAGTTTTTTTTACATCAAGTCGAGAATATGATGTCATGTAAATGGCCGCCGCCACAGTTGATTGTCATTTGAGCCCTTTTTATGGCATTTTCCATCACTTTGGCCAAAACTTCCGGCGATAGGTCCTCACATTCTTGACGGATATTGTCTTTAAGAGCTGCAAGAGTCTGAGGCTTGTTGACATAAACCCGCGACTTCAAAAAGCCCCACAAAAAGAAGTCTGGAGCGGTCAAATCAGGCGATCTTAGGCGCCCGGGAAATGCATCCTTCAGCATATCGGTTGTGTCACGTGAAGTGTGTGCCGTTGCACCGTCCTGTTGGAACCACATGTTTTCCAATCCCAATTCATCAAATTGCGGCAAAAAGAACTCGTTGATCATTGCTCTGTAGCGCTCACCATTCACAGTAACCGTTTGGCCCGCGACGTCTACTCCTCCAGCGAAAACAGCACACGATACAGTGACTTTGAGCGGGTGTAATGGCTCTTCGTGGGTTACACGCGGATTTTCAGTGCCCCAGAAGCGTAAATTTTGCTTATTTACGTACCCGCTAAGATGGAAATGGGCCTCATCACTCATGATTATTTTTGATGAAAAATCATCTTCCTCTTGGTGGTGATTAAGGATGGCTTGAGCGTATGTTAGACGCGATTGGCGGTCAGCAGCTAACAGCTGATGCACCGTCTGGACTTTGTATGGAAACATCTTCAAATCTTGTACCAAAATTCGCTGTAGAGACCGTCGACTGATACCCATTTGCGTGGCACGTCGTCTGGTCGATTTCGACGGCGCTTCCATGACATCCTCGGCTACAGCAGCAATATTCTCTGCAGAACGGCTACTCCGGGGTCTGCCACGCCTGGCAGCATCTCGTGTTGTGCCAGTCTCTTCGAGGCGAGCGGCTAAACGTCGCAGTGTTTCACCAGTAGGCGTTGGACGGCCAGGAAATCTGTGCCAAAGTCACCGACCGATTATTGGTCAAATAAATAGTCAGCAATATTCCGCGTTCTGGAGCAGTGTAGCGTAACATTGTTTATTAACGTGTATTTCGCATCTGTTTACTACACAAATGTGAAAACAGAACTGACATTAGGGGCCAATCGCAAAATTTATAGCATTTTCTGATAGGAGGATTACTTTTGCGCCACCTTGTATATTGCCTGTTGTTGTTGTTGTTGTATCAGTATATGTTATGTTGTTTCCAGGCCGAGGAAGATGGCTGCTTCCACTGGTTGGGTCCAAAGAGACCTGGGAACAAATTGAGTAGGTTTGGCAGAGCATTTAAAAAGGTGTCGTGTGGTCCCTGGTTACAAGCGGGACATGTATTCGACGTGGTGCCATCAATCCTTGCTCAGTATGAATTGAGGCGGCTTCACTAGCCAGATCTTAATTGGGCCAAAAGTCTGTCGTGATAATTCCTCTTCCTCTGAGGCCACTGATGGTGGCTGGTTATTAATGGCTTCAGCGACTGCGTCAGAGTGCATGTCAGCCAGACCTGCCTTTGATCTAGAGGTTCTCTCTTGTAGCGTTGGACCTCGCGCTCTAGATCATTCTCTCCTGATCTGCCTGGGAGGTGGGAGCATATCCACTAGATGGTGGTTGGGATGGCTGGGACGGTAGCAACCAAGCAGATACTGCTTCGATAGCAAATAATTGTGTCGTCGCACGGTTATGATCTTCATCTCCTCATGTAGGTGGTCCACAGAAGACATTAGGAGCACCCTGTCGCAGTTCTCAGGGCGGCATTTTGGCAGGTCTGTATATTCATCCACTGCGGCTCGCTCACATTCGGTGACCACACTGGCGCTGCATAGTTTACCACCGACCGACCTATCGCCATGTAAGAGGTCAACAATGTTTCTTTATCTGTTCCCCAAGTGCTGCCGGCTAGCGACTTGAGGACTTTGTTCATTTTATTGCAGATAGCTGTGGCATGCGCATTAGACTTGAAGAGGCTATCAAATGTGACACCAAGAACCTTAGGGTAGTTGGTGGTCGGAATTCTTGTGCCATCGACTATCACATTGAGTTGCTTCTTCACTTGCGCTGTCCATGCAGTAAACAGTGTGGCCGATGATTTAGTGGCAGATATTTTCAGGTTCCTCGCATCGAAGAAATTGGCAATCTCAGCCAGGTAGACATTCAGCCTTCCACATATGTCATCGAGCAAAGGGCCCAACGCCAGAATTGTACAGTCATCAGCATATGATACGATTTCAACGCCGTCAGGTGGAGGTGGAATTGCAGAGAGGTAGAGGTTAAACAGTGCCGGAGATATCACACCACCTTGGGGAACTCCCTGTTTCACTCTATGGGGTTTGGACTTTTTGTTTCTGAATTCCACACACGACTGGCGCCCACACATGTAATTAATGGTCCAACGTTTCAAACTGTTCGGGGGGACGTCTTGGCCATGTCCTCAAAAAGCGTGGCGTGGCTGACAGTATCGAAGGCCTTCGATAGGTCTAGCGCTACGAGGACGGTCCTGTCACCGGCCTTGTTCTGGTTAAAACCGCGGCTCACATGCGTGGATATGGCGTGTAAAGCAGTAGTCGTACTATGCTGCTTTCGGTATCCGTGCTGATGATCAGCTATTGGAAAATGTCCAATCAGGCTCGGGTGGATTAACGCCTCAAGCGTCTTTGCTACTGGCGAGGGAAGGCAGATGGGCCTGTACGATTCTCCCTTGTTCGCATCAGTGTCCGGTTTCAGTAGCGGGACCACTCTGCCCATTTTCCAGACTTCGGGTATTATCAGAGTGGTCAAGAACAGATTGAGGGCCCTAGTCAGATACTGAACTCCCGGTATGTCCAACTGCTTCAACATCAGCATCGGAATTCCGTCGAGGCCAATCCAATCCAACAATCCCACGGCAGGCGGTTATTTGTACCGGATTGACCCGCAGCGGCAATTCTTCGGCCAGGGGCTGCCACCTCAGTACTACGTGTACTACTATATTGAATCATAAATTACGCCGATGAACAATGTCATTTTCTGTTGAAGTCTTAACTTTTTTTGTTTTTGAATAAAAGTGCTTACAACCAAAGCAAAATGTTCATGGTTTTTAAAGCGCCTTAATTCTTTAGAAACACATTTTTAAATTTTAGGGGTAAAAACTGCAGTAAGTGAAGTTTTCATTAGAAAATGACTTTGTATATCATTTATTTGACGTCTATGAGGCAAATGTAGTACTTATCGAGACCAACACATTGATGTATCGCATGTGACAATCGAGTTACAAACAAAAAAGTTACGATAAAAAAAACGATTTTGGGCCGATTCCGCGGGCTAGGAAAAAATTTAAAAAAATATTTTTGGGATTGTCTCGAGGTAAGCTTTTATATTCCGCTTCGCATCCGGAAACTTTTTTTGTATATGGAACCCAAACCGGTTTAGTATATAACATGTCGAAAGTTCAAAATGTATTTTGTTGTGCAATTTTTGGTGCAACTCATGTTCAAAACTTAACAAAAGTTGATGGATCTAGAATTTCCACGGAATTTCCCGACAAGTGGTGCTTAGCAATAAATGCTGTCGAAAATGAAATGTGAATTTTTTGTAGGTATTTGGATAATGATTACTAGTTGTCTTTTGGTGTAAAATTCAAATATCCACTGTTTGAGTAATCTAATCTAATGCATCAAAAATATACGAACTTGTTTTCATATTATACTGTGTCCAATTGCCATAAAATTTGGTACTTTTCTAAAAAAAACTGCATTTAATTCGCATATATTGTATATAATCTAGGAAAAATTGCTTCTCTAATTAAGGGGAGGGAAACCCCCTGAGGATATTTGAAATTAAGTTGTTTCTAGTTTAAAAAACAGTTTTCTTTACTGACTTCAGTGCAAAGGATTGTAGTGTAATTAACGTTTGGCCTGATCTTATCTAGGCATAAGAGTTCTTCAGTGGACCCGCATTTACCTGAGCCTCCGCTTTCATTATGAATTCCAGGAGTGCGAGAACGAACAAAAGAAATGCACGTTCATTTCTTCATGATAAGCAAGTTTATTAAAATGCAAAGCCCGAAGCAAAGTTATACACGTTTTCTTTCTCTACTGCGGAACATTTATAGTCAGCAACACCTGTTTAATGTTAGTGTTTTTGTTTCGTTTTTTATACCCTCACTTTAGTGTGACGAGGGTATATATCATTAGCTACGGAAAAAAAGTGTAACACATCGAAGGAGTGACCTAAGACCCCAAGTATGTTCGGCGGAAATCCGTTTTGGGGCATTTTAAGTCGAATGAGCAATGTCCGTCCGTCTGTCTGTCTGTCTGTGTGTCTGTCTGTCTGCTGGCTGGTGCGCACGATAACTCTCGAAAGGAGTAACCGATTGACTTCAAATTTCGTATGTGGTAATATTTTTTTCTATCTCCGGCTAAGTTCGAAGATGGGCCATATTGGTCCACTCCTTCTGGTACCTCCCCCACAAAGGGTTAAAATGTTGTGAAATATTGATTCTTTAATAACTGCTATTATACGTATTCGAATCTTCTGAAATTCCACACATAGTATTAGTTTGTTAGTCGCTATCAACTCGAGGAAAATGGGCGAAATTGCCACGCCCTATTTGGTACCTCTTACGCAAATGCACCATTTTGCACTAAAAGTTAAAAGCTTATAACATTAATACCAGAGTTTAGAAATACTTGAAATTTTGTACAGTGTAATGCTTTTCTAGTGCCTACAGTCCAGTGAAAAATGGGCGTTATTGCCGCGCCCCTTTTGGTACCTCCCAAACAAATACACCATTTTGCACTAAAAGTTAAAAGCTTATAACATTAATACCAGTGTTTAGAAATACTTTAAATGTTGTACAGTGTAATGCTGTTATAGTGCCTACAGTCCAGTGAAAATGGGCGTTATTGTCACTCCCCTTTTGGTACCTCTCCCACAAAGGTACCATTTTGCACCAAAAGTTAACAGTTTATAACATTAATATCAGTGTATACAATTACTTGAAATTTTGTTAATCCTTTTATAATGCCTATAGTCCAGTGAAAAATGAGCGTTATCAACACGCCCATTTTTGTACCTCCCACACAAAAATGGCCAAATTATACCACAATTTAATATCTCAACGGTAATATACCAGTCCATATAAACTGTTACAATTCGGCACAGTGCAATGTATTTAAAGTATCTACTGTTCAGCGAAATATAGGTGTATTTCTTAAACCCCTTCTGGTACCTCCCACAAAAATTGACGGAATAATTTGTGTCATATTCAATATAACATTACTCAAAAAGTGAGGGTATACCTTAGTCGGTTTACCCGACTGAAACTTTCTTACTTGTTTTAATATACCATTCACCATTGCAAGATGGGTATACAAAGTTGGTCATTCCATTGGCAACAATGAACCTAAACCAATATGAGACGGCCGAGAATGGGACAAAATGCCATCAGGACATATTCCTGCAGCGTGTGACAGACAGACGGACAGATTCTTAATTATTATCCCCGCTAAGGTGTCTACATCGAAAAATATTTTTTTTAATTCAAAACATTCTTACGTTATACTCAAACTTAAAAATTTACAAAATTAAAAAATTTTTAGTTGGTAACACGTCGAGCGCCGCCCGTTTGGTATTGAATGCCATTCACAACGAAGGGTATATATGATTCGACCGAGCCGAATATACCGCCCTTTTTAGTTGTTTCTCCTTATTCTTTATATAATATATATATATTTATTTTCGTATATATGTCACTGTTACAAAACAAACAACTAACTTCTGGTGTTGTGTCTCGCCATCTTTTGTATTTCTTTGCAGATATGGACCACATTTTGAAGACGTTCAGCTGGTGGGAAAACCGACCAATATGACGGTGCAGGCGGGTAGTAGTATACATTTAAATTGCAGAATATCCTTACTCCAAGATAAGACTGTAAGTATAAGCAAACCAATGCCAACACCAACACCATCAAGCGTAACTTTCACAGCAATACAATTATCCATCCATCCCATTCCTTGGAATAACAAGGCTGAGAAAGCAAACGGGAAAATGTTCAACAAACAATATGCACTTCTCTGCCACAAGAGAAGGTCAAACTTTGAGTGGGTGGGTGTTTCTACGACAGTACCAAGACTGCGACAGCAAACACAAGAAAAAGAAAAAATAGATTTTTCCTCTTTTTTTTACTTCGACAAGTGAAGACTTTTCTCTATTGTATATAATTTCCATTTAATTCTTCGTCAAAGAAAAAACTTTACCCTTACATAGTAGCCAGGGACATTGGTTCTGTGTGTGGTCATTTCAAATTTTTTACGAAAAGTTGTCCTGGTTTTTAGTTTGATATTAATTTTTATTTTTGGCCTAACATTTTCTGCACAGATTGACTCAGTAGAAAGTATATATATTTAGTGAGTGACTTGATTAAAACAAATGGGTAAATAGGTCGTTCCGAAAACGAAAAACAATTTAATATTTTTTTTATTATTTATGAATATAATATCTGTATGCAGGGAAATTTGGCCTAAAAACTTCAAAATGAGGATACAAAAATCTTCAAAATAAATGTTCGTCAAATTTATCTACAGGGTTTTCCAAGAAGAGGTGCTAATTTGAATCACCCGGTATTTAGGTAGCTGTCACTTTTGAAGCTTTTACTCTTTGACATTTGACAAGTAGAAACTACGCCATTACTAAACCAGTAAGGAAAGGCAGAAAGTCGGGCGGGGCCGACTATATAATACCCTACACCTCCCTAACAATGCGATAAGGGTCATTGCCATAATAATTTGGAATAATTGGTAAATGGGTAGAAACATATTATCTAATTCTGAAACGATAATCCCTAAAATAAGCAATATTCGTTCCTAAATTGTGAAACATCTTTCTGGAAAATATTAATGATCGGAAGTAAAATACAACTTCTAAAGCGGTTTGATACCAAATCAGGAGGAACATATATATGGAGCTTTAATATACATCTGAACCGATCTTCCCTGAATACTCATTCATGTAAAAAGACCTCCTTCTGTCGAATTTCGTACTGATCGTAGATAAAATACAGTCTCTACAGCGCTTACATGTCAAATCGGGGATAACATATATATGGGAGCTATATCTAAATCTGAACCGATTTTCTCCGAATTTGGCAGTATTCCTTCATGTAGAAATAAACCTCTTTTTGCAGACATTCGCACTGATCGGATATAAAATAACATTTTTACAGCGCTCACATGTCAAATCGGGGGTAACGTATATATGGGGGCTATATCTAAATCTGAACCGATTTCTTCCAAATTTAAAAGTGTTCATTTATATAATAGGAAACTTCTTTCTGACGAATTTCATACTGATCGGATATAAAATACAGTTTTTACAGCGGTTACATGTCAAATCGGGAGTAACATATATATGGGGGCTATATCTAAATCTGAACCGATTTTCTCCGAATTTAGCAGTATTCCTTCATGTAATAATAAACCTCTCTTTGCCGAATTTCGCACTGATCGGATATAAAATAACATTTTTACAGCGCTTACATGTCAAATCGGGGGTAACGTATATATGGGGGCTATATCTAAATCTGCACCGATTTTAACCAAATTCAATAGGGATCGTCCTTGGGCCAAAAAAAAGATATGTGTAAAGTTTCGTCGAGATGGGACCATAATTGCGACCTGTACTTTGATTACAAGAATACATGCACAGACGGACAGACAGACGGACATAGCTAAATCAACTCAGAAAGTGATTCTAAGTCGATCGGTATAATAAACGATGGGTCTATTTCTTCTCCTTTTGGGTGTTACAAACAAATGCACAAAGTTATAATACCCTGTACCACAGTGTGGTGTAGGGTATTAAAATGGAACGATGCACGATTCAACAACACATTGAAATTATTAAAATTCGAAAATCATCTAAAAATCATCTTGACTGATGAGGCCCATTTCCACCTCGGTGGATAGGTTAACAAGCAAAATTGTCGCATCTGGGGCTCGTAAAACCCAAGAGTTATTGTTGAGAAGCCTCTCCATCCTCAACGTGTGACTGTTTGGTGCGGTTTATGGTCCGGGTCATTGGACCTTACTTTTTCGAAAATGAGGTTGGATCAACAGTTACGGTGAATGGATTGCGCTATCGAGATCTGGTCTGGACAACGTTTACTTTCAACAAGACGACGCTACGTGCCACACAAGCAACGAAACCATTGCTCTGTTACGGGAAAAGTTTCCGGTCCGTGTTATCTCTCGAAGAGGTGATCACAATTGGCCACCGAGATCTTGTGATTTAACACCTTGCGACTTCTTCCACGTGAAAGATAAGGTCTACGCCAACAGCCCAGCGTCGATTCAAGACCTCAAAGATAGAATTCGTGAGGCTATCGAGGACATAGGACAGCCTCTTTGCGATTTGATTATGGAAAATTTCATGAAAAGGATATGGTCCTGTTAGCGTGGTCGTGGTGACCATTTGGCTGATGTTGTTTTTCATTATTAACGGCATACCTTCCTCTTTATTATGAAATAAACATCCGATCATTTATCTCAAAAAAATTGCATTTTTCTTTGAATACCAAAATAACACCTCTTGTTGGAAAACCCTTTACTTTAGCACGTCGGGCTTTACGACGATTATTACGGCTGAAAACTGGAGTAAGTTGCGACTACCGTAATTTTTAATGATTTCCAAGCGTTGCACGTAAGTGTACTTTACCATGATGAAAATGTTGACTTTGACTAACGTTTTGACACTGAAAGATCATTAAAAATGTTTGAGGGTGCGTTGACATAAAGTTACGAAATTGTTATGTCCCCATTAGAAAACCCGATAGATAGTTCCTTAGGAGTAAAATTGATCACAGGCTACTGTCTAATCAACAGCATGCCTACAGCATGTGCGAATAATGTCCCTCATGTGGACCCTCCTCCTCGGATAAATGGAACAGGTCAAGTCTTTTCTGAAAGTGCAACATTTTTAGGAGTATTTCTAGATAAGAAACAGTTATTTAGACTTAACGCATTGGAACGTGTAAGGAATGCCAACTTCGCTTTATATTTCTGCTGGAAGGCTGTAGGCTCGCGGTGGGGCCTCTCTGCCAAAATCGTCCATTGGATATATCGATACATCCATTCTAAACTATGCTAAGTGCAAAAAGGTAGTTTTTCAGGAGAGGCGATCAAAGTTTTATGCATTTTTTGAATTTGTGTGGAATTCCTTTGTAATGGAAATCGAATGACCTGTACTGTTTTGTGAACAACTTTTGATTGGGTTGATGGATAAACACCAAATTTTGAGTGAATATAATTTGGAATATTTAGAATTTAAAAATACATTCTCCCTAAAAACTTGCTAAGTCGACTTAGCATGTTTTAGAATGGAGGTATCGATATATAGCAGTAGTTTGTCTAATAATATTATTCGGCATTGTGGTATGTATGGTGGACGCCAACTGACAACCTAAACATCACCAACGTACCAGCGTTAAGGACTACAGCGACTGAGTCTCTACAAGCCCTATTCCATTAATATTGTGGCGAGAGAAGTTGCAATCAGAGTCAATGTGGAGGTACAAGAACTACGGTCACATGAGGATATCAAAGTGTAGTGGTAACGGACCGAGTGGACTATATACCAACGGTGTACACCTTCGAAAGGAACTACATCACTATGATACCAGCTAGAGATGAATGGGTTGGCAGAATACCAGGTAATAGGAACCATCTCCACTTCTATACGGATGTTTCGAAGCTTTATGAAAATATTGGCTCCGGAGTACACTGTGAAGAACTTAGTTTGGATATAGCTCACAGACTACCAGATACCTGGAGTGCCTATCAAATAATGGCAATATGGGAAGTCGACAAGTGGCTGAGTCGCAACATAGCTGGCCTTGTCATTTACTCGGACAGCCAGGCTGCCATCAATTCTCTGGAGGCCACATCCCTAAATTCACAAACAGCCCTCGACTGCCGCAGATCTCTTAACGAGATGGCTGAGCAGTTTAATATTCACCTCATATGGGTGCCTGGGCATAGGAATATCCCGGGGAACTGCAAAGCCGATGAACTTGCTAGGAAAGGGACAACATTGGTGCGCCAATATCCAGTTGCATGCATTGGCTTAGGCAAGAGGCAATCAGGCAGTCCAACGAAAGATGGACAGAAATCGGCACCTGTAGGATAGCTAGACAAATCTGTCCAAGGTATGACCTGAGAATATCTCCTCGCACTAGAGAGGAAAGCGTTGTCTACGTTAGTATCAGTTCTGATGAGACACTGTCCGATCGGCGAACACGCCAGAAGATTGGATATTGACCCCAAAGTCTTCTACAGAAGCTGTGGAGATGAGGAAGAGGTGGAGAGCGTTGTCGACTGTACTTACTGGGGTCGGCCTCTCTAGGCAGTCTAACAGATCTTTCCGGTAACGCTATTCGTAATATCGATACATTTGTATATCAAACAGGTTGGTTTCGATGGGGGGCATTTCAGCCCGGACCTAAACTGCTCTATGTGAGCTGGTAAAAAAATACGGCTGCCACCCTAACCTAAAAGGGTCCATACTATGGGAGCTTTTTGGATGTAGAGGGGAATGCTGTCAACCTGAGGGTGGATAGCAGTATACAAAGGTTAATTCATAACCTTGTGATTGAGAGACGCTGTTGAACTCTGTTTCAACCTTTAGTTTTAAGTTTCATGAATTTGAATTTCTGTTACAATAAGTCTTGCGTCACTAAAATGCACTAAATTGATTATTCATAAGAATTCCCCAACTTTGTATCGTTCCTTTTATCCAGTCCCTGCTATGGAGGCAAAGCTTTTACTCACTTGGATAAAAGGCTGCCATTCCAATTGTAGTTTCCCTGAATGTATAGATTCTCAGGCTCTTGAATGTTCGCCCTATACCGCTTACTTCCCTTTTTCAGCGACATCAAGAGCGGTAAGCAGCACCAACTGTTACACATAGCAATAACCTGTTACTCGAAAACGGAAACCTTTGCCTTTTTTCATTGTTGTTCCCTTACATAACATTCCTTATTACATTCCTGGGAGTTTCACTTACAGAGAACTTGCCATAGCATTGTTCAGACGCATTTCGGCTTGATTAGGATCAACTAACCTTCTTACATTTGTCAGCAGGGGAACCCCTGTCTCTTCTGCAATGGAGTTTCTCCTTGAAAAATATTCTTCTTTCTCTGGAGAAGATGCGTGTTAATGTTACTGACGATTCAGATGTCGTAGCAATATCTATTAGAGGGAAGTTTCGAGTACTCTTATAGACATCTTACGGTACGATAATGGCCTTCGTGTGAACCCGACCAAAACTAAATTAGTTTTTTTTCAGTAGGAGGTATAAGGCAGCAACCGTTGCGCCTGTTTCCATAAGGGGTACTGAAATTCCCTTCTCTGAAAGCACAAAATACGTAGGTATTTACCAGACAGTATATCAAACCCCACACTCTGGAATGAGCAAAGAAGACTGTGGTTTCGCAATATACGAGTACCTGTAAAACGGAAATAGAAAAACGCTGAGATTTGAAAACTGCTGACGACAATGCCGTCTGGTGGACAGCTCTGCAGAAATCCACCTTTTGCGCGATACTAAACAAAGTTCAGCGAATGGCTGCTTCATGTACTCGTATCACTGGTGCCTTGTGAACAACACCAACTAATGCAATATGTGTTATACTATATTTAATGCCGCTACACATTATAGCTAGGTAATATGCGCTATGTGTTATTAGACTTAGAGAACTGTCACTCTGGTCAGGATACGGACATAGACAAGAATGAAATGGTCGTAATGATCGACCCAGGACATAGAAGATTCGTTAACTTTTATACAGACGGTTCCAAACTCAATAACCAAATGGGCTTTGGTGTCTTTTCTGATGAATTTGAATTATCAATTGCAAAAAAACTCCCTGATCAAATCATATCTACAAAAGAGGTAGCAGAATGGCTGAAAGTTAATGTTCTGACTAAAGTCGGTATCAATATTTTCTCTGGTACTCGTAGTCAGGCTGCTATAAAGACCCTGAAAACATTATTCCTGAATTCAAAAACTGGCCTCGACTGTCGCAGATCTATTAACGAATTCGCTGAACAGTTCAATATTCACCTGATATGGGTGCCAGGCCACATGGAGACTAGGAACTAACTTACTCGTGCGGCAATCTTAGGCTCTAATTTCTTTAGGGAGTTCTAGTTCTTTAGGGAGATGTTAGAATCCGCCAACTTTAGAGCTTTTTAAATCAATGGAATTAGTTAAAAGGGAGGGTTAAACGAAAACATATGTTTTTTGTGTGTTAATTTTAGCTTAAACATTTCATTTCCCTCACTTTCCGCCCCAGTAGGTGAGTAGGTAGCGTACTCGCCTATGAGTTTGGGGATCGTGGGTTCGATTCCCACCTGAGGATCTGGTCTGTTGCTGCAAGAATCTAGCCATATGGTCTTTGTAACCCGGCTTTTCCCTGGACCTTAAAATTAGAATATAAATTTACTTGTATTGTAATTCATATAAATAAATAAATCTCGGTATCTCAGAATAGATATACAAAAATACAAATATTTTATTCGATCAGTCAATGTTCCGTCAGAACTTACACTAAAGTAGACAGTATTTTTCTCTCTAATGTCAGGTGACATATTGACGTTGTTAGGCCGTATTTTGGGCCAGATTTGTCTAGCTACCCTACATGTGCCGATCTTCATCCGTCTCTCATTGGAATGCTTCTTGCCTAAGCCAAAGCATGCATGTGGACAGGGGCACACAAACATATGCAAATTCTTCGAGAAATTGTTATGTCGTACCTTTCCTAGTAAGTTCATCAGCATTGCGGTTTATTGGGTATTCCGGCACCCACATGATGTTAAGAGATCTTCGGAAGTCGAGGGCTGTTTGTGAATTTAGGGATGTGGCCTCCAGAGAATTAATGGTAGCCTGACTGTCTCAGTAAATGGCAACGCCAGTGTTGATTACTTGGTTGCAACTCTCAGTTGGCGACTTTCCATATTGCCATTATTTCGACTTGATAGACACTACAAGTATCTGACAGTCTATGGCCTATATAAAGACTAAGTTATTTACAGTGTAATCCAAAGCTAACCTTCTCATCAAGCTTAGAACCATATGTAGAGAAGTGGAGATAGTTTCTATTTTCTGGTATTCCGACAACCCAGTCCTTTTTGGAAGGTATCTTGCCATTGTTACAAATAGCTAGGTGGGTAGTTAGAATAAAGTCAAGTAGTGATTCACACCTACTGTTTGTATCCTTGCTACCCCAGATAGGTTGATGAGCGTTCGTGTCTGCACCAATTATCAGCTCGCACTCATCAGGTGTTGCTTCTTCTTCTACTCCCTTGAGTAGAGCTGTCAGTACTACCACAACTTCAAAAGATAAGTAACTGGAGATCATCCTGTATATACGATTATCAATTTCTATACGCTAGCAGCTGTTTGTTCTCTACCACTGAAATTAGGTAAGATCAAATATGCTTAGATCTTAACAGTTGACAAGAGGCAACATAAAGTTGGGTGCCCTGGTGCCACAAACATTTCCTCTTACTACTGTACCTATGGACAGGCGCAAAAATAGAGCCGCTGAGGCTGCTTTGGTGTGATTGAGGTTAATCTGAAGAATTCTTGTTAACCGAAAGATTAGCTTCTTCTCTAACATGGCTGTTATCAAACTCCTCATTCGTATCATCGAGGAGTATGTCCCCGTCAGATGCATCAAAGAGTGCAGAAACTCACCTCAGCCCCTCAGTGTAGTGCTTTCGTCTTCAGCAAAGGATATTACAGCTTTTATGTTAGAGTCTGAGGTACCAGAAATTATGGGCGTAGGCAACTCCGCTACTTCAGACGGCTGCGTGACAACAACGGTGGATACCTCACCTTCCGCAGTGGGAGCTATACCCAGCTGGTGTATACCTTCAAAACTATGGTCTCGAAACTATGTCGTAGGGTTTCACTTGCTCGTTGTATGTGGGGGTGAATTTAATGTTAAGGACGTACCTCTTTGCCTTCCTCACATTTCTGTGGACCAAAAATTTAGGTATTTTTCAGTGAGCTAAGACCGAGTGGTTGTTTTGCACATTTCACCCAATAATTTTGTATGACAGTAGTGAACGGGCTGACTCCATTCTCTCAAGTACGATATTTAAGAGGTAGAGAAAAGGCTGTAAATTAATGTTCCTATCAGACTTTCTCTGATGTCGCAGTTCTCTTAACGAATTGTCTGAACAGTTCAATATTCACCTGATATGGATGCCGGGCCAGAGGGATATACCAGGGAACTAGAAAGCAGCTGAACTTGAAAGACTAGCATCTACCATCTACCGCTCCAGGGGAACTGGGCATGCTCTAGCGACCTGCAAGATCTTCTTGAGAGATAGTGCCCTTACGACAACAAATGACAGGTGGTCACTAGTCAGGAAGTACATGCATTCTAGGCTGATGTGGCCCTGCCTAGAGTCCAAACGCACCAATGCACTGCTGTCGTTATCGAGACCAGACGTCTCACTCATCGTGTCTGTCAGTGCCTTATTAGACGGCACGCAGGTAGATTGAAGATCTTTCATAATGGCTGTTGCAGATGCTGTGGAGACGAAGAGGAGGAGGAATCAATAGAACACCTTCTGTGTCTGTATACCGCGCTCTCTAGAATGGCTAGGTCAGCGATGGGCACACACATACTTCTACAAAATTCCATATCGCTTGTCTGTATTTGTGAGAAGTGCTAACTCTCTCTTTATGTGTACACTAAGCAACAGCGACGACACAACCTCGTCGGTTGAATGTCCAAGCTCGGCTTAATGATTGTGAACTATTATTAAATGTGTGTGCTCATATACAAGTGAGAGGAAAAACCCCGGGTATTGGTTTTTCACATCGCTGGACTACATGTAACTTATATCTTCACTTACGTCCCTGTGGTAACACAATGGACTGTATAGTCTCAATGAGTATGTTATACAGGCTGCCACTTTCAACCTACCTGAATCTATGCACGCTGATTAAATCGAGTTTTTCGTTTCTTCTGCGTTCAGAAATATATAGATAGAAACATAAAGACATTAGACATTACTTTATTTTCCCTGAACATGAAAATAAGTATTAAATAAATTTAATCCTTTCCGGCTCCAAAAACACTGTGCCTATGTTCCCGGCTTAGATATGCAACAATGTGTATTGTGTAAGAAAGTGTGCTTGTTGGCTGTACTTACAATTTCTGTTTAAACTTCCGTTTCCTGATAATATTGCGAATTTCCTTAACGACCATCATAAGCCCTTTATATACTTCATTGCACTTTGACTCGGTGTTGCTCCTTCCGTAATAGCCGGGCATAAGCTTGGTATTTACGTACATATATCCTTTGTGAAGAATAGGAAAATGCTTTCTAGGTGTGGGGGGAATACACACCTCTCATTTCCTCAGTCCCCACCTCCCCCTCCCTAGTTCCTTGTCAAGTATAAGTATCTTTAAATATTTTGTTTTAAACATTTTCCGGTGTTGTTTTCTCTTCCCTTTTTGGTTAATTGGCACAGGTCTCATGGGTGCGCCGCAATCCGGGTGGTGAAAATGCTTTGGATCTGCTGACGGTGGGATTGCATACCTACACCGGTGATAAGCGTTACAAAATGGAATTCCAATATCCCAACAATTGGCGTTTGAAAATTGTCAATGTGAAAAAAGATGATGAGGCCACGTACGAATGTCAGATATCAACACATCCGCCCCGGGTGATACAAATTAATCTGCATGTAAACGGTAGGTATGGGATGCTGATGCTGACGATGATGTTGGGACGGACAGAGTACTGCATTTGCTTTTCTTGGTAAAAAATATCCTCTGAATTTTCGAATATTCTTTCTTTCCTTCTCCTCTTTAGCTCCTAAAGTTATGATTGTAGATGAGTTCGGTGATCCCCTGCAGGAGAAATACTATGAGCAGGATTCCACGCTGCAGCTATCCTGTGTGGTGCGCAATGTTGCCATGTCGACGTCTGTGGTGTTCTGGAAACACAGTGAGGATGTCTTAAACTATGATGTCACCAGAGGTGGTATCAGGTGAGATATTTAACCTTATCAGCGTGTTCCTTACGTTTTGTTACTTTGTTGCATGAGATGCATTTTACGGTAGTATTAATGGCAGCATAGTTGATGTAAAAACTGAAAGTTGCACGAGACAATTTTTAAATTTGTTTTATGAAGAAACATTTACATTGACACTTTAAATATGTTAAGAGAAAATAGAGAATTTAGTTAGGTCTTTTATTTCAAGCATATCGAGAGGTAATGACCGATTTTCTAGGACAGCTTTTTTTTTAATATTAGCCGTAAAGTTCGTTGGGAAATCATAATCGTTAATCATTTCGGAGTGAATTTCAGGCAAAAAGTTTAGAGATATATACTTATAGACAAAGTAATATTCCTCCAACACCGTCATCCTTTCCAGCCCTATGCTTTGTATTCGTCTGGAAAATTAGTGGAAGGAATTAACATAAAATAAAATAAGGCAGCCGAAAAGTTGATGTGAAAGAAATTGCTTTAAATTCTGCACTGATATAAAGAAAATGCTAGGACAGGGCCAGGAAATAAATGAAGAAAAATCAATTTTCAAATCCGGACTGAAATCTAATAACGCCACAAAATATTTAAAAATTATCCTATATCAATGAAATATTTTATAGTTCTTGACATCACAAATCGAAAGGAATTATCGAATCATACTATTGCAAAGTCAATCCCACAATTTTGAAGTAATATACTTGCATTTTCATTTTAAAGCAGACCAAAAAGCCTAACATCTAAAATCTAACATAAAGAAAATGGGGTTTGCTTTTGAAATTTGTGTAAAAAATGGTGTAAATTGGAGATGCTTGGCCTATTCGTCCTCCGGGAACATTGTCTAGGAAGTTTCCTTTAAGATGAATATAAATATGTTATTATTTTTTTAAATAACTTCTTCTAAAACTCAAAATAAGAAATATACTTTTTTCCCCAATAAATTAAAAAAAAATATTTTTTATAATAGTACTTCAAATGGTCATAAATTTTGTAGTATATGCTATATCGGATACATTTTTTTCATCATGCTGCAAATTGTGTCGCCATTTCAGTAAAGTTGATTCTGCTCCGACATTCACAAAACACTAGGGCAGGGTCAGTGAAAAAAAAAAAATTTATGTTTCAAGTGCAGATATCTCGGTAGGATAACTGTTAGCTGTAAAAAGTTTTTTGTAGTCCTCGGATAGTAGAAAGAACAAAAGAAAAGATTTTATGAATCTGACAAAAAAAAAAGAAAAAAAGTTACACGCGCATAAACAATTTGTTCAACCGAGATGGCCAAATATAAGGACCAGTAGCTCCGCCCCTATATACCACAGGGGCCCAAGTTAAAAAACTAACTTCTTTAATACCTCTTCTACAAACATGCCAAGTTTTGTCGCAATCGATTGTCTTGTTAAGAATTGTACTACTTTTTTTAATTCCAGCCATTCTAACTCAAACAATTTTGATCAAAAATAATTTGATAGACGAAAATTCCAAAAAATATTGAATATTTTTATATGGCACCTTGACAAAAATATTACCCAGTAAAAATTACTGTCTGTTTATCTTTCAATTTTTCTAAGAGAACGATGTCGAAACATGAATTGCGACCAACTTCACACTGCTCCATCAAACAAACGGCACTATGCAAAAACATTTTTTTTTGTCTCCGGGTCCTAAGATCTTTATTTTTTTATAGATTGAGGAACACTATTTTAGTAAACCAAATCAACATTTTTTTTCTAGAATTCCAATTTTCATGGAAGGTACCTTTAGTATTTGAACCACATTTTGGAGTAAAAGCTCGATAAAGCCGAGATACCATATAAATTAAGGGAAATTATGAGGGTTAAAAATGCAGGAAACATCACTTTCATGTAAAAACTAAAGTTAAGTAACTGTCGCTAAAACAATTAGAAAAAATTAGATTTTTTCAAAAACATCGTTTTTTCTGTCACGAAAAAACATAAAAATAGAAAAAAAATTACAAAAAATTTGTTTGTTATATTTTTATAAAGCTAGCATCCTAACGACGAAAACAGTGCCTATTTGAAAACATCTATGGATAAATATATAAATTATGACCCATATTGTAAAATAATAGGGAAATTAAAAAAAAAATTTTTTCATATTTTTTATTTTGGCAATTTTGATTGGGGGGATACAAAAAGGGGCCTGACAATAACGCCCATTTTTATACACTCACTTTAGAGATACGAGGGTATATATCATTTGCTACGGCCAAAAGTGTAACACATAGAAGGAGTGATCTAAGACCCTAAGTATGTTCCGCGGATATTCGTTTTGGGTCATTTTAAGTCGAATGAGAAATGTCCGTCCGTCTGTCTGCTGGCTGGTGCGGACGATAACTCTCGAATGGAGTAACCGATTGATTTACAATTTGGTGTAAGGTAATATTTTTTTCTATCTCTGGCTAAGTTCGAAGACGGGCCATATTGGTCCACTCCTTCTGGTAGCTCCCACACAAAGGGTTAACTTTTAGTAAAATATAGATTCTATAATAACATATATACTACATATTAGAATCTTCTGAAATTTCACACATTGTATTATTTTATTTTTCGCTATCACCTCGAGAAAAATGGGTGATGTTAACACGCCCCTTTTGGTACCACCCACACAAATGGACCATTTTGCATCAAAATTGAACTGCTTATAACTTTAATACAAGCGCAAAAAAATACTTGAAATTTTGTACAGAATAATGTTTTGTAGCGCATATAGTCCGGTAAAAAATGGGCATTATTGTACAGCCCCTTTTGGTACCTCCCACACAAATAGACCGTTTTATACCAAAAGTTAACGGCTTATATCTTTAATACCAGTACATACAAATACCTGAAATTTTGTACAGTGTAATGCTGTTATAGTGCCTACAGTCCTGTGAAAAGTGGGCGTTATACCCACGACCCTTTTTGTACCTCCCACACAAAATGACCAAATCGTACCAAAATTGAATAGCTCGTAACATTAATATATCAGTGCACATAAACCAGAAAAATAGGTGTATTTGTTAAACCCCTTCTGGTACCTCCCAAACAAATTGACAGATTAATTAGTGTAATCTATATATCGTCGGCTCAATGCTATTTTGTTCCATACGCCATTTTGTATGATCGGAGAAAAACGCAATTTATTGTTTGAGTAAAACCGGGACTGAAAAGTTACACACTTTTTATTTCATAGGGTTCCCAACAGTGTTTGTATGATTCTCATGCATTTCTATGCCATTACATCCAAAAATAAGCAAGTTATAACAATTTTTGTACTTGGCATTTTGGTCCATATCCACTTTTATTTTAATATTTTTTCGTATTTGTATTACATGGACCACAAAAAGGGTCGGTATGGAAGGACACTAATTTACATATTGTGATCGAAAGAACGTAAAATACTGAGTGAAAAATATAGGGCGATAGAAAAATTGAGACATAGAACACAAATATCGAATTTATTTCCCGTTATTCAGAGTAAAACAAATTTACCCTACCAATATCTCGAAAACTAGGCGAGATAGGAAAAAATGATTGCAGATTCTGAAAGAGCATGCTTGGAACCCATATTATCAACTCCTAACTCGACGATATATAAAAATGAAATGGTGTTCGTTGGTACGCGATGGACTCAAAAACGGCTTAACAGATTTTGCTGAATTTTTGCATGAGAATATCTTTTGGTGTGTGGAAGGTTCGTAGCTATATTCGGTTTTGTTTGGACAAAGGGGCGTGGCACCGCCCATACCACGTAAAATTTAAAAGTGGAATATCTTGGGTACTATTGTATCAAAATACTCGAAATTCGATATGTGTGACCTTGGTACCAGTAAGTATCATGGAGCCAAAAACCGGTGTGATAGTGACAGTGGGCGTGGCACCGCCCATACAACCTAAAATTCAAATATGAAATATTTCGAATACTATTGGAGCAAAATTCTCGAAATTGGGTATGTGTGACTTTGGTGACATTACGCGGCATGTAGCTGAAAACTGGGGTGATAGTGACAGTGGGCGTGGCACCGCCCACACAACCTAAAATTCAAATATGAAATCTTTCGAGTACTATTGCAGTAAAATTCTCGAAATTTAGTATGTGTGACCTTGGTGCCAGTACGCATCACAGGACTAAATACAGTGAATGTGGGCGTGGCACCGCCCACACAACCTAAAATTTAAAAAAGCTTTATTATGAGTATTATTGCGGTAAGAGTCACGAAAATTGGTATATGTGACCTTGGGACCAGTATGCGTAAGTAACCAAAAACTGGTGTGATAGTGATAGTGGGCCTGGCACCGCCCACACAACTTAAAACTCCAGTATGAAATACTTCGAATACTATTGGCGCCAAATTCTCGAAATGGGGTATGTGTGACCACCATTCCAGTACGCGTCGTGTTGCTGAAAACTGGTGTGATAGTGTTAGTGTCCACACAACCTGAACTTTAGAAATTCAATATTTTGAGTACTATTGCGGTAAGAATCACGAAAATTGGTATATGTGACCTCTTAACAACTCGTCTACAACTCTATTTGACTCCAGTACTGAAAACGAAATATAGAGATGCATTGCATTAAGTGGATGCTATTGGTAGCACTCTACGGAATCTAAATAAAATACTGATCAGTAGAGGTACCTGTGCATACTACACGCTTGCTGAAAACGAAATAACTGGGGCCGATTATGTATATCTAAACGCTGGACCAAGTATGTTTAGTATTCAAGAGCCTTGAAAAGGGAGATATCGGATTAGAGCATTGTAATAGAAAAAATAAATACTGATAGAATTATTGCACTAATTGGTATGATGGTATTTCGCAGCAGTCTATATGACCCAACAAAGAATGAGCGACGTAGCCTTCCAAGGCGATTTGAGGGGTATTGCTTAACACGAAATTTGTGCATTTAAGAGCAATATGGATGACCCGAAAACACTGCGGTAATACCAAGAGTGTCAACAGATCATATGGTTATATTTCACTGAAATGCACTTTGAGGGTATACCTTAGTCGGTGTACCCGACTGAAACTTTCTTACTTGTTTAATATACTATGGGTACTAGAAAAACATTACACTGTATACAATTTTAAGTATTTGTATGGACTGGAATCATAGTTATAAGCCGTTAACTTTTTGTGAAAAATGGTCCATTTCGCATGTGTGGAATTGTGAAAGACTCTGGGTAGTAGTATTTATATAAGTTATGAGATAACCAACTCGAAGGAGTGGACTAACATAGTCAATCTTTGAACCTTAGCCTGAAATAGAAAAAAAATATTGACATTTACCAAATTTAAATTCAATTGGTTAATCCTGTCTAAAGTTATCGTGCCACCAACCAGACAGACTGACGGACATGCTGACGGACATTGCTAAAATGGCCCAAAACGGATTTCCGCCAAATATTCTTGGGGTCTCTTAGGTCACTCCATCGACATGTTACACTTTTGGTTGGCTGCATCTGATATAGGCCCTTTTTTACAATAGCTATTTATTTATCATTTATTCAAAGATTTTCTTTAAATAGACATTGTTTACTTCGTAAGAAAGCTAGCATCTTAAATATGAAACAAACTATTTTTGGGAATTTTTTTCTATTTTTTAAGTTGTTTTTTCGTGCCAGCAAACAAATCAATTTTTTTCTAATTGTTTTAACGGCAGTTATTAAACTTCTGTTTCCACATGATAGTGTCATTACCAACATTTGTGGTCCTCATAATTTCCTTTAATTTAACGTGTATTCCGGCATTATCGCTAAATAGGGTCCAAATATAAAAGGCACCTTCCAAGAATATTGGAATTTTAAAGAATTTTTTTTTAACATTTTTCCGTGTTTAGGACTCCATATTACACCAGAAAATGTTATGCGCAACCCTTCTACAAAAATTTTGTTGCATAGTGCAATAAATGATAACGCGCTACTTTTTTTTGGCAAGCATCAGTCAGTTTGTTATTTACAAGCCTACAGAAGCATATTGTCTAAGGTCGCAGTCAAAAAATTTTCTTGAAATTCGAAAGCAACAGTGTTGTTGCTTTATATTAATTTATTATTGCCATTGTTAATGAGCTATGCATTTTAATTTAAGAAAAAAGTTTTCATTTTCAAATTGGGACAACCTATAGTATAATTGTAATTAGATCTTTTTCTCAAAAGGATTATAAAATTAATTATGATACAAATAAAATAAAAGAAATTTGATTATTTATACAAATCAATCAAAATTTTTAAATACATCTATTGTTAGTTTCTTAAATAATAACACTGTGTTTACATTTTTATGTTGAATAGATTTAATTGGAAATATTCAATTCAATTAAATGCATGAAATGTAAATATGTATATATACTTCTATTGTTATTACTTAACAAAACAACAAGTTGGTAGCTAACCATTTGTTTAGTCTTCAACTAAATATGCAAACATTAGGCTGTACCGAGATTTCAAGAGATGCACAATGACGGAATTCAATCATTTAAGCTTAGTAAACCACAACAAATTAAAAAAAAATGTTCTGGGAATCGAAACTTCAACTACAATTAGGGCTCAAAACGTACAGTTATCAAAATATTGTTTTTGTCTTCCTTCAGTCATTTTGTCAATTAACAAAAAGCTTATTTCGGTATAGCCAAATATACACTTGTATGTATGCATTTCTGAATGTACTTGTATGTGATCTGTGGGTGTTAAATTCTGTTATCGTTTTCTTTTTTTGCAGTGTTAAAACCGAATTGATGGATGATGGCGCCAATTCCACACTATTCATTGCCAAAATCAATAAATCCGATTCCGGTAACTATACGTGCTCAATTAGTGAATATCAAAACTACACCATTGTTGTGCACATATTGAATGGTAAGTATCTCTCTCTATATATATATGTATATGACCAATATGAACCTTTACCTATATCTCTCTCTTCTTTGCTCTCCTTTGCTCTCCTCACCTCTAATCTCTTCTCATTTCCCCAACACAAATATTGCATAAATGCCCTCAAAACAAATCCCCCATTAAGACTCATCCATGCAGTGAGTGAAGCTATAAACAAAGTTATAACCTAAAATACAAAAGGGTATAACTAACAAATTTAATTATACCCTCACCTTAGAGAGGAGGGTATATATCATTTGCTACCAACCAAAAGTCTAACACATGGAAGGAGTGACATAAGACCCTAAGTATGTTCGGCGGATATCCGTTTCGGGTAATTTTAAGTCGAATGAGCAATGTTCGTCCGTCCGTCCGTCTGTCTGCCTGTTGGTTGGTGCGCACGGTAACTCTCGAAAGGAGAACCCGATTGACTTCAAATTTGGTATGAGGTAATATTTTCTTCTATCTCCGGCTAAGTACAAAGATGGGACATATTGGTCCACTCCTTCTAGTACCGTCCCCACAAAGGGTTAACATTTAGTGAAATATTGATTATTTAATAACTACTATACTACTTATTTGAATCCTGTACATAGTATTAGTTTATTAGTCACTATTACCTCGAGAAAAATGGGCGAAGTTGCCACGCCCCTTTTGCTACCTCCCACACAAAAGGACTTTTTGTATCAAAAGTTAACAGCTTTTAACTTTAATACCAGTGCATATAAGTACTTGAAATTTTGTACAGTGTAATGCTTTTATAGTACTAAGAGTCGGCGGAATGAAATTGGGCCCCAGGAAAATACACCCCAATAATTTAATGAATATGGGCCCCAAAAAATAACATATCAAACAACAACAATTTTATTTGGGGCTAATTTTAATTTTTTGTCTGCTTTTTGGGGTTTAATTTCATTACTTGTCTGCATTTTGGGGCTTATTATCATCTATAAATTTAGAAACAGGAGAGGTATAAAAGATTTGATCCACGTTGCCAACATTGGATCCTGTCCATAGGAGAAAGTCTTAAACAGAGGCCGAAGGCCGCAGGCCGTAGGCCGACCGCACAGGAAAAGTTTTATAATTACAAAATAGGTTCGTATACGTGTATTATTGCGTACTCGCCTGATTTACGAAGAAATTTTTTTATTTTTTTGAGGTTTATTTTCATTTCATACTGTTTTCTTGATTGGGGTGTAATTTCTTAAATCAGTTTTTGTAACGAAAATGGGCCCCAAATTTGGGGCGTACTTTCATTTTCAATTTGGGGTGTATTTTCTTGGGGTCAAACTTCCGGCCGCCCTAAGAGTCCAGATAAAATGGGCGTTATTGGTACGCCCCTTTTGGTACCTCCCACACAAATGGACCATTTTATACCAAAAGATAACAGCTTATAACTGTAATACCATTGCACAAAAATTCTTTAAATATTGTACAATGCTTTTATAGTACCTAGAGTCCAGTGAAAAGTGGGCGTTATCGGCACGCCCATATTGGTAACTCCCACACAAGTGGACCATTTTGCACCAACAGTTAACTGCGTATAACTTTAATACCAGTCACACAAATACTTGAAATTTTGTTCAGTGTAATGCTTTTAAAGAACCTACAGTCCATTGGTACCTCCCACAGAAATGGGCCGTTTTGCACCAAAAGTAAACAGCATATAGCTTTAATACCAGTACATACTTTAAAGTTATTAAATGCAATTTAAATTGGTAAAAAATTTATTTAAAAACCAGTAAGGAAAGGCTAAAGTCGGGCGGGGCCGACTATATATAAATTTTGTAATTCATGTATAAATTTTTTACATAAATTTACTTTTGGGACATTTTATACTTAAATAATACCCTGTACCGCAGTGTGGTGTAGGGTATAAAAACGATTGGATCTGACGACTGAACTTTCTTACTCGTTTGTATTGTCATTGTAACTAACATCGATTTTTACTGTTTTCGCGATATCTCGCGAAGCGAAGCAGATCCGATTTTGGTCTCTTTACAGTTGAGTAGAGGGGATGATCTGAACAAAACCTTATTAACAGTTTTCGACGTCGAACTAGTCAAATTTTTTAATCCTTGGGGTACGCTGTGTATATATCACTCCTAGGTTGTTCAATTTGTTGTGAGTTTTTCCAACTCTAAAATATGAACATTTAGTATCAAATGTACAGCGCGAGAAAAAGTATTTGGGCTCCTCTGAACATTATTGAAATGTGCTGTTCCAGAAAACCACAGATATATCACACCAACATTTTATATTATAGTTTTATTCAATACTTCATGAAACATGACTCCTAATTTTTTCATGAAGACAAAAATAAACATTTTCATGATGAGTCCGTTCTGTTCGCTAGCAAAAATAAAGTGAACAAATCGAAGTCAACAGGAAAAAAAATTCCACGCAAAAAAATCATACACGACAGGGAGAATTTTTTCGAGCAAGGGAATTATTCAAGGAACAAAATTGCCGATTGGAATTTCGTGGAAAGTGAACAAATTTTGAAGGAACATTAATTCGCGATAGGGTTGATTGTATCTTTTTCGCTCACATCACACCTTTGCTTCATACGCAAACATGTAAATATATTTTCAAATAAAAGCCGATCCACAAATTACACATTTCTGGTTACACGGTTCTGATTGATAACATCAAATGGAAGGTATAAAATGACTATGATATAAGTCATTTGTCCATTTTATCGTAAATATTTGCGTGCGTATGAAATCAACCGCCCAATAAGAGTTTGCCAAAAGAACCAATTAACGCCTTGGGTACACACGTGCCTATATACACATACAGTGGGCACCATATTTATGCAGACACCAATGGCTTGCTTTCATTTGTATGATATGTTTGTGACTGACATACCAATTTCTACTTCATAAATCATAAGGTTTTTCTTCCGATAATAAATTAAAGTTTTTATATTGATTTCATCATTCTGTGAGTTCCAAGAAAGGATGAAAGTCAACCTGTTAGTGTTAACTCAATTAATACTCATACTGTATACATGTACAAGTATTAGTGTACGTACATATTATAGCAAATACATAGACACTGGGACATTTCTAATATAATGTAATTAACACCCATTTACTCAACACTTTGTCATTCAATTACACATTTAATTAACCATTTTATTGAATTTGTTCGAAGAACACTGAAAACGCTGTTACGAGTACTGTCGGAATACACTACCATATTTATTCCAAATAGAATTAGTCGATTTTGTTTGGCTAATGTTGCCTTGGCAGCAGACCGAAGGGAATCAATCAATTTTTGCCACCTACTCCTTTATAAAGTCAATGAGAAAGTTAATGAAATTCCCAAGAACTTATGATGCTGCCGTGAGTTGGGACATACGAATTTCATTACCAGAAGCAATTTAAGTCAATGCCACTGCCAGAAGAGATGATGGCCACTTTTTGTCTGTTGGATATAGTAAGCGCCAGCGGACTCAGAAGGAGTCAAAAAGTCATTGTACCCGTAATGCGGCTTCAAGGTTATACGGAGGATAGATTAATGTAAGTACATCGGGGAGACAAAGCAATTATACTGGTCGAGTTTCCATTGTAATGGAATGTAAGAAAATTATTTGCTTTGTGTATCAACCAATTCTTGGCATATTACCCAAGGGTGTGTGAGGTCAATTAAATCACACAATTCCCAAAACAATTTCGAAAATCCACAAAAACGGAATTTTTAGTTTTTCTCAAAAACCTACTAAAGGGTTTTCCAATAAGAGTGATATGATTTCTTTGAAAAAAAAAAACACACTTATTGTTATAGAAATTCAAAAGTTTTTTATTTAATGTGAAGTACAATCGATACAATTAAGTTCTAAATAAAACGTCATTCAGATGGCCTCCACGACTTCTTCTGCAGGAACGAATTCGATGAACCCAATTTCCGAGCACTTTTTCCACTAAATCAAGTCGTATGTCATGAATGGCACGTTTAATATTGACTTGTAAAGCTTGAAGAGAGTCTGGTTTATTTCGAAAGACCAATGACTTCATATAACCCCACAAGAAATAGTCTAATGGTGTTAAATCATAACTTCTTGGAGGCCATTCAATACCACAATTTCTTGAAATAATCGAATCTCCAAACTTTTCTCGCAACGATTCAATTGTTTCATTTGCTGTGTGGCACGTAGCCACAATCGGTCAAAGGCAAAAACATAGCCCTTAACGAGAGCTAAAATAATGCTCATTGGTGTCACGTCGTGGGTCGACTGGAAAGTGTTTTTTTGGATTTAAAAAATATGGACCTAACGCACGAAAAGTTGCAATTGAAGAATGATTATTTTGATAATAAAACTGAATAATTTGTAAACGATGTTCTTGCGTAGATCTCTCCATGATAAACACTACTGAATACAATGAATAACAAATGACAGATCATAACATATTGCAAATGGCCGAAGCGTCACTTCAAAATCATATCATCCTATTGAAAACCCCGTTAGGTTGATTTTTCTTTGTAAAAATGTATAAAACAACAAAAACGTTAAAAAGGGGTGTTAGAATAATTTTTTGATTTACACCGCACGTCCATCATGTGCGGCAGAAGCATATGGCTTTAAAATCTCTGTTTCGAAAATTTTATAGCATTAATTGGATATAAGTCATCGATATATCACGACCCAAAAGTGTTCCGCATCGAAGGGCATTTTAAGTCATTCGAGCAATGTCCCCCCGTCTGTCTGTTCGGTTGGTGCGATAAGACTCCAAAGGAGTAACCGATTGACTTCATAGTAAATTACTTTGTCTATCTCAGGCTAGAGTCGAAGATGGGCCATATTTGCCTGCTATTGCTGGTATCTCCCCCACAAAAACGTTAGCATTTAGTGAAATACTGATTCTCTAAAAACTTCTATACTACTTATCCGAATCTTCTTTAATTCCACACATAGTAATAGATTTTACTAGTTTACAAAATTTATGCCGAAGGGCTGTGCATAATATTTTCTGGTGTCATTTTGTGTACTAAACACGAAAAAATATTAAAATAATTTTTATGTTGCAAACCTTGGAAATAACACATTCACATACAAAAATTGGTTTGTTTAGTAATAGTCGTTAAAAAAATTAGAAAAAAGTTGGATTTTTTCAAAAAAATAATTGTTTTTTGTTGGCACAAGAACGTAAAAATAGAAAGAAATGCAAAGATAATTTTATAAAAATTTTTAAGCTTTAGGATGCTAGCGAAGAAAACAATGTCAACTTGAAAAAATATATGATAAATGTATAAGTAACTAGCTGACCCGGTGCGCTTCGCTGCCCTCAAAGTGAGTTTCAGTGAAATAGAACCATATAATATGTTGACACTCTTGATATTACGGCAGTGTTTTCGGGTCATCCATATTGCACTTAAATGCACAAATTTCGTTTCAAAACTGTCCTGCAATGATATTGGAAATTTTTCAAAATCACATCTCGGGTAAGGCGCCACGCCCTTATCACTCTCTTTTGCAAAGATATCGCCGCAATACTATTTCAAATATTGCGTTCTCCATTTTTTATTTATATGGGGGTGTCATGCCCAATGTTTCCATCGTTCCTGTTTATAGCTCCACCACCGCTACTGGTACCAAGGCCAGACAGCCAAACTTCGAAACCATGGCTGATATAGTGATCGAAATATTGAATTTTGAAATTTCAGGTTGTGTAGGAGTTTCCCACTGTTATAAGGTGCCAGTTTTTGGTTCAATCATTGGTTGTGGTTCGAAGGTTATACACCCATTTTTACAGGCTAGCTGCAATAGTGGATCCAACACGCGTACTGCTACCAAGGCACAAATACTAAATATCGCAGATCTTACTGCAATAGAACTCAAAATATAGTACTTGTAAATTTCAGGTTGTGTGGGCGATGCCACACCACTATAACTGTCACACCAGTTTAACGTTCCATCGCGCATACTGGTACCAATGTCACGTATACCAAATTTGGAGACTCTTACCTCAATAATACTCGTAATATAGCATATTTAAATTTCAGGTTGGGTGGGCGATGTCACGCCCACTAACACTATCACCCTAGTTTTCAGCTACATAACGCGTACCGGCACCAAGGTCACCCATACCCAATTTTGAGAATTTTGCTACTATAATATTCGAAATATTTCATATATGAATTTTAGGTTGTATGGGCGGTGCCACGCCCACTTTAACTGTTTCCCCGTTTTTAGTCCATACTAAATTTCGAGAATTTTATTGTAATAGTACTCGAAATATTTCATATTTGAATTTTAGGTTGTGTGGGCGGTGCCACGCCCACTGTCACTATCACACCAGTTTTCAGCTACATGACGCGTAATGACACCAAGGTCACACATACCCATGTCGAGAATTTTGCTCCAATAGTATTCGAAATACTTCATATTTGAATTTTAGGCTGTATGGGCGGTGCATTACGCCCACTGTCACTATCACACCGGTTTTTGGCTCCATGATGTGTACTGGTATCAAGGACACACATATCGAATTTAGAGTATTTTGAACCAATAGTACCCATGATATTCCACTTTTAAATATTACCCCCTTTGTCCAATCAAAACCGAATATAGCTACGAACCTTCCACACACCAAAAGATATTCTCATGCAAAAATTCAGCAAAATCTGTTCAGCCGTTTTCGAGTCCATCGCGTACCAACGAACACCATTTCATTTTTATATATATAGAAGATGACCCATTTTGTAAAATGATGGGAAATGCAAAAAAGGGTGTTTCATATTTTGTATGTTGGCCACTCTCTGTGGGATGTACCAACAGGGGCGTGGCAATGCACAAATTTTCAAGTATTTGTATGTACTGGAATCAAAATTATAAGCCGCTGACTTTTTGCGCAACATTATCTATTTGTGCGGCAGGTCCAAAAAATGTCCGATATTTTACTTTTTTGGGGGAGGTACTCGAACAAGTAAAGACGGATTAAGTTCGGCCATGCCGAATCTTATAAAGGGTGGTTAAATTTTAAGGGCCGATGTTGATTTTGAATAAAACACAAATTATTTAGGAAATTATTGTTATTTCTTTTTATTATGGAATAGAACAAAATATTGGCCAACTGGCCGCAGCGACCTCGGCGGCACACCTCCATCCGATGGTCCAAATTTTCGATGACGCTGAGGCATAATTGAGGTTCTATGCCGTTAAGGTCCTTACAATTTAACCACCCTAGTAATGCTCTATTTTTGTCCCCTCACCTTAGCGAGGAGGGTATATATCATTTGCTACGAGCCAAAAGTGTAACACATGGAAGGAGTGACCGAAGACTCTAAGTATGTTCGGCGGAAATCCGTTTTGGGTAATTTTAAGTCATTTGAGCAATGTCCGTCCGTCCGTCAGTCTGTCTGCCTGCTGGTGCGCACGATAACTCTCGACAGGAGTAACCGATTGACTTCAAATTTGGTATGCGGTAATATTTTGCTCTATCTCCGGCTTAGTTCGAAGATGGGCCATATTGATCCACTCCTTCTAGTACCTCCCCCACAAAGGGTTAACTTTTAGTGAATTATTGATTCTTTAATACCTTCTATACTTACTAGAATCTTCTGAAATTTCACACATGGTAGTAGTTTGTTAGTCGCTAACATGTCAAGAAAAATGGGCGAAGTGGTCACTGCCTTTTTGGTACCTCCCACACAAATAGACCATTTTGCACCAAAATTTAACTGCTTATGGCTTTAATATCACTTCATAAAAATACTTGAACAGTGTAATGCTTTTATAGTACCTAGAGTCCAGAGAAAAATTGGCGTTATTGGCCCGCCCCTTTTGATACCTCCCACACAAATGGACTTTTTGTGCTAAAAGTTAGGAGCTTATATCTTTAATACCAGTGCATATAAATGCTTGAAATTAATGCAATCCTTTAATAGTACCTACAGTCTAGAGAAAAGTTGCCGTAATTGGCATGCCCCTTTTGGTACCTTCCACACAAATGGATCATTGTGTACCAAAAGTAAACAGATTTTATCTTTAATACCAGTACATACTTTAAAGTTATTAAATGCAATTTAAATTGATAATAATTTAATTAGAACAAAAAATAAATAAATTTACTAATATTTTTTTGGGACTCAAGGTGAGGGGATTCTAGTCGGTTTACCCGACCGAACTTTCTTACTTGTTTTATTTATGTAAAACATTTTGCACAACATATTCTTTATTTCACACATTATTATCCACACAACAATATAACCATGACGAAACTATATTTGAACATATCGCTCACTCACTTCAATCAAGACTGTCATAACTCAAAATTAAAAATTTTTGAGGTTGCCTTGCAGAAATGTTAATTTGCAAATATCCACAAATAAATCTCAACGAAATTTAGTTTATAAGTTAACAATCATATTTCGGATTTTTCCACCTTTCCTAAACGTCTTATTTCATGTTATTTATTTTTTTATTCGGGCTTAATGTTACACATCCTGACAATTTTCAATTTTGGGTTATGACAAGCGTGAAGTAAGTGAGCGTTATATAGTGTTTCTGACCATAATGTTAAAGATTTATTTATGTCGAATATTTTTTTGTTTGTCATGTAACTATGAATCAACAGCAACCTGAATGTTTGTTGTATTTCCCAAAATATATTTAATTATTCAATTTTGGTAAATTAGTGGGACAACCAAAAAACGATTATTTATAAATATTTTTGGCTGTTGTGGTAACGAATTATTCGTTGCAATGATAAGTTTTGATCTATTTATAAAATTTTTGTTGTTAGGAATAAAACATTCGTTGTCACTACCAAATAGCGATCATATGGCACTATGATGAAAATGTTAATGTAGTTACCACAAAAAAATAAAATTCTAAGACGATTTAGCCATGTCCGTCCGTCTGTTGTAATCACGCTACAATCTATAATACTTGTGCTATGTGGCTGAAATTTGGTATAGGTACTTCTTATAGCTGCAGGTAACTTGGGATTGAAAATGGGCGATATCGGTCCATATTTAGATATAGCTCCCATATATAGCATCTAAAATGTTGTGATTCCTACTGTTCTCATCTACTATATTTTTTTTATTTTTCCGTGTTATTTTCTTTAGGTTTGAGTTATTTTGTGAGGTCACATGGTGGAGGGTATATAAGATTCGGCCCCCTTGTGATACTTCCACCCAAATTGACAGATTAATTTTAACACAATTTCCCCATAACTTCTGTAGCAATCATCGCAATGTTTTCATATTCCGTATTTTGACCAACTTTTCCAATAACTATAGACTGACAAACACGCCAAAGGCAAAATTGTTCCACCCTTCTGGAATCTTCCACACAAAATACCATATTACATTACTCACAAAGTAATGGTATATTTCAGTCATTTAACTCAATTGAAATTTTCTTACTTGTTATTTAATGAAATTACCATTTATCTTAAAACCTGAAGCATTCCTGCTGCAGATAACTATTCGATATTGAATTTCTTAAATAACTCAATATGTACTTGTTGCTGCTTGTCTCGGTAGTTCTTTAATTTCCTGAAATATCCGCTCGAGGCTTTATTATTTAAAATGTAATGAAGCTATCATCATGCCAATTAACATTACACCCATTCCCATTCCCAGTCACATTGCCATTCTCATCATCAATTAAGTGACGTCGTTACAAATTTTGTCACATTTACTTAAATAGTGTAATTTGATATAATGTTTTAATGTTTCACTTCTTTCACATTTCTTCTCTTTTTCTCTGTGTTCTTCTTATTATCGTTACATGCCACAGGTGAAAGTTTTGCCGAACTACATCATGGCAGTGCCATCTGTTGGCGATGTCCTAACCACCAGACATGGGCAATTAATCTAATTGTCCTTGCAACAATACTGCTGCTGCTGCTGCCCGCCTACGTTAACAGATAAAATTCATTGGAACTGTGTCGTGCAAAGCGTTTGCCATCATCAACAACAACAACAACAACACCATCGACAAAATCGGCCCCCCGACACCAAAGGCGGATTGTCGAACGATTGACGCCCGACGCCGACCCTTTGCCAGTATCATCAACACCCGGAAGACCTATAATGTAAGGAAAACTTTTTTAATTGGCTAAATACTTGACAGGTAACACAACGACAGTTGTGCTAAGACAGAATGTCAGGAGAAATACGTGTCTCAGTATTCCAAAGAAGAATTCCTTATTATATTTTATTAAAATTGTTGTATTTCCTAAAATTCTCTTCGATTTGAATAGAATCGAATCAACAAGATATTTCTTCCTTCTTTATATAAATTGAAAATAAGAAAAGACAACAAAAGAAATATTTAAACTATTTTTTATGTTCACTTAGGAATTAAACGTAAAACACAATATACAACAAATGCAGAAATATTTGAAGTTATTAAAAATAACTAAAATAAAAGAAGTCAAATTCCAAATAAAAGAAATATCGTTCAGAAAAATTCTGCAAATTCTGAATAATGTTTCTTTTGTCTAGGAATAACTTCAAACAAGAAACGAATTGTTAAATTTAAGTAAAACTAAAAAATTGAATAAAGAAATAAAAATGATATAAATATACATACAAACACTCAAAGAGAGGAAAACAATTCAAACTCACACAGACATACATAAATAAATTTAGATACGACACATATTATGAAACCACTAAGGAAAAACAAAATCTCAAAAGGAAATAAAATATGTAAAACCGAAAATGAAAAAGAAAACTTATAGACTTTAAGTCGTTTAAAACTAAAAAAAAATAAACTACAAAAAATTATATGAAATTGTTTCATCGGATCGAATTAGTTTTTTTATACATAGACATACACTCATACAACACCAATTCACACATACGAGTACATACAACAACAGAGACAAGCATACTTATTTATATTAAAAAAATACAGGAATTTGTAAATTAAATTTAAGTCCAACAAAAAAAAAATGAACATTCATTCTATTCTGTTTAAATAGCTCCCATAACAAAGGCCGTAAGAAAAATTCAAACTAAGTATTCAAAGGAAACCAAACACGACAAAACGACAAATGCAAAATAGAAAATTTTCTCATTTCTGACTTTTAAATTCATATTGTCACAAAACGTATATCGTAATATTTCAAAGGAACTTACAAACTGGAAAGGAACAGAAAATGAACAGGAACCTCCTGAGCGCTGTGTCTTATCTTTTCCAATTCACCGCAACAATATCTCTTTCGCAAGGCAGAGTTCTGGTCAAAAAAGCTGAACTATTCGAATGAGCAAACATTTTAAAAATCTAATAAAGTAAAATTAGAACGACCATTAACAAAAAAAAAACTTCTAAAAAAACTTTTTGTTCATTGAAACAAAGAAAAAGTTCTTTGCTTCAGAAGTACGAAATAATTCGAAGAAATATGTATCGTAATAACAAAAAACCAAAATCTTGTTCTTCAAAAAATCTACAAAACAAGTGACAATTTAAATGCCCCCCCCCCCCTGCTCGTTGATGCATGTGCGGCATCTTACCAAAAAGTTGTTCATTACTGCTTGGAGAGTTGAGACGGGAATAGCCGCAATTGTTTCTCGAATGGATTGCTTTATTTCATTCAAATTTGTTGGTTTTGCTTTGTAGACTTCCTGTTTGCAATAACCCCACAAGAAAAAGTCAGGTGCAGTAAGGTCAGGCGACCTGGGGGGCCAACGGAATGTGGAGTTTCTGGATATCAGCTTATTGGGAAATTTTCTTTCTCTTCCACCATTTGAAGCATCCTCCGGCGAAATTCCAAGCGAATCGGGAAGTCTGCTGAGTTCACTTTGTTGGCCATTTGAATTTTATATGCACGGAGGAAAATCGTCATTTTTGATATGTTTGAAACGAAAGAAAATATACTTGGAATCGATTTTTTTAAATATTATATATTTGTTAACAAATAAATTTTATTTGAAACTCAAGAAATTTTGTTTGGAACGCATATATTAATATATTAGAACATAATTTATTTGCAAACTGAATTTCACAAATAAAATATGTGTTTACACACAAACAAAGTCATTGTTTAAGAAGATTTCCAAATATGTTTTATTTAAAAAGATTTTTAAAACATTACTGACTTATTCGAATTTTAGTTAGTTTTTCCTAGTTTTCGTGTTAAACTTTATAGCTAAAAATGTCCTTATTTATAAATATTCCTATTCATCACTTTTTGTCAATCCATCAATGTCGTTTATATTTACGAAAGATTGTTCGATTTAAGTTTTGATTAAATTTTACAAACCCTTTTATAAAAAAATTGCTCTTTGAAAATCTGAAAAACAGAAAACTTGTCTTTAAGTTAAGACATTTAATACATTACCAAAATAAATAATTACTAATGAATCCTTGTTTCGGAAATACTAGTTCCAAATAAAAAATATTTGAATGGGAGCATATTTTTGTTTAGAACAATATCCTCACAAACATATAATATTTGTGTGTGTAAAATATTATATATTTGGAGTGTACCCTAAACATATGTTTATTTCAAGCCGAATATGTTTGGGACAATATACTACAGAAGCGATTTTTTTTCAGCGTGTGGGAATAACTCCAAATCTTTGTGCATAATTGACTGCAATGACTGTCTGCTTATACCCATTTGAGCAGATAAGATTCTTGTCGAAACTCTTGGATTGTTTTGTATGGCATCAGCTACAGCAGCGATTGTTTCCTCCGTCCGAGCAGAAGGGTTTCGATGGTAAGGTTTTCTGTTGACTGTCCCATACTCGTAAAAATTGTTAACAAGTTTCTTTATGGTCCATCTGCTCGGAGGATTGCCGCCAAACGTGCCCCTATGCTCTCTTTGAACCGAAACTACGGACTTCAGTGCGTAATAGCGGCGGACAATCCAAATTCTTGTTTCAGTGTCCCAGTTATCCATTTTTGTTAAATATAAAAATCAATCTGCAAAATAAAAAAAAATTAACCAGATTCATTAAATAGAAAAAAAATTATTAAAATTATTTTTTGGTAGCAGCTTTCATCAGCCACCCTGTATAAAATGCGAATTATTCAAAGTAAAAATTAATTGAAAATTAATAAATTGTATTTTTAATTCTTTTTTTCCATTTGAAATTCAAGACCTAGGCAATGAAATTCAAAACGTCATTTGAAATTCAAAATAAATCAATTGAAATTCAAAAGACATCATTTTTAATTGAAATACTTCAAATAAAATTCTAATTGAACTGTTTATTTCGAAAGTGGCGTAAACGCCATTCTGTTTAATAATAAGGCGAAAATTTGTACTTAATATAGAAATATGGAAGTCTTGCGATGAACTGTATGTAAAAACAAATAAGAAAGTTCAGTCGGGTAAACCGACTTATGAATCCCCTCACCTTGAGCCCCAAAAAAATTTTAGTAAATTTATTTTGTTTTTGTTTTATTTAAATTATTTTCAATTTAAATTGCATTTAATAACTTTAATGTATGTTCTAATATAAGAGTTAAAAGGAGTCGAAAAATTATGGTCGACTCCGAGATGTATTGTGCAAAATGTACCAATTATGTAATAGAACTTTTCCATTCAAAAAATTTTGGGAAAACAATTTTAGGTAAAACAGAAGGAACAAATATTCCAGGCTTTTAACTAAATACGCTAAAATATCTATAAAGTACGCTAAAAATATCTACAAAATTAACCAAACTATCAAGTTTTTATGTAAAACAGTTTTAGGAAAGCTCTGATTCAATTTACCTGACAATATAAGTATTTTTGTAAGACAAATATCAGTAAGGAAAGGCTAAAGTCGGGCGGGGCCGACTATATAATACCCTACACCACACTCGTAATATTGAATAACTCTGATATATAAATTTTGTAATTCATGTATAAATTGTTTACATAAATTTACTGTTGGGACATTTTATACTTAAATAATACCCTGTACCACAGTGTGGTGTAGGGTATAAAAACGATTGGATCTAAAGAGCCAAATCGTACGAAACATATATATGGGAGCTACAGCTAAATCTTTACCGATTTTCTTCAAATTCGGCAATGTTGGTTCATGGATCAAGAAACTCTACCATTCTAAATTTCAAAATGATTGGATGTAAAATACAGCTTCTTCAGGACTAAAGAGCAAAATCGGACGAAACATATATATGGGAGCTATAGCTAAATCTTAACCGATTTTCTTCAAATTCGGCAATGTTGGTTCATAGATCAAGAAACTCTACCATTCTAAATTTCAAAACGATTGGATGTAAAATACAGCTTCTATAGGACTAAAGGGCCAAATCGGACGAAAGATATATATGGGAGCTATATCTAAATCTGAACCGATTTCAACCAAATTCAATAGCGATCTTAACAGCTGCGAAATACTCTCAACTGCAAAATTTCAGAACGATCGGAGTGAAATTGCGACCTGTAGTCGACGAACAACTTTACATGGACAGACAGACGGACGGACAGACATGCTTAAATCGACTCAGCTAGTGATTCTGAGTCGATCGGTATAATTGAAGGTGGGTCTAGCTGTTTTATTTTCAGGTGTTACAAACACCTGCCGTGAAACAAACTTATAATACCCTGTACCACAGTGTGGTGTAGGGTATAAACAAAACAAGTAAGGAAAGGCCGAGCGAAGCCAACTATATAGTACAGCCCCTTCTTAGAGCAGCATAAGCTCAGATATTGTAAATATAAATATGAGATAATTACCTTATAAATCTAAATCTAAACAGAATTAGTTAAAATTCGACAATATGCGTTCTTGGATAAATAAATTCTACCCTGCTAAATTAAAAAAAATAATTTAATGTGAAATACAGCTTCCATAGCGTTACAAGGCCACATCTTAAGAAACATTTATATCTGGGGGCAATATCGATCTGATCCGATTTACACCAATTCCAATAGGTTTACTCCCTAGTGTGAAAGAGTTCTTATTGCCAAATTTTAGCTGGGTCGTATTGAAATTTCGACCTGTACTTAACGAACAACTTAAGATGGACAGCCGGACAGCTTGTGATTCTGAGTAGAACGGTATATTTTAAGGTTTGCATAGCTGTAGTATTTTTTACAAATCTGCCAAAAGACATATTTATAACCTCCCTTACCATATTGTGGTGTAGGGTATAATAAATAACCAATAAACTGGTTGCCTGAAGCGAACATAAATTCCAAAAATTGCGGTATATTTAAACAGAGGCAGTAATTGACTGACATTTCATCATGATTCCATGTTGAAATAATTGTCATATTAGTTGTTAATAATTACTGGTATTGAATGCCTATTTTTTTGTGTTTTTTAACAAAGGTACTTTATATCTTATTTTTAATAACATGAACTCACGTCTTAGTAGAAATATAACTTCAGAAATTTATGTTATTTCATTGCCGGAGTTGGAGCTGGAGTCGGAGTCGAATGATTTCAAAATTCGACTCCGGGAGTCGGAGTCGGAGTCGAGTAGTTTGGGCTCGACTCCACAGCCCTGCCCAATAGCGGTCACTTTTCTCTGGACTCTAGGTACTATAAAAGCATTACACTGTACACAATTTCAAGTATTTGTATGCACTGGTATTAAGGTTATAATCTGGTAAATTTTGGTACAAAATGGTCCATTTGTGTGGGAGGTACAAAAACGGAGCGTGGAAATAATGCCCATTTTTCACTGTATTTTATGTACTATTAGACCATTACACTGTACAAAATATCAAGTCTTTGTATGCACTGGTAATAAAGTTATAAGCTTTTAACTTTTGGTGCACAATTCTCCATTTAACTATGGTACCTTTGGGAGGTACCAAAAGGGGCGTGACAACTTCGCCCATTTTTCTCGAGGTAATAGTGACTAATAAACTAATACTATGTGTAGAATTTCAGAGGATTCAAATAAGTGGTACAGAAGTTATTAAATAAACAATATTTCACTAAATGTTATCCCTTTGTGGGGGAGGTACTAGAAGGAGTGTCTTAGGTCACTTCTTCGATGTGCTACACTTTTGGCTCGTAGCAAATGATATATACCCTCCTCTCTAAGGAGAGGGGATAAATATATATATCTATTATGCACATGACCTTTAAACTATAATACTATACCGTTCAATTATTCCATCCGAAATTCAACAGACAATATTTGTAATTTAAAGTAAATCAATTGAAATTCAAATTATTCGACAAAATGCTATGGATAAATGCAGAAATTATATATCGCTCATTTAGTGCAAGAACATCACAACTCAAAATTGGAAAGTCCGCCTATGGACGATTTGTGTAGCTTATAGAAAATGAACGCGACAAGCGAATGGGATAAAAAATCTATCCTAAATTTGTGAAATATAGTTGCCTACCCCATAAATCCAAAAATCCACCAATAATCTTTACCTTTTTAAGTGCAGGTCATTTTTGTATGAGCCCCTAGAAATTTTCAAATTTTGAGTTGTGACGTTCTGCACTAAATGAGCAATCTTTCTTTTGGTACATGTAAGAAAATATCAACAAAATATTTTTTCTACCCCCAATATTGTGAACGAGGATATATATCAGTTGTTGCGGGTTAAAGGTGTAACACCTAGAAGGAGTGACCTATAAGACCATTTTAAGTCATTTGAGCAATATTCATCCGTCTGTCTGTCTGGTTGGTGCGCACGATAACTCTCGAAAGAGGTAACCGATAGGCTTCAAATTTGATATGCCTAATATTTTTGTTCGCCTCAGGCTATGGGCCATAATGGATCAGTCCTTCTAGCAACTCCCCCACAAAGGTTTAGCATTTAGTGAAATATTGATCCTTAATATCTTTTATAAAGGGTTTTCCAACAAGAGGTGTTATTTTTTTTATTTTTTTTGATATTCAAAGAAAAATGCCATTTTTTTGAGATAAATGATCGGATGTTTATTTCATAATAAAGAGTATGCCGTTAATAATGAAAAACAACATCAGCCAAATGACCACCACGACCACGCTTACAGGACCATATCCTTTTCATGAAATAACCATAACCATAACCAAATCGCAAAGAGGCTGCCCTATGTCCTCGATAGCCTCACGAATTCTACCTTTGAGGTCTTGAATCGACGCTGGGCTGTTGGCGTAGACCTTATCTTTCACGTGGCCCCAAAGGAAGAAGTCGCAAGGTGTTAAATCACATGATCTCGGTGGCCAATTGTGATCACCTCTTCGAGAGATAACGTAGCGCCGTCTTGTTGAAAGTAAACGTTGTCCAGATCAATACCATCCAACTACGACCATAAAGAATCATTAATCATCTCTCGATAGCGCAATCCATCCACCGTAACTGTTGATCCAACCTCATTTTCGAAAAAGTAAGGTCCAATGACCCCGCCGGACCATAAACCGCACCAAACAGTCACACGATGAGGATGGAGAGGCTTCTCAACAATAACTCTTGGGTTTTCCGAGCGCCACCGAGGTGGAAATGGGTCTCATCAGTCAACATGATTTTGTATCGTTCGTATCGTTTTTTGATCGTTTTGTATCGTTTGATGATGATTTTATCGTCCCATTTTTAGTAATGGCGCAGTTTCTACTTGTCAAATGTCAAAGAATAAAAGCTTCAAAAGTGACAGCTACCGAAATACCGGGTGATTCAAAATAACACCTCTTGTTGGAAAACCCTGTACTATTTATTCGAATCTTCGGCAATACCACACAGTATTAGTTCACTAGTTGATATCAACTCGAGAAAAATATGCGAAGTTGCCACACCCTTATTAGTTCCTCCCACAAGCTTTAATATATATAAGTTCATACAAATACTTGACATTTTGTTCAGAGTAACGATTTTCTAATATCTAGAGTTCAGTGAAAAGTGGACGTTATTGTCACGCCCCTTTTGGTACCTCCCATACAAAACTTATAACTTCTTATATCTTTAATACCAGTGCATATAAATACTTGCAATTTTGTTCAGTGTAATGCTTTTACAGTACCTACATTCCTGTAAAAACTTGTATTATTGCCACGGTTTTTTAGTACCTCCCACACAAAATCGCCAAATCATACAAAAATTGAATGGCTAATAAAGTTAATACAAATACATATGAACGCTTACAATTTCCCTGCAGCTAAAATCATTTCTAGTTGCGTATTGAACCAGTCATAAGCTAGTTGAAATGTGACCATTGCAAACCCATCCGCATATCTGCCAGCAAAAACGTACCTACTTGGTGGTTGCAGATCGACATGTTCATCTTTCTGCCGTCAGCAGCTTTAAGAGCAAGTACTTGTTTGGTGGTGACATGCGTCGGGAGAGCGAGATGTGCTCTTCCACCACCATTCTCTTTTCTCTCTTATTCTCAAATATAATAATAGCTGAACTAGTTATTAACTAGTACTGAATTGTAAACAAATGAACTAGTTGGGCGCCTATGAAAAGCCAATGTTAAAATCGATAGTTGGTTATATGAAAAAAGGACAGATATGTTACTAGTTTGAAGTAAAAAGCAACTATATACAATCAACTAACTATATACAAACTAGTAATTTTAGCTGCAGGGTTGTTACAGTGCAAGCAAGTATTCGTTCAGCCACTTGTGGTACCCCCCACAACAACATCATCATAACTTCTGCAGAAATTCATAGACTAACAAAGAAGGGACATTTTTTTCAAAGTTCTGGTATCTCCCAGAGGTTATACCTTAGTCGGTTGAAAATACTGAAATTTTCTTACTTGTTCTGACTTTTGTTATCTGTTTGAGAGGTTAGATCTCTTTCGGTGTAATTGTGGCTTTTTGACAAAAAATGCTAGTGCCGTTGATTTTTCCGACTTGTTATGCAAAAAACTAATCCGTACTTATATCTCAGCCACTGTATTCAACGGATTTGGACCTCAGCGACTTTTTCTGTTCACAGCACTGAACTGAGATTTACCGCGATTAAAGATGTGCTTCGTGGGTTGGAAAAATCGCTGGCACAAGTGTTTAAAAACTCGGAAGGTTAACTTTGAAGAGGATACCATTATTATTGATGAATATTTTAATAAAAATAAAAAATTAAATCATATTTGGTGAACTTCTCATACACGCCTAAATATGAAACATACCATCCGCGATACATATTTTATAAGTGAGACAACTTACATTGTAATTAGTAAACTGTTTAAGAAATTAATGTTGAGTTTTGGTCTGTGCGACATATAAACCATCTAACTGAAATTTAGATATTTTGTTTCGAGCTTCCTTGATATATTATAATGACGACAAAAGGAGATGGAGACAAACGGGCTAAACAAAAATGTTGTGCAATGTAACATTTGAGAGTTAGCCAATAGAAATTTTTTATATGAACTACTATTGTAACAAGCAAATTGGGGTTTATGGAAAAAGGCCCACTCGCTCGAGATTCATCAGGTGGTAATGCATCCCCGTTGAATTACTGTTTAGTGCGTATTTTATATCGACGACATTATTAGTCCGAATTTCGTTGAAAACTATGTTTATATTGCCCCAAAATTAAACGTTAATGATGTGGGCAACACGTGGTTCTTGCAGGACGGCGATGTAGTATAATCGATTTGAGGTTATGGTTACCTGTCGCAAAGGCAACGTATACGTTATAGAAATCATACGCCCCAAACGGTCTTTTTTGCTTTAAATGTTTTAATTCATAACTATTTAACCGACTTAAATAAGAGGTATTGTCGATTTTAATTTTAAAATGTGTGTCCTTTACACCATTCAGGACGAAGATGTAGGCCATCAAAATAAGCAACCTCATATATAAATAAACTTTATAAATGCGTCTAACTTTTGTGTTTATTCATTAGATAATTTCTGTGTAAATTCTACTAGTGAACTCCTACGCATAATTATTTTGGTTTTTGTTACGGCCCACAGATATTTTTGAAAAATAAGTTCAAGATTCAAGATATCAAGTATAAATGATAGGTTGCAAGTAATACGCTTTCCGCTGCAAGACTTCATTATGCCATTGTACCGGAGGGTGTACAAGAGCCGACCTATCTTAGATTAACTTTTTATCTTGCTTGCGATTGTTGTTACTAATTTATTAACTATGTAATGAATACCCAAAATTAAGTGAATAGATAAAATACAATACAAACAATCACACAATAACACACACACACAAACAGACCGATATAATTAAATAAAAAGGATAACAGCAGCAACAATATGAAGAAAATAAAGAGGATGAAAACGAAAATAGAACAGTATAAATAAATATATACAATATATATACATATATACTAAAATGCAAAAGTATATGGTAGTTGTATAAGCATAGACTTGTAATTAGTTATAAGTTTAACTAGATTCTAAATGAAATTCAAAGAGATACGCAAAGGGGTGTATTTATTCGGTGTGATAGAATTTTGAAATATTTAAATGATGAGCTACATACTTAATAATTTCGTGTCCTTCAGGAAAAAATTGCAATACTTCACATATATTTAAATGATTATAACGATGAAACTGGTTTTAGTATATAAAACAAAAAAAAAATTCTTTATCTTGAGATTTACTAATTTCTAAATTATTTTTTTTTCCAGAAACGTTCCTTCATTTAGAAGGAACACTTTGCTCTTCAAAACAACTCCTTAGTGAATAAAAACCATAAGATAATATCAATTACAGCCCAACCCTTCAAAGGGAATCATAAAATAGACAGATCGATGTTGAAAATTTTTATAGTGGGGGAAAATCAAAATGGAAGTAAATATGTATATCGTTTCTCATCCATCTTATAGAATTGTTGAGTTTAAGTTTAAATTGCAGAACTCCCACCTCGGATATATACATATTTTAAATGTTTATAGCTTTTGGGTTTCTGAACCCTCATTCCACAAGTCCTGTAAAAGGAAGTTCTCTCCCCGTGTTTATCATAAAGGGGTTTCCAACAAGATGTGTTATTTTGAATCACCCGGTATTTCGGTAGCTGTCACTTTTGAAGCTTTTATTCTTTGACATTTGAGAAGTCGAAACTACGCCATTACTAAAAATGGAGCGATACACGATTCAACAACGCATTGAAATTATTAAAATTGGAAAAATCGAAAATCATCGAAAAATCATCTTGACTGATAAGGCCATCTACGTCAACAAGCAAAATTGTCGCCTCTCCATCCTCAACGTGTGACTGTTTGGTGCGGTTTATGGTCCGGCGGGGTCATTGGACCTTACTTTTTCGAAAATGAGGTTGGATCAACAGTTACGGTGAATGGATTGCGCTATCGAGAGATGATTAATGATTTTTATGGTCGGAGTTGGATGGTATTGATCTGGACAACGTTTACTTTCAACAAGACGGCGCTACGTGCCACAAAAGCAACGAAACCATTGCTCTGTTACGGGAAAAGTTTCCGGACCGTGTTATCTATCGAAGAGATGACACAATTGGCCACCGAGATCTTGTGCTTTATCACCTTGCGACTTCTTCTTTTGGGGCCACGTGAAAGATAAGGTCTACGCCAACAGCCCAGCGTCGATCGAAGACCTCAAAGATAGAATTCGTGAGGCTATCGAGGTCTTAGGGCAGCCACTTTGCGATTTGGTTATGGAAAATTTCATGAAAAGGATATGGTCCTATAAGCGTGGTCGTGGTGACCGTTTGGCTGATGTTGTTTTTCATTATTAACGGCATACCTTCCACTTTATTATGAAATAAACATCCGATCACTTATATCAAACAATTGAATTTTTCTTTGAATACTAAAATAACACCTCTTGTTGGAAAACTCTTTACATTAATACTAGTATACGAGGTCTGCTCAAAAATAAGAAGACTTCTGGCGAGCTTACGTTATTTTTTTTAATTATTGGATATATACTCGTATATACATATATTTTTTGAGATATAGAAAGGTTAGAATTGTTTGAGTCTGCTTGTAGATTTTTTTTGCTATTTTGACAAAAGGTAAAACCAATGCACATGTCGTTGCTTGTACGCATTTTGATACCCTCACTTTAGAGTGACGAGAGTATATATCATTTGCTACGGACAAAAAGTGTAACACATCGAAAAAGTGACCTAAGACCCAAAGTATGTTCGGGGGGAAATCTGTTTTAAGCAATTCATTCAAGCATTGTCCGTCCGTCTGTCTGGCTGGAGCGCACGATAACTCTCGAAAGGAGTAATTTGGTATGAGATAATATTTTTTCTACCTCAGGCTAAGTTCGAAGATGGGCCATATTGGTCCACTCCTTCTAGTGCCTCCCTCACAAAGGGTTAACATTTAGTGAAATATTGATTCTATTATAACATCTATACTTCTTATCCAAATCCACTATAATTCCTCACATATTAATAGTTTATCTGTCGCTATCAACTTGAGAAAAATGGTAGCTTATAACGTAAATACCTGTGCATAAAAATACATGCAATTTTGCACACAGTAATGCTTTTATAGCGCCTACAGTCCAGTGAAGAATTGGCGTTATTGCCATGCTCCTTTTGGTACCTCCCACACAAAGGTACCATTTTGTACAAAAAGTTACAAGCTTATAGCGTGAGTACCAATGCACGAAAATACTACCAAATTTTGCACAGTGTAACGCTTTTAAAGTACCTATAGTCCTGCGAAAAATGGTCGTTACCACCACGCCCCTTTTTGTACCTCCCACGCAAAATGGTAAAATTATACCAACATTGAATAGCTCACACGTAAATATATTAGTGCACATAAACGCTTATAATAAATACATTGAAGTATTCACCAACCGATGCCTCAGAAGAATTCTGAAAATATTTTAGCTAAATGTGATCTCCAACGAATATCTATGCGCAGCCACGAAACAGGATACTTTGCGTTTGGAAATATTGAGGCACTAGTTTAAATGGCTTGGTCACACCCATCGCAAGCATAAAGATAACATAACTCGAACAGCCACTGAGTGGAACCCCCAGGATAGCAGGAGAAGAGGAAGGCCAGCACATACCTGAAGAAGACAAGTGGAGCATGATATAGCAACGACGGAGAAGTCTTGGAATGAAATAAAGTTATTAGCTTTTAATAGATCTCAATGTAATGGATTTGTGATGGCCTCATGTTCCACATTGGAACAATGGGAATAAATATATAAAGGTTAGACGTGTTTGGGTGTGCTTGGCGATTTTTTTCCTATTTTGACAAGAAGGAAGCCAGCCGTGCTGTTGCTAATTTGTGCTTTTTATTTCATAAATAAAATGGTACTCATAACTCAGCCCCCATATTAGCCCAATGCGATTGAGATGGCACAATGAAAAAACTGAGATTTGCCACGATTTAGCAGATGAACGCAGCAACGCTAGAAAAACACAAAGCCATATCAAGTGCCCCGAGGCCAGAAGTGCTCCCATTACTGGATAAAGCGCTGGCACAATGGTATTAATTCTGAGGACGATTATTTTTAAGGGGCCAAAAATATATCGATGGATGATTTTTGGATCAGACCTAACGAAGAAAACACAGTAAATTTTGGATTGTTTTTCTTTATTTCTCAACATAATTTACTATTAGCCCGATACATTTTTTCAATAGCATCGATATCCTGTTTATAGTAAAAACTATCTAGCTCCTGAAAACAGCCATCAATAGCAACTTTCACCTCTCCATTGCTGGCAAATCTTCCGAGGCATTTTTCAAGTTTGGAAACAAAAAATAAATCGAGGGAGCTAAATCTGGCGAATAAGGTGCATGCAGAAGAAATTCGAACTTTAAATCATTGATTTTGGCCATCGCAATAGTAGATGTGTGAACCGGTGCATTGTCTTGATTGTGAGCAAACGCGGCACCCATCTTTCTCATCATCGATGTAGGTATAGCACTTTTTGAAATGCATATGACTTTAGCTGTCTCACGAACCTTCAACCGACGGTCATCCAATACTATTTTGTGGATTTTTTAAACCATTTCTGGCGTGGACATCTCAATTGGTCGACCACTACGGTGTTGGTCTTGGCAGCTCGTGCGACCCCATTTTTAACTCTGCCACCCAATATTTTATGGTTGTAAACGAAGGAGCAGATTCCCCCAAAGTAGAATCTAGCTCGGTTTTAATATTGGTTGGACCTTTCACATGAAGTTTACAAATTCACTGAGATTGTTTACTTCGGAGTGCTCAAAAAAACTAAACAACGTGGTGCCTTGAAACTTAAAACATATGTTTTAGAAGGTTGCCACTTTTCATGAAAGTATTTTTTTCAAACTACTACCGCCATCTATATGTCAGGCCGGCTAATTTTGGAGCCGCCCTCGTACGATAATAGTTATTTACTTCGCGTAGTATGAACCACGAATACTTATCCCATTCCTTACACTTCTGGTGATCTTATTTTTATAGAATCTACTGACTTGTTGATACGAACTCGAGAAACATTCATACCAAATTTTGTTCCTGTTCGATCATACGTCAGGCGGACAGACGGACGGGCATCGCTCAAATAACTTAAAATGCCCTAAAACGGATTTCCACCGAACATACATAGGGTTTTAGGTCACATCGTGATCCATTTCGAGGTTCCCTACTTTTTTAAAGAAAAAAACACAGAAAATTCAAATTGAATGGGGAATGTTTATTATCATTTGAAAGAACATTCTTTGGCATTTATTTTTGAAGATTATTTCTATGAAATGTTGGCCGCGACTACGTCTCAGATGTTCCATCCGTTGAGTCAAATTTTCGATGACTCGTTCGAGCATTTCGACTGGTAACTGGCGAATGACACTCGTGATGTTTTGCTCCAAGGCCTGAATCGAAGCGGGTTTGTCCGCATAAACTTTAAACTTTACATATCCCCACAGGAAAAAGTCTAACGGTGTGATAACACACGATCTTGGTGGCAATCGACCGGCCCATTTTATCTGCTCACCGAAGTGTTCTCTCAATAAATCCATTGATTGATGCGATGTGTGGGAAGTGGCGCCGTCTTGTTGAAACCAAATGTCGCCGAGATCACGAGCTTCAAATAGTCGGTTATCATGGCACGATAACGGTCGCCATTGACGGTGACGTTCTCACCGGCATCATTTTTAAAGAAATATGGACCGATGATTCCAACGGCCCACACCAAACCGTTGTTTTTTCTGGTTGAAGTGTAAGCTCTTGAATCTCTTCAGTTTGCTCGTCGTCCCAAATGCGGCAATTTTGCTTGTTTACATACCCATTGAGCCAGAAATGGGCCTCATCGCTGAACAAAATTTGGCTCGAAAACTTCGGATCTTCTTGGAACTTTTCAAGAGCCCATAGAGCGAAGCGATGTCGCCTGGGAAGGCGAACGGCGCCGAATCGACTCTCCACGGTCTTCGTGTACACTCTCAGCTACGGCCGCTACATTTTCTGCACCGCGTGCTGGACGTGGTCGATTCGGTCGAATATTATCCAATAATGAATTCTGGCTCTCAAGATGGGTGATGGTGTTGCGAATAGTACGCTTGGTAGGCCGATTATGTTGACCATAAGTTAAGCGAAGTGCACGAAACACATTCCTCACAGAACGTGAATTTTCGTAATAAAGTTGAACGATTTGTAAACGTTGTTCAGGCGTAAGTCTTTACATGATGAAATGCCAAACAATACATAACAAAAATAACATGACAGCATGACACGACTCACACGTGATCTGTCAAAAAAGGCTATTGAAAAAATTGAAACCAGTTATATCCTCCTCCCTGTAAGATGAGGGGATACCAATTAGAAACCAAAAATACATACCGATTGGGCTGGAATTTGGCAACTTATATTTCATTTTATTCAGAATTAATAGAACGAGAGTAATGGACCTTATTTTACATAGTCCCATGCAAAGGTTCCATCCGACTGTGCTTAAATTTTGGGTGTTTGCGTCAATCCATAATCTTGGAGATATTTTTCTATAATTACTAATTTTCGAATTTTGTATCGCTATAAAATTAATTCATTGAAATAAAATTTGTTAGGTTAGTTATTGGAGTTAGTGGATCGTGCCTAGCCACGTTCAGATTGTATTGATGTGTTCACAAAAGTTGTTTAGATTTACGTTGGCTACAATTTTGCCAAACATTGCTAGTGAAAAATTACGAGTTCCTGAATATTACGCTGAAAAAAGTGAAAAAAAAATATTTTTTTCCTTCACTTCATAAAATATTATGATATCTTAGCTACATTATAGCCAAGTATAGTTAAGCGGTATCACCAAGTCGAAATTAGTTGTTGGACAAAAGCCGATGACACCTTTTTCGGGGGGCCCACTGATTTTCAGAAACTTTGGAGGCCCATGAAAAAAATTGGTCACCAATTTCGCCAAACCGAGTAAGGACTTATACTACCCTTTGGTAGTAGAATCGAACCTATACTGTCAAGTCCTTGAATTTTTCACTGTTGCACCGTGTTATTAATTGAGCCAACTTGACTAAACGAATGATGCAGAAGATCTTATTTTTGGGGCTATTTTTGCGTGCAATTCTCAGAATTGAGTCTCAAATCAATGTGCTGAAAAATGCTGTACTGTGTAATTATATGGTTTTATTTTCTATGTATTAATTTTCAGAATTTGAAAATAATTTTGAAAGTATTTGACTCCACATCTTTCAAACCACAAAAATGTGTTCATATCCTAAAATCACCATCTTTTTCTTAAAGAATTTTGTCACATCGAAGAAAAACACCCTATTGTTCGAAGAGCAGAAATAGTTCAAGCGAAAATTGTATACTCGATATAAAGAAAGCATTAACACGCTCCATTTGAAACGAATTGTTTGTCCTTGAGTTTTATATTTCTTGTTTGGTTTTTATTTGTGTTGTAACTTTAAGAAGAATACAAAACCTATGAATAAATAAATAAATAATTATGTACACAGTGTGTAATAAAACAAAATTTGAAAATAATACAAAACTAAATAAATGAATGAATGAAATTGATTAATAAAAACAAAACATAACAAGTTTTATTTCGTTAATTAAATCAAAAACTCCGGCACATTGTGGTAAGTATACTGAGGAAATGTGTGTTATTTGTTTTAAAAAATATTTGCAGGATATAAATTAATAAACATTTAAAGTAAATAAAATAAGCAAAACACATACAAAGAAAATGTTCAAGGCGCTTTAGTGGATGATTCAGTGATATACAGAACATTAAATTAAAATGGATTTTTTCCTAAAACCTCGTTTTTTTCCATCAAACCACTTCATTCGATGAGCATAATCGATTGGAATATACCAATGTCGAAATTCCAAACAACCAGGGTTGTTGGGGAAACCGAATGTTGTCGGAATCGGAATTGAAATCGAGAAAAAAATAACTTTCTGTCACACCAAAGTTATTTTTTTCTCGTTGTAGAATTCGACTGTTGACATAATTGGAATTGAAATTGAAAAAAATAAACTTCCACAGGGTGGAGCGCAGTAATTTGCTTATTTGGGAATGAAACAAAAAAAATTTATGAACCTTAGAAAAATTTATTTTATATTTTAATTATACTGAACAGTAAGGGAATTTTTAAATTACATGGTTTAAATAGTGTATCTGGCAAATGTCGTCCTTCGCTATCCACACACTGCTGCATACGTTTTCTGAAGTTTTCATGAACTCTAACAAGCATGTCGACTGATATTCTGCCAATTTCAGCCTCAATATTGTTAATTAGGTCTTCCGCCGTGTCAACTAGTCCCGTGCTGACAATTGTTGGAACACGCTCATTTTATACGGGTGAAATTTCAGTTCATCATGAAGAATCCGGTGGAGAGAACGTCTGGAAATGCCAAGAGCAAGTGATTGATTTCGAGCAGAGCGTTTCGGAGATTGCAGTACTGCTGCTTGTATCCTTTTGTACAAGCAGCCCTCTCTCAGGTCCACTCAGCCACTATAAGCCACGCACACTCTCCACTCTCTTCGACCAACAGCACCGCCACAGCCTGCAGTGCAAAAAAAACAAATTCCCACGCTCCACCCTGTATGTCATCAAATTTATTTTTTTTCGGTTTCAATTCCGATTTCGACAACAATCTGTTTCCACAACAACCCTGAACAATTTTGTTCACAGTGTAAACCTTATCCGTAACTTCGTAAATTTACAAAAAACGACGGAACATTTTACAAATATCGATGGAGAGAGAGTTTTTACTGCGCATTGATGGATGATATCGGGTACTTCAGATATTTATAGAAAATCCAAAAAAACACTTTCCAGTCGACCCACGACCTTGGCACCCATGAGCACTATTTTAGCTCTAGTTAAGAGCTATCTTTTTGTCATTGACCGATTCCCGATCCGACGTACCGGAAACATCGGTCCATATTTCTTCAAAAATGATGCCGGTGAGAACAGTCAGTAACAGTCAATGGCGACCGTTATCGTGGCATGATAACCAACTATTTGATGCCTGCAATTGAAGCTCGTGATCTCGGCGACATTTGGTTTCAACAAGACGGCGCCACTTCCCACACATCGCATCAATCAATGGATTTATTGAGAGAACACTTCGGTGAGCAGATAATTTCACGTTTTGGGCCGGTCGATTAGCCACCAAGATCGTGTGATATCACACCGTTAGACTTTTTCCTGTGGGGATATGTAAAGTTTAAAGTTTATGCGGACAAACCCGCTTCGATTCAGGCCTTGGAGCAAAACATCACGCAGACGAAATGCTCGAACGAGTCATCGAAAATTGGACTCAACGGATGGACCATCTGAGACGTAGCCGCGGCCAACATTTCATAGACATAATCTTCAAAAAATAAATGCCAAAGAATGTTCCTTCTAATGATAATAAACATTCCACATTCAATTTGAATTTTCTGTGTTTTTTTCTTTTAAAAAGTACGGAACCTCGAAATGGATCACGCTATATGTCAGAGCACACCAAAAAGTAGTCAAATTACAGTTAAACTCCTCTGTACAGGTATATACTCGTATGTTGCTTCGACCACTGAGCCGCACAGTGGGATTTGTTCATACAAAGTTTGGCAAAAAATATAAGGAGTGCTCGTAGAATGTTGAAATTTTGCTCTGAGCCTTTGGTTAGCTCAATTAAGAAAAATATAAAGTTTTATCAAAATTGGCCACGCCCACTACCCACCGCCCATAGAACCTAAAATTTATTTTTGGCCCAAACTTCTTGAAATTTGACACAGGGCTTTTTATTACCTCAATTAAGAATAAAATAAAGTTTCATCAAAATTGGACACGCCTCCACCCAACGCCCATAGAGCCTAAATTTATTTTTGGCCCAAAAATTTTGAAATTTGGCTCTGAGCCTTTGGTTAGCTCAATTAAGAAAAATATAAAGTTTCATCAAAATTGGCCACGCCCTCTACCCACCGCCTACAGAAACCAACATTTATTTTTGGCCCAACCTTTTTGAAATTTGGCACAGAACATTTTATTACCTCAATTAAGAATAAAATAAAGTTTCATCAAAATTCCATCAATAATGCGAAACCGATCAATTAGTTGCTCCTCTACACCAATTCACATCGGTAACAAGTGCGGGGTTAGAAAAGAAACGCCTGGACATATTTCCATCGTTAGTATACCCAGTTTCTTGTTGAACTGCATCCACTTGTATACCCATCTGTTGCTTTAAGGCCTTCTGAATTCGAAGTTTATTTTCCAGTTTTAGATTTTTGTGTTCGTCCTTGAGCGCCGACATTTCTTTGAAATGGTTTGTTGTAGGCAATATGAAGTATGCACTCCATACATTTTATGCGAGCATGTAAGGAGGAAACGCCCATTTTGATTGCTGCTCCAACAATAGCTTTGCTTTAAACTAAATTAAGATTATTCATTTCAGTAGGTTTCGCTTTGCAAATGTAACAAACAGCTGCTGTAGATGTACCTGTAACAGTTTGAGCTGTCTTGTCATCTAACATTGTAAACACGAAATTATGCTTGATAGAAAATTGCTTTCACACGCTACAACTTCGGTATTTTTCAAAGCAGCAATATCTTAATTAATTTTTCTTTTGTTTCTTTGGTAAATTCAAAGCAGATAGGACGGTAGAATCATGTTGATGACGGACTTTTATTTCGCCAATACTCTTCTTGAGAAATCGTCTGTAGACTTAACGCAACCATACATGACAGTAACAAACCTTTATCGCTTACATCAGCTGCTAAACTCTGATTGTACTCAACATGTCCAGAGGAACCATCGCAACCCCACTTACATGTACCATTTAATTCTTCATCCGGGAAAGCTTGAAATAATCAGCTTAACGTATGATCCATTAAACTTTGCAAGGAACAGACGCAGCTTTTTCAGATATTTCAATTTCATCTGGATAGCAATGGTTTTTTTTTCTCTGACGTTTGCATATGATGGCAAAGTATCGTATTCTTAATTTTTGAGAAAACTTTTGATACAGCCGGCGAACAAATATAACATCGAGTTGGTATATTTCCACCCATCACTTTACTTGCCATATTCAAATGTTCTTGTGAATATTTTGAAGCTAATTCAGCTGCCTTGAACCTCTTTGTGTGAACTTGACAATCTTCGAAATCTTTCGCTGGCCTTTCTAGTATAGTTATACAAGATTATTAATTATTTAAACTTTTTTCTTTTTAATTGATAGTATGGAGTCTTACCTTTCATTTTATTATAGCGGGAGCACCTAGCACGACCGAACAACCTTTTCTTCTTCAAAGGAAGTTTGCAATCACGGCACATTGTAGAGCAAATTTTATTCTATCATATCTTTTAAACCATATGAGCGAACTTTATAATTTTTTTTAAGGCTATATTTGAAAAAAATCACTATTTAAATCAGAGCAATAAAACTATCTTACGTACAAACACTATAGAAGTGCTTAAACAGTTTTTAATATTTTGGACCAAAATTTACATGTGACTACTTCATTATTTCAAAGACAAGTAAACGTTTTTTTTGGGATAAAATTTATGGATTCCTCATACTGAATCAATTTTCTACAAAACTGCATCATTACATTTTTAAATTTTATAGGTCGAAAAAATTACTTAATGCTCAAAAAATTCCACTGTGGGCCGTATGAATAACTACAATAAAAGTGAAAAAAAGGAATTTGGCTGTTTTTGGTGTTTGTGAAAATTGGTCACCAATTTCGCCAAACCGAGTACACAGAAAGAACAAATTGATCAATCCGTACTTGAATCAAGCCTCAGAGGTGTCTAAAATACGGTAAGTAGGGATTTTCTTAAGCCGAGTACAAAATACTTGATTCATTTTAGAATTTTTTAGCCTGATTCGGCTTGATTTAAAGCCGAAATATTCTTAATTCATGAATAAAGCGATTGATTTATGAATTTTATGGGATTGATTTGAGTGCGAAAGGGGCTTTAAGAATTTTTGGATAGAATTAAATCAGATAAGTACTTGATTTAATCCTGATGAATACCTTATTTAAGCCTGATCATACTTGATTTAACCCTGATAATACTTGATATAAGCCTGAGCGCAGTTAACTAAAATCATTAATTTTTTCCATTCTAAGGAAGGATCTAAGAATAGGGAATGAATTAATGAGATTTTGAGAGGATTGAATAAAGTGATTATATTAACAGCTTAGATAAAACGGCAAATGATTCAAGGAAAACGTCATTTTAATTCTGCCGTTGGGGGACTGAAAAGACAAATTCAGATTCAACCTGCAGATTCATTTAATATGTTGGGCACTCTGTCGCAATCGCGATGTCGCCATCAAATTGATAATTATACCCTACACCACACTGTGGTACAGGGTACTATAAGTTTGTTTCACCACAGATGTTTATAACACCTGAAAATAACACAGCTAGACCCACCTTAAAGTATACCGATCGACTCAGAATCACTAGCTGAGTCGATTTAAGCATGTCCGTCCGTCTGTCCATGTAAAGTTGTTCGTCGACTACAGGTCGCAATTTCACTCCGATAGTTCTGAAATTTAGCAGTTTAGAGTATTTCGCACCTGTAAAGATCCCTATTGAATTTGGTTGAAATCGGTTCAGATTTAGATATAGCTCCCATATATATCTTTCGTCCGATTTGGCCCTTTAGTCCTATAGAAGCTGTGTTTTACATCCAATCGTTTTAAATTTACAATGGTAGAGTTTCTTGATTCATGAACCAACACTACCGAATTTGAAGAAATTCGGTTAAGATTTAGCTATAGCTCCCATATATATGTTTCGTCTGATTTGGCCCTTTAGTTCTATAGAAGCTGTATTTTACATCCAATCGTTTTGAAATTTAGAATGGTAGAGTTTCTTGATCCATAAACCAACATTGCCGAATTTGAAGAAAATGGGTTAAGATTTAGCTATAGATCCCATATATATGTTTCATCCGATTTGGCTCTTTAGATCCAATCGTTTTTATACCCTACACCACACTATCGTACAGGGTATTATTTAAGTATAAAATGTCCCAAAAGTAAATTTATGTAAACAATTTATACATGAATTACAAAATTTATATATCAGAGTTATTCAATATTACGAGAGTGGTGTAGGGTATTATATAGTCGGCCCCGCCCGACTTTAGCCTTTCCTTACTGGTAGCTGATGAGGCCAGTTGTGATGAGTATGGAGATTCAAAAAAAGTCATGGCAACGATAACATCTCACCTAGGTTCGTTAGAGAGTGCGTAGATGAAGTCAAACCTACATTGGTTGGTATTTGAAATAAAATGATTAGCACATCGGAATATCCGGATGTATTAAAGATCCACAAAATAGTTCCAATACCTAAACAGTCTCATGCTTCTACTGTAAACCAGCAGTCTTGTCCACAATTGATAACATCTTGGAGAATATTTTGGTTAATAAACTACTTACTTCTTTATTTGGAGAGCAATAATCTGCTATATGATGGTCAATTTGGTATCAGAAAGGGACTCTGGCACTGAGGATGCTGTACTGAATGTTTTTAGATATATTTGCGAAGCCTGTTACTAAACTTGATGTATTTTCAACATTTCGTCCGCTTAATGTTATTTTCTTCCATACGCCATTTTTTATGATCGGAAAAAGCGCAATTTATTGCTTGAGTAAAAACGGAACTGAAGAGTTACAAACTTTTTATTCTATAGGGTTTCCCACAGTTTGTATGATTCTCATGCATTTCTATGCCATTACGATCAAAACAAGTAAGAAAGTTTCAGTCGGGTAAACCGACTTAGGTATACCCTCACTTTGTGAGTAATAAAATATTGAATATTACACGAATTATTCTGTCTATTTGTTGGGAGGTATCAGAAGGGGTTTAACAAATACACATATTCTTCGCTGAACAGTAGATACATTAAATATATTGCACTGTTCCGAATTATAAGCGTTTATGTGCGCTGGTATATTAACGTTATGAGATATTAAATTGTTGTATGATTTAGCTATTTTGTGTGGGAGATACAAAAAGGGGCGTGGTGATAACGCCCATTTTTCACAGGGCTATAGGCAATATAAAAGCAATTCACTGTACATAATTTCAATTATTTTTATACACTGCTATTAATGTTATAAGCTGTTAACTTTTGGTGCAAAATGGTGCATTTTGTGTGGGAGATACAAAAAGGGGCGTGGCAAAAACGCTCATTTTTTGCTGGACTGTAGGCACTATAAATGCGTTACACTGTACAAAATTTAAAGAATTTGTATAAACTGGTATTAATGTTATAAACTTTTGGTGGAAAAAGGTGCATTTGTGCGGGAGGTACCAAAAGGGGCGTGGCAACTTCGCCCATTTTACCCGAGTTGATAGGGACTAATAAACTAATACTATGTGTGTAATTTCAGAAGATTCGAGTAAGTAGTATAGTCATTAAAGAATCAATATTTCACAACATTTTAACCATTTGTGAGGGAGGTACTAGAAAGAGTGGACCAATTGGGCCCATCTTCGAACTTTGCCGGAGATAGAAACAAATATTACCACATACCAAATTTTAAGTCAATCGGTTACTCCTTTCGAGAGTTATCGTGCGCACCAGCCAGCAGACAGACAGACGGACGGACGGACATTGCTCATTCGACTTAAAATGACCCAAAACGGATTTCCGCCGAACATACTTGGGGTCTTAGGTCACTCCTTCGATGTGTTACACTTTTTTCCGTAGCAAATGATATATACCCTCGTCACACTAAAGTGAGGGTATAAAAAGCAAGTTATAAAAATTTTGTATATGGCATTTTGGTCCATATCCTTTTTTTTCAATATTTGTTCCTATTACATGGACCACAAAGGAGAGTAATTTACATATTGTACTCGAAAGAACGTAAAATAGGGAATCAAAAATATAGGACCATAAAAAACTGGAGACATATAACAAAAATATCAAACGTTTTTTCCCGTAAATCAGAGTTAAATCGATTTACCCTACCAATATCTCGAAAACTAGACTAGAGATAGAAAAAATATTGCAGATCCTGAAAGAGCATGCTTGAAACCCATATTATCAACTCCTAAATCAAAAAAGACAAACGACGTACGGACTAAAATAGTATAGCCGACCATTTGTAACTCTCATAATTCACTATGGCTCTAATACTAGGTAGGGCAATAGTAATCATCCTATTGGAAAACGCTATAACTTTTGCAAATGGCGCCAAATGTCAATTCGGTTTTTTTCTATAACGCCCACTAATCCGATATCTCCCATGTTTTTGGGTCACGTACTTAACACACTTGGTCCAGCGTCACTGTAGATATAATGGTCTCCAGTTTTTAATCAGATTCCGTAGAGTGGTATCAACAGCATCCACTCCAAACTTCATGACGATTAGTGCAAAGCCTCTCTATATTTCACTTCCAGTGCTGGAGTCAAATAGAGTTGTAGATATGACCCGTTTTATCCACATACAATTGTAAAAGGCTTTGTACATTGACGCTATTTTTACACAAATTTTCAAAACTGTACTGCAATGATATTGAACACTTTTTAAACTCACATCTCGGGTTGTATGGGCGGCGCCACGCCCTTATCACTCTCTTTTGCAAAGATATCGCAGAAATACTATTTCAAATATTACGTTCTTCATTTTTTATTTATATGGGGGTATCAGGCCCACTGTTTCCATCGTTCCTGTTTGTAGCCCCATTACCCCTACTTGTACCGAGATCAGACATCCAAACTTCGAAACCATGCACTCGATCTGGTTCCACATACCAAATTTTGTGGCAATAGCAATCAGGTTGTGAGGACGGTACCACACCTGTTACTATGACGTCAGTTATTAGCTTCATTGCAGGTTCTAGTACCAATGTCACACATACCAAATTTCGAGAAGTTTACTCCAATAGTATTCGAAACATTTCATTTTTAATGTAAACCATCGAAGGAGTGACCTAAGACCTCAAGTATGTTCGCCGGATATCCATTTTATGATATGATAAGTCTAGTTTCATAATACGCTTGGATTGCATATTGTTCCATGGAAATTTTTGTATAGACATATATACGAGTATATATGTATATTTATACCCTCACTTTAGTGGATCATTTGCTATGGATCAAATATTTTTAACCATAAGGAGTGACCTAAGACCTCAAAAATGTTCGGCGGAAATCCATTTTATGATATGATAAGTCATTTGTCTGTCTGTCTGTCTGGCTAGAGCGCACGATAACTTTCGAAAGAAGTAACGGATTGACCTCAAATTTTGTATGTGATATAATTTTTTTTAATCTCAGGCTAAGTTCGAAGATGGACCATATTGGTCCACTCCTCTAGTAACTCTAGTACCCGTGAACATAAATATTTGAAATTTTGTGCAGTGTAATGCTTCTATAGAGTCATCAGTCATCAAAATTGGCGTTATTGCCACGCCACTTTTGATACGTCCCTTACAAAAAAAAAAACATTTTGTACAAACAGTTAACTACTAATAACTTTAATACCAGTGCATATAAATACAAGGTTTTCCAATAAGAGTGATATGATTTCTTTTGAAAAAAACACACTTATTGTTAAGGAAATTAAAAAGTTTTTTATTTAATGTGAAGTACAATAGATACAATTAAGTTCTAAATAAAACGTCATTCAAATGGCCTCCACGACTTCTTCTGCAGGAATGAATTCGATGAACCCAATGAATGGCATGTTCAATATTGACTTGTAAAGCTTGAAGAGAGTCTGGTTTATTTCGAAAGACCAATGACTTCAAATAATCCCACAAGAAATTGTCGAATGGTGTTAAATCACAACTTCTTGGAGGCCATTCAATATCACAATTTCTTAAAATAATCGAATCTCCAAACTTTTCTCGCAACAATTCAATTGTTTCATTTGCTGTGTTGCACGTAGCCACAATCGGTCAATGCAAAAAATAGCTCTTAACGAGAGCTAAAATATTGTTCATGGGTGTCAAGGTCGTAGGTCAACTGGAAAGTGTTTTTTTGGATTTAAAAAAATGGACTTAGCGCACGAAAAGTTGCAATTGGAGAACGATTATTTTGATAATAAAACTGAATAATTTGTAAACGTTTTTCTTGCGTATATCTCTCCATGATGAAATTGTAAACACAACTGAATACAATGAAAAACAAATGACACATCATGACATATTACAAATGGCCGAAACGTCACTTCAAAATCAATTCATCCCTATTGAAAAACCTGTTACTTGAAATTTTGTTCAGTGTAATGCTTTTAACTTACTTACAATACGGTAAAAATGGGCTTTATTGCCATGCCCCTTTTGGTACCTCCTACACATTAACCCTTACAATTGGGTAATGTGCTATGTCTTTGAAGTATATACTGTTGAGCGCAAAATAGTATGTGTAGTTGTCATGCTCCTTCTGGTACCCCCACACAAATTGAATAATTCATCCGAACACATCTTAACTTCCCTCATAAATTTCTTAGAAATCGTCTAATTGTTTTAATATTCTGAATTGTAGGCAACTTTTAACACTTGATTTTTACTAACAATAAGTCTGAGTTAAATGTTTAAAATGTTTCTTCTTTCAGACACAGTACAGTATGCTATATTTTACACAAAGTGAGGGAATACATACCTTTTTCGTTTTACTTGACTGAAATTTTCTAACTTGTTTTGTTTGTTTATACTTTCCTCCTTCTGAATTAAATTATCTATAGTTGATTAGCCATATATCTTATCCATGCTTGAATAAAAAAGAGAATATATATTTTGGTTTATATAAATATTATTATTTAGTAAAAATTATGATTTTTTTGTAATTTTTGGTTAATTAACAAAATTTGGTTTAACACTAAAGAAATAATAATAATAAAAATAATATGATAATAACATAGTTGTACAAGAAACATTTTCAAAAATCAATGATTATTTTATTTTATTTTTCATGAGATTATGATATACATTTTAAAGTAGGTTTTATAGTTAAAATTGCTTAAATGAAAAATAAAAGAACTATGCATAAATTCTGCATATATATACTGCTAACATTCACAAGGTTTGTATTATTTACTTTAAACATTTATTTGGGAATAGGTAATATATTACAGTTCTTATAACTGGTATGCATTTCAAAAGGAATCCGCTGTTTCCTTTGTACTATATAACTGAAAATATGTATACATCGTTGGTATACAGGATAAAGTGATCTAGTCCATTTCCATTAATATTTTTTATCTTAATTTAAATACCTACGTGTTTTGTACGGTAAATGGAGAGGAATTTTTATATTGTTTTATTGCATATTCTTGAATATAACTTCTTCTCTGAGACAGTAGAGAAAGAATTTAAAAAATGTCTGAGCAAAACTGCAAAACTGCAAAACAATTTGAATTTAAATTTTATTTAATGAAATTAAGTTGGTAAATTTGTCGATTACATTAAATTTTCTTAAAAATCCATAACTTGCAGAGGATACATGGTTACTATTCAATACAAATCATTGTTTTCCCCTTCATCAGGTTCTCATGTCATCTGATTTTCACGAGGAGTATGTGACTCATGTCGTTCCTTCTCATTTTCCTTTAACTCAATGAACTGCACCAAATTGATGTCGGACCAACAATAATTTGAGTTTCATTCCATTCTTCCTAACAATACGTGGAAATTTCAAAAGATTAAATGCTGATTAATTAATTAATTGTCAATTGTGTTGTGCAACGCCAGGATTCGTGTCAGAGTCAACGTAACGTAAGAGAAATGCCAACAATGAATGCGATATTGCACAGTGGATTAGCAAAGATTTACATTGCGCTAACATGGGTATCATAAAGACCTGGGGTCGAGATCGAGTAGTTTTTGCTGGGCACCGGAACAGGCGTAGCGAGTCATGTGGCCCCCGATTACACGCTGGACATTTATCGGCTGGATTTCACTATGTTATCTCGGGCACCCTATGAATAGAGCTAACCACACCATCCCGCTCTAAGCTACGCCAGAACTACACAAGTTTGTCTCTAGAGTCCTTCTTCTTCCGACGCTACTGGTGGAGAATGGTCTCCATGAACAATATTCAACCAATAACCGTCAACAGCTGCAGCGACGTTGTTGGTGTAGACAGCCTTCAGGTTTGCCTTGTACACTCCCTGATCTAGCGCTAGCTCTTGACCGTGAATATACATCCAGACCTGCCTAGGTGGGAGAAACATTCCAACAGCAGGTAAGGGATTGACAAAATAAAATGTTGTCTCCGCACGGTCATGATCCTCATGTAATTGGTTCTCTGCGGCATTTTTATAAGTCTGGACGTGTTTCCACTGTGTAATTCTGATATTTGGTGGATTCAATGACACTTGTTTGTTTATCGTAGACCACCCTATATAGGAGGTCAATATAACTTTTTTGTTAAGTGTTACCGGCGAGCAACTTGAGGACATGTTTCTTACTTCTCGTTTCATCATAACTATGGTATAAAAAAATCCAAGCGGCCTATCGATTTGGGGCACTGCTGTCAATTAGATCCCATCCTGATTTTAGCTGACTAAAATAAAATGATCTAAACGAGTTTGACGTTACAGACCCCCTTTTGTCGACGCTTCTAGTGGGTTGTTGTCTCCAAACACAATATTCAGTTGGTCCTCGGAATTGGGGCACTAGTGTCAATTAGATCCCTTCCTGATGATAGCTGACTAAAATAAACTAAACTAAACTAGTTTGACGCTACAGACCCCCTTTTGCCGACGCTTCTAGTGGGGTATAGTCTCCAAACACATTATTCACCAGGTAATTTACTACAACTGCTGTGATATGAATATCCTCCTGGGCAAATGGCTGCGGCTTTAGTATGGAGCAAACAAAAACAGAACTGATACTGTTTACTAAAAGTAATATAATACCGCACCTCAGAATACCAGTGTTACAAGGTGCTACTATAATTCCTTGGTGTCATTTTGGGTCACAAGATAAACAGAACGGAAAAATGGGAAACTGCATTAAAGAGGCGTTCGGAACATTGTATTCATGCCAGAAGGTCATGGGCCCTAGATGGGGCTTAAAACCTAAGCCTATTCATTGACTTTACTCAACTGTGTTAAGGCCAGTTCTGACATATAGTTGTCATGTGTGATTGGTGGACAATAACAAAATTTGGTGCACATGTTAAAGCTTTGATCAAAGTAAATAAAGTAGCTTTAGGTTATCTGACAATAGCGCTGAAATCTACTGCTACAAGATCACTTGAGATTATTGTGGGTATTCAACCTTTTGATTTATTTATAAAAGTCTGTGGATCTCTAAACCGGCTAGCCCAGATGAATCTTCTGGTAGGTCCGAAACAGATTATATGATCAGCCATGATATATTGGACAAAGGGGTTTTTGTTAAAATTTCTACTTTGACATAATGGCGAAAAGGGAATGTTAGGTTTCTTAATATATAAGGTGATCTAAGTAGAGATACTTTTTTTCAATAGCCTTTTTTGACAGATCACGTGTGAGTCGTGTCATGCTGTCATGTTATTTTTGTTAAGTATTGTTTGGCATTTCATCATGGAAAGACTTACTCCTGAACAACGTTTACAAATTATTCAGTTTTATTATCAAAATAATCGCCAATTGCGCTAAGTCCTTTTTTTAAATAAAAAAAAAACACTTTCCAGTCGGCGCACGACCTTGACACCAATGATCAATATTTTAGCTCTCGTTAAGAGCTATCTTTTTGCCATTGACCGCTTCCCGATCCGACGTACCGAAATCATCGATCCATATTTCTTCAAAAATGATGCCGGTGAGAACGTAACCGTCAATGGCGACCGTTATCGTGCCATGATAACCGACTATTTGATGCCTGAAATTGAAACTCGTGATCTCTGCGACATTTGGTTTCAACAAGACGGCGCCACTTCCGACACTTCGCATCAATCAATGGATTTATTGAGAGAACACTTCGGTGAGCAGATAATTTCACGTTTTGGGCCGGTCGATTGGCCACCAAGATCGTGTGATAACACACCGTTAGACTTTTTCCTGTGGGGATATGTAAAGTCTAAAGTTTATGCGGACAAACCCGCTTCGATTCAGGCCTTGGAGCAAAACATCACGCGTGTCATTCGCCAGTTACCAGTCGAAATGCTCGAACGAGTCATCGAAAATAGGACTCAACGGATGGACCATCTGAGACGTAGCCGCTGCCAACATTTTACAGACATAATCTTCAAAAAATAAATGCCGAAGAATTTTCTTTCAAATGATTATAAACATACCCCATTCAATTTGAATTTTCTGTGTTTTTTTCTTTAAAAAAAGTAGGGAACCTCGAAATGGCTCAACCTATATATGTCTTTGCTGATGGGAGACCTCCAAATGGATAACAGCCTTGGTAAGCACATGCATAGAATTGACCTAAGAAATGGCGACTTGTGTCGGTGGTCTCATGACCCTGACGTGGTGTAAGATACCTTTAATTTCCTTTGGAATGTCTTATTTTATCGTATAGAAGAAACAAGATACTGGGCTCATTTTTTTTTGGGAGTTGGTTCAACTCAAAGGGTTGGACCCTCTCAGACTTTTTACATTTCATTAAGGCATCATATTGAAACTCCAGACTTAACTGAGTATGACAAAGTTCGAATTATGAGGAATCAAAATGGATCAAATATGGTCTCAGTGGACGCTTGACTTTTATTGAGCCTGATGCCATCCTCAGTTAACCTAACCTAAGATCATTTCAGTCGAGTAAACCGACTGTATCAATTAATTAGGTTTAAATGCACCACATGTCTTTTTCAGAGAAATATACTATTTAGCAGATGATTCGGTCGGATTATGTACCCCTTAGTATACAAGTTGGCTTATCTACTCACTGGTAGAGGACCAGTTTGATTATCTGATCCCTAGATGGTTATCTACTTCTTAGTAGACTACCATTTTGGGTTATCTGTTACTCAGTAGATGACCAGTTGTGTTATCTACTTCTTAGTAGTCGACCAGTTAGATTATCTGAGCCTTAGTGGACTCAAAATTTGGTTATCTACTCCTTAGTAGACTACCATTTGAGTTATATACTACGGTCAGCTGCGTTATATACTCCTTAGCAGATGACCATTTGCTTTATCTATTCCTTAGTAGACGACCAGTTGGGTTATCTACTCCTTAATAGTCGACCACTTGGGTTATCTACACTTTAGTAGATTACCAGTTTGGTTTTTTAATCCTTAGTAGATGACCAGTTTGGTCATTTAATCCTTAGCAGATGACCAGTTGGGTTATTTACTACTGGAAGGCTACTACTTGGGTTATCTTCTCATTTAAGAAGATCAGTTGGATTATTTATTCCTTAGTAGATGATAATTTAGGTTATCTATTCCTTAGTAGGGCCAGTTAGGCGATATACTCTTTTGTGGGCGACCAGTTGAGTTATCTATTCCTTAGTAGACGACGACTGTATCTATTTCTTAGGAGACCACCAAATTTCAGCTATCGAAGCGAAAATATTTGAAACACGACTGAGACAGGAATTTAGATAACCGATTAAACTAAATGGGCTTTATATAATTACACAAATAGTTAGCTTATACCATGGTGAGCCATCGCGCAGTAGTGCCGCTTCGATGCGTCGGCCGGCGCAGCATTAGAATTGCCAATGAAATCCCTTAAGACGTGGCAGCTTCCCACAGAGAATCCGAAGATTACTCCTCAGGTAGAAATTGAAAGGACTAATAAATATTTTCCGAATTTAGATAATTTTCAAAGTTTAGGTTATGCCTCAGGAAGTGATGGCTTTCTGCAAGGAATTCCAGGTCTATTCCGCAAGTAGAACTTTAAATGGCTAATAATTATTTTGATTAGCTTCAATATCCAACTCAGTGTATAAAAACAGCCTCTCCGACACACTCCTTGTTTATTATCTTTAAAACATGATGATTATACAAATACGACTTTCCATAGTGTCTTCCAGTCTGCTCTTCTAAGATATGTCCGATACAGTAATGTGCCAAACCATTACTTACACAAGTTTAGTTGATGAAATAACATTTCCAAATCACTGTGCATTGTTGTGTGTGCATGTGTGGCAACATCAATGGCTTTGCAATCTCTTCTCGACTTTACACCAATGTACCCAATTGACTTATATCGACGGTGTTCATGGCCATCAAAGATGCCGGCGATGATGAGGAAGATGATGCCGATGCTGGTAATGCCAATGCCATTGTCGTCTGTATCGGTGCTAATGATGCAACGGCAGCGGAGGCGGCGGCAGCGGCTGCAACGGGATCTACAGCAATCCTGGAAGCTATTGCGGGGTGTGAATTTGCATGCCATGCTTTTATGTGGTCTTGTGTAGTGTTGTTTACCGGAGGGCTTGTTGTTGAAGATGCCACCACTACTGTGGCCAATTTGAATGGGAGCGGGAGTGGGTGTGGCATATGCTGATTAAAATTCTGGTATTGTTGTAGTTTGGGAGGGAATGCATTAATTTCAATGATGGCCTTTGGTGGATTTGGATTTGTATTTGCTGGTGAGGCGTCGGAGGAGGTGGTGTTGGTTATTGCTGATGTTGGAGGTGCTGTTAATGACGTCGTTGGTGCTGTTCCTGCTGCTCCTGTTGACGATGTTCCTGTCGGTGTTACTGCTGTCAATGAGGTTGTTGTTTGTTGTTGCTGCGAATGAAACATTTGCTTCTTAATGGTTTTGGCATTTTGCACATGTAATGATGTCGACATGTTTTTATCTAACGCCAGACAGACGGGTGATGGTGCCACTGTCCTTGTCGTGGTGACGGCAGTGGCGATGGAGGAGACGGCGGCGGCTGATGAGGATGATAATGTTGCTATAGAGTCGAGTGGAGTTGGTGTTGTCGTTGCGCTTGGCATACCACCCGCCACTTCCTGTAGTTTGCAGGGTTCTCCCATTCGGGGATAAGTGGTTAAAGCTGTTTTCTCGGATAATGAAATTATGTGTGGCTCATTATTTGCCAGAGTGTTGGGATGTGTGATATGTCTCTCGTTTTCCGGCGGATGATGATGCATCAAGGCAGTTACCGTCATCTGCGACAGATGACTCTCCTCTTCGCCATTGGCATTGTAACACAATTGTGCGGGGTTAATTATCGTTCGACAATGCTGCTGCAGATGATCAAATCCCGGTTTGGCTATTAATTTCTGTAATTGTTCCACCTCTTCCACTGATTTTATATTGTTCAGCGATATTTTTGTCTGCACTTCTGAGTTGCCTCCTGAGGTGGGAGGGGCACGATTCTCATTGGCCACATTTTGTTGGCCTTCTTCGGGTTGTTCGTCCTGTTCCTGTTGCCTCAAGTACTCCAAACTCAAACGCTCCAATATCAGCAATTTCCTTTGTAGCTGATCATTCGTTTCCATAAGATTGGCCTCCACGCGTCGTATACTGCCACACTGCAAGGCCAGGCTATTGTCCAATTTGTCCATTTCCAATTGCACCTCCTTCTGGGTTTGATTGGCCTTCCTCAGCTGATGCTTGCGAATTTTTGCTTGCAATTTGGCTGCCAGCTCTTCCTCCTTTTGCAATTGCTTGTTTAGTGCGTAGACTTTTTCCAACCAGAATATTTGCATTTCCGTTTCCGCTTTGCTGCGTGTCTCCGCCATGCCATCGGCATTATCGTCGTGCCGTTCACGACGCTCGTTAGCAGCAATACTTCCTGGGATATTCGTTGTCCTTTCATTATCGTACAGTTGCCGCAACAGTCTTTCCTCCTTATCTTTTGCTCTACTATTGATACTTGTCGATGAGGGTTTTATGTCATCGTTTGAGGATTTATCCTTGTGCCTCTTCTTTTTCTTATCCTTTTTGCTGTCCCTGGGCCTGAAATTATCCAGCATGTCCATTCCCCAGGCATCCTTGTGTGATGTCATCATAATGTTGGCATTGCTGGATGTCTTCGGCATTGGATTCTGGTCACAGAGCTGCTGTTGGTATGGTTCATCTGTGGATGTGTGTGTGGGAAAAGAACAAGAGAGCAAAAGTATGATAAACATTATTAATGGCAAAAATTTCTTATAATTTATTTTTTGCTGTATTCAGCAATAATGAATTCTTAAAAAATAAATTAACGGCTATCGCAGCCTGTTTAACTTTTTACATTGTCTTTAAATCAAATTAAATAAAAGCTCTAAATGAAATGCATAATTTTTTTCAATTGGTGTAGGATAATCGTCATAGGCCAATAGCGCTACAGTTTGAAAACAAACAAAAGTAAAACAATAGAAATCCATTTTAATTGAATTTCCTACAGTAATAGATTATTCAACATTATTATTATTAATTGTTTACTGTCTTATAATACTTAAGGAACTATATATATATGTATACTCGGGCTTGAACATAGGCGAATAGTTTTTGTAGGATTATCACAAGGGATACAGTTTCAGAACGTGCAAAAATAATACTGATTACAAAATTCAAAATTATTACATTTGTTTCTTGTCTTGAAGTAGGATGCAATGGAATAGAATAAAATCTATGTATAATCTGGTGTGATCGTAGGCGTATAATTTATGTAGGAAAACCATCATACGTCACCAGGGTCACGGTTTGAGAATGAGAAAAACATGAAATATGTACCTTGATTTAAATAACAAGTAAGAAAGTTCAGTCGGGTAAACCGACTTATGAATCCCCTCACCTTGAGTCCCAAAAGATATTAGTAAATTTATTTATTTTTTTGTTTGTGCAATATGGTCCACTTGTGTGGGGGGTACCAAAAGGGGCGTGCCACTAACTCTAGACTCTAGACTCTAGGTACTATAAAAGCATTGTACTGTACGAAATTTCAAGTATTTGCATGCACTGGTATTAAAGTTATAATGGACTATAAGTTATAGTCCATTCGTGTGGGAGGTACCAAAAGGAGCGTGGAAATAATGCAAATTTTTCACTATGTTGTAGGTACTATTAAACCATCCGTCCAATGTAATCACGCTACAGTCCCTAATAGTGCTAGATTGATCGAATTTGGTAGAAATACTTCTTATAGTTGCAGCTTGTTTGGAATTGAAAATGGGCCATATCGGTCAATGTTTTAATCTTGCTTCCCCATATGGAAGTCGCTCCAAAATACGGGGTTTGAGCCATAGATACCACATTTTTAAAGCAATTTAGCAGAAACTTTGCCGTTTGTATTCCATTTTGAGAAGAATTCGTCACAGCAAAACTTTTACAAATCCGTTATATTCTGTAATAGTCACCCTATATATAGAGGTCGCTCCAAAATATATGTATTTAAGCTATAAATACCACATTTTCTAAGCAATTTGACTGAATCTTTGCAGTTTGTAATTAATTAAGACAATAATTCATCGCAAACTATTTTTAAATCAGTTCATATTTTGTTATAGTCCACCTGAAGATGTCGCTCCCAAAAAGGCTTATTTAAGCCATAAACACCCCAGTTTCTAAGAAAATTAGCTGAAACTTTGCAGTTTGTATTCCATTTTGGCAAGAATTTATCTCAATAAAATTTATACAAATCAAATTTTATTTTGTTGTAGTCCCCGTGTAGATGTAGCTCACAACAAAGCTATTTTAAACCATAAATACTACATTTTTCAGTTGAACAGTTTTGGCTAAAGAATTTGCGGTCCAAAAATTACAGCTTTTGTTTTTTATCCCCTCACCTAAGAGAGGAGGGTATATATCATTTTCCACGAGCCAAAAGTGTAGCACATCGAAGGAGTGACCTAAGACCCCAATTATATTGGCGGATATCCGTTTTAGGACGTTTTAAGCCATTTGAGCAATGTCCGTCCGTCTGTATGTCTGTCTGTCTGGCTGGAGCGCACGATAACTCTCGAAAGGAGTAACGGATTGACTTCAAATTTGGTATGTGATAATATTTTTTTCTATCTCAGGCTAAGTTCGAAGATGGGCCATATTGATCCACTCCTTCTAGTACCTCCCTCACAAATGGTTAAAATTTAGTGAAATATTGATTCTTTAATAACTGCTATTATACGTATTAGAATCTTCTGAAATTCCACACATAGTATTAGTTTGTTAGTCGCTATCAACTCGAGGAAAATGGGCGAAATTTCCACGCCCCTTTTGGTAGCTCCCACACAAATGCACCATTTTGCACTAAAGGTTAAAAGCTTATAACATTAATATCAGTGTATACAATTACTTGAAATTTTGTACAGTGTAATGCTTTTATAATGCCTATAGTCGAGTGAAAAATTAGCGTTATCACCACGCCCCTTTTTGTACCTCCCACACAAAATGGCCAAATTATACCGCAATTTAATATCTCAACGTTAATATACCAGTCCATATAAACGATTACAATTCGGCACAGTATCTACTGTTCAGCGAAATATAGGTGTATTTCTTGTACCTCCCACAAAAATTGACTGAATAATTTGTATAATATTCAATATTACATCACTCACAAAGTGAGGGTATACTTTCTTACTGGTTATACCCTCACTTTAGTGTGACGAGGGTATATATCATTTGCTACGGAAAAAAGTGTAACACGTCGAAGGAGTGACCTAAGACCCCAAGTATGTTCGGAGGAAATCCGTTTTGGGTCATTTTAAGTCGAATGAGCAATGTCCGTCCGTCTGTCTGTCTGTCTGTCTGTCTGTGTGTCTGTCTGTCTGCTGGCTGGTGCGCACGATAACTCTCGAAAGGAGTAATTGATTGACCTCAAATTTGGTATGTGGTAATATTTTTTTCTATCTCCGGCTAAGTTCGAAGATGGGCCATATTGGTCCACTCCTTCTAGTACCTCCCCCACAAAGGGTTAAAATGTTGTGAAATATTGATTCTTTAATAACTGATATACTACTTATTCGAATCTTTTGAAATTCCACACATAGTATTAGATTATTAGTCGTTATCAACTCGAGAAAAATGGGCGAAGTCGCCACGTCCCTTTTGGTACCTCCCACACAAATGCACCATTTTGCACCAAAAGTTAACAGCTTATAACATTAATAACAGTGTATAAAAATACTTGAAATTTTGTACAGTATTATGCTTTTATATTGCCTACAGTCCAGGGAAAAATGGGTGTTGTTGTCACGCACCTTTTGGTACCTCCCACACAAAGGTACCTTTTTGCACCAAAAGTTAACAGCTTATAACATAAAAACCAGTGTATAAAAATACTTGAAATTTTGTACAGTGTAATGTTTTTATAGTGTCTATAGCCCTGTGAAAAATGGGCGTTATTACCACGCCCCTCTTTGTACCTCCCACACAAAATGCCCAAATCATACGACAATTTACTGTCTCATAACGTTTATACCAGTGCACATAAATGCTTATAAGTCGGCACAGTGCAATGAATTTAAAGTATCCAATGTTCAGCAAAAAAAGGTGTATTTGATAAACCCCTTCTGGTACCTCCCACACAAATTGACAGAATAATTCGAGTAATATTCAATATTACATTACTCACAAAGTGAGGGTATACCTTAGTCGGTTTACCCGACTGAAACTTTCTTACTTGTTTACTTAAAAAAATACGATCGTTTCATGATTTGCTCCATATATAAAGATTTTTCAATCCATGGTGGAGAGTATATAAAATTCGTCAAGGCCGAACTGAACGCTGTTACTTGTTTTCTATATCAGGCCAAAATCAAAGATTTAGTAAAATATTGATTTTTTGTACAACTTCTAGACTACTATACTAGAATCTTTCACAATTCCACACATGATATTATTTTCGTGAAACAATGGGCGAAGTTTCCTCGCCACTTTAGGCACCTCCTATACAAGTGGACTATTTTGCACAAAAACTTAACGGCTTAGTACTTTTATTCCAGTCCAAACAAATACTTGAAATTTTATTCAGTGTAATGTTTTTATAGTCTTTCATTGTCTATTGAAAAATAGGCGTTATTGTCACACCCTTTTGGTACCTCCCAAACAAAATGGCTAAAAAAATTAAATGAATAAATGAAACTTTTTTGTTTTTAATTTACCTTATTTTACAATTTGGGTCATAACTTATACATTTATCAATAGATATTTTCAAATAGGCATTGTTAGGATTCCTTAGGATACCAGCTTTCAAAAATTGGAACAAACAAATTTCATGCGATTTTTTCTCTATTTTTTATGTTTTTTTCGAGACAGCAAAAAATGATTTTTATTAAAAAAAAATCTAATGTTGTAAAGACAGTTACTAAATCACTCTCTATACTTGGCTTATACTTTAAAAAAAAACTTTACCATAAACAATTTTTGGTTTCATAATATAGTATGCCTCAATATACACAGAAAAAGTTTTTAAGTCTAGGACACATTTTGTTGCTTTATGTATGAAAGTGACCATACGTCACCAGGGCCACAGATTGAGAACAAACAAAAGTGAAACAATTGAATTCCTCCAGTAATAGATTCTTCAATATTATTAAAAATGTATACTGTCTATAAATAACACTGAATGGCCTACACGATGTGAACATAGGCGTACAATTGATGATGAAGGATTATCACAAGGGCTATAGTTTGAGAATGTGCAAACTAATGGATACATTTGATTTCAAAATTAAAATTTTTATATTCCGAAATTTCCGCTCGGTTTCGAGATTCTAAATGTGCTTTTTGGACACAAATAAGTTACGAATGTATCAAATATGTTCGAATGGAAAAATAAAGGCAATCTGCGTTTACAAATAATCTTCAGAAGTCCTCAAACAGAAATTATGGACAATTTTATGAATTAGTAATTCGGATTCAAGCCGCTCTAGGAATACAGAACAGGGGGTATTGTGTTGAAATAATATGAAATGAAATAGAATAAGATCTTTATATACTCTGGTGTGATCGTAGGCGTATAGTCTATGTAGGATAACCACCATACGTTACAGGAGTCACTGTTTATTTACATTTAATTTTTAGTTAAAAAAAAGAATAAATTCCTTTGATTGAATTTCCTCCTTTAAAGGATTACTCAAATTGTATTGGATTGTTTACTCTGTATTTAAGTAAAATAAAATATAATACAATCTGTGTATTCTCTGGTGTGAACATAGGCGTATACAAAATTTCTGTAGCTAATCATCATACGTCACCAGAGTCCATCATTTGAAAACCCACAAAAATATGGATACGTGTAATTTTTAATTAAATAAGAAAAATAATGATCTCTTTTATTTGAGTTTCTTCCTTTAATGGATTCTTCGAAGTCATTCCAAAGTGTATATTGTCTTGAAATAATATTAAATAATACTGAGTGCACAAATATGCTTCGGGTAAATGATTTTCCAGTAAAATTGTTTAATTCCAATCGATTGAGCACCTTGAAATTATACAGATGGTAGAGTGGTTGAATATACTACATACATATTAAATGTGTAATTCCCACACACACACACAGAGTAAATACAATCAATTTCTAAGTAAATCTCTTCCCTTAATAGATTTTTCAAAGTAATCTGCACTTAATTAAAATAAAATTTGAAAAATGAAAATAGAACGAAAATATTTTTAATATTAATTGATTATTGATTTTCTCCATTACTGAACTCTTTATTATTACTTTATTATTCAAATGTTTAAACTGTCATTAACTTTAGCAAAATATTACTGAATGCTAAATAAACATATCGATACCTGTATTCCAAAACGTGTTAAGTGCAAAAAGGTAGTTTTTTTAGGAGAGGTAATCACAGTTTTATGAAATTTTGACTGATTATAATTTAGAATTTAAAAATGAAAACTTTAAAAACTTGCTAAGTCGACTTAACATTAAAAGACCATGCTTTGAAAATTACACTGTCCAAACGTATTAAGATATTTTTATTGGAACAGAATAGCGCCCCTATAATTTGAAAGGGCATATTGAGTAGATAATGTTTGTAGAATAAACTCATGGTCCAGCTGGTCTGAGTTTTTTTTCAGTGGGTCAAAATTTATAATTTTTAGCCGAAGGAAGCATTATACTAAATGAAAAAAGCTGTAAGTTAATGTCTGAGTGATCTCTTACGAGTATAAACCAGTAAGGAAAGGCAGAAAGTCGGGCGGGGCCGACTATATAATACCCTACACCTCCCTAACAATGCGATAAGGTTCATTGCGATAATTATTTGGAATAATTGGTAAATGGGTAGGAACATATTATCTAATTCTAAACCGATAATCGCTAAATTTAGCAATATTCGTTCCTAAATTGAGAAACATCTTTCTGGAAAATTTAAATGATCGGAAGTAAAGTACAACTTATATAGCGCTTTGATACCAAATCAGGAGGAACATATATATGGCGGTTATATATAAATCTGAACGGATTTCCCTGAATACTCATTCATGTAAACAGACCTCTTTCTGTCAAATTTCGTTCTGATCGGATATAAAATACAGTCACTGATCGGATATAAAATAACATTTTTACAGGGCTTACATGTCAAATTGGGGTAACTTATATATGGGGGATATATCTAAATCTGAACCGATTTCCCTCAAATTTGGCAGCGTTAATTCACGTAATGAGAAACCTCTTTCTGCCAATTTTTTTACTGATCGGTTATAAAATAAAGTTTTTACAGCGCTTACAAGTCAAATCGGGGGTAAAATATATATTTGGGCTATATCTAAATCTCAACCGATTTCCCTCAAATTTGCCAGTATTAATTCATGTAATAAGAAACCTCTTTCTGCCGAATTTCGTACTGATCGGATTAAAACTACACTTTTTACAGCGCTTACATGTAAAATCGGGTGTAACATATACAGGGTTGCCCATATTCGACGGACCCATGTTTTTTTAAAAAAAATCAAAGAAAAAAATAAAAATTTGGCGGTTGGCAATCTTAATCATTTAATTTGTTCCAAGTAGATTTGTTTACATCAATTTTTGAATATGATATCTCTCAAATGGCCGCCTCTGGCGTTGATGGCGTATTGTGCCCTTTTTGCAGCATTTTCCATCGTTTTCGCCAACATTTCGGCCGGAATAGCGGCTATTTCTTCACGAATGTTGTCCTTGAGCTCTTCTACGGTCCTTGGCTTGTTAACGTAAACCTTTGACTTCAAATATCCCCACAAGAAGAAGTCAGGCGGCGTCAAATCGGGCGAACGCGGTGGCCAGTCCAAATCACCACTTTTCGACATCAAACGGCCCGGAAACAAATTCTTCAGAAAATCGATTGTTATGCGACTTGTGTGCGGTGGAGCGCCGTCTTGTTGAAACCAGAACTGCCTCATACGCTTTCGACGAATAATTGGCATCACAAAATTGGTCATCATGTCGCGATAACGCTCCTGGTTGATGGTAACAGCATGGCCATTTTCGTTTTGGAAGAAAAAACGGCCCAATGACCGTTTTCGCACTAACGCCGCACCAAACTGTGACTTTTTCGTCATGAAGAGGCAATTCTTGAATCTCCTGAGGATTTTCAGTGGCGTAAATACGGCAATTTTGCTTATTTACGGTCCCATTCAATGTGAAATGGGCTTCATCGGACATGATAATTTTGTTTTTTGAGTTTTCACAATTGACTTCTTCTGTTGAATGTAAATTTCAACTATTTCAGAGCGCTCGCGTGGCGTGTATTGTTCCATGGTAAAAATCTGCTTGGACTGACGCTTCAAACGCGGTATGTCATTAAGCGATCTGACATCTCTGTCAAAAGTTATGGCGTTGCCAGATGGGTCCGTCGAATATGGGCAACCCTGTATATGGGGGCTATATCTAAATCTGAACCGATTTTCTCCGAATTTGGCAGTATTCCTTCATGTAATAAGAAACCTCTTTCTGCCGAATTACATGTGAAGTCGGGGGTAACGTATATATGGGGGCTATATCTAAATATGAAGCGATTTCTTCCAAATTTAACAGTGTTCATTCATATAATAAGAGACCTCTTTCTGCCTGATTTCATACTGATCGGATATAAAATAAAGTTTTTACAACACTTACATGTCAAATCGGGGCTAACATATATATGGGGGCTATATCCAAATCTGAACCGATTTTAACCAAATTAAATAGGGATCGTCCTTGGGCCAAAAAAAAGATATGTGTAAAGTTTCGTCAAGATCGGGCCATAATGCGACCTGTACTTTGATTACAAGAATACATGTACAGACAGACGGACAGACGGACAGACAGACGGACATAGCTAAATCGATTCAGAAAGTGATTACAAGTCGATCGGTTTAATAAACAATGGATCTATCTCTTCTCCTTTTGGGTGTTACAAACAAATGCACACAGTCATAATACCCTGTACCACAGTGTGGTGTAGGGTATAAACACAGAAAATTCAAATTGAATGGGGAATGTTTATTATCATTTGAAAGAACATTCTTTGGCATTTATTTTTTGAAGATTATGTCTATCAAATGATGGCCGCGGCTACGTCTCAGATGGTCGATGACTCGTTCGAGCATATCGACTGTTAATTGGCGAATGATGTTGGTTGGAATGATATCTTCCTGAAGTGTCTCCTTTATTTCGTCCTTTAATATGGAACTTATATTCCGATTTTTTCTATAATTTCTATAATATATAACATCCGTTGGCATGACTGGATATAGTAGACAGAGAGGTATTTGGAGATACGGGTTAAAGATTGGCCGAATCAATAATTTTTAAATTAAATATAATTGAATTGAAATTCCAAAAAGCGACGGAAATCGCATCAATTCAGTTGTGTCGAATTGCTAAAATACCAGAAAGAACATAAGTAAGTTTATTGAGTAATTGATATTTTTACAGAAGTATGTATGTCTATCCATACCCAGTAAAAGAACTTGAAAACTTTTTCAAAATGACTTTTTAATTGTGCTATTCTATTGAAACTCAATATGTATTTTATAGGATTTATTCAAAACTTATTTAATGGCCAATTTTCCACATCATTTCGTGCATATATTTTTATTTTGTATTGAATGCCAACAACTGGTCAGTTATCATCAAATCGAATCGTACTTATTATAAATGTCATTTCTCTATGAAATTTAAATCTATTTTAGAGTCTTAGAGTCATGCATGATTGCTGCATATTTAATAATCCTTAATAATGCCAAACCAAAGTGCGTGTCTTTAAATAGTGTTTACCATTAATAAAAACAATTAAAATATCTAAAAGCAATATTCACTTATTTTTTCTATGATGTTTTTTCTATAGTAGCACTAATAAATATATAAATGTTACACTGTGCAACGAAAATTTCTTTTTGTATTGATAGAGGAATACAATTGAAGCCAAAGCTAAATATTTTTATGATCAAACATTTTTTTTTGAAGAATGTTTTTTTCTGAAATTCCAATTTTCATGGAACGTACCATTAGTATTTGAGCCATATTTTTTTAAGTAAAAACTGGACAAAGTCGAGATACCATTTAACTTAAAGGAAATTAAAGGCAAAAATGCTGAAAAAATCGCTTTAATGTAGGAACTGAAGTTTAGTAACTGTCGTTAAAGCAATTAGAAAAAAATAGTTTTTTTTTCAAATACATCATTTTTTGCTGGCACAAAGAAAACCATAAATAATTACAAAAAATTTGTTTGTTCCATTTTTTGAAAGCTAATATCCTATTGAAGTAAACAGTGCCTATTTGAAAAAATCTATGCCTAAATGTATAAATTATGACCCATATTGTAAAAATAGGGAAATTCAAAAACATAATTATACCCTACACCCCTCTGTTGTACAGGGTATTATAAGTTTGTTTCATGGCAGATGTTTGTAACATCTAGAAATACTACAGCTAGACCCACCTTAGAGTATACCGATCGACTCAGAACCACTAGCTGAGTCGATTTAACCATGTCTATCCGTCCGTCCGTCTGTCCATCTAAAGTTGTCCGTCGAATGCAGGTCGCACGAAGCCGTATTTACATCCAATTGTTTTCAAATTTTGCATGGTAGAGTTTCTTGATCCATGGACCAACATTGCTCCCATATGTAATTTTCGTCCGATTTGGGCCAGCAGACCTATAGACGCAATAGTTTATATCCAATCGTTTTGAAATTTAGCATGGTAGAGTTTCTTAATACATTGTACCAACATTGCCGAATTTGAAGAAAATCGGTTAAGATTTAGCTATAGCCCCCGTATATATATATATGTATATATTTCGTCCAATTTGGCCCTTTAGCACTATAGAAACTGCAGTTAACTTCCAATCGTTTTGAAATTTAACATGGTGGAGTTTCTTGATCCATTGACTAGGATTAGGTTTTAGGTTAGGGAGGGAGCCGTATTTTTTTTTACAAGCTCACATAGACCAGCTTAGGTCCCTAGTGTTACCACGGGCTAAAATGCCCCTCATCGAAACCAACCTGTTTGATATACAAATTTATCGATAGTACGAATATCGGTACTGGAAAGATCTGTTAGACTGCCTAGAAAGGCCGACCCCAGTATGTCCAGTCGTCGTATATTCAAAGCGGGACAGTCGAATAGCAAGTGCTCAATGCTCTCCACTTCTTCCTCATCTCCACAGCTTCTGCAGAAGTCATTGGAGTCAATACCCAATCTTCTGGCGTGTTCGCCGATCAGGCAATGTTCCGTCAGACCTGATATTAACGTAGACAATATTTTCCTTTCTAGTGCGAGGAGATATTTTGACATTCTCAGGTCATACCTTAGCCAGATTTGTCTAGCTACCCTACAGGTGCCGATTGGTGTCCATCTTTCGTTGGACTGCCTGATTGCCTCTTGCATAAGCCAAAGCTTGCACGTGGATAGTGGCGCACCAATATATGCAAATTCTTCGAGAATTTGTAAAGTCGTCCCTTTCCTAGCAAGTTCATGGGCTTTGCAGTTCCCCGGGATATCCCTATGCCCAGGCACCCATATGATGTGTATATTAAACTGCTCAGCCATCTCGTTAAGACATCTGCGGCAGTCGAGGGCTGTTTGTGAATTTAGGGACGTGGCCTCCAGAGATTTGATGGCAGCCTGGCTGTCCTAGTAAATGACAACGCCATTGTTGTTTACTATGCTCCTTCTCAGCCACTTGGCGACTTCCCATATTGCCTTTATTTCGGCTTGATAGACACTGCAGGTATCTGGTAGTCCGTGAGCTATATCCAAACTAAGTTCTTCACAGTGTACACCAAAGCCAACCTTTTCATCAAGCTTCGAACCATCCGTGTAAAAGTGGAGGTGGTTTCTATTTCCTGGTATTCTGCCAACCCGTTCATCCCTGGCTGGTATCATAGTGATGTAGTTCCTCTCAAAGGTGCGCACCGTTGATATGTAGTCCAATCGGTCGGTTACCATAGCAGTACACTTTGATATTCCCATGTGACCGTAGTTCTTATACCTCCACATTGAAAGGCAGTCCAATCTTAGGGCCGCTTTGAAGTTGCAACCTTCTCTCGCCACAACATTAATCGGCAGTATATGAAGAAGGACTTGTAGAGAATCAGTCGCTGTAGTCCTTAATGCTTCGCTTATGCACAGGCAGGCAGTTCTCTGAACCTTGATAGTAGGTTAGTTTGTCAGTTGACGTCCACCATACCACAATGCCGTATAACAGTATTAGACGAACTACTGCTATATATGTATATCCAATGGACCACACCGACCCTACAGCCCTCCTGCAGGAATATAGAGTGACGTTGGCCTTCTTTACACGTTCCACTACGTTAAGTCTGAATGACAGTTTCCTATCTAAATTATTCCTAAAAATGTTGCACTTTCAGAAAAGACTAGATCTGTTATATTTATTCGAAGGGGAGGGTCCACAGGTGGAGCATTATTCATCCTAGTAAAGAGAACCAATTCTGTCTTGTTTGGGTTAACGCCCAAACCGCTGCTTCTGACCCATCTAGTCAACTTGTTCAGAGCCACCTGTACGATGCCTCTGAGGACGTTTACGAATTTGCCACTCACTGCTATTGCCACGTCGTCCGCATATGCCACGACCTTGCAGCCACTACGTTCTAAATCTAGCGGGATTTCATTCACCGCTAGGTTCCAAATTAGTGGAGACGGTACTCCTCCTTGTGGTGTCCCTCTGTTTACAAACCTTGTTAGAGTTGTGGACCCAAGACATGCTGTTATGCGTCTTCTGTTGAGCAGACTTTGAATTAGTCTAATCAAACTAGAGTTATCTTTTAGATGTGACAGTGCCGCAGTTACTGCATCTGAGTGAATGTTGTTAAAAGCCCTTTCTATGTCAAGAATTGCCACCATGGTGAATTCCTTGAAATGCAGGGACGATTCGATAGTACGCACAAGTTCGTGCAGGGCTGATTCTGTAGACTTCCCCTTATTGTAAGCATGTTGGTTCACCGACAGGAGTTTTAAATCCAGGTTTTCCCTAATGAAATAATCTAAAAGTCGTTCCAGACCTTTCAATAGAAAGGAGGATAGGCTAATTGGTCTGAAGTCTTTTGGCCTAGTGTGTGATATCTTCCCCGCTTTAGGTATGAATACCACTTTGGTATCCCTCCATCGATTCGGGATGTATGAAAGCCTGATACAGCCTACATACAGGGGAACATTTTCCCCATTTCCGCTGGAGTGATGCCGTCTGGTCCAGGTGACTTGAAGGGCTCAAAGCTATTAATAGCCCTGCTTATTCTGGATCTCTCAGTCAACAAGCTAGCGACGCTCGCAGTCCAGTCGCCCTCTTGTTGGTAATGATGATCCTTTGGTTCTGTTAGAAAGTTCCCCGAGAAATGTGTGTCGAGCAGTACATTGAGCGACTGCTCGCTGTTTTTGGTCCAGTTATTTGCCTCATCCTGTAAATATCCCACTGTACAGGGTAAAGCAGATAATATCTTCCTCAGCCTTGCGGCGTCGGAGAACTTTTCCACTTCGCCACAGAAGGTATACCTAGAGCGACTTCGTGCCTTCCTAAGCTCCTTCTTATAGATCTTGAGTTGCTCTTTATAGGCATCCCAAACATTAGCGACCCAGTAGATTTATCCTTGTTGAATAGCTTGTTCCAAGTCTCTTTCATACCCGTTAGCTCAGAAGTCCACCATTGGGGTTTAGTGTTACCCTTGTACCTTGTTTTTGGACAGGCTTCTTCAAAGGAACTACTGAATGATGTGGTGATATGCTCGTCCAGATTATCCAGACCGGCTTTGTCATTTGGTTCGTACAGAAGTTTGGAGTTGAGGACTTTCTTGAAATTCTTCTCATACAGGTGCCACTTTGTCTTCCTCACATTTCTGTGGACGGCGGGTTTAGGCGCTTTTTCCGCGAGTTTGAACTCAATATAATGGTTATCTGAAAATGAGTGGTCGTCCAGTACATTCCACCCAATAATTTTGTCTGACAGCCGGCCAGTAGCAAACGTTACGTCGAATACTTCATGTCTGTCTCTAATTGTAAAGGTTTATTACCTATGTTACAAAAACTTTGGTTGGTAGTAAGAATAAAGTCAAGAAGCGAATCCCTGCTATTGTTTATATCCGTACTACCCCAGATAGTATGATGAGCGTTCGTGTCTGCGCCAATAATCAGCTCGACCTCGTCAGACGTTGCTTCTTCTACTACTTCCCTGAAGAGAGCTGTCGGTATTGCAGCTTCATAAGGAAAGTAACTGGAGACCACTCAATATATGCGATTACAGATCTCAAGACTAGCAGCTGTTTGGTCTTTATCACTTAAATTAGCCAGGAGAAAGATACAGGTTCTTGGAGTGCCTTCACAGTTGGCCACAAGCAGTTTAAAGTTGGGTGTCCTTATACCGCATACCCTTCCACCCACTTCCACCTGTGGACAGGCGCAGCAATAGAGCTGCTGAGTCTACTTTAGCGTGATGGAGGTTAATCTGTAGAATTCTTACCATCATTGGTAATTGACAGATTAACATCCACCCCGACAAGGGTGTTATCGAACTCTTCGTCCGTATCATCGAGAACCGTGTTCCCGTCAGATGCGTCAAAAAGTCCGGAGACTCCCCTCAGCGCCTCTGTGTCACAACTAGAACTTTCGTCCTCAGATTAGGACGTTACAGATCTTCTGTTAGATTTGGAGTCACCAGAAATAATGGGCGTGGGTACCTCCGCACTTCCAGAAAGCCGTGTATCAACCACGGTGGACGACTCGCCTTCCGCAGTGGAAGCTATATCCTCCTTGTATACCTTCAAGACTATAGTCTCGAAGCCATATTGTAGGGTTGCACTTGCACGTTGTATATGGGAGGTGGATTCAGCTTTAAGAATCAAATTGACCTGCCTATTTTACCATCCGCTTCACCCAACTTGCTGATTCTCCAATTATGGACCGGTCTGCCGGTCCATAATTGGAATATTTAATTAATTCTAATAAAGGGTGGTTACATTTTAAGGGCCGATGTTGATTTTGAATAAAACACAAACTATTTAGGAAATTATTGTCATTTCTTTTTATTATGATAATGTTGGTGTGGTTCAATTATGTATTCAACAAAATATCGGCCAAATGGCCGCCGCGATCTCGGCGGCGCACCTCTATCCGATGGTCCAAACTTTCGATGACGCTGAGGCATAATTGAGGTTATATGCCGTTAATGTGCCGAATTATCTCATCCTTTAGCTCTTGAATTGTTGCTGGCTTATCGACGTACACCTTTTCTTCCAAATAACCCCAAAGAAAGAAGTTCAACGGTGTCAAATCACATGATCTTGGCGGCCAATTAACATCACCACGGCGTGAGATAACACGGCCATTGAATTTGTTGCGCAAAAGAGCCATTGTTTCGTTAGCTGTGTGACAAGTGGCACCGTCCTGTTGAAACCACATATTGTCCACATTCTTATCTGCCAATTCGGCCACAAAAAGTTCGTTATCATCTCACGATTGCGAACACCATTCACAGTAACTGCCTGACCGGCCTCATTTCGAAGAAGTATTAACCGATGACGTCGCCAGCCCATAAGCCTCACCAAACGAACAGCATGCACAGGTGTTTTCACATCTCCTACAGACCCGGTTTGCTGAAATTTGCGCACTATTCTCCCGATTGTGGACACATTTGGCCACTTTCGTAAAAGGCTTAAAAACTTTAACGCGTTGTCCGATTGTGTATCTTTCCATGGTTCAAATTGAGTTAGTCTGAAATTGAGAAATGTCAGTTGAAATGCAGAAAAAAACTTGACATTTAGATGTGGTGTACATTCAACATCGGCCCTTACAATTTAACCACCCTTTATGTCAGCCGGGTTGAAGGGCTCTTCTGTAACCCAGGTGATGGCTCTAGGGTGACTAGGGATGTTGTTCTTTTCGACAACATCCAACTGGGCACCCGGCCACACCTCACCCGCTCGACTTAGAGCAGCCTTATACAGGTCTACTGATCGGGCATCACCGAAATATAAGAGCTTTTCTCTCCCCTGATGCCATCCAGCATCGTTGCAGATTGGTGGTTTGCCCGGCATTTCTCTACGGACATCGAGGTAGTGAGCCAAAATGACTGATTGCACATGGCTCCATTTGTCCTTGAGGATGGATCCATCCTCACTACTTCTGTCTATAACAGACATCACTAGACTGTCCTTCGCCACTTCATAGAAGGGCTTGGTGAGTGTCCTGTTGATGGTGACATTAGGGCCTCTTGCTTTTTTCGAAGGCAGGGGTTCATCAGGTGATCTGATTCTTTTGACTTTATTAGCCGTTTACACAGCTGAATTTGTGACTCTTTCAGCCGGCTCATTGGCCTTAGAAGCATCTATGACGCCTTTAGCCCAGATAAGTGACTCTTTTCGTTTTTCGGTATGAGCCGAAACCTCAACTGCTTCCAACTTCGTCAAAACTCTGATTGTCTATCCGGTGCTCATTGTGCTTCCGTTTTGACCGTCGGACATGTCGGACAACGGACAGTAGGACGATTGGGGAATCCCGCTCCATCGGAACAGGAAGGCATCCCGTCAAGGAATTTATTTATTTTTTATCTGTATTTAGCCCGTAATAGGTACTACGATGTAGACATTCCAGACTTTGTACTTTTTTTTGCGATTCCGTAATGGGTTTGAACTATCCGCTCTGTTATAAACACGACCGTTCACTACGACTGATCAGCAACGAAACGTGAGTGTAAATTTCGTCTTTTTCGGCCGAATCATAAAATCTTTTTTGTGTTCATTCTACTGACCGAGGTCTACCAAAGACTTTTCTAAACCTAATAGTTATCTTGTATAGTTACCGAGATATCTGCACTTAATACTTGAATATATCGGAGCAGAATATTCACCGATTTCTTTCACTTTAACATTTCTGAATTAACAACAAAATTTGCTATATGGTGAAAAAAAATTAGGGTACCAGAAATGGCTTGAAGGAAAGTTGGTCTGAAGCAATGTTGTAGATATGGAATAGGAGACAAAAAATGTGGAACAAAACTACCCGAACAAAGTGAATCCAGTGCCTTAAAAATCGCAAAAATGTCCACAAAGTTATAAAATATCTGTCAGTAAACATTATGATCTGCAAATATGAAATTTTGCAGACAATTTTAAGTCAATCGGTTACACCTTTCGAGAGTTATCGTGCGCACCAGCCAGCAGACAGATAGACGGACGGACGGACATAGCTCAAATGACTTAAAATGACCCAAAACGGATTTCCGCCGAACATACTTAAGGTCTTAGGTCACTCCTTCGATGTGTTACACTTTTGGCTCGCATCAAATGATATATACCCTCCTCTCTACAGTGAGGGGATAAATATGAATTTTGTCGCACGGTGTAACTATGGGGAACATTTATCTCTTCCATTAAAATTGTTTTAGAAAGCTTTTGAGCTTAAACGATTTCATAGGTCAATATTAACAATTCTGACCCAATATGGGAATCGAAACTAAATACAGTATTCTCCAAAATAAATAAAAAAAACCATTAACTTTAAAATATTAATTACAATAATGACAAATATTAATGCTTACTTTGCCACAAACAATTTTCTCTTGAAACAACTCCGCGTAAATCATTTCGATTCATTCGAAATTTAACTATTGATCCGCAATGAAGTCTCTAAAGTGTATTTACGCTCTCATAACATTTTGGCAATGTTATATAATGTGTCAGACGGCTAGATATGGAACTGTGAACTTATCCAATATTGTTTGTGAAGTATACGATTCGGAGATGGTACAATTTCGCAAATGTTTATTAGAGAAGCGCAGTGATGGCAATAGTGTGGGACTAAATATTCACGCAATTGTTAAGGGAGAATATAACAATATTACGGTAAATATCCCTCATATCATAATAATAAATATACTTAATCGGTTAGTAAAAAAGTGATATACCAAATATACCAAATTTAAATACTCTATGTACATACATTTAGCAGAAAAATGTGGCAATAATGTATTCCAATAACGCTATGCAACACAATTTTTGTCGAAGGTCTGTACATAACATTTTCTCAATACGGTGCCCTAAACACGAAAAAAATATTAAAAAAAAATGTTATGGTAAATTTTTTGACACTTTCGCGTGGTAACAGAAATTTAGTAACTGTCGTCAAAAGAATTAGAAAAACAAATATTTTTTCATAAAAAATCGTTTTTTGTTGGCGCGAAAAAAACTATAAAAAATAGAACAAAAATCGCTAAAAATGTTGTTCCAGATTTTGAAAGCTAGTATCTTAACTAAGAAACACCATGATGCGTCGCTTAAAGCAATGCTCGACACATCACCAACAGAACCCGAGGATCAGCAGGACCAACAGGAGAGCGAGTGGATTTCTAGCGCCGCTAGCTTCTCGACTGAGAAATCCAGATTAAGCTGGACGATTAACAGCTTTGAGCCCTTCAAATCAGCTGGACCAGACGGCTTTGCCCCGGCAGAAATGCTCAGAATGTTGAAGTCCATTATCTCCTGACTGGAGAAAAATTATCAAGGCTGTATCAGGCTCTAATATATCCCCAATCGATGGAGGGATACCAAAGCGATATCCTTCCCGCTATAAGTATGAATCCCTTAGCGGGAAAGATATCGCATACTAGCCCAAAGGACTTCAGACCAAGTCGCCTATCCTCCTTCTTACTAAAAGGTCGAGAAAGACTTTTAGATTCTTTCTTTAGAGAAAACCTGTATTGAAAACTCCGGTCGTGGAACCAATATATAACAAGGGAAAGTCTGCCCTGTACGAACTTGTGGGCACTATCGAATCGTATCTACATATCAATGAATTCACTCACATGTGGTAATTGCTGCACATGAAGGAGTATTGTCTCTACTAATTTGGAACCAAGCGGAGAATGGAATCCTGTTAGATCTATAACGTTGTGGTTGCAAAGTCGTGGCATATGCTGATGACGTGGCAATAAGGTCTCACATGTGGACCCTAGTCGGGCAAATGGAACACAGCTGGTCATTTCTGAAATTGCAAAATATCTATGAAAAATTCAGACTAAATGTACTGGAACGTACAAGGAAAGACAACAATCCATTATATACCTGCAGGGAAGCTGTAGGGTCGCGTTGGGGCCTCTCTGCTAAAATCATCAATTGGATATACATTAGGCCGGGTCGATTTGTGGGGAGGCAAAAAAAGTCGCCATTGCTCAGTGAAAATCGTATTCTAGGGATCAAAATAAGAAACTTTGACGAATGAACCATACCTCTGAAACGAATTCTGATGTCCCGGAATTCGGGTCGAACTTTTGGGTAGGGGCAAATTTTGAAAAATCCCACTTTGACCCATTTAGAGTGCTCCAATCGAGTCCAAATGTATGACCGACCCCCACTAACTTTGGAGGCCCGACCCACCCATGCCAGTGGCACACCCCCTGGAACCCCTTGGGGGTTCCATACATTTGGACTCGATTGGAGCACTCTAAATGGGTCAAAGTGGGATTTTTTCCGGGACATCAGAATTCGTTTTAGAGGTATGGTTCCTTCGGCAAAGTTTCTTATTTTGATTCCTAGAATACGATTTTCACTGAGCGATGGGCGATTTTTAAATCGACCCGCCCTAATATACATATATAGCAGTAGTTTGCCCAATACTGTTGTATGGCTTTGTGGTGTAGTGGACCGCAAGTAATAAAGTATCCATTACAAACCAATTATAATTGGTTTGTAATTGATAATTTATAATTATTAATTATCACTTTAATAATTATCAAAGGTTCTGAGAACCGCCTGCCTATGCCTAAGCGGAGCGTTGAGGATTACAGCTACTGAGTCTCTACAAGCTCGACTCCATCTACTGCCCATTGATACTGTGGCGAGAGAAGTTGTCACCAGAGTGGCATTACGATTGAATTGTCTATCAATGTGAAGGTATAAGAACTACGGCGACTTGAGGATATCACAATGTAGTGTTATGGTAACCGACCGAGTGGACCTTGTACCAACAGTGCACACCTCAACACCTGTCAGACAGTAATGGGTTGGCAGAACACTAGGAAATAGAAAACATGTCAACTTTTACACAGATGGATAGAAGCTTGATGATAAGAGGTTGGCTTCGGAGTGCACTGTAAATAACTCAGTCTTGATATAGCTCATAGACTACCAGATACCTGTAATGTATATCGAGCCGATGGCAATGGCCGAGACGCAACTTCGTGACCAACCCGAGCGTTGTCATTTTCTCGGATCGTAAGGCTGTCATCATTTCTCTACTACATCCCTAAACAGCCCGCAGATCTCGTAACGAGATAGCTGAGCAGTTTAAAATACTCCTCATACGGGTACCTTTGCATAGAAATGACCCGGGGAACTGCAAAACGGATGGACTTGCTAAGATAGAGGCGACATTACAAATTTTCGAAGCAAGCTTTGGCTTAGGCAAGAGGCAACCAAGCAGTTAAATAAAAGATGGACAGACATAGGCACGAGTATGGTAGCTAGGCAAATCTGGCCATGGTACGAACTGAGAAGGTCAAAATGTCTCCTCGCACTAGAGAGGAAAAGTCTGTCTATGTTAGTGTCACTTCTGACGGGACACAGCCTAATCGGCGAACACGCCAGAACGTTTGAGCCAATGACTTCTGTAGGGGCTGTGGTGATGAGGTGGAGTGCATTGAGAAACTGCTTTGCTACTGTCCCCCATTTAGACCTCTCTAGAAAGTCTGACTGATCTTTCCGGTACCGATATCTTACTATTGATACCTCTGTTTGTCAAACAGGTTGGTTTCGATGAGGATCATCTGTGCCCGTCACTAGGGACTTACATTGGTCTATATAAGCTGGCTGCCAACATAACATAAACCTAAAATTAAGTGTACTGCTCAGAGACTTTGGTTTACTGTTTAATAACAGTGACTTTGGGTTACATTTCAAACACAGAGCCTTCGGTTTATTATTCAATCACAAAGACTTATTAGGTTTACTGTTCCATCACAGCGACTATGGTTTACTTCGGTCTACTGCTACACCGCAGAGACTTCGGTTTACTGTTTAAACACAGATACTTCTGTTTAATGTCCAGTAACATAGACTTCGGTATACTGTTCACTCACAGTTCACTTACCAAGACTTTGGTTTACTGATCAATCACAGAGACTTTGGATTACCGTTCAATCACCCAGACTTCGGTTAATTGTTTATTCATCGGGACTTCGGTTTACTGTACAATCATAGATTCCATGATTTACTGTCCAATCACAGTGTTGGGTTTACAGTTGAACCGCAGAGTCTGCGGTTTAGTGTTCAGTAAACCGTTCAATCACCGAGACTTCGGTCTGCTGTTCAATCACTCAGACTTCGGTCTACTGTTCAGCCACATAGACTTTGGTTTACTGTTCCACCACAGAGACTTTGGTCTGCTTTTCATCCACAGATACCTCTGTTTACTTATCAATTACATATACTTCGGATTACTGTTCAACCACAGAGACTGATCAATCACAGAGACTTCGGTATATTGTTCAATCACAGAATTTTTGCATTGATGTTAACCACAGGGACTTCTGTTAACTGTTCAATCACATAGACATCGGTTTACTGTTCAATCACAGAGACTTCAGTCCACTATCCACTCACAGATACTTCGGTTTACTGCTCAATCACAGAGATCTATAATCACTATTTCTTACAGACTCTTGGTTCACTGTTCAATCACGGATACTTAACTGTTGGTTTACTGTGCAATCACGGAGCCTTTGGTCTACTGTTCAATCACAGAGGCTTCGGTCTACTACAGACACTTCGGTCTACTACAGACACTTCGGTCTACTACAGACACTTCGGTCTACTGTTCAACCACTGAGACCTCGGGTTACTTTTCAACTACTGAGCCATCGGTTTACTGTCCCATCTCAGAGTCTTTGGTTTACTGTCCAATCTCAGAGACTTCGTTCTAATTTTCAATCACAGAGACTTCGGTTCGCAGTTCAATCACAGAGCCTTCGTTCTACTGTTCAACTTGTTGTCGCTCCAGAAGAAGGTAATTAGAGAACTAGTTAATAAGGCGACAAATATCCATGAACCACTACCGAATTCGAGAAAGGCGAATACAGAAACAAATCCCAAACAGACCCGATTGCCGAGCATATCGAGTCCCGACGCTGAACCGTTTGCTGAGCATGTACATACATTGATAGAAAAACCGTTCGTCACCATGACGAATCAGTTTCGTCAATTTATCTTTGTACTGGTGAGTTTCATACTTGCGATTTTTTTGCACGTCAATAGTACGAACACGATCATCAGGGGGAACGATAAGGTTTCATTCCCACGACGAAAGGATTTATTTGTCCATTTTGTTGAAAATATGATAAAACGAAGCAATCAATTCATAGTTTGTGCTTAATTGTACCGCGTTCTGATTACCTTAGTTAAATAATTTGTTGTAAAAGATTAATTTAAAAATCGAATAATTAATGACGAACGCCGTTCGTCAATAACATTATCCATTCATCATGAGAATGATGGGATGAATGATGCTATGAATGGGATTCGTCTGTTAGCAAACATATTACCTGATGAGATTATTATTGATTTAAAATGTTAGAAGTAATGAATACTTCTCGTTCATTTGCTTAAAGCCTTTCCTGATAAGAACTGCTTTTCAAACCGAATAATCACAAGTGAACCTGGCAGAGCAGTCAGGTATTTTTTTCCATATCGTTTTTAATGGTCTAAAACCAGTAGAATAGTTATTGAAATTTTTAAAATTTAAATAGTCGGGGCACGAATTCGTCGTTGTGATGAAGGGGATTCGTCGTGGTGAAGAATAGAATTCGTCGTGGTGATGAACTCGATTCATCGTAGGGATGAATGGTGTTTATCGTGGCGATGAATGGAATTCGCCGTGGTAATGAACTCGTTTCATCGTAGGGATGAAATGTGATCATCCTGAAGACGAAAGTTTTTGGAAACAGAGATTCGTCATGGTGATGAACAAATTTATCAAGAGCATTATTCCGTATGTTAGCCGACTTTTGACGAAAAAATAATCATGATGATGCACAAATTCGTCGTCTGGACGATGCTTTTTCTTTCAGTGTACTGGACTTAACCGATTACTGAAACGACCTGCTTGCCATTCATTCATTCACCTTAAGCTCTACAACTCTGGATGGGTGTTGGCTGCCTCCAAATTTGCTCTAAATCGATCGCGATCGTCTACAAACATTCTCCAGTTGCATAAACCAACGGCTCGAAAGTCGGTTTCTACTCCATCACAGCATCTAAGCAGTATGTGCTTTCTTCTATTTCTCCTCCCATGTGATATCATTTGGAACGCCTTCTTGGTTGGGTTAGAATCATCCATATATGGCCTATCCATCTCATGCGAGCTATCTTTATACGCTTTGTTACGCCTCTATTTCGGTAGAGAGCCCTGAGTTCATGATTTTATTTTGCTCTTCAGACACCGTTTTCGCATATTGGTCCTGCTTGCCATAGAGTCGTACAGACTTCGCTGTTCCGAATTAAGTCCGTTCCCGATTTTTATATTTCCTGATTAACTAAAATCGTTGCTTCGAAACTATATCTAACCCTTGTTATTATCCGCTGAGGGGAGAAAAGATAATAGTTCAATATTTTTTTGTTATCAATTTAATACTAACCGATTAGGGGTATACATTATTATGAAAAGCTAAACGAGTAACTATGTGTCAGATATTTGATGATTTTTTTCACTGTATATGTTGTATAGATTTTTGCAAAGCTCCTGCGTAAAGTGAATAAAAGGTTTCGTCCATTTCTCTATGAAGATGTGATTGATTTTTGTGATTTTGTGAAGAACACTAAACGTCACATGTTTTGGGGCATTATCTATAATACATTGAAGCAATACTCCAATCTTAATCATACATGCCCTTACGGTGTAAGTATAGATGTTTGTAGTAGATAGTCCTTCACGAGTATATTGTGTCTGTCCTATGTTAATCTCATTGTTTTCATTGCAGGGTGATATTATTGTAAATAATTTTTTCATTGATATGAGGAATTTTAAGATGGCACCACTGCCGCGAGGTGTGTACGCAATACAAGTTGTGATTGCCCTTGTCACAACGAAAAAAGTTAAAGCTGAATTGCATTTCGTTAGGTCTTGAATTAAATTGGCAAAATGTATATTTACACAAAACAATGTATGTTATTTCTAAGAAATCACCTTTGTGATTGTGATGCCTAAGAAGGAACTTTGTGTATTTTTTTTTAATTCTAATGAAGCTCTTTTGCAGCGGTCACTAACATCTTTTTAGAATAAGCAAAATATGAAATGTTAAATGTTGTTACTGAAAAACTGTATTTTTAAATGTAATACCTGTGAAAAATAGTCGAAAAAAATAAAATGTTGTGGGATTCGAAGATATTTTGGCTGAATATTTTTTTCCATTTTCCACAGTTTCTCGATTGCTTCGAGTCACTGTACGAGTATGTTTTGTAGCAATGTAAGCTGTTATTTGTAGTGTGAAAAAGGATTCGAAAGTAATTTACAAGGAAATATTTCTTTCATTGACAGAAGGTAGCAGATACATCACGTAAAGAAAGGCACACTCGCAAACTTCCTTACATATTTGTATGTGAGTCCGTATGTACTGTTGTAGGAGTATTTGTCTCAGATTTGTGCGTGTCAGGGCTACAAGTTTTTGCCAGTCTCAAGGAACGTGCAGTGTGATCTATTTTATGGCAATTCTTCACGAGATGAAACGCTCTCACGAACAGAAAAAAAAGAAGAAAGACAACGAAAAGCTTAACGAAAGCGAAAGTCTTTTAATACTTTTCTTAACGAAAAAACAGTAGACGAAGAGTGACAATAGAAGACAAATTAAAATAATTAAGGACGAGCAGATGTATTGGGAAGGGTCCTGTGCTGAATAGTGATAGAATAACGTGTTCCCATTTGCTTTGTGATAAGATTAAAGATAGACATTTTCATAGAGAAAAAAATTCTGGGATTATTTGGATGAAAGTTCAGTCGGGTAAACCGACTTATGAATCCCCTCACCTTCAGTCCAAAAAAAAATATTCGTAAATTTATACATATTTTTGTTTTAATTAAATTATTATCAATTTAAATTGCATTTAATAACTTTAAAGTATGTACTGGTACTAAAGTTAAAAGCTGTTAACATTTGAAACAAAATGGTCCATTTCTGTGGGAGGTACCACAAGGAGCGTGCCAATAACGGTCACTTTACTCTGGACTCTAGATGCTATAAAAGCATGCACTGGTAATAAAGTTATAAGATATTAACTTTTGGTTCTAAATTGTCCATTTGTGTGGAAGGTACCAAAAGGGGCGTGACAAATTCGCCCATTTTTTTGAGGTAATAGTGACTAATAAACAAATACTATGTGTAGAGATTCAGAGGATTCAAATAAGTAGTATAGAAGGTATTAAATAACAAGTACGAAAGTTCAGTCGATTAAAACCGACTAATGAATCCCCTCACCATGATTTTTAAACAAATATTAGTACATTTATTTATTTTCCTGTTTTATTACACCCTACACCACACTGTGGTACAGGGTATTATAAGTTTGTTTCACGGCAGATGTTTGTAACACCTGAAAATAACACAGCTAGACCCACCTTAAAGTATACCGATCGACTCAGAATCACTAGCTGAGTCGATTTAACGATGTCCGTCCGTCCGTCCGTTCGTCCGTCCGTCTGTCCATCTAAAGTTGTTCGTCGACTACAGGTCGCAATTTCACTCCGATCGTTCTGAAATTTTGCAGTTTAGAGTATTTCGCGGCTGTTAAGATCGCTATTGAATTTGGTTGAAATCGGTTCAGATTTAGATATAGCTCCCATATATATCTTTCGTCCGATTTGGCCCTTTAGTCCTATAGAAGCTGTATTTTACATCCAATCGTTTTGAAATTTAGAATGGTAGAGTTTCTTGATCCATGAACCAACACTACCGAATTTTAAGAACATCGGTTAAGATTTAGCTATAGCTCCCATATATATGTTTCGTCCGATTTGGCCATTTAGTCCTATAAAAGCTGTATTTTACATCCAATCGTTTTGAAATTTAGAATGGTAGGGTTTCTTGATTCATGAACCAACATTGCCGAATTTTAATAAAATCGGTAAAGATTTAGCTATAGCTCCCATATATATGTTTCATCCGATTTGGCTCTTTAGATCCAATCGTTTTTATACCCTACACCACACTGTGGTACAGGGTATTATTTAAGTATAAAATGTCCCAAAAGTAAATTTATGTAAACAATTTATACATGAATTACAAAATTTATATATCAGAGTTATTCAATATTACGAGAGTGGTGTAGGGTATTATATAGTCGGCACCGCCCGACTTTAGCCTTTCCTTACTGGTTTAAATTATTATCAATTTAAATTACATTTAATAACTTTAAAGTATTAAAGTTATTAAATGCAATTTAAATTGATTTAAATTGCATTTAAATCAATTTAAATTGATTGTATTAAAGTTAAAAGGGGCGGGCCAACAACGCCCATTTTTCTCTGGACTCTAGGTACTATAAAAGCATTATACTGTGCAAAATTTCAAGTATTTTTATGCACTGGTATTAAAGTTATAAGCTGGTAACTTTTGGTACAAAATGGTCCATTTGTGTGGGAGGTACCAAAAGAGCGTGGCAATAAATCCCATTTTTCACTGTATTGCAGGTACTATTAAACCATTACACTGTATGAGTTATGAGCTATTAACTTTTGGTTCAAATTTGTCCATTTGTGTGGGAGGTACCAAAAGGGGCGTGGCAACATCGCCCATTTTTTTGAGATAATAGTGACTAATAACTTAATACTATGTGTAGAATTTCAGAGGATTCAAATAAGTAGTATAGAAGTTATTAAATAACCAATATTTCACTAAATGTTAGCCAGAGATAGAAGAAAATATTACTACATACCAAATTTGAAGTCAATCGGTTACTCCCTTCGAGAGTTATCGTGCGCACCAGCCAGCAGACAGACAGACGGACGGACATTGCTCATTCGACTTAAAATGCCCCAAAACGAATATCCGCGTAACATACTTAGGGTCTTAGGTCACTCCTTCGATGTGTTACACTTTGGCTCGTAGCAAATGATATATACCCTCCTCGCTAAGGTGAGGGAATAAAAATATAGAAAAAGTGCAAAAAATCCAACTTGAGCAAACAAATTCGTATAGCCATTAAATTATTAATTTAAATGTTGGGGCTATTTTCTCACGTCCAATTCTCAGAATTGAGTCCCAAAATCATGTGTTGTACTGTGCAGTAAACGCTATCAAAATGTTCGCATAAGAGCTTCCAGTACAATAGTTCCGCTAGACGTCCTATTCGGAGCATATGTGCAGCAGCATATGCTCTGCCATTACCGATCACCCATCAATTGGTAATCGTTGGTCACATTTTAGCATTTAACACATTATTTATGTGAATACAAACAAACAGTTTGTATGTGTAGAAATCGTTGTAGGATTCACACAGGTTTGGATTTCTTCTTCCTCCTTTATTTCGTTAACACATACCTTTTAATACCCATGAAGATGGTAACATCTGCTGCCCTTATGGTACTTCTGATCCAGTATAGACACTACGCCAGTCGTGATTCTACAGGGTTTTCCAACAAGCGGTGTTATTTTGAATCACCCGGTATTTCGGTAGGTGTCACTTTTGAAGCTTTTATTCTTTGACATTTGACAAGTAGAAACTACGCCATTACTAAAAATGGAACTATACACGATTCAACAACGCACTGAAATTATTAAAATTCGAAAAATCATAAATCATCGAAAAATCATCTTGACTGGTGAGGCCCATTTCCAGCTCGGTGGCAACGTCAACAAGCAAAATTGTCGCATGTGGGGCTCGGAAAACCCAGGAGTTATTGTCCTCAACGTGTAACTGTTTGGTGCGGTTTATGGTCCGGCGGGGTCATTGGACCTTACTTTTTCGAAAATGAGGTTGGATCAACAGTTACGGTGAATGGATTGCGCTATCGAGAGATGATTAATAATTTTTTATGGTCGGAGTTGGATGGTATTGATCTGGACAACGTTGACTTTCAACAAGACGGCGCTACGTGCCACACAACAACGAAACCATTGGACATAGGGCAGCCACTTTGCGATTTGGTTATGGAAAATTTCATGAAAAGGATATGGTCCTGTAAGCGTGGTCGTGGTGGCCATTTGGCTGATGTTGTTTTTCATTACTAACGGCATACCTTCCTCTTTATTATGAAATAAACATCCGATCATTTATCTCAAAAAATGGAATTTTTCTTTGAATACCAAAATAATACCTCTTGTTGGAAAACCCTTCCACTTAGATGCTCTTATAAACGTCATTATTTTAGCATTCCCGTAGTTCTGCCAAAGTCTGAAAGAAATAGGATCCAAGTATCCAGATGCTTCTAAAATACATAGACACAGGAAGTGATAGTTATCTTCAGAATTGCCAGATGTTTGCCTAGAGTGTTTCTTCTATTTATTACTCCAATAATTTCCATCAAATCAGATTATCTAGGAGACTATTTATAGTGATGACCCCTCCGGTGATGGAAAACTTCTTTGTAATGTTCCAAGTTCCACTTTGTCTCAAATGTTAATCTTGTACTATCCACTGCTCGTCCTGCTTGCATTGTGATTGATCCAGTCTCGTAGCTTCCGGTCAACCTGGAACTGGTGTCAGGATTGGACGGTGGTTCGAACATTGCTAAAGGCACTTTCAGTTTAAACATCGAGAGTTTCTTAGAGCCCCTTGAGAGTTAATTTATATTCTAATTGTACGGTCCAAGGAAAAGCAGGTTACAAAGACCATGTGGCTAGAGTTCGCAGCGACAGACCAGAGCCTGTGGTGGGAATCGAACCCACGGCCCCCCAAACTCATAGGCGAACAAGTTATAAACTCACCTACTGGGGCGCTCCTACCTATTCTATATCACACCAAAATACTTACACTTTGCTGATATCGAAAGTATTACGAATCTGTGCACATACAATTTTCGATTATCCATTTCAAAATAAAAACATTTCAATTGTATAAGTCTTGCCCTAACACCAAGGAATTTTCGGATTATACAGATTTGAGTGGCAAAAGAACATGTACCAAACAAAACAGAAACAAATAACAAACTTATTTTTATCTCTCAGTAAGTTTTGTACAAAAATAAAAACTTCGGTCGAAATCCGATGCCAATACCCCAAAAAAAAGAAAGTTTTGCTGTCAATTTGCCAAATGGAAGAAAACAACTAGTTTTGGGCCTAAAAGGTGAAGTAAAGTAAAACCGAACACATTTCGTGCTTTCGAAACTATTGGAAAAATAAAATGCACATAAAAAATCAATGATAACTGAAAGTATTAAAGTTATGGGTCTGCAATTTTACACATAGTGTTTTTTAAACTGTTACCTTATTTTTTATTGTGAAGATTGAACTATGATATGTTGGTTTATATTATTTATACAAAAAAATAGTCTTGATTGGACTATGTAATAATAAATAATGATATTTGCACTCGTATATCTATTTTTGTCATTACGGCATTGAATAAAGTCAATATTATAGAAATACATTTAAAAAAGGATCCTACGGAAAATTTGGTACCAATTTTCCTGAATGTACGGATCCCAGGACTGGTTAAACTAGCGTCAATCAAAGATAAGATCTCGAACTGGCATTAAAAAGCAACAATATATGAATGGCTCAAATACCAAATCGAATAACTCAATAAAAACTATGAGAACAAATTAGAAATTTTTTTTTATGAGTAGTAAACAATTTGGCTGACTTTAAAATTTCAAAAAAATGGATTTGGCATTTAAGCCATTTACATATGGCTCAACTACTTTAGAGGAATGTCATTTACAAAGTTATAGGACAAATTGTAATTTGTTAAAATGGAACTCTTTTCCTTGACAGTTATTGTAGTAATAGGTACTGTGCATATTATTTTAGACCAGTACCAGAATATGTCATAGGGTGTTAATGATAACGCTAAGCTAAATCCAATGATAACGCTAAGCAAAAGTTACTCTTTGTTTTCATATAAAAGGGTAAATCCCCTGACCAATCTCTATCCTTAAGGGACCTATCAGGAGTGTCATTTTGCATCTGGCCAATTTCTCGTAAGATAGTTGGCGAAAGGTCAGAGTGATCTTTATCTCAGAAGAAAAAAACCATTCATTACCGGTAGACAGTAAATCAAGCGGTCCCTAGTCGTTCATTTCAAAGATGATAGTGCTACCTATATAAGGGGTAACTGTCAATATGTCTATCTGAGAGGATATTCAGTTAATAGCGCAATTCATGATGGTCCGATATATTGAGGTTAATATCAAGTCGTCTGATTTCACATTGACGGCTTTCCTAGACATAATGTTGTTGACTTTCAATAATGTTAATCTGAAATGAAATGGTCCATTCATGGATCTGGAAACGTGGTGTTCCTAGTAATATGGATAGATACAATACAGAAATATTATCAGTTTTGCGCTATGCCAGCGCTAACTCATGAAAATATTTACCAGAGGCAGTCACAGGAAGACACTCTGTCTATCTCTACTGGTATTAAACGGAATACTCAGATGCTTTGGCGTTGGCATTATAATAAAGGGTCTTTCAATAAAATGTTTCATTTTTAAAATAAAAAACGAATATTTTTTATGAGAAATCATCAATCAAATAGCCGCCACAGCTACGCTTGCAGGACCACATTCAAAATGATTCGGATTTTCAACGAAAACTCATATTGAGTGTTGGGCCCATTTTCTTCTTGGAAGCTACGTTACTCGTAACAAGCAGAAATGACGCATTTGGTGCTCGGAAAACCCAAGAATTATTATTGAAAAGCGCATTTATTCTCAACGGTATGTGACGGTTTGGTGTGGTTTTGTCATGGCGGAGTCAGTGGACCCCACTTTTTCGAAAAAGAGGCTGGAGCAACGATTACGTTGAACGGATAGCGCTATCAAACAATAATGATTTTATATGACCGGAATTGGCAAATATTGATTTGGGCGAAGTTTAGTTTCAACAAGAAGGAGCTACGTTCCACACAAACAACGATACCATCGCTCTTTTGCGTGACAAGTTTCCTGACCGTGTGATTTCACGGACAGACGATCACAATTGGCCGCAGAGATCATGCGATGGAACACCTTTATACTATTTTCTTTGGGACTATGTGGTGGTGCCAAGGGTTCACAATCGATTCAAGGCCTCCAAGATGAAATTTGAGATGTTATTGATGACATACAGCCGTTAATGTGCGAATTCGTGATGGACAATTTTATGAACAAAATAGATACTGTTTTCCATTATTAATTGCATACCCTCCTCTTCACGATGAAATAAACATTCGATGTTTTCCCTTAAAAAATACTCGTTTTTATCCCCTCACCTTGGAGAGGAGGGTATACAATCATATCATTTGCTACGAGCCAAAAGTGTAACACATGGAAGGAGTGACCTAAGACCCTAAGTATGTACGGCGGAAATCCGTTTTGGGTCATTTTAAGTCATTTGAGCAATGTCCGTCCGTCTGTCTGCTGGCTGGTGCGCACGATAGCTCTCGAAAGGATTAACCGATTGACTTCAAAGTTGGTATGTGGTAATATTTATCTCTATCTCCGGCTAAGTTCGAAGATGGCCTATATTGGTCCACTCATTCTAGTACCTCCCCCACAAAGGGTTAACTTTTAGTGAAATATTGATTCTATAATTCCATCTCTACAGGGTTTTCCAACAAGAGGTGTTATTTTGAATCACCCGGTATTTCGGTAGCTGTCACTTTTAAAGCTTTTATTCTTTGTCATTTGACAAGTAGAAACTACGCCATTACTAAGCATGGAACGATACACGATTCAACAACGCATTGAAATTATTAAAATTCGAAAAATCGAAAATCATCGAAAAATCATGTTGACTGATGAGGCCCATTTCCACCTCGGTGGCTACGTCAACAAGCAAAATTGTCGCATCTGGGGCTCGGAAAACCCAAGAGTTATTGTTGAGAATCCTCTCCATCCTCAACGTGTGACTGTTTGGTGCGGTTTATGGTCCGGCGGGGTCATTGGACCTTAGTTTTTCGAAAATGAGGTTGGATCAACAGTTACGGTGAATGGATTGCGCTATCGAGAGATGATTAATGATTTTTTATGGTCGGAGTTGGATGGTATTGATCTGGACAACGTTTATTTTCAACAAGTCGGAGCTACGTGCCACACAAGCAACGAAACCATTGCTTTGTTACGCGAAAAGTTTCCGGACCGTGTTATCTCTCGAAGAGGTGATCTCAATTGGCCACCGAGATCTTGTAATTTAATACTTTGCGACTTCTTCCTTTGGGGCCACGTGAAAGATAAGGTCTACGCCAACAGCCCAGCGTCGATTCAAAACCTCAAAGATAGAATTCGTGTGGCTATCGAGGACATAGGGCAGCCACTTTGCGATTTGGTTATGGAAAATTTCATGAAAAGGATATGGTCCTGTAAGCGTGGTCGTGGTGGCCATTTGGCTGATGTTGTATTTCATTATTAGCGGCATACCTTCCTCTTTATTGTGAAATAAACATCCGATCATTTATCTCAAAAAATTTCATTTTTCTTTGAATACCAAAATTACACCTCTTGTTGGAAAACCCTTTATTTTGATTGCGGAGAAAAGTGGCCGGTATTGCCACGCCCCTTTTGGCACCTCACTAGTGGGGGTCAATCTATGGATGACAGAGCTAGTTCTCTTCACGCTAAAGCGAAATATAGGACAGGAGTAAAACTAAAGCTTTTCCCGGGGGTTACATATATTATTGTTATCCTAGATCAGTGACTCAACTCGAAAGGAAACATCGAAGAAAGATTCCAAAACGCACTAAATATAATCTAGAGATTTGGAGACTCAGACTTTATTAAAGTATTTTTATAGCACTGGAGAATATTTTAAAACACAAGGAATTACTTTAGTGTATGACACTGATATTTTACAAAGTTCAATATTTAAAGTGCCACGATGCGTGTGTGTGGGACCACACGAACATACTGAAGAAAGGTCTTGCACTACACGTTGGAGAAAGATACACAGATGATCTAAGATGGACGCAGTCACAAGGGCAGAAGTCTTTAATAATCTTCTGCGTATAAGAATATTCCGCAGACTCTCGAAAACCTGTTGCCAAATCTTCGCTACCGCCTGCGGACATTAGATAGACTGTGTTCTAACGTATGAGACTATAGTCTGTTTAAAGCACTGGCGTAACTACAGAGTATCGTTTGTAGTGACTTAAGACTTCGTCAGGCATACATATCTGTGGGACCAATGGAACAACGTTAGAGAAACACTTGGACTATCTCAGTTAACATGCCTAGTAGGGTTGATTGTCTATCCGTCGCCAATCCTCTGATTTTTCCCCTTGGAGAAGATATTAGGTATAGATAAGGACCGACGTCTTTAATAAACTTATGTGTGTAAGTAAATTCCACAGACTTTCCGGATACTTGTTACCCAAGCGGAAATCTTTGATATGCTGAAAGCCCTGCGCTTAACAAAGCAACCAGATCTGAAGCGAAATCGGCTAACAACTATCCTAATGGATAGTCAAGCAGCTCTCAAGGCACTAAGATCCAATGTTATTAAATTCAACGTAGTGATAGATTGTCGATCGGTTCTATACGACCTGGGTGGTAAAATCAAAAACAAAAATATAACTCTGCCGCGACAGACTTCAGAATTTCCAAAGAAAAAATATTTAAAGTGCATTAACATATTTGGCGACTTACGTCTTCGAGAGGAATGTGAGGAACCACTTGAACCATCTGAAGGATACCTTTGATACATAACAGAATCCGTTTAATATGTCTCGTCAATTCGTGTTATTTTTCTCTCTTAAATGTGAAAGATACACAGATGTTATTAATAATCCTCTGTATATGTATATGAAGATACTGCAGAAGAAGATAAGAAGATCTGACGCAAACAACTATTTGTGGATTGTCCAGCAGCTCTCAAGGTACTGAGATCCAATAAAATTGAAGGTAGTGACAGATTGTCGAAGGTCTCTATAGGACCTGAGTGGTAAAATCAGACAAATGTAGATAACTTTGTCGTGGAAAACTTCGGAATTTCTAATGAATGCTTAAATAATGCTTAATAAATATCCAGTAAGGTAAATTGACTATCTGTCCCCAATTCTTAGATTGTATCCCTTATAATGGGTGATCCATTTCGAGGTTCCCTACTTTTTTAAAGAAAAAAACACAGAAAATTCAAATTGAATGTGGAATGTTTATTATCATTTGAAAGAACATTCTTTGGCATTTATTTTTTGAAGATTATGTCTATCAAATGTTGACCGCGGCTACGTCTCAGATGGTCCATCCGTTGAGTCCAATTTTCGATGACTCGATCGAGCATTTCGACTGGTAACCGGCGAATGACACGCGTGATGTTTTTCTCCAAGGCCTGAATCGAAGCGGGTTTGTCCGCATAAACTTTAGACTTTACATATCCCCACAGGAAAAAGTCTAACGGTGTGATATCACACGATCTTGGTGGCCAATCGACCGGCCCAAAACCGAAGTGTTCTCTCAGTAAATCCATTGATTGATGCGATGTGTGGGAAGTGGCGCCGTCTTGTTGAAACCAAATGTCGCCGAGATCACGCGCTTCAACTTCAGGCATCAAATACGATCTCACCGGCATCATTTTTGAAGCAATATGGACCGATGATTCTGGTACGTCGGATCGGGAATCGGTCAATGGCAAAAATATAGTTCTTAACGAGAACTAAAATATTGCTCATGGGTGTCAAGGTCGTGGGTCGACTGGAAAGTGTTTTTTTTTTTTTGATTAAAAAAAAACACTTTCCAGTTGGCAGTTGGCGAACAATTATTTTGATAATAAAACTGAATAATTTGTAAAGGTTGTTCAGGCGTAAGTCTTTCCGTGATGAAATGCCAAACAAATCTTAACAAAAATAACATGACAGCATGGTACGACTCACACGTGATCTGTCAAAAAAAAGGCTATTGAAAAAAGTATATCTACTTAGATCACCTTATATAAGAAATATACATAGGTAGGGACCGACATCCTTAATAAAAACCTCTGTGTAAAGGAGATCATGTAGACTCCTGGTTACCTGTTGCCCAAGCGGAAATCTTCGCCATACTGAAAGCCCTACTATTTAACAAAGCAACATGATATAAAATTTAACAAACGCCATTACACCCATTACAAGTGAAATGGAACATTTTAAGAAATCCAATAACTCATTTCGGGAGCTAAACGCGGATATAGCGCAATTGATTTAAAAATTCCTAAAACATGTTTTCGCCAAATAAGCTTTGAGTTTCAGCTTACTACTTTGATATTGCACACTTGTGGTCAGCAAAAAACGAAATATGAATACCCTCCTCCACTAAATTTAGGGCATAATAAGCACTAGAAAAGTAGACACCGAAATCGCCCACTCTGCTCTTCAATGAAATCCCCAAGTTCGCCGATCCGGAGGCAGACCAAAAACTACTTGGAGAAATACCATCAGATCCGAATCAAAATTGTCGTTTGATGAACTAAGATATTTAGCAAATAATAGAGATGAATGAGAAACTTTGTAAATAGACTAAGTTTGTAATTTGTCAATCAAATATAAACATCTCACTATTATTTGCCGCAGCCTGATAATTTTCGGTCACTTTTCATGCGCTGTAAACATTTTTCTCTTCAAATTTTTCATAAAACTAAGTTCTGTGTATTAAATATTAAATCTGTTGCTATTGCTTTCAATATTTTATGTAAGAATAAATATAAAACGTATGTGTCTCTCTCTTTGTACTTACCTATGAAAATCTCTTCGCCCTCCTGTGGTTCGGGTTCACATTCCGCCTCGTCGAGACCGTTTAAATAGGTTTCCAGCAAATAGTTTTTACCCAACTCACGTTCTCGTTTACGATGTTTCTCCTCCTCAATCTTGTTAATTTGACGTTCCTTTTCACTGCAGTGGTTGAGGTGAAGTAGTGGCGAAGTGACGGAGTGTGTCGAGTACGGGGTGTAGGTCGTAGTCGTGTGTTTGTGTGTGTGAGTAGATGTTTGGAGAGTTGTCAGGATGTGATTGTGCCACAAAAGATTGTTCAGGAAGACACATGACCACCGGGCATACGTTGGCGGTTGCCGACAAAGAAGAATGCAAACATGTCCAAGAGGAATGGTGCAAGAAGAGAAGAAAAGAAACGAAACGAAAAAAGGAAAAGATAAGCAAAAAGAAGAAAATTTAAGAACGAGAAAAGTTAAGTAAAAAACTCAATTAATTACGCAACCGGCATTCGTTTTAATTATGGTCAAAAAAACTACCCACAGACCAAAATCTGAACCATACCAGACAACATTCTCAGAGTCCTTTCTTGCAGGGCAATTCCATGATAAGTCAACTCATTAATTATAGGTCAAGTTGATGACTTTAAAGGTGATAAATGCTTCCAGAGGTCGTTGATAATAGCAGTGTGCTCGAATAGGACACACCAAATATGTAACAGAAAGGAGACCATATGAGTAAACCTATTTCGACCATCCTGAATCCAATAGTGGTAGCCGTATTTTATGTTAGCTCCTGGTTTAGAGATATCGACCGTGAAGTTTGTTTTTGGAATATTTCTGTCAAATACACCAACTAAAGATGACCACGATTTGTATGACGTTTGACATTTGGACTGAAGCGTATAGTTCGAAACATTCCGCATCAAATTCTCTCTTGAATTACTAAGCTCTTTGGTTTCCCTGAAATATACCCAGCAAAATCTTAGTATGTAGTACATGTCATTACCACCGGCATTACCAGGTTATGATATCTCATTATCGCCAGCATTACTTTCGATAAATAAATAAGGACTAACTAAATAACGACAACAAGTAAGAAAGTTCAGTCGGGTAAGCCGAATAATGAATCCCCTCACCTTGAGTCCAAAAAAAATATTAGTAAATTTATTTATTTTTTGGTTTTATTTAAATTATTATCAAACCGACTAATGAATCCCCTCATCTTGAGTCCAAAAAAAATATTTGTAAATTTATTTATTTTTTTTTTATTTAAATTATTATCAATTTGGTCCATTTCCATTTGGGGGTGTCCCAATAGCGGTCACCTTTCTCTGGATTCTAGGTACTATAAAAGCATTACAATGTACAAAATTTTAATTATTTATATGCACTGGTATTAATGTCATAAGCTGTTAACTTTTGGTGTAAAATGTTCCATTTGTGTGGAAGATACCAAAAGGGGCGTGCCAATTACGGCCACTTTTCTCTACACTATAGGTACTATAAAAGCATTGCACTTCAAATTTCAAGTATTTGTATGCACTTGCATTAAAGCTAAAAGCTGGCGGGCCAATAACACCCATTTTTCTCTGGACTCTAGGTACTATAAAAGCATTACACTGTACAAAATTTCAAGTATTTGTATGCACTGGTATTAAATGTATAAGCTGGTAATATAAAATGGTAAATTTGTGTGGGAGGTACCAAAAAGGGCGTGGCAACTTCTCATATTTTTCTCTAGGTAATAGTGACTAATAAACTAATAGTGACTAATAATAATTTCAGAGGATTCAAAACAGTAGTATAGAAGTTATTAAGTAATCAATATTTCAATAAATGTTAACCCTTTGTGGGGGAGGTATCTTCGAACTTAGCCGGAGATAGAAGAACATATTACCACATACTAAATTTTAAGTCAATCGATTACTCATTTCAAGAGTTATCGTGCGCACCAGCCAGACAGACAGACGGACATTGCTCATTCGACTTAAAATGACCCAAAACGGATATCCGCCGAACACACTTAGGTTCTTAGGTCACTCCTTCGATGTGTTACACTTTTGGTTCATAACAAATGATTCACAACCTCCTCTCTAAGGTGAGGGGATAAAAATAAGTTATTACTAGTAATCTAATTTAGTGAATCTAATTTGAATTCAATATCAATATCTCCATTCTAAAGCATGCAAAGTCGAGTTAGCATGTTTTTAGGGAGATAGGTTTTTATACCCTCCAAATGGGGGAATATTCATTTTGTCACTCCGTTTGTAACACCGCCATAAAGTATATATACTCATAGGCCCTTATTCATAAAAATTTAATGAAGGTTTGAAGAACGTTGATTAACTTCTTATGAATAAGGCCCTTAATCATCGTAAAAATCTAAGGCGATTTAGCCATTTTCACAACAATAATTGAGTTGTATGACTGAAATTTGGTATACTCGTAGAGACTTCTTTTAGCTACAGCCAGTATGGGTCCATTTTTTGATATAGCCCCCATATAACATTGACTTGACTTGACTGATAGAGACCACAAATGTCAATAGATCGGGCTGAAATTGGTAAGTGGTGTTTATTTATAACCGGAATCCTTCACACGAACAACGGTAGTCATAGGTCCATGTTTTTATATAGCCCTTATACAAAGGTCCCTCTAGATTTGTCTTCATAACGCCATAAAAATCTAAAATTTCAACAAATTGGATTGAAATTTAGTATAATGAGTTTATTTGTACCCTCTACGGAGGGTATACAAGATTCGGCATGACCGAACATAATCCGTCTTTACTTGCTTTATTTAAAAATAGTCATGGAAAAAATTTCACGTTCAACATGTCACGTTCGAAACAACTTAAAAATTAAATTAAAAAAAAACTACCCAAGATATTTCTATCAAACAAAGAGGATTCAAAAAATGTATTATTTTGTAACATTTAAAAATGTTCTCCTTTAACATATTCTTTGTACTTTTACATCTATTTTTGTGGCGTTCGAACCGCTCCTAAGACTGCTCCTAAAAAGACTAAAACACCAGTGATAGTACTATTAACTTTTGTGTATGACTGACACTATATACAGGGTTTTCCAATAAGAGTGATATGTGTTCTTTGAAAAAAACATTTATTGTTAAGAAAATTCAAAAGTTTTTTATTTTATGTAAACTACAATCGATACAATTAAGTTCTAAATAAAACGACATTCAAATGACCTCCACGACTTCTTCTGCAGGAACGAATTCCATGAACCCAATTTTCGAGCACATTTTCCACTAAATCAAGTCTGTCATGAATGGCACGTTCAATATTGACTTGTAAAGCTTGAATAGAGTCTGGTTTATTTCGAAAGACCAATGACTTCAAATAACCCTACAAGAAATAGTCTATTGGTGTTAAATCACAACTTCTTGGAGGCCATTCAATATCACAATTTCTTGAAATAATAGAATCTCCAAACTTTTCTCGCAACAATTCAATTGTTTCATTTGCTGTGCGGCACGTAGCCACAATCGCTTAATGGCAAAAAGATAGCTCTTAACGAGAGCTAAAATATTGCTCATGGATGTCAAGGTCGTAGGTCGACTAGAAAGTGTTTTTATTTTATTTAAAAAAATGGACTTAGCATAATTTTCAAATGTGAACGGAAAGTTTATTTTTGCTGTTGCTCCTTAACGGTACTTCAGATCGGGAATCGGTCAATGGCAAATGGCGAGAGCTAAAATATTGCTCAATGGGTGTCAAGGTCGTAGGACGACTGGAAAGTTTTTTTTTTTGATTTTAAAAAAATGGGCTTAGCATCATTTTCAAATGTGAACGGAAAGTTTATTTTTGCTCTAGCTCTTTGGGTTCATCGAATACGTTCCTGCTGAAGAAGTCGTGGAGGCCATTTGAATTACATTTTATTTAGAACATAATTGTATCGATTGTACTTCACAGTATTCCTTCGTGTAATAAGAAACCTCTTTCTGCCGAATTTCGTACTGATTGGATATAAAATACAGTTTCTACAGCGCTTACATGTCAAATCGGGTGCAACATATATATGGGGGCTATATATAAATCTAAACCGATTTCCCCCAAATTTTGTATTGTATCTAAGTGTATCACGAGACTACTCTGTGTAAATTTTTGTACAAATCGGTTACAAAATGTTGCTTATACAGTGCATATATGCCAAATCGGAGGGACATATATATGGGAGCTATATGTAAATCTGAACCGATTTTAACCAAATTCAATAGGGATCGTCCTTGGGCCTAAAAAAAGATATGTTTCGTTGAGATCGGACCATAATTGCGACCTGTACTTTGATTACAAGAATACGTCTACAGACAGACGGACAGACAGACAGACAGACAGACAGACAGACAGACAGACAGACAGACAGAAAGACGGACAGACAGACGGACAGACAGACGGAAAGACAGACGGACAGACAGACGGACATAGCTAAATCGACTCAGAGAGTGATTACAAGTCGATCGGTATAATAAACAATGGGTCTATCTCTTCTCCTTTTGGGTGTTACAAACAAATGCACAAAGTCATAATACCCTGTACCACAGTGTGGTGTAGGGTATAAAAATTACCTCATTAATATACAACTGTATATGTCTCTGATATATTTTTTTAGCCTAAATGGCTCAAAATCTTTATACAAATAATATAATTTTTGTGATGACGCTTTTCACAAAGAGATATATTGCCTTTATTTTGACAATTTTTTTCGTTAAATTTCGACTGTCAATAGCAAAATTGTCCTGTTTGTTTTCTAGTTATTAAACTAAAATTTCATAAGACTAAAGTGATATAAAAAATGAAGTCAATTTCATTAAAATCAGAGGCTTGAATTAACGTGGAATTAGGCCAAGAATAACAGAATCCTCATTATCCTTGACAATGGCAACAACAATTATGCTCTGGGATGCCAAAAAAGGTTTCAACCTGAAATTTGGGCAGTAATGAAGACGTCACAAAGCCTCTCTGGCAAATCTTTTCCAAGGATAAATCTGTTCCCAAAATGGAGATGTACAATGGAGTCATGATTTTCGGCTTTTTCTTTATCCTTGATAATGATGTTGATGTTGACATTGATGTGTCTTTGCTTTTTGGTCGGCTCACCTGTACACACTCCCTCTCACCGCCTCCCATATTCTCCCCCACCCCATCCCATCTGATGATAAATATAATTCAATTAAGACCTACCGTAGCAGTGACAATTGTCTTTGGATTGTCTCATCCTGGGCCAGAATTATCTTCAGCAGCCGTTCATTAGCCGTGGCCGTGCAGCGCGACAATTTCGGATGCAATGTATTAGCCTGGGCCAACCACTGCGATGATTTATGTTTGCGCCGTCGAAACTTAGCACTTCGTGCACTGCCCACCGGACTGCCCATGCCACTGTCCTTGTCCGTGGAGATTAATGAAGACAACTGCGGTGTTGTTGTGTTGTTGGCGTACGCGGACATCGGTGCTGGACCCAAGCGCCGCAGCAGCAATTCACACTACGGGAGAAACGAATAAGAAATAAATAAATAAGTGAAAATAAAACAAAATATTTTTTTACCAACTAAAGCGGAGGATATTTACGGGTTGTGTTACTTATGATTTATCAAAAGTATCGCAGGAATATTTATTTATCCCCCTCCCCACAATTTGTGGTTCCCAGCCCAAAACGAAAAGACAAAAGGAACACCCGGGTTTACGTGACTTGTCCAAATTCATTGGGTGTTTTTTGTATTGTTTGAATGTTACTCTCTGTGTTCCCTTCGGTTCAATTTTATCATGACATAATTGCTCTTAATGCGAGTCTCCACCGCAGGGAAGTGCAAAAACTTTCATAATATTTATCTGTTTTTATACAAAAGAGGGGATAATGACAAAGTACATATACAAATTGCTAACCAAAATTTAATAATTGAAACAATTACTTAAAACTGGGGATTTATGTAGACACCTTTAGGTCAGCCACACTGTGGTTTCATATACTAAAAAAGTAATACTTTTGAATTTTTATTTTTGAATTTAGGAAAACATAAATTTTCAGTATATTATTCGTATCATGGAAGAAAAGTCTTGTTATCTTCTAAATTAGCAAGAATAATAAAAAAATTTACACATTCTTTATTAGACTATAGCTATAAGAAACTTAATGTAAAAAATCAGATTTTGATGATATTTTTGTATTGAATATTTTGAATTTGTCAATATTTGTGAGCGTCCAGAATGGAGTTGGCAAGTATGCGCATTTTGAGCTGGGCCAGAATTTGTGTATCAACCTAAGAAAGCAGGTTGCGATAAATGTGGAAACATATTCAAAAGGTCTCTTCAAAAACGATCTGGAATTAAGGTCCTAATTATCGGGGATATAGAAGAAACGGTGGAACGAGTCACAGCAACCCTAATTTCTCATTACAAGCCGCGTGTCCTAAATTAAACCTACATATGCTGAGGAAGTTCTGCATGAATAAGGCCAAGGCCACAAGAGCTCCACCGGACTGGGACACCTATACGGAACAACTCAAGCAGTACAAAAAATAGGTTCAAAATTAACTCTGGATAGAAAGTGGGCTTCCTACAACGGCCTTGGTGTAAAGCCGACAGAGACAGAACTACTTCTTTTCAACAGCAGATATAAGGTAGCAACTGTTGTACCTGTCTCTTTGAGGGATATTGACATAAGTTTCTCTGAAAGCGCAACATAATTAGGTATTTTACTAGACAGGAAATCAAGCTTCAAAACCAGAATTCAGGAAATAAGAAGAAAACTGTGGTAGCGCCATATACCAGTAAAAGGGGAATAGGAAAACGTATACGGCAGAAGTCAGACCGATAACATAGTATGGTATTGTCGCCACGTGGCTTTACAGAAATCCAACTCTGCATTATACTAAACTAGCTGTACAAGGTGCGCTTCGCTGTCATCAAATTTAATTTCAGTGAATAATAACTATATGATTTGTCGCATAAAAATATAGATGCCCACAGAAGACAGCGATAATTTCAAAGCGATTGGTGAAAGGTCAAGTAGTACAAATGCCGAAATACCTCCGATTAAATTTCATTAACCCCGAAATAAAGGTTATAGACCCCGATTAAAATGCATTAAACCAGGATGAAAGGTAATTGACCCCGACCACATATCATTGACACTCGGTTTAAACTCATTGACACCAGGATGAAAGAGCATTGATTAAAGAGAATTGACCACGGAATAAAATTTATTTACCCCTATTCAATGCCCTTGAATTAAGTGATTAAAGGTCGCAGACCCCGATTTCGGATCATTGACCTCGTACAGGGTTTTCCAACAAGAGGTGTTATTTTGAATCACCCGGTATTTTGGTAGCTGTCACTTTTGAAGCTTTTATACACGATTTAACAACGCATTGAAATTATTAAAATTCGAAAAATCGAAAATCATTGAAAAATCTTCTTGACTGATGAGGCCCATTTCCACCTCGTTGGCTACGTCAACAAGCAAAATTGTCGCATCTGGGGCTCGGAAAACCCAAGAGTTATTGTTGAAAAGCCTCTCCATCCTCAACGTGTGACTGTTTGCTGCGGTTTATGGTCCGCCGGGGTCATTGGACCTTACTTTTTCGAAAATGAGGTTGGATCAACAGTTACGGTGAATGGATTGCGCTATCGAGAGATGATTAATAACTTTTTAATGGTCGGAGTTGGATGGTATTGACCTGGACAACATTTACTTTCAACAAGACGGCGCTACGTGCCACACAAGCAACGAAACCATTGCTTTGTTATGGGAAAAGTTCGAGGACAAGGGCAGCCACTTTGCGATTTGGTTATGGAACATTTCATGAAAAGGATATGGTCCTGTAAGCGTGGTCGTGGTAGCCATTTGGCTGATGTTGTTTTTCATTATTAACAGCATACCTTCCTCTTTATTATGAAATAAACATCCGATCATTTATTTCCAAAAAAGTAATTTTTCTTTGAATACCAAAATAACACCTCTTGTTGGAAAACTCTGTATATCACTTTCATACCCGATACATCAGGTAGGAATAGTCGTATCCCACAAAAATCAACAACAAAGTGGGATTTGGTGTCTTTCTAAGGAACTAAAGTACTCCATATTAAAAGGACGGCTTGACCAAAGACAAATAGAGTAAGAAGACATTCCTTCAGGCCGAAACGTCAAAATCTATCAGGTACGAACGAATAGGAATGAACTGTCACACGCGAAAAAACAGTTTTCCGCGAACATTGATTGAACTTTTTTTGCACTTATCACTTGATATTAATTTTTTTAATTGTGACAATTACATATAATTCGGGAAAAACGGTCTGAAAATCCACGGAAACCCCCACTCGTTGGAATCAAATTCCTAATCGTTCGTAACGGACACATACTCGCTGCGGGATGGAATGTCTTCTTTAATTATATTGTTTTTGTGCTTAGCATGCTAAGTAGAAATCTATAAAAATCCTTAGTGTTAGAGAAGCTTTTAAGCTATCCTTAGGTTTTCATAATCCACATCATAAACTTTCACCGAACACGCATTTTCTATCTTTGGTCTTAAAAATGGTCAAAATTGTTTCTAAAAAGAAAACATCTGCATATGTTTTTTGTTTTTTTTTTTTTTTTGCTACAACCCACTGTAAATCGTCGTTCATCACTTTACTGGTTTTTCTCAAGAAATTGGCATTTGAAGTGCGAAAAAATTGAAGGAAAGAAAAAAACTGATTTAAATAGTTTGCGTGACCTGTCTGCAGTTTCTTAACTCACATCAAATTGCAAAGTGGTACATTTTGTTGGAGTAACCTGTCAGTAGGGAACCGCACTACTCCAATCGAGCACGAATTTAATAACCCACATTGCATGCGTATGCCAAAGAACATGGGAACAGGAACACAGTGGTACCTTACACTCATGGAGTGGCAAGGGATATATGCAATTTTGAAATTTAATTTCCGATAAACTAAAAACACCTAGCAACAGTTATGATTACCAAATATCCTTGCGGGTAAACCAAACTCAAAATTAGTTCAAGGAAGTTACTAAACCAAGCTCATCAATATTCCATAACTAAGTACTTATTTTATCATACATACTATTGAGACAGTGATTAAAATAATGTATGTATGTACAATCGAAAACTCATAGCTTCAATACTTTGGCTTTAATGCGCATTTTAGTAACTTACTTAAATTTGAGTAGAAGATGCCACTCTTTGTCAGACTATAGTCATAGGAAAAGTAGTATAAAATACAGAATATGATTTTTTTGTATATTTTGTAGTGCAATTAATTCGAAATCCAGCTAATTTATTATGAATATTTAACTTTAAAAAATATTTATATCAAACGACCCGGGCCGGGCAGTAATTTTCAAAGAATTGTTTTGATTTCTCCCCACAGAAAAGTGTGGGCTGGCCAAGTGTGAGCTGTGATCCTTTGCACTTGTTTCTATAATTTCTAGCCAAGTAGTATAAAAAGGAAAAGTAGTATAAAATACAGAATATGATTTTTTGTATATTTTGTAGTGCAATTAATTCGAAATCCAGCTAATTTATTAAGAATATTTAACTTTAAAAAATATTTATATCAAACGACCCGGGCCGGGCAGTAATTTTCAAAGAACTGTTTTGATTTCCCCCACAGAAAAGTGTGGGCTGGCCAAGTAGGAGTTGTGATCCTTAGCACTTGTTTCTATAAATTCTGGCCAAAATAACGAAATAAGGTCATTAGGTAATAACTTAGTTGAAAATTGTAACAGTTGGCGTCTGCGACGACAACGTCGCCTCCATACTTCAGCTATTGAGGGCACCGTTTTACTCAATAACATTCTTCTGTTTACTCTAATAAGGACACGGTCCGAGAGTATTGATTTATTACTGCAGTAAGTAATTTTACTTGACCCATTCATTCACTCATGGGTGGCTTTTGTGTGTTGGATGGATTTTTTTAATTTGTTCTGAGTTAATGTGTTGTGAGAGGAGAATGCAACAATGTGAAGAACAACCGACTGAAAGATGCCCTCATCTTCAGAGAAATTTAATATGAACTTTTGAATTGTGTGTCTTTCTTAATCCGACTATAGTAATTGCAAAAGAAATCTATAATACCCAATCTTAAGTCATTGGTATAATTGGCGCAGAATGTGGGGAATTGATTTGTGCGTCAATTTGAATATATGTGTGGATGGATGGGATAAGTAATACATAATTATTCCAAGAAACAGCTGTCAGTGCTACGTTGACTACTTAGGAAGGTGACCTGCAAAGCAAACATGCTAAAGTGCAGGATACTCCTAAGGAGCTATATGCAACTCCTTTCACTTCTGCGGAAGCTGGGAAAAGGGTCAGATCTCGCGAAGAGCAGAACACTGCGAAACCGCCGAAGCAGAAAAAGAGTAAATTGGAAAGACTGAGGAGGCACTAGTCAGAACCCTTCACGAGAGTGTGACAAAGTCGATACAATTACAAAGAAGGCGTGCGCAACCACGGAATCCTTCAGGGATATTAGAGCTTCAAAAAAGATATCCCAATTGACACGGCAGAGGGAGAAGGTTTCTGAATAAGGTAAACAGGATTGAACACAATACTGGACCTTTCGAGCACTCTTGATTACACTATGACTGAACCACATTTTGACAAGAAGTATCTTACTTCTAAAACCGATAGATTACCAATGGAATGGTAGTACCCCATGACATAGGAGATTCGTTAACTTCTATACCGACCAGTTCCAAACACAATAACCAAGAGGGCTTTGGTGTCTTCTCTGAGGTACTTGAGCTATCAAACGTTTGCCTGATCACTGTAGTGTTTACCAGGCAGAAATCATAGCTATTAAAAAGGTAGCACAATGGCTGAAAATTAATGTTCTGACTAAAGTCTGTATCAATATTTTCTCTGATAGTCAGGCTGATATCAAGTCCCTGGATTCAAAAACTTGGTCTCGACTGTCACAGATCTCTTAACGAGATGGCTGAGTAATTCAAGATTCAAATGATTTGGGTGCCGGGACATGGAGACATAACAGGGAACTGCAAGGCAGATGAACTTACAAGACTAGGAACTACTTTACACGCTCCAGGGGAAGTGGAATATGCGGACATGCCTATAGCGATCTGCAAGCTCTTCTTGAGAGATAGTGCCCTTATGGCTACAAATAACGGGTGGACACTAGTTAGGAACTACATACATTCCAGGTTGATGTGGCTCGGTCTAAACTCTGGACGTCTCACTTATCGTGTCTGTCATGACGTGTCACTGCCTTATTGGACGGCACGCAGACAGATTGGTGGTCTTTCATAATGACTTTCGCACAATCAGTGGAGACGACAAGTAGGATAAATAAATATAACACCATCTGTGTCTGTGCCCCACTCTCTAGAAGGCGGCATGCAATCTTATGCTCTTATTTTTTCGGGGATTTATCTAACTTGGGTGATGTTGGCTGTTTTGAGCCTTTTAAAGCAATCAAATTAGTTCAACGGGAGGGGCTAGTAATAACTTATGTTTTCCCTCTTGTCCCAGCATAGTGTATATGTACATATATATAAGTGAGTCTGTTATACAGGGCGGCACTCTTAACCTAACCTAACATCTTATGCTAAAGTAGCGAGGAAGAACTATAGAGACGAGCTCTGCTACGCAGTGATCAATATCAATAGTGCTTTCCGCAAAATCCCCACAGACCAACATAACAACATCGAAGTCAACAACAAAATCCTGGAGCTCGTTCTCAATTCCAATGACGGCCCCAGTTGAGTGATGACATTCTACGCAGTGATCAATATCAATAGTGCTTTCGGCAAAATCCCCACAGACCAACATAACAACATCGAAGATTTGGTCAACAACAAAATCCTGGAGCTCGTTCTCAATTCCAATGACGGCCCCAGTTGACTGATGACATTCTGATGATGAAGTTGGCTTCAACAACATGCCCAGAGACCTTCAAAGAGCTTGTGGATAGTTTCCTCTTTACCTGGGAAGGCGCTAAGCTGTATCTGGTGAGGAAGAGAGACAACCCCTAGCTCATAAAAGCGAAGGTCCACGTAAAAGGACGAGACAGCAGATTCACAACAAACATCTTTGGCCACCACAAGAAAGTACTGAACGAGAGGAAGTGAGAACTCTTCCACAGAGAGGAGGACCGTGAGGGAACTGTCTTTGTGTTGGGCTTGAACCGATTTCCCATGGAAACCCTGATAAAGGCATTCCACGTGTCCAGAACCAACAGTAGATAAAGGCAGCGAAGAAGAGAAGCGCACTTTTCACCCTAACAATTATGAGGGAGCCGAAACTACCATCTCTGACTCCCAATAAGCTCGGATACTGGTTTAAATAACCTATCGACTCATTTAACATCGCGAGCGAGGACATGGATTATATGTCACAAAAATCTATATTAATCTATTTCCAGAGTTATCAACATCGTATGCTACAGTACTGAAGCAGGCCAAAAGACTTCAGCCCAATATACGTGAATATATATAGTCACTGTACACATGCGAGCTTTGGCTTAGGCAAGAGACAATCAGGCAGTCCAATTAAAGATGAGACAGAAATAGGCACCTGTCGGATAGGGTAGCAAAACTGGCCAAGATATGACCTGAGAAGTTCAAAATATGTACTTGCACTAGAGAGGAAAATAGTGTCTACGTTAGTGTCAGCTCTGTGTTGTCTCGGCGTAAGCGGGGCAATGAGGACCACATCCAGTAGGGCATTGGAGACGATCTTAAATATCCAGCCAATAGAAATACAGATTAGATATAAAGCAGCCCTCACGGCGACGAGATCTAAAGTAATAAGCGAATGGATCGAAAGCGATCACAAGTCATATCATCAAAAGATAGCTGAGGTAGTGTCGGTGGATTTAACTGACATAGCATCAGTATCCATGAGAATACCTGAAAAATCAATAGTTGCTGAGTGTGAGATCATGATACCAGACAGACAATCTTGGATTGATGGAACCGTAGTGCAGACAACATCTGGAACTTGCTGTTATACAGATGGATCGAAACTAGGGGAGAGAACGGGGCTAGGACTTTATATCGAGGAACCAGAAACCGAACTCTTATTCCGTCTGCCAGACCATAACACAGTCCTACAGGCGGAAGTCCGAGCAATTAAAGAATGTGTGAGCTGGTTTGGCGCTAACACAAGATCACACAAATGTGAATATCTTCACAGATAGCCAAACGGCTATCAGGGCAATAACGTCTAGAATGGTGAATTCGAGGAAAGTTTAAGATTGTAAAATGGCGATTAACGCCTACTCCAAACACGGCACTATATGTATCATATGGGTGCCTGGTCATTGCGGAGTAAGGTGTAACAAGAAAGCAAATGCCTTGGCATCTAGAGCCAGAGATTTGCAAACAACAACCCTAGAGAACGCAAAACCCCTCGAAGTTACGCGTTCTCAACTAAATATATGGACAAAGAACGCCCATATCACGCTACGGAATAGTGAAAACGTTGGGAAAACAACGAAAGTCTTGTAGGGTGACCCAAAGAGGACAAGACCAAGACCTGGCTGGGATTGAGCAAGGTAGAAACCAGTAAGATCATGGGTGTCCTTACAGGACACACATGCTTACAAGCACATCTACATAGAATAGGAGTTGTAGATGACAGCGTATGCAGGGCATGCGGGGAGGATGACGAAACGTTGGAGCATTTCCTCTGCCAGTACCCAGCGTTCGCGAACAATAGATCCCGTTTCTTAGGAAATGATACTACACCAGACTTGACCCAACTACAGCGACCGAGTCTCTACAATTCCTAGTCCATATACTGCCGATTAATATTGTGGCGAGAGAAGTTGCAACCAAAGCGGCAATAAGATTAAACTGCCTATCAATGTGGAGGTACAAAAACTACAGTCACATGAGAATATCAAAGTGTAGTGCTATGGTAACCGACCGAGTGGACCATATACCAACGGTGTACACCTTCGAGAGAAATTACATCACTATGATTCCCGCCAGAGATGAATGGGTTGGAAGACTACCAGGTAATAGAAACCATCTCCACTTTTACACGGATGGTTCAAAGCTTGATGAAAAGGTTGGCTTCGGAGTACACTGTGCAGAGCTTAGATTGGATATAGCTCACAGACTATCAGATACCTGCAGTGTCTATCAAGCCGAAATAATGGCAATATGGGAAGTAGCCAAGTGGCTGAGTCGCAACATAGTAACCAACACTGGCGTTGTAATTTACTCGGACAGCCAGGCTGCCATCAATTCTCTGGAGGCAACATCCCTAAATTCACAAACAGCCCTCGACTGCCGCAGATCTCTTAACGAGATGGCTGAGCAGTTTAATATGCACCTCGTATGGGTGCCTGGGCATTTGGATATCACGGGGAACTGCAAAGCCGATTAAATTGCTAGGAAATTTTCATATATTGGTGCGCCACTATCCACGTGCAAGCTTTGGCTTAGGCAAGAGGCAATCAGGCAGTCCAACGAAAGATGGACAGAAATCGGCACCTGCAGAGTAGCTAGACAAATCTGGCCAAGGTATGACCTGAGAAGATCAATATATCTCCTCGCACTAGTTCTGACGGGACACTGCTTGATCGGCGAACACGCCAAAAGATTGGGTATTGACTCTAATGACTTCTGCAGAAGCTGTGGAGATGAGGAAGAAGTGGAGAGCATTGAGCACTTGCTATGCGACTGCCCCGCTCTGAGTAAATGAGTAAATTGGACATACTGGGGTCGGCTTTTCTAGGCAGCCTAACAGATCTTTCCAGTACCGATATTCGTACTATCGACAAATTTGTATATCAAACAGGTTGGTTTCGATGAGGGTCATTTCAGCTCGTGGTAACACTAGGGACCTAAACTGGTCTATGTGAGCTTGTATAAAAAATACGGCTGCCACCCTAACCTAAACCTAGGGGCGTACACTGCAAAACGATTAAGGACTATGTCGATAGTATCGAGTTCCTAAAATAACTTTCCAAGGACCAGTCCTTAGCAATTTGAGCGCACAACAGGCCGAATACTGGCTTATGTGTATGTCCAAGGACATGAGGCGGAATTTGACCGCCTCTTCTTCTCAACCTAACCTAACCTAGTGTCAGTTCTGACGGGACACTGCCTCAGTTCCCCTTGAGCGTGTAAGGTAGTTCCTAGTCTTGCGAGTTAATTTGCTTCACAGTTCGTTGGCGTGCGGCCCGGCACCCAAATCAGGCGAATCTTGTACCGTTCAGTGATCTCGTTAAGTGATCTGTGACAGTCGGGGGCAGTTTTGAATTCAGAAATACAATTTCTAGGGACTTTATAGCAGTCTGACTATCCAGAGGAAATATTGATACGAACTTTAGTCAGAACATTAATTTGCAGAAATTCTGCTACCTCGCAATTCATAGTTCAAGTTTCTTAGATGAGGCACAAAAGCTGAGTTGGTTTTTGAGTTTTGAACCGTCTGCTCAGGAATCTCCTATGTTCTAAGATATGACCATTTCATTCTGATCTATCAATTACAAGAGTTATAAGAAGTGTCTTACGTGTGCAGAGGTGGCTTAGTTTTTGTCAGAGTTCGCCCTAACGACCCAAAAACCTTACATGTTTTTAAGTTCAAATATTTAATATATTTGAACTTAAACAGTGGAGGGCGGGCTCGTAGTATTTTGGCTTCGCATTCGGCTTACTTCGGTGTTCGGCTTCAGTTTTGTAGGCTGATCCTGAAGTCGAAATCGGATTGGGTTGCGTCGACCCGCTGTAAAGCTTCGGGAACAAGGTTGGGTAAGATTTCGGTTCACGTTTCGGCATTGCTCTTCCCGTCGGCTTTGATCTTCGTTTCGGCTTGGGTCCTAAACTCGAATCGGATGCGGGAGATCGTATCTAAGTTCGGGTTCAGGTTGGGTGAATAGGGCACAGTATGCTGTGGTTTGTTAAATGAGTATGGGAAGAAGTATGTACATAAGAAATGTATTAAATATCGTCACATTACAGAGTGAGATACTAACGCGATCCCTGTGTGTTGCTTTTATTCGCGTAGTAGTCTTTTGAGAGTTGGGTGATCCCAGATTTGATATGAATACTAAGATGGGCTGGCTGAATTGAGTGGTGATCAGTCAGTTACGCAACAGTTCTATATACAGATGTATAGAATGAACTTTTCATAGAATTTTGATAATTTTTTAACACTTTTTTAAGAGTTACTTTAAGGAAATGTGTTCTATTGGGTCAATATTTTCCCCTTTCGGAGATAAGCTGAATATTGAGAGAAATGATTCAATCATTCAACTTTCGAGAGCTATCATAAGCACCAGCGACAAACGAACAAAGCTCTACTGAAGTAAAATGTCCCAAAATGCATTCGGCCCAAACATATATAGGATCTTGGGTACCTAGCTCGATATGTTTCATTATACCAGAGCAAATGATGCAAACTTTGTGTTTTATATAAACTTGCATATACATATATTACACTCACCTCCTTTTTGTGCTGACTATTGCGTGGCGGCAAGACATCGAATACTTTCGTGCTGCCATCCAGATACTCCTCACAGTGATGATACTGCTTAACGATGACATACTCCATGGCCAACTGAGCAGCCGTAGCGATGCCGGGCGGAAATGGTAACGTTGTAACCGGGGCGCATGGCAACACCGAAGCATTACATCCGCTTCCGGGCTGCAACGAAGCAGTCGTCGCTGTTGTAGCGTCAATTGCTGAGGACGAAGACGTCGTCGTCGTCATCGGTGTAAGTCTTGATGAGTTTTGTGTTACTTTACAATTTTCTTCTTTGGTATTTTTTGGCATTGATTGATTGAAATTGCCCGTGGAGGTTGTGATGGTGGCGGTGCAGGTGTTGGAGGAGTTGTTGGTGCTGGTGGTGGTAACGGTGTGAGAGCTGCTGCTGATACTGATGCTCCCATTTATTTTAGTGCTAGTTGCTATAGTATCCTTATGTTCCTTATATCGTTCCGCTTGGTGTCGACTGTCCACTTTGCCATCGACAGCAGCAGTTGAGCCGGCATTTAGCAGATTCTGTTCAGGTGCTGGAGTTGGTCGATGTTCATTTTGATAATAGAGCAGAGCCCAGATTAGATCGGCACATGTCGTCTGTGCATCTACACCAGATATCCAATGCTTTTCGCCATCAATCCATATGGAGACATTATCCGATAGTGTTTCCATCGAAACCAATGAATCATCATCCTCTCCATAGTCGACATCATCGTCATTGTCGTCGACAATGACCATGTCATTGCCGTCGACGGCGACGCCGCCACCGCCATCGTCATTGACAACATTGTCAATGCCAGTGTGGATAAGTGCAGCAGTCTCTTGGCGATGGTTTATGTTTTCACGAAGTATTGTAGTTGATCGTTGGACATTACCAATAGTTGCATTTATGGGATAATGGGAGAAGATTGTACGATGAGGGGGCGGTGTTTCGTCATAGGGAAATGTTTCATCTTCTATATCTACGACAACTATATCACAGTTATTGGAATGATGAGTAGTAGAATCCATGTTGGTCTTGTTGTTGTTGTTGCTGTCATTTCTGTTATCCTTTAAACCATTGAGATGTCCTCGTTGTTGCTGGTGGTGGTGCTGCTCATCGTTAACCGCACTTAGCACATTTCCACTACTGACATCCAGATTATTCGACGACATGACTGTCCTTAGATTATTGTTGTAAAAACGTTGGCGCTGTTGCTGCAGCAGTTGTATATGTTGCTGGACATTGTTGTCAATTGTGTCGTACTCCTGGTACCATATGCCATGGGCATATGCTTTGATGATTCCTGCACCATCAACACCTCCCCCGCCACCAGTACCACTATGATTGTCATTAACCTCATTGTTGCCACCTCCTGGACATGTTCGGCTGCTGCTGTTGTTTTTGATATGACTTGAGTTTGATGGAATATTGTTGGAATTGCCGTTTGTCAATGTTGATGATGATTGCTTTGATGCTACTACCGCTGCTGTTGTCCCCACCGCCACCGCCACTCCTGCCGACGCCGCCGCCGCCGCCGCTCTATTCGTTGAGGATAATAGCGATTGTGATACTTTGCTTTGACTGTTACTATTGTTCACATGATTGACATGGCCGAAGGTCTTATTGGTCATTATTGTCAAGTCCGTTGTAGTTATGTTGGCCTTTAATTCCACTCCACTCCTCTGTTTTGAGTTGCTCGTTCTTGGACAGGCCCAAAAGACAACTCCCCCGTGTGATGTTGTACTTGTCTTCGGTCTTATGGATTCAATTAATGCCTCTGCCTTTGCCTCGACTGCTATTGATGGCGCCGTCCTTGGTTATTACAATCATTGAATGTCCATCCGTCCGTCTGTTACTTATGCTCAGAATTGTGTCCTTAATACTCGTATCCCTTCATTGATGTGTTTAATTGTAGTTATCTGGAAATATATCAAGAATGACTTTCGATTAAATGTGATGGGCACAAAAGGGACAAGGATATTAGCTAAGATGTTGACAAATAAATATGTATCTTTCAAAAGATTACAAAGTAACTGGGGAAAAAAGGATTTTCTATTCAAAGCAAATTAGATATGAAATACACTAAGTGTGGTAATAATACTAATAATAATAATAAGTTTTATTAACCCCATTCAAAAAACTCTGTCCCCTTATTAGCAGGTAATTAAGGGAGAGATATTTATTATCTCGATTTAGCTTACATCTACAACACGTATGACTTTTAAACCATTCCATCAAGCACTGTGAAAAAGAGAAATAATTCCGCTAATACGTAACTAGAAGAAATCCACCAGAAGATGGAGGGTATACTCATTTGGCATTCAGTTTGTACCACCTCGAAATATTGATCAGGAACATCATTAAGTATGTATATTAGACCGGGTCACCAAAAAAAGTTATAAAGCTTACATCGAGACAATTGCACAAACATTTTTTAAATTTTTTTCGAGCCCGCGGAATCGGCCCAAAATTGTTTTTGTTATCGTAACGGGTCACCAAAAAAAGTTATCGAATGCGAGGCGGAATATGAAAGCTCAAATCGAGACAATCGCAAAAACATTTTTTAAAATTTTTTCAGAGCCCGCGGAATTGGCCCAAAGTGGTTTTTATACCCTACACCACACTGTGGTACAGGGTATTATAACTTTGTGCATTTGTTTGTAACACCCAAAAGGCGAAGAAATAGACCCATCGTTTATAATACCGATCGACTTAGAATCACTTTCTGAGTTGATTTAGCTATGTCCGTCTGTCTGTCTGTCCGTCTGTGCATGTATTCTTGTAATCAAAGTACAGGTCGCAATTATGGTCCGATCTCGACGAAACTTTACACATATCTTTTTTTGACCCAAGGACGATCTCTATTGAATTTGGTTAAAATAGATTCAGATTTAGATATAGCCCCCATATATACATTACCCCCGATTTGACATATAAGCGCTGTAAAAATGTTATTTTATATCCGATCAGTGCGAAATTCGGCAAAGAGAGGTTTCTTATTACATGAAGGAATACTGCTAAATTCGGAGAAAATCGGTTCAGATTCAGATATAGCCCCCATATATATGTTACCCCCGTTTTTACATGTAAGCGCTGTAAAAACTGTTTTTTATATCCGATTAGTGCAAAATTTGGCAGAAAGAGGTTTCTTATTACATGAAGGAATACTGCTAAATTCGGAGAAAATCGGTTCAGATTTAGATATAGCTCCCATATATACGTTACCCCCGATTTGACTTGTAAGCGCTGTAAAAATGTTATTTTATATCCGATCAGTATGAAATTCGGCAGAAAGAGGTTTCTTATTATATGAATGAACACTGTTAAATTTGGAAGAAATCGGTTCAGATTTAGATATAGCCCCCATATATACGTTACCCCCGATTTGACATGTAGGCGCTGTAGAGACTGTATTTTTTATGCGATCAGTACAAAATTCGACAGAAGGTGGTCTTTTTACATGAATGAGTATTCAGGGAAGATCGGTTCAGATTTATATTGATTGTTCCTCCTTATTTGGTATCAAACCGCTATAGAAGTTGTATGTTACTTCCGATCATTAAAATTTTCCAGAAAGATGTTTCGCAATTTAGGAACGAATATTGCTTAATTTAGTGTTTATCGGTTCAGAATTAGATAATATGTTTCTAATCATTTACCAATTATTCCAAATTATTATGGCAATGACCCTTATCGCATTGTTAGGGAGGTGTAGGGTATTATATAGTCGGCCCCGCCCGACTTTCTGCCTTTCCTTACTGGTTTTATCGTAACTTTGTAGGACGATTGTCACGTGCGATACATCAATGTGTTGGTCTCGACGAGTACTACATTGTCTCATAGATGTCGGGAACTTTGTTTTACATGGAGGCCGACCCGGTTTAATGTATATCACAGTACAACACATGATTTTGGGACTCAATTCTAAGAATTGGACGTGGAAGTAGCCCCAAAAATAAGAACTTCTGCATCATTCGTTTAGTCAAGTTGGCTCAGTTAATAATTAAATGGCCATACGAGTTTTTGCTCAAGGTGGATTTTTTCTATATATATTTTTCTCGGTATACCGTACGGAATATATCTTTTGTGTCTGAAGCAAAGTTGTAGATATTGAATAGGAGAAAAACATGTGGAACAAATCTAACCGACAAAAGTGCATCCAGTGCCTTCAAAATCTCAAAAATGTTCTGTTCTGTTTTATAAAGTTCCGTTTTATACGTACACGTGTTACGTATATGTATACGAATTTTTCAATATTTTATGACTTTGTGCACATTTTTGCGATTTTTAAGGCACTGGATGCACTTTTTTCGGTAGGTGTGTGTCTTTTTTCTCCTACTAAATATCTACGGCTTTGTTTCAGACACAAAAGAGATACTCCGTACCGTATACCGAGAACAAATATAGAAAAAGTGCTAAAAATCCACCTTGAGCAAAGAAATCGTATGGTCATTAATTTATTAATTGCCAACATGACGTCTACTTCTCAGAATTGAGTCCCAAATCAATGAGCTGAAAATTGCTGTACTGTGTATATATTCATAATCATCGTAAAATTGTAAGACGAATTTGTCATATCCATATGTCTGCCCGTCTTTTGTCATCACGCTACAATCTACAATAATTGAGTGAAATTTAATACAGATACTTCTTATAGTATAGTGATTGAGAATGGGCAACATCGGTCCATTCTTACACTCAAAAAAATGTATTTCCTAAATTTTAGTAAAATCCATACTCCAATTTAGTTCAATGTTTTTTGTTGGATATGCAGAATAGTTCATTAACTAAAAATGAGGACATATTTTTACTAAAATAATATTTCTTGAAAATAGTTCGAATATTCATAAATTTATCAAATTTAGACATATGCGGTGGACACCCAACATAGACATAAGGAAATTATGAACTAAAAATGGAAAGCATGAGTTTTGGGAAATTTTGACTAAGCATAATCATGAGCCCTCATTTCGAGTCCATGAATTTGAAAACTCAAACTTAGGAAGACATACTAAAATCAAGGAAAAATTAACTATTTTCGGACTATGTTGAAGTCCCAAAAACTCAAAATTTTTTTATTTACTTTTTCATTCCGCAATTTTTATTTTTGCGCAAATCGTTACTTGCAGAAACTTAAATTTTATGGCGAAACATTAAAAATGTTACGCCCGGGACGATAGTCGAACCGACAGCCTTATGATTGTGAGCCAGACACACAATATATCGAGCTACGAAACTCTTATGGAACTGATATGAAAATGTCATTCATAATAAAATTTTTCGTCGCCTATACGAGTAAATATAATATATGACAATTCTATTTATCATTCAATGATGGCAATCCTTTTATCAAATTCAAGTGTACATAAAAATACATTGTTTCGAAAATTTGGGGATATATAATTGTATTTAAAAACTAATTTTTCATAAAGATATATGTGTCTACGTAGCTCAATTGGTAAACATGAGGCTCACAAAACGGAAGGTTCTGGGATCGAATCACATTCGGAGAGGAGGTAAAATTGTATACATACTCGTATAATATTACATTTCGTGTGTAATAATCAATTTCAATTCCTAAAACAAAGAAGAAGCGATTAATCCAAAGAGCAAATGGTAAAGAGATTCCAACATATAAATGGAGGAGAGTAATGGAGGAGAGTAAAAATCCAGAAAAAAATTAATTTTTCTATTTCCATAAATTTAATTAAATTTTCCTAAATTTGAGTAAAAATTTACTTGAAATAAGGACAAAAATATGCTGAATTTGCATAATTTCAAGTCAGAATTTGTTAGCATTAAGTTCATTTTCCCTATTTTAATTACAATATTTACCTAAAGGAAGTACGACTTAACTAGAATTAAGTTCAAAATATTTCATAATTGTGAGGGAATGTATGAACTTGATATAAGGAAAACTAGCTTTAGCGCCATACGAAGTTCAATATTCCTACAGTTTAGTTCATTTTAACTTGCTCCAGGGTTCACTTTTTTTTTGAGTGTAGATATAGCCCCATATACGAGAGTAGCATTGCCCGATTTTACTTCTTATCGCCATAGAGACCACTAATTAACTTTGGGTTCTTTGTAACCGGGACCCTTCACACAAACAACGGTCGTCATAGGTCCATGCTTTGGTATATCTCCTATATAAAGTTCCCTCCACAGTAGGATTTTGTCATGTCTGTCTGTCCGCTCGTCTGATGTAATCACGCTACAATCTGTATAAATTAAGGTAAATGAGTGAAATTTGATACAGACTCTTCTTGGAGCTAACAGGTAAATTGGGATAGAGAATGGGCAACATATTTCCCCATATAAAGCATCTCCCCGATTTGACTTCTTTACGACATAGAAACCAAAAAATGTCAACTGATCGTGCTAAAATTTTGAAATTTGCGTCAATTTATACCCTAGGTCCTACATATCGTCACCTGAAATCCAAAATAACGTAACCCACATGTTCATGCTTTTACAGGAGAAGCACAAAACAAAGTAAAGTAATTTTAAGATTTTTACCAGATTTATGGATTGCCAGACTATTAAGGCGAAATCAAATAGCAAATCTAGTTTAATAATTTGTTGCATACATTCTGATTAAAAAAATTATTTTTTAATCCGATTTTTTAATGACTTTGTTTGCTGTTACGTTATTTTAAATTTCACTCATAAAATGTCAATTTTAGTTCTTTTAATCTAATAGACTATAATCAGTTATAAACTTCATTTTGATTTTTTTGATGTTACGTCATTTTGGATTTCAGATGACGATATTTAAAAGTGTCTCCCGATTTTACTTCTTAATGCCAAAAAAACCACAAATTTCAACGAATATGAATGCAAGTTGGTAACACAATGCTTACACTATGAAACATACTAAAAAATGTTTTTGTGTAGATATAGTAGTACAATTCCATAAAATAGAAACAAAAATGTGTTTATGTTAATTTTTTATAATTCAAATTCAAATTTTCGTGGAAAAAGTCTTTAGTATTTGGACCCTATTTTTTAAGCCCCATAGAGCCGGGATAAACGTTAAATTATAAGGAAATCGGGAGGGCTACAAATGTTGGAAATATCATCTAGAAACAGAGGTTAAGTAACAATCGTTATAAAAAAACAGAAAAAAGTTGATTTTTTAAAAAAAATGTTTTTCTTGCTTTTTTCGAAAACAGCCATTCCACCTTTTTGGTGGAATTAAACGAATTTCAACAAAATCATGTTTTTATATCCCTGCTATATACCAGTTTCTGCTGGTCAAAAGTGTAACACATCGAAGGAGGGAAATCCTTTTTGGACCATGAAGTCATTTGAGCAATGACTGAACAAGAATGGAACAAAATCCCATCAGGTCACATCCGTGAATCGCGAGACGGACAGACAGACATACTCTATGCAATTACACATGTTTAAAGGGGTATACGTCGAACAATAACATAGTTATACCCTCACTTTAGTAGAGGAGAGTATATACCATTTGCTACAAACCAAATTGTAAAACTTCGAAGGAGTGACCTAAACCTTGTCAAAGACTCTATTGAAACATCATCACAATGCTCTTCATGTTCCGTTTTGAGTAAACGCAGCACCCATCTTGCGCACAGCTCTTACCTTAAAATTTTCAATCAATATAAGATGTGTAACACCTTTTGGAATGCCTATCATTTCAGCTATATAGCTCACGCACTTTCAGCCGACAAATTTTCCTCGAGGTAATTATTACTAATAAACTAATACTACGTGTAGAATTTCAGAGGATTCAAATAAGTAGTATAGAAGTTATTAAATAGTAAATTTTTTCATTAAATGTTAACCATTTAGAATAGAAGATAATATTACCACATACCAAATTCCAAGTCAATCAGTTACTCCTTTCGAGAGACAGACAGAGGGACGGACATTGCTCATTCGACTTAAAATGCCCCAAAGCGGATATCCGCCGAACATACTTAGGGTCTTAGGTCACTCCTTCGATGTGCTACACTTTTGGCTTGTAGCAAATAATATATACCCTCCTCTCTAAGGTGAGGGGATACAAATTCGAAACGAACCTACCCGAAAAAAGTGCATCCAGTGCCTTAAAAATCGCAAAAGTGTCAGTAAAATATTGAAAAATAGGTATACGTATACTTATACGGATAAAACACAACATTAAAACAGAAAAGCATTCCGCATTTTTTTCTCCTATTCAATATCTCCAACTTTGCTTTAAACACAAAAGAGATATTCCGTACGGTATACCGAGAAAAAAATATAGAAAAAGTGCTTTAAATCCACCTTGAGCAAAAAAATCGTATGGCCATTAAATTATTAATTGAGCCAACTTGGCTAAACGAATGATGAAGAAGTTCTTATTTTTGGGGCTATTTCACGCCCAATTCTCAAAATTGAATCCCAAATCAATGAGCTGAACAATTTTGTCCTGTGTAATCTTAGGAAATGGTCGTTTATGAGTTTACTGTTTCTATTCTCTGTTAATAGTAGTGGCAGTGGGTCCGGTGAGTTATTTTTAGTTTCAGAAACTCGAATTATGACGAAAACAAGAATTACTGATGTTAAATTTTGTCAGTGCCCTGACTGGGAATCGAACGCAGCACCTTCGGAATCGAAGTCTAACGCACTAGCTCTACCACCCAATATTTTTATAGTCGTAAACGAAGGAACAGACTCCCCCAGAAGATAATCTAACTCAGCTTTAAAATTGGTTGGACTGAGACCTTTCAAAGAACGGTGACCAATTTTCTCCATGTTTACAAATTCCCTGAGAGTATTTATTTTTGATGGCCCCCTGGAACTTAAAGCATATCTTTTATAATAGATATATACTTATATACATCGGCTCAGCTAATTTTGGTACCACCCTCGAACCTTAGTCCGTTTACTCGAATGAAATTTGCATACGTGTTTTATTTAAACTGGATTAGAAGAACCCCCTCAAAGTAATTTCTTTCGAATGAGTGCAGATGGCCCGAATTTAAAACTTAAGCTTGTCTATCTATACTTCTTCTATAAGTTTGCAAGTTTCATACCATTCCGGTTGACTGGTTAGGATGCGGTAGACTTCTATATTTATTTTTTTTTTTTGAAATTCCCTACACAGTACATCGTCTCGTCCTAATTGAAACCCCCTTTAGAATTGTACATTGCTAATTTTCACATTTACATTTATTTTATATTAATACCACTCTATTTAATAGGAAATTATTCATGTGGGCAAATGCAAATGTTAGTTATTATCAATTGTCTGTCTTCCTTTGTTCAAAGATTTATTAGCAATACCAAAAATGAATACCTAATACAATACATACTCCTTAATTGATGCAATCAAATGTGCACTGAACTAAAGACAACGTCACTGAGCGCCTATTTCCTATTGTCAGAATTGCGTTGTTCAATTGGTTTTATTTCAATTGGAAACCTCAAATATTTCATTTGAGACGATTACAGTGATAACACTAATTTCCATAGCGAACAGGAAGATAATTGCAATTTGACTGAAAAGTGTAATTAATGATTTCAACGATATTGTTGAGTTATAAGAGAACAGCGATAATGCTACATATGTATTTAAGAACACTAAGTGGAATACAAGGAATTAATTGGTGCAGGTGTGGCGGCGGAGTTTTCAATTATACGAATATTATTTACCTATATTAGAGACTTTTAACAAGAATATTTGTGGTTGCGCAAATTTCGTTATTAGCACCTTTTGGATTAAAAACTTTGTGATTAAAGTAATTTATATGTTGGAATTTTATATTTGTTTGTGTTATTCTAAGGAAATTCTGTGAACTAAAAGTTTGTTTAGACAAAAGAAATATAGCTCTAAGCCTTTAAGATCTCTTTATGAAAGACACCTCGTCGCAAACTGTGAATCATTTGTACGACACGGACATTCCTTGTTAAAGGGAACACTAGTATATGTGCCCTTGGGCACTAGAGAGAAATATTGGACAGGGACTTTCAACTGAGAACCAGGCCGAACTTTACTTGAGTCTCCCAGAACATAACACGGTCTTTCGAGTAATCATGAAGTATGTGAACTAGCTCAAAAAAAAAACCACAAAGTCTAAAGATGCTAACATCTTCACAAATGTTATATCTTTTGCCAAATGCCGATCAAAGCAATAACGTCCAAAAGGATCAAATCCCGACTATAAAAGAGCGATAAATGGTTATTCAGCTCATGTTCAAATGCGCATCTTCTGGATTCCAGGACACAGCGGAATGATTGGAACTGAATTAACAATTAACTTGGACTGAAAGCGCAGTACCCTTGAAAAATTATAAACATTTCGATGCCACGAAGGAAGAGTTAAAGCAAAAGGCTTTGACAATCTTATTTGGACAGCGTAACAATGGAATAAACTACAAAGATAAAGGGTGAGCCAAATTGATCAGAAAACAAGTAAGAAAGTTCAGTCGGATAAACCGACTTAAGAATCCCCTCACCCTCAGTTCCAAAACAAATTTCGGAAATTTAAAGGAGGTACCAAAGGGGGCGTGCCAATAACGGCCACTTTTCTCCGGAGAAGATTCGAGTGATTAGTACAGAAGTTATTAAAGAATCAATATTCACTAAATATTAAACCTTTGTGGGGGAGGAACTAGAAGAAGTGGACCAATATGGACCATCTTCGAACTTAACCGGAGATAGTGAAAAATATTACCCCACACCAAATTTTAAGTCAATCGGTTAATCCGGTCGAGAGTTATCGTGCGCACCAGCCAGCAGAGAAACACACAGACGGACGGACGGACATAGCTCAAATGACTTAAAATGACCCAAAACGGATTTACGCCAACCATACTCAGGGTCTTAGGCCACTCCTTCGATGTGTTACACTTTTGGCTCGTAACAAATTTAATTGTTAAATAATTTTGTAGAAAACACGAAATTTTCAGTAAAAAGAATCAATTTTTACAAAATTTTCTATAAATTTTTAATACATTTTATAGAAAAATGCTACTTCAATATTAAATTTTAGAAAAAAAAATAATTTTAAAAAATTTTGCAGAAAAATGCAATTTGACGATATTTTTTTTTTAAAATTCTATAAATATTTAAATATTTTCTATAAAAATTCGATTGCCATAAAGTTTTTTATAAAAATTAAATTTTGAAGAATTTAATTTGGGCAAGATTTTCTAGAAAAATACAATTTTGAACGAAATAATTGTTAAATTGCAATTTTTATGAAATTTTCAAAAAGATTGCATTTTTATGAAATTATAAAAAAGATTGCATTTTTATGAAATTATCAAAAAAACAAGTAAGAAAGTTTCAGTCGGGTAAACCGACTAAGGTATACCCTCACTTTGTGAGTAATGTAATGAATATTACTCGAATTATTCTGTCAATTTGTGTGGGAGGTACCAGAAGGGGTTTATCAAATACACTTTTTTTTTGCTGAACATTAGATACTTTAAATTCATTGCACTGTGCCGACTTATAAGCATTTATGTGGACTGGTATAAACGTTATGAGACATTAAATTGTGGTATGATTTGGGCATTTTGTGTGGGAGGTACAAAGAGGGGCGTGGCAATAACGCCCATTTTTCACAGGGCTATAGACACTATAAAAACATTACACTGTACAAAATTTCAAGTATTTTTATACACTGGTTTTAATGTTATAAGCTGTTAACTTTTGGTGCAAAAAGGTACCTTTGTGTGGGAGGTACCAAAAGGGGCGTGAGAACAACACCCATTTTTCCCTGGACTGTAGGCAATATAAAAGCATAATACTGTACAAAATTTCAAGTATTTTTATACACTGTTATTAATGTTATAAGCTGTTAACTTTTGGTGCAAAATGGTGCATTTGTGTGGGAGGTACCAAAAGGGACGTGGCGACTTCGCCCATTTTTCTCGAGTTGATAACGACTAATAAGCTAATACTATGTGTGGAATTTCAAAAGATTCGAATAAGTAGTATAGCAGTTATTAAAGAATCAATATTTCACAACATTTTAACCCTTTGTGGGGGAGGTACTAGAAGGAGTGGACCAATATGGCCCATCTTCGAACTTAGCCGGAGATAGAAAAAAATATACATACCAAATTTGAGGTCAATCGGTTACTCCTTTCGAGAGTTATCGTGCGCACCAGCCAGCAGACACACAGACAGACAGACAGACGGACGGACATTGCTCATTCGACTTAAAATGACCCAAAACGGACTTCCTCCGAACATACTTGGGGTCTTAGGTCACTCCTTCCACGTGTTACACTTTTTTCCGTAGCAAATGATATATACCCTCGTCACACTAAAGTGAGGGTATAATAAAATTTTTTTGAAATTTTAAATAAAATTGCAATTTCTATGGAATTTTTAATAAAATTACCATTTCTATGAAATTTTAAATAAAATTGCAATTTCTATAAAATTTCCAATAAAATCATATTTGTAGAACTTGTTGTTGCAAACAAATTTTTAAGATCATAGAAATACACCAGTGTTTTTTTCATATGTTCTGAAAAAATCTGAACAAAGTAGTTTTTGCCAAAAATATTAGGAAACCTAAATATTAACAACCTACTGAAATTTTGGCAATTTTCTGGAAAAAAGTGCAGGCCTTTTCCCGAAAGCTACACTTTTCTAACACATTTTTGAAGTTTGAAAATTGGAGTTAATTTTTTTCTAGAGAATCCTTCAAAATTGTATTTTGCTAAAAAAAATGTTGTTGAAGCCAAATTTTCCCCAAATTTCTCTGAAATTTAGATTTTGTCCATATTGCATTTAACAGCAAAATTTTGTTAAAATTGCATTTTTCTAGAAAAAACTTTGAATTGCATTTCTCTAGAAAATTTTGTTAAAATTGCATTTCTCTACAAAATTTTTTGCAATTAAATTTATTCTAGAAAATGTTGAAATTTCAAAGGTCCATGAGCGGATTAATGGCCACTGTAGGGATTTAAGATCGACGAGTCGTTTAAAGGACGATGATCCTTGATTAAAGGTCGTTGACTTTATTTAAAAAAGCCGATGAATTAAGAAGAAATTTTAAAGAAAAAATCGATTTCAAAGAAATTTTCTAGGAAAATTAAATATCGTAGACATTTTCTAGAAAAATTAAGTTTCAAACAAATTTTCTAGAAATGGAAGCTTTAACGAAATTTTCTAGAAAAATTGCATTTTCAAAATATTTTCTAGAAATACAAATTAAAAAAAAAAATTTAGAAAAAATTAATTGTTTTTGTAGAAAAAACTAAATTTTCAGTAAAAAGAATCATTTTTTACGAAATTTTCTGAAAAATTAAATTTTTAATAAATTTTATAGAAAAATACAACTTCAATATTAAATTTTAGAAAAAAAATAATTTAAAAAAAAATTGCAGAAAACTACAATTTGACAATTTTTTTAATGTTGCTATAAAGTTTTTTATAAAAATCAAATTTTTGAAGAAATTTGCTAAAAAATATTAATTTGGTTAAGATTTTCTAGAAAAATACAATTTTGAACGAAATAATTATTAAAATTAAAAATTCTATTCAAAATGTCAATATTAACGAAATTTTGTAGATAAATTGCATTTCAAAAATATTTTCTAGACATACAAATTTCAAAACAAATATTCTAGAAATTTTTAATTTTTAAATAATTTTCAAGAAAAACCGAAATTTTCTTTAAAAAAATTAATTTTGACAAAATTTTCTACAAAAATTAAATTTTTAAGAAATATTTTAGAAAAATGTTTAAGAAAAACTAACTGTTGACCAATTTTTTAAAAAATGCTATTTTGAAGATGTTCTAAGAAATTTTGCAGAAAAAAACAATTAGACGATTTTTTGTTAAATACCAATTTTGACATTTTCTGTAAAAATTCGATTTCTGTAAAGTTTTTTATAATAACAAGATTTTCTAGAAAAAAACAATTTTGAACGACATAATTATAAAATTTTAAATTTCTATGAAATTTTCCGAAAAGTTGCATTTCTAGAAATTTAAAAAAATAAATGTCTGCAATTTTAAATAAAATTGAAATTTCTATGTAATTTTTAATAAAATTATAATTTCTATTAAGTTTTAAATACAATAGGAATTCCTATGAAATTTCCAATAAAATCATATTTTGTCGAAATTAGGTATTGCAAACAAATTTTTAAGATCATAAAATACACCAGTGTATTTATCCGTATGTTCTGAACAAATCTGAACAGAGTAGTTTTGCAAAAAATATTAAGAAACCTAAATTATTTGTAAACAAGCAAAAATGTTGTTGAAGCCAAATTTTTCCTCAACACTTCTCTGAAATTTATTTTTTTTAAATTTTGTCGCTATTACATTTCACACATTAAATTTATTCTGCAAAATGTTGTTGAAATTTCAAAGGTCCATGAGGGGATTAATGGCCACTGTAGGGATTAAGATCGACGAGTTGTTTAAAGGACGATGACCCTTGATTAAAGGTCGTTGACTTATTTAAAAACCCGATGAATTTCGAAGAAATTCTAAAGAAAAAAGCGGTTTTAAAGAAGTTTTCTAGAAAAATTTAATTTCGAAGATTTTCTAATAATTAAGTTTCAAAGAAATTTTCTAGAAGTGACAATTTTATTGAAATTTTCTAGAAAAATTGCATTTCAAAAATAAATTCTGGAAATAGAAATTTAAAAAGTTTCTAGAAAAAAATAATGCAACTATTTTGTAGAAAGAACAAAATTTTAAGAAAAAAAATAAATTTTGACGAAATTTAATTTTTAAGAAATTTTATAGAAAAATGCAACTCCAATAAAAAATTTTGGAGAAAAAATAATTGTTGACCAAATTTTTAAAAAATTCTATTTTGAAAACGTTTTAGGAAATTTTGCAGAAAAATTTAATTCGACGATTTTTTTAAAAATCCCTATTTTGACAAATAATGAAATTTTGTCGTTCACAATTTTATTTTTCTAGGAAATCTTGCGCAAATTAATATTCTGTAGCAAATTTCTTCAAAATTTTAAAAAATTGTCAAATTGCATTTTTCTGCAAAATTTCTTTCAAAGTAGCATTTTTTTAAAAATTTGGTCAACAATAATTTTTTTTTTTTTTTTTTTCTCAACATTTTTTTATTGAATTTGTATTTTTCTATAAAATTTCTTAAAAATTAAATTTTTGTAGAAAATTTCGTCAAAATTTATTTTTTTACTGAAATTTTCTTTTTTTTCTACAAAATTATTTAACAATTAAATTTTTCTAGAATTTGCTTTTTTTTAATTTCTATTTCTAGACAATATTTTCGATATGCAATTTTTCTAACTAGAAAATTTCGTTAAAGTTGCAATGTTTTAATAGAAATTCTAATTTTATTAAAAATTCAATAGAAATTGCAATTTTATTTAAAATTTCATAGAATTTTTTTTTAATTTTAATATATAATAATAGAAATTGCTATTTTATAATTATGTCGTTCGAAATTGTATTTTTCTAGAAAATCTTACCCAAATTAATATTTTGTAGCAAATTTTTTCAAAATTAAATTTTTATAAAAAACTTTATAGAAATCGAATTTTTATAGAAAATGTCAAAATTGGTATTTAAAAAAAATCGTCATTGGTATTTAAAAAAAATCGTCAAATTGCATTTTGCTGCAAAATTCCTTAAAACATTTTCAAAATAGCATTTTTTAAAAATTTGGTCGACAATTTTTATACCCTACACCACACTGTGGTACAGGGTATTATGACTTTATGCATTTGTTTGTAACACCCAAAAGGAGAAGAGATAGATCCATTGTTTATTATACCGATCGACTTGTAATCACTTTCTGAGTCGATTTAGCTATGTCCGTCTGTCTGTCCGTCTGTCTGTCCGTCTGTCTGTCTGTCCATCTGTCTGTCCGTCTGTCTGTCCGTCCGTCCGTCTGTCTGTCCGTCTGTCTGTCTGTCTGTCCGTCTGTCTGTCTGTAGATGTATTCTTGTAATCAAAGTACAGGTCGCAGTTATGGCCCGATCTTGACGAAACTTTACACATATCTTTTTTTTTGGCCCAAGGACGTTAGCCCCGATTTGACATGTAAGCGCTGTAAAAAATTTATTTTATAACCGATCAGTGTGAAATTCGGCAGAAAGAGGTTTCTCATTACATGAAGGAATACTGCCAAATTCGGAGAAAATCGGTTCAGATTTAGATATAGCCCCCATATATATGTTACCCCCGATTTTACATGTAAGCGCTGTAAAAAGTGTTTTTTTAATTCGATCAGTATGAAATTCAGCAGAAAGAGGGGTCTTATTATATGAATGAACACCGTTAAATTTGGAAGAAATCGGTTCAGATTTAGATATAGCCCCCATATATACGTTACCCCCGATTTCACATGTAAGCGCCGTAAAAAATTTATTTTATAACCGATCAGTGTGAAATTCGGCAGAAAGAGGTTTCTTATTACATGAAGGAATACTGCCAAATTCGGAGAAAATCGGTTCAGATTTAGATATAGCCCCCATATATATGTTACCCCCGATTTTACATGTAAGCGCTGTAAAAAGTGTTTTTTTAATTCGATCAGTACGAAATTCGGCAGAAAGAGGTTTCCTATTATATGAATGAACACTTTTAGATTTGGACGAAATCGGTTCAGATTTAGATATATCCCCCATATATATGTTACCCCCGATTTGACATGTAAGCCCTGTAAAAATTTTATTTTATATCCGATCAGTGCGAAATTCGGCAAAAAGAGGTTTCTTTCTACATGAAGGAATACTGCCAAATTCGGAGAAAATCGGTTCAGATTTAGATATAGCCCCCATATATATGTTACCCCCTATTTGACATGTAAATGCTGTAGAAACTGTATTTTATATCCGATCAGCACGAAATTCTACAGAAAGAGGACTTTTTACATGAATGAGTATTCAGGGAAAATCGGTTCAGATATATATATAACCTCCATATATATGTTCCTCCTGATTTGGTATCAATGCGCTATAGAAGTTGTACTTCACTTCCGATCATTAATATTTTCCGGAAAGATGTTTCTCAATTTAGGAACGAATATTGCTAAATTTAGCGATTATCGGCTCAGAATTAGATAATATGTTTCTACCCATTTACCAATTATTTCAAATTATTATGTCAATGACCCTTATCGCATTGTTGTAGGGTATTATATAGTCGGCCCCGCCCGACTTTCTGCCTTTCCTTACTGGTTTTTTCTAAAATTGTATATTGTAGTTTAATTTTTCAATAAAATTTCTTAAAAATATAATTTTTTTTCCAGAAAATTTCGTAACAATTGATTCTGTTTATTGAAAATTTCGTTTTTTTCTACAAAATGATTTAACAATTAAATTTGTCTAAAATTTTTTTTTTAATTTCTATTTCTAGAATATATTTTGGAAAAGCAATTTTTCTAGAAAAGTTCGTGAAAATTGCCATTTCTAGAAAATTTCTTCGAAACTTAATTTTTCTACAAAATTTCTCCGAAATTAAATTTTTTTTTAAAAATAAAATTTTGAACGACATAATTATAAAATTGAAATTTCTATGAAATTTTTAATAAAATTACAATTTCTATGAAATTTCCAATAAAATCATATTTTGTCGAACTTAGGACTAATAACATTGCATTTTTATGAAATTATCAAAAAATTTAAATTTCTATGAAATTTTGAATAAAATTGCAATTTCTATGAAATTTTGAATAAAATTGCAATTTCTATGAAATTTTAAATAAAATTGCAATTTCTATGAAATTTTAAATAAAATTGCAATTTCTATGAAATTTCCAATAAAATTATATTTTGTCGAACTTAGGACTTAGGCCAGCAAAATGTGAGACAAAGTGAACAAATTAAATTGAATATCTGAAGGGCAAATCCGGGGGAAAAAGTAAGAAGTTAAAGATATTCTGAAATGGATTGACCAAGAATATTCACAAAAAATAGTCACATATATTTATTATACTGCCTTACTAACTAATTTAATATTTTCCTCTTGTTGATTTCTTTAAATACACAAAACTAAATTACTTCATAGCAATAAAAATAAATTCGGTATTTTTTTAATGATTAAAAATAAGAATATTTTATAGTTATGAAAACCTTAAAGATGTTCCACTACGTTAGATAGACAATGAATTCCCAAAAAATTCCCATTAATAGCCACCAGCATTGAAGCAAAACACCTGTTTTTCTTCCCAACTCGAATGAATAAACTCAAAACAGACAATAATAATCATCAGTCAGTCAGATGGACAATAGGAGTTATGCATAAGGTGTGACCGACCGACTAACCGAACGAGGGAAGGAACGGACGTAACCACCCTTGTCAATGTCCCCCACACACACAAAGGAAAAAAATGATGGTGGTGTACTTTAAAAGAATTCATCCAAAAATGTTCGTAAGTACGGCTCTTAATAAAATTGACTGTGGCAAAAACTAAACGTCAAACTTTTTTTTTTTTGATATTATCCCAATGTAATTTATATCCGTACTTTTCTTAATGTGATGCGAGTAGATGTGCTTGTGTGTGTGCGAATTTGTGGGTGTATATTAGGTTGGAGCGGTAAGTGCGGTGTTTTTCCTCCAGAATTCTGAAAAAAACATAAGTATCTATCAGTCGGTGGATACACTGGAAAAAATCCTATATAGCCAGCTTATATAGGATCGAAGTTATATAGCTTCTTAGACCGATTAATGTATTCTCGTTTTCGAGATATCAGCGTTGCAATAACTGGTGTGTATATAGCCGATATCTGAGGAGCTATATGTCTCCAAGCCTAGAGGAGTCGGTCATGTAGAGTTTTCTTCCAGTTAATCCAATCCGGCTGACAGCTACTTTTGGTGTTTTGGTGGTATGATTCAATATTTTAGGATTTTTTCAGCTACTTTTGGGATTTTCGCTCGATCAATTCAATATTTGAGTTTGCGAGATATCGGCTTTACAAAAATTTGCGAGATCGTCTTTTTGTATATTTCAGAATAATATTTGGGGGGTAGCAAAACTTAGTAAATTATAGCCGGTTATGCTTACAAACCGACTAAAAGTCAAATGTGTATTAGCGATGTAAATGTCTATATAGCCGGTAATATTTGCACACCTGCAACATGAAAATGCTACGCGTTACACTCTAATGTGTATGTATGTTTGTAGACCAGTACCATCTGTTGAATTTGTTCGTTCCTTTGTTCAGATAACATCTCCACTCCAATTCCGACGTCGTTAACTTCATTAAAGTTTGAATTTGCCTTGGTTTCCTTCCTTCTGTATTGTTGTTATTGCTGCTGCCGTTGGCTCTGCTACGTTTCCTTTTTTGTTCACTTTTAAAACAATAAAAGACAATGAAGCAACAAAGACACTAACAAAGAAACCAACAACAGCAGCAACACCAACAACAATCAGAAAAGGTAAGAAAAACTTAAAGAAAAAATGAAAAGAAAATAATATAAGAAAACACTTACCACTCGATGCGATTCCCCCAAATTTAGTATTTCCCCCTCACCCGCCTTTGGATTACCCATTTGAAAACTACCAAATGTGGCAAATACACATATTACATATTTTTGGGGTAATACTTCTCGTATTTTGATACTCTCTTCTGTGGGAAGAAAACGGAAAACTGAAAACTTGAAACTGCAGAAATCGTTTAAACGCTTCAATAACTGTGTTAAATATGTTGCAGGAAAAAAAACAGACACACACACACAAACACACGCATAGAGGGGGGAATAAAATGGAGAATAATACAGTTTTTAGGGTTTTCGGTTATAGCGGTTGGAATGAAATGAATACCTTTACAAGACATTGAATTTAAAGAAAGGGTGTTGCAACAATGGCAGTTTAAAATATCAACGTTCATATGCCCCTCGTACAATACAAAGTGTATCAGGACTCAGGAATGCAGATCATCAAAATAGGGGGAGCTAAATTCGAAGCAGTCAAATAATTCACTTCAAGCTTGAAGTGCGATTCATTCATAAGAACGAACGTATTGTTTATCATTGCAAAATTCCACTAAAGGAAACACCTAAAAAACCATTAAGGAAAGGCTAAAGTTGGGCGGTGCCGACTATATGATATCCTATATTGGATAACAGTAAGATTGAATAATGAAATATCCAACTCTGCAATGCTAAATTTCAAAACAGTTGGATGTAAAATGCAGCTTCTATAGGGCCAAAGCGTCAAATCGGACGAAACATATATATGTGAGCTATATCTAAATCTGAACCGATTTTCTTCAAACTCGGAAATGTTGGTCCAAGGATCAATAAACTCTAGAATGCTAAATTTCAAAACAATTGGATATAAAATACAGCTTCTACAGGGCAAAAGGAAAAATCGGACGAAACATATATATGGGAGCTATAGCTAAATCTTAACCGATTTTCTTCAAAATCAGCAATGTTGGTCCATGTATTAAAAAACTCTACCACGCTGAATTTCAAAACAATTGGATATTAAATACAGCTTCTATAGGGCAAACGGGTCAAATCGGACGAAACATATATATGGGAGCTATATCTAAATCTGAAACGATTTTCTTCAAACTCGGCAATATTGGTCCAAGGATCAATAAACTCAAGAATGCTAAATTTCAAAACGATTGGATGTAATATACAGCTTCTATAGGACTATATGGCCAAATCGGACGATAGATATATATGGGAGCTATATCTAAATCTGTACCGATTTTCATCAAACTCGGCAATGTTGATACATGGATCAGGAAACTCCACCATTCTAAATTTCAAAACGATTGGATGTAATATGCAGCTTCTATAGGACTATATGGCAAAATCGGACGAATGATATATATGTGTGAGCTAGATCTAAATCTGAACCGAATTCAACCAAATTCAAGAGGGTTCTTTCCAGCTGCAAAAGACTCCAAACTGCCGAAATTCAGAACGATTGGAGTGAAATTGCGACCTGTAGTCGACGAAGAACTTAAGATGATAAGACGAAGAACTGAGTCGATCGGTATACTCTTGAGGTGGGTCTAGCTATAGTATTTTCAGGTGTTACAAACATCAGCCATGAAACAGACTTATAAAACCCTGTATCACAGTGTGCTGTAGGTTATAAAAACGAACGCTGCAAATTTTAGGCTTCAAATTCTTTAGCCAAACTCTTCATCTGAAAGATGCGGTATTTATAGTTTAAATTAGCATATTTGAGATCTACCTCTGCACGGGGACTAAAAAAATTATAAACAGATTTGTATAAATTTTGTTGAGATTAATTCTTGCCAAAATAGAACGCATACTGCATAGTTTCAGCTAAATTGCTTAGAAAATGTGGTGTTTATGGCTTAAAAAGCCTAAAATGATTTCAACAGAAAAACAGACGGACATGACTAAATCTTCTTAGAATTGCACGACAATCACGAATATACTTATATCGATACCTCCATTCTAAAACATGCTAAGTCGACTTAGCATAGTCTAAGGGAGATTGCATTTTTAGTTTCTAAATATTCCAAATTATATTCAGTCACAATTTGGTGTTTATCCGTCAACCCAATCAAAAGTTTTTCACAAAACCGTATGTACAGGTCTTTCGATTTACATTATAAAGGAATTCCACACAAATCTAAAAAAGATCATCAAACTTTGATCGACTCTCCTGAGAAACTACATTTTGCACTTAGCATAGTTTAGAATGGAGGTATCGATATATACCTTATTGGTTCGCAGATCAATATTTCAAGGTGTTGCAAATGGAATGACAAAGTTAGTATACCCCCATCCTATGGTGGAGGGTATTATTTTCTGGAAATAAACGTTTTTGCATAAGTCGGAAAAATATCCTGTAGCATATTCAAATGGGTTCCCGTTTTTTTTAAGCAAAATATATTACATATTATTAAATAATTTTTAGCCTTCCATATCGTAAATACCATATATTTGCGCAAGTAAATATTTTAATTACAATTTGCACTCACATATATTTTTTAATGTTATTTTCTACGCGTAAAGGGTGTTTTTTTAGACATGTGGTTTTCAATCTGGCAATAATTCGGAGTTGGTCTTTTTGACATCTTTCACTTGATTTATGCTCAGTTTGGTATACCATTTCACAATGAATAGACTTACTCTGGAACAAAGTTTGCAAAATCGAAAATACTACCAAATTCTGCAAAAAGTGGTCGAAAATTGGGCCTCTCGGATGGAATTTATTCCAGCCAGCCGCAGCGGCCACTTGCCCGAAATTATTTTTAAAACATAATGGCAAACCAATATACTTATATTTATAACAAAGCTAAATTCTTGGCCATAACATTAAATTATATGCGTTTTATTTCTTCTTAAAAAACCACACGTCAAAAAACCACCCTTTAGAAAGAACAAAGAATGTCGTGATAGCGTTATATTCCTGTAAAAGGGCAATATGAAAATGTTGGCGTCTGAACACATCTATAGTTTATTTATTGGCTGCATACGGTAATAACAATGTGCAACAGTGAAAAAAATACGCGGACTTGACAGTATAGGTTCGATTCTACTAACAAAGGTTTGGCGAAATTGGTGACCAATTTTTTTTTTTATGGGCCTTCAATGTTTCTGAAAGTCAGTAGGCCCCTCGAAAAAGGTGTCATCAGCTTTTGTCCAACAAGTAATTCGGACTTGGTGATACCTGTTCGTGCAGCAATGTTAGTCATACGGTCTAGTGGTCGAAGCGATAACGATATCAGTAAAGAGCGTTTTTGACTGGAATTTGACCTTTTTTGGTGTTTGTGTTAAGTTTTGAGCTTTCGTGTGTTCGGAAACATATAGTAAAATTGTATGGCCAACATTTTTGTAGAACATTTCATCCCCGCCCTCCCCATTTTAGGGGGTGTTTTTGCGATTTGTTAAAATGGGGCCAACAATTACAGTTATGTGGGGAGCTAGAGGGTTAATATGTTTCACAAAAATATTGGCCCTAATATTTTCTATAAAGTTGCTGATCATACCATATAAAAAAAATATGTTTGTTACATAATAGTGAAATACTAACATTTTTGGGTTTTTGGAGCTACTTAGGGTGCCTAGACACGTTCAGATTGTATTGATATGTTCACAAAAGTTGTTCAGATTTACGTTGGCTAAAATTTTGCCAAACATTGTTAGTGACAAATAACGAGTCCCTGCAAGTTATGCTGAAACAAGAGAAAAACCCTATTTTTTTCCTTTACTTTTTCAAAAAAAAAGTACCAGAAAATTTTTTTTTCGCAAAAAATTTTCAGAAACTTTGTTCAGCATATTCTAAGCTACATTATTGCCAAATATAGTTAAGCGGTATCACCAAGTCTGAATTAGTTGTTGGACAAAAGCTGATGACACTTTTTTCGAGGAGCCCAATGATTTTCAGAAACTTTGGAGGCCCATAAAAAAATTGGTCACCAATTTCGCCAAACCGAGTACAGGGTTATAGTAAAATCCAACCTATACCGTCAAGTCCGTGTATGTTGTGTTCAAGTGTTCATTTGTTGCATAGTGTAATCAGACCTATAATACGGTATTGCATTGTCGTTGTTTTTGTTGTCTGTTGTCTTTTCTGAGGAACTTGAGTTTTCCATTTCAAAAAGACTGTATGATCACTAGAGTGGGTCGCAAAAAAAAGTTGCAACGGTCACCCCCTAGATTTGAAGATTATCTAGAGACAATTCCGGGGAAACAAAAAAATTTTTTTTCTGTGCACCCTACATGACGCCTTTTTAATTTTTTTATACTGCGTTGCCATTTGATGTCCGATCGTAACGGGATGCATATCGTTGTTCGAGTTTTAGCAAGGGCTACATTTCGTCTATATGTCACTTTTGACTCCGAAGTCAAATTGGATAAGTGACCTCTGTCATCTCGTTTTCTACACCCTATGTCGGGAATATTTTGAAACGCCAATAAAGGTCTTCATAAATAATGAAACTTTTGTTTTTAAAGTACCCACTATTATTCATAAACAAAAAAGTTATACTAGTTTTCAAATTACAAAATACATGCAGAGATCAAATTACACAATCTACTTTTGACGTCGATTTCTGCCTCTCTCACACACAGATATACCCCATTCACATCCCCTATGACGGTTCGGTTCAATACGAACGAATTAAATTTGAGAGCTTCGTCAGAAAATGTTAAAGCGTTCTAAGGAACGAAATCAGAACAAAACCACTGTTTTCCCATGCACCCTACAGTACACCAAAATAGTAGTAATTTTGTCACTGTGTGCTTATTTAACGTATGTTCTTAACGTGTGATACGTCGTTGATGATATCTTCACAATGGCTACACTTCTTCCCTATGTCAGTCAGTAATCCGAGTCGAATTTTTACTAGTGACTTATCCGATTTTCTACCTCTGTAAAGTAAAGGACTTTGAAATAAATATTTTTTCTTTTACAAATTTTATTTTTATTCATGCATAAATACTCGTATATTAAATTTACAGTCCAAGTAAAAACCTGAAACGTATGTCCTAAATTAAGAGCACAATTATTTTTGTTGCTGGTAATTTCGGAAGATCGAAGTTAATGAACAAGAAACGACAATCAAGATAATACAGTTGTAATGCTGTTTTGCATCTCTTTCTCTCTTTGTATTTGATTCTCAGACTTATCTTAAAGTTGCACTTTCTGTAATTGAATTTTAGAAGCTTATGTTAGCTTTAACACTATATTAATTAATTTTAATTTAATTTTACGTGCCATTCTCAAATAAGAATTTTTTGTGCTGATTGTTAATAAATCAGCAAGTTAGGAAATAGGTGAAAAGCGGATTGGGTATATATTTTCCAAAATAAGAAGGCGAGAGCGTTATAGTAAACTGGATTTACGTCAGTATTATCTTCAATGCCATACATACCATTAATAATAATAAAAATATTATGAATGCAAATATAAATCGTGAAAGGATTTATTTTCAAATGACGTTACTTGTTGCAAAATAAGTACCATTTACATGGGCAGAAAATCGGATAACTGAAGTCACTAGTAACTGCATTTGTTTAAGTGGAGTCTCGCAAATTTAGTTCGTTCGTACCAAACCGAACTCATAGTGGATTTGCATTTTTGGGTACGGGATTTACTTGTGTGTATGTGTGTGTGAGAGAGAGACAGAAAACGACGTCAAAAGTAGATTGTATAATTTGATCTCTGCATATATTATGTAATTTTAAAACTATTATAACTTTTTTGTTTATGAATAATAGTGGGTGCTTCAAAAGCAAAAGTTGCATTATTTTTAAAAACCTTTATTAGCGTTTTAAAATATTCCCCACTTAGGGGGGTAGAAAACGAGATGACAGAGGTCACTTATCGAATTTGACTTCGGATTCAAAAGTGACATATGGACGAAATATAGCCCTTGCCAAAACTCGAACAACAATATACATCCCGTTACGATCGGACATCAAATGGCAACGCAGCATAATAAAACTAAAAGGGCGTCATGTAGGGTGCACAGAAAAAAAAATGTTTTTGTTGCCCCGGAATTGTCTCTAGATAATCTTCAAAACTAGGGGGTGACTGTCGCAACAATTTTTTTGTATGGGGACCGACCCTTACTAATGATCACTGTAGTGTTTACCAGGCATACATCGTAGCAAAAATATGAGTAGAAGAATGCCTGAAAATTAATGTTCTGAAGAAAGGCGGTATCAATATTTTCTCTGCTATCAAGTCTCTGGACACAATCTTCGTGAATTCAAAAAATGCTCGCGATTGCAGCAGTTCTCTTAACGAGATGGCTGAAACGTTCAATACTCACCTGCTATGGGTAACGGGCCGCGGGGACATACCAGGGGAATGCAAAGCAGATGAACTTGCAAGACTAGGAGCTACCTTACATGGAACATGTGGACATGCCTCTAGCTACCTCCATTAAATGACAGGTTGTCACTAAATGTCAGGAAACGCATTCATTCCAGGCTGAAGTGAACCTGCGTTAACTCCAAATGCAACCAATTTCCTGTTGTCGTTATTGAGACCGGACGGCAGTGCCTTATTGGACGGCACACAGAGACATTGAAGGTTTTGCGAAGTGACTTTGGCAGAAGCTGTAGACACGAAGAACAGGAGGAATCAATAAAACTGCTGCTATGCCTCGCTCTCTCTCTGGAAGGCAGCAGGCAACCCTAGGCTCTATTATCTTTGGGGAGTCAGCACACTTGACTGATGTATAAAATCCGACAAGTTTTGAGCTTTCTAAAACAATTTGATGCTAAAAGGGAGCGACAAAGGAAAATCCTACGATTTTCCTTACGTCATACAGTTTTTGAGAATCTTTATATGGAATTTTGTCATTTGCGAGGTGGATTGGAATGGTGGCAATCAAATAGTATTATCAAATACAGAATAGGAATTAGTATTTATGATTGCTACAGAAGTTATGGGGAAATTATTTTTGAATGCAGCTCTTAATTTGTGGGGTTGTGTACCAGATGGGGATTGACAAATACGCCTACTTTGCGTCGAACAGTACAGGGTGGTCAATATTGGGATTTTAATTTTAAATTTGAATGTGAATTGGTCGCGAGTTGAGCCCAGATATAGTCAGATACAGTCACCAAGGTCTCGGAAATTGGAATGACTGGATGCGCTTTTGTCAGGGTTACCATAAACTTTTTTCGGAAAGGAGGACTTTTGTGCCAGAAAAGGAGGACATTTGTGACATTTACAAAGAGGGTTTTGAACTTTCGGAGGACATTAAAAACAGTAATTGGAAAGGATGAGCATTTTACTATGATCAAAAATTAAACTTTAAATGATACCGTATACCACCCCATCGGCGTAGAATAAGAAGAAATATTGTCAAGTTTTATAAAAGTTATTTATCTGGTGATAATGATTTGTCAAGCAATTTGTATTTTATAGCGCTTAGATGTCAAATCGGAGGTACATGTATATGAGGTCTATATCTTAATCTGAACAGATTTTATTCAAATTAGTTTTGTTCAATTTCAAAGTGATTGAAAAAACAGTTTCTGTAGCGCTAAAAGACCAATGCGCAAATAAAATATTTCTGTGGTTTTCTGGAACAACAGCCTATGTCGGAAATTTTCGATTTCGGAATTTTAGCAAAAATGTATATAGCGTATCATTATCTATCGATCAATATATGACCCTCCCATGTCATTCCATTTTTTGACATTTTTTGACATTTTCCAACACTCAACTTATTATATTTAGTATTAAATGTACTGCGAGATCTCATGATCATTTTGATTTGTTGATATGTGCTGTTATGTTTGAAACCCAAAGATATATGGGGTCTACATCTAATTCTGAACCTATTTTGACCAATTTCTTCCCAGGTGTGAAAGAGTCTATTGTCAAATTTCAGCAATATCGGAGTAAAAATGCGAACTGTAATTAACTACCAACTTTGGATGGACAGACAGACGGACGGACATAGTTAAATCGAATCATCAAGGGATACTGAGTTGATCGGTGTACTTTAAAGTGGTTCCAGCTCCAATATTTTTAGATGTTACAAACATCTGTCTCGAAACAAACTTATAATAATCAAGTGAAAGCGGCGTTAGGTTTGGCTATGCCGAATCTTATATACCCTCTACCATGTTTCGCATATTAATTGTTTTGTGTGCAAATAAACTCATATTAACAATTTTCAGCCCAATTCGTTGAAATTTGTGGTTTCTGTAGCGTAAAGAAATCAAATTTTGAGGGAACTTTGTATGGGAGCTATAGCAAAACATGGACCTATGACTACCGTTATTCGCGTGAAAGTTTTCGGGTATAAATTAACCCTAGTTACCAATTTTCAGCCCAATCAGTAGAAATTTGTTGTCTCTATTGCGTTAAGAAGACAAATCATATGGGGCTATATCAAAAAATATTTCAGTCATCTAGCTGATGACCCACCCATCCTATGATCGAGGATATAAAAATAGCAAGGTATAAAAATCGCTAACTTTGTACTAAAAGTAGTTCCGAATATAACTCATGTGGAGGTTTTACTGTTCGTGAAAAGGAGGACAAATCCAACATTTTTGAAAAAGGAGGGAGGACGGGAGGACACTGGTTAAAAAGGAGGATACGTCCTCTGAAAGGAGGACGTATGGTAACCCTGGCTTTTGTGGAGCCAGGCGAGGCTGCCAAATGATTGAAATAGTGTTCCATAAATAATGGAAAATAAGCGCCCCAGTAGGTGAGTAGGTAGCGTGTTCTCCTATGAGTTTAGGGGTCGTGGGTTCGATTCCCACCAGAGGCTCTGATCTGTCGCTGCAAAATCCAGCCACATGGTCTTTGCGACCCGGCTTTTCCCTGGACCGTAAAATAAGAATATAAATTTACTTTATATTGTAGTTCATATAAATAAAATAAAAATAAATAAATAATAGGAATGTTTCGAATAAGCCAATAAAAAAATAGTTTTATATTAATTTTTTCGAATTTTTAAAAAGAAACTTGACCCCTTTTTTGACTGCGAAGCCAGCTGAGACACACCATGAATGAAATCTCGTAATCAGATCTGAAGCGAGATCTAAAACAAGTAAGAAAGTTCAGTCGGGTAAGCCGACTATTGAATCCCTTAACCTTGTGTCTCAAAAAAATGTTAGTAAATTTATTTATTTTTTTGTTTTATTTAAATTATGATAAATTTAAATTGCATATAATAACTTTAAAGTATGTACTGGTATTAAAGTTAAAAGCTGTTTATTTTTGGTACAAAATGGTCCATTGGTGTGAAAGGTACCAAAAGGGTCGTCCCAACAACGGCCACTTTTCTCTGGACTCTAGGTATTGTAAAAGCTGTACAAAATTTCAAGTATTTATATGCACTGGTATTAAAGATATAAGCTGTTAACTTTTGGTGTAAAATGGTCCATTTGTGTGAGAGGTACCAAAAGGGGCCGGCCAATAACGCACGTTTTTCTCTGGACTCTAGGTACTACATAAGCATTACACTGTACAAAATTTCAAGTATTTGTATGCACTGATATTTATGTTATAAGCTGGTAACTTTTGGTACAAAATGGTCCATTTGTGTGTGAGGTAACAAAATGAGCGTGGCAATAACGCCCATTTTCACTGTATTGTAGGTACTATTAAATCATTACACTGTACAAAATTTAAAGTCTTGTTATGCACTGGTAATAATATTATAAGCTATTTGGTTCAAAATTGTCCATTTGTGTGGAAGGTACCAAAAGGGGCGCGGCAACTTCGCCCATTTTCTCGAGGTAATAGTGACTAATAAACTAATACTACGTGTAGAAGTTCAGAGGATTCAAATAAGTAGTATAGAAGTTATTAAATAATCAATATTTCACAAAATGTTAACCCTTTGTGGGGGAGGTACTAGAAGTAGTGGACCAATATGGCTCATCTTCGAACTTAGCCAGAGATAGAAGAAAATATTACCACATACCAAATTTAAAGTCAAACATTGCTCATTCGACTTAAACTAATATCCGCCGAACATACTTAGGGTCTTAGGTCACCCCTTCGATGTGTTACACGTTTGGCTCATAGCAAATAATATATACCCTCCTCTCTAAGGTGAGGGGATACAAAATTGTGTCAACTGTACTACAAAACTGCCGTAAACTAGTAATGTCATAAACCTGAACTCGAAATTTGAATTTTAAGTTGAAGTTCATATTTGAGTTTTCTATAAAGTCTTTGAAATTAAAAAATTTCCATCACTTCCTTGAAGCAGACCCTTTTTTACTATTACCAATACGAAAACATCAAAAAATTAAATTGCAAAAAAAGGAAGTAAAACTAAATTAAAGAATAAAGGTAGATAGGTGTAGTTGTAGGAGTAGATGTAAAGTATAATAACTGTTCGCCCAGCTACGAGTAGGTTTAGACTTTTGTTCGTTTCTTTTCTTTATGTGCCACAAAACTGAACTGAAGAAAACACAAGTTTGTTGGTCTGTCGGTCGTTCGGCCGATGGGTTGTTGGGTTTATGGGTGATGGAACTGGGAATGAGACTGAGACTGAGGCTGCGATGGAATCTGAAATTGATTTCATGTAAGGCGAATTGATGTAACGATATACGGATGAATGTCGAAATGAATGAAACAAACATTGAAGTGAAAGTTGATACCAAAAGTGAGTGAAAGAATTCATCCAACCAAATAAATGGATAAATACGGCAACAGCAACAACAACGACAACAATGGCAACAATAACAACCGGAAGCAGCGGTGGCAGTGGTGCCAATTGTTATACATCAGTGTCCAGCTATAGTGGTGTAAATGGAGACGAGACGAGCTACATTGAAGGAAACGACAGTGATATCGACATTGCCGGGAATGTAGAGTGGCAAGTGCTTCTCAAAGCCAAGCGGAACCGTGGTTCGTGGTGCTTGGTGTGATACTTACTTTCCTGCTGCTCTTGATGTATAAAAACATATTGTTGCAATTGTTTGAAATGGACAAAATATAAATGTGTGACTGGATATAAAACATTTTCTTTGTACGTACATTGGACATTAGAGTGCTTTGAGATGAAAGTGAGAATAAATTATTGTGACCAAATTGCGTATAACTGCAATGGAAAAATGTACCTCAATTAAATTATAAAAATGTTTCCAATTAAACATTTGATTAATTAACAAATAGTTAGAAGATATACATTTTTAATTAATTCTTTAAATTTATCAATTAAAAAATCATCAAGAATTAAAATTAAATTTTAAATTTTATTTTATTCCATAGCATTTTTAATTGAAAGAGTAAAATATAAAAAAAAATAGAATTCGATTTCTTAGAGTTATTTTATTTTCTAGGTGCGTTATATATTATACTAGCTGACCCGGTGCGCTTCGCTGCCCTCAATGTGCGTTTCAGTGAAATAGAACCATATGATATGTTGACACTCTTGATATTACGGCAGTGTTTTCGGGTCATCCATATTGAACTTAAATGCACAAAATTCGAGTAGTGGGAAGCTACGACGCTCATTCTCTGTTGGGGCATATAGATTGCTGTGAAATACAGTGCAAATACCAATTAGTGCAATAATTCTATCAGTATTTAATTTTTCTATAAAGATATCGCATTCGCGTTGTCACGCCCTCTATTCCGATATCTCCCAATTTTGTTAAGTCACGTGCTAACTTTGAAGGCACATGAATACTAAACACACTTGGTCAGACGTCAATCTAGAAATAATGGTCTTCAGTTATTTCGTTTTCAGCAAGCGTGTCGTATGCACAGATACTTCCACTGATCAGCTTTTTAAGTAGGTGCAAATTTTCAAAACTGTCCTGCAATGATATTGGACATTTTTCAAATTCACATCTCGGGTTGTATGGGCGGCGCCACGCCCTTATCACTCTCTTTTGCAAAGATATCGCCGCAATGCAATTTCAAATATTGCGACCTAAATTTTTATACCCTCCACCATAGGATGGGGGGTATATTCATTTTGTCACTCCGTTTGTAACACCTCTAAATATTGATCTGAGACCCCATAAAGTATATATATTTAGCCATGACGATTTAGCCATGTCCGTCTGTCCGTCCGTCCGTCTGTGGTAATCACGCTAAAGTCCGCAATAATAGAGCTAGGTTGATCAAATTTGGTACAAATACTTCTTATAGTTGCAGGTTGTTTGGGATTGCAAATGGGCCATATCGGTCCATATTTAGATATAGCTCCCATATATAGCATCTAACATGTTGTGATTCCTACTGTTCTCATCTACTAGATTTTTTGTGTCTTCGGTGTTATTATCTTTAGGTTTGAGTTATTTTGTGAGGTCACATGCTATCCATGGTGGAGGGTATATAAGATTCGGCATGGCCGAACTTAACGCTTTTACTTGTTTATTTATACGGGGGTGTCATGCCAAGTGTTTCCATCGTTCCTGTTTGTAGCTCCATCACCCCTACTGGTACCAAGGCCAGACAGCCAAACTTCGAAACCATGGCTGATATAGTGATCGAAATATTGCATTTTGAAATTTCAGATTGTGTAGGAGTACCCACTGTTAATATGATGCCAGTTTTTGGTTCAATCATTGGTTGTGGTTCGATTTTTACAGGCTAGCTGCAATAGTGCAGGAAATATTATATATTAAGATGCCATGTTTCACATTTCAGGTTGTGTGGGCGGTGCCACGCCCACTGTTACTATTACGCCAGTTTCTTGCTCCAACACTCGATCTGGTTCCACATAACAAATTTCGAGAATGTTGGTCCAATAGCAATCAAAATATTGCACTTCCGAATTTCTGGTAGTGTGGGTGGTACCACGCCTACTGTCACAATCACACCTGCATTTGGCTCCAACACGGGTACTGCTACCAAGGCACAAATACTAAATATCGCCGATCTTCCTGCAAAAGTATTCTAAATATAATATTTGTAAATTCCAGGTTGTGTGGGCGGTGCCACGCCCACTTTCACTGTTTCCCCGTTTGTAGTTCTGTGACGCGTACTGGTACTAAGGTCACACATACTAAATTTCGAGAATTTTACTGCAATATTACTCGAAATATTTCAAATTTGAATTTTAGGTTTTGTGGGCGGAGACACGCCCACTGTCACTATCACCCCAGTTTTCAGATACATGACGCTTAATGACACCAAGGTCACACATACCTAATTTCGAGAATTTTGCTCCAAAAGTATTCGAAATATTTCATATTTGAATTTTAGGTTGTATGGGCGGTGCCACGCCCACTGTCACTATCACCCCGGTTTTTGGCTCCATGATGTGTGCTGGTACCAAGGTCACACATATCGAATTTCGAGCATTTTGAACCAATAGTACCCAAGATATTCCACTTTTAAATTTTACATTGTATGGGCGGTGCCACGCCCCTTTGTCCAATCAAAACCGAATATAGCTACGAACCTTCCACACACCAAAAGATATTCTCATGCAAAAATTCAGCAAAATTTGTTCAGCCGTTTTCGAGTCCATCGCGTACCAACGAAAACCATTTCATTTTTATATATATAGATAAATAAGGATAATGGTGCAACGAAGAAAATAAATATTATATATCCCAAAACATCTGCTGATACAAAAAAAATAAATTTCCTTTTTATATCTGACTAATTTTTCAGAGAAGAGCTCACATTGCATAAACTACTGGGGGTGGGTTCATCTAGAATACGAGTATACCCAGAAGTAAGTGTTCCAAAGACCTTTCCAAAAATACAGGGTTTACCAATAAGAGTGATATGATTTCGTTGAAAAAAACACACTTATTGTTAAGGAAATTCAAAAGATTTTTATTTAATGTAAAGTACAATCGACACAATTAAGTTCTAAATAAAACGGCATTCAAATGGCCGCCACGAGTTCTTCTGCAGAAACGAATTCGATGAACCCAATTTTCGAGCACTTTTTCCACTAAATCAAGTCATATGAATGGCACGTTCAGTATTGACTTGTAAAGCTTGAAGAGAGTCAGGTTTATTTCGAAAGACCAATGACTTCAAATAACCCCACAAGAAATAGTCTAATGGTGGTTAATCACAACTTCTTGGAGGCCATTCAATTTCACAATTTCTTGAAATAATCGAATCTCCAATCTTTTCTTGCAACAATTCAATTGTTTCATTTACTGTGTGGCACGCAGCCACAATCGGTCAATGGCAAAAAGTTAGCTCTTAACGAGAGCTAAAATATTGCTCATGGGTGTCAAGGTCGACTGGAAAGTGTTTTTTTTTTTTGGATTTAAAAAAAATGGACTGAGCGCACGCAAAGTTGCAATTGGAGAACGATTATTTTGATAATAAAACTGAATAATTTGTAATTTGTTGTTCTTGCGTATATCTCTCCATGATAAAATTGTTAATACTACTGTATACAATGAAAACAAATGACCGATCTTGACATATTACAAATGGCCGAAACGTCACTTCAAAATCATATCATCCCTATTGGAAAGCCCGTTATATGTCCCATATTCCAAAACTTCTTTAGACTCCATTTTATATTTCATTAGCTCTTAACAGAAGAGGTGATATCGACAAAGTACTATTTTTGAAATAAAGTATGATTGGGATAAGCATCATAACATGATAATGGTCACTCCAGTGGAGCACCCTAATATATATACATTAGGGCGGGTCGATTTAAAAATCGCCCATTGCTCAGTGAAAATCGTATTCTAGGGATCAAAATAAGAAACTTTGCCGAAGGAACCATACCTCTAAAACGAATTCTGATGTCCCGGAAAAAAATCCCACTTTGACCCATTTAGAGTGCTCCAATCGAGTTCAAATGTATGGAACCCCCAGGGGGTTCCAGGGGGTGTGCCACTGGCATGGGTGGGTCGGGCCTCCAAAGTTAGTGGGGGTCGGTCATACATTTGGACTCGATTGGAGCACTCTAAATGGGTCAAAGTGGGATTTTTTCCGGGACATCAGAATTCGTTTTAGAGGTATGGTTCCTTCGGTAAAGTTTCTTATTTTGATCCCTAGAATACGATTTTCACTGAGCAATGGCGACTTTTTTTGCCTCCCCACAAATCGACCCGGCCTAATATACATATATCTTAATGTATTTGTAGCACGTTGTGAATATGATATACGTGTGACGTAATGGAAGTAAATGCAAAGGTTTAAATTGGTAATCACTGGCTGCAGTGCACTCTATGCGTAGCAAAAAAAATGTAAAGGCCTTAATTAGGAAAAGCCGACTAGATGATACTAAGTGGCACCATCCTGTTGAAACCACATATTGTCCACATCCATATCTTCCAATTCGGGCCATAAAAAGTTCATTATCATCTCACGATAGCGAACACCATTCACCTGAACCTCTATTATTACGGACTGTAGCGTGATTTCAACAGACAGACAGACGGGCATGGCTACATCGCCTTAGAATTTCACGACGATATATATACTTATGGGGTCTCAGATCAATATTTAGTGGTGTTACAAAAGGAGTGACAAAATGAACATATAAGTTCCCCCCATCCTATGGTGGCGGGTATAATGATCCAAAACGGATGTCTGCCGATCATATATAGGGTCTTAGGTCACTCCTTCGATGTGTTACACTTTTGGTCCGTACACATGATATACTCGTATACCCTCGTATCATTAAAGTGAGGGTATAATTACAGCTTTTGTGTTGTTTATAATAAACGCGAACCGTCGCCTGTAGATATGTCCCATATTTAAGGAAGTGTGTCCCCAAGTCGTCAGCAGTAGCACTCCAGCACCCCACATTTGATGTAGGGTCCTATAGCACCACACACACACACATACACACAGACGTTAATATAAAAATAACAGTTCAATTTCAGAGCAAACAAAAAACAACCGGAAGTGCGTTCAAAATTGTAAATGTAAGCCGAGGAGCTCACATTCGAAATGAAGAGCGAACGAGCGGCTACAGAAACAGAAATAAAATACACAAATCGAAATCGAAAACCATAACAAAACAACAGCAACAACAACGAAGTAAGAGCAAACGACAAACGGCAAAAAGGGCAAACACAAATTGCCGCAACATAAGTTGAAACTGAAACGGAGGCAAATGAATAAACTTAAAAGCATTTGCAGATCAAATGCCCTCCCGTAGCAGTCACTAGTCGTGTTCACAGCAAACAAATACATTGCCGCCGTCAAGAGAGAGAGAGAGAAAGGAAACTCGAGTACGGACATGGGACTCGTGTAACAAAAAACCCCAAAGAATTGGACTTAATGGTCGAGGCTTGGCAAAATAAAAATAAAAACGTGGAAGGAACCGTAGAGCAGGACAAACAAAAAAATTCCGAAAACGCGCATACAAAAGAACCACAACAAATACGCCAAAAACAGAAATCTACACTTGTACTTGTTGTCGGGAGGAGGTGGTGGCACTTCACGAAACCAAGTGTAGTAAGTAACACAAACACACTCCGACAAACACACGGAAGAAGGTCAAGAACATTTGCGATAAAATAAAAAAGGCGAGAAAAAACGCTCCAAATCGAAAGGAAATACATTACAACACCATTGCAGAACCCCCCTCTCCGTGCCATTATATTTACGAGTATATGCCTCAACACTATTTACATTAACAAAACCCCCTCCTCCACCCACATGACAGATACATCAAGCCTTTGTGGCCGACCCTTCCATTGTCCATCTATCGAGTTACACATGTATGCTAGAGTGGGCCCTGAAGCAAATGCTATATGCATCTACTGGTTGTGAAATTTCATTTCTTTTAATGCAATTTTACGAAATTAAACACAAAAAGAACGCAGTTTTGGGTATAATTGAATTGGAATAAAATATACGAGTATATCTGGGGAAACTGAATTTTTTAATAAATACAGTTGCACGCACCATGATTGAAGTTTACCTACACCATTTACAACTTTAATTCAAAACCCAGCCCAGAAATGCTAAAGTCGTGCGACGCCGACTGTAGAATACCCTACATCACTATAGCTACTTCTAAATCTGAACCGATTTTTTTTTAAATTCGACAGTTTGGGTCTTAGGATAAACAAACTCTGCTACATTTAAAAATAATTAGTTATGAAAAGCTTTTTCGTTAGCATTAAAAGGCCAAATCGAACATACAGTATCGGACAATACATACGAGTACATATTGGACTAACCTCTGTTCAATCGCCAAAATCTGAAAAACTATCAATGATAATGCGTTTCCCAATAGGGATGATATGATTTTGAAGTGACGTTTCGGCCATTTGTAGTATGTCATGATCTGTCATTTGTTTTTCATTGTATTCAGTAGTGTTTACAATTTCATCATGGAGAGATATACGCCAAAACAACGTTTACAAATTATTCAGTTTTATTATCAACTTAATCGTTCTCCAATTGCAACTTTTGGTGCGCTAAGCCCATTTTTTTAAATAAAAAAAAACAGTTTTCAGTCGACATACGACCTTGACACTATATTTTAGCTCTCATTAAGAGCTATCTTTTTGCCATTGACCGATTCCCGATCCGACGTACCGTTAAGGAGCTACAGCAAAAATAAACTTTCCGTTCACATTTGGAAATTATGCTAAGTCCATTTTTTTAAATTCATAAAAAAACACTTTCCAGTCGACCCATGACCGTGACACCCATGAGCAATATTTTAGCTCTCGTTAAGAGCTATCTTTTTGCCCTTGACCGATTGGGGCTAAGTGCAACAAATGAATTGTTGCGAGAAAACTTTGGAGCTTCGATTATTTCAAGAAATTGTGATATTGAATGACCTCCAAGAAGTTGTGATTTAACACCATTAGACTATTCCTTGTGGGGTTATTTGAATTCATTGGTCTTCCGAAATAAACCAGATTCTCTTCAAGCTTTAGAAGTCAATATTGAACGTGCCATTCATGACATATGACTTGATTTAGTGGAAAAAGTGCTCGAAAATTGGGTTCATCGAATTCGTTTCTGCAGAAGAAGTCGTGGAGGCCATTTGAATGACGTTTTATTTAGAACTTAATTGTATCGATTGTACTTCACATTAAATAAAAATCTTTTGAATTTCCTTAACAATAAGGGTGTTTTTTTTCAAAGAAATCATATCAGTCTTATTGGAAAACCCTGTATATGTAATATATATATAGGCAGGTAGTCCTATCTAATTTGAGCTGATCCTGTAAATTTGAATCTGGTGTTATCTTCAGTATACATAGCGTGATTCATTTCGAGGTTCCCTACTTTTTTTAAAGAAAAAACACAGAAAATTCAAATTGAATGGGGAATGTTTATTATCATTTGAAAGAACATTCTTTGACATTTACTTTTTGAAGATTATGTCTATCAAATGTTGGCCGCGGCTACGTCTCAGCTGGTCCATCCGTTGAGTCCAATGTTCGATGACTCGTTCGAGCATTTCGACTGGTAACTGGCGAATGCGGGTTTGTCCGCATAAACTTTAGACTTTACATATCTTCACAGGAAAAAGTCTACCGGTGTGATATCACACGATCTTGGTGGCTAATCGACCGGCCCAAAACGTGAAATTATCTGATCACCGAAGTGTTCTCTCAGTAAATCCATTGATTGATGCGATGTGTGGGAAGTGGCGCCGTCTTGTTGAAACCAAATGTCGCCGAGATCACGAGCTCCAATTTCAGGCATCAAATAGTCGGTTATCATGGCACGATAGCCATAGACGGTTACGTTCTCACCGGCATCATTTTTGAAGAAATATGGACCGATGATTCCGGTACTTCGGATCGGGAATCGGTCAATGGCCAAAAGATAGCTCTTAACAAGAGCTAAAATATTGCTCATGGGTGTCAAGGCCGTGGGTCGACTGGAAAGTGTTTTTTTTATTTAAAAAAATGGACTTAGCGCAATTGGCGAACGATTATTTTGATAATAAAACTGAATAATTTCTAAACGTTGTTCAGGCGTAAGTTTTGCCATGATGAAATGCCAAACAATACTTAACAAAAATAACATGACAGCATGACACGACTCACACGTGATCTGTCAAAAAAGGCTATTGGAAATAGTATCTCTACTTAGATCACCCTATATATTACATTACTCACAAAGTGAGTACCTTAGTCGGTTTACCCGACTGAAACTTTCGTACTTGTTTATTTATATGAATTACAATACAAAGCAAATTTATATTCTAATTTTACGATCCATGGAAGCAAAGACCATGTAGCTAGATTTTGCCGCGACAGACCAGAGCGTCCGGTGGGAATCGAACCCACGACCCTCAAATTCATAGGCGAGGACGCTATCAACTCACCTACTGGAGAGCTCAAAAATGCAATATAAATTGATAATAATTTAATTAAAATAAAAAAATAAATAAATTTACCAATATTTTTGGGACTCAAGGTGAGGTTTATACTACTTATTCAAATCTTCTGATATTCCGCACATAGTATTAGTTTATTAGTAGCTATCACCTCGAGAAAAATGGGCGAAGGTGCTACTTCCCTATTGGTACCACCCACACAAATGGACAATGCTTTAAATTTTGAACAGTGTGGTGCTTGTAAAGTACCTAGAGTCTGGTTAAAAGTGGGCTTTATTGGCACGCCCCTTTTGGTACCTCCCACACAAATGGGCTATTTCGCTCCAAAAATTAACAGGTTATTATTTTAATAGCAGTGCATACGAATACTTGAAATTGTGTACAGTGTAATGGTTTTATACTACTTACAGTCTAGTGAAAAATGGGCGTTATTGCCAGTCCCCTTTTGGTACCTCCCACACAAAGGTATCATTTTGTACGAAAAGTTAACAGCTTATAACATTAATACTAGTACTAGTAACATTAATACAAATACTTAAAATTTAGTACAGTGTAATGTTTTTATATTACCTAAAGCCTGTCGAAAAATAAGCGTTATTATCACGTCCCTTTTGGTACCCCCCACACAAACGTACCATTTTGTACAAAAATTTAACAGCTTATATCGTGAATACCAATGCATATACTTGATATACCCGTATATGAGAAAAGTTACCAAATATATGAAAAAAATTTCATTAATTTTCGACGTCTATTTTAATGTACTATCTACCGACTCTCATTTCAAGTTTGTTTCCAGGAACGCGAATTCGATATTTTGAATCAATACACAAAATTTTTTTACCATATTTTAAAATTTCTACAGTCCTTTTAAAAATAGAAATTATCCCCACACCAGTCTTAGTGCCTCCCGTACAAAAAGAGCCAATACACCGGATCATATTAACATTGCTCTCAAAGCGAAGGTATACCTTAGTCTGTTTACCCGAAAGAAATTTATTACTTGTCTTAACAACAAAATTCACGGTCAAAGATATGATGATTTAAACTAAAATTTAATTTTTTTTTGGCAATAACGTTATTATTTGAAATAAAATAATTCATTCGAAATTAATTTACCAATGAGAGCGCTGCAATATCAGGAAACCTGTGAATAAATTTCAGGGAATTATACTAAATGAAAACGTTGATTAAAAATGTTGTGTGTTTAACAAGAAGGCCTAAGGCCTTTAGATCTCCTTATTCATATAAAACTATTTTATACTTCAATTAATTCAAAGAAAAGCAAATAATTCATAAATTCAAATTTTGTTCATACTAATGACGATGTAATATTAGTCTGTGTCAAATATCATATAACTATACACAGAAGAAATAATTTCAAATATCATATAACTATACACAGAAGAAATGATATTTAATTATTTACCTTAAATATTGTTTACAATTTCAGTAGAAACAATTTCTATTAAATGATGCACTCACCTGAAAAGAAAAAAGAGTGAAATTTTATTAGAATTCATTTGAAAATAAACTTATGAATCAAAATATATATTTCAGTAGAAATAATTTCTATTAATTGATTTAAACTATTAATGATTTAAACTAAAATTTAAAATTGTTTGCAATAACGTTATTATTTGAAATAAAAGAATTCATTCGAAATTAATTTACCAATGAGAGCGCTGCAATATCAGGAAACCTTTGAATAAATTTCAGGGAATTAAACTAAATGAAAACTTTGATTAAAAATGTTGCGTGTTTCAATAAGAAGGCCTTTGGTTCTCCGTATTCATATAAAACTATTTTATACTTCAATTAATTCAAAGAAAAGCAAATAATTCATAAATTAAAATTTTGTTTATAATAATGACGATGTAATATTAGTGTGTTTTAAATATCTAATAACTAACTATACACAGAAGAAATTATTTCAGCTTAAAATAATATTTAATTAGTTACCTTGAATATTGTTTACAATTCCGGCAGAAACAATTTCTATTAAATGAGCACTCACCTGAAAAAAAAGAAAAGTTAAATTTTATTAGAATTCATTTGAAAATAAACTTATGAATCAAAATATATATTTCAGTAGAAACAATTTCTATTAATAGATAAACTCACATGAAAAGAAAAAAGTACAATTTTATTGAAATGCATTTGAAAATAAACGTATGAATTAAAATATATACCATAGCTTGTATTAATTAGTAATCATTGTAATTTTATCATAAAAATAAAGAAAAAATTTTAGAATATATTTCACTCTTTGAGTACAAATGAATATAAAAATCGTTTCCCATACAAAAGTATTGAATTGAATGCATGGGTCATAAATCGATAACTTCATTCCAAAGTATGCTAAGTCGACTTAACATGGTTTAAGGGACATTTCGTTTTTAAATTCTAAATATTCCAAATTATTTATATTCAGTCGAAATTTGGTTTTCATCCTTCAAACCAATTTGATTTGCATTAGAAAGGAATTCCACACAAATTTAAAAATTCCATACAACATTGTTCGCCTCTACCTGTTTCGAATTGTTATAAGTGATATCGCGGGTACTGTAACAGTGAGCAGAAAAGTTACCAATTATATGAAAAAAAATTTCATTAATTTTCGACGCCCCATTTTAATGTACTACCTACCGACTCTCGTTTCAAGTTTGTTTCCAGGAACGCGAATTCGATATTTTAAATCAATAAAATTGTTTACAAAAGGACCATCTGGAAGGTGGTCGAGTTGCGTAACCATCTAATGCTATTTGATGTCAGATTATGGGACGTGACCATCTTTAGATTTTGCCAAATTAGTAAATACCAAAGTAAAAAGGTTTTATGAGCAAAGAAAAATGTTTGTACAAATATTTTGCGTACTTTTCCGGAGACAACCAATCAATGTCTCAGCCCTTTTAGTCGAAGGTGTTGGTGTCTTCCGTTTAATGTTTAACGTTCAATGTTTATTTTGTAATTTCACAGCAATTTTGCAGTAAACTGACCACAGCGTTATTGACGGTCTGCACACACCGATTTCAAAAAACAAAAAAAAAAACCGTGTCAAATGCATTCAAGTGTAAACACACATCAGTGGAGTTATTCAACTAGGCTGCGGAAATTGAAATAATTAAAGAACTAGAATTCACTAAATCTGTGGTGTAAACTTAAGAAGTGATTAAGAGGGTTACCAGATGACAAATGTAGAAAGTCTGAAAAATTAAAATACTAGAGTCGACCTGAGAGGTCTTCCTCTATACTAGAGTCGACCTTAGAGGTCATCCACTACACTAGAGTTGACCTCAGAGATCTTCTTCTATACTAGAGTCGACCTCAGAGGTCTTCCTCTATACCAGAGTCGACCTCAGAGGTCTTCCTCTATACCAGAGTCGACCTCAGAGGTATTCCTATATACCAGAGTCGACCTCAGAGGTTTTCCTCTATACTAGAGTCGACATCAGAGGTCTTCCTCTTTACTAGAGTCGACCACAGAGGTCTTTCTCTGTACTGGAGTCGACCTCAGAGATCTTCCTCTATACTAGAGCCGACCTCAGAGGTCCTCTTATTAGAGTCGACTTCAGAGGTCTTCATCTATACTACAGTCGACCCCAGCAGTCTTCCTCCACACTAGAGTTGACCTCAGAGGTCTTCCTCTTTACTAGAGTCGACCACAGAGGTCTTTCTCTATACTGGAGTCGACCTCAGAGACCTTCCTCTATACTAGAGTCGACCTCAGAGGTCCTCTTCTAAACTAGAGTCGACCTCAGAGGTCTTTCTCTTTACTAGAGTCGACCTCAGAGGTCTTTCTCTATACTAGAGTCGACCTCAGAGGTCTTCCTCTATACTACAGTCGACCCCAGAAGTCATCCTCCATACTACAGTCGACCCCAGAAGTCATCCTCCACACAAGAGTCGACCTCAGAGGTATTCCTCTTTACTAGTGTCGACCACAGAGGTTTTCTCTATACTGGAGTCGACCTCAGAGATCTTCCTCTATACTAGAGTCGACCTCAGAGGTCCTCTTCTAAACTAGAGTCGACCACAGAGGTCTTTCTCTATACTGGAGTCGACCTCAGAGATCTTCCTCTATACTAGAGTCGACCTCAGAGGTCTTTCTCTATACTACAGTCGACCCCCGAAGTCATCCTCCACACAAGAGTCGACCTCAGAGATCTTCCTCTATACTAGAGTCGACCTCAGAGGTCCTCTTCTAAACTAGAGTCGACCTCAGAGGTTTTCCGCTATACTAGAGTCGACCTCAGAGGTCTTCCTCTATACTAGAGTTGACCTCAGAGGTCTTCCTCTATACTAGAGTTGACCTCAGAGGTCTTCCTCTATACTAGAGTTGACCTCAGAGGTCTTCCTCTATACTAGAGTTGACCTCAGAGGTCTTCCTCTATACTAGAGTTGACCTCAGAGGTCTTCCTCTATACTATAGTCGACCTCAGAGGTCTTCTTCTATACTAGAGTCGACCTCAGAGGTCTTCCTATATACCAGAGTCGACCTCAGAGGTCTTCCTCTATACCAGAGTCGACCTCAGAGGTATTCCTATATACCAGAGTCGACCTCAGAGGTTTTCCTCTATACTAGAGTCGACATCAGAGGTCTTCCTCTTTACTAGAGTCGACCACAGAGGTTTTTCTCTGTACTGGAGTCGACCTCAGAGATCTTCCTCTATACTAGAGCCGACCTCAGAGGTCCTCTTATTAGAGTCGACTTCAGAGGTCTTCATCTATACTACAGTCGACCCCAGCAGTCTTCCTCCACACTAGAGTCGACCTCAGAGATCTTCCTCTATACTAGAGTCGACCTCAGAGGTCCTCTTCTAAACTAGAGTCGACCACAGAGGTCTTTCTCTATACTGGAGTCGACCTCAGAGATCTTCCTCTATACTAGAGTCGACCTCAGAGGTCTTTCTCTATACTAGAGTCGACCTCAGAAGTCTTCCTCTATACTACAGTCGACCCCCGAAGTCATCCTCCACACAAGAGTCGACCTCAGAGATCTTCCTCTATACTAGAGTCGACCTCAGAGGTCCTCTTCTAAACTAGAGTCGACCTCAGAGGTTTTCCGCTATACTAGAGTCGACCTCAGAGGTCTTCCTCTATACTAGAGTTGACCTCAGAGGTCTTCCTCTATACTATAGTCGACCTCAGAGGTCTTCTTCTATACTAGAGTCGACCTCAGAGGTCTTCCTCTATACTAGAGTCGACCTTAGAGGTCTTCCTCTATACTAGGGTCGACCTCAGAGGTCTTCCACTATACTAGATTCGACCTCAGAGGTCCTCCTCTAAACTAGAGTCGACCTTAGACGTCTTCCTCTATACTAGAGTAGACCTCAGAGGTCTTTCTCTATACTAGAATCGACCTCAGAGGTCTTCCTCTATACTAAAGTCGACTTCAGAGGACTTCCTCTATACTAGAGTCGACCTCGGAGGACTTCCTCTATACTAGAGTCGACCTCGGAGGTCTTTCTCTATACTAGAGTCGACCTCAGAGGTCCTCTTCTAAATTAGAGTCGACCTCAGAGGTCTTCCTCTATACTAGAGTCGACCTTAGAGGTCTTCCTCTATACTAGGGTCGACCTCAGAGGTCTTCCACTATACTAGATTCGACCTCAGAGGTCCTCCTCTAAACTAGAGTCGACCTTAGACGTCTTCCTCTATACAAGAGTCGACCTCAGAGGTCTTCCTCTATACAAGAGTCGACCTCAGAGGTCTTTCTCTAGAATCGACCTCAGAGGTCTTCCTCTATACAGAACTCCGGACAATGGCCAATTGTAGTGAAAATCAAGACGAATCCATAAAATTTGGCAACCCTGCTAGTGATGGCTCTCATCTCTTACTGTTAAAGTAAAATTGCAGTTCGAAAATACATCATCCAAAGCAAAAAATTATATATACAAACAAAGTCTACATAATTGTTATGAGTATAAAGTCTAATTAAATAGATAAATATTAAATAATTTTTAATTCGATTCTTCATAAACTTTAATTCCCCAATTATTATAAACATAAAAATCCCGATTGAGAAACACACTTAATTGTAGCGAGCTTTAGTTGACCTCTTCTTAATCATTTATCTTCAAACTATGCCATCAATAAAGTACGTTTGCGGTATGGTTTGCACATTTAGCGCCATTTATCTGTTTCCCTACGCTTCCCCTTCTCGCAATTTGTAATTTGCTTGCACTGTTAACGGACAGACATATGAGTAAATCTTTCGAAATTCTAGTAAATGAGCAATGAGTACTTAATGAAGTGCTCAAGTGTTGGCCATTCCGCTTGCATTCCTTTCATCCGGTGGCGGAGTTTGTGAGGCACACTTTAAATGGATATGCTGGCGGGCCTTTGGAGTGAAACATTGAAGTCAAAAAGACTGCATTCTATTCTATATTTAGCAGTGAATGAAAAAATAAAAAAATTAAAAAAAAGTTATCTTAGATGATGACCTGAAATTTGTATTATAAATCGGCCGATTTTGTTGAAGCTAACTAACCAGTCCATTGTACCTGAATACGATACTTGAAAATCATTCGAAAAGATTTTAGACTATTTCATATCTATTTTTTTAAAACCTTATAACAAAAAGTAATGTTTACAAAAAACCGAACTGAACCAAAAGGTTTTGTTCTGTTCATCCTGCTAGGTGAAACAAAGCATAGCTCTGTCATAGCATAGCAGTGTCATTTGTCGATTTAATGATAATAACTTAAAATAGAATTTGTTCATAACCAGACTATAACCTAGAGACTCCGAACTCAGATATATGTAACCCTTACTCTCGGTTAGATGTACATGTTGCGCCAATAAAACCTCAATGGGTTCAGCAGTTTTGGAGAACACCGACGACTAACAAACGAACAATTTTTGCAGTTATGCTGCATAGTGTTATGGCAGGCATCGTTTATTAGTAAAAAAAAAGACCCTCCTATGTAAAGGGTGGGCCATTTAAAATTTGAAGAACCGATTACTTTGACCAGTGATTTGAGCCCTTTGGATTGTTTTCTGTGGGGAGCCATTAAGGATAAATGTTACGCAAAGCATACAGAGTCAATTGAAGCGTTGAAACAATCGAAAATGTACTAAAAAATTGGGTTGATCGGATGAAGTACTGTGGAGCCAGTCGTGGTAGTCATATGAATGATATTGTGTTCCATTATTAAATGACAAAGTGCAACGTTTCCAATAAAACCAGAAATTAGAAAATATTATAAGTACTTTTTTATAGCCGATTCAAATTTTAAATTTTAAATGGCCCATCCTTTACAAACATATTATTTCAAGAACTATATTTATGGTTGTAATCTAATAAAATAAAGGCCCTGCAACATTTTTTCACGTAAAGCTGTCACTTTCAATGTGTGCATCTAACATTTTTGCTGGATATCTCTGCCGGAAAGCTGGCAATGCAATTAGCTGAGACCGACGCCGCGTGACTGCATAACTCCAATCTCGAAAGAATGCTGCCATGATTAGCCGTACATGTCATATTTACTGAGGGAAACGAGAGGAATTTTTGCCCGTAAATGATCTGTGAATAAACATTAGTATTCATATGAGCCACACCGCAACATTTTTGAGAAATGACAGACAAATTATTGATAAATGGTTAATTATAACATCCTGGGAGTTATAAACTGATTATAAATCCTAATTTTAAAGATTTAGAGCCAACGATAAGGGAGTGTAGATTAAGTTAAAAGTTATAGTCGGGACAAAATATCTTTTGTATAAGTGTTATATTGTATAATGGTCGGTTTAAATAAAAAATTAATTCTGATGTGGTTCTTTTTAGTTTATTTATTTTTCGGAAAGCTCAGATTGAATACAATAATATTAAAAATCAAAAAAAAAAGGTTTGATAAATTGAAATTAGATTTTTTTATTTGAAATTTTCAGATTTGATTTTAAACAACATTTATAGTCTCCAGCGCTTTAGGTCGTTTTTACCGGCTCACATAGACCAATTTAACTCCTTATACAATGTTATCAATAGTACGAATATCAATACCGGATAGATCAGTTAAACATCCTAGAGGGCCGACCTCAGTTATTGGCCCGAAAGTTGGCGGGATCGGATCTATGGACGTGGCCCCGTCCTCGTGAGCCATGTTTTGAAATTGAGATATCTTGAACAATTTGTTAGCGAGAATACTGTAGTTTTGTGTATTTCGCAGTCTACGTGATTGTTCCAAAGTGGGCGGGATCGGAACAATGGGCGTGGCGAGATGATTGAGATGAATTCTTGCCAAAATAGGATACAAACTGCAAAGTTTCTGCTAAATTTCTTTAAAAATTAGGTGTTTATGACTTAAATAAGCATTTTTGGGAGCGACATCTATAGGTTGACCATAACATAATATGAACTGATTTAAAAAATGTTAACTGCGATGAATTAAATACATACTGCAAAGATTCAGTCAAAATGCAGAGAATTTATGGCATAAATACGAATATTTTGGAGCGACCTCTATAGGGTGACTATAACAAAATATGAAACGATTTGTAAAATTTGTGCTGTGATGAATTCTTGTCAAAATAGAATGCAAACTGCAATGTTTCTGCTAAATTGCTTTAAAAATGTGATATCTATTGCTCAAAAACCGTATTTTGGAGCGACCTCTATAAGAAATATTTCTACCAAGTTTCATCAACCTAGCTGTATTATTACGGACTGCAGCGTGATTACAACAGACGGATATGGCTAAATCGTCTTAGAATTATACGACGATTAAGAATATTTTGGGGTCTCAGATCAATATTTAGAGGTGTTACAAACGGAGTGACAAAATGAATATACCCCCCTTCCTATGGTGGAGTGTATAAAAATAATTTTTCGTATTTTTTTATTTTGGAAGTTTTGTTTGGGAGGTACCAAAAGGGGAGTGGCAATAACGCCCATTCTGTAATATAGTATGGGTACTATAAAAACCTTACACTGTACAAAATTGCGGGTATTTGTATGTGCTGGAAACCAAGTTATAAGCCGTTAACTTTATGTGCAAAATGGTCCATTTCTATGGGAGGTACCAAAAGGGGCGTGGTAATATCGCCCATTTTGAACGGGACTGTAGTTACTATAAAGGCATTACAACGACAATTTTTCAGGGGGTCTGTAGGTACTATAAAAGCATTACACTTCACACAATTTCAAGTATTTCTTTGGACTGGAATAAAAGTTGTAAGCCAATAACTTTCGTCCCTGCATTTCAAGGAATTCACCATGGTCGCATTTCTTGGCATAGAAGGGGCTTTTAACAACATTCACTCAGATGCAGTAATTGCGACACTGTCACATCTAAAAGTTAACTCCAGTTTGATTAGACTAATTAAAAGTCTGCTCAACAGAAGACGCATAACAGCATGTCTTGGGTCCACAACTCTAACAAGGTTTCTAACCAGAGGGACCCCACAAGGAGGAGTACTGTCTCCTATAATTTGGAACCAAGCGGTGAATGAAATCCTGCTAGATCTAGAACCTTGTGGCTGCAAGGTCGTGTCATATGAGGACGACGTGGCAATCGCAGTTAGTGGCAAATTCGAAAACGTCCTCAGAGACATCCTACAGGTGGCTCTGAACAAATTGGCTAGGTGGGCCAGAAACAGCGGTTTAGGCATTAACCCAAACAAGACAGAATTGGTTCTCTTTACTAGGATAAATAAAGTCCCACATATGGACCCTCCACCTCGGATAAATGGAGCAGATCTAGTCTTTTCTGAAAGTGCAAAATTTTTAAGAATAATTTTGGATAGAAAACTGTTATTTAGACTTAACGTATTGGATATATATAGCAGTAGTGCATCCTATACTGCTATACGGCATTGTGGTATGGTGGACGGAAACTGACAAACTAACCATCACCAACCTGCTAACAAAGGTTCAGAGAACAGCCTGCCTGAGCATAAGCGGAGTCTTGAGGACTACAGCGACCGAGTCTCTACAAGCCCTACTCCATATACTGCCGATTAATATTGTGGCGAGAGAAGTTGCAACCAAAGCGGCAATAAGATTAAACTGCCTATATGTGGAGGTACAAAAACTACGGTCACATGAGGATATCAAAGTGTAGTGCTATCGTAACCGACCGAGTGGACTATATACCAACTGTGTACACCTTCGAGAGAAATTACATCACTATGATTCCCGCCAGAGATGAATGGGTTGGAAGAATACAAGGTAATAGAAACCATCTCCACTTTTACACGGATGGTTCGCAGCTTGATGAAAAGGTTGGCTTCGGAGTACACTGTGCAGTGCTTAGTTTGGATATAGCTCACAGACTACCAGATACCTGCAGTATCTATCAAGCCAAAATAATGGCAATATGGGAAGTAGCCAAGTGGCTGAGTCGCAACATAGTAACCAACACTGGCGTTGTCATTTACTCGGACAGCCAGGCTGCCATCAATTCTCTGGAGGCAACATCCCTAAATTCCCAAACAGCCCTCGACTGCCGCAGATCTCGTAACGAGATGGCTGAGCAGTTTAATATACACCTCATATGGGTGCCTGGGCATATGGATATCCCGGGGAACTGCAAAGCCGATGAACTTGCTAGGAAAGGGACGACATTACAAATTCTCGAAGAATTTGCATATATTGGTGCACCAAAAGATTTGGTATTGACTCTAATGACTTCTGCAGAAGCTGTGGAGATGAGGAAGAAGTGGAGAACATTGAGCACTTGCTATGAGACTGCCCCGCTCTGAGTTAACGACGACTGGACTTACTGGGGTCGGCCTTTCTAGGCACTATTTCTCTAAATTTTGACCCTACGTGGGGGAGGTACTCGAAGGAGTAGACCAACATATTCCATCTCTGACCCTAGACCGACGTAGAAAAAATATTAACGCATACCAAATTTGGAGACAATCCGTTAATCCTACCGAAGGTAATCGTACGCACAAATCAGACAGACAGACGGACGGACATTGCTAAAATGACTTAAAATGGCCCAAAATGGATGGCCCAAAATGGATTTCCGCCAAATATTCCTAGGGTCTCTTATGTCACTTCTGGAAAAGAAACACAGAGGAAAGAGTGAAAATACGCATATACTCATGCAGAAACTCCATAGGTGAGAGCTGGGGGCTCAAGACAATTACCATCCACTGGATGTATACAGCTATAGTGCCTCCTATACTTACCTATGGTTCAGGGGTATGGCGGAAGGCGACCAAAGTTAAATATCAGCTTAAGAAGTTAGAGAAAGTAAAAAGCTAGACATCATTATTTATATCCGGTGCTAGAGCACATCGCAGGCGGCCCTCGACATGGCATTGAACCTACAATCTGTAGGTCTTTTTGTTAAGTGCAGTGCGCTCTCAGACTCCGAAAAGCTCGTGTGTGGCGTAACGCGGTTTGGGGCCACTCGGCCATTCTCATTGAGTCATCAAGAATGTCTGATCTAAGGGCTCTGGCAGGATCGACAGACTTTTTGTCACCAGTTCAGAAATTCTCCTCAAATCTCGACATAATGATCTCCCCCCATAACAGACTGGCCATGCGGCAGCCTTCCTTTAGAGGACCATGCAATATACATACACTGACGGTTCAAAGATGTTCAGCGGATCTCTTGGCATTAATGCGTCTTACAGGTTAGCCGACACCTGCAGCGTTTTCCAGACTGAGATCTTTGCTATACTGCAAGCCCTCAGCTTGATAAATCGACAAAAACTCGGGCAAGGTGATGACAGTCTATGGGGACAGTCGAGCTGCTCTGTAGGCACTGAAGTCAACCATTACTAAATCAAAGGTGGTTAAGGAGTGCCGTTTAGAACTACAGCAATTGATCTTTCTAACCTCACAAAGATCTTTCTAACCTCACAAAGAGGGACATTCGTTTAATGATAGGCACGCTGACTGGCCACTGCAATGTTAGATCTTTAACATTAAGGTGGCTGCCGACTACTGTCGACTCTGTGAAGATGAGGAGGAACTGGAGACAATCGAACACCTTATCTGTTCCGTCAATGTCCTACTCTATCAAGACGAAGACATCGCTACCTAAGTGATTACACGATACAAAATCTGGAATCTCTATCATCCCACGATATTGATAGCATCATGGGCTTCATAGGTTGCTTGAGATGGATGTTTTGACATTAACTCATCTATACATCTCCTAAACAGCCAAATCCCCTCTCTCTTATTATACTCATCACCTCCTTCATCTTCTTCGACCTCTCCCTCTTCGTTTACTCATCTTCTGAGGACGAACACTATGGATCAAATGGTTGGGATAAACAGGCATTGCAATAACCGTTTGCACAAAACGTTTCACAGAGTCTGTAATAAATATAAATCATTTACGATAATTACACTAACCGTTTGCTATAAACGTTTCTTTGGGTTGTGGAATAAACATAAATCGTTTGCGACAAACATAGATCACAAACGAAATTCGTTCATCTAATTTTTCGTTTGGGAGTAACAATTGTTTTCTTTGCGTGTACTTGATTTCAAGTAATTTATACTTATTATAATCCTTTCTACGCTTGATTGAATGTAATCCGTTTTCTACTTGGTTAAAGAAAAAATTATTACGAATGTACTTAAAATCCTAACGGCCAATACCACAATCTCCGGTTATCCTACAGTTAGAGCTAACCTACAGTTATAGCATTCAAACTGTATGAAGTTTTTATATTTTTACTGTGAGTTAGCTCTGGCCGGAGGTTTTGAAATTGGGGGTAAGTATGATTCCGATTTTAAATAAAATGCGAATTTTTTACTTGAATGTAGTATGGTATTTTTCATTCTGTATACCCAGTCAAATGAAGTCAATGGGTTACTCTTTTCGAGTGCTCTCGTATGCATCAGCCACACAGACGGACATTGTTTGAATGACTCAAAATCCCCTAAAATTGATTTCCACCGAACAAACTTTGGGCCCTTTCCACTAAATGAGGGTATAATCAAAGATGTTAATGATGCTATTTCCTTTAGCCTTTTGTTCTTATTATTACACTCAGAAAAAAATTAACCCAAAGATAAGTTAAAATGAACTAAACTTCAGGAAAATTAAACTTCATATGGCGCTAAAGCAATTTTTTCCCAAATCAAGTTCACATTTGTCCTTAATATTAGCAAATGTTTTTAACTTAGTTATATTTAATACTAACTTGAATTTAGTAAATATTCCTTTATATCTAGTTCAATTGAACTCATATTAAGGAAAAATTAACTCAGTTTAAGTAAAAATTTACATGAAATTTGGAAAAAATCTAGTTAAATTTTCACTAAAATCAGGTACATTTTTACTTGAAATCAGGAAATTTTTACTAAAAATTAAGAAAATTTTAACTAAAATCAAGTAATTTTTTTACTAAGATTAAGTTACATTTTTACTAAATGGAAGTAAAATAATTCCTCAAATCAAGTTCAATTTTAATAATTTAATTTGAATATACGAAAATTAAACTAAAATGTAAGAAACGTTTAACTATAAATGAGTAATTTTTGAACTTGCAACTTGTAGAAGTAAGCTAAATTTTAGTTCATTACTACTAATATAATTCAGCGAAATATTCTCGGGAATTTTCCAATAAATATTTTGCTCCAATGTATTTGAAACAAATTCAAAAAACCTGAAACAAATAGAATTCTCATTCAATGTCTCATCTTATGTCTTAAGTATTTCACATATAATCCTATATATTTGCTGCGAAGTTAAATTACTTAACTTCGCAGCTGCTGTTTGAAATGATATTTGAGCAGTTAAAGAAAGAATCTGTTGAAAATAACGGGAATTTTTTGCTTAACAAATATTCAAGGATTATTTGAAACCCGTATTATAAATTTCAGAAAAAACATGAACTAGAACTAAGGAAATTCGGATATTTCTAGTTAAAATTTCCTAAAATGATTTATTTCGAGGAGTAGTAAATGTTTCTTCGACGCTAGGAAATCCTTCCTCGGTAAAAGTCAAAATTTACCAAATAGTAGGAAATTTTTACTTGGTCGATGGAATTTTAAGTAAGTAAAATCATATCCCTTTTCCGAGTATGTAACCAAATTGCTATATCTTTGAATTTAGTTCAATTTACTCATTGAAAGTAAAATTTCCCAGTTTTGAGGAAAATGTAACTAAACATGAGTAAAAATCTTGAACTAAACTGAGATATAGATTTTACTCACATAAACGATTGTCATTTTTCTGAGTGTATATTCAATACTTGACGCCATAAAATTCCCCAAGAGAGAGTTATTTGTATATAACATATACCTTTGAATTCCTAATTCATATCATATTAAAATTATCGCGAAATAATAAAATTCAACAGTTTTTTTTTGCTCTCCTGAAAATATAGTTTTAATATAGCAGGATATTTAGTCATTTAAATTTTTTATCGAATACGAGCTTCGTGGGAGTTACATTACCAATTCAGCCAATCCATTTAAATTGATTTCAATTACGCAATTTCCCCATTTCGAAACGATAAGCCATAATATTGCGACCTTTGACATTCAGCAATTATTGCAGTAATGGCAAATGTAATTCTGCAATCACATTTAAAACAGACCATTTGTACGTACATACGTACGGCTTTATAAGCTGGTGACCCAATTTGATCCTGTTGCTGTAAATGAACAATATCAGGATGCCATAAAATACATCTAAGTACGTTCGACATTGTCAGTGTGATAATCCCTGTCTGAGCTGTTTGTCCTGTCCAGTCCTTCCCCCACCTGCCCCCATCTCATAGTGCGGCTAATAGTGAATCGAAAAATGATATAATAATCTCGGCCACAACAACACTAGTAGTCAACAATGTAATGCAATGCCACTCGAGTAGCGAATTGGGGCAGTCCAAGTCCAAGTAATAGTGCCCACAAATGATTATGAACTCCGCCGCCATTCATTCAACTTCATCTCGATGCATTGACTATTGTTGCCTCTGTAATTTCTATGGTAAACTTTGTTTATGGACTAGAATTACAGAGTACATTAGCGAGGCGATGGCTCTGAATGTTTTTGCAAAATAAAACAACAACAAAAAAGAATGCGGTGAACATTATAATTACGGAAGCATAAATATATAGACTTGGCGGCGTACCTAATAGCAAATAGCCCTTGTGCCCGGCCAGCCATCCGCTTCGTATAGATTCGAGATTCCTCCACCGCCAACCAGTCATTCATTTAGACCATCACTTATTCTAGCCACAATGCAGCAAGGCAACCCCCTCCACAAGCCTGTGAAGCAGCTAGGCCACTAACCAACCGACTGACCGAACAACCATCCATCCGCTCATTCAGTGCATGGTGGATTTTAAATGATGCTGCTTTTGATGCTCCGGTAGAAGATGTTAATGAATATGATGCACAGTGCATTAATGCGAAGAAAAAAAGTAGTGGCGCGCTTCTATTCCACCAAAAAAATATTTTCTTTACAAACTGTGGAATAAACTCAGACTTGTTAAAACTCTACAAAAATTAGATACAATAACGTAAGCCAGAGACGAAAAATTAATTTAGTGCACAAACACTGCAGGTTTGCAATTAAGGCTTCTCGGGAACACAAGTATCAACATTGAATAAAACCCGAATATCTGCCAGGACGCAAGGGTAATATTCAAATCCAAACCTGACATGGTAAAATATGCTACTCCAACGATTAATATAAAATCGATCGATATCAAAAAATTGGAACAGATAGTGGTATCTGTAGATGCACTACAATTAAACGAACTTGGAATGAATCTGGGGCCCATCATCACTGTTAGTTTAAGAACGAGATAAAAACATTTTACATTTCCCGGCGCCTTTATAAGCCCAGGTGAATCTGATCTTAACACGTTTAGCAGGAATCTTCAGTGCAATTATAAATGTTGCACACAAAATGGCTGGATGAAGGTTTGCATTCGTAGCACAGATAACCTGATGAAGAATATGAGAGACAATGTAAGGGTAATCTTTGGAGCTAGAAATGGTCCAACACACTATGCAGACATCTGATAATAATTGATATAAGGTATGGTTGCCGTTTGTGTGTTTGGTCTGAAGACCTACTTTTTAGAAGAAACAAAATTCACTGACCCTTTTCCTTTTAGACTCTGACAAAAGTACGGTAATGTAACAAGGAATCATAATGGAACAAAGCATAATACAGGCTTACACGCAGAACTACATCTAATATATGTAGCTGTTTCAATTTCATATTTTTAGCAAACTGCGTGAATTGGAAAAATACGTGTGCGTGAGAGATGTGGCTTTCGGTAGAATTTGTGAATTTAGTCACTATTGAGCGGGTTACTGTTTTTAGAGGAAGTGCAGTATATGAAGGACCACTAAACAACAACAAAAATGTTACCATCCCACCAAAATAACACAAGAATCACAAAAATGAAGTCGAAATTTGGAGCTCGGAGCCGATCCCAAACCTAACCGAACCTAACCTAACCTAACCTAACCTAACCTAACCTAACCTAACCTAACCTAACTTAACCTAACCTAACCTAACCTAACCTAACCTAACCTAACCTAACCTAACCTAACCTAACCTAACCTAACCTAACCTAACCTAACCTAACCTAACCTAACCTAACCTAACCTAACCTAACCTAACCTAACCTAACCTAACCTAACCTAACCTAACCTAACCTAACCTAACCTAACCTAACCTAACCTAACCTAACCTAACCTAACCTAACCTAACCTAACCTAACCTAACCTAACCTAACCTAACCTAACCTAACCTAACCTAACCTAACCTAACCTAACCTAACCTAACCTAACCTAACCTAACCTAACCTAACCTAACCTAACCTAACCTAACCTAACCTAACCTAACCTAACCTAACCTAACCTAACCTAACCTAACCTAACCTAACCTAACCTAACCTAACCTAACCTAACCTAACCTAACCTAACCTAACCTAACCTAACCTAACCTAACCTAACCTAACCTAACCTAACCTAACCTAACCTAACCTAACCTAACCTAACCTAACCTAACCTAACCTAACCTAACCTAACCTAACCTAACCTAACCTAACCTAACCTAACCTAACCTAACCTAACCTAACCTAACCTAACCTAACCTAACCTAACCTAACCTAACCTAACCTAACCTAACCTAACAAAACCTAAGATAGGGCTAAGCTTAGGCTACCATCGGGGTCAGCGGGTGGCGGATAGCTGAACGACCTACAGATATGTAGGTTTGATGCGACAAATAAGCAGCCCCCGACCAAGAGCGGCAGAATGCCAGGGCGTACTATAAAAGTGTACAGGTGCCTGATAAGTACTCTGCGACATGGCGAACGGATGCCGCCATAAAAGTATCCTTCCACACGGAAGCGAAATTAGGAGTGTGATGTCTCCGTGGAACCCCAAATCAAAAATCCAGAAGTATCTGTCCCACATTGGGCGGCTTCCTGGTCTGCGTCTGATCTCATGAGAGGCGGCAGAATCCACAACTACACGTCTTTATGGCAATAGGATCGAGACCAGTAAGATCTACACAACTACACGTCTTTATGGCAATAGGATCGAGACCAGTAAGATCCTCATTTACGGCATACTGGGAACATGGATATGAACTGACGAACCCTTGGCGGTATTCTAGAAGTATGTCGGAGTGAAACCCTACAGAAAAGGCTTCTGAGCTAATATCGTAGCTGCCTCCGTCCCGTTAAAACCTGGCAAGTCTCAGAATACGCTCTAAGTTTCGTCGCCATTAAGTTGGTGGTGTAGGATCAGTTGACATTGTCCTGATTTATACGGGTCTGGCACTGAAAGCAAAGTCTCATAACGACTTCGCGTCAACCCTCGCATGGCCTCCCTGCTAAGCAAAGATAACCATGAGACCAAATAAAACCTAACTACACGTCGAAATTAGATAACGATACTGAGTTGGGACCCAGTGAAGAAATGAGTACCGAAAAAATTAACAACGATAATGTAAACAACGATAACATATACAATATAAAAAACCCAAAAAAAAAAAATAAATAACATAACAGATGTAAGAGAAGAAAACCCATTCCGACCCAGCGGAAAAATACAAAGATCTCCAATTAGGAGAGAAAATTTCCAAACATCCTCTATAACAGGAGCAATGAGCGAAGATAGTCATTTTGACTCACTTAAAAATGAAGAAGAGATAGCTTTTGTTAACCTTGGGAACAAACTGAGTGCTACGTATACTATAGTCATGGACTCAAGGAACATACATAAGAGTATTCGAGAAAACCTTATGCAGGCCCTTGCCTTGTACCAACAGATACGTGAGAATAGAGAAGCGACAGCACTGATCAACGTTATAGGTGCACCAGAGGCAAATACAGTGTTTAAGACGACAAATAAAGGTACCCAAACAGAGAAAGAGCCCCAAAAGAAAAGTTCCAAAAGTGCAGCCTCAATCTCTCCGGTGAAAAATAAATCGGACAAAAAGGTCAGGATACAGAAACCAGATGAAAATGTTACAGATGTTGAGAAAGAACAGCAGTGGTCCTTGGTGGAAAGAAAAAATCTCAATAAAAAGAAGAGACCAAGTAAAAATATAGAGAAACAGATTAGAAACAAAGGAGAAACCTTGACAATTAAAACAGACAATTGCAGCTATGCTGAAATAGTGAAAGAAGTGAAGAACGCAATAAAACCCGAGGAAATTGGTGTTGGTATAAAAAAGATTCGGAAAACAGCAGATGGAAATGTCCTAATAGAGATGACAAAGGGAGACGGTCAAGCCAAGAAACTAGAAGGTGCAATAAAAGGATCACTCGGAGAAAATGTGAACGTGCAAACATTCATAGAAAAATATCTCCTAAGCACGCATACTGGTGAATAATAATCTCGAAAGCACGCATACTGGTGGAACCACGAAATTGCTGAGCTTAGAAAATCATGTCACAAAGCGAAACGTGTAGCCCGAAGAAAAGGTGATTTAGAAGCAATGGAACTCTACAGAATAGCAAAAGAGGCTGAAAGCAGCTATAAAAGAATCAAAGAGAAAATCCTGGGAATTATTATGCGAAGAAGTGAATAAGGATCCATGGGGCGTCCCTTATAAAATAATAACGAAGAAACTTGGAAACCGAACCAAAATTCCGGGTATCACGAATTCAAGCTGGGCATATAAAATAGTGAGTACACTTTTCCCCAAACTGGTAGAACTGAGGAACACTCTGATGCGCAACTCCTTATGACCCTTTCTCATACAATGAAAAAACCTGAAGAAACGCAAGGCACCTGGCCAAGATGGCATCCAAAATGAAATAGTCACTATAGTTGGTAAGCTCTGGTCGGATATTTTCTTAAATACATTCAACCAGTGCTTAAAAAACGGAGTTTTCCCAAAGATATGGAAAAAACAATACCTTGTGTTATTACGCAAAGGATACAAACCACTAGAGAATCCATCATCGTACAGGCCTATTTGCCTATTGGACACCTGCGGAAAGTTCTTAGAAAAACTGATAGTTAACAGACTCGAATGTGAATTAAATAGAAAGGGAGGTTTCTCATCCATGCGGTTCGGTTTCATAAAAGGCAAAATCAACCATAGATGCTATCCGCACGGTAATACATGCAGCAAGAGATTCAATGCAACAGAAGAGATTCTGCTCCATTGTCACCCTAGACATAAAAAATACCTTCAACTCTGCGAACTGGCGAGTAATTCGTAAAGCAATGAGAGAACGAAATTTCTCAGAATACTTAATCAAAATGGTTGATAGTTATCTACAAGATAGAATGCTGGAGTATGAAACGGACTATGGACTCAAACAATATAAAGTGACAGCGGGCGTACCTCAAGGTTCCATACTGGGTCCTTTCCTATGGAATTTAATGTACGACGGGTTATTAAACATAAAACTCCCGGAAAGATCAACATTAGTAGGATATGCAGATGACATAGCCCTAGTGGTGGATCAACCTTCCGCACCACTTATAGAGATAATAACAAATGAATGCCTAGGAAGAATAAATAGATGGTTAAACTCAAGAAACCTAACACTTGCTGCACACAAGACAGAAGCTATCCTGGTAACTAGGAGACTGTCTTTTGAACATCCAAAACTGAGAGTGGAGAAGTACGAGATAAAAATAAGTAAGAGCCTGAAATACCTTGGTGTAATCTTAGACAACAAACTGACGTTCCAGCCGCATATTAAGATGGTATCAGAAAAAGCACTAGGAACTGCAGCACTAGGAACTGCAACAAAATTAGCAAGGATAATGCCAAATATAAAAGGTCCAGGACAGACAACCAGACGCTTAATTGCAACAGTAGCATACTCACAGGTGTAATATGCTGCTCCAGTCCTAAGTGAAGCTGTTTCAAACAGCCAAGTGCTTAGAAAACTACTAGAGAAAGTTCATAGGACATGCTCACTACGCGTAACATCGGCATATCGGACTATATCAACTGCAGCTGTGTCCGTTCTCGCTGGAATACCACCAATTGATCTCTTGTTGCTTGAAAGAAAAGAGATATACGATGAAAGAATAGCAATACAGTATACTGCCGAGAATCGCAACAGGGAAACGTCCCGTATAAAAGAAGCTGCAAGAAAGAAAATGATGCTAATATGGCAAAGACGATGGGAGGAAACCGACAAAGGTAGATGGACCCACAGCCTTATACCAACCATAAAGACGTGGATGAACAGAAAACATGGAGAACTAAACTCCCATACAAATCTCTCTCTAGATTTGACGAATCGGCCTGAAATTTGGTAATATGAGTTTATTTGTACCCGAAACCATTCACATGCGATCCATGGTGTAGGGAATATTAGATTCGGCATAGCCTAACTTAAGCCAAAAAATGCATAAATTCAATGCAAGATTTCATTGGTGATATCAAGGGTTTTCTGTCAATGCATTTATGATGCATTGCCAATGTTCGAGTTTCATTCCTTCCCAAAACACTGTGCATCGAGGTAAGTAACGACTATGACGCTGGTATACGAGTATGCTTGACTACCAAACCTCCTCGCATAAGAGAGAGCGAGTGAGAGAGAGAGAGATAGAACGGGGGAGTGCGAATGTGTAACCAACCGCCAAACAAAAGATACACGTTCGAGTACTCGAACTAACAACGTTTTGCTCCAATTCTTTAGATCTTTTGCAGAACAAAACGCCAACTCAGCCATGGGAAATATACGACAGACGACGAACAGTGGCACAGCCAAAAGAAGCCCGGACCAGAGTCAGCCCAATCAAGCCAAGTCAGTGCACAATAGACTCGGACGGATACAATTTTTGGCAACTTGAAACGGCTTAAAAGCGTTTTGCCAAACAAAAACACAGCGATTCTAATGATTCTATTCATATGAATTTTCATGAAGTGGAGTGGAGGCACACTGCCTCCCCTGGTGTGACCACGGAGGAGGAGGAGTCAATGGAAATGATGGTGATGGCGGCGATGGTGTCGGTAGCGGTGGAAGTAGTTTACGTGTTACTTCAAACATTTATAATTGGTTCGCTGAATAATTATAGTTACTGAATGCTTCTGCTGCCGGGTTTCCTCATTTGCTGGCGTTGTTGTTATAGTTGTGTTTTTTCTTGGCCACCATTCCACCATCATTATTGTGACGATGCCTCCAAAAGAAGAAAAAACATGGTTAATACATTTGATACATATGAACATTACGATTATTATTACTGCTATTAAGTGTTGGAGGCAAAGTTCACTTAACTTAATGTCATTCATGTGTATTTTCAGTTTTTTTGGTGTTTTTTTGGCAAATAAATGTATAACTGACTCGGCTCTGCTCAGCTAAGCATTAAGAACTTCATGTGGCTTTTTTAGACTCAAGCAAAACTCGGTAATTCAAGCAAACGGTGTTAAGTTTCGCAGGTTAAATGTCGCTTGACCAGAAGTAATGCATATCAACTCGGTATATGTTAAAGTGAAGTCATTGCCATGCGGGTTATTCCATGACAAATTTAAAAGTAAGAAAATCTATGTTGACCAATTCCATTGAAGTTTACATTAGGAGCTTCAGAGAAATATAATATATAATGTTGTATTATGTGTGGCTAATGACTTAAACTGTCCTAAAACTGATTCTGGCGAAAATACTTAAGTCCATAGGTCACTCCTTTGGCCCATAGCAAGTGATATATGTACACCCTCACCCACTAGGTCATTCCTGAAATGAACTCGATAGATTGAATACTTCGGAAACTTCATATACCTTCTTGTATACGGAGGACGAAGTGTATTCCAAGCACATTTTATCGAACAGAAGATCCTGGTCTACTCTCGAGGCTAAAATCCGCAACCTAGATAGAACAAAAAGTTGAATTTGAGGCTTTTAATGGTCTACCTATTTACAGACCATTCGAGTAAACAACAAGACATTCAGACGAGTAAAAGGAACAGCTAGGTTAACAACCAGAAGATCGATTGATTTTTGGACAGACTTGATATTGGACGATTCGGGGAAAGGGAATTTTCTCACGAACAGCGTTCAGGGGATTGGACCCTCTGACCGGACTGGAGAAGACAACTTTGTCTACGATAAAATCTCCGAACTGAACTACTTAAACCATATCCTTACCTTTGGGGACAGACTTATTACAGATGCTACTGACCAGGGTGAGGGAGCGATCTAGCTTGACATTGATATTGTTACCCCTCAAGAGATTAGAAACGCCTTGAGAGGGAAACCAAACCGCGGATCTTCTGTTGTGGACAAATTACCGGACATTGGACTGAATATTGATATTGTTACCCCTCAAGAGATTAGAAACGCCCTGAGAGGGAAACCAAACCGCGGATCTTCTGTTGTGGACAAATTACCGGACATTGGACTGAATAATTATGGAACTATGGTGTGGCCTTCCCATCGACTGGTATATATATTTGTTTCTTTTTAAAATCGTATATTTCTAAGACTTTTTAGCCATGTCCGTCCGTCCGTCTGTTGTAATCACTCTACAATCCACAGTAATTGAGCTACATGACTGACATTTGGTACAGATACTTATTATATCTGCAGGTAAGTTGGGATGAAAAAATGACAATATCGGTCCATTTTTTGATATAGCCGCCATATGTAGCATCTGACCAGTTTGACCTCTTAACGTCATAGAGCCCGTAAATTTCAAGTGATCGTTCTGAAATTTGGTTTTTAGGTTTATTTATATATACATTACAATACAAAGTAAATTTATATTTTAATTTTAAGATCCAAGGAAAGGCCGGGTTACAAAGACCATAGGAATTTTGCAGCGACAGACCAGAGCCTCTGGTGGGAATCGAAACCACGGCCCCCAAACTCATAGGCGAGTACGCTACCAACTCGCCTACTGGGGCGCCTAAGGTTTATTTATATTCAGAAACTTTCATATGAACAACGGTCGCAATAGATGCATGCACGATTCTGCTCAATATTTGGTTTCAGCAGGATGACGCGCCATGCCACACAGCCCAAGCCCCAATCAGTTCTTTACGCGACAAGTTCGGTAATCGTGTTATCAGTCGTCTCGGCGATGTCAATTGGCTACCTCGGAGGTACCATTTTAACCTGTTAGACTTTTTTGCAGGTTATCGTAAAGGACCAATGTTATGCGAATAATCCATTTATGATTCAAGTCCATAGGGCTAATATCGAGCAAGCCATTCGTGAAATACAGCCAGAAACCGTCAACAAGGTTTTGGATAAAAGGGTTGATACAGGATGCGCTACTGCAAAGTCAAGACAGACACTTAATGAAAACGTTTTCCACAAATACTCGTAATGAAAAGTTTTGCTCTTTGGAATAAAACAATAATATGCAAAAATGCTATTTATAGCCTACACCACACTGTGGTACAGGGTATTATAAGTTTGTTTCACGGCAGATGTTTGTAACACCTGAAAATAACACAGCTAGACCCACCTTAAAGTATACCGATCGACTCAGAATCACTAGCTGAGTCGATTTAAGCATGTCTGTCCGTCCATGTAAAGTTGTTCGTCGACTACAGGTCGCAATTTCACTCCGATCGTTCTGAAATTTTGCAGTTTAAAGTATTTCGCAGCTGTTAAGATCGCTATTGAATTTGGTTGAAATCGGTTCAGATTTAGATATAGCTCCCATATATATCTTTCGTCCGATTTGGACCTTTAGTCCTATAGAAGCTGCATTTTACATGCAATGGTTTTGAAATTTAGATTGGAAGAGTTTCTTGATCAATGAACCAACATTGCCGAATTTGAAGAAAATCGGTTAAGATTTAGCTATAGCTCCCATATATATGTTTCGTCCGATTTGGCCCTTTAGCCCTATAGAAGCTGTATTTTACATCCAATCGTTTTGAAATTTAGAACGGTAGAGTTTCTTTATCCATGAACCAACATTGCTGAATTTGAAGAAAATCGGTTAAGATTTATCTATAGCTCCCATATATATGTTTCGTCCGATTTTGCTCTTTAGTCCTGAAGAAGCTGTATTTTACATCCAATCATTTTGAAATTTAGAATGGTAGAGTTTCTTGATCCATGAACCAACACTACCGAATTTGAATCGGTTAAGATTTTGCTATAGCTCGTCCGATTTGGCCCTTTAGTCCTATAAAAGCTGTATTTTACATCCAATCGCTTTGAAATTTAGAATGGTAGAGTTTGTTGATCCATGAACCAACATTGCCGAATTTGAAGAAAATCGGTTAAGATTTAGCTATAGCTCCCATATATATGTTTCGTCCGATTTGGCCCTTTAGTTCTATAGAAGCTATATTTTACATCCAATCGTTTTGAAATTTAGAATGGTAGAGTTTCTTGATCCATGAACCAACACGGCCGAATTTGAAGAAAATCGGTAAAGATTTAGCTATAGCTCCCATATATATGTTTCATCCGATTTGGCTCTTTAGATCCAATCGTTTTTATACCCTACACCACACTGTGGTACAGGGTATTATTTAAGTATAAAATGTCCCAAAAGTACATTTATGTAAACAATTTATACATGAATTACAAAATTTATATATCAGAGTTATTCAATATTACGAGAGTGGTGTAGGGTATTATATAGTCGGCCCCGCCCGACATTAGCCTTTCCTTACTGGTTTTATTATTTTTTTGACTTTAAAAAATAAATTTGGATTTGAACCACACCTAGGTTATGTTTAGGTTAGCTGGAGTTATCAGCTCACATAGACCAATGTAGGTCCCTAGTGCTACCACAGACTTATATAAACCTAATCGTTCCAAACTGTTTGATACACAAAGTTATCAATAGTACGAATACATTACAGGCAATATCTATCAGACTTCCTAGAAAGTCCCACTCCAGTATATCCAAACGTAGTTTACTCAATACAGAACATTAACAAAGCAGGTGCTCAATGCTCTCCACTTCTTCTTCATCTCCACAGCTTCTGCTGAAGACTTTGGAGTCTGGGTATAGACTTCTGGCGTGTTCGCCGATCAGGCAGTGCCCCATTAGATCTGACACTAACATCGATAGTCTTTGCATCTCCAATGCGAGGATATATTTTGTCCTTTTTAAGTCATATATTGGTCAGATTTGTCAGACTTCCCTACAGGTGTCGATTTCTGTCCAACTATCATTGGATTGTCTGAATGCTTCTTGCCTAAGCCAAAGCCTGCATGTGGGCAGTGGTACACCAATATATGCCAAGTTTTCGAGCATTTACGATGTCGTCCTTTTCCTAGCAAGTGTGTCGCCTTGGCAGTTCTGCAGGATATTTCTCCAACCAGGAACCTATATGAGTAGATGTTATGCAGCTGAGCTATCTCGTTGGGAGATCTGCGGCTGCCGATGGCTGTTTGTGAATCTAGGGATGTAACCTCCCGAGGCCTATTTTCAGCCTGGCTGTCCGAGTAAATGACGACGCCAGTGTTGGTCATTTTTTATTGTTGTGACTCAGCCACTTGCCGATTTCCCTTACTGTCATTATTTCAGCTTGATATCTGGTATCTTGCAGTATGTGAGCTATATCAAAACTATGTACAGTGTAATCCTAAGCCAATCTTCTCATCAAGCATCGGATAATTTTTATAGAAGTGGAGATACTTTATATTTCCAGGTATTCTGCCAACCACACTTTATAATCAAAAATCATTTCTTAAACTTGGGATATTTCCCTGGGCTGTGGAAGCAATCTCTCACGAGATTCTACATAAGACATTCCACATCACACGCACTAGCTGCACGTACACTGGGACTATGTGACGAAAGCCTTAAACAAAAGACATATCACCATAGGAGTAGCGTTAACTTTTCCAAGGCATTTGGCATGATAGAATTTTGTTCAAGATGATGACCCAAGGCTTCGGTGGCAACACCTGTAGGATGATTGTTAGCTTCCAATGGAATTGAACATTTAGAGTGAAGATCGTTAACGACCTCGTGGACAGAATGACAGAAGGGGCTGGGGTGGCGCAGGGCTCCCTTTTCGGCATAGTGCTCAAAAATATATTACAATGTGACATTCCGCAACCACCACAGGGGGACTTGCTTCTCATCTATGAGGGCAACATTTTTATTGTCTGTCCAGGGTCCGTTGCTTTCGCTGTTAATTCCACTCAAACACTTATCCTTTAGAGTTCTTTGACCGATATCGACTGACACTGAACGTTTCGAAGACCAATTCCTAATGACAGGGAATACAACAAACCTCTTACTGGATACAAACCTCTTGTCGTCAAACCAACTGGCTTTCAACGAGGGCAATCGGACTTGTGTGCGGAGCCGTCGATGTGAACTATAGTTAGCTTAGACTAATTCAGCTCTTGCTCACCAGAAGACGCATAACAGCAAGTCTCGGGGTAACAACTCTAACGAGATTTGTAAACAGACAGACTACACAAGGAGGAGTAATGTTTCCACTGATTTGAAATCTAGCAGTGAATGGAATCCTGTTAGACCTAGAACGTTATGGTTACCAAGTCGTGGCATATGAGGACGACGTTGCAATTGCAGTAACTAACAAATTCCCCAACGGCCTCAGATACATAATACAGGGGGCTCCGAACAAATTGGCCAGATGGTTTAACCCAAACAAGACAGAATTGATTCTCTTAACTAAGAAGTATAAGGTTCTACATGTGGACCCCCCTCGGATATATGAAACTCAGCTAGGCTTTTCTGAAAGTGCAAAATTTCCAAGTACAATCCTAGATAAAAAATTGTTCTTCAGACGCAATGTATTGGAACGGGTAAGGAAGACCACCGAAGCCTTTTATTCCCGCAGGAAAGCTGTAAGGGCACGTTGAGGCCTCTCTCCTACAAATAGTTCATTGGTATATAGAGAACAACGTTCCTCTAAGATACCTGTCAGAGAGGAATGGTTTGACAGAATACTAGGAAACAGAAACGATCTCCACTTCTGTAAAGACGATTCGAAGTTTAAGGATAAGGATGGCTTCGGATTACACTATATAGAATATAATTTAAAATATAACAGACTACAAGATACTTGGAGTGTCGAAATAATGGCAAAATTCGAAGTCTTCAAGTGGCTGAGTAGCAACATAGTGAACAACAGTGGCATCGTCATTTACTCGGACAGCCAGGCTGCCTTAGGAGGCTATATACCTATATTCACAAACAGCTCTTGACTGCCACAGACCTCTAACCGAGATGGCTGAGCAGGCATAGGGATAACGCTTGGAACTACAAAGCCGGGGAAGCTGCTAGGAAAGAGACGACATTAGAAATTCTCAAAGAATTTGCATATATTGCTGCACCACTGTCCACATGCAAGTTTTGGTTAGGCAAGAAGTAGTCAGGCAGTCCAATGATAGATGGACCAGTCTACATCGAAAATTCCAAAAAAAAAAAACACTCTACTGCCACAGATCTCTTAGCTGACTGAGCAGTTTAACATATACCTCATATGGCTACCTGGGCATAGAGATATCCCGGGGAAGTGCAAAGCCAATAAACTTGTTAAGAAAGGGAAGACATTAACATTCTCTCAAATTCTTGGTAAGAAGCAGGCCGGAAGCCCAAAGAAAGATGGACAGTAGTAGACACATGTAGGGTAGCTGGACAAATCTAGTCGAAATATCTCCTCGCACCAAAAATGAAAAGACTGTCTGCCTTAATGTCAGTTCTGACGGGACTCCGCCTGATCGGCAAACACTCCAGAAGTTTGGGAATTGATTCCAATGACTTCTGCATTAGCTATGGAGATGAAAAAATGTGTAGAGCATTGAACATCTGCTTTGTTTCTGTCCCGCATTGAGTAAACACGTCTTGACATAATGGGGTCGGCCTTTGTAAGAAGTCTGACACATTTTGCCGGTACCGATATTTATATTTCTGATAAGGTTGCGTATCAAACAGGTTTGTTCCAATGGGAGCATCTTGGCCCATGGTAGCACTAGGGAACCCAATTGATCTATGTGAACTGGTAACTCAAGCTGTCACCCTAACCTATACCTAAACCTAAAGATATAGAATGACTGCATACATATCTCGGAGTCGTCCACTTTCATCTAATAAAGGATTTTCCAATAAGAGTGATATGACACACTTACTGTTAAGGAAATTCAACAGTTTTTTATTTAATGTGAAGTACAATCGATACAATTAAGTTCTAAATGAAACGTCATTCAAATGGCCTCCACGACTTTTTCTGCAGGAATGAATTCGATAAACGCAATTTTCGAGCACCTTTTTCACTAAATCAAGTCGTATGTCATGAATGGCACGTTCAATATTGACTTGTAAAGCTTGAAGAGAGTCTGGTTTATTTCGAAAGACCAATGACTTCAAATAACACCACAAGAAATAGTCTAATGGTGTTAAATCACAACTTAATGGAGGCCTTTCAATATCACAATTTCTTGAAATAATCGAATCTCCAAACTTTTCTCGCAACAATTCAATTGTTTCATTTGCTGTGTGGCACGTAGCCCCAATCCGTCAATAGCAAAAAGATAGCTCTTAACGAGATCTAAAATATTGCTTATGAGTGTCAACGTCGTAGGTCGACTGGAAAGTGTTTTTTTGGATTTTAAAAAATGGTCTTAGCATCATTTTCAAATGTGAACGGAAAGTTTATTTTCGCTCTAGCTCCTTAACGGTAACGTCGGATCGGGAATCGATCAATGACAAAAAGATAGCTATTAACGAGTGCTAAAATATTTCTCTGGGTGTCAAGGTTGTAGGCCGACTGGAACGTGTTTTTTATTTTTAAAAAAATGGACTTAACGCACGAAAAGTTGCAATTGGAGAACGATTATTTTGATAATAAAACTGAATAATTTGTAAACGTTATTCTTGCGTATATCTCTCCATGATGAAATTGTAAACACTACTGAATACAATGAAAAGCAAATGACAGATCATGACATATTACAAATGGCCGAAACGTCACTTCAAAATCTTATCATCCCTATTGGAAAACCCGTTACTTTTGCCATGTATATGTCTTGTCTGCTAATTTGGAACAGCCCTGGTGGCTCAGCCCATGTGTGGTTTGGAAGGTCCAAATTGAAAACTTTAACTTCATACCTTTCAACAAACGTTAATTACCAACATAAAATCTTTGAATTTCGTTCAGTGTATATATGACATACTACATGCTAAGTCCTTGGTAAATTCATCATATCTCGCAATATCAGATATCATTCTTCGAGTGAATGCCACTGTGGGGTAACTATTATTATTATTATTATTACTATACATTTGTTTGTTAACTCAAGAAAAATACAAAGTACTTTGTTACTTAATGTTCTGTTAACCGTTTCGTGCTGATGTCAGTCTTGGCATTGGATTCGATTCGTACAAATTCCACAACCAACATTCGAGTAGGTATATACTCGTCGTATTCTACGTACAGATAGACAAACTTCTGCTTGTTTTACTATTATTTTGCGGTGGTTATAAGTTTAATAATCTCATTTTCACGAGCATTATGGAGCGTGTGAATATCATTTGTCTTTCTGTGGTAGACCGACGGAGCTTTCATTACTATACCTCAGCAAATTTGTGGGCTTGTAAGTGTGTTTAAAAACAATTTAAATTGGGTTTTCTTGGCAAAAATGCTTCATGTAATCTTATTTTGTTTTTTTATTATTATTTTGATGTAATCTTCCTTCTTTAATTTTTGAGGAAAATACCTCCTCCATCGCAGATCCATCCGCAGTAGCAGCAGCAACAACAACAACGATAAAACAACATTCACCATATAATTAAAAATTGTTTAATAAAGACTTTATTTTCCTGCCCCTGCCTCTGCCTCTTTCTTCCTCTTTGGGCTTGGGAACAAATGTGACAAGTGACTAACTGACTGACTGGCGAATACGAGAAGATGAACATCGCCAGAGCGAGCATTCCTCGGGATGGATTCATAAAACTTAATTAAGAGTTTTAACCACATATTTATCATCTCATGTACTCGGGTGTATGTAACATTCCGACAGTAGGCAGGTACCCTTTCCATGGCTTCCTACCTAACTAATTTCATTTGAATGATATCACATATATAGTCGCACGATTTGATTATGAGGAAATTAAATTTCCTCGCATTATTGTTTATGTTTGTCTGGCCATAATGAAAATAAATAATTGCAGTACACCGCAAACTGTCTGGGTGTCTTTGATTTAATGGCGGAAATCCATTTTGCATGTATGTGTATACGTTAAAAATAATGACCACACAAGTCAGAAATACGAGGATTGTTTATGAATTTAAAGAATATTGGAAATAATTTAATGTAATATTTGATAAAAAAAATAGGCGACTTAACGTATAGATGGCGGCATTAGTTTGAAAAAATTACTTTTGTGAAATGTGGCAACCCTACAAAACATATGGACAATTTCTGCGTGACGAACTCTACATTCATAGGCGTTTTCGGATAAAAATGTAAACATTTTTGTGTATTTCAAAAGAGATATACTTGATCACAAAGTTTTGTGACGCACGCTACAAAACGTGGAAGTAACTTTGAAAGCAGAAATGTGTTTTCCTAATTTGTTTCAAATAAAACACACAATATCTGTTACTTAAAAGAAAGATGAATTTGAGAGAATTGTAAAATAAGTTATTTGCAGCCAACAAATGTTGTCGTTTTTTTATAAAAAGCCGTGAACCGTTTGTGACGCACGTTACATCACGGGGTTACCCAATCGTCCAACTGTCCGTCCGTTGGTCTTGGCCAAAGCCAACCAAACCAAAAATGGTAAACATTTCCCCCCAGTACTCACAACAGATGACACGGTGAGGGGAAAACGTCATGTCCGACCGTCAAAACGGAGGCACAATGAGCACCAGATAGGCTGAGAGTTTTGACGAAGTTGGAGGCAGTTAAGGTTTCGGCTGTTACCGAGCAACACAAAAAGAGTCACCTGAGCTAAGGGCGTCATATATGCTTCTAAAGAAAATGGGTCGGCTGAAAAAGCCTCAGATTCAGCTGTGTTAACGGCTAATAAAGTAAAAAGAATCAGATCACCTGATGAACCCCTGCCTTCGAAAAAGCCAAGACGCCCTAATGTCACCATCAACAGGACCCTCTTTAATGAAGTGGCGGAGGAGAGTCTAGTGATGACTCTCACAGACAGAAGTAGTGAGGATGGCTCTCCTCCTCAAGGACAAATGGAGGATGGAGCCGTAGAGCAAACCACAAATCGGCAACGATGCAGGATAGCATCAGGAGAGAATAAAGCCAGATCAGATATTTTGGTGATGCCAGATCAGTAGACCTGTATAAGACTGATCTGAGTCAAGTCGATAACAACATCCCTAGTCACGCTAGAGCCATCACCTGTGTTACAGAAGAGCCCTCCAACTCGGCTGATATATTAGAGGTAATAAAAGATTCCAATCCTGGTCAGCCGACCCATAGTTGGAGAATTAGCAAGGTGGGCGAGACGAATGGTAGAAAGCGCTGAATTCACCTCCCATATACAACGTGCAAGTGTAACCCTGCAATATGGGTTCAAGACTATAGTCTTGTAGGCATACAAGCAGGATTTAGCTCCCACTGCGGAAGGCGAATCGTCCACCGTGGTTGATGCACGGCTTTCTGGAAGTGAGGAGGTACCCACACCCATTATTTCTGGTGACTCAAACTCTTTAGTAAAGACCAAACAGCAGCTAGGCTGGAGATCGGTAATCTCATATATTGGGTGGTCTCCAGTTATTTTCCTTTTGAAGATGAGATGGTATTGACACTTCTCTTCAAGGGAGTAATTGAAGAAGCAACGTCTGATGAGTACAAGCTGATAGTTGGTGCTGATAATTGCTTCTGACACGAACGCTATCTAGGGTAGCACGGGTACAAACAGTAGAGGTGAGTCACTTCATGACTTTATTCTAACTATGAAACCTAACTATTCGAAACAAAGGCAATAAAACGACCTTTACAAATAAAGACAGACAGAAAGTACTCGACGTCACGTTCGTTACCGACTCCCTGTTAGACAAAAGTATTTGTTGGAATGTACTGGATGACCATACAGTACATTCCACCATTATATAGAGTACAAAATCCCTGAAAAAGTACGTAAACCTGCAGTCCACAGGAATCTGAGGAAGATAATGTGGCACCTATATGAGAAAAAATTAAAATAATCCTCAATTTTAAATTCTATACGAACCGAATGACAAATTCGTCTGGGTCTGAGTAATCTGTTCGGCTAGGAAAATGTCCTGGAAAAAGCTTTTCAACAAGGCCAAATCCACTGGAGTCGCTAAAGTCTGGGATGCCTATAAAGAGCACCTTAATCTATAAGAAGAAGCTAGGAAAATCGCAGAGACGTTAAAGGCTGCGTAATATATTATTATATATTATATGTACAGTACGTAATCTGCAGGATGAGGCAAATAATTGGACAACAAACAGAGAACAGTCGCTGAAACTACTGCTCGACACATATTTCCAGATAACTCAACAACAGAACCCCAACAGCAGGTCCAACGAGTGAGCGATTGGACTGCAAGAGTCGCTAGGTTGTTGATTGATAAATCCAGAATTAGCGGAGCGATCAACAGCTTGAGCCCTTCAAATCACCTGGACCAGACGCGGCATGACTTTAGCAGAAATGCAGAAAATGTTGAAGTACGATTATCGTACATTATTCCCTGGCAGGAGAAAATTTATGTAGACTGTATCAGGCTTCCATACAACACAAATCGTTTGAGGGATACCAAAGTGGTATTCACATCCAACACGGAAAGGATAAAGTTAACCTAACTTCTTTCTTATTGAAAGGTCTGCAAAGACTTTTGTTTCATTAGAAAAAATACAAAGCTCTTGTCGGGGAACCAACATGCTTGTAGTAAGGGAAAGTCTACAGAATCTGCTCTGCACGAACTTATTGACACCGTCGAATAGCCCTACATTATAAGGTATTCACTATGGTTGCCTTCTTGACATATAAGGAAGGGGGCTTTTAACAGCATTCCCTCAGATGCGGTAAATGCGGCGTTGTCATATCTAACTCTAGCTTGATTAGACTAATTCAAAGCCTACTTCACAGTATACGCAAACAGGAAGTTTAGGGTCCACAGCTCTAACAAGCTTGGAAATGAAGGAGTACCGTCTTCACTAATTTGTAACCAAGAGGTGAATGGAATCCTATTAGATATAGAACGTTGAGGCTGCAAAGTCGTGGTATATACGGACGATGTTACTATCGCAGTAGCTCTGAACAAATTGGCTAGATGGGCAAGATACAGCAGTTTGGGCGTTAACCTAAATAAGACAGAATTGATTCTATTTACTAGGAGGTTTACAGTTCCACATGTGGCCCCTTCTCGGCAAAATGGAACTCAGCTAGATTTTTCTCAAAGTGCAAAATATTTAGAAATATTACTAGATAATAAATTTTCGGACTTAATGTACTGAACCGTATAAGTAAGGCCAATATCGCCTTTTATTTATGTAGGAAAGTTGTAGGGTCGAGTTGGGGCCTCTCTCCTAAAACCGTCCATTGTATATACGAGTATATAGCAGTAGTTCGCCCAATATTGTTGAACGGCATGGTGGTGTGGTGAACGGCAACTGATGAACGATAATTTACCAACCAAGGACTACAGCGACTGAGTCCTATCCATCTTCTGCCTATTGTGGCGAGGGAAGTTGCCACCAGATCAGCATTATCATTACACTGTCTATCAATGTGGAGGTATAAGAACTATGATCACATTAGCATATCAAAGTTTAATATACACATCATATTAGTGCCTGGGCTTGGGATATCCCGGGGTACTGCAAAGTAGATGAACTTGCCAGGAAAGGGACAACATCACAAATTCTCCAAGAATTTGCATATACTGGTGCGCCACTGTCCACGTGAAGCTTTGGCTTAGATAAAATGAAATCAGACAATCCAATGAAAGATGGACAAAAATCGGCACCTACAGAAATCTGGCCATGATGTGACCTGAGAAGGTCAAAATATCTCCTTGCACTAGAGAGGAAAATACTGGCTACGTTAGTGTCAGTTCTAACGAGACACTACCTGATCGGCGAAGACGGCAGAAGTTTGGGAATTAAGTTCAGTGGCTTCTGCAGGAGCTTTGGTGAAGAGGAAGAAGTGGAGAGCATTGAACACCTGCTTTGCTACTGTCGCGCATTGATTAAACGACGTCTGGATATACTGGGGTCGGCCTATCTAGGAAGTCTCAGATCTTTCCGGTACTGATTGAACAGTAGCCTGTGATAAATTTTGGTCATAAGGTAACTAACGGAATTTCCAATAGGGATGATATGATTTTGAAGTGACGTTTCGTCCATTTGTAATATGTCATGATCTGTCATTGGTTTTTCATTGTATTCAGTAGTGTTTACAATTTCATCATGGAGAGATATACGCAAGAACAACGTTTACAAATTATTCAGTTTTAGTATCAAAATAATAGTTCCCCAATTGCAACTTTTCGTGCGCTAAGTCCATTTTTTTAAAATCCAATCGACCTACGACCTTGACACCCATGAGCAATATTTTAGCTCTCGTTAAGATCTATCTTTTCGACAATGACCGATTCCCGATCCGGCGTACCGTTAAGGAGTTAGAGCCAATAAACTTTCCGTTCATATTTGAAAATGTTGCTAAGTCAATTTTTTTAAAATTCAAAAAAAAAACACTTTCCAGTCAACCTACGACCTTGACACCCATGAGCAATATTTTATCTCTCGTTAAGAGCTATTTTTTCCATTTACCGGTTGTGGCTACGTGCAAATGAAACAATTGAATTGTGGCGAGAAACGTTTGGAGATTCGATTATTTCAAGAAATTGTGATATTGAATGGCCTCCAAGAAGTTGTGATTTGACACCATTAGACTATTTCTTGGGGGTTATTTGAAGTCATTGGTCTTTCGAAATAAACCAGACTCTATTGAAGCTTTACATGTCAATATTGAACGTGCCACGTGACATACGACTTGATTTAGTGGAGAAAGTGCTCGAAAATTGTCTTCATCGAATTCGTTCCTCCAGAACAAGTCGTGGAGGCCATTTGAAAGACGTTTTATTTAGAACTTAATTGTATCGATTGTACTTCACATTAAATAAAAACTTCTGAATTTCCTTAATAATAAGTGTGTGTTTTTTTTCAAATAAATCACATCACTCTTATTGGAAAACCCTGTACTTCAATAACATAAATCCAGCCTTTATTATTATTCATTACCTCCTAATTAAGAGACGAGATCATTAAAATATGATAACTTTAAGCATTCAGATCTTGTTAAATAAACATAGTGGGACGAAAAGGACGACAATTTGTGATCAATTAGAGCTCACTATTATTTGGTGAAAAATTCTACATTTATTTCCAAAACCTTAAACGGTCATATCTCGTTTAATAAGACTCCTGGGACAAAAGGACGGGAATTATATATCATTATTTTCTCTCGTGAAAAAATCTAAATTTCTTTCCACAACGTGGAACGCTCATATCTCGGTAATTAAGGTTCCTATCTCAAAAAGGACAATAATTCGAGATCACTGTTTTTTTGGTGAAAAATTCGAAATTTATCATATCTTGTTATTCAAGGCAATAAGGACGAACAATTAGAAATTTATATTAAAAACTTTAAACGGTGTTTAAACAATATTCTGCTTTCTCTAGGGAAGACGAGTGTTATGAGTGACTGAAAGCTGCACTTTTCTAACACATTTTTGAAGTATGAATAATGGAGTTATGTTAAATTTGACGGACTACATTATTTGGACTTACAAATGTGCAAATGTAGTATTTGATATTGACGGGGCAATATTTTTTCCTAGCAACGATATCGATATTAGGTATTTTACTAGTTAAACTGCAGACCCAACATTCTGGAAAGAGAAAAAGGCTATGTTAGCACTTTAGATCTGTAAAAGAGAAATAGTAAAACGCTGGGGTCTTAATTCGCATATAATTTACGAGTATTGGACCGATACACCAATACTCTTGATATATATGGCAGTAGTCTAGGTTATCAGATATGCTTTTTAAATTGTTCGAAAATAAACCATTTGCCGGGGTTTTCAAATTCTAATCGCTTTGATTCTTATTAATCATATCAATAAATATAATTTCCGATATTTTTTGCGGAAGGGGAGCGTGGAGACTTTTGAGTTGGGGTTGAAAGGTTTGCGAGGACCTACATACGAGTATTTCGCAAATTTCGTTGAAATTTCATTGATATTTAAATTTTATAGGAAATTTCACCGAATTGCACGAATATAGAAACTGATGTCAAAATTGAATTTTATTGAAAATTCCTACAAAATTTACAAAATTACAGTTTTATATAAAATGTTGTCAAAATTTTTATTTCTCTTAAAAAAAACTGTTAAAAATTAAATTTTTCTAGAAGATTTCGTTGAAATTGCATTTTCTATTAAAATAGTGGAAATTGAATTTCTCCAAAAAAAAATCGTTTCATTTTCTACAAAATGTTATAAACTAAATTTCGATGAAATTGCATTTTTCTATATAATTTGCTTGAAATTGCATTTTTCCAAAAAGTTTTCTTTGAAATTGAATTAGTCCATACATTTTCTTTAAAATTGCATTTATCTACAAAATTTCGTTGAAATTGAATTAGTCTGTAGTTTCTTTAAAGTACTTCTACTTCTTTTTGTAGAAAACTTTGTCAAAAATTACATTTTTCTATAAAATTATTTTTTCTCTAGGAAATTTTGCCGAAATTGTAGAATTGAAAATTTTTTAAAAATAAAATTTTGAAAAATTTCGTCGATATTGCATTTTTCTAAATATGTAATCGTTAAAATTTTATTTCTCTAGAAAATATCGTAGAAATTTACTTTTTCTACAAAATTTTATTAAAATTTAATATATCTAAAAATTTGTGTTGGAATTGTATTTTTGTAGAAAAATAGCTGACATTAAAAAACATGCATTTTGTTAGAAAATTTCGTTAAAATGCATTTTATTTGAAATTTAATAGAAAAAATTGTCACAATTGCAATTTTTATAAAATTGTTGAAAAGCATATCTATAAATTTTACTCAAAATTATTTTTTTTAAAGAAAAAGACGTCGAAAAAATTTTATTTTTTAAATTTTGTCAAAAGTACGTTTTTCTAGAAAATTTCGCAGAAATTGAAGTTTTACAAAAAAATTTTTGAAAAAGGAATTTATCTCGAAAATTTTGTTTAAATTTATTTTTTCGTAACAATTTCGTTGAAATTAAGCATTTCTTAAAAATTTTATTGAAAGTGCCTTTTAGAAAAATAATTTAAATTTCATTTCTCTACAAAATGTTATTGATTCCGTAGATATACGGAGCACTTGATAAAGCAGTGGCGGACAATCTGCGTTCCCAAGTGAAGAGTCTCAGAGAGTTTTGTGCTATTGATAACATTGTTTATCAAACAGGTTGGTTTCTATCAGGGGCATCTGAGCACGTTGTATCACTAGGGACCTACGTTGGTATATGTAAGCTGGCTTGCACAATAACCTAAATCTTGTTTATATAGGGTTCCCATAGCAGAGGAGACCGAACATCACATTGTGGCATTCCCCTGTTGTCAAATCTGTGAATTTCAGTTGATTCTAACCTTCTTGAAATGCCTTTCTTAATCAGAAGGTCATAAATGAACCTACGTATACTGCTATCAACCCCCAGGGTTGCTAGAGCCGCAATTATAGCAGCAGGATTTATGTTATTGAAGGCCCCTTCTATATTTAAGAAAGCTACTATAGTATATTTTTTCAACAGAGAGAGATCTCTCAGCAAAGCTGACTAGATCATGCAAGGCGGTTTTGCTGGATCTGCCCTTGCTGTAGATATGCTGTTGACTGAACAGTAACCTGTGATAAATTTTAGTCCTAAGGTAACTATATATTAATTTCTGCAGGTTTTTAAAAAAAAAATACAATAGACTAATCGGCCGGAAAATCTTAGCTTCTGTACGGGAAGACTTTCCCGCTATTGGGATGAAAACAACCTTGGTCTCTCTCCATTTTGTGATATATGTATAGTTTTAATTGATACAACAATATTGATCTCTCTGAGCCAGGGAGCAATTGTATTAGACTTTGCCTGAAGCTCCGCGGGCGAGATATTGTCTGTTGCTGGCGACTTAAGAGGCTTGCGATAGCCCAAATAATTCTAGATTTGGTTACAATCTCACTGCCAAAAAAATCTTTTTCCAATTTACCACTAACCAAATTTTGAGAAACATATGTACATACATATGTCAAAATTTGTATGATTTGATTCTTTTTTTATTTTATATACATATGTATACGAGTATGTAATTATAATTATATACAATTGCAGTGTTTTGTTGTTGTCAAATTGACTTCAAATTTTGAGACAGCCATTTTATAAGAATTTTGTTTGATCGAATCTTTTAAATTGTATTTAAATCCATTCATTTTAAACTGAAGTACGAGTAGCTCTGACATTTTAGCAAAACATTTAAGCTTTATTTGAATTTCACAATTTGGACTGGCACATCCATTTGTAAATCTTTCGTTCAACACAAAACTTACTATTATTCTACACTCCAGTGAGTAACTAGGTTTCCAACAAAACACGAAATTTTATATTTCGCATAAAATGTAAAAGCAAAATGTTTGTACTCCAATTCATTCAGTCTTCGTTCATTCATTCATTCATGTTCTAGAAATAACATTTCCACATGATAAGTGACACCTTGTGCGAAATCAACATTCAGTGCGTCATACAAATCATTCCGTCAGTCACGCAGTCATTCATTTACTTATTCATTCCAACGCTAGTCGCCCTGCCGTCCGTCTGTCCATCCATTTCGTTGAAAGCTTCATTCAAAATTTTTTAAACTTCAATTCATAATTCTGTTGATTTTTTTTTTTGCAAAACAAAAAAAACGAACGAAAAATAAAACTCAGAATAACCTTTTTGTCATTTATGTTACGCAAACAAAACAAAAAATGAAGAGACCTGGAGACCCGCCGAAGTGCTAAAGGTTTCCATTTTTGCTCTTCAGGGGGACGGGGGGTGGTAAAGGTAAAATACACCTTTTGTAGTATGTTTACCCATTCGCCATTCGGAACAGATAGACAGACGGAGGGACAGGCGACGGACGTCATTCACTCAGTGTTTGCTGGAGCAGAGTGTTGCAATGAAATGTTTATTGTTCAGTGCAGTCCGTCAGTCTGTCTGTCCGTCAGTCCATCCGTCCGTCCGTCTGTCACTGATTTCTTAAGATTTTCTTAATGGAAAGAAATGCTACTGCCATTTATGGCATTATATAAAATTAATATTTATAAGTGAAAATCTCGTTTTCTCCCCCCTCCCCTTACTTCTCCTTATTATTCTCCTCCAGAATGATAATCACCATCGCTATCATAATCATCCTTAAGCTCATGCTCATTGTCGTCTTGTTAGTTACTGCAACCGAATTGAAGGAGAAACTAGTGTTGATGTTCATGACAGTCATGGTGATGATGATGATGATAGCGGAGATGGCGGTGCAGAGGAAACCTGTGCCCCAACAACACAAAAACGAACATCATATCTGGTATTATTCAATCCGGAACAAAACGTTCGAGAGAGCAAAAAACAGCGTTTTTTTCTTTTTATATTTCGAAAATCATCTCAACCAGACCGCCTTCTTGAGATGGCAACACCTTGGATGCGGCGTTGACATGAGTTTCCGAGAGCAGTACATTCTTCGATGGAGGCGGATGTGGGACATCACTTATGTGGAGTGTAGTGAAATAATTTGTAAACGGATCCACAGCATATGTAAGCATGTATGTATACACTGTATGTATGTAAGACTTAAGTTCTTAACACTTGTTTAAATAATAACTAATGAACGACCTATTAAAGTCTTAAATTATTTAAGCAATCAACAGAGTTACTATGAAAATCTCAGTTGAGTAAACCGACTTAAATACACCATCACCTTCAGAGGGCGAAACGAAAGAGGGGTTTTATAAATATCTTAATTGTTCGGTCAATAGTACACGGAGCAAAATCGCCTGTTTTGATATGTTTGAATCGCAAGAAAATATATTTGGAACACAAATCATTAAATATTGTATATTTCCTAACAAATAAATTTTATTTGAAAATCAACAAAATATATTTGGAACGCATATATTACTATGTTACAACTAAATATATTTGCAAACTAAATTTCTCAAATAAAATATGTGTTTAAATACAACTAAAATCATTGTTTAGGAATATCTCCAAATATATTTTATTTAAAACCAGTAAGGAAAGGCAGAAAGTCAGGCGGGGCCGACAATATAATACCCTACACCTCCCTAACAATGCGATAAGGGTGATTGCGATAATAATTTGGAATAATTGGTAAATGGGTAAGCACATATATATGTGGATATACCTAATTCTGAACCGATAATCGCTAAATGAATCGATATTCGTTCCTAAATTGAGAAACATCTTTCTGGAGACTTTTGTAATGATCGGAAGTAAAGTACAACTTCTATAGCGCTTTGTAACCAAATCAAGAGGAACATATATATGGAGGTTATATATAAATCTGAATCGATTTTCCCTGAATACTCATTCATGTAAAATAGAAACCTCTTTCTGTCGAATTTCGTACTGATCGGATACAGTCTCTACAGCGCTTAGATGTCAAATCGGGGGTAACATATATATGGGGGCTATATCAAAATCTGAACCGATTTTCTCCGAATTTGGCAGTATTCCTTCATATAATAAGAAACCTCTTTCTGCCGAATTTCGCTGTGATCGGATATAAAATACAGTTTCTACAGCGCTTGAATTTCAAATCGGGGGTAACATATATATGGGAGTTATATCTAAATCTGAAACGATTTTCTCCAAATTAGCACTGATCGGATATAAAATACAATTTCTACAGTGCTTACAGGTCTAATCGGGGGTAACATATATATGGGGGCTATATCTAAATCCGAACCGATTTTCTCCGAATTTAGCAGTATTCCTTCATGTAATAAGAAACCTCTTTCTGCCGATTTCGCACGGATCGGATATAAAATACAGTTTTTACAGCACTTACATGTGAAATCGGGGGTAACATATATATGAGGGCTATATCTAAATCTGAACCGATTTTCACCGAACTTAGCAGTACTCCTTCATGTAATAAGAAACCTCCCTTTGCCGAATTTCGCACTGATCGGATATAAAATAACATTTTTACAGCGCTTACATGTCAAATCGGGGGTAACGTATATATGGGGGCTATATCTAAATCTGAATCGATTTCTTCCAAATTTAACAGTGTTCATTCATATAATAACAAACCTCTTTCTGCCGAATTTCATACTGATCGGATATAAAATAAAGTTTTTGCAGCGCTTACATGTCAAATCGGGGCTAACATATATATGGGGGCTATATCTAAATCTGAACCGATTTTAACCAAATTCAATAGGGATCGTCCTTGGGCCAAAAAAAAAGATATGTGTAAAGTTTCGTCGAGATCGGACCATAGTTGCGACCTGTACTTTGATTACAAGAATACATGCACAGACAGACGGACAGACAGACAGACGGACATAGCTAAATCAACTCAGAAAGTGATTCTAAGTCGATCGGTATAATAAACGATGGGTCTATTTCTTCTCCTTTTGGGTGTTACAAACAAATGCACAAAGTTATAATACCCTGTACCACAGTGTGGTTAAATATGTTAGTTAAATATGGATATATGCCATTGACTACTTTTTTTTCTTTGGTTTTGAATTCTACCTTCCAGTTTTGATACCATATGGAGCATTAACTTCTGTGCTAAATCAATAATTTCAAATCTCTGAGTAGTCCAAGCCATCTTTATTTGTCACTCCTCCAAGTAATATATTTTGATCCTAGGTTATACGATTTCAATTATTATAATTTTTTATTTTACAAACATTAGCAATTTCTTAACTCAATTAGCAAATTAAAATTTAACTCAATTTAGGTATTTTCTGAATACATCAATGCAAATAAATATTTGTTTCGCAAAAAATATTCCCACATAAAAATATATTGGGATGTAAACAAAGATTTGTTTAGAACAACATCTCCCCAAATATATAATTTTTGTGTGCACCAAATATTATATGTTTAGAGTGTACCCTAAACATATACATATATGTATGTTTCAAGCCGAATGTGTTTAGCACAACATACTACAGAAGCGATTATTTTTTCAGAGTGTAGGCCCTTTAGAATTAGGTTACTGTACCTTATTATACCCTTACTTTAGTGGAGGAGGGTATATATTATATGCTAAAGGCCAAAAAGTGCAACACATCGAAGGAGTGACCTAATATCCCAAGTTTGTTCAATGGAAATCCGTCCGTCTGTCTGGCTGGTACACACGATAACTCTCGAAAGGGCTAACCGATTGCGTTTTTTCTTTGCGATAATATTTTTTTCTATCTCAGGCTAAGTTTTAGATGGGCTATATTGGTCCACTCCTTCTAGTTAGAATTTTGTGACATATTGATTATCTAATAACATTTATACTACCTATCCCAATCTTTTGTAATTGTACAAGTAGTAATAGTTTAACTATCGCCATCACCTTGAGAAAAAGGGAAGAAGTCCCCTTTTGGTACCTCCCATGCTGAGGGACCACTTTGTTAACTGCTTATAACTTTAATAACAGCAAATATCAATACTTGAAAAGATGTGAAGTGTAATGTTTTTATAGTACCTTCATTATAACAATAAAATGGGCATTATTGCCACGCCCCTGTTTGTACCTCGCACAAAAATGTTCAAATAATACCAATATTGAATTACTCATAACTTAAATACCACTACACATAAACACCTAAAATTCGGCAGCTTAATAACTTTGAAGAATGTACTCTTCAACTATTTTAACTCTTTGAGGGGAGGTACCAGCAGTACTGAGCCTACATCCAAGGATGGAACAAATCCAAGTTTATTTTTAAAAATTAAAATAAAAATAACAAAAAACATTTTTTTTGGCGCATTATGTATTAGTTTATTCGTTCAAGAGCAAACTACCGTCACAGGCTGCAGTGCAAATAAGCTAATTCCCGCGCTCCACCCTGTATATGACCAGTTGGGTTGTCCACTACTTAGTAAAATACCAGTTGGTTTATCAACTGCTTAGTAGATGTCTAGTTGAGTTATCTACTCTTTAGTAGGAGGCCAATTGCGCCATCTACTCCTTAGTTGACGATACGTTATGTTATCTACTCTATAGAAAAGGAGCATTTGGTTATCTACTCCTATGTTAATGACCCGTTGTGTTCATATTAGGTAAACAGTTGGGTTAGACGACCAGTTGGGTTATCTACTATATAGTAAAATATCATTGGATTTATATAAAGCTTATTTGACGTCCACTTTACTTATATACCGCTTAGTAGGTGGTCAGTTGGGTTCTATACTTCGTGATAAAGGACAAGATGGGTTATCCACTTCTTAGCAGCGGATCAGTTGGGTTATCTACTCCATAGATGACGACCGTTTGGGTTATCTACTCCTAAGTATAGATACAGTTGAATTACCTATTCCTTAGTAGAGATGCGGATGAAATATCTACAGCTTAGTATGCGGTCAGTTGGGTTATCTACTCCATAATTGTCTAGTAAACGACAATTTAGGTTATCTACTCCTAAGCAGAGGACCAATTTGGTTATCTACGTCATAGTTGACGACCAGTTGGGTTATCCAGTCCTTAGTAGAGATATGTTTGAATTATCTACTCCTTGGTAGTGATGCGGTTGAGTTATCTACACCCTCGTACGCGGTCAGTTGGGTTTTCTACTCCTTCGAAGATGACGTGTTAGGAACAGTTTTCGAAGTTTAGCGAATAAATAGTAAATATTTAATTAATTTCAAATATGACTTATGCTCTGGCTGAGACTGAAGGGTCAGGTACTGTAAGTATTTATTATACCCTCATTTTAGTGGAGAAGGGTATGTATCAATTGCTATGACCCAAAAGTGTAACACATCGAAGGAGTGTCATAAGATCCTAAGTTTGGTTTCCGGAAAACTGTCTCAGCACATTTTTAATCATTTGAGCTATGTCCGTCCATCCGTCCGTCTGTCTAGTTCGTGCGCACGATAACTCTCGAAAGGAGTAACCGATTGACTTGGAATTGTATATGGGGGGTTAATAGTTATTTCTTTCTCAGGCTAATTTCGAAAATGCACCATATCGGTCCACTCCTTGTAGTACCTCCCACAATTATTTATTTTCTTGTAAGTATTATTATTGGTTCCCCTAAACGTACATCTCTCCCTGGCGTATATAAAGCTGCAGCCTTAACTATTCTTCACTATGATTCTAATAACTTAATAGGATTTGTCCCAAGCATATTTAAGATCCTAGATCACTCTTTCGAGGCACTACACTTTTGGTCCTTCTTTTTATACTTCACGCAACAAGGATGAGAATATACATAAAAAGAAGCTTTCCAAACCACTATGTAGTCGTCTAACACATCTACAAAATAATATCAGCGATTGTGGATTTTATAAATAACGTATATATGATAACTAAATTACGGTGTTTACATAAATGAAGTCACATTAGCCGAAAAGGTCCTGCCAATGGTCTCTTAGTAATCCCCGAACAATTTGCAAAGATCATTAGGACAATGATGTCCAACTGTACGTCGTAGTCCGTTCCCAAGTGACTCCTTTGACTGTTTATCTTAACCCGTATCAAATGACACACCAAGTCCTTTTTCCAGGCCTCAAAGGACTGATGTGCGTGTCTCCTCGCTCCCAGTGAAGTGAGTGGTAATAAATAATAAACTAAACAAATATCGTAAATATGTGAAAACAATCTGCACGAGGATATGTAAATACATACTTACGAGTCAGTATCAGGGAGTTCATGATTTATTGCATTTGTCTAAAGTCTACATAAGAACCTCACATACGTTACGATGTAACGACGATCACCGTGTCACAAGTTTTGCTTGGCAATCCTAGCAATTTATACTTAAAACGATTTTAAATAAATTTTCGCAGTAATCATGGCAGTGAAGTAGAAAGAAAACGCAATGTTGGCACTGCTAGAATGATTATTCAAAGTGTCCATGTCTGTCTGTCCATCTGTCCGTCCTCCTAATCTTGAATCAAATAAATTTTATGGAAAAAGAGCAGTGCGTCCGCAATGTATGCAACAAAGTAAATGCTTCCAAGGAAATTTTGCCCTCTCACCCATTCACCACATTACCACCACAAACACGCAATTTAACACACACAGGAGAGATTAATGTATACCACCACAACGACACAATGGCAACAACAACAATACGAACACAAACACAGCCACAAAAGGCATTTTAAATAATATTTATATGTGATACCTGTAAAGCCACAAAGGAATGACTGGCCAGGAGTCAGGCTAAGGCCACCAATGGATTTACAACATGTGGAAAAGTTACGTTTTTGTACAACTACAAAAAAGTTCATTCCGCAACGTGGCGGTTACCATTCATTCGTCTTCAAAATCCAAATAAAATATAAATAAATTATTGTATAAATGTATACAACACCACACTTACTTACCATCATATCATCAGCAGCAGGGCGGCCGGCACAGTGTTTTGCTAACAACAAATTTTATATAGTTTTGGATTTTTGCAAAATACCATAGAATTGATGAAAACACTTAGTTACAGATCGAAAACCTGGAAATAAACCACGAAAAGGAAAATTAGGAAGATGGCGTTAGCAATAGTAATACGGATGGAAACTAAAAATAAATTAAGAGATAATAGGTTAAGATTAGGGTGGCAGTGAGTTTTGCCAGCTCACATGGGCTATTGTAGGTCCCTACAGATACCACAGATGCCCCTCATCGAAACAAACCTGTGTAATAAACAAAATTATCGAAGCGCACAGTGAGGCAAAAACCGTTAATTTTTGTACAGTAGGTCATACATGTGTAAATATGACACAGTGGGACAAAAGTGAGGTTATGTGTGGTGCAGAAAATGTTAAACATGGCACAGTGGGGCAAAAAGGTTTAAATATAGTCCCAAGATGAGAGGGTAGCTTTTAGTATATAGACTTCATATAGATAGTGTTTTTTCGAATTTCATATATAGGGTTTTCCAATAAGAGTGATATGATTTCTTATTGTTACGGAAATTCAAAAGTTTTTTATTTAATGTAAAGAACAATCGATACAATTAAGTTCTAAATAAAACGTCATTCAAATGGCCTCCCCGACTTCTCCTGCAGGAACGAATTCTATGAACCCAATTATCGAGCACTTTTTCCAATAAATCAAGTCGAATGTCATGAATGGCGCGTTCAGTATTCACTTGTAAAGCTTGAAGAGAGTCTGGTTTATTTCGAAAGACCAATGACTTCAAATAACCCCACAAGAAATAGTCAAATGGTGTTAAATCAAAACTTCTTGGAGGCCATTCAATATCACAATTTCTTGAAATAATCGAATCTCCAAACCTCTCTCGCAACAATTCAATTGTTGCATTTGCTGTGTGGCACTTAGCCACAATCGGTCAATGGTAAAAATATAGCTCTTAACGAGAGCTAAAATATTGCTCATGGTTGTCAAGGTCGTAGGTTGACTGGAAAGTGTTTTTGTTTGGATTTATAAAAATGAACTTAGCATAATTTTCAAATGTGAACGGAAAGTTTATTTTTGCTCTAGCTCCTTAACGGTACGTCGGATCGGGAATCGGTCAATGGCAAAAAGATAGCTGTTAACGAGAGCTAAGATATGGGTGTCAAGGTCGTAGGTCGACTGAAGTGTTTTTTAATGTCCAGAGCACGACGATGGCTCCTACAATTGCTATCCCCTCACCTTAGAGAGGAAGGTATATCATTTGTTACGGGCCAAAAGTGTAACACATCGAAGGAGTGCCCTAAGACACTAAGTTTGTTCGGCGGAAATCCGTTTTGGGCCATTTTAAGTCATTTGAGCAATGTCCATCCGCCCTTTTTGTACCTCCCACATAAATGGACCATTTTGCATCAAAATTTAACTGCTTATAGCTTTAATATCAGTGCATACAAATACTTGAAATGTTGTACAATACAATGCTTTTATAGTACCTAGAGTCCAGAGAAAAATTTCCGAAGTTGGCACGCCACTTGTTGTACCTCCCACACCAATGGACCATTTTGCACCAAAAGTTAACTGCTTATAGCTTTAACAAATACTTGAAATTGTGTACAGTACAATGCTTTTATAGTACCTAGAGTCCAGAGAAAAGTGGGCGTTATTGGCACGCCCTTTTTGGTACCTCACACACAAATTGATTATTTTGCACCAGAACTTAATAGCTTACAACTTTAATACCGGTACATACTTCTACGCTATTGAATGAAATTAATTTGTTTATATGAATTACAATACAAAGTAAATTTATATTTTACGGGCCAGGGAAGCCGGGTAACAAACACCATGTGGCTAGATTTTGAACTCACGACCCCGAAGCTCATAGAAGAACACGCTACAAACTCACGTACTGGGGCGCTCAAAAATGCAATTTAAATTGATAATAATTTAATTTAAACAAATAAATTTAAGAATATTTTTTTAAGACTCAAGGTGAGGGCATTCAGTCGGTTTACCCGACTAAACTTTCTTACTTGTTTATATTTTTAGAGACACAGTACAGCAATATTAGTCCAATACAGTGCAGTCGGGCAAAAGGGGTTAAACATGGCATTTATGAGCTAAATGTGTTTGTAAGTAGCTCTTAGAATATAAAGCAAAGAAAAGAATTAATTCGTAAATAGGTTAAATATTTGATTTCGCATTTTGTTGTATAAAACAAAACATATCGTCTTCATTTTCCCACCATTTGGAATCATCATGTTATTTTTAACAGAACATAAATAAAATAAATAAAGCTAATTTGCCTGAACTGTACAACTAAATATAAATTTTATTTGTATTGTAGTTCATATAAATAAAAGAAAAAATAAAAAAATGGGAGTTGCGAAGCGCACCGTGTTTTAGCTAAAATTTTATAAGGCCAGGGAAATGCAATAGTTTCGAAACCCTGTTTAGCCCCTGTTTGGGCTAAGTCCTGGGCCTAATTTCCTCATTCGTTAATATCTGAAATTTCAACGGCAGAAAATGTGTAAAAGGCAATCAAATTTTAAACTTATTTTTATAACGGGGTTTCCAATGGGGATGATATAATTTTGAAGTGACGTTTCGTCCATTTGTAATATGTCATGATCTGTCATTTGTCTTTCATTGTATTCAGTAGTGTTTACAATTTCATCATGGAGAGGGATATTCGCAAGAACAACGTTTACAAATTATTCAGTTTTATTATCAAAATAATCGTTCTCCAAATGCAACTTTTCGTGCGCTCAATTTTTTAAATCAAAAAACACTTTTCAGTCGATATACGACTGCTTTCATTATGAGCTATCTTTTTGCCATTGACCGATTCCCGATCCGAAGTACCGTTAAGGAGTTAGAGCGAAAATAAACTTTCCGTTCACATTTGAGATGATCCTAAGTAAATTTTTTTTAAAAATCGAAAAAAACACTTTCCAGTCTTACTACGACCTTGACACCCATGAGCAATATTTTAGGTCTCGTTTAGAGCTACACTTTCCAGTCGACCTACGACCTTAGCACCCATGAGCAATATTTTAGCTCTCGTTAAGAGCTATCTTTTTGCCATTGACCGATTGTGGCTACGTGCCACTCAGCAAATGAAACAATTGAATTGTTGCGAGAAAAGTTTGGAGATTCTATTACTTAAAGATTTTGTGATATTGAATGGCCTCCAAGAAGTTGTGATTTAACACCATTAGACTATTTCTTGTGGGGTTATTTAAAGTCATTGCTCTTTCGAAATAAACGAGACTCTCTTCAAGCTTTACAAGTCAATACTGAACGTGCCATTCATGACATACGACTTGATTTAGTGAAAAAAGTGCTCGAAAATTGGGTGCATGGAATTCGTTCCTGCAGAAGAAGTCGTGGAGGCCATTTGAATTACGTTTTATTTAGAACTTGATTGTATCGATTGTAATTCACATTAAATAAAAAACTTTTGAATTTCCGTAGCGATAAGTTTTTTTTTTGTAAATAAATCATATCACTCTTATTGGAAAACCATGTATAAATATGTTATAAATACCCCATGAAACGATATGCTGAAATGTTATCAACATATGTAAATAAATGTTAGAGTAAGTAGATCTCACGTATTGGAATTACGATACGAAACGGATGCGGGAATTAGGCCCCTGCTCCAGAAAAGTTCGACAAAATATGATTTTATAAAAAAATGTCATAGAAAATTCAATTTTATTGGATATTTCCTAGAAATTGAAATTTTATAGAAAATTGCACTTTTATTATTATGCACACAGAGAACAGTTTGTTTGGTTGCCTTAACCGAACTATTTGTCAACCGAATTTTGGTAGTTCTGTCTACTATCATGCGATTCCATCAGGACAACCAACATTTTGGTTGTGGTATACTTCTGTTTCCATGTTGACAACAATCATATTTGGTTGCGCCAACTACGAAAATGGTGGCTAGAATTATCTGTTGTATGTTGCCACAACCAACAGTTTAAAAAAAATTGGTTGTTCTGATAGTTTGTAAGTCAAATACAACCGACAATTAATTAAAAACAGTTTTCATTTATTGTTATTTTATTTATTGAACAAAAAACCATACAATTCATAACAAAATTAAAAATCTCATATTACAAATTCATCACTATTATGAGATGTGGAAATATTTGACACAAATTTTAGTACACAAAAAAAAACACAAAACTTTTATGCAAATATCGCTTAACCCTGTGCTTTCAATTTCATGATGGTTGCTTTTATTTTTTAGTTATGTTAAACATTTTGCTCAACATATTCTACATTTCACACATTATTATCCACACGAGATTATTTTTGACTACATATACCGTTCTTGAACAAGATGTTGAAGATTTATTTATGTCGAGTAATTTTATTTTTTGTTTGTCATGTATCAACAAAAGAGCAGCAACCAATCTTTCGGCTGTATTTCCCAAAATACATTTAATTATTCTAAATTTGGGAAATTATTGTGATAACTAAAAAACGATTATTTATTAATATTTTTTCTGTTGTAGTAACCAATTATTCGTTGCAATAATAATCTTTGGCCTATTGATACAATTTCTGTTTTCAAGAATAAAACATTGGTTGTCACAACCAAAAATCGATCAAATAGTACTATAATGAAAATTTAAAAGTAGTTACCACAACTAACCGAGTGTCAATGAAAAAAAAACAATCTTAAATTGATTGATACAACCATCGATTTGGTTGCAAGCATTTTTATTTGATCGTATCCATGTTATTATTGTTGTTTCAACTCTTTATATATAAATACAAACGACACACGGGGTAGGCAATTTGTTGCTAGTACTATTTTTTTTATTGTTGCAATCGAATTCCAACCAATTATTTTCCTGTGTGTGTCCTTCGAAATTAATGAAATTGTATTTTTATACAAAATCTAGCCTAATGTAATATTTTTTTACAAATTTTATCTGAATTTCATATTTCTTGTAAATTTAGAGTAAATTTTAAAAATGTTAATTTTTATAAAAAAAAATGTAATAGATATTACATTTAAAAAGATAACATTTAATCTTTATAAAAAAATTAATATAAATTGAATTTTTGTAGAAAATTCTGTCGAAATTGGTATTTTAAAAAAAAATTTTGTCGAAAATGTCTAAACAATTCCGTTGAAATTTAAATTTTTCCATAAAATTTCTGGAAATTGCATTTTTCTAGAAAATTTCGTCAACATTGAAATATCCTAATCCACCAAAGTTAGGTTATCATTTGCTACGAGCCAAAAGTGTAACACATCGAAGGAGTGACCTAAGACCCTAAGTATGTTCGGCGGATATCTGTTTTGGGTCATATTAAGTCAAATGAGAAATGTCCGTCCGCCTGTCTGTTCGTCTGTCTGTCTGCTGACTGGTGCGCACGATAACTCTCGAAAGGAGTAACCGATTGACTTCAAATTTGGTATGTGTTGAAAGATGGGCCATTTAAAATCCAAAAAAAAGTCCAGTCGACCTACGACCTTGCCACCCATGAACAATATTTCAGCTCTCGTTAAGAGCTATCTTTTTCCCATTGACCGATTCCCCATCTGACTACCGTTAAGGAGCTAGAGCAAAAATAAACTTTCCGTTCACATTTGAAAATGATGCCAAGTAAATTTTTTTTTAAATGCAAAAAAAAAACACTTCCCAGTCGACCTACGACCTTGACCCCCATGAGCAATATTTTAGCTCTCGTTAAGAGCTATCTTCTTGCCATTGACCGACTGTGGCTACATGCCACACAGCAAATTAAATAATTGAATTGTTGCGAGAAAAGTTTGGAGATTCGATTATTTCAAGAAATTGTGATATTGAATGGCCTCCAAGAAGTTGTGATTTAACACCATTAGACTATTTCTTGTGTGGTTATTTGAAGTCATTGGTCTTTCGAAATAAACCAGACTCTCTCCAAGCTTTACAAGTCAATATTGAACGTACCATTCATGACATACGACTTGATTTAGTGGAAAAAGTGCTCGAAAATTGGGTTCATCGAATTCGTTCCTGCAGAAGAAGTCGTGGAGGCCATTTGAATGATGTTTTATTTAGAACTTAATTGTATCGATATCGATAATTAAATAAAAAATTTTTGAATTTCCTTAACAATAGTGTGTTTTTTTTTCAAAGAATTTTGATTGGGAAAACCCTGTACTGAAAAAAATATGGTCAAACTATTAGAGGCACCTTCCAAAAAAAATTGTAATATCAAAGAAAAAGTTTTTAAAAAAAATCCTGTTTAGGACTCACTATAACACCAGAAAATGTTATGCGCAGCCTTCGGCAAACGTTTTGTTGCACGAAAGTTTACATTTTTGACGAAATTTTCTAATAAATGCAATATTCTTTTAAAAATTAAATTTTGCTGACATTTTTCAATAAAAATAAATTTTCTACTAAAAATTGCAATAAATATACAATGAAGGAAATTTTCTGTAAAAATTATATTTAGAAGAAATTTAAAGTATCATTTAAGCTATTATCTTGAGAAAAATGGGCGAACTTGCCACGCCCCTTTTTGGTACCTCCCATACAAATGGACCATTTTGCGCAAAAAGTTAACGGCTTATAACATGGTTTCCTGTACATACAAACACCTGTAATTTTGTACAGTGTAATGTTTTTATAGTACCCATAGCACATTATAAAATGGGCGTCATTGTCACGCCCCTTTTGGTACCTCCCAAACAAAATTGCCAAAATAAAAAATATGAAAAATTATTGTTTTTAATTTCCCTATTTATACCCTACACCACACTATGGTACAGGGTATTATAAGTTTGTTTCACGGCAGATGTTTGTAACACCTGAAAATAACACAGCTAGACCCACCTTAAAGTATACCGATCGACTCAGAATCACTAGCTGAGTCGATTTAACGATGTCCGTCCGTCTGTCCATGTAAAGTTGTTCGTCGACTACAGGTCGCAATTTCACTCCGATCGCGGCTGTTAAGATCGCTATTGAATTTGGTTGAAATCGGTTCAGATTTAGATATAGCTCCCATATATATCTTTCGTCCGATTTGGCCCCTTAGTCCTATAGATGCCGTATTTTACATCCAATCGTTTTGAAATTTAGAATGGTAGAGTTTCTTGATCCATGAACCAACATTGCCGAATTTGAAGAAAATCGGTTAAGATTTAGCTATAGCTCCCATATATATGTTTCGTCCGATTTGGCCCTTTAGTCATATAGAAGCTGTATTTTACATCCGATCGTTTTGAAATTTAGAATGGTAGAGTTTCCTGATCCATGAACCAACATTGCCGAATTTGAAGAAAATCGGTTAAGATTTAGCTATAGCTCCAATATATATGTTTCGTCCGATTTTGCTCTTTAGTCCTGTAGAAGCTGTATTTTACATCCAATCATTTTGAAATTTAGAATGGTAGAGTTTCTTGATTCATGAACCAACATTGCCGAATTTGAAGAAAATCGGTAAAGATTTAGCTATAGCTCCCATATATATCAGAGTTATTCAATATTACGAAAGTGGTGTAGGGTATTATATAGTCGGCCCCGCCCGACTTTAGCCTTTCCTTACTGGTTTTTCTATGTTTTATGATTTTTTTCGTGCCAGCAAAAAAAACAAATTTTTCCCAGCTTTATCGAGCTTCAAAAAATATGGTCCAAAAAATGTTTAAGGTCTCGGACGCAAAAAAAAATGTTGTTGCATAGTGTTATTCTATATTTCACCAATAAAAAAAATGTTTTTCCAGTTTTGACATTGGAATTCATAAATTAATTAATTCTTATCTAATTAACAAAATATTCCCAAAAGAGATGAGAAGATTGCCTTAGCACTACTACTCATGAATCCCCCGAACTTCGGATTAATTGCAATAAGATTCCAATTTTCGGACTTTGAACTGCTAATCAATCACAACTCAACCACCACCAAAGCTACAAAATTCCTCGAGTCACAATATTTTGACCGTCATCTCCACTCCACTAATTGATAGTCCCCAAACACTGTGGGTTCGACCAGTGGGTCTCTTCTCGACATCTACTAGTAGTACACATGGAAAACAAATGAACAACTGACGGATTTATTTAAAATTCCGAACACACTTATTTGGCCAAAAAGGAAAAACAAACCAACCAAACCGATAAAGAAACACAGAAAAGAACACAACCGAACCAGATGATGAAGAAGAAAAATGTCGGAGAGGGAGGGGAAAAAAGAAACAAATCTGCTGCCACCATTGCGGCATGTGAGACCGCCGCGTATAGAAAAAATGCACGCACGTACTGTGGGCAATGACGGCGCTGCTGTGGGTTCAGGTCGGGTCGGGGAATAGAAGGGACCTTGTGTAAAACTTGGACTTGACTAAAATATGAAATTAGTCTTGTAAGTCGCCAACTTAATGGCCCCAAGCGACGAACGCCGAGCGACAGCACCACAATCCACCGCCAACAGTTCTGCAGCACCTTCGCGCCACATACTTCAACATTCCACCTGCCCCTCCCCACCCCCTTTAAGATCCACTGTAGATTCTGCTGAGGAGCACTTTTATATAAATTTCAAAATTATAATTCTTGTAGAGAAACCTATTTCTGTTTGCTTTCGAAGCATAACTTTTAGATTTGTATGAAATATGAATGAAAGAAAAAAGCCACAGCGGTAGTGTTGTGTGTCATCAGCGTATGTTTGCTTTATTAAGGAGTCAGCGGCGTTGGCTGAAGTCACTGGCGGAGTAGAATAACACTTCATCCTTAATGGCACCTCGCTGGGCGGGGAGGGATGCGCACAGTGGTGCATATGGAGCTTTTATGCAATAATAGGAACAAATAAGAAGATTTTAGTCGAATAAAACGACTCTTTTCTCTCTTGCAGCTTCTTTTATACGGGACGTTTCCCTGTTGCGATTCTCGGCAGTATACTGTATTGCTATTCTTTCATCGTATATCTCTTTTCTTTCACGCAACAAGAGATCAATTGGTGGTATTCCAGCGAGAACGGACACAGTTGCAGTTGATATAGTCCGATATGACGATGTGACGCGTAGTGAGCATGTCCTATGAACTTTCTCTAGTAGTTTTCTAAGCACTTGGCTGTTTGAAACAGCTTCACTTAGGACTGGAGCAGCATATAACACATGTGAGTATGCTACTGTTGCAATTAAGCGTCTGGTTCTCTGTCCTGGACCTTTTATATTTGGCATTATCCTTGCTAATTTTGTTGCAGTTCCTAGTGCTTTTTCTGATACCATCTTAATATGCGGCTGGAACGTCAGTTTGTTGTCTAAGATTACACCGAGGTATTTCAGGCTCTTACTTATTTTTATCTCGTACTTCTCCACTCTCAGGTTTGGATGTTCAAAAGACAGTCTCCTAGTTACCAGGATAGCTTCTGTCTTGTGTGCAGCAAGTGTTAGGTTTGTTGAGTTTAAACATCTATTTATTCTTCCTAGGCAGTTATTTGTTATTATCTCTATAAGTGGTGCGGAAGGTTGATCCACCACTAGGGCTATGTCATCTGCATATGCTACTTATGTTGATCTTTCCGGGAGTTTTATGTTTAATAACCCGTCGTACATTAAATTCCATAGGAAAGGACCCAGTATGGAACCTTGAGGTACGCCCGCTGTCAATTTATATTGTTTGAGTACATCGTCCGTTTCATACTCCAGCATTCTATCTCGTAGATAACTATCAACCATTTTGATTAGGTATTCTGAGAAATTTCGTTCTCGCATTGTTTTACGAATTACTTGCCAGTTCGCAGAGTTGAAGGCATTTTTATGTCCAATAGGCAAATAGGCCTGTACGATGATGGATTCTCTACACGCTGAAAAAAAATCGTTTCTGTAGTATATTCTCCCAAACATATTCGGCTTGAAACATATATATGTTTAGCGTACACTCTAAACATATCATATTTGTTACACACAAAAAGTATATATTTGGAAATATGTTGTTTTAAACAAATCTTTGTTTCTATCCAATTTTTTTTATTTGAGACTATTATTTCCGAAACAAAGATTAATTTGCATTTAAGTATTCAGAAAATATATCGATAACTTAAATGTGTTACATTTTTCAGCAATTCAAAGTTTTTTTTTAGATTTTTGTAAAAATAATAAATATTAACAATTGAAATCGTATAATGTTGGATATAAAGAAATTACTTTGAGGATTGACAACAAAAGATGACTTGGGAAGGAAGTTAATGCTACTTATGGTATTATGACTGGGAGGTACAATTCGAATTAAAGAAAAAATTAAAACTGAAATTTGAAAAAGTCAACAAAGTTTTGAAAATCTTTTTAAGTAAAATATATTTGGAGAAATTTCTAAACAATAATTTTATTTGTATTTAAACACATATTATATTTGAGAGATTTAGTTTGCAAATATATGTTGTTCTAATATATTAATATATTCGTTCCATATAAATTGTATTGGTTTTCAAATAAAATTTATTTGCTCAGAAATATAAAATATTTCAAAATTTGTGTTCCAAATATATTTTCTTTCGATTCAAACATATCAAAAAAGACGATTTTGCCCCGTGTAGTGGTTTGTCTCCTTTGCGTAATAACACAATGTATTGTTTTTTCCATATCTTTGGAAAAACTCAATTTTTTAAGCACTGGTTAAATGTATTTAAGAAAATATCCGACCAGAGCTTACCAACTATACACGCTGAAAAAAAATCGCTTCTGTAGTATATTTTCCCAAACATATTCGGCTTGAAACATATATATGTTTAGGGTACACACTAAACATATAATATTTGGTACACACAAAAATTATATGTTTGGGAAGATGTTGTTCTAAACAAATCATTCTTTACATCGCAACATGTATTTACTTTGGACGATTTTTTTCCGAAGCAAATATTCATTTGCATTTAATTAAGTATTCAGAAAATACCTAAATTGTGTTAAATATATCAGTGATTCAAAGTTAATTTTTTAGAAATTTTTCATGTCGTAAAAATAATAAATAATAATAATTGAAGTCGTATAATCTTGAATCGAAATATATTACTTGGAGGATTAAAAACTAATGATGGCCTGGAATACTCAGAAATTTTAAATGATTGATTTAAAACAGAAATTAATGCTGCATTTGGTATCATAACTGGGAGGTTCAATGCCAAATTAAAAAAAATAAAACTGAAATTCGAAAAATTCAACAAAAGTTTCGAAAATCTTTCTTAAATAAAATATATTTGGAGAAATTCCTAAACAATAATTTTATTTGTATTCAAACACATATTTTATTTGAGAAACTTAGTTTGCAAATATTATATGTTGTAACATATTAGTATATGAGTTCCAAATATATTTTTTTGATTTTCAAATAAAACTTATTTGCTCAGAAATGCATAATATTTAAAAATGTGTGTTCCAAATATATTTTCTTTCGATTCAAACATATCAAAAAAGGCGATTTTGCCCCGTGTAGTGACTATTTCATTTGGGATGCCATCTGGGCCAGGTGCCTTGCGTTTCTTCAGGTTGTTACAAACTTCGGTAATTTCATTGTATGAGAAAGGGCCATAAGGAGTTGCGCATTGACGCGTATCAAAGTGTTCCTCAGTTCTATCAGTTTTGGGGAAAAGTGTACTCACTATTTTATATGCCCAGCTTGGATTCGTGATACCCGGAATTTTGGTTCGGTTTCCAAGTTTCTTCATTATTATTTTATAAGGGAGGCCCCATGGATCCTTATTCACTTCTTCGCATAATAATTCCCAGGATTTTCTCTTTGATTCTTTTATAGCTGCTTTCAGACTCTTTCTTGCTATTCTATAGAGGTCCATTGCTTCTAAATCACCTTTTCTTCGTGTGGCTACACGTTTCGCTTTGTGACATGATTTTCTAAGCTCAGCAATTTCGTGGTTCCACCAGTATGCGTGCTTTCGAGATTTACCAAGTGATGCTGTCTTTTTCATTCCAACATTACAGATCTCTGTAAGAATGTTAACGAGCTGTTCCGCAGAGGTATCTACGTTTGTGTTGCCGCTTAACTGAATTCTGGACTTTAGCTCTGTTACCTTTTCTTTACAGTTTTCAGTGTCGATTCTTTGTGTGTTCCATGTAGGACGGTTCGGATTCGCTGTGTCCATTTTGTGTAGTAGGTCCATTTCCATCAGGATGTACTGATGATCGCTTAGGGTTTCGTCTTCTAGTACTTCCCATTGATGCCTTCTGTATGTAGGACTACAAAATCGTCATTATCTTCTTAAATTGCGTTAATCGTCATCAGTGGATTGCGTACGTATAGAGATGATTTGCCCGTAACGTCTTGGTACCACGCCATTTCTTTCCTCTTAGTATACTGTTCACTTACTAGCACTATATCAACATCTTTGTCCATAGCATTTTGTATCATTAGTTCTTGCGCTTCGCGACCTCTGCCTAGATTTACTTGGAGTATCCTAATCGTCATTTTTATATCTACACTAGCGGACCCGGCGAACTTCGCCTCGCCCCAATTTAACGCCTTCAGATAAACTCCAGAGTGATAATAAAACACAGATAGTTAAAATTTTAATGCGATTTGTTTAAAAGGAATCGAAATCAGTAGAGAGCGATGTGATAAACAACAAACAACGAAGACAGAAGACAGGCAACGTACAGATGACCGTGCGAAAAACAGGGAAATTCGAGATTAATTCCACAGACTTCCTACGATTTGTCTTGAGATTTATTGATTGTCATCGTAAAAGCCAATCGTACAGGGAACTGAATCCGCTTGAATTGGAATGAAAGATCAGTTGGAATAATCGGAATTCGTGGGATAAGGACTTCCTCTCCTTTGAATTTTCCCTTGATGATCGTCGCCTGAATCACATTGTCCATCAGTTTCATAATGGACAACCGCGAACTATGCACAATTTCGGATGATTCAGATTCCGCAACATGATTATGATCGATTCCACCTTCAGCTGTAAATTATGCGGCGGAGCTCCTGGCACATCAAGCGAGTTCGATTTTACTTTGAATAATAAAATTCATGCTATCGACGTCCTTATTCTTCGCTGCTAATATTGCCCGTTCACTAATCTAATCGAGATTTGGAAACACTTTGGTGATGAGTTCCTCGTTCGACGATGTGAACTCGCAAAAATTTGCCGGGAACAATATCAATGCAGTGGAAACATCAACAGTAATTTGGCCATTGCCAAGCGCCAACAGTTGTTTCGAGAATTCAAGAGCCGATGAGTCGATCTGCAACGCGACTCTCATGTTCGTGGTCAATTTCAACTTCTTGACATGCCGCCACAAAGACCACGATTTCAGGCATGCATTAATTTCATCGGCAGTAGATTTCGGGATGACGGGAAGCGTTTGACGAAAATCTCCGGAGAGCAATATCATAGACTCACCAAATTGTCTCAAATCACGTCGTAAATCCTTCATCGTTCGGTCAACTGCCTCCAGAGCTCGTTTATGCGCCATCGTGCATTCATCCGAAATTATGATTTTGCAGTGCCCGCAATCCAAGATAACCTTACCTCTTATACTCAAACTTATTATCTGAACAAATTTTCGAACTGATAAATATCGCGTTGAATTTTAATTGATCGTAATGCTTGTACCGTGTAACAATACGCAAAACTCGAATGAATTGCAGCAAGAAAAATAGCACATATTCGTACATATGTTTAATAGAAAACTTTTGTGTTTAATAGAAAATTAATAAAAAAAATTGGATTGAAAAAGAGAGTAGTAGATAGGAACAGTAGGAATCTCGCAAGAAATAGAAATTTTCGATTTTCCCAATTTTCCGACTTTTCCGGAGGGTTTTCCCAAAATTTTCTTTCGTAACAACCTTCTCCAGGCGAATATGAACCACTGAAAAAATCAAAATCATCCAAATCGCTCCAGCCGTTCTGACGTGATGCCATTACACAGATGGACCGTTTCATTTTTATATATATAGATAGATATATAGATAGATAGATAGATGTGTTGCTACTGCCCAAATAGTGGCTAATATTTTGTCTTCCAGCCTCTAGGCAGATTACACACCTTGGTTCATTTTTACATGTGTTTGCCTTATGTGCGTTTAGGCCCCATTTCATGCAGGTTTGGCTGCGATCCCTTCCACGACAGAATCGTGCAAGATGGCCTTGCTCTAAACATCTAAAACACCTTTTGGGAAGGGGTTTCCTTCTTAGTCGACATATTACCAGTCCGACTTTAATTCTGTTCTTTTTTAGTTTGGTAACTGCAACATTTCCATGAACTTCCACGAGTGCCTGCTAGGCAGATTACACACCTTGGTTCATTTTTATATGTGTTTGCCTTATGTCCGTTTAGGCCGCATTTCATGCAGGTTTGGCTGCGATCCTTTCCACGACATAATCGTGCAAGATGGCCTTGCTCTAAGCATCTAAAACATCTTTTGGGAAGGGTTTTCCTTCTTACTCGACATATTACCAGTCCGACTTTAATTCTGTTCTTTTTTAGTATGGTAACTGCAACATTTCCAGGAACTTCCACGAGTGCCTGCTTTGTACCGCCATAGTATTCTCGGATGTTACGAACTGTTATTTTGCTAGCATCTGTTTCTGCAGAGGCTTTTAGAATGCCACTGATTATGTCATAATTTTCAGTGGTTTCTTCCATATCTCTAATATCTACGAGATATTTTTCTATGAATGTTTGCACGTTCACATTTTCTCCGAGTGATCCTTTTATTGCACCTTCTAGTTTCTTGGCTTGACCGTCTCCCTTTGTCATCTCTATTAGGACATTTCCATCTGCTGTTTTCCGAATCTTTTTTATGCCAACACCAATTTCCTCGGGTTTTATTGCGTTCTTCATTTCTTAGCTGCAATTGTCTGTTTTAATTGTCAAGGTTTCTCCTTTGTTTCTAATCTGTTTCTCTATATTTTTACTTGAACTCTTCTTTTTATTGCGATTTTTTGTTTCCACCAAGGACCACTGCTGTTCTTTCTCAACATCTGTAATATTTTCATCTGGTTTCTGTATCCTGACCTTTTTGTCCAATTTATTTTTCTCCGGAGAGATTGAGGCTGCTCTTTTGGAACTTTTCTTTTGGGGCTCTTTCTCTGTTTGGGTACCTTTATTTATCGTCTTAAACACTGTATTTTCCTCTGGTGCACCTATAACATTGATCAGTGCTATCGCTTCTCTATTCTCACGTATCTGTTGGTACAAGGCAACACAGAAGGTTATCTCTAATACTATTATATGTGTTCCTTGAGTCCATGACTATAGTATGCATAGCACTCAGTTTGTTCCAAGGTTAACAAAGGCTATTTCTTCTTCATTTTTAAGTGAGTCAAAATTACTATCTTCGCTCATTGCTCCTGTTATAGAGGATGTTTGGAAATTTCCACTCCTAACTGGAGATCTTTGTATTTTTCCGCTGGGTCGGAAGGGGTTTTCTTCTCTTACATCTGTTATGTTATTTGTTTTTTTTTTGGGGTTTTTATATTGTTTATCGTTGTTTACATTATCGTTGTTAATATTTTCGGTACTCATTTCTTTACTGGGTCCCAACTCAGTATCGTTATCTAATTTCGACGTGTAGTTACATTTTATTTGGTCTCAACCTTATTTGGTAACAACCTTCTCCAGGCGAATATGAACCACTGAAAAAAAAAAATCATCCAAATCGCTCCAGCCGTTCTGACGTGATGCCATTACACAGATGGACCGTTTCATTTTTATATATATAGATAGATATATAGATAGATAGATAGATGTGTTGCTACTGCCCAAATAGTGGCTAATATTTTGTCTTCCAGCCTCTAGGCAGATTACACACCTTGGTTCATTTTTACATGTGTTTGCCTTATGTGCGTTTAGGCCCCATTTCATGCAGGTTTGGCTGCGATCCCTTCCACGACAGAATCGTGCAAGATGGCCTTGCTCTAAACATCTAAAACACCTTTTGGGAAGGGGTTTCCTTCTTACTCGACATATTACCAGTCCGACTTTAATTCTGTTCTTTTTTAGTTTGGTAACTGCAACATTTCCATGAACTTCCACGAGTGCCTGCTAGGCAGATTACACACCTTGGTTCATTTTTATATGTGTTTGCCTTATGTCCGTTTAGGCCGCATTTCATGCAGGTTTGGCTGCGATCCTTTCCACGACATAATCGTGCAAGATGGCCTTGCTCTAAGCATCTAAAACATCTTTTGGGAAGGGTTTTCCTTCTTACTCGACATATTACCAGTCCGACTTTAATTCTGTTCTTTTTTAGTATGGTAACTGCAACATTTCCAGGAACTTCCACGAGTGCCTGCTTTGTACCGCCATAGTATTCTCGGATGTTACGAACTGTTATTTTGCTAGCATCTGTTTCTGCAGAGGCTTTTAGAATGCCACTGATTATGTCATAATTTTCAGTGGTTTCTTCCATATCTCTAATATCTACGAGATATTTTTCTATGAATGTTTGCACGTTCACATTTTCTCCGAGTGATCCTTTTATTGCACCTTCTAGTTTCTTGGCTTGACCGTCTCCCTTTGTCATCTCTATTAGGACATTTCCATCTGCTGTTTTCCGAATCTTTTTTATGCCAACACCAATTTCCTCGGGTTTTATTGCGTTCTTCATTTCTTAGCTGCAATTGTCTGTTTTAATTGTCAAGGTTTCTCCTTTGTTTCTAATCTGTTTCTCTATATTTTTACTTGAACTCTTCTTTTTATTGCGATTTTTTCTTTCCACCAAGGACCACTGCTGTTCTTTCTCAACATCTGTAATATTTTCATCTGGTTTCTGTATCCTGACCTTTTTGTCCAATTTATTTTTCTCCGGAGAGATTGAGGCTGCTCTTTTGGAACTTTTCTTTTGGGGCTCTTTCTCTGTTTGGGTACCTTTATTTATCGTCTTAAACACTGTATTTTCCTCTGGTGCACCTATAACATTGATCAGTGCTATCGCTTCTCTATTCTCACGTATCTGTTGGTACAAGGCAACACAGAAGGTTATCTCTAATACTATTATATGTGTTCCTTGAGTCCATGACTATAGTATGCATAGCACTCAGTTTGTTCCAAGGTTAACAAAGGCTATTTCTTCTTCATTTTTAAGTGAGTCAAAATTACTATCTTCGCTCATTGCTCCTGTTATAGAGGATGTTTGGAAATTTCCACTCCTAACTGGAGATCTTTGTATTTTTCCGCTGGGTCGAAAGGGGTTTTCTTCTCTTACATCTGTTATGTTATTTGTTTTTTTTTTGGGGTTTTTATATTGTTTATCGTTGTTTACATTATCGTTGTTAATATTTTCGGTACTCATTTCTTTACTGGGTCCCAACTCAGTATCGTTATCTAATTTCGACGTGTAGTTACATTTTATTTGGTCTCATGGTTATCTTTGCTTAGCAGGGAGGCCAAGCGAGGGTTGACGCGAAGTCCTTATGAGACTTTGCGTTCAGTGCCAGACCCGTATAAATCAGGACAATGTCAACTGATCCTACACCACCAACTTAATGGCGACGAAACTTAAAGCACATTCTGAGACTTGTCAGGTTTTAACGGGACGGAGGCAGTTACGATATTAGTCCAGAAGCCATTTCTGTAGGGTTTTACTCCGACATACCCAGTTTCTAGAATACCGCAGTCGTCAGGCCAAGGGTTCGTCAGTTCATATCCATGTTCCCAGTATGCCGTAAATGAGGATCTTACTGGACTCGATCCTATTGCCATAAAGACGTGTAGTTGTGGATTCTGCCGCCTCTCATGAGATCAGACGCAGACCAGGAAGCCGCCCAATGTGGGACAGACACTTCTGGATTTTTGATTTGGTGTTCCACGGAGACATCATACTCCTAATTTCGCCTCTCATGTGGAAGGATACTTTTATGGCGGCATCCGTTCGCCATGTCGCAAATTGGATTAAATCTTATTTGTTTAGTAGAAGTTATTATGTATCTTTTGACCATGTTAATTCATACATTTACACGTCTACCTCAGGTATACCTCAAGGTAGTATATTGGGTCCACTGTTTTTTGTTTTGTTCATAAATGATATTCACCTATGTATAAAATGTTCTAACATCTTATTATATGCGGATGACTTAAAGATTTTTCTGCGCATTAATTCAGTAGCAGATGTATTCCGTCTTCAGGACGATATACGCAATGCTGCTAATTGGTGTTCGGAGAATCTTTTAGAAATCAATTTGTCTAAGTGTTATAATGTTTCCTTTTTCAAGTGCAGAAATCCTGTTTTATATGACTATTCCTTACATGGCCATAGCTTAAAACGAGTTGATGAAATTAAAGATTTGGGTGTTGTCTTTGATTTCAAATTTTCTTTTGTAAATCATATTAATGCAATTGTCCCTAAGTGTTATTCATTATTGGCCTTCATAAAGAGAAACTGTAAGCAATTTACTGATCCTTATACTGCCAAATTGATTTATACGTCCCTAGTTAGAGCTAAATTGGAATATGCTGCTATTATTTGGAATCCTTTATACAATAATCATTGCTCCAGACTTGAAAGAATTCAGAAAAAATTTATAAATTTTGCTCTTCGGTCGATTGATTTTACTCAGCCACTTCCTTCTTATGTAGACAAATGCCGATTAATACATTTGCAAACACTTATGAACAGAAGGTATTTTTTATCACAAGTATTTCTTTATAAGTTAATCTCTGGCTTTATTGACTGTGGTGTCTTACTTGAATGTTTGAATTTCAATGTTCCACCCAGATCTTTGCGTAACAACAATTACTTTTTCATTCCTATTCATAGAAGTAATTATGCCATTAATGAACCAATTACTCGCGCACTAATTGAATTCAATAAGATCTCTAATAATCTCGATTTTAGTGAATCTTTAACTAAGTTTATTAATACATTAGATTTAATTTATTTTTAGTTTTAAGTTTGTCTGTAAGGAACATTGTATTCCATAGACTAAATTAAATAAATAAATAAATTACGTATCAGGCACCTGTACACTTTTATAGTACTCCCTGGCATTCTGCCGCTCTTGGTCGGGGGCTGCTTATTTGTCGCAGCAAAGCTACATATCGGTAGGTCGTTGAGCTATCCGCCACCCGCTGACCCCGATAGTAGCCTGAGCTTAGCCCTACCGGTTAGGTTAGTTAATTAATTCAACTTCAAGTTAAATCAATTAATTAATTCGATTTGCTTCATCATGCACCAGATGCATATTGAACAGATATAGCTCCCTCGGATTACTTTCCATTTCCCACCTTGAAAAATGGCTCGGTGGTAGCAGATTTGCAAACAATGAAGGTGGAGTCTGCTGTTGACGGCTATTTTAATGTCGCTGAGAAAAGTGTAACGAGCTAAAAAGAGATTATGTAAGATTTACAGACAATTCTTCTCAAATTTGTTGAGTTTTCTTTATTAGGTCGGTTACGTAAGCGTCATTAAGCACAAATGTACCACAGTGCAAGCATTGGACAAGTATTAGTACCAACAACACCAACTGACACCCCATTACGGAGCGTAGCAAATTTTTCGCATAATTTATAATTCTTTCTGTATTATTTGCGGCGACCGTTTGTTTTTCTACAATTGGTTGTTTTTACTTTGAAAAAGCAAACATTTCTACAAAAACATCGCAATCGCACGAGTTAAGCATTTTAAATGCATAATTTCTTCTAACACTTCGTTTGTTCGCTTCAGCGCTCGCTCTTCAATTAATCATACTCGTAACAATAAAAATTCTACTCCGAAGTCCGATGAGACAGACATACAATTCAGTTTAATGCTGATGATGATAACATAACAATTTATCTGAAGTTTCAATCTATATTGGTTTTGAAAAGTGAAGACGTTAGAATAGGGATTGTCAATATACGCCATAGTATTTCCGTCGTTTTTTCTCCTTTTTGTGTTCTTTAGAAATCTATGATATGATGTGAGATGTGTGTGTCTTGAACTTATGTTTCATACATATGAAAGCATTATGCACTACGTTCTATACGATTTGCAGAACGATTTAATTGAAATAATCTATACTGACAGCGAAAAATACTTTGAAAAATCAGTATCGGACGTGAACAATTTTTTACCTTTTTCGTTTTTAACTTATGTTATCAAACCATTATAAATTCCACTGTAATCCTTTATTTTGACTCTGCTCAAAGCTTCCAACCGAATTGTACCACGTTAATTACTTTAATTGTGTTAAGAGAGTTATTTTGGTTAAATTATATGGAAATCAAATGTTATGTACATCCCTTTACAAACAATTTGTCAAAGGGATGTACATAACATTTTCTGATGTAAATAAAAAGAATACGAAAAAATAAAAAAAACTTTACCATACAAAAGTTGTTGGCTTTGATTTTATGGAATAGTATGCCCCAATCTACTTAAAAAATATTTAGGTCTCGAACACAAAAAACAAGTTTTTAGGTCTGCAGCATGTTGTCAAATTGTCCACATGTTGTTGTCGATATGTGCACAAACGTGCCATTACGGTTTTCATCCCCGTATATGCTTAGCTTAGGCAAGTTTTTTGTGTGACGAAAGAATATCTCTATACTCCATATATTATCAAGTCTGTCTGTCGCACGGTGCTGACAGATATTCAGCGTGTAACTTTAAATCCAGGGCATATTTTAATGTTACTAAACGCAATTTAAATTGATAATAATTTAATTAAAACAAAAAGAAAAGCGAATATTTTTTGTGAGTGAAGGTGAGGGAATTCGTAAGTCGGTTTACTCGGATCTGGTATCAACCCATCCGGCTGTAGTATTCTCTGCATGCCTAACTCATGTACATACCCCGAAAAATTTACAGGAATCAAGTCTTCATATCCAAGCCTGGCAAGGCAATTTATACGACCCCAAAGGCTAATCGACCCATTAGCCTAACTACTTTTCTGTTAAAAATAATGGATCGAATAATTGATGACATGGTCAAAAGTAAAATAGCGGATGACAAGCTAAAATTCAAACAACACGCCTATGGCAAACGAAGATCAGTGGAAACAGCTCAGCATTATGTAGTGCACCACACAGCTGAGTCCTTCAGTAAAGAAATGTATACTCGTACACTTGCTGTTTGCATACACATTGAAGGCGCATTTACAATGTGCGGGCCGATACACTCATCCAGTCCTTAGACGAGTTTCAGGTTGACCGGGAGCTGAAAAACAGGTTCAACAATATACTAAGGAATAGGTGGATTATTTGTGGGTCATTTGGTGAAAAAATTAGAGACAAGGCAAATCGTGGTGTATCTCAGGGGGCATTTTATCACCTCTTCTATGGGTTACGACGATATACAGTCTCCTAAAAGCCCTCACCAATGAAGGACTTAAACCAGTCTCTTATGCAGACGACATTGTAATACTTCTAAGGGGCATGCGAGCATGTATCCAAACCAATTATGCAGAAGAGCTGAGGAGGCACTTAACATAAGTGGACACAACCACAGATGTTGGTCGAGGTGAAGAGGAGCTATAATTTAAAAATGGCGACTACATCCAAATATGACACACTGGCCTTACATGAGCGTGATAAGACCAATAATAATCTACGCCTCTGTAGTGTGGTGGACATCAATGGACAAACAGTGCAACGTAATACCATTGCAAAAAGTGCAACGTATGTGCTGTCTAGGCATAAGTGGGGCAATCAGAACCGCTCCAACAAGAGCGTTGGATACTATACTGTACATCCAACCAATAGATATCCGTATAAAGTATGAGGCAGCCCTCACAACAACACGTCTAAAAGTGATAGGTGAATCGATAAATCGAGACAACAAGTCGTACCATCAGCAAATTTTAGAATCTCTAGTTGGACACACTCAAACACCATAAATATCCAACCGCATTCAAGAAGTACGGCTTGTAGCTAACTGTGATTCAATTATACCAGAAAGACGCTCCTGGGAGAACGGAACACTATGGCTCATGTGCCAGTGGGAACCAGCTGATACACGGATATGTCAAATATAGGAGAAAGGACGGGTCTGGGACTTTTTGTTGATGAACCAGAAGTCGAACTGCCTCCCAGACCATAAAATGGTATTTCAAGCGGAAGTTCGAGCAATCACTGAGTGTGTGAACTGGCTCAGTAATACCACAACATCATTTCATAGTAATAACGTCGTAAAGGGTCAAACCCACAACTGTGTTGGACTGTAAAAGAACGAAAAATGATTACTCAGCCCATGGTCGACTGTGTATATATATTATTGGCTTCAAAGAGTATAGAGAACTGCGAGTAATAAACCTAGAAAATTGGAAACCTTTCGAAGGCTCAATAAATGAGTTGAAGCATTGGGCTGTGATGGCTCACAAAACTGTGTGGAATAGCGAAACAGCACACACCAAAGCCCAAAACTGATCACAAACACCAGCCAAATTCCAGTAAAAAAACACCCTTTTGGAATATTCGTGCAGCAATGTTATTTATAAGGCCCTGTGTAATTTGACTATTTTTGGTGTTTGGGTTAAGTTTTGGGCTTTGGTGTGTTTTGACATATATATTACAATTTTATGGCCAACATTTTTGTGCTAAAAGGAGCATGATAATAACGCCCATTTTTCGACAGAATGTAGGTACTCTCAAAATGCTACACTGTAAAATAATTTAAGTACTTTTATGCACTAGTTTCAAGTTATAAGCTGTTAACTTTTCGTAAAAAATAGAACCTTTGTGTGAGAGGTAACAAAAGGGACATGTCAATAACGCCCATTTTTCAGTGGACTGTAGGTACTACAAAACCGTAACTGTAGAAAATTTTAAATTTATTTGTATGCACTATGATATAAGCTGTTAACTTTGGTGCAAAATAGTCCATTTGTGTGGGAGGTCCCAAAAGGCGCGTGCCAATAGCACCCACTTTGCACTGGACTCTAGGTACTATAAAAGCATTACACAGTACAAAATTTCATGTATTTTAAAATATAAGGACGGATTGTTGAATTTTGAATGTATATTAAAGCTATAAGCAGTTAAATGTTGATGCCAAATGGTCCATTTGTGTGGGAGGTACCAAAAGGGGCGTGGCAACTTCACCCATTTTTCTCGAGGTGACAGCTACTAATAAACTAATACTATGTGTGGAATCTCAGAAAATTAGAATAAGTAGTATAGATATTATTAAAGTATCAATATTTCACTAAATGTTAACCCTTTGTGTGGGAGGTACTAAAAGGAGTGGACCAATATGACCCGTCTTCGAACTTAACCGGAGATAGAAAAAAATATTATCGTATACCAATTTTTTTTATTGTGCTCTTTATTTGCAATCAATTTTTTTAAAAAAAAAACTATAAGCAAATCTTAGTACTATTGATAAATGATGGTATGTCGATTTCCAGCAAACTCAACTATAAAATATTTTAAATATTTGATAAACTACAAAATTGATTTGAAAATATTAAGTTTAGTGGTTAAATGGTAAATCGAGTTTATGTGGCCTTTTCAATCTTCGTACTTCTTCACTGTCATCTAGCAGGGATATGGCCAGTACATTACAATGGTTAAACCGACTCAGTTTAAATAACTAGAACTGAATCGAGAAATTTCGTCTTTGACTAAGGCAATACCGAGGTCCTTGTAAATGTTGTTGTTGTTTACGAACCATGGAGCATTGACTAGTAATCTTAAGGTTTTTGATTGATATCTCTTAAGAATCTTGATGTTTGACCCACTAGTTGTTCCCCAAATTTGGATCCCATACGTCCATACTGGTTTCAAAACTGTTGTATACAAAATAATCTTATTTTCCAATGAATGTTGAGATTTAAGTCCCAATAGCCAGTACATCTTTTTTAGCTTTAGATTCAAATGCTTTCGCTTAGCTATTAAATGATTTTTTCATGTTAACCTTCTGTCAAGGTGAATTCCTAAATATTTCACAATATTTGATTTCGGAATATTATTATTTCCACGTAAAAACACATCCGGGCAATCTTCCTTTCTTAATGTGAAAGTAACATGAGCCGATTTATCAGTATTCACTTTCATGTTCCACCTGTTACAGCAATTCTGTATTACATTAAGCTCACTTTGAACAAGAGCAGAGGCCTTTGTGTGCAATTCATTGCAGGCTAGAATGGCGGTATCATCTGCATAAGTAGCAATTGTTACGTCACTATTAGATGGCATATCACATGTGAAAATGGTATACAAGATCGGTCCCAAAACGCTTCCTTGTGGAACTCCAGATTTCATTGAGCCAAACTCTGAGTCGACATCTTCTGTATTTATATAAAAGTGTCTTTCATCAAGGTATGATTTAAAAAGTAGATAAAAAGGAGTTGGTAGTAACTTTTTCTACTTAAAAAGTAGCCCTAAATGCCAGACTCTATCAAATGCTTGTTTGTTTTAAAGTTTCTTCTCAAGGGAATCTCTTATAACATTTACAATGCGATGACATTGTTCTGCAGTACCATGATGATTTCGGAAGCCAACCTGGCGACCTGGAATAATTTTGAGACTATCAAGAATTTGTGTTAATCTATTTTTTAAAAGTTTCTCAAATAATTTTGAGAAAATTGGCAGCAAACTTATTGGTCTATATGACGTGACAATATTTTCTGGTTTGTTTGGTTTTGGTATCATTATAATCTTTGCAAATTTCCATTGAGACGGCTAATGGCTTATTCGTAAAACAGAATTGAATATTTTTGTTAAAAATTATTTAAGAATATTTTAGTGGAATCTGCTTTCTTCTTTTGCAGGATTCTTTTAAGAATATTGGAAACTCGATTAAAATTGGTTCTGTCAGTAGGGGATCTAGTTCTCTTCCAAATTTTTCGCAATTTTCTCTTTTCTTAATAAGTTCCCTTATTTCTGTAGACATCTGAACCAGAAAGTTATTGCCTTCATCATGTTGAGGTGTAGTAGATATGTACGCAGCTTCGTGAATGACTCTTGATAGTGTTTCTAGAGCGTCGTCTAAATCGGCTCCATTTTTAAGTGGAATTCCCAAGCTAATATTTGAATCGATATACAGGGTGGCTGATGAAATCTGCTACAAAAAAAAACAATTAATAACTTTTTTTCTATTTAATGAATCTGGTTAATTTTTTTTATTTTTCAGATCGATTTTTAGATTTAACAAAACTGGTTAACTGGGACACTGAAACAAGAATTTGGATTGTCCGCCGCTATTACGCACTGAAGTCCATAATTTCGGTTCAAAGAGAGTATAGGGGCACGTTTGGCGGCAATCCTTCGAGCAGATGGACCATAAAGAGACTTGTGAACAATTTTTCCGAGCATGGGACAGTCAATAGAAGACCTTACCATCGAAACCCTTCAGTTCGGACGGAGGAAACAATCGCTGCTGTAGCTGATGCCATACAAAACAATCCAAGAGTTTCGACAAGAACCTTATCTGCTCAAATGGGTATAAGCAGACAGTCATTGCAGTCAATTATGCACAATTTTTCTATCCAGAATTACGCCGAATGAGAATTTCTTTCAACTCTGTGTGGTTTCAGCAAGATGGTGCAACTCCTCACATAGCACGGCCTGTTATGACAGAATTGCGGCGAAAACTCCACATTCCGTTGGCCCCCCAGGTCCCCTGACCTTACTGCACCTGACTTTTTGTTGTGGGGTTACTGCAAACTGGAAGTCTACAAAGTAAAACCAACAAATTTGAATGAACTAAAGCAATCCATTCGAGAAACAATTGCGGCTATTCCCGTCTCAACTCTTACAACTTTTTGGTAAGATGCCGCACATGCATCAACGAGCAGGGGGGGGGGGGGTGGGGTCATTTAAATTCCATTATTTTTAAAACTAATTAAGTTATAGTTAATTAAATTTAATGAGCTTTAACATGAATAATGTAGCAATATTCATCAGCCACCCTGTAAGTATGAGTTAAAAGATTCGTTGTTAGTTCTTTTACTTTTGCGTGAGTCTTCGACAATTAACACTTAATGTTATTATAATGAGGCTGTGATCGGAACCTAGGTCATTATAATCTGATATACCCAACAGAGATGGAGAAATACCATTATAAATTGCAAAATCTAAGTCGCTACAAAAACATTATGCTGTACAAAGTTTCTAGTATTTTTATGCACTTGTATTAAAGTTATAATCAGTCCAATTTTGATGCAAAATCCTCAATTTGTGTCGGAGGTACCAAATGTGGCGCGGAAAACTCGCTTATTTTTCTCCAGGTGATAGCGATTAATAAAATAATACAAGGTGTAGAATTTCAGATGATTGTAATAAGTAGAATAGGAGTTACTAAAGAATCAATATTTCACTAAATGTTAACCCTTTGTGGGGGAGGTACTAGAAGGAGTGGACCAATATGGCCCATCTTCGAACTTAGCCGGAGATAGAAGAAAATATTACCACATACCAAATTTTGAGTCAATCGGTTACTCCTTTCGAGAGTTATCGTGCGCATCAGCCAGCAGACAGACCGACGGACGAACGGATATTGGTAATTCGACTTAAAATGACCCAAACGAATATCCGCCGAACATACTTAGGGTCTTAGGTCACTCCATCGATGTGTAACACTGGCTGAATGGCTTCTTCAATAAACAAAATATGCGTTATTGGTCAGACAGCAATCCACACGTACTCCATCAGTCATCATTGCATCCCGAAAAAATTACGGTTTGGTGCGGTTTATGGGCCGGCGGCGTCATTGGGCCGTACTTCTTCCGTGATGATCAAGACCGGCACGTTACTGTGAATGGGAATCGCTACCGTTCAATGATAACCGAATATTTTTGGCCCCAATTGGATGATATGGACTTGGAGGACATGTGGTTCCCACAGGACGGCGCCACAAGAACTAAGAGCTCTGCATTTTTCCATGGATACCTTTTTTAAGGATGTTAGCCATTCGAATGTTAAATAACGTTTTTTTTTAATTTTAATATTATTAATATTTTTTTCTGTCCAACATTTTTTATGACTACCCGAATTGCTCGTTTTCCCCTATTATTTTTAGCATATAGGAAGCAGCGTGTACCTGCCAGTACCTGTCCACATATTCCTCCTATATTTTATTCCTGGTATATATTATTCTCCTAAGTTATTGGTAAAACCTATTTGAATATTTCTCTTCGTATGAGGCAGATAAGAAGCGATTGTTTGGCAATTAACCAAAGTGGTCAATAAATACTAGTTTTTGTTATATTCTCCTACATGTAAGAACAATTCCCGCAAATTTAAATAGTTCAACATACATTTCCATGTTCATGTATTTTACTTAACATACAGACAGGAATATGCCTGAGTGTGTATGAATGTGTGGCTTCGTATTTACATAATTGAAGACGTAAGCAAATTAATCACTGACATAAACGAGGCTGGATCTTCAGGATACAAATTTCAATGAAAACAAAATAATATATTTGCAATTAAATTACACCTCAATTCTGAGTCCCAAAATTCCCTGGCTTAATTAAGAATTTAATGGCCATACGATTTTTTTTGCTGAAGTTGGTTTTTTTAGCACTTTTTCTACATTTTTTTCTCGGTATATTGCAGATATTTGGTTAGGTGCAAACAAATTGGGAACATACCTACCCGAAAAATTGCATCCAGTGCTTTAAAAATCGCAACCAAAATCAAAAATCAAAATCCAAGGTTCAGAAAACGAAACGATACAAAATCTGTATATGCAACGGGTGGTCCATCTATTTGTTTTATCACATTGGAGCTGCGAAAATTTTTTGTAAGATACTGTACAAGTCAGTTGCGAACAGACCCTTAAGGAGAATATCGAGCAGCCATTCGTGAGATAGGGACAGAAACCATCACCCAAATCTTAAAAACTGGGTTGACAGGATGCGCCACTGCAAAGCCAGTCGAGGCAGCCATATAAATGAAATCGTGTTCCATAAATAACACAGAACAGCATTTTTCAGCTCATTGATTTGGGACTCAATTCTGAGAATTTGACGTGATAGTATCCCCAAAATAAGAACTTCTGCATCATTCGTTTAGTCAAGTTGGCTCAATTAATATTTTAATGGCCATACGATTTTTTTTGCTCAAGGTGGATTTTTAGCTCTTTTTCTATATTTGTTCTCGGTATACCGTACGAAATATCTCTTTTGTGTCTGAAGCAAAGTAGATATTGAATAGGAGAAAAAATGCACAACAAACCTACCCGAAAAATGTGCATCCAAAAGCTCGAAAAAGCTGAGATGCCATTTGAATTAAAGGAAATTGCTGAAAACATTACTTTCAATGTAGAAACTGAAGTTTAGTAACTGTCATTAAAACAATTAGAAAAAATCGATTTTTTTCAAACCCATCTTTTTTGCTGGCACAAAAACCATAAAATATAGAAAAAAAATGGAAAAAATTTGTTTGTTCCATATTTTAAAGCTAGCATCCCAACGAAGAAAACAGTGCCTATTTGTGGATAAATGTATAAATTATGACCCATTTTGTAAAAATAGGGAAATAAAAAAAATGTTCATGTTTTTTATTTTGGAAATTTTGTTTGGGACGTACCAAAAGGGGTGTGATAATAACGCCAATTTTGTAATATACTATACTATGCTATAAAACATTACTCTGTACAAAATTTTAAGTATTTTTATGGACTGGAATGTTATAGGCTGTTAACTTTTTGTGCAAAATGTTCCATTATTATGGGAGATACAAAAAGGGGCGTGGTAACTTCGCCCATTTTTACGGTACTGTAGGTACTAAAAAGCATTACACTCCACAAAATTTCAAGTGTTTGTATTTGCAACAATCAATGTTATAAGCCGTTTGTGCAAAATGGTCCATTTGCAAAATGTTCCATTATTATGGGAGATACAAAAAGGGGCGTGGTAAATTCGCCCATTTTTACGGTACTGTAGGTACTAAAAAGCATTATACTCCACAAAATTTCAAGGGTTTGTATTTGCAACAATCAATGTTATAAGCCGTTTGTGCAAAATGGTCCATTTGCATGGGAGGTACCAAAAGGGGCGCGGAAATAACGGTCATTTTCCACGGGACTGTAGGTACTATAAAAACATTACACTTCACCCACGAAAATAATTGGTTGGAATTCGATTGTAACAATAAAAAATAGTACTAGCAACCAAAAGTATCGGGTCCGTCAATAAGAGCGCTACAAAAGTTTGTTTAAATAAAACAAAAACGGTTTTGTATATCAATGAAATTCTTTATTCCTGTGAAAGTACGTTCGATGCCATTATGTATGGAACTCGCTGAACCCAATTTTCGACGGTTTTCAAGCATAAATCGGCCGATACTACTGCAATTTCACGTTCGATATTCGTACGAAGTTCATCAATCGTCGCTGGCTTGTTGGCACAGACTTGAAATCGCACAACCGAGGCGGCCGATCGACTGGACCATTTCGTGAGATAACACGTTCTCCAAACTTGGTTTCCAATAAATTGATTGTGGCATTCGCTGTGTGGCTTGTGGCGCCGTCCTGTTGGAACCACATGTCCTCCAAGTCCATATCATCCAATTGGGGCCAAAAATATTCGGTTGTCATTGAACGGTAGCGATTTCCTTGATCATCATCATTAGTTGTGGTAACTACTTTTAAATTTTCGTTATAGTACAATATGATCGATTTTTGGTTGTGACAACCAATGTTTTATTCTTGACAACTGAAATTATATCAATAGATCAAAGATTATTATTGCAACGAATAATTGGTTACTACAACAGAAAAAATATTAATAAATAATCGTTTTTTGGTTATTCCAATAATTTCCCAAATTTAGAATAATTAAATGGGAACTATTTTGGGAACTACAAACGAAAGATTGTTTGCTGTTCTTTTGCTGTTACATAACAAACAAAAAATAAAATTACTCGACATAAATAAATCTTCAACATTTTGTTCAAGAACGGTATACTCGTATGTAGTCAAAAATAATCTCGTGTGGATAATAATGTGTGGAATGCAGAATATGTTGTGCAAAATGTTTTACATAAATAAAAAAAAGCAACAATCACGAAATTGAAAGCACAGGGTTAAGCGACATTTGCATAAAAGTTTTGTGTTTTTTTTCGTGTACTACAATGTGTGTCAAATATTTCCACATCTCATAACAGTGATGACTTTGTAATAAGGGATTTTTATTTTGTTATGAATTGTTTGGTTTTTTGTTCAATAAATAGAATTAACATTAATGAAAACAGTTTTTAATTAATTGTCATTAGAATATGACTGACAAATTGTCAGAACAACCAGTTTTTTAAAACAGTTGCTTGTGGCAACAAACAACAGATAATTTTACCCACCATTTTCGTTTGTTGGCGCAACCAAATATGATTGTTGTCAACATAAAAGCAGAAGTATTCCACAACCAAAATGTTGGTTGTCCTGATGGAATCGCATGATAGTAGACAGAACTACCAAAAATCAGTTGGCAAATAATTCGGTTGAGGCAAACAAACTGTATTCTGTGTGTTTACAAAATTTCAAATATTTCTATGGACTGAAATCAAAGTTATAAGCCGTTAACTTTTTGTGGAAAATGGTCCATTTGCACGAAAGGTACCAAAAGGGGCGCGGCAATTTCGTCCATTTTTCTAAAGATGATAGCGATTAATAAACTAAAACTATGTATGGAATTGTGAAAGATTGTGGGTAGTAGTCACTAAATTTTGACTTTTCGTGGGAGAGACACTCGAAGGAGTGGACTAACATAGTCCATCTTTGACATTAGCCTGAGGTAGAAAAAAATATTGGCACATACCAAATTTTAAGTCAATAGATTAATCCTGTCGAAAGGTATATTGACCACCAACCAGACAGGCTGACGGACATTGCTAAAATAACTTAAAATTACCCAAAATGGATTTCCGCCAAATATTCTTGGGGTCTCTTAGGTCAATCCATCGGTGTGTTACACTATACAGTTCTTAGCCTAAAAGGTAGTTTCCGAACTTGTTCAGGGAAGTTTTACAGAATCCAAAATTAGGTCAAGGCTTTAACTTCTTGTAATAACATTTTTCATTCGTTTAGTGGTTTGGACGATATTTTACAAGAGAATGGTGAAAAAAGCAATTTTTGAGAAAATTCTAATAACTTTTAACTAAACGCGTAATAGAAACATCGAAAAATGCTCAATTATAAAATTTTTATTATTTTATGGTAAGCCCTGATCGGTATTGAATAAAATGAAACTATTCCGAAGAAAAGAGAAGTGTTTTTTATGAAAATTTTGCTATGAAAATAATTATACTGAAAATATGAATTGATTCGCTAATTAGAAACTTACCTATATTAATTTTTTACTGCGAAAGACATATCAGCGAATTTATTTGCAGCCTGGAAAAAATAAATATATAAATCTTGAATTAATAAGGATTTTATGAAACTGTAAATGATATGACAACTTAAATAAAAGAGTAGATAGTGCGTATAGATTATATTAATTATAACCTATTATAAAGGGTGTCCCAAGAAGAGCGCAATTTTTAAATCTCGCAACATTCGAAGTGTCATTGTTTGACATTTGAATAATTGTTATTGTTTGTTAGTAGAAGGTACGAGGTTAGTAAAAATGGAGCGCTACACGAATGAACAACGCATTCTCATTGTGAAATTGTTTTACCAAAATGGTGAAAGTTTTGCGGCTACAGTTCGCAAATTGCGATCAATTTGGGGTCACAATAATGCTCCAAAAGAGTCAACTGTAAAGAGATTAATGGATAAATTTGCCGAAACTGGGTCTGTTAGTGATGTAAAGACAACAACGCGCCATCGACCAGGTCGATCTACCGAAAATGTCGCAGCTGTACGTGATGATGTCGCTCAAACTCCATCCACCTCAATTCGACACCGAGCTCAGCAAATTGGTGTCTCCAAATCCACTTTGCAGCGAATTTTGACGAAAGATTTGCATCTTCATGCATACAAAATGAATGTGGAGGGCATGTGGTTCCAACAAGACGGCGCCACATGTCATACAGCCAGAGAAACAATTCAATTGCAGCATCAGTCATTTCCCGGTCGTGTTATTTCGCGTTTTGGAGATCAGAATTGGCCGCCTAGATCGTGCGATTTAACACCATTAGATTTTTTTCTTTGGGGTTTTTTGAAGTCGATGGTTTACGCGAATAAGCCGACGACGACTCAAGCCTTAAAAGACGAATTGGACGCCGCTTCATGCAAAACGGTCATTGAAAATTGCATTAAAAGATCGCGTGCATGCCAGCAAAGCCGCGGCGGCCATCTGTACGATATATTGTTCCATACATAACCTCATTCTGTCTACTTTACGATATAATAAAGTTTCACGATTTTTTCTTAAATATCTGCGTTTTATTTAAAATTAAAAAATTGCGCTCTTCTTGGGACACCCTTTATTATATGTAGTATCATATTTTCTCCTATTCAATATCTACAACTTTGCTTCAGACACAAAAGAGATATTCCGTACAGTATACCGAGATATAACCGTGTTAAAATATAGAAAAAAAGTGCTAAAAATCAACCTTGAGCAAACAAATCGTACGACCATTAAATTATTAATTGACCAAATTGACTAAACGAATGATGCAGAAGTTCCTATTTTTGGGGCTACTTTCACGTCGAATTCTCAGAATTATGTCCCAAATTAATAAACTTAAAAATGCTGTACTTCGTAATACAGGGTGTTTTTTAGGGTGTCTCTTAAATACCAGTGAATGCGTCAGCGTCTGTCAAAAAAACGCATGATGGATAATTTTTAACGCGCGCTGTACCGAAATACGCAGTAAACAAAAAACAGCTGATTTATCATCCCCATTTCAGAAAAATTTTGATTTTCTACATTTGGAGTGGATATTCAGAGCAATATCGATATTATGGATGATTTATATGTTTTTGAAAATATTCTGGACAAATCACAAAGCATAAGGAATAGAAATATATTCCAAAACCAGGAAGCATTCGAAGTTTTCGTAAGGAAAGATTGCAGAAGCTGCACTGAAGCAATTTGATAGTTTGAATTCGAGCAGTATTATTGTGTATACACCCCAATGACACAACGTTTGTTAACTACAAAATTTCCATAGCATTGTAGTTATATGTTTTAATTTGTTTGTTATTCAAGATGCTGTTTTTCATTAGAGTAGAACGGGAACATTGCTAATATATCGTGGAGTATCTAAAGATGTTGCCTTTGTCTACCGAAGTCAAATTATGTTTCTTAAACTCTTTATTGGTTGTGCAAAATGTAAAGACCTGTCATTCTCCTCCTGACTTTGTAAACGCCAACCAAATCTATCGAAGCTGTCGGCACTTGCCATGTTGGGACTAAATTGTGTTTTATATCACATGGCAGTGTCGCTATTAAATCAAATTCTACCATATCAAATCATGCTTCAAAGTAGAGAATTGTTTATTGGCCAGTTTCAATTGATATTTCCAATTGTCCTCATTGAACATGGAATTCAAATGCAGCATCGTAAAGCTATGGAAATAAAAACTATTCGGAACAAGCTCGTGTCACATGCTTCATTGTAGGAAGAACAAACACCTGGACTAACGATTTTCTTAGGTTAGATCCGACCGGAATCAAAATGTGTTCTTGAAAATGGATTCCTTGCGTCCAAGCAGCATGAATAGGTTCCTCACGTTTCTGTTGAATTAATAAACATTAATACAAAAATGCTGGTACACACATTTGTGGAGAGGCTCCTTTGTATTCCATAAGTGGGCAGTGTCCCAGCTATTTCAATCATTTCTTCGCTGTTAATCTGAAAAACAAATTTTGATATAAATTATAACAGTAAAATATTAAATTATTACCAGTTTGTATTTGGTATTACCAGAAAATTCAATATTTAGTATTTTTCTACTTCGTGCACTGTTCCAAAATAAAAAATAAAATGCTGCTTGTCATCTGTTTGTGTTTTCTTTTGTTGTTGTTTTGTTTTCTATCGTTGTAGTTGTAAGCGCACTGTCAAATTCGGATTTTTTGAAATTATCCGGCGTATCCGTGTGCGTATTTCGGTAGCTGTAGTACATTTCCATACATTTGAAATCGAGTTTGACAGACGCAGGACGCATTCACCGGTATTTAGGAGATGCCCTTAGACGCGTGGTTTTCAATCTGGCAATACTTTTTTCGGAGTTAGTCTTTTTGACAGCTGTCACTTCAATTATGTTCAGTTTGGTTCGGCATTTCATAATAAATAGACTTACTCCGGAACAACGTTTGCAAATCGTGCAAATTTATTATCAAAAAAACGAGAAAATTTTGTTCAGCAATGAAGCTCTCTTTTGGATGAATGAGTACGTTAATAAACAAAATTGTCACATTGGGAGTAATGATAATCCACAAGCCATTGTTCAGCCGCCGTTACATCCACAAAAAGTCACTGTTTGGTGTGCTCTATGGGCAGAGGGAATCAGTGATCCATATTTCTTCAAAAATTAAGCGTGCCATAATGTTACAACCAATGGGGAACGCTGAAGAGCCACGATTAATGACTTTTTCGTGCCTGAATTGGAGGATGAGGACGACCTTGGGATTCAACAAGATGGCGCTACATGACATACTACCATCGAAACAATCAATTTATTGAAGGAAACTTTTGGTGAGCGCATTATCTCGCGTTGTGGCGTGGCCTCGAAAATCATGCGATTTAACACCGCTGGACTATTTTTTGTGTGTTTATGTGAAGTCGCTTGTCTGCGCAGATAAGCCCGACACGATTGTGGGGACCTACATATAGTGATTTTTTAAAAGGAATAGTTTTGTCGAATACATTATCCAAAAACATCCATCGATTTCTATGACTTTTCATATATCATTATATTAGGAGGGAGTTTTTCAGAGGCCAGGAGATGCGAGTGGTAATCGGGCGTTTTGAGAGAAATGAAGTGTCTCCTTTATTATGTTCTTTGACAAGGAACATCTATTTCGAAGACTTCTATACTAAAATTGTGTTTGAATTTACTAACCTCTTTGTTTACCCAGCAAACTTTGTGGCTAAATATCTAGAAAAAGCGAGGTCACGGGAAAAAACGGCTAATGCCATTCGATTTAACGGACCGAAATTATGCCGAATAAGTTGTTTTTATCGAGGATACATTTTTAAAGTGAATTTTGCACACACTGTGATATTTTTATACCCTACACCACACTGTGGTACAGGGTATTATAAGTTTGTTTCACGGCAGATGTTTGTAACACCTGAAAATAACACAGCTAGACCCACCTTAAAGTATACCGATCGACTCAGAATCACTAGCTGAGTCGATTTAACCATGTCTGTCCGTCCGTCCGTCTGCCCATGTAAAGTTGTTCGGCGACTACAGGTCGCAATTTTACACCGATCGTTCTGAAATTTTGCAGTTTAGAGTATTTCGCAGCTGTTAAGATCCCTATTGAATTTAGTTGAAATCGGTTCAGATTTAGATATAGCTCCGATATATATCTTTCGCCCGATTTGGCCCTTTAGTCCTATAGAAGCTGTATTTTACATCCAATCGTTTTGATATTAAAATGGTAGAGTTTCTTGACCCATGAACCAACATTGTCGAATTTGAAGAAAATCGGTTAAGATTTAGCTATAGCTCCCATATATATATTTCGTCCGATTTGGCCCTTAAGCGCTATAGAAGCTGTATTTTACATCCGATCGTTTCGAAGTTTAGAATGGTAGCGTTTCTTCATCCGTGGACGAACATTGCCGGATTTGCAGAAAATCGGTTCAGATTTAGATATAGCTCCCATATATATCTTTCGTCCGCTTTGGCCCTTTAATCCTATAGAAGCTGTATTTTACATCCAATCATTTGGAAATTTAGAATGGTAGAGTTTCTTGATCCATGAACCAACACTACCGAATTTGAAGAAAATCTGTTAAGATTTAGCTATAGCTCCCATATATATGTTTCGTACGATTTGGCCCTTTAGTTCTATAGAATCTATATTTTACATTTAATCGTTTTGAAATTTAGAATGGTAGAGTTTCTTGATTCATGAACCAACATTGCCGAATTTGAAGAAAATCGGTAAAGATTTAGCTATAGCTCCCATATATATGTTTCATCCTATTTGGCTCTTTAGATCCAATCGTTTTTATACCCTACACCACACTGTGGTACAGGGTATTATTTAAGTATAAAATGTCCCAAAAGTAAATTTATGTAAACAATTTATACATGAATTACAAAATTTATATATCAGAGTTATTCAATATTACGAGAGTGGTGTAGGGTATTATATAGTCGGCACCGCCCGACTTTAGCCTTTCCTTACTGGTTTTATTTTTAAAATAGTAATATAAACATAGTTTTTTCAACAAAGCTATATTCCGCCACATATGTCCAAATAAAGTTAATTTTAGAATCGCGGGTAGTTTTTAAAATTATAATAAAAATATGTGATAAGTTTAAATTTTTCTTCTATTTTTTTTATTCGAACTTTTTGTAAACTGTTTATTTGCATTTTCAAATCTATATTGTTATCACCTCACCGTAGAGAGGAGGGTATATATCATTTGCTACGAACCAAAAGTATAACACATCGAAGAGTGACCTATGACCCTAAGTATGTTCGGCCAATATCCGTTTTGGACCATTTTATGTCGAATGAGCAATGTCCGTCCGTCCGCCCGTCTGTCCGCTGGCTGGTGTGCACGATAACTCTCGAAAGGAGTAACCGATTGACTTCAAATTTGGTACTTGGTAATATTTTCTTCTATCTCCGGCTAAGTACGAAGATGGGCCATATTGGTCCTTCCTTCAGAGCAATATCGATATTATGGATGATTTATATGTTTTTGAAAATATTCTGGACAAATCACAAAGCATAAGGAATAGAAATATATTCCAAAACCAGGAAGCATTCGAAGTTTTCGTAAGGAAAGATTGCAGAAGCTGCACTGAAGCAATTTGATAGTTTGAATTCGAGCAGTATTATTGTGTATACACCCCAATGACACAACGTTTGTTAACTACAAAATTTCCATAGCATTGTAGTTATATGTTTTAATTTGTTTGTTATTCAAGATGCTGTTTTTCATTAGAGTAGAACGGGAACATTGCTAATATATCGTGGAGTATCTAAAGATGTTGCCTTTGTCTACCGAAGTCAAATTATGTTTCTTAAACTCTTTATTGGTTGTGCAAAATGTAAAGACCTGTCATTCTCCTCCTGACTTTGTAAACGCCAACCAAATCTATCGAAGCTGTCGGCACTTGCCATGTTGGGACTAAATTGTGTTTTATATCACATGGCAGTGTCGCTATTAAATCAAATTCTACCATATCAAATCATGCTTCAAAGTAGAGAATTGTTTATTGGCCAGTTTCAATTGATATTTCCAATTGTCCTCATTGAACATGGAATTCAAATGCAGCATCGTAAAGCTATGGAAATAAAAACTATTCGGAACAAGCTCGTGTCACATGCTTCATTGTAGGAAGAACAAACACCTGGACTAACGATTTTCTTAGGTTAGATCCGACCGGAATCAAAATGTGTTCTTGAAAATGGATTCCTTGCGTCCAAGCAGCATGAATAGGTTCCTCACGTTTCTGTTGAATTAATAAACATTAATACAAAAATGCTGGTACACACATTTGTGGAGAGGCTCCTTTGTATTCCATAAGTGGGCAGTGTCCCAGCTATTTCAATCATTTCTTCGCTGTTAATCTGAAAAACAAATTTTGATATAAATTATAACAGTAAAATATTAAATTATTACCAGTTTGTATTTGGTATTACCAGAAAATTCAATATTTAGTATTTTTCTACTTCGTGCACTGTTCCAAAATAAAAAATAAAATGCTGCTTGTCATCTGTTTGTGTTTTCTTTTGTTGTTGTTTTGTTTTCTATCGTTGTAGTTGTAAGCGCACTGTCAAATTCGGATTTTTTGAAATTATCCGGCGTATCCGTGTGCGTATTTCGGTAGCTGTAGTACATTTCCATACATTTGAAATCGAGTTTGACAGACGCAGGACGCATTCACCGGTATTTAGGAGATGCCCTTAGACGCGTGGTTTTCAATCTGGCAATACTTTTTTCGGAGTTAGTCTTTTTGACAGCTGTCACTTCAATTATGTTCAGTTTGGTTCGGCATTTCATAATAAATAGACTTACTCCGGAACAACGTTTGCAAATCGTGCAAATTTATTATCAAAAAAACGAGAAAATTTTGTTCAGCAATGAAGCTCTCTTTTGGATGAATGAGTACGTTAATAAACAAAATTGTCACATTGGGAGTAATGATAATCCACAAGCCATTGTTCAGCCGCCGTTACATCCACAAAAAGTCACTGTTTGGTGTGCTCTATGGGCAGAGGGAATCAGTGATCCATATTTCTTCAAAAATTAAGCGTGCCATAATGTTACAACCAATGGGGAACGCTGAAGAGCCACGATTAATGACTTTTTCGTGCCTGAATTGGAGGATGAGGACGACCTTGGGATTCAACAAGATGGCGCTACATGACATACTACCATCGAAACAATCAATTTATTGAAGGAAACTTTTGGTGAGCGCATTATCTCGCGTTGTGGCGTGGCCTCGAAAATCATGCGATTTAACACCGCTGGACTATTTTTTGTGTGTTTATGTGAAGTCGCTTGTCTGCGCAGATAAGCCCGACACGATTGTGGGGACCTACATATAGTGATTTTTTAAAAGGAATAGTTTTGTCGAATACATTATCCAAAAACATCCATCGATTTCTATGACTTTTCATATATCATTATATTAGGAGGGAGTTTTTCAGAGGCCAGGAGATGCGAGTGGTAATCGGGCGTTTTGAGAGAAATGAAGTGTCTCCTTTATTATGTTCTTTGACAAGGAACATCTATTTCGAAGACTTCTATACTAAAATTGTGTTTGAATTTACTAACCTCTTTGTTTACCCAGCAAACTTTGTGGCTAAATATCTAGAAAAAGCGAGGTCACGGGAAAAAACGGCTAATGCCATTCGATTTAACGGACCGAAATTATGCCGAATAAGTTGTTTTTATCGAGGATACATTTTTAAAGTGAATTTTGCACACACTGTGATATTTTTATACCCTACACCACACTGTGGTACAGGGTATTATAAGTTTGTTTCACGGCAGATGTTTGTAACACCTGAAAATAACACAGCTAGACCCACCTTAAAGTATACCGATCGACTCAGAATCACTAGCTGAGTCGATTTAACCATGTCTGTCCGTCCGTCCGTCTGCCCATGTAAAGTTGTTCGGCGACTACAGGTCGCAATTTTACACCGATCGTTCTGAAATTTTGCAGTTTAGAGTATTTCGCAGCTGTTAAGATCCCTATTGAATTTAGTTGAAATCGGTTCAGATTTAGATATAGCTCCGATATATATCTTTCGCCCGATTTGGCCCTTTAGTCCTATAGAAGCTGTATTTTACATCCAATCGTTTTGATATTAAAATGGTAGAGTTTCTTGACCCATGAACCAACATTGTCGAATTTGAAGAAAATCGGTTAAGATTTAGCTATAGCTCCCATATATATATTTCGTCCGATTTGGCCCTTAAGCGCTATAGAAGCTGTATTTTACATCCGATCGTTTCGAAGTTTAGAATGGTAGCGTTTCTTCATCCGTGGACGAACATTGCCGGATTTGCAGAAAATCGGTTCAGATTTAGATATAGCTCCCATATATATCTTTCGTCCGCTTTGGCCCTTTAATCCTATAGAAGCTGTATTTTACATCCAATCATTTGGAAATTTAGAATGGTAGAGTTTCTTGATCCATGAACCAACACTACCGAATTTGAAGAAAATCTGTTAAGATTTAGCTATAGCTCCCATATATATGTTTCGTACGATTTGGCCCTTTAGTTCTATAGAATCTATATTTTACATTTAATCGTTTTGAAATTTAGAATGGTAGAGTTTCTTGATTCATGAACCAACATTGCCGAATTTGAAGAAAATCGGTAAAGATTTAGCTATAGCTCCCATATATATGTTTCATCCGATTTGGCTCTTTAGATCCAATCGTTTTTATACCCTACACCACACTGTGGTACAGGGTATTATTTAAGTATAAAATGTCCCAAAAGTAAATTTATGTAAACAATTTATACATGAATTACAAAATTTATATATCAGAGTTATTCAATATTACGAGAGTGGTGTAGGGTATTATATAGTCGGCACCGCCCGACTTTAGCCTTTCCTTACTGGTTTTATTTTTAAAATAGTAATATAAACATAGTTTTTTCAACAAAGCTATATTCCGCCACATATGTCCAAATAAAGTTAATTTTAGAATCGCGGGTAGTTTTTAAAATTATAATAAAAATATGTGATAAGTTTAAATTTTTCTTCTATTTTTTTTATTCGAACTTTTTGTAAACTGTTTATTTGCATTTTCAAATCTATATTGTTATCACCTCACCGTAGAGAGGAGGGTATATATCATTTGCTACGAACCAAAAGTATAACACATCGAAGAGTGACCTATGACCCTAAGTATGTTCGGCCAATATCCGTTTTGGACCATTTTATGTCGAATGAGCAATGTCCGTCCGTCCGCCCGTCTGTCCGCTGGCTGGTGTGCACGATAACTCTCGAAAGGAGTAACCGATTGACTTCAAATTTGGTACTTGGTAATATTTTCTTCTATCTCCGGCTAAGTACGAAGATGGGCCATATTGGTCCTTCCTTCTAGTACCTCCCCCACAAAGGGTTATCATTTAGTAAAATATTGATTATTTAATAACTTATATACTACTTATTTGAATCCTCTGAAATTCTACACATAGTTTTAGTTTATTAGTCACTATTACCTCGAGAAAAATGGGCGAAGTTGCCACGCCCCTTTTGGTAGCTCCTACACAAATGGACAATTTTTAACCAAAAGTTAATAGCTTATAACTTTATTACCAGTGTATACAAAGACTTGAAATTTTTTACAGTGTAATTGTTTAATAGTACCTACAATACAGTGAAAATGGGCATTATTTCCACGCTCCTTTTGGTACCGCCCACACAAATGTACCGTTTTGCACCAAAAGTTAACAGCTTATATCTTAATACCAGTGCATACAAATAATTGAAACTTCGTACAGTGCAATGCTTTTATAGTACCTAGAGTCCAGAGAAAAGTGACCGTTTTTGGGACGCCCCTTGGGTACCTCTCACACAAATGGACCATTTTGTAGCAAAAGTATAAAGTATACTTTTAACTTTAATACCAGTACATGCTTTAAAGTTATTAAATGCAATTTAAATTGATAATAATTAAATAAAACAAAAAAATAAATTAATTTACTAATACGAGTATTTTTTTTTGGGACTCAAGGTGAGGGGATTCATTAAATAAGAGAAACATGTGAACTAACGAAAATGTTTTAACTTTTTTGCAGAAATGAAATGGGCAAAGTTGGTTAATTCTTTCGGAAGTTATCGCGCGCAGCTGTCAGACAGACAGACGGACGCTCGGATTTAGCTCAAACGACTTGAAATATCTTCAAATTGATTTTCCTCAAACATATATAGGGTTTCAGGTCACTTCTTGAATATGTTATGCTTTTGTAGAGTATATATTTGAGTATTAAATGTGTGTACTTTTCACAAAAATTGTCAAAGACATAAGAAAGTTTAATTACTTATGTGCCAATGAACTCGTATTCTATAAATTGAGTCTTTTAGATTACTTTTTAAAGGACTGTAGTCTGCAAGGAATGAAAAAAACTGTGGTTGTGGCTACCAACCAAAATAACAAATTCCATGTGAACTTTCTGAACTGCCCTCGTATAAATTTTACCACGAAAGAGATTCGAGATCGACAAGGAAAAATTTAAATAAACTCAATTTTCCTTTCCTCAGAAAAGTGTACATCGATAATTGAACAATACCGGTAACGGTTGTGTGAGTAAGTGTGTATGTGTGTATCTGTATTATTCTTCCCAACGATGATGAGATATTATGGTTTCTGTCAGAGATGTATTGTTCCTGGCCATGTTGTGTGTGTGTGTATTGTGAATGTCGATGTCGTTGTCGTTGCTACCGCTTTTGCTGTCATACGAATGTCATTCGGATAATTAGTTTTTCAACATGTGGCCACACAACCACATGAATATGGAGCACATGCAGAGAGAGATGGAGAGAGAACAAATTTTGGGGACTGGGGTCTGTGGTTGATTAACTTTTTGCCGAATTTTGGGAGTGGGGCGAAAGGGATTAATGCTGCACTGGAATAATAAAACTTAAGTGGGGAATCAAATGACCCCACAACCCACAGAGGTTTGCCCCTCTCTCTCTCTCGCGGTAGTGGTAGAAAAAAGTACTATTTTTAATTTAATTTTTTTAATTCAATCTCCCAGATAAACAAACTAATTCTGCTAGAAATCCTCTTGCCATTTTAATCCAGCACCACTGCCTTGGGCTATTCCTATTACACTATGTCAGCAATGCCTTGTCCCAAGACTTACTGTAAATCAAATAAATTATGTAGTTGCCAATGCACCACTGCGTCGTCCACATTCCAACTTGGCATGTTTGCATTTTGAACTCCCTGGCTTAAATGTCTCTTGCATCTCTTTCTCTCTTCAACTTTCCAACGTTTTCCTCGTCGTCTTAGTTGTCTTTGCACATCAAATTTCTAATTTTCCACAGATTAGAATTATTGCAACTTTATTTGTTCCTCGAGTAAAAATGGTTACAGCAGTTGTAGAGGGGCCATGATCGGTCGGTTGGTCGGCATGTCAGACCGTTCCGTTTCGGTATGCTCGCAGTGTGTCTGTCGGTGTTTGTGTGTGTGTCCGTGTTTATGGAAGTAATAACATGACGTTAAAATGGTGTGTAACTGTCAAAGCGCATGCTTAACCGTAATACAATTTGCATCAAAACGGTTACATTGCGGCCAAATTAACAGTGGTGGGCAAATAAATAGCAGAGGCCATATCTGAATCAAACGCGGAAAATTTTTTTCGTGCAAATTGTTTTCAAAATATTTGTAGGTAACATAACCCTACGGGAAATGAAGTATCAAATAAATTTGACGACCAGTTTAGTATCTACTCCTTAATATATGAGAAGATGGGTTATCTACTCCGTCGTAGAGGACCAGTCGGGTTATCTACTTCTTCGCAGAGGACCAATTGGGTTATCAACTGCCCCGCAGATATCCAACTGGGTTATCGACATATTATTTGGATTATACTACTTCATAGTTGACGACCAGTACCAGTAGGATTATCTACTCCTAAGATGTATATAAGGTAACTGGTCGTAACCTTATATACATCTTAGTAGAGGACCTTCTGGGTTATCTACTCCGTCGTAGAGGACCAGTTGGGTTATCTACTTCTTCGTAGAGGACCAATTAAGTTATCTACTGCGCAATACTCATTATCGACTCATTAGTTGAGTTATCTAGTCCTTAGCAGACAACCTGTTGGGATACATAATCCTTAGTCAACGACCAAGAGGGTTACCTAATCCTAAAAAGACGACCAGTTGGGTTATCTATATCTTAATAGAGGACTAATAGACTTATTTACTCCTTAGCAGACGACCAGTAGGATCGTCTACTCCTAAGTAGACGGTCTTAGTGGACAAGTTGGGAGCAGCTTTCAAAGTTGAACCAGTAAATAGTAAACATTAAATTGATTTATGTTTTGTCTGGCATTGAAAGGACCTTAGGTATTGAAAGGACTGTGGGTATTCTTTTAGACAAGTAAAAATCAGATTGCGTACTTGAAATACGCGTTTGGATTTACACCGGTCCTCTAGGGAAACAAAGCAGAGTGATTCCGAATAACTGTTCTTCGGTCAAAATTCTAAAACTGTTGTTCTAGTAGATATTTTTTGGGCGTTATAACTAAAATCATAAACAATGTTAATTTTCGTCATAATAAAAACAAACGTTTTTGGAATTTAGAAAGGGCATTTTTTAGCAGAATATTATAACATATGGGGAAAAAGCCATAAATGTATCTCTCAACTATGGGTACACCCAAATTTGGCAAGCTTGTAAATATTTGTGGAAAAAGAGCAATAAATGTATCTTTCCAACTATGTCTATAAAAAAATGTTGACAAAGTTTATTTATGAAAAATACATTGTCTTAGACTTTTATTAGCTTAGTTCGTCAACATTTCCACAAAATGACCCTTCACAATATTGAAAAAGGCGAAATTGAACAAAGAAGACTAATAACACGTTGCAACAAAATTTTTGTCGAAGGGCTGTGCATAACATTTTCAGATGTAATCTGTTTTCCTAAACACGAAAAAATACTACACAAAATGTTTATGGTAATATTTTTATACACTCACTTTGGTATATCATTTACTACGGGCTAAAAGTGTAACACATCAAAGAAGTGACCTAAGATCCTAAGTATGTTCGGCGGATATCCGTTTTGGGTCATTTTAAGTCGCATGAGCAATGTCCGTCCGACTGTCTGTCTGTCTGCTGGCTGGTGCGCACGATAACTCTCGAAAGGAGTAACCGATTGACTTCAAATTTGGTATATGGTAATACTTTTTTTCTATCTCCGGCTAAGTTCGAAGATAGGCCATATTGGTCCACTCCTTCTAGTACCTCCCCCACAAAAGGCTATGATTTACTGAAATATTAATTATTTAATAACTTCTATACATACTTTTTGAATCCCCTGAAATTCTACACCCAGTATTAGTTATTTAGTCACTGTCACTTCCAGAAAAATGGACGACGTTGCCACGCTCCTTTTGGTACCTCCCACACAAATGCACCATTTTGCACCAAAAGTTAACAGCTTATAACTTTAATACTAGTGCCTACAAATTCTTGAAATTGTGTACAGTGTACTATTTCTATAGTTCCTACAGTCCAAATTATATCGTGAATACCTTTGATTAGGTATTCACTTCCCTTGTGAGGGGGGAGGTACTAGTAGTGAAATACTGATTATTTCACTACGAGAATATTTCGTAGTGAAATATTGATTTTCTTATAACTTCTATACTACTACTCAAAAGCTTTCAGATTCTTGATAGCCATCATCTTGAGACCACAGGAACGTAAGGAAAACATAATTCATCCCTAGCATTAAAAAGTCGGTTGCATCTTGTCTTCTAGAGAGGGAGGGACACAGACACAGAAAGCGTTCTATTGATTCATCTTCAGCTCCACAGCTTCTGCAAAAGTAATTACACCAGATCTTCAATCAAACTTTTGTTGCTGTAAGGGCACTATCTCTCAAGACGAGCTTGCAGGTCGCTAGAGACAGGTCCACATATGCCAGTTCACCCGGAGCTTGTAAAGTAGTTTCTAGTCTTTCAAATTCATCTGCATTACAGTTCCCTGGTATGTCCTTGTGGCCCGACAACCATGCTAGGTGAATATTGAACTGTTCAGCCATCTCGTTAAGAGATCTGCGACAATCGAGGGCAGATTTTGAATTCAGGAAAATAGTTTCCAGGGACTTGAAAGCAAACTGACTATAAGAGATAATATTGATAGCGACCATTCCGCTACCTTTTTAATAGCTAAGATTTCTGCCTGGTAAGCACTGCGGTGATTTGGCAGCCTTTTGGCAATGGATTGCTCGAGTTCCTCAGAAAGGACACCAAAGCCCACTAGTTGGTTTAGTATGGTCTGTATAGATGTAAGCGAATCTCCTATGCTCTAGGATACGACCATTCCATTCTAATCTATCAGGTATACGAGTGATATATATATTTATTCCCGTCGTTCCAATATGGAGCATAGGGCCATTACAAATACAGTGTTGGTTATGGTATTGGTCCAGAAAAATTTCATTACTCTTCTCAGACAGCGGTTTACAAAAACTTGTAAGGAGTTTACGTCTCTGGTGGCAACGTTCCACGTCTCGCACCCACACAACAATGTGGACTTTACGTTGGAGTTGAACATTTTTAGTTTTGTTTTTCTTGATATACGAGGGGCTTTCCATAAGGAATTCAGAAGACCGAAGGATACGTTGGGGCCTTATTCATAAAAAGTTAAATAAGGGTTGAGGAACGCTTTAGCAGTGTTAAAGCGTTCTTCAAACCTTCATTAAATTTTTATGAATAAGGGCCTTATTGTATTGGTAATAGAAACCATCTCCACTTTTACACGGATGGTTCGAAGCTTGATGAAAAGGTTGGCTTCGGAGTACACTGTGAAGAACGTAGTTTGGATGTAGCTCACAGACTACTAGATAACTGCAGTGTCAAGCCGAAATAATGGCAATATGGGAAGTCGTCAAGTGGCTGAGTCGCAAGTTACTCGGACAGCCAGACTGCAATCAATTCTCTGGAGGCCACATCCCTCGACTGCCGCAGATCTCTTATCGAGATGACTGAGCAGTTTCATATACACCTCATATGGGTGCCTGGACATAGGGATATCCCGGGGAACTGCAAAGCCGATGAACTTGCTAGGAAAGGGACGACATTACAAATTCTCGAAGAATTTGCATATATTGATGCGCCACTATCCACGTTCAAGCTTTGGCTTAGGTAAAAGGCAATCAGGCAGTCCAAAGAAAGATGGACACAAATCGGTCTGACTACTGCCGTATACAACCAATAAACTATACGCGGGTTCTGGTATATAGCGCTACCACAGCCTTCCTTGCTTTTTCCAAAATGTTGGGTTTGAAGTGCAACTTCCTGTCCAGTAAAATACCTAAATATTTTGTTGCTCTTTCAGAGAAGGGAACTTCAATACAGCAAAGGAGAAAGGTGTAATTGTTGGTACCTTACTTCTCCTGGTGAAAATAACTAGTTCCGTCTTGGTCGGGTTAGCACCAATACCCTCATCGGAAACCCATCTTGGGATACTCGGAAACTTCCCTCTAACCGCTATTTCTATGTCATATGCACAGGCAACAACTATGACACCCATCACCTCCGGAGAAAGCAGAATATTGTTGATGGTGAGATTTCGTGACAGAGGAGACAGAACACCCCCTTGGGACGTACCCCTGTTGACAAATCTGAAGAGGTCTGTTGACCTAGCCTTTGTAGCTGAAATGGGTCTCTTAATCCGCAGGTTATGAATTTTAGTCCTAAAGTTACTATCTATTAATCTCTCCAGAGTTTTAAGTAGAAATGGCAATAGACTAATTGGCCGGAAATCCTTAGTCCCAGTGTAGGGCGGCTTTCCCGCTTTTGGGATGAAAACAACCTTGGTTTCTCTCCATTTTGTTGGTATGTATGCCTGATTGATACAACATGTGTATATCTCTATGAGCCAGGGAGCAATTGTATCAGGCACTGACTGTAGCTCCGCCGGCGAGACTTTGTCTGGTCCTGGCGACTTAAAAGGTTTAAGGCTTTTGATAGCCCAAAGAATTCTAGATTCGGTTACAATCTCACTGGCGACCTCTGATGGCTGCAACTCAAAGGAATCCCCACTTAAAGTATTCAATGCCTCTTCAGAGTTTGCCCGGTAAATGTGTATCCATGGGCAAACCCAGCGATTCCTCACGGGATGTACTCCAAGAAGTGCCATCTTTTTTGATGTGCTCAATAGTACAAGGTGTTGAGGCTAATCTTTTCCGTAAGCTCCGTGACGGATGAGTTTTCTTCGCCATTACAGAAATCTATCCAGGATTTCTTTGGAGCCTTTGTGAGGGAAGTACCAGAAGCAGTTTACAAATATGGTACACAAGATGAAGCAAATCGGCCACACGTTTTGAGAGTTATAGGGCACACCAGCCAGACGGACGGGCATAGCTCAAATGACTAAAATCGTCCTGAAATGGATTTCCGTCATTTTGGAACTATGATGTGTAAAAATATTGTCCCTTAGCTAGCTGACAACTGCTATCGCAATTCACCGCACTGTAGTGTTCGTTGGACACAACATTGTTATGCTGATAATTGTATCCCATCTTATGCCGTCTAACCCATCCCATATCATCCGGGTAAGATGTGTTGCAAATCTTGTTTACATAACATAATCTTTCTTCTGCTTCTTGGTCGTCGTCGTCGTCATAGTACTATAGAAGTGCCAATGGAGAATTATGTCTGACAAGATTCAAACGAAAATAAGAAAATCCACAACACAAAGAATGTTAACTACGGACAGCCTTTAAGGCATTCCAAGACAATCTAAACTGGGATGAGATGAGATAGGATAAACAACCGACCGTCCAACCAACCAACAGCATTCCCTCATGGATGATGGAATGATGAGATGATGGTGTGGTCTGATGATGCTCATATCTGAGATGCTACAGCAGTTAACCCACAGAACAATTGCAGTGATAATGGACGGGACTATGTTTGTTGTGTGGACAAATGTTTTGCCTGAGGTCATTTGCAACATGATTAGGTCAAATGTAGAACATTTACTGCTTTGAATAGAGTAACAATTTAATTTAATTTAATTGAATTGGTTAACTAATGATCAACATTAGTTTTCACTTAACATTAGGCCAATGTGCCTAAAGTTGATCATATACCCAAACCCTAGACAACAAGTGTGGCCCCCACACCACAGCCAACAACCACTGCACATATGGCTAATACCGGTATTCGCATGTCATAACAACTGGAGCAACATCAGCAACAATAACAACGGTGTTCATGTGATTATTAGCCAAGGTTTCCAGCTTCAGTGTCAGTAGTCAATATCAAACGACAACAGCAGCAGCAGCAGCCTCAAGAACATGTTGCAGTAGCAAAAAACATTGACGATGTCATTTTTTTGTTTCTCACATAAATTCTCAGACACTGAGAAAAATGTGGAGGATGCAAAAATTTTGTTTCATACTCATACTATATAGAGGGTAACCCAAAATTCACCAAAGAACAATATTTTATTTTTTGCAATTCCAACAAAGCTGTGTGAAGGGAAAAATTCCCAACTATGGAAGCCACTCTCAGAGAGGACACTACTTATGCAATGGATTGCCGAAATTGGTACTTTTTTGAGCCACACTGGCTCACTTCTATTTCTTCTCCAAAAGATGAAATAGTAGTGGACCCTATCCTTGAGATTGAATAATAATTATTGTGGTTCGAACTCAACAAAATAGACCGAAATATATTATCTTCTTATAGAGATGAAATTATGATGGAATCGCTGTGAGCGCTCCTAGATACACATTTTTCGGGCGACTCTGAAAATGCATTGAATACTTCAATTGGGGATTCCTTTGAAGTGAAGCTATCAAATCTCGCCAGCGAGATTGTAATAACGGGTGATCCAAGCAGAGATACTTTTTTCAATAGCCTTTTTTGACAGATCACGTGTGAGTCGTGTCATGCTGCGATGGTATTTTTGTTAAGTATTGTTTGGCATCATGGAAAGACTTACGGCCTGTTTCTGTATTTCTAACGAAAGTCTCTGCGAACGAAAACCAATCACTCACTTTCGTCTGGAATTTGGTTTCTCTAAGGTTCGTTTGTTCGTTCGCCTGGCTTTACGTCAATGACGTTAACAATTTACCAATTGGCAAATAATGTAATTGCCAGGTCAATAATTTCACAACTTCCGGTCTAAAAAAGCACACATTTTTGTATGGTCGACCTTAGAAAATACAACTCTGTATCCTTTACTCTAGTGGTGGCCAAAAATCAACCCTGGGTGGTTCAGCTGAGCTGATCCAAAACTCTCATTTCTTTCTCTCTCTCTCTCACGTCTCTCTCATTGTGCACTGATGCATTTTTCCATCTTAGCGACCTGCCAATGTTGACTTCTTTATGCTTAAAAATGTAAACATATGTATACAATTTTATTATTTTTTAATTGTTTTTACCATAATTATATTTATATCTACTTATTTTTTGCTTTTAATAACGTTTTTATTGCATTGTTCCTATCAGTCGACAAATAAAATAAAGTGACTCGATCTGACACTTGTGTTCGCCCAGATGACAGCAAAGAGAGATAGAGAAACCAAAATTTACACTGAAATGATTACGTTTTCGTACGAGTTCATTATCGTGCGACTTGCCGTTGTGATGGTAGTTAGTGAAACCCAAATCAGCTGTTTGTCGTCTGGCAGGCGAAAGAAAGCAAAATTTTAAGTTACAGAAACAGGCTGTTACTCTTGAACAACTTTTACAAATCGTTCAACTTTATTACGAAAATTCACGTTCTGTGAGGAATGTGTTTCGTGCACTTCGTTCAACTTATGGTCAACATAATCGGCCTACTGAACGTACTATTCGCAACACCTTCACCCATCTTGAGACCCAGCACTCATTATTGAATAATATTCGATCGAATAGACCACGTCCAGCACGCAGTGAAGAAAATGTAGCGACCGTAGCTGAGAGTGTACACGAAGCCCGTGGAGAGTTGATTCGGCGCCGTTCGCAGCAACTCGGACTGACGTATGGAACGACTTGGCGCATTTTACGTCGAGATCTTAAATTGAAAGCATACAAAAGAAAGCTTGTGCAAGAACTCTATGGACTCTTGAAAAGTTCCAAGAAGATCCGACGTTTTCGAGCCAAATTTTGTTCAGCGATGAGGCCCATTTCTGGCCAATGGGTGTGTAAACAAGCAAAATTGCCGCATTTGGGACGAAGAGCAACCTGAAGAGATTCAAGAGCTGCCACTTCATCCAGAAAAAACAACGGTTTGGTGTGGTTTGTGGGCCGGTGGAATCATCGGTCCACATTTCTTCAAAAATGATGCCGGTGAGAACGTAACCGTCAATGGCGACCGTTATCGTTCCATGATAACCGACTATTTGATGCCTGAAATTGAAGCTCGTGATCTCGGCGACGACATTTGGTTTCAACAAGACAGTGAACACACTTCGGTGAGCAGATAATTTCACGTTTTGGGCCGGTCGTTTGGCCACCAAGATCGTGTGATATCACACCGTTAGCCTTTTTCCTGTGGGAATATGTAAAGTCTAAAGTTTATGCGGACAAACCCGCTTCGATTCAGGCCTTGGAGCAAAACATCACGTGTGTCATTCGCCAGTTACCAGTCGAAATGCTCAAACGAATCATCGAAAATTGGACTCAACGGATGGACCATCTGAGACGTAGCCGCGGCCAACGTTTGATAGACATAATCTTCAAAAAATAAATGCCAAAGAATGTTCTTTCAAATCATAATAAACATTCCCCATTCAATTTGAATTTTCTGTGTTTTTTTCTTTAAAAAAGTAGGGAACCTCGAAATGGATCACGCTTTAGTAATCTTAGGCTTTATAAAGCCCTGGATAGATTAAGGATAACTCTACCTTAGAACTAAAATTGATCACAGGCAACTCTCCAATTAAGGCCTACCGCAAGGCAAGTGCAGCATCACTAGCTATACTCCTTGACAGGAAGTCGCACACACATTTATTCAAGACAGTGAAGTACGTAAAAGCCGCCTTCCGGCTGGTATGAGATGTGTGGACTTTTCTAGTGATGGTCGGAAATTAGTGGTAGCGTTGACCTTGGGTTATACTCGGAAGACATACGGCTGTCTATAGCTACAACGTTCTGTCAAACGCTAGAATAAATATATTCTCCGATTGTCAGGCTACCATAAAACCTCTGCATTCTGTATTGCTAATTTTAAGAGCAGCTAACAACTACCGTAGACCTCCGGATTATAGCTTTGTCATCAAAAAATTTTTAATTTCTAAATAAATTTATTGCAGCGCCACCTGTCATTTGCGATCACAAATTTCTTCATAACGTGACCGCCTCGATCATCAACGACCGGATCATAAAATAACTATGAAATTTCAGTATAATCTGCAGGAATTTATAGCTTCTATATCTTAAAGGATTCCCATCCGAACGGTCTTTCGTATGACGTCGATAACAAAACTTAAACCAATTTTTGGTGGGATCTAATCACAGTTAAATAAAAATTTCAGCCCAATCGTTTGAATTTGGAAATAGCACCAATAAGTCAAATCGGGATGAACCTTCGTATGGAGCAATATCAAAACATGAACAAATAGTTTAGGATTTAATGACAGCCGATATCACCAGTTCACATAGACCAATAGAGGTAAGCAGAGTTAACACGGCGCAGTTGTCCCCATAGAATGAAGCCGAGCTAAAATTGACGGCGACGGCTGCCAATGAAAATTATGAATCGGCGGCTAGACGGCTTAGCCGACATAAAACTTGCACTCGGCGGCTCTATGATAGCCATTATTACATTTTACGAAATGTCCGTATAGAAATACGAAATTTTAAAATTGTGTGCAATTTTATCAATCAATATTTTAGAATTTTCCGACGGGAAGGCAGCTGTGTTTCAGGCGATTTTAGTAGCCAAGATCGGCTGGGAAGCCGGCTGGTGAAAAAAGTTCGACTGCGGCTAAAACAGCGGCTCAACGCTGCGGCCTCGTTCTCTGGTTGTCCTTCATCGAAACCAACCGGTTTGATACACAAAATTATCAATAATGCGTACTATATCGGTACCGCTCCAATCTGTTACGACTTCCCAGAATGACCGACGACAGTATATCAAGACGTCGTTTACTCAATGCGGAACAAGAACAAAGCAATGCTTTCCACTTCATGCTCATCCCTGTAGCTTCTTCAGAAGTCAGTGGGCTCAATTTCCAACCTCATGGCGTGTTCGGTGATCGGACAGAACTGACAGGAACGTAGACCGTTTTTTCCTCTCTAGTGAGAGGAGATATTTTGACCTTCATAGGCCGTCTATGTACCATAAACGTGTCTATGAGTATTTCTGTCTATCTCTCATTGGACAGGGTTTGCAAACCACGGATTCCACATCGGCTGGTATAGCCGGAATCCATGCATGTGCCCTGGGCCGAGGCGGGATGTCCTCCTTGTTGACAACATCCAGCGCCGCAGCCGGCCAGATTTAACCAATTTCCTTCAAAGCGCAGCGATAGCACTCAATAGAGCGCATATTACTAAATCGTATTGGTTTTATGCGGCCCTGATACCAGCCTCTGCTGACACAATCGGGAGCAGGATCCGGCAGGTCCTCCAGAAAATCGATGAAAACAGAGCACCGTGCGTACTCCATCTCACTCCACTTGATCTTCGGGATGTTGCCGTCTTCCTCTCTCTTGTTGATGACCAGCAGTATCAAGCTGTCCTTAGTAACGTCAGCAAAGGACCGAGAAGCAGCGTTACCACTGAACCGAGGAACAGCATTATCACTAAACCCTTTAGTGCTTTTGGATGCCGGAGGTTAATCTGGAGAGCGCAATCTTTTCATTGTCTGCTGCCGTATGGAAGTTGATGGGGTATCCTGTTCTCCGTGTCCACTTCAGGGATTCTCTCTGCTTGTTTGTCCGAAATGCAGGATCGGCTTTTTCAAGTCTCTCAAGGATCCTGAGAGCCATGTGCCGATCATTAAACTTCCTCTTTGAAGGAAGTATGCTTACCATAGGAAACCGAAATGCCAGGTAATGCTGCTGCCTTAGAAGAGGTCTTTGGATCACTTGGCTTGTTTCCAAGGTGTACTACGTGGAAGCGATATACCATTAAACCCCTTGACTATGTTATGTACGGTGTAAGCAAAAGAAAATCTTCCCATCAACATTCGAACTATCTGCATAGAAGTAAAGATAATCACAATTTCCTTTCTGGCAGATATCTTAGTGCTAAAATTGTTGTCGAAGGTTTCCACCTTCGGTATATAGTTCACTTGGTTGTCTATCAATGCACTACAATGTAATATCTCATGTGGCCGTAGTAGACCTCCACACTGATAGACAGTTGAATCTTATGCCGCTCTGGTTGCAACTTCTCTAGCCACAATATCAATAAATATTCCAAATTATATTCAGCCAAAATTTGGTAATTATCCGTCAACCCAATCAAAAGTTCACAAAACAGTACAGGTCATTCGGTTTCCACACAAATTTAAAAAATTCATCAACTCCTGAAAAGCTACCTTTTTGCACTTAGAAAAGTTTAGAATGAGTCCTTAAAGCTCCGCTTATGCTTAGGCGGGCAGTTCTCTGAACTTTTATTAATGGATTGGTGAACGCTCATCAGTCGCCGTCCACCACATTATAATGCTGTACAATAGTACCACTGCTTTATATATCCAATGGAGAGGTCCTCTCGTGCCCATAGGAGCGGAGCCCATCTAAAATTCCTTACTATTCTATAGGACATGGCACCCGAATGGTTTGCAACTCCACATGCGAGAATATTCTTTCCCAGCGATTTTGGTTTCAAGCACATCCACCTCGATGACCCTGAAGGGACCACAGAAATAGTCAGGCCAGAATCTGCGTTCCAAGAGCGTCCTTCTCGCCCTTGTAACGTTCTTTGTACCAATCCCGTGGTACCACATTAAGTCAGAATGCGTAGCCGAAGATACTACCAGTTAGAAAATCAAGGGCTGGTGACCCATCTGGGATGCGGGACCTGAAGGCAGGCACATTTGGCGCTGTGATTGTCCCAAAGAGGTGCGCGTGTTTTTTAACCGTCATGCTTTTTACATGTGCTCTCCGAGCCGTAGAAGTGTCACCACAATTTGCAGTTGGAGAAGTTGCAAATGTCATCCGCAGCGCAAAGTCATCCAAAGCTCTTGGCCCCGAAGGAATATCTATGATGATGCCAACCTGTCCCTGACCATTCTAATAGTACCCGAAGCATGGAAACAGGGTAAAGTGATCCCGCTACCGGGCAAATATGCGAGTAGGGGTCAATCATACAGGTCTAATTCTCTACTCTCGCCAGTATCAATGACACTTGAGGCTTTAATCCTCCCGAGCCTGCTTCGATATTTTCCAATTGCTAATCATATCAGCACGCATTCCGAAAGCAGTACGGATTCCGACTACTGATCTAAGCACCATAACCACGCATATATACCGCGGTGTTAACCGAACAAGCCCGGTGACAGGACCGTCCTCGTGGTGCTTGACCTTTCGAAGCCCTACTGCCAGCAACGCCACGCTTTTTGAGGATATCACCAACATGTCCCTCCCGAATAGTTTGAAACGTTCTATCGTCAATTACATGTGTGAGAGCCAATCGTATGTGAAATTCAGAATCAAGAAGTCCAAACCCCGTAGAGTGAAACAGGAAGATCCATAAGATGGGATGTTATCTACGGCATTGATTAACCTCTACCTTTCTGTAATTCTAAAACCAATCGTATCATATGCTGATGACTACGATTCTATCGTCGGGCTCCCTGATCGATGACATATGTGGAAGGCTGTATTTCTACTCGGCTGAGATTGCCAATTTCTTCGCTGCGAGGAAGCTGTTGAAATCCTCCACCAAATCATCTGCCACAATGTTTACTGCATGGAGAATTTCGATCACCATTTACCCAAAAGTTCTTGGTGTCACATTTGACAGCATCTACAGGTCTAACGCACATGCCGCAGCTATCTGCAATAAAATGAGAAGTAGGATTAAGATCCTCTAGTCGCAAGCCGGTGGCACTTGAGGAACCGACAAATACACCTTTTTGACATGCCCCGCCGGTAACCAGGGACAACACTACACGTGTTCACCTGTTCTGCCGAAGCTGCACAACTTGTTCCCAGTTCTCTTTGGACCCATCCACTAAAAGCAGCCACCTTTCTTGGCCTGAAACCAATATAGCAGAACCCACAATGTTCTACAAATAAGAGGATTCCATTCACCGCTAGATTCCATGAACCGTTATTCGTGTGAATGGCTCTAGGTGTAACTGCAGTCAAATTACTAAATTTCAGTCCGATCAGATGAGGTGTACAGTAGGTATTCTAGATTTAGGTGAGTTCCTGCGTTGGGCTTAACCCCATCGTGATCGAAACACCTGGGTGAATACATGGCACCCGGTTGTTTTGCAACTCCATATCCGAGAATACTCTCTCCCAGCGATTTTTACAACCACAGACACCACGTTGCACCCAATAGGGTCCCCAACAATAGTCCCCCACCGGAGCCTGCGTTCCGAGAGCGTTCCTGACTTCTGTGGTACCATATTAAATGCTCTGGACAGTCTGCGTAGCCGAAGATACTACCAGTTAGACTCCAGAAAATATAGGACTGGTGCCTAGTCCAGTTGAGGTGTACAATCGGGAGGGTTATATATATAAAATATTACGGATATTTTAAATTCCAATTTTCAGTCATCAGACTTCATAATTTTTAATTGTAGCCTGATTAAAACAGACGGGTGGATAAGGCTAAATCGTCTTAGAATTTTACGACGATCAAAAAATATATACTTTATTTTTCGATGGAGTGACAAAATTAGTATACCCTCAGTACAATTTCAATAGAACCTCCCACACAGCTTGTTTTATTGCACTTCAACATCGATCCGCCCTTATAGAAAACCCCTATATATTAGTGTTTTTTCTCTCATTGCAAAATGACATCAACTCACATTTGATCCCACACAATGAGAACATTCGCACATAAGCCAAAACATGTCGCGTCGCCTCTTACTCGTCGTACAGTGATCCAGAGATAAAAATCTTTTATTGAAATATTAAAAAAATAATTAATTTTCTACAAACAAATTCGTGTTTGTTTGCCCCAAAGCTAAAGTCAGTCAGTTGAGCTAATGCGGCGACGACAGCGACGACGACAACAACGGTGCCATTTAAGCGCTGAAGACTTACTTCTTAAGGCGGCAGCAAAGCGCGCCAGCCTGCTTACCAGCTCGCCAACTCGAGCGGAGCTAGACGGAGCATGAACGGACAACTTTACAACCAGTTTGCCCATAAGGAGGGAGTTCTCCACTTCTGTTTGCTGGTGTAGCATGTATGGGCCGCGCTAGAGATTTGCCAAGAAAACTTAGTTTTTTTTCGAATGAACAACCAAGAAAGAGTAAACAAAAGAGTTGAATCCAAAGCAGCAACACCCGCTCCCAGCCAAACCAGACAGACAGACGGACGGACGGATAGACCGATAGTCTTTGGTGACTCTGTGCGATTTCCCTGATGGTCCGGGCCGGCCCGTTGGACAACAACTGTTTTTTTTTTTGCAGTTATGGCTTAAGGTTAAAGCCCAAACAATCGCACCAACAACATTATAATAATGGTCTATTAAAGAGTTTTTAGCTGTAATATGGAATATAAAAACCAAAAATTCAAAAGAAACAAAACTATATGAGTGAAATATAAATACAACGCAAAACGGCGCGAACAAACAACTTGATGAATTGTATGAGCAAATAAATGCTCATTAGATAGACTCCGATAGATAGAGTTGCTGCTACAATTCCTTCAAGGTGGCTAAGTTCTAGACAACGGCGACCAACGACGGCAATGACGACCACACCAATGACGGACGCCGCCGCAAAAATAACACAAATGATTTCATTTACACTCAACGCAAAATAGTACAAAGCACTGCCCGTAAATATGTAGTTACATAAATATTTGCATATATTGGAATAATTCAAATATTTGTTCTGCAATCGTTTCAAAACAATCACCTTTAAAGGGGTTTCCAATAAGGAATAAAAAAAGTAAAAACATTTCAGTCGAGTTATAAATTGCCTCAGTTTGTGAAAAATGTGATATGAAAAAAAATATGAAAACATATGAAAAAGATATGCAATTTGAAGACATTTAGATTATTGCTACAGAATTTATTAAATACACTAGACTAGTCCGAAAATGTAACCGACCTCTCCCATAGGTCTAAAGCGGTAATTTAACTGTGTCTAATGATCACAGTTCTGGTTAAATTGGGATATATCACTGATCAGCCCATGTGACGAATATTGGTATTAGTTAATAAAATTCCAATAGGGTTATCTACTCCATAGTTGACGACAAATTGGGTTTCCTTAACAGGCGACAAGTTGAGTAATCTTATCCTCAGTGAACGACGAATTTGGTTATCTACTCCTAAGTCGACGACAATTTGGAATACCTCCTCCTCAATGAACGATGAATTGTGTTATCTACTCTTAAGTCGAGGGACAGATTGGTAGTCTACTCCTTAGTTTACAAACAGTTGGGTTATCTACTTCTTATTAGAAGACCAGTTGGGTTATATTCTCCTCAGTTGATGACCAATTGTGTTATCTACTCCTTAGTAGTATACTGGTTGGGTTATCTACACTTAGTAGACCGCCAGTGGAGATATTTAGTCCTCATTATACGCCCACTTTGGTTAAGTAATCCTTAGTAGACCACCAGTTCGGTTATCTATTCCTTAGCTCACTACTACTTCTTAGTAGATGACAAGTTGGATTATTTACTCCATAGTAGACGACCAATAGGCTTACCTATTCCATAGTTGACGACAAATTGGGTTACTTACTCCTTAACAGACGACAAGTTTGGTAATCTAATCCTCGGTGAACGAGGAATTGGGTTATCTACACTCCTTAGTATACAACCAGTTATGTTATCTTAAGTCAAGGGCCAGATTGGTAGTCTACTCCTTAGTTTACAAGTTGGGTTATCTACTCCTTAGTAGGGGACCAGTTGGTTTATATTCTACCCCTTAGTAGACTGGCAGTGGAGATATTTAGTCTCCACTGCCAGTTTAGGCGACCACTTTGGTTAAGTAATCCTTAGTAGACCACCAGTTTGGTTATCTATTCCTTAGCACACTACTAGTAGGGTTATTTACTTCTTAGCAGATGACAAGTTGGATTATCTACTCCATAGTTGGCGACAAATTAGGTTACCTACTCCTTAACAGACGACAAGTTCGGTAATCTAATCCTCAGTGACCGAGGAATTGGGTTATCTACACCTAAGTCGAGGGCCAGTTTGGAGGTCTACTCCTTAGTATACAACCAGTTTAGTTATCTACTCCTTAGTAGAGTACTGGTTGGTTATCTACTCCTTAGTAGCCGACCAGTGGAGTTAGTAAGTCCTTATTATGTGACCACTTCGGTTTACTAATACTTAGTAGACGACCAGTTCGGTTATCTATTCCGCAGCAGACTACAAGTTAGGTTATTTACTCCTTAGCAGACGACAAGTTGCGTTATCTTCTCCATAGTTGACGACCAATTGGGTTAACTACTCCTTAGTATGACGACAAGTTTTCTTTTCTACTCCTATGTAGAGGGGTACTTGGGTTATCTACACCTTATTTGACGCCAAATTATGTTATCTATTACTTAGTGTAGATACAGCTGGGTTATATAATCCATAGTTGACGACAAATTGGGTTACATACTCCTTAGCAGACGACAAGTTGGGTTATCTACTCCTCAGTGAACTGCGAATTGATTTATCTACTCTTAAGTCGAAGACCAGTTTGGAGGTCTACTCCTTATTATACGACCAGTTGGGTTATCTACTGCTTAGCAGAGGACCAGTTGGGTTATCCTCTCCTCAGTAGATGCCCAATTGTGTATCTGCACCTCAGTAGAATATCTACTCCTTAGTAGACCACCAGTTGGGTTATTTACTCCTTATTAGGCGACCACTTCGGGTAACTACTCCTTTGTAGACGACCATTTCGTTTATATATTTCATAGCAGACTACTAGTTGGGTTATTTACTCCTTAGTAGACGACATGTTGGGTTATCTAATCAATAGTTGATGACAATTTGGATTACCTACTCCCTTGAAGAAGACAAATTGGGTTATCTACTCTTCAGTGAACGACGGACTGGGTTATCTGCTCCTCAGTCGAGGGCCAGTTTAGGTCTACCTTAGTATACAACCAGTTAGGTTATCTACTCCTAAGTATAGAGCTAGTTGGGTTATATATGCCTTATTTACGCCAAATTAGGTTATCCATTCCTTACAAGAGATATATCGGGTCCGTCAATAAGAGCGCTACAAAAGTTTTTTTAAATAAAACAAAAACGGTTTTGGAAAGCAATGAAATTCTTTATTCCTCTGAAATAACGTTTGATGCCATTATGTATGGAACTCGATTTCTTTTGCATGGCCACCACGGGCACGCTTGCAGAAGTCCAGACGCTGAACCCAATTTTCGACGGTTTTCAAGCATAAATCGGCCGATACTGCTGCAATTTCACGTTCGATATTCGTACGAAGTTCATCAATCGTCGCTGGCATAGACCATAGACTTGACGTAGCCCCACAGGAAATAGTCTAACGGCGTCAAATCGCACGACCGAGGCGGCCAATCGACTGGACCATTTCGTGAGATAACACGTTCTCCAAACTTGGTTTCCAATAAATTGATTGTGGCATTTGCTGTGTGGCTTGTGGCGCCGTCCTGTTGGAACCACATGTCCTCCAAGTCCATATCATCCAATTGGGGCCAAAAATATTCGGTTGTCATTGAACGGTAGCGATTCCCATTCACAGTAACGTGCCGGTCTTGATCATCACGGAAGAAGTACGGCCCAATGACGCCGCCGGCCCTTAAACCGCACCAAACCGTAATTTTTTCGGGATGCAATGATGACTCATGGAGTACGTGTGGATTTCTGTCTGACCAATAACGCATATTTTGTTAATTGACGAAGCCATTCAGCCAGAAATGAGCCTCATCGCTGAAGATGATTTTTCGATTTTTCGCGCTCTTAACGTTGAGGCCACTGACTCCGAATTTCGGTAGTAAATTTTAATAATTTAGACTCGTTGTTGACTCGTATATCTTTCCATCATGAAATGGCAAACCTTACTGAAGAGAAATGTCAAAAGAGCGGCAAAAAATATGGCGTCGTTTGCTGTCCCTGTCGGTCTACTTTTGTAGCGTCCCTGTTGAAAAAACCTGTAGTTGGGTTATGTAAAGGACCAGTTGGTTATGTAATCCTTAGTAGACAAGTTGGGTTTTCTAATAATTATTAAAATTCCAATTGGGTTATCTACTCCATAGTTGACGACAAATTGAGTTATCTAATCCTTAGCAGACGATAAGTTGGGTTATCTACTACTAAGTCGACGGCTAGTTTGGTGATCTACTCTCTAATATACAACCAGTTAGGTACCTACTCCTTAGTAGAGAACCAGTTGGGTTATCTTCTCCTCAGAGGATTTACCAACAAGAGGTGTTATTTTGAATCACCCGGTATTTCGGTAGCTGTCACTTTTGAAGATTTTATTCTTTGACATTTGACAAGTAGAAACTACGCCATTACTAAAAATGGAACGATACACTATTCAGCAACGCATTGAAATTATTAAAATTCGAAAATCATTGAAAAAATCATCTTGACTGATGAGGCCCATTTCCACCTCAGTGGCTACGTCAACATGCAAAATTGTCGCATCTGGGGCTCGGAAAACCCAAGAGTTATTGTTGAGAAGCCTCTCCATCCTCAACGTGTGACTGCTTGGTGCGGTTTATGGTCCGGCGGGGTCATTGGACCTTACTTTTTCGAAAATGAGGTTGGATCAACAGTTACGGTGAATGGATTGCGCTATCGAGAGATGATTAATGATTTTTTATGGTCGGAGTTGGATTGTATTGATCTGGACAACGTTTATTTTAACAAGACGACGCTACGTGTCACACAAGCAACGAAACCATTGCCCTGTTACGGGAAAAGTTTCCGAACCGTGTTATCTCTCGAAGAGGTGATCACACCTTTCGACGCCACGTGAAAGATAAGGTCTACGCCAACAGCCCAGCCTCGATTCAAGACCTCAAAGATAGAATTCGTGAGGCTATCGACGACATAGGGCAGCCACTTTGCGATTTGGTTATGGAAAATTTCATGAAAAGGATATGGTCCTGTAAGCGTGGTCGTTGTGGCCATTTGGCTGATGTTGTTTCCGATCATTAATCTCAAAAATGGCATTTTTCTTTGAATACCAAAATAACACCTCTTGTTGGAAACCCCAACAAGAGTGTACTGAAAAAACAGGAGTCTTAGTTATCTCAGGGCTAAATTTAAATCGAAAAGCTTCTGTATATACTCTTCGGTCCAAAGAACGTAATAAGGAGGATCCTTGGATAATTATTTCTCTCAAACCCAGCAAACCAGTTTCTCACCCTATACCTTAAACAAAATCGTAATGTAGACATGCCGAAAACTTGTATGACTTTTGATATATGATACGAGTAAAATTTTGATTGTAATTTTTAAGGGAATTGGGGGAAAGGAGCAGGTTTAACTGTTTTTGTGTGAAATCATTTTCCAAGGGTCCACTTTATTTCGTTCTTTGAATTAGTTTTCTCATCTGAGATAACTAAACTTCTGGATTTCCCATCAAACTTCGTGGCTGTACATCTGGAAAACAATCATGGTCAAGATGGTTTTACCCATATGGTCACCTATCTGTTAAATTGGCTTCAGTGACTGAATAATAAACAAAATAATTAACAGATGCCGCGAAAACAATATGGTCGCCACAGACTAGTGAACATCGAATAGTACCAATTGGAAACCCATTTATAAGCCAATAACTATGATAATGACATACAACCAGCTCTAATTGGAAAACCCTTTATAAGCCAATAATTATGATAATGACCTAAAACCAGCCACACCTTAGATTTTGTAGCACAAACATAAATGTGCTGCAAAATAAAAAATGTTTGAATAAAATCTACAGGCAAAGAAAAAATTCTTTCTTTGCAGCCAGTTTTGCCAGACGAAAATGGTACAAAATCGCCAAAATCACTTTCTGAAATCGTCAAAAAAACACCAATACAAAAATGTGAGACAGTGAGCTTTTCGTGTATAGAAATTGTTTCAGATACAATAAAGTATTTGCCCTATAACCTTCATCATAATATGGGGTATGCTAAGTTTGCCATCCTTCTTGTAACGATATGGAATATTGATCTGAGAAACAATAAATGAATCATATTATTGACCGTAGTAATATTGCAATGCATTGCATCTATGACTATCCATTGAAATCACAGTCAGTCCGTAAATAACACCGGTCGACAAAAACATTTTTTTTTGTTTCTTTTTTTATATATAAAGGGTGGTTAAATTGAACCGATGTTGAATGTGAACCACACCTAAACGTCAAGTTTTTTCTACATTTCATATGACATTTCTCAATTTCAGACTAACTTAATTTGAACCATGTAAAGATACACAATCGATCAACGCGTTAAAGTTTTTTAAGCCTTTTATGAAAATAGGCGTTCAAATCAAAATGCATTTCGTGCACTTCGTGATGATTTTTGATCTGCATAATCGACCAAATGTGTCCACAATCGAGAGAATTGTACGCAAATTTCAGGAAACCGGGTCTGTAGGAGATGTGAAACACCTGTGCATGCTCGCCCAGTTCGTTTGGTGCGGCTTATGGGCTGGCGACGTCATCGGGCCATACTTCTTCGAAATGAGGCCGGTCAGGCAGTTACTGTGAATGGTGTTCGCTATCGTGAGATGATAACGAACTGTTTATGGTCCGAATTGGAAGATATGGATGTGGACAATATGTGGTTTCAACAGGAGGGTGCCACTTGTGCCACACAGCTAACGAAACAATGGCTCTTTTGCGCAACAAATTCAATGGCCGTGTTATCACACGTCGTGGCGATGTCAATTGGCCGCCAAGATCATGTGATTTGACACCATTGGACTTCTTTCTTTGGGGTTATTTGAAAGAAAAGGTGTACGTCGATAAGCCAGCAACAATTCAAGAGGTAAGGGATGAGATAATTCGGCACATTAACGGCATAGAACCTCAATTATGCCTCAGCGTCATCGAAAATTTGGACCATCGGATGGAGGTGTGCCGCCGAGATCGCGGCCGCCATTTGGCCGATATTTTGTTACATACATAATTGAACCATACCAATATTATCATAATAAAAAGAAATGACAATAATTTCCTAAATAATTTGTGTTTTATTCAAAATCAACATCGGCCCTTAAAATTTAACCACCCTTTAGTAGACGACCACTATAGTCATTTACTCTATTTAAGACAACCAACAGGATCATCCACTCTACAGTAGACGACTAATAGGATCAACTACTCTACATAAGACAACCAACAGGGTCATCCACTCCACAGTAGACGACTAATAGGGTCATCTAGTCTACAGTAGATGTATAATAGGGCCATCTACTCTGCATACTGCCGAATCTACTACTACTCTACATCTACTCTTCAGTATACGACCAAAAAGGTAATCTACTCTACCGTGGATGACTAATAGAGTTATCTACTCTACATTAGACGACCAATAAAGGCATCTTCTCTATAGTAGACGACCATTACAGTCATATACTCTACAGTAGACTAACAAAAACAAGTGGCTCAGTCGCAACATAGTGACCAACTCTACCGTCGTCAATTACTTCGACATTCAGGCTGCCTTAAATCTCTGGATAAACTATTAGTACATGTGGAATTACAGAGGATTCGGGTATGTAGTACAGAAATTACTACAGAATCAATATTCCACTAAATATTAAACCTTTGTGAGGGAGGTATTAGAAGGTGTGGACCAATATGGCCCATGTTCGAATGCCCCCAATTAGAAAAACAAATTTTACACACCAAATTTGAATTGGTTACTTCTTTAGAAAATTATCGTGCACACCAACCAGACAGACAGACGGACGGACATTACTGAAATGTCTTACACTTTTAGGCCGTAGCAGGACATCTAACCTCAGTTAAATTGGTGTTTTACGCCTTGTCCGAATTTTCCAATATACTACTCATTTTTCAAGGGTCGTCGAGGACGCCGCAGTAGCATATTCAGGTTTTACAGGTTACCTTGTCCCTTTTCGATAAAATACAACCAAAACAGTTTCTCTTTGATAAAAAATAAGTAGAACATGTCTGAGGGTAATAACATACACCTCATAGGAGTAGAATACATCCCTCACATTTCAGACTCGTATGAGGTATGTCGGACTTGATGACATCAATGTTTGACCTGTTTGAACATCATTTGTTAAGAAACCCATCAAAAAAAAGAACTTTCAAAAAGTGGTGAAGATGTAATTATTGCGATCCAGAAGTACTTCTACTTATATAGGGTGATCCAAGTAGAGATACTTTTTTCAATAGGCTTTTTTTGACAGATCACGTGTGAGTCGTGTCATGCTGTCATGTTATTTTTGTTAAGTATTGTTTGGCATTTCATCATGGAAAGACTTACGCCTGAACAACGTTAACGCGTATCATTCGCCAGTTACCAGTCGAAATTCTCGAACGAGTCATCGAAAATTGGACTCAACGGATGGACCAACTGAGACGTAGCCGCGGCAAACATTTGATAGACATAATCTTCAAAAAATAAATGGCAACGAATGTTCTTTCAAATGATAATAAACATACCCCATACAATTTGAATTTTCGGTGTTTTTTTTTTCTTTAAAAAAGTATGGAACCTCGAAATGGATCACGCTGTATATTGCCAACGTCATCGAATTTAACATAGACCTGTCGCGCCATTTCATTCATTATTTGGCAGTACATTCGCACTAGGGTTCATAAAGTAATGCAATAGCTATTTTTGGATGGTATTAGGAAGTTAATAAATTTGCTAAAAAAAATCTTTTTTTCTTTACTTTTTTAATTTTATTTTATGTTTATAAAAATTTTGTTATTTAATTTTTTAAAGTGAAATGTTTGGTCTTGTCGTGAGTTGAACCTGTATCTCCTAGTGCTGCAGCAGCATAACATCCCATATTAAGGCGCACGGACACAAACGAGTTCGAATTTCCACTGAAATAAAGGGATGATATGATTTTGAAGCGACGTTTCGGCCATTTGTAATATGTCATGATCTGTCATTTGTTTTTCATTGTATTCAGCAGTGTTTACAATTAAATCATGGAGAGATATACGCAAGAAGGAGGTTCTGTTTTATTATCAAAATCGTAATCGTTCTCCAATTGCAACTTTTCGTGCGCTAAGTCCATTTTTTTTTAAATCCATAACAACACTTTCCAGTCGACCTACGACCTCGACAGCCATGAGCAATATTTTAGCTCTCGTTAAGAGCTATCTTTTTGCCATTGATCGATTCCCGATCCGACGTACCGTTAAGGAGCTACATAAGCAACAATAAACTTTCCGTTCACGTTTGAAAATTATGCTAAGTCAATTTTTTTTAAATCCAAGAATACACTTTCCAGTCGACCTACGATCCATGAGCAATATTTTAGCTCTCGTTAAGAGCTATTTTTTTGCCATTGACCGATTGTGGCTACGTGCCACACAGCAAATGAAACAATTGAATTGTTGCTTGAAAAGGTTGGAGATTCGATTATTTCAAGAAATTGTGATATTGAATGGCCTCCAAGAAGTTTGTGATTTAACACCATTAGACTATTTCTTGTGGGGTTATTTGAAGTCATTGGTCTTTCCAAATAAACCAGACTCTCTTCATGCTTTACAAGTAAATATTGAACGTGCCATTCATGACATGCGACTTGATTTAGTGGAAACAGTGCTCGAAAATTGGGTTAATCGAATTCGTTCCTGCAGAAAAAGTCGTGGAGGCCATTTGAATGACGATTTATTTAGAACTTAATTGTATCGATTTTACTTCACATTAAATAAAAATCTTTTGACTTTCCTTAGCAATAAGTGTCTTTTTTTTCAAAGAAATCATATCACTCTTATTGGAAAACCCTGTATTTTTCATAAATTATAAATATATTCACGACTTTAGCAAAAGAAATAGTTTGGGAGTGAACAAAAATGCACTAACTTCTTCTTTGGAAGTACCTAAAATCTGATTTATTAGGAAGTACTTCCATATTTTTTGCTGGGGAAGGACGAAAGGGACGCCTATAAATTGTAAATACTATATCCAAATCTTTTGCAAAAATTTCCGTCAACGAATTTTCAGAATATATATGTGAGAAGAATTTTGCTATAATAATAATAGGAAAAACTTTGGTCATTCTGTGTCAGACTATAGACATTGTGGAATTAATCAAAAATACTCAATTTGAAGACCTTGATATGATTGGTACAGAAGTTATTGGCCAATATGGCACATTTTTCAAACATAAACTAAGTTCGTAGAGAATATTACCACATACAAAGTTATACAGAGTTATCATGCGCACCCACCAGACAGACAGACAGACAGACCGACGAGTGACATAGTGTGGGATGTTTGAAAAGTGGGCTATAATTCTGAAATGTTATTCTACTTTTAACTGACATCCCAAGGAATTTTAATTTTGCCAAGTACTTTTAAATGCCAACAATAATATACTTATACTTAAATCATAATGATTAATATACCCAGTATGTAAATATATAAATGAGGAGATCTCATGCCCTGAGGTTTTTCGCATTAAATTATTTTCTCTCGACTTCCCATTTGAGTCAAGTCATTGATGCGGAAACTTAATTTAAATATTCACTCGTTTTTTGTTTGCTCATTTGTTTAAATTGTGAAAACATTAATTCACATGAAAATGTGGAAGGATGTGTGAAATGTCCGTCCGTCCGTTTGTGCGTCTGTCTGTCTGTCTGTCTTTCTATCCGTCCATCATCTGCGTCTCACATATAAAAGAAATACAATTTCGCTGGATATATTGTTATTGTTGTTGTGGTGGTTAATATGGTTAGTAGTATGGTTTGTTGTCGTTTATTTAATTTAACCACAATTAAACATTAACGATACACAACGGCAGCAACACCACCAGCAACAACGGCAATTACTGCAGGTTGGGAAAGTTTAAATTATTTTCTCCATTTGAATTTTTTTGCAAAACTCAATTGTCGCGAATCGCGTTAAAAATGTCACTTTGGCAATAAACAGAAACACTGTTTCGCCGTAATTTACACGGGTTTCTTTCACATTTGCTTGGGTTTGGTTCGGTTCGGTCTGGTTTATTATTAAAATAATAATTTACTTACTGTTATGGCATTTTACGATTTTCCCCCGCCTGTTTTTCCTTTTTTCGCTGAATTCGTACATATTAAGAAAATTGTATCTACGAGTATATGCAATTTTTGAATTAAACAGTTCAAAGCGTCTGTCATTGCGATTTAACTTCAGCAGTATTTTCTTCATTCGAGGCAACAGCGAAAGAAAAATTATAATTGATCAACTCAAAAGTGGTAAATGAAATACAGTATTCCAAAATCACATGAAAACACAAAATAACTTTGTCACATCAGATCATAAAAATAAGAGGAAAAAAAATAGAATTTCAAATCTGCAGGAAAATCCATGGGAAACTAAAGAAGTTACAGCTATTCTTTTTTTTTATCGATATTTCATTTTTCTAGAAAATATTTTCCAAATTAAATTTCTTCTAGAAAATTTTGCTAAAATTGTATGTCTCTAAATAATTTCGTAAAAAATTTTTTCTACAAAATTTTGTTGAAACTTCATTTTTATAAATAAAATTTCATTGCAATTTCATTTTTCTATAAAATGTCGTTGAAATTACATTTTTCAAAAAAAATATAGAAATATTGTAAAAAGCTTCAACAAAATTGAATTTTTATAAAAAATTTCGACAATATTTATATTTTTAGTTTAGTTATCGCTGCAAATGCATTTTCATTGAAAATTTAATACAAATCAAAGATTTATAGAAAATACATTTTTCTAAAAAAACATTGTTGAAAATAAAATGTATTCGATATTATTTTTTCTCTAGAAAATATTGTCGAAGTTGTCTTTTTGAAAATGCTTTCCAAAATAGTTTCTTATTAAATATTTTGTAAAAATAGTTTCTTATTAAATATTTTTTGAAAACTTTTTCGATATTGCATTTTTCTAGAAAAATCATTCATGAATATAAAAATTTCTACAAAATTTCATTTTTTCTAGAAATTTCTCCAAAATTGTATATAATTTTATAGAAAATTTAGTTTTGAAGATAATGAAATTTTTAAGAAATTTTTATAGAAATATTAATTTTTTACGATATTTTCTATAAAAATGAAATTATGACGAAATTACCTAGAAAATGCAATTTTGACAAACATTTCAAGAAAAATACAATTTCAACGAAATTATTTAGAGAAATGAAAATTCAGACAAATTTTCGAATTTTAACTATTTTTCAAGAAAATGATTTTTCAATAATTTTTTTCCCCATTAAATTTCCCCAAAATTGCAGTTCTCTATAAAATTTTTTCAACAAAAATAAAGAAGCCGAAATTATATTTTTTATATTTTTTCAAAAATATATTTTTATTGAAAAATTTTGAATTTTAGGAAATTTTGTCCAAATTAATTTTTCCTACAAAATTTCGTCGAAATTGATTTTTTTTAAATTGTTCAAAATGCATTTGTCTAGAAAATTTCGTTGAAATTTAATTTTTCTTAAAAATGTGGTTGAAATTGCAATTTTCTTCAAGAAGGTGAATTTTTTTAGAAAATAATTTAAATTCCTTTTCTCTACAAAATTTTATAAATAATTCCGTTTTCTAGAAAATATTTTCCAAATAAATTTTTTTCTAAAAAATAATTTCGTTAAAAATTTCACTTTCTACTAAATTTTGTTTAAACTTCATTTTTGTAAATAAAATTTAGATGAATTTGCATTTATCTATAAAACTTCTTTGAAATTTCCTTTTTCTATAAAATATCATTCAAATTGCATTTTTCTAGAAATTTTCGGTGAAATTACATTTTTCAAAAAAATTATAGAAATATTGTAGAAAGCTTCAACAAAATTAAATTTTTATAAAAAATTTCGACAATATGTATATTTTTAGTTTATTTATCGTTGCAAATGCATTTTCATTGAAAATTTAATACAAAAATATGTACTATGAAAGCAGATCGAATAAAACAAAAAAGAACAAAAAACAAAAACAAGAACAAATCAAGATTTATAGAAAATATATTTTTCAAAACAAAAATTGTGTCGAAAATTAAATGCTTCTATAAAATGTATTCGAAATTATTTTTTCTCTGGAAAATGTTGTCGAAGTTGTGGTTTTGAAAATGCTTTCCAAAATAGTTTCTTATTAAATATATTGTTTACTTGAATATATTATTGAATTTTGAAAACTTTTTCGATATTGCATTTTTCTGGAAAAATCATTGAAATTGCATTAATCTAAAAATATTTCTACAAAATTTAATTTTTTATAAAAAATTCACCGACATTTTATAGAAAATTCAGTTTTGAAGACAATGCAATTTTGAAGAAATTTTTATAGAAATATAAATTTTTAACGATATTATCTGCAATTTTGACAAAAAAATTTCATGAAAAATACAATTTCAACGAAATTACTTAGAAAACTTAAAATTCAGCAAAAATTTCGAATATGAACCATTTTTCTAGAAAATGCGTTTTCAATATTTTTTTTTTGGGAAAAAATTAATTTTCAACAAAAATTTCAGTTCTCTATACAATTTTTTCGACAAAAATAAAGAAGCCGAAATTATTTTTTTTATATTTTTTCAGAAATATATTTTTATTGAAAAATTTTGATTTTTAGGAAATTTTGTCAAAATTAAATTTTCCTACAAAAATTCGTCGAAATTGATTTTTTTATTGTTCAAAATTCATTTGTCTAGAAAATTTCGTTGAATTTAAATTTTTCTTAAAAATCTGGTTGAAATTGCAATTTTCTTCAAAAGGTAGTTTTTAGAAAAATAATTAAAATTCCATTTCTCTACAGAATTTTATAAATATTTTCCAAATAAAATTTTTCTAAAAAATAATTTCCTTAAAAATTTCACTTTCTACAAAAATTTCACTTTTGTTGAAACTTAATTTTTATAAATAAAATTTCAATGAATTTGCATTTATCTATAAAATTTCTTTCAAATTTCCTTGAAATTGAATTTTTCTACAAAAGTTCGTTAAAATTATATTTTTAAAAAAATTATAGAAATTTGTAGAAAGCTTTAACAAAATGTAATTTTTATAAAAAATTTCGACAATATTTATATTTTTAGTTTTCGTTGTAAATGCATTTTCATTGAAAATTTAATACAAATCCCAGATGTATAGAAAATAAATTTTTCAAAAAAATGGTGTCGAAAATTTTGTGCTTCTATAAAATGTATTCAAAATTATTTTTTCTCTAGAAAATGTTGTCGAAGTTGTGTTTTTGAAAACGCTTTCCAAAATAGTTTCTTATTAAATATTTCGTTAACTTGAATATTTTGTAAGAATTTTTTTTGAAAACTTTTTGCATTAATCTAAAAATATTTCTACAAAATTGCATTTTTTCTAGAAATTTCTCTGAAATTTTATGTAATTTTATAGAAAGCTGATAATGCAATTTTGAAGAAATTTTAATAGAAATATTAATTTTTAACGATATTATCTATAAAAATGAAATTATGACGAAATTACCCAGAAAAATGAAATTTTGAAAAAAAAATCAAAAATATACAATTTCAACGAAATTACTTAAAAAAATTAAAATTTTTCAAAATATTCGAATTTGAACTATTTTTCTAGAAAATTGGTTTTCAATAATGGAAAAAATTAAATTTCAACAATATTGCAGTTCTGTATAAAATTTTTTCGACAAAAATAAAGAAGCCGAAATTACATTTTTAATATTTTTCAAAAATATATTTTAATTAAAAAATTTTGATTTTTAGGAAATTTTGTCAAAATTAAATTTTCCTACAAAAATTTCGTTGAAATTGATTTTTTTTAAATTATTCAAAATGCATTTGTCTAGAAAATTTCGTTGAAATTAAATTTTTAGTTGAAATTCAACTTTTCTTCAAAAAAATCTTGAATGTGTATTTTTTTAGAAAAATAATTTAAATTCCATTTTTCTACAAAATTTTATAAGTAATTCCTTTTTCTAGAAAATATTTTAGAAATAAAATTGTTTCTAGAAAATAATTTCGTTAAAAATTGCACTTTCTACAAAATTTTGTTGAAACTTCATTTCTGTTAATAAAATTTCGATGAATTTGCTATAAAATTACTTTGGAATTTAATTTTTCTATAAAATATCATTGAAATTGAATTTTTCTACAGTTTCGTTAGAAACACATTTTTCAAAAAATTATAGAAATATTGTAGAAAACCAACAAAAAAATGAAGAAAAAATTCGACAATATTAATAATAATATTTTCAGTTAAGCTTTTGTTGCAAATGCATTTTTATTGAAAATTTAATACAAATAAAAGATTTATAGAAAATAGGTTTTTCTAAAAAAATATTGTTGAAAATTAAATGCTTCTATAAAATGTATTCGAAATTATTTTTTCTCTAGAAAATGTTGTCGAAGTTGTGTTTTTGATAATGCTTTCCAAAATAGTTTCTTATTAAATATTTCGTTTACTTGAATATTTTGTAAGAATTTAATTTTGAAAACTTTTTCGATATTGCGTTTTTCTAGAAAAATCATTAAAATTGCATTAATCTAAAAATATCTCTGCAAAATTTAATTTTTTCTAGAAAATTCACCGACATTTTATAGAAAATTCAGTTTTGAAGACAATGCCATTTTGAAGAAATTTTTATAAAATATAAATATTAATTTTTAACGATTTTATCTATAAAAATGAAATTATGGAGAAATTACTTAGAACAATGCAATTTTGACAAAAATTTCACAAAAATACAATTTCAACGAAATTATTTAGAGAAATGAAAATTCAGAAAAATTTTCGAATTTTAACTATTTTTCTAGAAAATGCTTTTTCAATATTTTTTTTTGGAAAAAAATAAATTTTTACATTTTATTTTTGCAGTTCTCTATAAAATTTTTTCAACAAAAATAGAGCATCAGAAATTACAATTTTTATATTTTGTCAAAAATATATTTTTATTGAAAACTTTTAATTTTTAGGAAATTTTGTCAAAATTAAATTTTCCTACAAAATTTCGTCGAAATTGATTTTTTTTATTTGTTCAAAATGCATTTGTCTTGAAAATTTCGTTGAAATTAAATTTTTCTTAAAAATGTGGGTGAAATTGCAATTTTCTTCAAAAAAAAATGTTGAAAGTGTATTTTTTTAGAAAAAAAATTTAAATTCAATTTCTCTACAAAATTGTATAAATAATTCCTTCTGTTAGAAAATATTTTCCAAAATAACATATTTTCTAGAAAATAATTTCGTTAGAAATTGCACTTTCTACAAAATGTTGTTGAAACTTAATTTTTATATATAAAATTTTGATGAATTTGCATTTATCTATAAAATTTCCTTGGAATTAAATTTTTCTATAAAATGTCATTGAAATTGAATTTTTCTACAAAGGTTCGTTAAAATTACATTTTTCAAAAAATTATAGAAATATTGTAGAAAAATTCAACAAAATTGTATTTAAAAAAATTTCGACAGTATTAATATTTTTACTTTATTTTCGTTGCAAGTGCATTTTTATTGAAAATTTAATATAGCGCGATCCATTTCGAGGTTCCCTACTTAAAAAAAAAACACAGAAAATTCAAATTGAATGGGGGAATGTTTATTATCATTTGAAAGAACATTCTTTGGCATTTATTTTTTGAAGATTATGTCTATCATATGTTGGCCGCGGCTACTTCTCAGATGGTCCATCCGTTGAGTCCAATTTTCGATGACTCGTTCGAGCATTTCGACTGGTAACTGGCGAATGACACGCGTGATGTTTTGCTCCAAGGCCTGAATCGAAGCGGGTTTGTCCGCATAAACTTTAGACTTTACATATCCCTACAGGAAAAAGTCTAACGGTGTGATATCACACGATCTTGGTGGCCAATCGACCAGCCCAAAACGTGAAATTATCTGTTCACCGAAGTGTTCTCTCAATAAATCCATTGATTGATGCGATACCAAATGTCGCCGAGATCAAAAGCTTCAATTTCAGGCATCAAATAGTCGGTTATCATGGCACGATAACGATCGCCATTGACTGTTACGTTCTCACCGGCATCATTTTTGAAGAAATATGGACCGATGATTCAGGTTCGTCGGATCGGGAATCGGTTAATGACAAAAATATAGCTCTTAACGAGAGCTAAAATATTGCTCATGGGTGTCAAGGTCGTGGGTCGACTGGTAAGTGTGTTTTTTTGTATTTAAAAAAATGGACTTAGCGCAATTGGCGAACGATTATTTTGATAATAAATCTGAATAATTTGTAAACGTTGTTCAGGCGTAAGTCTTTCCATGATGAAATGCCAAACAATACTTAACAAAAATAACATGACAGCATGACACGACTCACACGCGATCTGTCAAAAAAAGGCTATTGAAAAAAATATCTTTACTTAGATCACCCTATACAAATAAAAGATTTATAGAAAATACGTTTTCCTAAGAAAACATTGTTGAATATAAAATGTTTCTATAAAATGTATTCGAAATTATTTTTTCTCTAGAAAAAGTTGTCGAAGTTGTATTTTTGAAAATGCTTTCCAAAATAGTTTCTTATTAAATATTTCGTTTACTAAAATTTTTTTTAAGAATTTATTTTTGAAAACTTTTTCGATATTGCATTTTTCTAGAAATACCATTAAAATTGCATTAATCTACAAAAATGTCTACAAAATTTAATTTTTTCTAGAAATTTCTCCGAAATTTTATAGAAAATATTATTTTGAAGAAGTTATATAGAAATTCAGTTGTAAAGAAAATGCAATTTTTATAGAAAAAATAATATTTGAATACTAGAAATAATCAAGAAAAAATCAATTTTGACAAAAATTTCAAGAGAAATTTAATTTTAACGAAATTTTGTAATATATTGCATTTTCAACAACATTTTCTAGAAAAAATTAAATTTTAACGAAATTATGCAGAGAAATTGAATTTGAACTATTTTTCTAGAAAAATGCAATATTGACAAAAATTAAAAAAAAAAATAATTTTAACGAAATTTTGTAATATATTGCATTTTTAGCAATATTTTCTAGAAATTCAATTTGAACTATTTTTCTACAAAAATGCAATAACGTAGGTTATTGAAGGCCCCCTCTATTTCTAAGAAAGCTACCACAGTATACTTCTTAACAGAGACCCCCTTCAATAAAGCTGACTACCTCAGGCTGTTTTTTGTGAACAGCAGACTGTGATCAATTTTAGTCCTAAGACTATCGATCAACATCTCCAGGGTTTTAAGGTGGACGGAAATCCTTAGCTCCTGTAAGGGACAGATTTTCCGCTTTCTCTCTCTTCTCCCCTCGGTTTCTCCCCATTTTGATGGTATATATGTAGGCCTGATTGGTACAACAAGTATAGATCTCTCTGAGCCATGGATTAATTGTATAAGACACTGCCTGTAGCTGCGAGACAATATCGGGCCCTGCCGAATTAAAAGGTAAAAAACTTTTGATAGCCCAAAGAATTCTAGATTCGGTTATAATCTAGTTGGTGACCTCTGAAGGCTGCAATTTAACGAAATCCCCAGTTGTAGTATTCAATTCCTCTTCAAGGTTGGCTGAGAAATGTGTATACAGGAGCACTCCCGCGAACCCTGACTGGAAGTTGAGGCTAATGTGTTCCGTTACCTTGAGGCTTCGGCTGAGCTTTCTATGCTACTGCAAAAATCTCTCCAGGATTTATTTTGAGCTATCCTCAATTCTGTTTTGTACATCTTGAGTTCTTCTTGAAAGCCTTTGTCTTACAAAAAAGAGCTTTCTGCAGAACTTCCTCGGCATAATACGTACACATAACTACTTCCTCGACATAACTACTATCACCAAATTTGGGAGATTCGGCTTGCGAGATTACGGCCCGTTTGAGTCATGCCGCAAATCATATATAACCCCTCGTCACCCTGTAAAATGAGGCTATATTGGACTGCTTCAAAGCACTGTGCGACCACAGCTTATTGTTTTGGACTTTAAAGCATAACGACTTTTGTGGTTTCGTCGTTGTCATCACTGTCATTGCTGCCATTGTTGCTATTGCCGGTGCTGTTGTTGTCGTTGTCGTTGTTGTTGAAACTGACGTGGACGTTGACGTTGTTGTTGACGGGTCGACGAATAGCTGACTGGCTGGCTGGATGTTTGGATTTCTGGATGGCTGACTGCATTGTTGAAATGTTTCTTTCCACTTTTCCAGCTCTGCTTTTGGTATGTCCCAATGTTTGGAATTAATATCTGAAGTCAGTAGTCGGTGTGACTATATGACTGTGCGACAGTGTTATGGCTGTTGCTGTAGTTATTTTTTTCACTCTTTTCACTTCTGTTTAATTTTTTCTGTCGTTATTTGTTATTAAATATTATAATGATTATTGTTGATGCTTTTTCTTGCTGGAATTATTATTTTTATGGCAATGCTCTGTGTGTGTGTGCCACCGAAGCTGAGTTGCCGGCCAACCAATGATTTAACCAAAATACACACTTTTTAAATGGCCATTAACAAAATACTCTGCGGTTATGGGTTATGTGACGTGATTGAAAAGTGGACTCACTGATGGACTGACTGAGTGGCTAACTGACTAACTGTGTGGCAAATATCAATTGAATGTAAGTGGCTCGTATTAACATTTGTTGATATGAATGTATTTTGTATTTCCTCAATCAAATTATACATTATGGTTTTAATCGGTGGCTATTTTGTCGCTTACAGGAGTTTTATTGGTTTGGTCATGGCTTAGGGCATATATAAATGAACAAAGTTATTCTTAAGGAATCACATTTGATGTTTTTAAAAGGAAGCAGTTAGTGATTTCCTGGAAATATTTATGTGTTATGAAAAAGTATAAAATATAAAATTTTGTTTTTGGATGTGAATACGTTTGAAATAATTAAAAAATAATAAAATTTTAATAAAATGTATAATTCTCGTTGCAGGTTTTAAATCGGACACCCTGTTTTAATAATTACCAGATAGATGGAGCATCCAAAACTATCATCAAGTTTAGCACAATTTTGCAAAACAAAACATACGAGTACCAACACTCAAAAGTGCTCTTTTATATCTCAGCACCTTATGGTGTGATGTTATGCTGCAGCTGTTCTTAGAGACTCAGGTTCAAAACACGACAGCACGAAAAAACATTTTTTGAGCTATCAAAATATATTATTTGCATTACTTTGGAATCACTAACGAAAATGTAATGCAAAAAAAAAATGACATGCTGGCGCGTCCAGCCCATGCTAAAATCAATTGTAAAGATCCAATTTAGAAGTAAAGGGTTTTCCAATAGGGATGATATGATTTTGATGTGACGTTTCGGCAATTTGTAATATGTCATGATCTGTCATTTGTTTATCATTGTATTCAGTAGTGTTTAAAATTTCATCATGGAGAGATATACGTAAGAACAACGTTTACAAATTATTCAGTTGTATTATCAAAATAGTCGTTTACCAATTGCAATTTTTCGTGCGCTAAGTCTATTTTGTTTAAAATCCAAAAAACACTTTCCAGTCAACCTACGACCTTGACACCCATGAGCAATATTTTAGCTCTCGTTAAGGGCTATCTTTTTGCCATTGACCGATTCCCGATCCGTCGTACCGTTAAGGAGGTAGACAAAAATAAACTTTCGGTTTACATTTGAAAATGATGATATGTCAATTTTTTTTAAATCCAAAAAAAAAAACACTTTCCAATCGACCTACGACCTTGACACACATGAGCAATATTTTAGCTCTCGCTAAGAGCCATTGACCGATCGTGGCTACGTGCCACACAGCAAATGAAACAATTGAATTATTGCGAGCAATATTTGGAGATTCGATTATTTCAAGAAATTGTGATATTGAATGGTCTCCAAGAAGTTGTGATTTAACACCATTGGACTATTTCTTGTGGGGTTATTTGAAGTCATTGGTCTTTCGAAATAAACCAGACTCTCTTCAAGCTTTATAAGTCAATATTGAACGTGCCACTCATGACATACGACTTGATTTAGTGGAAAAAGTGCTAGAAAATTGGGTTTATCGAATTCGTGCCTGCAGAAGAAGTCGTGGAGGCCATTTGACTGACGTTTTATTTAGAACTTAATTGTGTCGATTGTACTTCTCATTAAATAAAAAACTTTTGAATTTCCTTAACAATAAGTGTGTTTTTTTTCAAAGAAATCATATCACTCTTATTGGAAACCCCTATACGTCTGGATCACACAAATATGATCTTTTCCACTTCTTTGTATGTCCTTTGTTTGTGGTTATTTATCGTTGTTAGCAATACAGAATAAATATACGTAGATTAGGTCAAAGTGGACCCTGTATGTTAGGCCGGGTCGATTTGTGGGGAAGCAAACAAAGTCGCCATTGCTCAGTAAAAATCGTATTCTAGGGATCAAAATAAGAAACTTTTCCTAAGGAACCATACCTTTAAAACGAATTCTGATGTCCCGGAATTTGGGTCGAACTTTTGGGTAGGGGCAAATTTTGAAAAATCCCACTTTGACCCATTTAGAGTGCTCCAATCGAGTCCAAATGTATGACCGACCCCCACTAACTTTGGAGGCCCGACCCACCTATGCCAGTGGCACACCCCCTGGAACCCCCTGGGGGTTCCATACATTTGGACTCGATTGGAGCACTCTAAATGGGTCAAAGTGGAATTTTTTCTGGGACATCAGAATTCGTTTTAGAGGTATGGTTCCTTCGGCAAAGTTTCTTATTTTGATCCCTAGAATACGATTTTCACTCAAGCACTTCACTGAGTGGGGGTCGGTCATACATTTGGACTCGATTGGAGCACTCTAAATGGGTCAAAGTGTGATTTTTTCCGGGACATCAGAATTCGTTTTAGAGGTATGGTTCCTTCTGCAAAGTTTCTTATTTTGATCCCTAGAATACGATTTTCACTGAGCAATGGGCGATTTTTAAATCGACCCGCCCTACTGTATATCAACCTCATTTTTGCTTTGTAGTCCATTGTGATACCACTGGAACAGACGGAAAAATGAGATTTTCCGAGTTAACCTAACGCAATTGCTTTAAAAAGCTCAAGAATTCGCGTATGCTAATATCAGCTACGTTTTCTAAGTCACCAAATAAATGTTAGCCTAGCGTAATCTGCCGCCTTCTTCATACAGACAGAACGGGCACAGCAACAAAAGGTGTTCTATCGATTTCTAAAGGGTGGTTAAATTGTAAGGGGCGATGTTGAATGTGAACCACACCTAAACGTCAAGTTTTTTTCTGGCGTTCAAAACAAAATACATTTCTTGCACTTCGTGATGTTTTTTTGATCAGCATAATCGACCAAATGTGTCCATAATCGGGAGAATTGTGCGCAAATGTCAGCAAACCGGGTCTGTAGGAGATGTGAAAACACCTGTGCATGCTCGACCAGTTCGTTTGGTGCGGCTTATGGACTGGCGACGTCATCGGGCCAGACTTCTTCGAAATAAGGCCGGTCAGGCAGTTACTGTAAATGTTCGCTATCGTGAGATGATAACGAACTTTTTATGGCCCGAATTGGAAGATATGGATGTTGACAATATGTTGTTTCAACAAGACGGTGCCACTTGCCACACAGCTAACGAAACAATGACTCTTTTGCGCAACAAATTCAATGGTCGCGTTATTTCACGTCGTGGCAATGTCAATTGGCCGCCAAGATCATGTGATTTGACACCGTTGGACTTCTTTCTTTGGGGTTATTTGAAAGAAAAGGTATACGTCGATAAGCCAGCAACAATTCAAGAGCTAAAGGATGAGATAATTCGGCACATTAACGGCATAGAACCTCAAATATGCCTCAGCGTTATCGAAAATTTGCACCATCGGATGGAGGTGTGCCGCCGAGGTCGCGGCGGCCATTTGGCCGATATTTTGTTCCATACATAATTGAACCATACCAATATTATCATAATAAAAAGAAATTACAATAATTTCCTAAATAATTTGTGTTCTATTCAAAATCAATATCGGCCCTTAAAATGTAACCACCCTTTATTACTGGAAAATCTTTGGATATGGAGCAAATCATGGAACGATCCGTTTTGTTTAGGCAAATTATTAAAAAAGCCTACCTCTGCTTTTTTAAGACACATTGTATGGCTCAAATTCTTTAGCCAAACTCTTCATCTGCAAAATGTGGTTTTATTGCTTAAATTTGCATATTTGAGAGCTCTACGCGGGGACTACAAAAAAATATAAACAGATTTATATAAATTTTAATGAGATGAATTCTTGTCAAAATAGAATACAAACTACAAAGTTTCAGATAAATTGCTTAGAAAATGTGGTGCTTATGAGTTAAACATGATTTTTGGGAGCGACATCTGTGGTGGACTATAACAAAATATAAACTGATTTAAAAAAACAATTAAGAAAGTACAGTCGGGTAAACCGACTTATGAATCCCCTCACCTTGAGTCCCAAAATAATATTCGTAAATCTATTTATTTTTTTAAATTAATTATTATCAATTTAACTGCTTTTAATAACTTTAATGTATGCACTGGTATTAAAGTTAAAAGCTGTTTACTTTTGGTACAAAATGGTTCATTTGTGTGAGAGGTACCAAAAGGGGAGTCGCAATAACTTTTCTCTGGACTCTAGGTACTATAAAAGCATTATACTGTACAAAATATCAAGTATTAATATGCACTGGTACTAAGGTTATAAGCTGCTAACTTTTGGTGTAAAATGGTCCATTTGTGTGGGAGGTACCAAAATGGGAGTGCCAATTACGGCCACTTTTCTCTAGGCTTAGGTACTATAAAAATATTGCACTGTACAAAATGTCAAGTATTTGTATGCACTGGTATTAAAGTTAAAAGCTGTTAACTTTTGGTACAAAAAGGTCCATTTGTGTGGGAGGTACCAAAAGGAGCGTGGTAATAGTGCCCATTTTTCACTGTATTGTAGGTACTATTAAATTATTACACTGTACAAAATTTCAAGTCTTTGTATGCACTGGTAATAAAGTTATAAGCTATTAACATTTGGTTCAAAATTGTCCATTTGTGTGGGAGGTACCAAAAGGGGCGTGGCAACTTCGCCTGTTTTTATCGAGGTAATAGTGACTAATAAACTAATAATATGTGTAGAATTTCAGAGGATTCAAATAAGTAGTATAGAAGTTATTAAATAATCAATATTTCACTAAATGTCAACCCTTTGTGGGGGAGGTACTAGAAGGACCAGCACCAGCCAGCATACAGACAGACGGACGGACGGAAATTGCTCAAATGACCCAAAACGGATTTCCGTCGAACATGTTTAGGGTCTTAGGTCACTCGTTCGATGTGTTACACTTTTGGCTCGTAGCAAATGATATATATCCTCCTCCCTAAGGTGAGGGGATAATGAATTCTGGTCTAAATAAAATACAGGGTTTTCCAAAAAGTGTGATATGATTTCTGAAAAAAACACACTTATTGTTAAGGAAATTCCACAATTTGTATATTTAATGTGAAGTACAATCGATACAATTAAGTTCTATATAAAACGTCATTCAATTTTCATTTCGAGCACCTTTTCCACTAAATCAAGTCGTATGTCATAAAGGGCACGTTCAATATTGACTTGTAAAGCTTGAAGAGAGTCTGGTTTATTTCGAAAGACCAATGACTTCAAATAACCCCACAAGAAATAGTCTAATGGTGTTAAATCACAACTTCTTGGAGGCCATTCAATATCACAATTTCTTGAAGTAATAGAATCTCCAAACTTTTCTCGCAACAGTTCAATTGTTTCATTTGCTGTGTGGCACGTAGTCACAATCGGTCAATGGCAAAAAGATAGCTCTTAATGAGAGCTAAAATCTTGCTTGTGGGTGTCAAGGTCGTAGTTCGACTGGAAAGTGTTGTTTTTTGGATTTTTAAAAAAATTTACAGCATCATTTTCAAATGTGGACGGAAATGTAATTTTTCCGGTATGTCGGATCGGGATTCGGTCAATGGCAAGAAGATAGCTCTTAACGAGAACTAAAATATTGCTCATGGGTGTCAAAGTCGTAGGTCGACCGGAAAGTGTTCTTTTATTGGATTTAAAAAAAAATAGACTTAGCATAATTTTCAAATGTGAAAGGATCGCTATTTTTGCTCTAGCTCCTTAACGGTGCGTCGGATCGGGAATCGGTCAATGGCAAGAAGATAGCTCTTAACGAGAGCTAAAATATTGCTCATGGGTGTCAAGGTTGTAGGTAGACTGGAAAGTGTTTTTTTGGATTTAAAAATATTTACTTAGCGCACGAAAAGTTGCAATTGGAGAACGTTTTTTTTTGATAATAAAACTGAATAATTTGTAAACGTTGTTTTTGCGTATATCTCTCCATGATGAAATTGTAAACACTACTGAATACAATGAAAAACAAATGACAGATCATGACATATTACAAATGGCCGAAACGTCACTTCAAAATCATATCATCCCTATTGGAAAACGCGTTACAAGCAAAAAAAGCAAAGATTCAGTTAAAATGCTTAGAAAATGTGGTATTTATGGCTTAACACATGAGACGTATAAACGTTTCCTCTCCTCAACCTAGCCTAACCTATGGCTTAAATAAGCGTATTTTGGAAAATATTATTTTCATACACAAATTCAAAAAACAAAAATGTATTGGTATGAGAGTTTTAGTATGTTGACTTAGTTCGGCAAAATACGGGTTTGTTTAGCAGTTCTTGATAAATTCAATTTACTGCTTCCATAAGTACTTCAGCTGATTTAAGTTAAAGACATACACTATTGCTACTGAATTCTGAAGATGATAGAGTGGAGTCTATCGAAACTGCAGTCAATTCTACCAAGCAATTAAAACTCTCTACCAATTTTTGTATTTGTTTTTATTACTTTCTTGCAATAGAGAGAAAGTAACTGAAACATATGGTCTTAAACCAAAATAAATTCTGACTGAATTGAAATTCAAATTTTCAAAAAAAAGAAAATCAGTATTCGGAGTCACAAAATCTTTCCAATTCCCGTCTTCCCTCTCCAGCCAATTCGATTGCCCTAATTTAAAGTGAAGTATGTCGAATTTTTGGTACGATTTGAGCAACTTGTGAGAGAGGTGTGAAACGGGCCAATTACAACAATTTTTTTTACTGACCTGTAAATACTTGAAAAATGTTTACACTAAAAAAAAGGTAATTCATTCGTTTTTTTTGTTTGACAGTTATCGTTCGCACCAGTCAGGCAGACGGACGAACGGACATCGCTCAAATGACTTAAAATATTAATTGTCCTCAAATATTAATGGAGCATTAGGCCACTGATTCGATGTGTTACACTCCCAGGTTCGTGAGGGTATAAATAATATATGTAAATTCGATTTATCTATATCTGTTTATTTAACCATCCGACTGTCTGTCTGTCCATTCCCTTGTCATCTCAAAAAAAATTTGATTTTGTAAAAAGCAACTGGGTCAAGAGAAAAGCTTATTGAAATTACAGCAAAACGGTTTAAAAATCCCCCAAAGGGATATAGCGAGAAAGTACTAGCCTGTAAATAGGCCACTAATTATGGCAGAGGTCTGAGCCCTCAAAAATGTATGATCCATCACACTTCCTAGCTACACTCACAACAACATTTATTATAATAATCATAAAAATAATGATTATGATTATTAACTTATTACGCCACATTTTAATTGATGTCGAGGGAAATCGCATTTTATTCTTTGGGAGAGCTGAATAAAAAAAACTCTCAAACCAAACCAAGCCGAAGACATTCATCACTTTTTGTTGGGACTGACAGAGAGACAGACAGACAGGCAGACAGACAGACGGACAGATCAACACTTGAGGAATGAGGAAAACACAAACACAAAAGGTCGTGTATAACAAAAGAAAAACTCATTAAAGGTAATTTATGTAAATTTTCATATGACAAACACTTGTGTGCCGCTCTTTTGACAAATATTTTACGGCGACTAGCAACGGCCATCGAAGCGGTAATAATGGTAGAGTCGCATCGCGTCGCTTCGCTCAATTTGTCCGTCCATCCACACCATTTACCATTGAAGACTAATCGCTAATCACTAATCACACAGAGAGGGGTTTTCGTGGCGTTCCGTTAGTTTAAATTGATTTGTTAACACCCCAACACAGACAAGATTATTGACCATTTAAATGGTCACTTCAGTAGACTTTTGGTCGATCTCCCATACAGGGGTTTTTGGAGGGGACCCGGAATTTCTCCCCCTCTCAGTGTTATGTTTTGTTTTCATTTCTTGATTTATTATGTTCGAAATCATTTGATGATTTTGTTTTGGTTTTTGAAAGAACGAACGAATCATTAACCTTTAGCCGTTTTCGATTTTTTCTTTTCAATATTTTTTTCTTTTGTCTATTTTGTTCATTCAGATTTTAATGACCGCCGAAAATAAAATATGGCTATAAGTCGTAAACTCGCGGAAATACATTCACAATTTTTTGTTTCTTAAAAACAGCCGCGGCTCAACACATCGTTGGAGATTCAGCAAATGTGGAGTCCACAGAAATAGAGAGACAGGGAGACCCACACATTTACATACATACACGAATTATTACGGTTTCATAATAGCGATCGATCGTCGCAAGTTAAGAGTTGGGGGCTAGGAGCAGCAGGGGTAGGTGCAGGCATTATCCATTCACATGGCAGTTACTTGCCACAAACTAGGTTCAGGCTCCTAACCAACCTGACTCATAATGGGCATGTAAACGTATCCAGGCGTTTGTGATTTCATTGCGGTAAACGCCAACAATGATGATGACATCGTTGCACAGTGGTTGCAACATAATGTAACGCCTTACAGGAGTGTGCTGTCTGTCTATCCTTTGTTATACCTTCACTTTAATAGAGGGGCCCAAAAGTGTAACACCTCGAGGGAGTGACCTAGGCCCCTAAGACATTTCAGTCTGTCCGTCCGTCTGGCAGGTACGCACGACAACTCTCGAAAGGAGTAACCGTTTGATTTCAAATTTTGTATTTTTTCTGTCTCAGGCTAAGTTTTAAGATGGTTTTTATTGGTTCACTCCCGCTAGTACCTTAGGTTTAGGTTAGGGTGGCAGCTATTTATTTTTTGACAGCTCACATAGACCAGTTTAGGTCCCTAGTGTTACCACGGGCTGAAATGCCCCTCATCGAAACCAACCTGTTTGGTATACAAATTTATCGATAGTACGAATATCGGTACCTGAAAGATTTGTTGGACTGCGTAGAAAGACCGACCCCAGTATGTTCAGTCGTCGTTTACTCAAAGCAAGGGCTCAATGTCCTCCATTTCTTCCTCATCTCCACAGCTTCTGCAGAAGTCTGCAGAAGTCAATACCCAATCTTATGGTGTGTTCGCCGATCAGGCAGTTCCCCGTCAGAACTGATACTAACATAGACGACCTTTCCCTCTCTAGTGCGAGGAGATATTTTTACATTCTCGGGTCATACCTTGGCCAGATTTGTCTAGCTACCCAACAGGTGCCGAATTCTGTCCATCTTTCGTTGGACTACCAGATTGCCTTGTGTCTAAGCCAAAGTTTGCACGTGGATAGTGGCGCACCAATATATGCAAATTCTTCGAGAATTTGTAATGTCGTCCCTTTCCTAGCAATTCATCGGCTTTGCAGTTCCCCGGGATATCCCTATGCCCAGGCACTCATATGATGTGTATATTAAACTGCTCAGCCATCTCGTTAAGAGATCTGCGGCAGTCGAGGGCTGTTTGTGTATGTGGCTGTCCGAGTAAATGACAACGCCAGTGTTGGTTACTATGTTGCGACTCAGCCACTTGGCGACTTCCCATATTGCCATTATTTCGGCTTGATAGACACTGCAGGTATCTGGTAGTCTGTGAGCTATATCCAAACTAAGTTCTTCACATTGTACTCCGAAGCCAACCTTTTCATCAAGCTTCGAACCATCCGCGTAGAAGTGGAGATGGTTTCTATTACCTGGTATTCTGCCAACCCATTCATCTCTGGCGGGAATCATAGTGATGTAATTTCTCTCCAAGGTGTACACAGATGGTATATAGTCCACTCGATCGGTTACCATAGCAGTACACTTTGATATCCTCATGTGACCGTAGTTTTTGTACCTCCATATTGATAGGCAGTTTAATCTTATTGCCGCTTTGGTTGCAACTTCTCTCGCCACCATATTTATCGGCAGTATATGGAGTAGGGCTTGTAGAGACTCAGTCGCTGCAGATACAAATCGAATGGAATTTTTCTAGTCCTGAGAAAGCAATGGCCGGCGTTGCTCAGAGCAGCATACTAGGACCTACTCTATACATATACGAGTATATACAACAGACATGCCTACACACACATATTTACTCATACGTCCACTTTTGCGGATGATACTGCTTTCGTTAGTATTCACAAAAAACCCTCCTATGCGTTCGATCAAATGCAATCCCATGTTCGAGTTTTAAAAAAGTGGCTAGGAAAATGAAGAATAGTGGGAATTGCTACAAAGTGCACTCATGTTACTTTTGCCCTTAGAAGAGATACTAACGGGTTTTCCAATAAGGATGATATGATTTTGAAGTGACGTTTCGGCCATTTGTAATGTGTCATGATATGCCATTTGCTTTTCATTGTATTCAGTAGTGTTTACTATTTTATCATGGAAATATATACGCAAGAACAACGTTTACAAATTATTCAGTTTTATTATCAAAATAGTCGTTCTCCAATTGCAACTTTTCGTGCGCTAAGTCCATTTTTTCTAAACCCAAAAAACACTTTCCAGTCGAACTACGACCTTGACACCCATGAGCAATATTTTAGCTCTCGTTAAGAGCTATCTTTTTGCCATTGACCGATTCCCGATCCGATATACCGTTAAGGAGCTACAGCAATAAACTTTCCGTTTACATTTGAAAATGATGGTAAGTCCATTTTTTAAATAAAAAAAAACACTTTCCAGTCGACCTACGACTTTGACACCCCTGAGCAACATTTTACCTCTCATTAAGAGCTATATTTTTGCCATTGACCGATTGTGGCTTCGTGCCACACTGCAAATGAAACAATTGAATTGTTGCGAGAAAAGTTTGGAGATTCGATTATTTCAAGTAATTGTGATTATTTAACACCATTAGACTATTTCTTCTGGGGTTATTTGAAGTCATTGGTCTTTCGAAATAAACCAGACTCTCTTCAAGCTTTACAAGTCAATATTGAACGTACCATTCATGACATACGACTAGATTTAGTGAAAAAGTGCTCGAAAATTGGGTTCATTGAATTCGTTCCTGCAGAAGAAGTCGTGGAGGCCATTTCAATGACGTTTTATTTAGAACTTACTTGTATCGATTGTACTTCACATTAAATAAAAAACTTTTGAATTTCCTTAACAATAAGTGTGTTTTTTTCAAAGAAATCATATCAATCTTATTGGAAAACCCGGTACTACTCCAATGACGGTCTGCCGTTCGTTGATTCCACAAAAAGATTACGTGAAATATCTTGGAATTCACATAGATCGTCGTTTGAGATCGTCTCACCACATAGGTTCTAAGATAACAACAAGTAAAAAAGTTCAGTCGGGTAAACCGTCTTATGAATCCCCTCACCATGAATTCCAAAAAAATATTCGAAAATGTATTTTTTTGATTTAATAAATTATTATCAATTTAAATTAAACCTTTGTGGGGGAGGTATTAGAAGGAGTGGACCAATATGGCCCATCTTCGAACTTAGCCGGAGATAGAAAAAAATATTTCCGCATAAAAAATTTGAAGTCAATCGGTCACTCCTTTCGAGAGTTATCGTGCGCACCAGCCAGCAGACAGACGGACGGACATTGCTCAAATGACTTAAAATAACCCAAAACGGATTTCCGCCGAACATACTTAGAGTCTTAGGTCACTCCTTCGATGTGTTACACTTTTGGTTCGTAGCAAATGATATACATATACCCTCCTCTCTATGGTGAGGGGATAAAAATAAAATTTAAAATTGAAAACTAATCAACTTCAATGGCTCATTGGCAAACAGTCTGCACAAGACCTAGAATATAAAGTCATTTTATTCAAATCTATCATAAAAGCAATTTAGACATATCGAGCCATAACCGCCAAAAAGGCGCCACTCACAAAAATGTAAAGGAGAAGGTTTCTTTTGCGATTATTTTTTGTTTAAATGCATATGTAGGGCATACGTCTGTTTATATAACTGTGCAATTTAGTATAACGGTACATTCTATAGGTATATGTAAATTTCGGACACATGATGTCATTTGTCAGAAGCAAACGATTTCCATCAAAAAATTTAAAGTAAATCATGGTGGCGCTTACATATTTTTGGCGGTTAGGACTCGATATGTTATTCAGCTCTGGGGTACAGCGGGGTACACTTCTAACGTATGCAAATCACAAAGAAGATAGTCGAATATTCTTCATACAGGTGCATCTTGGTATATAAGAAACGCAAAAATCCATAAGGACCTCAATATTCCAACTGTCACTGAGGAAATTCAAAAATTCTTCAAAAAGCTATGTGGGCTAACTATCCGATCACCCTAATATCCTGACACCTAATATCCTACTAAATACGATTAATGAAAGAAATACGCTGGACCTTATATAGCACTTTAAATCAATTATCATTTAAACTTTGAAAAATCTCAAAGGGGTTTATTGGACCCCCAGATTAGTGTACTAGGTTAAGATTTGAATAATAACACTTTGGAACAAAACGATTTTTTTGTGTCCGAGACCTAAAAGGTTTTTTTATTGATTGAGGTATACTATTTTATGAAGCCAAAACAAAAGTTATTATACCCTACACCACACTGTGGTACAGGGTATTATAAGTTTGTTTCACGGCAGATGTTTGTAACACCTGAAAATAACACAGCTAGACCCACCTTAAAGTATACCGATCGACTCAGAATCACTAGCTGAGTCGATTTAACGATGTCTGTCCGTCCGTCCGTCCGTCTGTCCATGTAAAGTTGTTCGTCGATTACAGGTCGCAATTTCACTCCGATCGTTCTTAAACTTTGCAGTTTATAGTATTTTGCGGCTGTTAAGATCGCTATTGAATTTGGTTGAAATCGGTTCAGATTAAGATATAGCTCCCATATATATCTTTCGTCCGATTTGGCCCTTTAGTCCTATAGAAGCTGTATTTTACATCCAATCGTTTTGAAATTTAGAATGGTAGAGTTTCTTGATCCATGAACCAACAATATATATGTTTCGTCCGATTTGGCCCTTTAGTCCTATAGAAGCTGTATTTTACATCCGATCGTTTTGAAATTTAGAATGGTAGAGTTTCTTGATGCATGAACCAACATTGCCGAATTTGAAGAAAATCGGTTAAGAGTTAGCTATAGCTCCCATATATATGTTTCGTCCGATTTTGCTCTTTAGTCCTGAAGAAGCTGTATTTTACATCCAATCATTTTGAAATTTAGAATGGTAGAGTTTCTTGATCCATGAGCCAACACTACCGAATTTGAAGAAAATCGGTTAAGATTTAGCTATAGCTCCCATATATAAGTTTCGTCCAATTTGGCCCATTAGTTCTATAGAAGCTGTATTTTACATCCAATCGTTTTGAAATTTAGAATGGTAGAGTTTCTTAGTCCATGAACCAACACTACCGAATTTGAAGAAAATCGGTTAAGTTTTAGCAATAGCTCCCATATATATGTTTCGTCCGATTTGGCCCTTTAGTTCTATAGAAGCTGTATTTTACATCCAATCGTTTTGAAATTTAGAATGGTAGAGTTTCTTGATCCATGAGCCAACACTACCGAATTTGAAGAAAATCGGTTAAGATTTAGCTATAGCTCCCATATATATGTTTCGTCAGATTTTGCTCTTTAGTCCTGTAGGAGCTGTATTTTACATCCAATCGTTTTGAAATTTAGAATGGTAGAGTTTCTTGATTCATGAACTAACATTGCCGAATTTGAAGAAAATCGGTAAAGATTTAGCTATAGCTCCCATATATATGTTTCATCCGATTTGGCTCTTTAGATCCAATCGTTGTTATACCCTACACCACACTGTGGTACAGGGTATTATTTAAGTATAAAATGTCCCAAAAGTAAATTTATGTAAGCAATTTATATGTACATGAATTACAAAATTTATATATCAGAGTTATTCAATATTACGAAAGTGGTGTAGGGTATTATATAGTCAGCCCCGCCCGACTTTAGCCTTTCCTTACTGGTTTTAATATACTATGGGTACTATAAAAACATTACACTGTGCAAAATTCCAGGTATTTGTATGTGCAGGAAACCAAGTTAAAGTTTTTGTGAAAAATGGTCCATTTGTATGGGAGGTACAAAAAGGGGCATGGTAGCATCGCCCATTTTGCACCGGACTATAAGTACTGTAAGTATTTGTACGGACTGAAATCCAAGTTATAAGCCCTTAACTTGTTGTGCAAAATGGTCCATTTGTATGGGAGGTACCACGAGGGGCGTGACAACCTAGCTCATTTTGCTTAAGCTGATAGCGACCAAGAAACTAATACTATTTGTGGATTGGCCTAAGATTTTGAATAGTAATATAAAAATAATGAGATAATCAATATTTTACTTAATTTTGACCCTTCGCGGAGGAGGTACTAGAACGAGTGGACCAACATAGTCCATCTTTGACCTTAGCCTGAGATAGAAAAAAATATTGACACGTACCAAATTTGAAGTCAATAGGTTAATCCTGTCGAAAGTTATCGTGCGCAGCAAACAGACAGACAGACGGACAGGCTGGCGGACGTTGCTAAAATTACTAAAAATGGCCCAAAACGGATTTCCGCCAAATATTCTTGGAGTCTCTTAGGTCACTCGATGTGTTACACTATCGAAGATTATGTTGAAATTCTCTTATTTCTACCAAAAGTGCTATAATTTCTACATTTATCCATAGATTTTCTTCAAATATGCATAGTTTAATTCGTTTGGATGCTTGCTTTCAAAATATGCCAATTGCTATTTTTTATGGTTTTTTAGTGCCAGCAAAAACTATTTTTTTGAAAAAAAAATCCAATTTGTCTAATTGTTTTAACGATAGTTACTAAACTTCTGTTTCCACATGAATCAGAATAGCGACCCTATACTTTTGAAGGGGCATGTTGAGTTGGTCATTTTTGTAGAACAAACTTATGGTCCAGCTGGTCTGAGTTTTTTTTTCAGTGGATCAAAGTTTTTTTTTTTTTGGCCGAAGGGAGCATTATACTAAATGAAAAAAGTGATGTAATTAAATGTCTGAGAGATTTCTTATTGTCAGAGTTATATAGTGGAATTTTATGAGGATCATTTTTGTGGGTAAAATATTTCTATCCTTAAATGTCCTATTTGAAAGGACTTTTTTTGTTTTTATCGAAAAAGTAGCCAAATTGACCCATTAAGAGTGGAGCTAGAGGGTTAAGATCTTCCACAAAAATTATCCTCATAAAATTCCACTATATAACTCTGACAATAAGAAATCTCTCAGCCATTAATTACATCACCTTTTTCATTTAGTATAATGTTCGCTTCGACCAAAAAATGAAAACTTTGACCCACTGTAAAAAAAAAACTTAGAGCAGCTGGACCATAAGTCTATTTTATAAAAATAAGCTACTCAACATACCCTTTCAGGATTATAGAGCCGCTCTTCTGCTCCAATCAAAAAGAGCTAATTTGTTGGACAGTGTAATGGAACACAATATCATTCATATGACTACCACGACTGGCTCGGCAGTACCTCATCCGTTCAACCCAATTTGTAAGTACATTTTCGATAGTTTCGGGTCGAATCTCTTTAATGGCAATTTCGATTTCATGTTCAAAGCTTCAATTGTCTCTGGATGCTTTGCGTAACATTTATTCTTAATGGCTCCCCATAGAAAATAATCCAAAGGGCTCAAATCACAAGTCAAGTAGTCGGTAGTTCAAATTTAAAATTTTAAATGGTCCACACTATATTTTGTAGTTTTGTGAATAATTATTATTGATGTTCTGCACAATGAAACTGTAACACTTTGATCCATTTTTTGATATAGACCCCATATAGAGGTCGCTCTTAAATATCTTTGGTTAAGCCAAGTATTTTGCGTATTCTAAACAAGTTGGTTTACAATTTGCAGATTTCATTTTTGTTTTTAAAAGAATTTTCTAGAAACATAACAGAACCATAAAGTTCCTGGATTTACTTCTTTTCCACTTCAACGATTTTCAGGTTATATAATTTAATGCAATTTATGGGGGGGGGTTTGTAAAATTCGGCCCGGCCCGGCCCGGCCGAATTTACCCTCGTTCTTAATTGTTTTTTTATTTCATGCCAAGTTTATGACTTTATTTCCCACAATTTTCAAATGAGTAATCATTTTATGTTTTTTTTTTATTTTAAGGGGTAAATAACATGAACTGAATTTCAACCAGAATATTACTCAAGTCTAAAATCGCGTCTTAGAATTCGTAACAATCTGTAATGAAATATTTTTCTTAATTATCCGAAATGCATTATAAATGACATTTTCTGCACAAGAGATACATAAATTAAATTTATTGTCGTAAATCGTATTGGATATGGTAATCATATTCAGACATAGTTATCACGCTATCAAGTTCATATGATTTATCCAATTGGTATGGGTTGTTTTAAGTGCTGGATATTATTAACATTTTTAATCTCTTGTTTATTTTTTTTTTTTTGAAGAACCACTGTGCGTTGGTGGTATTGGTGTTGGCGGCAACGGTTTCGTTTTTTTTCAACCACAATCGATCGACCAAGCGCCTGCGCACTAAAAACTCACGGTGTGGTATGTTTCAGCAATAATATTCAATACTCGTAATAACCGCCGCACCGCAACACATTGTTGCGGTGCGGCGGTTTGTTGTTGCATTGCAAGACAATGCAACAACAAAAATACGAGCGACAATAAAACAACACTAATACAAGAAAACAATTGACTTTTCATTTTCAACTCTTTATGTTTTGTTTTATAATATTTTTTTTTTTTTGGGTAACATTTCCATTTGAACCCGTCTTTTGCGGTTCACAAGATTTTATATTCAATTTTTTTTCTTCTTCGTTTCATTTATTTACATTTGTTGTACGAATGAATGCACTACACTCCACTGCCACTTCACTAATGTTGCCACAATAAACACCTGTTGAATAATTCTCTTTTTTTATGTGGCTTTTTTTTGCTCTTTCTTACATTTTTTTCTTTGCTTCTGTGCTTTTCTTCTTCTCCACTTCTTCAGAGGAGGTTTAGAGTTTTGTTGCCACTTTTGCGCGTTACAAATTGAATTTGAGATTCCGTTTGCAGAGTTTGCGAACTGCCTGCCGTGACGTCTTAAAGGGTTACCGCAAGGTTTCGAGTCTGATCTGTAACTGAAACATAACAAACAAAACTTTGAAAGCAACGCATGCGCAGCCAACACAGAACAATCAACGTCTTAACATTCAGTCAGTTGTGAGAAGGCAGCGAAAGAGTCGAGAGCTTAACAGAAGACGGTGTCGATGTCGACTACGACGTCATTTCTTTGGTAGCACAGAGTGCGCGCCGACAACACACTTGACCAACTTAACAGAAGCCATTCACTACTCACTGTTTACTTGCGCTCACTTGTTGTCAGTTAGTAGTTAGTTCCTCTCTTCTTTACAGCAGTGCCGACCGACTGTCGATTGCCTTCGGGCCACAGTGGGGGAAGTTTAAAACAAGAAGCACACTTCAGTCAAGTACCGACGTATATATAAGATGTTTTTTCGATTTTCTTAATGACAGAACAACGCTTAAATTGTGGAACATCAAGGTTCACTTCGGTAACTGTTTCATCGCAATATTCTGTGCAGTGGTGATGCTAATTTTTTGCTCTACACGAAGAAAAAACATATGTTTGAGAGAAAAATAACAACCAATTTTCCTAAAAGTAATGTTTCCGCCAAAAATTTGACTTTTTAGGCGTCTATTTGGGTTATCTCCCCCTTAGTATATGACAAGTTTGGTTATTTACATCTTGGTGGACGAACAGTTAGATTATCTACTCCTTATTAGACGACAAGTTAGGTTAGGTGGGTTATCTACTCCTTAGTAGTAGACCAGTGGGTTATCTACTCCTTCGTAGAAGAACAGTGGGTTATATACTTCTTAGCAGATGACAAGTTGGGTTATTTACAGCTTGGCATACCTCCAGCTGGGTTATCTACAGCTTAGCATACCTCCTGCTGGGTTATCTACAGCTTGGCATACCTCCAGTTGGGTTATTTACAGCTTGGCATACCTCCAGCTGGGTTATCTACAGCTTAGCATACCTCCTGCTGGGTTATCTACAGCTTGGCATACCTCCAGTTGGGTTATCTATAGCTTAGCATACCTCCAGCTGGGTTATCTGCTACCTAGTATATGAGTAGATAAACCAGGTAGGTTATCTACTTCTTAATTGACGACATGTTATGTTATCTATTGCTTAGTAGACGACCAGTTAGGTTATATACTCCTTAGTAGACGGTCAGTTAGGTTATCTACTTCTTATTTGACGACATGTTAGGTTATCTACTGCTTAGTAGACGACCAGTTAGGCTATCTACTTCATATTTGACGACCAGTTAGGTTATCTACTGCTTAGTAGACGACCAATTAGGTTATCTACTCCTTAGTAGATTACCAGTTAGGATATTTACACTTAAGTAGACCACCGGTTAGCTTATATACTCCTTAGTAGACGAACAGTGGGTTATCTACTCCTTAGTAGACGACCAGTTAGGTTATCTACTCCTTAGAAGACGACCATAATTGTGTGTGAAAATATTTTATATTTAAATATCAACCAATTTTCCTAAAAATAATATGTTTCCGCCAAAAATTCGCCTTTGTAGACAGACCAACCATTTGGGTTTTCTCCCCCTTAGTATATGACAAGTTTGGTTATTTACTCCTTGGTGGACGACCAATTAGGTTATCTATGTACTCCTTAGTAGACGACAAGTTAGGTTATCTACTCCTAAGTAGACGACCAGTGGGTTATCTATTCCTTAGTATTAGAGCAGTGGGTTATATACTCCTTAGCAGATGAAAAGTTGGGTTATCTACAGCTTGGTATATCTCCAGCTGGATTATCTACAGCTTAGCATACATCCAGCTGGGTTATCTACTACTTAGTATATGAGCAGATAAACCAGTTAGGTTATCTACATCTTATTTGACGACATGTTAGGTTATCTACTGCTTAGTAACCGACCAGTTAGGTTATCTACTCCTTAGTAGACGACCATTTATCTACTCCATAGTAGACGACCAGTTATCTATCCCTTATTAGACGACCATTTATCTACTCCATAGTAGACGACCAGTTATCTATCCCTTATTAGACGACCAGTTAAGTTATCTACTCTTTATTCGACTACCAGTTAGGTATTTACACTTAAGTAGACGACCAGTTAGGTTATATACTCCTTAGTAGACAAACAGTGGGTTATCTACTCCTTAGTAGACGACCATTTGGGTTATCAACTCCTTAATAGACAATGAGTAAGGTTATCTGCTCTTTAGTAGACGACTAGTTAGGTTATCTACCCCTTATTAGACGACCAGTTAAGTTATCTACTCTTTATTAGACTACCAGTTAGGTATTTACACTTAAGTAGACGACCAGTTAGGTTATATACTCCTTAGTAGACAAACAGTGGGTTATCTACTCCTTAGTAGACGACCATTTGGGTTATCAACTCACAACATGTTAGGTCATCTACTCTTTAGTAGACGAGTAGTTGGGTTATCCACTACCTAGAATACCTCTATCTGAGTTATCTACTCCTTAGTAGACGAGCAGTTAGTTTATCTACCCCTTAGTAAACAACTAGTTGGGTTATCTACTCCTTTGTAGAAGACCAGTTGGTTATTTCTATTTATATATTCAAACAAGTAATTTGAAGCCTTATGGCCAATGCAGTAAATTACAGTACAATACAGTTGAGATAACTACACATTATTTTCTCCTTAGTAGACGAATTGGTTTATCTACTCCTTTGTAGACGGCTTGTAAACATTTAGGTCGAAAAGGGAAACGTTTTTTGTCTCATGTCCATGGACGTAATAGACTAAAATCAATTATATCCCCTCGAGATCTTTAGTCCACTCGTTAGAACCTCAAAATGACTCAAAACTGGAGAATACCTAACATTGATCCAAATCGTTTAAGTCTCAGGCGTGCCGCAAACGCCATCATAATCTATAGAACATCTCATTTTGTAAAGTTGTAGACTAACACTTCGGGATTGCGCGGATGTATACTTCAGGGTTGAAGTTCACATATTAAATAGTAAAATATCAATTGCTTCCAAACTGATCATATCCAGTGACTGATATTGTAGCGACAAGTACTGTACCTATGTCTTAGAGCAGTACCAGTATTGGACAGGGTGTCAATTCACCACCTCCAATGATAAAGCCATAGTAAAGTTACAGGTCAATCTTTGGATCGGTCCCTATCCTTGAGGAATATGCCACGTGTCTGGTTTGACACCAGTCCAATTGCCTGTAGGGACATTATTTTCTCAAATTACCCCTTTAAGTCATTTGAGAAATGTCCGTCCGTCTAGTTGGAGCGCACGATAACTCTCGAAAGGAGTAACGGATTTTCTTAAAAATTTGGTATGTATTAATATACATATTGTTCTATCTCAGGCCAAGTTCGAAGATGGGCCATATTGGTCCACTCCTTCTAGTACCTCAATCATAAAGTGTTTAAATTTTGTGAAATATTGATTCTCTAATAACTTCTATACTACCAATCCGAATCCTCTGTAGTTCCAAACATAGTAACTATTTATCTGTCGCTATCAAATTGTGAAAAATGAGCGAACATGTTTCACAAAAAGTTAACTTATTATAACTTTAATACCCGGAAATAGGTGTATTTGTCAAGCCCTCCATAAAAATTTACAAACTCATTCGAACACAACATTCCTATAATTTCTGCAGCAATCCTCTAAATGTTCTCATAGAATGACAAAGAATGAACAATTTTGTTTTCAACGTTCTGGCATCTCCCAGCCGTTGTTTCATATTACATTACTCACAAAGTGGGGGTATACCTTAGTCGGTTTACCCAAAGCCGTTAATCGCCCAGGTTATTTTGGATTTCTTAGTCAACAAGCTAGCGACATTAGCAGTCCACTCGCTCTCTTGTTGGTCCCGCTGATCATCGGGTTCTGTTGGAAATGTGTGTCTCGCTGTTGTTTTTCCAGTTATTTGGGTCTTCCTGCAAATAACCCACTGTACAGGTGGCAGTGGATAATATCTTACGGAGAAGGTGTACCAAGAACGCCTTTGCGCTTTTCTAAGCTCTTTGTTATAGATTTTAAGTTGCTCTTTATAGGCATTCCAGTCATTGGTGACCCCAGTAGATTTGGCCTTTAACTCAGACGTCCACAATTTTGGTATAGTTTTACCATAGTACCTTGGTTTGGACAGGCTTCTTCAAGGGAGCTATTGAATGAAGTAGTGATGTGATCGACTTCCTCACATTTCTGTGGCCGGCAGTATTAGATGTTTTTTAGCGAGTTTGAACTCTATACGTATAATGGTGATCCGATAATGAGTGGTATAGTACATTCCAGCCAGTCAGTAGCGAATGTTACGTCGAGTACTTCCTGTTTGTCTTTAATTGTAAAGGTCGGTTTATTGCCTTTGTTACAAATTGTTAGGTTGGTAGTTAGAAAAACGTCAAGAAGTGGTTCACCACTACTATTTGTGGACGTACTGCCCCAGATAAGATAATGAGCGGCCGTGTCCGTGCTTCTTCTACTACTTCCATGGAGAGAGCTGTCGGTACCACATCATCATAATGCAAGTAACTGGAGACCACCCAATATATGCGATGAGCTACTCGTATCTCCAGACTAGCAGCTGTTTGGTCTTTACCACTGAAATTAGTCAAGAGAAAGATGCGTAGATCCTTTCTGGCCAAAATGCAGGTTCTTGGAGTATCTTCACGGTTAGCCAGAAGCAGCTTAAAGTTGGTTGTAGTAATACCATACACCTTTCCTCCTATTACGATGTATACTGTACCTGTGGACGGACAGGCGCAGAAATAGAGCCGCTGAGTCTGGTTTAGCGTGATGAAGGTTAACCTGTAGAATTCTTATCATCATTGGTACCCGACAAATTAACATCCACCCCAACAAAGGGTATTATCGAACTCATCGTCCGTATCCCCATCAGATAGGTCAAGGATGGGTCCAGAAACCCTCCTCAGTCTCTCAGTGTTCGAAGTATTGCTCTCGTCCTCAGATAAAGGTGTTAGAGCCTTTGTGTTATGATCTGAGGGCTCCAGCGTGAGCGTGGGTAGCTCGCATACAAAAGACCATATGTAAAATGCAAAAATTCTATTAATTTATTCTAAATTAGGAGTAATGTAGCTTTCTATCGAGTGTTTACACAATAAATTATCTCTATCGGTCGCGAACGTACAGATGTCGCGAACGTACGATTTTTCCATATGTTTTAAAAGTTAAACTAACCAAAGAAAGTAGATTTATAAAGAAGTTCCGTCCCGTAGCGATTATTCTATCAGTGACGAACGAATAAAAATTTGATTTTGGCGAGTGATTTTTTTTTACATTTTAAGACCGATTTTCGAGATTTTTTGTTATTATCATATTTAGAAAATTAATATCGTTCGTTAAGTACCAAAAAAGTTCAAAAAAAGACTCCAGAAAACTATTTTTTTCGCGTTTCAAAATCATTCCTATTCGTTCGTAACTCACGCAAATGTAAACAAAGTCACGACGGAACATCTTTATAAATCTACTTTCTTTGAAACTAACAGCTAATCGAACTTTTTTTGGTCTCCTTGGATTTTTCTCTTCTTATTTGACTATAATAGAGATATATTGTAGAAAGAGTGCAAACATAACATATGTTTTGCATGTAAAATAATTAAATATAAAAATGCCTTTAAAGGTAGATTAAAATGAAAAAAAAAAAAAACATTTTTCGGTTTTCAGACCAATTTCCTCATAACAACACCTGAGATATGCTATACAACCACTCTATTTTAAAAATGTAGAAATTTTTTTATAATTATTCACAATAAAATACGATGACTATCAACATTTTATTTATCGACCCTGGTTGACCATTCAGCGGAAATGCTCATATTGTAAATATTTCTCAGAGTTGGTTTACTCGACTGAAATTGTTTTACTAGTTTAAATCCCATTTTTTTTTCTAAAATTCCCCCACTGTGCAGCCTTTGTAATAACAGTTTGTTTTATGTCGACTTTCTGCTCGTTTTTCAGCTGTTTTGTCGTTAACTGTGACTGAATGTTCGGCGACTGTTCTCGTTCGTTCGGACCAAGTTTGTTGTACATATGCTTTGCGGCTAAATTGCCACACAACAACAGCAAATAACGCAAAATATTTCATTTACCGCCACAACTGAATTTGAATTGTTTGATTACTTATGTGAGTATGTACACAGAAAGGAAAATGCCATACTAATTTCAAGTAAAAAATTCTTAATTTAAGCCGAAATCGCACTTAAAAATTTAAGTACGTTCATACTAAGTTTTTCTTGAAACAAGTATAAATCGGCTTAAATTGACAAAATCAAGCGCTAAAAGGCTTACAATAAGAATATAATGCTTGAAATCAAGTAAACATTTCTTGAAAAGGAATATTAAGCGTAATATGGCTTAAAGTAAGAAGAAAAAGCTTAATTTAATCTCTAAGAGACAGAACCATTATAGAGTACAAAAAAATTACCCTCTCAACCAATCTCATTTAAGTGGTTGATTTTGGCTGACGCAACATCAAACACACACGCATATAAATCGACGAGATGTATATGTATAAACATTTGTGCGCAACCATATCCAAGTCGTTTCTCGTTCAAGCAGTGTTTGCAAATACATTACTTGGCGTGATATTTTTTGATTTAAGTTTTTTGAAGTTGTTAATAATTCTTGTTCGTTTCGTTGATGCTATACCTTTTATGTTTCATATTTTAATCGAATAATTACAGCAAAACTTTTTCTTTTGCTGTCAAGCAATAGTGTTTTGACATACCATTTTAAAAAAATTGCATTCTTTGCAATAAAGTGGCAAAAATGGTATACTCAATATAAATGATATATAGGTACGAAACGAAGAAAAGCACAATAAATCAAGTATGATCAGGATTAAATCAAGTATTGGTTAGGCTTAAATCAGGAACTGATCAGGCTTGAATCAAGTATTTGTTAGGCTTAAATCAAAAACTGATCAGGCTTAAATCAAGTATTATCAGGCTTAATTCAAGTACTATCAGGCTTAAATCAAGTATTGGGCAGGCTTAATTCAATCAAAATTTTCTTCATTGAAGCCCGTTTCGCACTCAAATCAATTCCATAAAATTCTTAAATCAATCGCTTTATGCTAGAAGTAAGAATATTTCGGCTTAAAATCGAGCCTAAACAGGCTTATTGAGCGCTAAGGTTAAGAATTCAGGGCTTAAAAATCCGTACTTGATTCAAGTATTTTGTACTTGGTTTAAGAAAAACCGTACTTACCGTACTTTTGACACCGCTACGGCTTGATTCAAGTACAGATTACTCATTTTTTTCTTTCTGTATATATGTTTGAGTGTGCGTTTGTGTTAGTTTGTTTTGTTTTGTTTAATCAACAGTGTGTGGAAAATTCATAAACAGGCAAGTAAGTACCTATGTAGTTTATTATTCTAAATTTAATTTCAAAATATACATACATACATACATCTCTACACATAATATTCGGGGGGTAGATTTCGGCTTCAACAATTAAAATGTACTCACCCTCTGTCCAATACAGAGGACATACATAATTGAATTTAATTTTAAGTACTAAAATGAATATACAATAAGTAATATATTTATTTCCAAACCACTTAACTAAAAGGATTTTATAAAAAATGGCATAGACATAAAAATGTGATCAAACATTTAATTACTTTAATTACATTCCATTAATAATTATGAAAATGTCCCTCAGTTAAAGGGAATTTAATACACCTTTAATCTATACTAAATAAGTAGTCTAATTAATATCAACTTTTAGGCATTTCTGTATAATTATAAGTCCAAATTTCGGTCGAAAAGAAAAATGTGGAATTTATTTTGCCCATTCCGTAGAAGACTGAGCGAAATTCCTGTCAACAAAGTTTGTAAGCGAAATTGAAATATTTATAAGAAATAACACGAACAGGCATAACACAAACGAAAATTTTCAGAACAGTTCCCAACATTAGCTGACATGACCTACATGTAGATGGCGGCAGCAGTTTGAAAAAAAAAGTAAAAGCGTTAAGTTTGGCCATGCCGAATCTTATATACTCTCCACGATGTGAGTGGTTTCGGGCACAAATAAGGTCATATTTAGGGTATTCAAAAACCGCACCGGTTAACCGGTTAATCGGTTTCTGTTTAAAAACCGCCTGTCGGTTTCCGGTTTTTCTGCTGTTTCGAAACAGGAACCTACCTAAAATTTTGAAAACATCAATATAAAAACCGTTGACATCATTTGTGCATATCCATCGATTTCAAAATTCAGTTTTATATGTATTTATACTGTCTACATTGCTAACTTCTCTATTGACGTCGTCTGCATATTTTATAAAGGGTCTTATTGCGGTATCGAAATTAATTAACAATCCTTTCTAATTGAAATGTAGGTATAAATAAAAATACATATGTTCAGTTTCACATTTCGACAAGTTTTCATCTCTATAGTATGCTCAAGGCAGAATCCGCTACTTCTGATAATATATGTACATAATCGGTTTGCCATTAATATGATGCTAAAAGCTAAGATTTTGCTGATCATCACTATTAGTCAAGTTTTATAAAAATCATAATCAATTTTTTTGAAAGAAATCTCTTTAAAAATTGAACATAAATATTACAAATATTGCAGAGATTATAATATTATATCATAAATGAAATTGGAACAATTTTAAATTATAAATAAAAATATGAAGTGTTTAAAATAAAATTTTCAAATAAATCTTAATTTAATTGGAATATGGTTACATATTGAATTTGCACTACGCTTATTTTATGTCATCTAACAAAATGTAGAGCATTATTTATGCATTTTTATTAAAAAAGAAAAACGAAAACAACCGGTTCACCGGTTTTTTATTTTCGGTTAAACCGAAAACCGGTTTTAGAGTTAACTTAATTTTCGAAGAAACCGAAAACCGTATTTTCAAAATAACCGGTTTTTTGATCACCCTAGTCATATTACAATATTTTAGCCCTACTCGTTGAAATTTGTGGTTTTTGTTGCGTTAAGAAGTAAAATCTAGAAGTACCTTTGTATGGGGGCTATATCAAAACACGCATCTACGGCTACCGTTGTTCGTGTGAGGGTGCGGGTATAAATTATGCCCAGTTACCAATTTTCAGCCCGATCAGTTGACATTTGTGGTCTCTATGGCGTTAAGAAGTCAAATCAGACAGATGCTATACATGGGGGCTATATCAAAATGTGGACCGATATAGCCCATTCGCAATCCCAAGTTACCTGCAGGTATAAGAAGTATCTATACCAAATGTCAGCCACCTAGCTCAAGTATTATAGATTGTAGCGTGATTACAACAGACGGACGGACGGACAGACGGACATGGCAAAATCGTCTTAGAATGTTAAGACGATTAAGAATATATATAACGGGTGATCCAAGTAAAGATACTTTTTTCAATAGCATTTTTGACAGATCACGTGTGAGTCGTGTCATTCTGTCATGTTATTTTTGTTAAGTATTGTTTGACATTTCATCATGGAAAGACTTAGGCCACTTCGGTGAGCAGATAATTTCACGTTTTGGGCCGGTCGTTTAGCCGCCAAGATCGGGTGATATCACACCGTTAGACTTTTTCCTGTAGGGATATGTAAAGTCTAAAGTTTATGCGGACAAACCCGCTTCGATGCGGGCCTTGGAGCCAGTCGAAATGCTCGAACGAGTCATCGAAAATTGGACTCAACGGGAACCTCGAAATGAATCACGCTATACTTTATGGGGTCTCAGATCAATATTTAGTGGTGTTACAAACGGAGTGACAAAATAAATATACCCCCACCCTATGGTGGAGGGTATAATAATTTGGTGAAAAATTATATCTTTATAAAACATATGGGCAATTCCACGGTGTCGAACGTGACCGTTGTACAAAGTAATAAAAGGTCAAAATAAAACATATTTCAGATTCATCTTTTTCATTATCTTATAGATCTTTAATATTACTATCACTGGTGTTTTAGTCTTTTTCAGGCGAATTATTGATTAGAAAATAAGGACACAAAAATGTGCGGTTCGAACGCGACAAATAGAAGTAGTTTTCGTGAACATCTGTAAAAACATGAGATTCAGCGAAATCTCAAAGAAAAGGTTAAAGATGAAAATTTTAAAATGTTAATAATTAATAATGTTTTTGAATCCTCTTGGTTTGATAGAAATAGTTTTTTTATAATTTAATTTTTAAGTTGGTTTGAACGTGACATGTCGAACGTGATATTTTTTCCATTTGTATCCCCTCACCTTAGAGAGGAGGGTATATATCATTTGCTACTAGCCAAAAGTGTAACACATCGAAGGAGTGACCTAAGACCCTCAGTCTTGTGACTGTGTTAGACTGTAAAAGAACGATTAATAATTACTCAGTCCATGGTCAACTGCGTATTTTCTGGGTACCGGGACACAACGGAGTGATTGGAAATGAACGAGCAAACAACATGGCTTCAAAGGGCAGAGAACTTCGAGTAATAAACTTGGAAAATTGGAAACTTTTCGAAGCCACGAAGGATGAGTTGAAGCACTGGGCAGTGATGGCTCACAAAACTGTGTGGAATAGAGCAACTGCAAAGATACTGTGGGGTGACCCAAATGAGAAGAAAACAAGTAGATTTCTGAAACTTAACAAGATCGAGATTAGTAAGATGATGAGTGTTCTAACGGGACACTCAAGCTTACAGGCACATCTTCATCGCATAGGACTAGCATAAAACGACGAGTGCAGGGCATGCAGGGAAAACATCGAAACGATGGAACATTTTCTGTGTCACTGCCCTGCTTTCACACATGCAAGGTCCCGATATTTCGGTTCCGACATATTGCCAGACTTGACTCATCTCAGAGGATATGACTGGAAGATACTGAGAAAATACATACGTGTCTAGTACCGATTTTCTGTAACCCGTGGGGTATAAAAATCAAAAATAAGAAGCGCACAACAGGCCGAACCACTGGCTTAAGTGTATTTCCATGGACATGAGACGTTTAAACGTTTCCTCTATTCAACCTAACCTAACCTAACCTAAGACCCTAAGTATGTTCGGCGGAAATCCGTTTTGGATCATTTTAAGTCGTTTGAGCAATGTCCGTCCGTCTGTCTGTCTGTCTGTCTGTCTGTCTGCGGGCTGGTGCGCACGATAACTCTCGATTAACCGATTGACTTCAAATTTGGTATGCGGTAACGTTTTTCTCTATCTCCGGTAAGTTCGAAGATGGGCCTTATTGGTCCACTCCTTCTAGTACCTCCCCCACAAAGGGTTAATATTTAGTGAAATATGTATTCTTTAATAACTTCTATACTACTTACTCGAATCTTCTGAAATTCCACACATAGTATTAGTTTATTAGCAGCTATCAACTCGAGAAAAATGGGTAAGGTTGCCACGCCCCTTTTGGTACTTGCCACACAAATGGACCATTTTGCACCAAAAGTTAACATCTTATAACTGTAATACCAGTGCATACAAATACTAGAAATTTTGTCCAGTGCAATGCTTTTATAGTACCTACACTCCAGAGAAAAGTGGCCGTTATTGGCACGCCCCTTTTAGCACCACCCACACAATTGGACCATTTTGCACCATAAGTTAACAGCTTATAACTTTGATACCAGAACGCACTTTAAAGCTATAAAATGCAGTTTAAATTGATAATAATTTGAATAAAACAAAAAAAAAATTTACGAATATTTTTTTGGGACTCAAGGTGAGGGGATTCATAAGTCGGTTTGCCCGACTGAACTTTCTTACTTGTTTTTAAATAAAACAAGTAAAGGCGGATTAATTTCGGTCATGTCGAGTCGTATATACCCTCCACCATGGATCGCATATGAATAGCGTCGGGTACAAATAAACGCATTATATCAAAGTTCAGCCCAATTCGTTGAAATTTGAGGTTTTTATGGCGTTACGAAGACAAATCTAGAGGGAGCTTTGTATAAGGGCTATATAAAAACATGGACCTATGACTAACGTCGTTCGTGCGAAGGATTCCGGATATAAATAAATACCAGTTACAAATTTTCTGTCCGATCAGATGACATTTGTGATCTCTATGGGGTTTAGAAGTCAAATCGGGGAGATGCTATATATGAGGGGTATATCAAAAAATTGACCGATAGTGTCCATTTTCAATCCCAAGTTACCTGTATCTGTAAGAACTATCTATACCAAATTTCAGTCATCTAGCTCAATTATTGTAGACTGTGGCGTTATTACAACAGACGGATGGAAGAACGGGCGGATGCTTGAAATTTACACTTACGGTGTCGAACGTGACAAAATTTGTTAAACAGATTTCTTTTTGAATGTTGGTATTTTATACAAATTCTATTTTTACCAATAGTTTGATGCACTTTCTTTGAATATTTCCAGTCTACTGATAACTAATGCTTCTTTTCGGTGTCGAGCGTGACAACAGAATTTGTAGTAGAGATAAGCCAAGAATTACCGTTATTCCTCATTCTTTTTGCTTCGAAACTTTTATTTAAGATTACTTTTGCTCTTAGAAAGATTATTTATAATAAGTCTTTTTATACTTAAGCCTTTATTTACGAGTGTAATTTTACCAAAAACAAACCAAAACCAGTAAGGAAAGGCTAAAGTCGGGCGGTGCCGAATATATAATACCCTACACCACTCTCGTAATATTGAATAACTCTGATATATAAATTTTGTAATTCATGTATAAATTGTTTACATAAATTTACTTTTGGGACATTTTATACTTAAATAATACCCTGTACCACAGTGTGGTGTAGGGTATAAAAACGATTGGATCTAAAGAGCCAAATCGGATGGGAGCTATAGCTAAATCTTTACATATCTTCAAATTCGGCAATGTTGGTTCATGAATCAAGAAACTCTACCATTCTAAATTTCAAAACGATTGGATGTAAAATATAGATTCTATAGAACTAAAGGGCCAAATCGGACGAAACATATATATGGGAGCTATAGCTAAATCTTAACCGATTTTCTTCAAATTCGGTAGTGTTGGTTCATGGATCAAGAAACTCTACCATTCTAAATTTCAAAACGATTGGATGTAAAATACAGCTTTTATAGGACTAAAGGGCCAAATGGGACGAAACATATATATGGGAGCTATAGCTAAATCTTAACCGATTTTCTTCAAATTCGATAGTGTTGGTTCATGGATCAAGAAACTCTACCATTCTAAATTTCAAAATGATTGGATGTAAAATACAGCTTCTTCAGGACTTAAGAGCAAAATCGGACGAAACATATATATGGGAGCTATAGCTAAATATTAACCGATTTTCTTCAAATTCGGCAATGTTGGTTTACGGATCAAGAAACTCTACCATTCTAAATTTCAAAACGATTGGATGTAAAATACAGCTTTTATAGGACTAAATGGCCAAATCGGACGAAACATATATATGGGAGCTATAGCTAAATCTTAACCGATTTTCTTCAAATTCGGTAGTGTTGGTTCATGGATCAAGAAACTGTACCATTCTAAATTTCAAAATGATTGGATGTAAAATACAGCTTCTACAGGACTAAAGAGCAAAATCGGACGAAACATATATATTGGAGCTATAGCTAAATCTTAACCAATTTTCTTCAAATTCGGCAATGTTGGTTCATGGATCAAGAAACTATACCATTCTAAATTTCAAAACGATCGGATGTAAAATACAGCTTCTATAGGACTAAAGGGCCAAATCGGACGAAAGATATATATGGGAGCTATATGTAAATCTGAACCGATTTCAATCAAATTCAATAGGGTCTTTACAGCTGCGAAATACTCTAAACTGCAAAATTTCAGAACGATCGGAGTGAAATTGCGACCTATAGTCGACGAACAACTTTACATGGACAGACGGACGGACAGACAAGGTTAAATCGATTCAATTTGCCAGTACGCAATTGTTTTTATACCCTACACCACACTGTGGTACAGGGTATTATAAGTTTGTTTCACGGCAGATGTTTGTTTCACGGCAGATGTTTGTAACCCCTGAGAATAACACAGCTAGACCCACCTTAAAGTATACCGATCGACTCAGAATCACTAGCTGAGTCGATTTAACCTTGTCTGTCCGTCCGTCTGTCCATGTAAAGTTGTTCGTCGACTATAGGTCGCAATTTCACTCCGATCGTTCTGAAAGTTTGCAGTTTAGAGTATTTCGCAGCTGTAAAGATCCCTATTGAATTTGATTGAAATCGGTTCAGATTTACATATAGCTCCCATATATATCTTTCGTCCGATTTGGCCCTTTAGTCCTATAGAAGCTGTATTTTACATCCAATCATTTTGAAATTTAGAATGGTAGAGTTTCTTGATCCATGAACCAACATTGCCGAATTTGAAGAAAATCGGTAAAGATTTAGCTATAACTCCCATATATATGTTTCGTCCGATTTTGCTCTTCCGAATTTGAAGAAAATCTTTTGCTTCCGAATTTGAAGAAAATCGGTTAAGATTTAGATATAGCTCCCATATATATGTTTCGTCCGATTTGGCCCTTTAGTTCTATAGAAGCTGTATTTTACATCCAATCGTTTTGAAATTTAGAATGGTAGAGTTTCTTGATCCATGAACCAACACTACCGAATTTGAAGAAAATCGGTTAAGATTTAGCTATAACTCCCATATATATGTTTCGTCCGATTTTGCTCTTTAGTCCTGTAGAAGCTGTATTTTACATCCAATCATTTTGAAATTTAGAATGGTAGAGTTTCTTGATCCATGAACCAACACTTCCGAATTTGAAGAAAATCGGTTAAGATTTAGCTATAGCTCCCATACATATGTTTCGTCCGATTTGGCCCTTTAGTTCTATAGAAGCTGTACTTTACATCCAATCGCTTTGAAATTTAGAATGGTAGAGTTTCTTGATCCATGAACCAACATTTTAAATATTTTTGTATAATAAATTACATTAATGTAAAACCACATATAATTTATTTTAGTATTTTTGTTTTTCAGACATCAAAAATAAAGGATATCAGCGAATTAGTAAATATGGAAAAAATTCTATCTTTTCCTTGGAAAGGTCGGGTAATCCGACTTATGAATCCCCTCAACTTTAGTTCCAAAAACTATTCATGAATTAATTTATTATACCACTGATTTAACTCCAGCCATTTCGATTCTTTAAACTCCACAAGAGTTAAAGACTAAAGACTAAACATTCCATCTGTTGTAAGTTTGATTAGAAATGCCTTTAGCCACGTGTATATTTAGAATAGGAAGGACCTTTCAACTTTCCCATGAATTTCATATTACACTGCAGTTCTTTCAATAAATAGACTTTTTGCCAACGGAAATATATTTATAATTCAACTTTAGGAGCAAAATAATAATGCAATTTAATTATAGCATTACTACGCAGACACATCGGGGTTTTTAGTTATGTGTTTAAATGTACATATATTTGTGGAAACAGTTCTACATAAGTATATTATTTACACAGTTTAGGGATGTCGATCTTGATATCGAAAAATACTTTTAATCTTAATTGAGATTCTACTTCAACAAAGAGACGAGTACGAAAATCTCAGGCGATTTAACCGATTAAAGTAAACCCTCAATTTCGGAGAAATAGAATATGGAATTTGGTTCTTTGTGACACTGCGGGTGGCTCTCATAATAAACTACGGCTCTCATAATAAACCTTTCTCTGTCTGGAGGTTTCTCTTCGCCAACATAAATCTTTTCTGATCCCAAGGCTGCCGAACTTAGTTATCCAGGTTATCCAGGCAAAACATAATGTATCTGACCATATGCGTAATGAATATGCTGATGATCTTGCGAAGAAAGTGGCTACATCAACTACATAATTAAGAAGAAATTTAAAAAAATTGGTGACAACCTTGAAACTCATTTGTTGGTTGGAAACAAAGTAAGACTCACTGGGATGAAAGGTTGCAACAGAATATTGATATGCGATTAAGAATGAATAAGTATCACATTTGCCAGCTTGTTATCAAGAAAATGACAAAGTGGAAAAATATGCAATGTTCACGACGTAACGCCACTCTTTTTATTTTACTAAATTTCTTTGAATGATTCTGAAAATTAGTTATTGGCCACCAGTTTAGGACTCACCCCATTTGTGCACTACCTCATGCAGAGCTGTTTCCACAGATCTTCCTTAGACATAGGAGCGTTGTTTGAATTTTAGCCTGCCATCCGCTATCGTACTTTCAATTATTCGCTCTTTAGCCTTTGGGGTCGTATAACTCGCCTTGCCAGGCTTGGGTATGAAGTCCACCCTTGATTTGGACAATTGTATATGCATGAGTTAGGCATGCAGTGAAAACTCCAGCCAAATGAGTTGATACTAGATCCACTCATTTTGCAGAAGTGCTGGAAATATTCCATCCGCTAAGGATGTGGTCCTGATGAAGAGATTGCGGAGGGGACCTGGTCCTGTTGATAGTCATATCTTGCCACTAAGGACAGTATCTGGCCCTGATGACGTGACTGTGGGGGAGACCTGCCCTGTTGACAATATGGAGAGTATGTGGTTCTGATGTTGGGACTGCATAAGCGACCGGTCCCTGTCAACAACCATCTGGTGTTATTAAGGACAGGATGTGGTTCTGAAGACCAGAAAGCAGAAGCGACCTATCCCTGCTGATAACCATATGTTGTCACTAAGGACAGGACTTGGTTCTGATAGCGGGACTGTAGAGGGGATCTGCACCTGTTGACAGCCTTCTATTGCAACTATGGACAGAATGATCTGGTCCTGACAATGGCTACCCGGAATCACCAAGTCGAGTTTGCCCTGCCAACAGAAGGCTTTTCTGAACCAATTAGGTCATCGATGACTAGTGAAGTTTAAAAGGAAGGGGAACTGATATCATCAGTAACAATTGCTTGGAAGTGACGGGCGTCGAGAATTTTCAAGGCAGACGGGCATAGCTCAAATTACTTAAAAACAACAAAACATAATCAAGGTCTTAGGTCACTTCTCCGATGTGTTCCAGTCTTGGTTTGCAGCTAATTAGGTAATTTGAAAACTCAATTGACGAATTGGTCTACCTATACAAATACACCCAACGTTTCTGGAAAACGACAATACCTTTGTTGAAACTGAAAATTAGTTTCTCAAAAAAATTTTTATCAGTTACAAAGGAAATTTCTGTTTTCGCAAAATGTATGTCTAAAATTTCGTTACTGTGGAACTGATTTTTACTTTGGTAAAATAGATAGACGATATCCTATCATTTTTATACCCTACACCACACTGTGGTACAGGTTATTATGACTTTGTGCATTTGTTTGTAACACCCAAAAGGAGAAGAGATAGATCCATTGTTTATTATACCGATCGACTTGTAATCACTTTCTGAGTCGATTTAGCTATGTCCGTCTGTCTGTAGATGTATTCTTGTAATCAAAAGTACAGGTCGCAATTATGGCCCGATCTTGACGAAACTTTCCACATATCTTTTTTTTGGCACAAGGACGATCCCTATTTAATTTGGTTAAAATCGGTTCAGTTTTGGATATAGCCCCCATATATATATATGTTAGCCCCGATTTGACATGTAAGCGCTGTAAAAACTTTATTTTATATCCGATCAGTATGAAATTCAGCAGAAAGAGGTCTCTTATTATATGAGTGAACACTGTTAAATTTGGAAGAAATTGGTTCAGATTTAGATATAGCCCCCATATATACGTTACCCCCGATTTCACATGTAAGCGCCGTAAAAAAATTATTTTATAACCGCTCAGTGTGAAATTTGGCAGAAAGAGGTTTCTTATTACATGAAGGAATACTGCCAAATTCGGAGAAAATCGGTTCAGATTTAGATATAGCGCCCATATGTATATTACTCCCGATTTTACATGTAAGCGCTGTAAAAAGTGTATTTTTAATCCGATCAGTACGAAATTCGGCAGCAAGAGGTTTCTTATTACATGAATTAATACTGCCAAATTTGAGGGAAATCGGTTGAGATTTAGATATAGCCCACATATATATGTTACCCCCGATTTGACATGTAAGCGCTCTAGAACTGTATTTTAAATCCGATCAGTAAAAAAAATTGTCAGATGAGGTTTCTCATTACATGTATTAACACTGCCAAATTTGAGGGAAATCGGTTCAGATTTAGATATAGCCCCCATATATATGTTACCCCCGATTTAACATGTAAGCGCTGTACAATCTGTATTTTATATCCGATCAGTAAAAAAGTCTACACAAAGAGGTTTCTTATTATATGAAAGGATACTTCCAAATTCAGAGAAAATCGGTATCCGGCTATTTATTGTGTTAAGGCTAATAATAACCACAGTAAATGCAAATATGTGGAATATTATTATTAGTTCAATTTCTAATTCCACACACTATATTAAACTCCTCTTTGGAATAAGCCTTGACGTGGCGGGTGAGCTAAGTACTTTCGTAAAAGAAAGGAAACTAAAAATGCCAACTATTCAAAAAGAAATTCTTAATGTACATTGCCGAGGTGGTGTAGGGTATTATATAGTCGGACCGCCCGACTTTAATCTTTCCTTACTGGTTTATATTTTACGTTGTTCAAATTTTAACAAAAGTCCTTCGTTGCTATCGAAGGAAAAAAATCCCCCTATTAATTTTCTCTCTATTCTCAAAAAAATATTTCGGATTATAATTGACATCCCTATCCCAGGTATCTGCATAGATTACTCGGTAATAACTTCAATGGCATAAACTCTTCCCCACAGTTGAATTTGGTCACAATTGGCTTATCCAAGTGTTTAAATCTTCGCTTATCTTTCCGAGTGGCTGATGCTACGTATTGTTGCCGCAAAGTATAAATAATTTCCTAGCGTAATTATTAGCCATACCATCAAAGAGATAAACATACGTTTAACTGTTTTATTTTTGCTTCTTCTTTTCCTACTTTAGTTACTTTACCTCTTCACTTCACTTGAGTTCACTTCGAAGCACATCTCATCTCGTACTACGGCGCTGAAGTTCCAGCTTTCAGACACCACCTGAAGATGTTCCAGTTCTCGTTTTGCATTCGGAGATGGTTGGAAGATTTAGAAGAAAAAAAATACCTACAATATTTGCCTTTCAAAGTACAGGCGCTGGAGAGTCGACAGATAAGAGTCTGTACGGACGGAGGGAGGGCTGTCGGTACAATGTCGACGAGTCGACGTATCTGAGTTAATTTTTCCCCCATTTACATCTGCTATAAAATGCCCTTTTGATTTCTATTGTTTCATTTTGCGGAAACTGACGGCTTTAGATGAAAACCAACCAAACCAAGACTTTTGGTTACAAAAGGGAACGTAGTAGGGATGTATAGAGTAAAGCTAGCAATGGGAGGAGAAAAGACAGCTGCCCCATAGTAGCTGTGGAAGGAACACTCGGTGTCTATGTTTCACTTACGGTTTAAAGATAGTGCAGCACACATAGACTCTACTTAATACACGCAAAGAAAAAATATGTTTGGCAGCAGCAACAGCGTGGACAACTAGACTTGGTGTTACGGAGTATTGCAAATGTCTTTGTTATTCTTCTTTATTATTATGTTCAAATATTCATTTTGAGTTAGTGAATTTGCTTTACACATAAATATACATTGAAGTTATCGGAGATTTCGCTCCTATGGAAATCATTAATTTCTCTTCGTGTAGAGATAACTGAATATTAATAGGTATGAATGAAATATGCAGAAGGGATCAGTAAAAGTTTGACATACTTGAAGTGAGTCAAAAAAATGTTAAAGGCTAAAGAAAGTTATACAATTCCAGTTGTATAAACCAACTGAAGTATAAAAAGGGCAGGATCTGATCGTGGCAACGGGACTGCAGAGGGGACTTGGTCCTATCGACAGCCATGTGTTATCTCTAAAGACAGAATGTGGTCCAGATGACGGGACTACAAAGGCGACCTGTTACTATTGGCAGTCATCTATAGTCTCTAAAGTATTTTGTTCAAAAAACGGGACTGCAGAGGGGAGCTGGTCGTGTTGACACTAAGGACAAAATGTGGTCCTGATGACGGGACTGTTGGGGGGACTTTGTCTTGTTCAGTCATCTGCTCCCACTAATGACACGATGTGGTACAGATGACGTAAATGCAGAGCGGACCTGGTCCTATTGACAGTCATCTGTTGTGACTAAGGACAGTATCTGTTTCTGATGAAGGGTTTGCAGTGGGGACCTGGTCCTGTTGGCAGCCATCTGTGGTCACTAAGGACAGATGAAAGGGCTGCATATGCAGAACCTGGTCTTGTTGATAGTCATCTGTTGTCACAGACTCATCCTGTTGTAAATAGGATGAGTCCTAAGAAGGAACTGATCTTGTTGACAGCGATCTTAGGTCACTAAGGACAGGATGTAGTCGCGATGAAGGGACCTGGTCCAGTTGTTGCCATCTGTAGTCACTAAGAATATGATGTGACGGGGACCTGCAGAGCGGATCTGGTCCCGTTAATGGTCATCTGTTTTCACAAATAACAGATGTGGTCGGGGTTTGCGGAGGAAACTGGTCCTGTTTACAGTCATCTGTAGTCACTAAGGAAATAATGATGGGACTGCATATGAGACCTGTCCCAGTTGCAAGTCATTTGTTGTAACTAAGGGCAGGATGTGGTACTGATTAAGGGACTGAAAATTGTAAGTGGCTCTATTGATTGTCATTTGCTGTCAGTTAGGACAGGATAGGTTCCTGATGATGGAACTATAGAAAGATCTCGGTCCCGTTGATAGTCATCTGTTGCTGTAAGGACAGTATCTGGTCCAGACTATGTCCACCAACTCCTTTTTGTCCTGCCAAAGAAGGTCTGTTCTGACCCAATTCGGTCATCGATGACAAGATACTCGTAGGGACGATGGGTTACAGATGTAAATGGATGACAGAAGTGTTGCCACAATTAGGAGGACCTGAAAACTGACATCATCACTAACAGGTGGATGGCCCAGGTGTATAGTATAAACCGAACCTTACCTTTTCATCAAGCTTCGAACCATCCGTATAGAAGTGGAGATAGTTTATATTTCCTAGTATTCCGCTGGCCCAACCCTCTCTGATAGGTATTTTAGTGATACAGTTCCTTTCGAAGGTGTAAACCGTTGGTATATAGTCCAATCGTTCGGTTACCATAGCGCTACAATGTGCTATACTTATGTGGCCGTAGTTCTTGTTATATTTCTTATTTTTAAACTTAATGACGCTCAGATAGTAACTTTTCTAGCCACAACATTGGGAGTAGGACTTGTTGAGACTCTGGCCTTAGTTTAGACAACAAGTGTTATTATTCATGCAGCAGGAGTTGAGCTAAGGAAAACTGGAAAGCGGCATGCATGCAATATACTTATACTTAAGGAAACACGAAAGCTCCAACACGTGCAAAAAATTATAAAATGGCATATTCTAAATCAAAGAAAGACAAATCTTCTTCTCTTATACCTATTCAATCATTGCAGATGTTCGTGAATGCTGTTTTAACCAGAGGACAATACGATATAATTAGACAAACTTATAAAACGTTCTTTTCGTGTTATAGCGTTGCACAAAAAGCAAAAAAAGATTGTTCCCACCTCCAGAAGCATGTAAAGTGAGTATGAGAGCAGAAAGTCAATTGCAACCATTGATTGATCTAACTGTTGGACGTTTATCCGAATTTCTGACAGATGTCCTACTAACATTGACGGCTAAGGAACGAGATAATTTAAGAGTATTTGTAAATGGGGATGCGATGGATCCAAATAATCTCAATTCAAACAAAAAATAGAAATTGATGCGAACATATTTCAGAGCTGCTTCGTGCATCTTCTATTAGTTTATGGCAAGGAACTTAAAAAAAATATTGTGGGAAAATCCGAAAAAATCTTGCCTGTCGGTCAATAATATTCCGTTTTCTGAAAGAGAGCACTGACATTACAGAGGAAGAAATTTACCACATAAACAATTCCTTAAAATCTCTAGTCGAAACAAGGGTTGATATAAATGGAAAACAGTTTCTTGTGACACATGTATCTATCATGACAATGGTAGACGTAGAAATTTGCAAATGTTGCTACTGGTTCGACCTCCACAAGCCAATGCTACATTTGTGGCGCAACTTCTAATGAATTTAACCAATTAGAGGATAACGGAAAAGTAAACCCCAAAGCTATTGAATTCGGTCTCTCAGTTTTACATGCCAGAATACGATTATTTGAGAGCATTCTTCATTTATCATATAAACTTCAGACACAAAAATACAGAAATAGAAAAACAGATTCGGAAAAAAATCGAAAAAGAGCGAAACGACTAATTCAAGAAAGGTTTCGTAAAGAAATGGGTTTATTGGTGGATGTCCCGAAAGCTAAGCTTGGAAACACCAATGATGGCAATACAAGTAGACGTTTTTTTTAAAAGACGTGAAATTAGCTTCGTAAATAACAGGAATTAAGTATGATCTTATTTATAGATTTAAATTCATACTTGAAGCAATTTCAAGCGGACATATAATTGATCCCGACAAATATGCTCTGGAAACAGCCCGCTTGTATGTCAGTTTGCACCCTTAGCATCCTATGACTTCTACAATGCATAAGATATCAATCAATTTCAATCAATTTATAAATTCATCTTTATTACTTTTTGTTTATATATACATATTTACATAGTTTGAGATTTTATACTCCGATATTACAACAAATGAGATCATTATTTTTATAACATTTTTATGGATTTTACATATATAATGGGTTTGAAGGAAAAATAGGGAAAAACCTTGCATAAGATATTAATGCATGGTGCAGTTATAATAAAAAATGCATTGCTAGCTATTGGGCAGCTTTCTGTGGAGGCAGCAGAAGCGCGTTATAAACATTTCAGGTCTTACCGCCAAGTCTTTGCAAGACATTTTCAAGAGAAAGCTGCAATCAAGACATTTTTAATAGACTACTATTGAGATCAGTTCCTTTATTGAGAAGCATGAAGCCTATAAAAAGTAAAAAAAAACAAATTGTTTTTTTTTACCAGAAACTTACTATTATGTCTGAAAATCCATTAGAACGTTCTTTAGATAGCGAAGAGGAGCAGATTTCTGAAGACGTATAGTTTAAACATGACTTTTGATTAATTTTTTATCTTTTTCCATAAATATTCCCTTTTATCTATAAATATATAAGATTTTTCAAAAAGAGTCTTTGTTTTATTTATTTATATCATGTAGAATCGAAATAATCACATAGTTTTTGCCGCATAGATCGTTGAAATACCCCTATGTGCGACGACGGCCATTATATCTGGCCATTTTCCTTTTTCAATGTTGACAATTTCCTATTATGTGAGAGAAGTTTATTGGACATTTCAGGTCATATTGCAGCAAGATCTGTCTCTATTACCATACAGATCACTTGTTTTATTCATCTCTTATTTAATGCCTAACTGTATCTTGTCTAAGTTACATATCTGCCTAAAATTCGATTATAACCCCACTTTAGACTTACAGACAATACAAGCTGTAGAATTAAACATATCTTATAAAAAGATTTAAGGTTTAAATTAGGTTAAGAGTGGCCACATGTTCCAGTTCATTAAGTTCATTCATGCTACCACAGGACCTAAGGGAAAACATGTGTTTTTCTTTGGCTCCTCCTGTTGAAGCAACTTGATTGCATTCGAAGGATCTAAAGTTGAGAGATTTAAACATCAGCCAAGTACGCTAACTCTACAAAGAAATGAGAGCCTAAGGTCGCATGCCGTCTTCTAGAGATAGCGGGGCAAAGACACAGAAGGCGTTCTATTGATTTGTCCTCCTCTTCGTCTCCACTGCTACTGCAAAAGTCATTATACAGGATCTTCAATATCTCTGCGTGTCATCTAATAAGAGACGTCCGGTCTCGATAAAGACAGCAGCGTGTTGTTGTGTTTAGAGTTTAGGCAGGAAAAAACCAGCCTGGAATGTATGCGGTCCCTGACTAGTGACCACCTGTCATTTGTTGCCGTAAGAGCTCTATCTCTTAAGAAGTGCTTGCCCATATTCCAGTTCCCCTGAAGCGAGTAAGGTAGTTCCTAGTCTTGCAAGTTCATCTGCTTTGCTTTTCCAGGTATGTCTCTGTAGTCCCGCACCCAGGTGAATGTTGAACTGTTCAGCCATCTCATTGAGAGATCTGCAGAAAATATAGATACCGACTTTGGTCAGAACATCAATGTTCAGCCATTTTGCTACATCTTTAATAGCTTAGAATTCTGCCTGGTAAATGCTACAGCGATCAGGCAGTCTTTTTACAATATGTAACTCAAGTTCCTTAGAAAAGACACCAAAGCATGGTTGTTGGGTTTGGAATCGTCTGTATAGAAGTTAGCGAATCTTCTATCATCGATCCACTCCGATCTATCGGGTATAAGAGTGAAATACTTCTTGTTAAAAAGTGGTTCAGTCATAGATTAATCAACAATGTCCGGAAGGTCAGGCATTTTGTGTAGAATGACACTATGTTCGTTGGCATTTCCTGACGGGAGTGTCAGTTCCCTAAGTCTAATAGCAGTATATGTATAACATTTAGTGCCCCAGATGGTGTCGTTATCAGTGATTCATATAGCAGTGATTTGCTGAACCTTGTTTAGTATCGCACAGAAGGTGGATTTCTGCACAGCCGTCCACCATAATTATCGGTCTGAGTACTGCTGCATACAACCAATAAACAATACCAGGGTTTTCCTACTGCCTTTATCACAGCCTTCTTTGCAATTACAGAATGTTGGTTGCGAATCTCAACTTCCTTTCTGGTAAAATAACTATGTATTTTGCGTTATCATAAAAGATAATTTCAAAACCCCCAAGGAGATTGAAGCTACTGCTGGTACATTATATCTCCTGCTGAATATGACTAGTTCGGTCTTGGTCAGGTTAACACCAAGACAAGGGTTTAAGATTTAACACTGATGTTTAATTAATTACCTTCAATATATAGTACACAATTATGAGATAAAAAAAACTACTTAACTTAAAATAAAACCAGTAAGGAAAGGCAGAAAGTCGGGCGGGGCCGACTATATAATACCCTACACCTCCCTAACAATGCGATAAGGGTCATTGCCATAATAATTTGGAATAATTGGTAAATGGGTAGAAACATATTATCTAATTCTGAAACGATAATCGCTAAATTAAGCAATATTCGTTCCTAAATTGAGAAACATCTTTCTGGAAAATTTTAATGATCGGAAGTAAAATACAACTTCTATAGCGGTTTGATACCAAATCAGGAGGAACAATCAATATAAATCTGAACCGATCTTCCCTGAATACTCATTCATGTAAAAAGACCTTCTGTCGAATTTCGTACTGATCGCATATAAAATACAGTCTCTACAGCGCCTACATGTCAAATCGGTGGTAACGTATATATGGGGGCTATATCTAAATCTGAACCGAGTTCTTCCAAATTTCATTCATATAATGTTCATTCATATAATAAGAAACCTCTTTCTGACGAATTTCATACTGATCGGATATAAAATAACATTTTTACAGCGCTTACAAGTCAAATCGGGGGTAACGTATATATGGGGGCTATATCTAAATCTGAACCGATTTTCTCCGAATTTAGCAGTATTCCTTCATGTAATAAGAAACCTCTTTCTGCCAAATTTTGCACTGATCGGATATAAAATACAGTTTTTACAGCGCTTACATGTCAAATCGGGGGTAACATATATATGGGCGCTATATCTGAATCTGAACCGATTTTCTCCGAATTTAACAGAGTTCATTCATGTAATAAGAAACCTTTTCCTGCCGAATTTCATACTGATCGGGTATAAAATAAAGTTTTTACAGCGCTTATATGTCAAATCGGGGGTAATGTATATATGGGGGCTATATCTAAATCTGAACCGATTTCTTCCAAATTTAACAGAGTTCATTCATGTAATAAGAAACCTTTTCCTGCCGAATTTCATACTGATCGGGTATAAAATAAAGTTTTTACAGCGCTTACATGTCAAATCGGGGCTAACATATATATGGGGGCTATATCTAAATCTGAACCGATTTTAACCAAATTCAATAGGGATCGTCCTTGGGCCAAAAATAAGATATGTGTAAAGTTTCGTCGAGATCGGACCATAATTGCGACCTGTACTTTGATTACAAGAATACATGCACAGACGGACAGACAGACAGACGGACAGACAGACAGACGGACATAGCTAAATCGACTCAGAAAGTGATTCTAAGTCGATCGGTATAATAAACGATGGGTCTATTTCTTCTCCTTTTGGGTGTTACAAACAAATGCACAAAGTTATAATACCCTGTACCACAGTGTGGTGTAGGGTATAAAAAGGAAAACATAATTTTATTAAAATAAATTTGTAAATTAGGTATAAAGTTAAAACATGAGGCATAATTTTACTTATCACAAGTTCGTATGACAAGAATGTAAAGTCTTAAATATGGACATTAATTTAGTCATCGATATCTTCTAAAAGTCAAGAAGATATATTATAGTATCAGATTGAAGTACCCTTAAACTTTAGAGAAATATGCCATTTTGAAATGGTTGGAAAAATATAAAGTATTAAAAATCAATAAAACGAGGAAATTGTATTCTCAAAATTAAAACAATTTAATTCAATTTAATGTATTGGTATCATTATTGCTATTGAATTCTGAAGATGATAGAGTGGTGTATATCGAAACTTTCCACCAATTTTTGTATCTGTTTCTATAACATTTTTGCAATAGACAGAAAGTAACTGAAACATATGGTCTTCAAGTTAGAAAGGCGCAAAGACGCTCTTGGTATACCTTCTGTGGCGAAGTGGAAAATGTCTCCGACGCCGCAAGGCTGAGGAAAATACTATCAGCTTCACCCTGTACAGTGGGTTACTTGCAGGATGAGGCAAATAATTGGACCAACAACAGCGACAGTCGCTCAATGTACTAATCGACACACATTTCCCGGGGAACTCTCTAACAGAACCAGAGGATCAGCAGGACCAACAAGAGGGCGAGTGGACTGCGAGCGTCGCTAGCTTGTTGACTGAGAGATCCAGAATAAGCTGGGCTATTAATAGCTTTGAGCCCTACAAGTCACCTGGACCAGACGGCATCACTCCAGCAGAAATGCGGAAAATGTTCCCCTGGTTGGAGAAAATGTTATAACGAGGGTTTTGTAATTGCTGATGTGAGCTTAGTGGTTGCCAGAGTTCGCCCTAAGGACCCACGAACCTTAAGTAATAAGACGAGTATTTAACCCAATTGGGCTTGTAATCACCTTTATTGATGTTTTTCGTACAATAATAGGGAGTGTATGTGAACGTAAAAGAAATGCGGGCGGCTCGGAGTATTTCGGCTTCGTATTCGGGTACTTCGTTTTGGCTTCAGTCTGGTCGGCGGTTTCTGAAGACAAAATCGGTTTCGGGTGAGTCGATCGGTTGGAGTCTGGAGCGTCGGGCTTAGTTCACGCTTCCGCTTCGTTCTTCTCCGTCGGCTTTGGTATTTGCTTCGGCCTCGGTCTTCGCTTTGCTTCGGTCTCGGTCTTCGCTTCGGCTTCGGTCTTCGCTTCGGTGTCGGTCTTCGCTTCGGCTTCGGTCTTCACTTCGGCTTTAGTCTTCGCTTCGGTTTTATAGGTCGCGTATTCTGGGAGAATCAAACATGGTTAAACTAGCTACGAGCGAACGAATCGCGGGAGCGGACGAACCGCAGCTAACTACTCTTAAATTACTATATGGAGCGAACGGATCCCGGGAGCGAATGGATCGCGGGGGCGAACGAATCGCGGTAAACTACGCTTAAAAGTATGTTCTAGAATACTGGTTAGGTGAATCGCAATCGTTATTAAGTCGGGTATTTTTCGACTGCGGTCGTGCCACACATCTACTTATGCTCGTCTTTTAGCGATGGGGATCCATACTTGGGTCGTATAAAGTCGACACTAAGTATTCCCGACTACACAGAGTTAATGGGAATTACTACCACACAACATGTTTAATTAGAGTATTAAATGAATAAGGGGAGAATATGTACGTACGAAATGCATTAAATTTCGTCACGTTACAATGTATGTAGGCTGTATCAGGCTTTCATACATCCCGAATCGATGGAGGGATACCAAAGTGGTATTCATACCTAAAGCGGGGAAGATATCACACACTAGGCCAAAAGACTTCAGACCAATTAGCCTATCCTCCTTCCTATCGAAAGGTCTGGAACGACTTTTAGATTATTTCATTAGGGAAAACCTGGATTTAAAACTCCTGTCGGTGAACCAACATGCTTACAATAAGGGGAAGTCTACAGAATCAGCCCTGCACGAACTTGTGAGCACTATCGAATCGTCCCTGCATTTCAAGGAATTCACCATGGTGGCATTTCTTGACATACATTGAAGGGGCTTTTAACAACATTCACTCAGATGCAGTAATTGCGGCACTGTCACATCTAAAAGTTAACTCTAGTTTGATTAGACTTATTCAAAGTGCACAATTTTTAGGAATAATTCTAGACAGAAAACTGGTATTTAGACTTAACGTATTGGAACGTGTAAGGAAGGCCAACGTCGCCGTACTATCGATAAATATTCGTACTATCGATAAATTTGTATATCAAACAAGTTGGTTTCGATGAGGGGCATTTCAGCCCGTGGTAACACTAGGGGCCTAAACTGGTATATGTGAGCTTGTATAACGGCTGCCACCCTAACCTAACCCTAAACCTATGGTCTTCAACCGAATTAATTCTGACTGAATTTTCATTAACATTAATTAAATTTGCCTAATTCTAAAAGATTAATATGTACACCTTTATTACGATTATGTCTCCTGAAACTGGTAGATACCCTCCCCAATCATCGCTGTGGAGACTATATCCTCTGGAGCTTTTGTCACATAAACTAACCACCCATGTGGACCCCTCGAATGATGAACGAACATTCATGCAAAATAATCAACTTACATGGAGCTCCAGCTAAACAACTACAACTGACTTTTTTAGAGGCAATTTCTGTACGTGAAAAACGTATCTCACACCAAACACTTGCTGCCACACACACACAAATGCATACACACACATGCACCACACTTACAGACATTGGCGCGAACTTCAAATCCGATCTAAACTAAATCGCACAATTTTAAACTGAAATTGATGGTTTCTATGCTACTGCCACTTTTCCCTTCGAAGCATATTTATGTTAGCCATATTTAAATCTATAAAAACGGGAGTTCAATTCGCAGGCCTTTTTCAGAAGGGGGCTTCATCAGATGGGCCTACATAGGTAAGGCTAATATTATTCATATATGTACATATTATACATAGATTTGATTTGCAATTTATAATATTTTGATAATACACAGTTGAATCAATTTTTTTTCCCTAGAAAGGCCGATCACAGTATATCCAGACGTCCTTTACTTAATGAGGGACGGTAGCAAAGTAGGTGCTCAATGCTCTCCACTGCTTCCTCATCTCCACAGCTTCTGCATAAGTCATTGGACGCAAAGGCCACACCATACTGAATTCTTCTGGCGTGTTCGCCGATCAGGCAGTGTCCCGTCAGAACAGAGACAATCTCCAGTGCGAGGAGATATTTTGACCTTCCCAGGTCATATCTTGACCAGATTTGTCTAGCTACCTTTCAGGTGCCGATTTCTTTCCATCCTTCATTGGACTATCAGATCGACTCTTGCCTAAGATAAAGTTTGCATGTGAATAGTGGCGTACCAATATATGCAAATTCTTTGAGAACTTGTAATGTGGTCCCTTTCCTAACAAGTTCATCAGCTTTGCAGTATCCCGAGATATCCATATGCCCAGGTACCCATATGAAGTTTATGTTGAACTGCTCAGCCATTTTCGTTTATAAACATTTTTTTATTTTTTTTCTGAATAATGAGAGAGAACCTTTCAAGAATATTGCGTGAAAATTTGAGGTGAATCGGAGCAAAACTGACAATGATACAGCAGTATATGCCTCATACGTTACTCAGTACATCAGAAAAACTTTTAAGCGTTTTTCCCACAATCCATGTTTTCAAAGTCAGTGCCTCTGATAACTCAAAAACTACTGAACCAATCCTTTTGAAATTGTTAACACCATTTCTTTACATAATTTACGAGGTAACGCTGTCGAGTTTTCTTTAAATTTATTAATTATACCCTACACCACACTGTGGTACAGGGTATTATGACTTTGTACATTTGTTTGTAACACCCAAAAGGAGAAGAGATAGACCCATTGTTTATTATACCGATCGACTTGTAATCACTTTCTGAGTCGATTTAGCTATGTCCGTCTGTCCGTCTGTCTGTCTGTCTGTAGACGTATTCTTGTAATCAAAGTACAGGTCGCAATTATGGTCCGATCTCAACGAAACTTTGCACATATCTTTTTTTAGGCCCAAGGACGATCCCTATTGAATTTGGTTAAAATCGGTTCAGATTTACATATAGCTCCCATATATATGTACCTCCGATTTGGCATATATGCACTGTATAAGCAACATTTTGTAACCGATTTGTACAAAAATTGACAGAGAGTAGTCTCGTGATACACATATACAATACAAAATTTGGGGGAAATCGGTTCAGATTTATATATAGCCCCCATATATATGTTGCACCCGATTTGACATGTAAGCGCTGTAGAAACTGTATTTTATATCCAATCAGTACGAAATTCGGCACAGAGAGGTTTTTTATTACATGAAGGAATACTGCCAAATTCGGAGAAAATCGGTTCAGATTTAGATACAGCCCTCATATATATGTTACCGCCGATTTGAAATTCAATAGATGTAGAAACTGTATTTTATATCCGATCACAGCGAAATTCGGCAGAAAGAGGTTTCTTATTACACGAAGGTATACTGCCGAATTTGGAGAAAATCGGTTCAGATTTAGATATAGCCCCCATATATATGTTAGCACCGATTTGACATTCAAGCGCTGTAGAGACTGTGTTTTATATCCGATCAGTACGAAATTCGACAGAAGGAGGTTTCTATTTTACATCAATGAGTATTCAGGGAAAATCGATTCAGATTTATATATAAGCTCCATATATATGTTCCTCCTGATGTGGTTACAAAGCGCTATAGAAGTTGTATTTTACTTCCGATCATTACAAAATTCTCCAGAAAGATGTTTCTCAATTTAGGAACGAATATTGCTTAATTTAGCGATTACCGGTTCAGAATTAGATATATCCGCATATATATGTTCTTACCCATTTTCCAATTATTCCAAATTATTATCGCAATAACCCTTATCGCATTGTTGGGGAGGTGTAGGGTATTATATAGTCGGCCCCGCCCGACTTTCTGCCTTTCCTTACTGTTTTTTTTATTTAATCAATTTTTACTCGCAAAAATCGCATTTTCCCTTCAAAGTGTTCCCAAAAATTGGAAAATTTTAATTTCGAAAAAAACTCGACAGCGTTACCAGGCTATAACGATTATATAACTTAATAAATTGATTTTTTTAATTTCTGATGATCCGGTATAGAGTTATGAGGGGCACGCCAATTCAACTTTTTTTCGAGACGCTTCCGCATAAATGCTGTCGTTGCCATATTTTTTAGTATTTTTATGAAAATTTTACACAATAAACTTTGAAAGTTATACTTTAATTTACCATTGGTTTTAATCAAAAAATGTTAACCGTTTCGTCACAAAAAAAAGATCATTAAAATATGCCGTTTTTGCACGAATTAACGTTACCCCCCTTAAGAGATCTGCGGCAGTCGATGGCTGTTTGTGTATTTAGTGATGTAGCCTCCAGAGATATAATGGCAGCCTGATTGTTCGAGTCGATGACAACGCCAGTGCTCGTCACTATGTTGCGACTCAGGCAGTTGGCAACATTCCCTTATTGTCATTACTTCGGCTTGATACATATTGCAGGTATCTGGCAGCCTGTGAGCTATATCAAGACTGAGCTCTTTACAGTGTACTCTGAAACCAACCTTATCATCGAGCTTCGAAACGTCTATTCTGCCAACCCAATCCTCACTGGTAAGTGTCATAGTTGTGTAGTTCCTCTCGAAAGTGTACACCGTTGGTATATAGTCTACTCGGTCGGTTTCCATAGCACTACATTGTGATATACTCATGTGGCCTTAGTTCTTGTACCTCCACATTGATAGACAGCTTAAACGTAATACCGCTCTGGTGGCGCTTCTAGAGAGACTCGCTATAGACCTTAGAGCTCCGCTTATGCTTAGACAGGCAGTTCTCTGAACCTTTGTACAGGGTTGCCCATATTCGACGGACCCATGTTTTTTTGGGCCCATTCCAATCGACGAGGCTTGTCCGCAGGCAACAATCTTTGCGTCAATTGAATTTTGTACGGGAACAAATGTAAATCAACGCGAATAATCCGTTGTAAAGTGGACCGAGCCATGCCCAACTGCTGAGAACGGCGTTTTTGGGATGTTCTTGGGGACCTCTCAACACTGGCTCGTACGGCAGCGATATTCTCGGCCGATCGCCTTGGTCGACTTTTATTTGGCCTCTTCGGATTAGAAAGAGCCTCACCAGTCGAAAATTTTTCGTATAAACGCTTAATGGTGTTCTTAGAAGGCGCACTTCTCACATTTTTTAATATTTTAAAAGCACGTTGAGTTTTCACAATTGACTTCTTCTGTTGAATGTAAATTTCAACTATTTCGCGTGGCGTGTATTGTTCCATGGTAAAAATCTGCTTGGACTGACGCTTCAAACGCGGTATGTCATTAAGCGATCTGACATCTATGTCAAAAGTTATGGCGTTGCCAGATGGGTCCGTCGAATATGGGAGACCCTGTAGTTGATTTTGTTTCAGTTGCCGTACACCACATCACAATATCGTACAGCAGTATAGGGAGAAGTACTGCTATACAAAGGGTTTACCAATAAGAGTAATATGCTTTCATTGAAAAAAACACACTTATTGTTAAGCAAATTCAAAAGTTCTTTATTTAATGTGAAGTACAATCGATACAATTAAGTTCTAAATAAAACGTCATTCAAATGGCCTCCACGACTTCTTCCGCAGGAACGAATTCGATGAACCCAATTTTCGAGCACTTTTTCCACTAAATCAAGTCTTATGTCATTAATGGCACTTTCAATATTGACTTGTAAAGCTTGAAGAGAGGCTGGTTTATTTCGAAAGACCAATGACTTCAAATAACCCCACAAGAAATAGTCTACTGGTGTTAAATCACAACTTCTTGGAGGCCATTCAATATCACAGTTTCTTGAAATAATCGAATCTCCAAACTGTTCTCGCAACAATTCAATTGTTTCATTTGCTGTGTGGCACGTAGCCACAATCGGTCAATGGCAAAAAGATAGCTCTTAACGAGAGCTAAAATACTGCTCATAGTTGTAAAGGTCGACTGGAAAGTGTTTTTTTTTGGACGTAACGTCATTTTCAAATGTGAACGGAAAGTTTATTTTTGCTCTAGCTCCTTAACGGTACGTTGGATCGGGAATCGGTCAATGGCAAAAAATCACCTCTGTTTACAAACCTTTCAAGAGTTGTGGACGCAAGATGCGTCTATTCTAATCAGCCTAGAGTTTACTCTCAGATGTGAAAGCACCGCAATTATCGCATTTGAGTGAATGTTGTTAAATGTCCCTTCTATATCAAGAAAGGCCACCATAGTGAATTCCTTGAAGTGTAGGAACGATTCGATAGAGCTCACAAGATCGTGCAGGGCAGACTCTGTGGACTTCCCATTGTTGTAAGCATGCTGGTTCCCCGACAGGAGTTCCTTATCCAGGTTCTTTCTCTCTAATGATAGAATCTAAAAGTTTTTCTAGACCTTACAATAGGAAGGATGATAGGCTAATTGGCCTGCATTGCTTTGGGCTAGTATGCGATATCTTTCCCTCTATGGGTATGAATACCACTTTGGTGTCTCTCCATCGATTGAGGATATATGAGAGTCTGATACAGCCAAAATAAATTTTCTCCAGCCAGGGGATGGAGAATGTACTTCAACATTTTCTGCAATTAGATTGGTGAAATACTGTCTGGTCCAGGTGACTTAGGCTGACGGCAGACCGCACACCGAAGCAAAGCAATGCGAAAATTGCTCAAAGTCAATGCTAAAACAACGACGCAACATATCATACCGACTGCAGAGCGAGAGAGAATATACACATGTGTTGAAGTGAGAAAGCAGATTGCCAGTGTTTGTTTTTCTCTTTCTTTTTTGCATTTGTGTTCTGACGAAGCAAAACAGCGCTAGAAACGCTTCAAAACGCGCTCTCTTGTTGAGAGTATCGCTTTCGGTTTGACTTTCTAATAAGAAAACACTTTTCAGCCGCTGTACGCTCACGCAACAAAACTGTTTCTTGCTCTGGCTCTGCCGTCAGCCTTAAAGGGGTCAAAACTGTTGATTGCCCATCTAATTCTAGATTTATCAGCCAAGAAGCTGGCGACGCCTGAAGTGGACACGCTCTCTTGTTAGTCTTGCTGTTCTTGGGGTTCAGTTGACGAGTTCCCCGGGAAATGTGTGTCGAGCAATAAATTTAGTGACTGCTCACTGTTTTTGTTAAACTTTTTAACCTCATCCTTCAGAAAATCCACTGTACCGGTTGTAGCGGATAGTATCTTCCTCAGGCTTGCGGTGACAGAGACCTTTTCCACTTCGCCACCGAAGGTATGTCATTAGTGTTTTTCGCCTTCCTAAGCTCTTTCTTATAGATCTTAAGTTGCTCTTTATAGGCATCCCAATCATTAGCGACTCCAGCATGGAGTAGTACCTAAAGCAGTGGTCCTATATGGCCCGTCTTTGAAACAAGAAAATGTTACCATATATATAAAATTTGAAGTCACTGCTTTCGACAGTTTGTACCAAATGATCCTCGATGTGACCATTCAGATACATTTTATAAATTTTTCATTCGAAAACAAAACTCTTAGGCCGACATTAAAAACTCCAATCCCCAAATCAATGGTGTACTCTTCTAATTCTATTTTCCTCGAAAGGCCTTTTGAGATTCCCTTTTCGCCTCTGAACGACTGTACATATCCCCCATATCAAGTGTTGATTACGTTTGCCAAGAGCGAAAAAAATACTCTGAATGTTGAACGCTTAAAATAAAATTCAAACATTGTGCCTCTGTGAAAAGTTGTTATCCAAAATGGTAGAGGCAACGACTACGGGGAGCGGGGGAGGCGTTTGAGGATATTGAGTGGGTGAGATAAAGACAATTTTAAATTGTTTGTGTTGTTTTCGCGTTTGTTTTTCTATTTTGTTTTTAAAAAAATGTACTTCAAATGAATTTTAAACGAAACGCTGTTTTTCCTCTTTTGGCTGTTGTTGTAGCTGTTGTACCATTAAGCGAAATCTGGAAAATTAAATTTTTACGGAGATTCGAGGAAAAAAGTGAAATTAAGAACGAAAATTGGCAAATGTCTGCAGCATTAAGTGTTTGGTTTTTAAATGTTGAATAAGCGAAAATTGGCAATTTTTTAAAAATTAAAACAGCAATGAATTTCTTAAATTTATTTTTCACATACAGTACGAGTATAAAACTCAAAACCACAAATCAATTGCTGTAAATCTTTATTTAAATGAAATATCCCTTTATATATTCCCCGAGAGGTAATTGCTTGATCCCAAAAGGTCATAACTTCAATTCACACAGTTTACGAGTGGACTCCTAGATAGATTTATTTTAACTTATGTCACACGCCCTTTGGGTTTGACCTAAAACGCCAATTTGGAAAAAGGCTCCTCTCCTCCTCCTCACTTTCATCTAATTTGACTATATTCTTCAGTTTCCGTGTTAAATTCTCGCCTGTTTGATTTTTCTGTTCACTCCCTTCATTCCCTTACTCCTCAATGGCATCAACATCATCATCGTCTTCATAGGATACAATAATTTATTTATGGCATATATTTTATGTGAGATAAAAAATGAAAGCTCATAACTTAAAATAAACCACAACATCTTAAAAACGCAAAAAAGAAGTACAACAACACGAATGACGAAGAAGAAGAATAAACTCCACAAATATTTCACAACAATGACCAAAAAACCACAAAAACTTATTCGGGGTGTCCGTCTGTCTGTCTGTCTCATTGAACCGAAACATCCCATAAATACACGTCCATTGGAATTGGACATCGATAAGACACTCACTCACTGGCCATCTTAACACACATATACTAATGGGTCAACCAGCAACATGAGCCATCAGCACAAAATGCAAATGTGAGCAATTCACAAAACTAAAGGAATGTTGAAAGGGTCAATTTTGCACAGTACAAACATTTTTGATATTCTCTGGATGGGTAAAACTAAATAAATCGTTCCCGATTTCCAAAAAAATAAAACATGTATGCGAGTATACCAAAGAAGTATCTTTCTGTGGAAGATGTCAGAACGGTGAAAACACTTTGCTTTCTTTTGTCAGACTAAAGTCTTTGAAAAAGTAGTCTTAAATGCAAAATATCAAGATATTCATATGATTCCCTATGGAATCTGTAGACCTGAGTATAATGATACCAGTACTGGTTAAATTGGGACCTATCATTGATCTGATAAAGTATGAATTGGGGTTAAATGCACAACAAAAGTTGCTGAATCTGGTATATCTGGTATTTCATCATACGACTATATCAAAGATATCTATTACTTAGTACACCTCCAGCTGCGTTATCTACTCCTTAGACCACTAGGCTGGATTATCTACTCCTTAGTTGATGATTAGATGGGTTATTTATTTAATAGTAGGCGGCCAGTTGAGTTATCTACTCCTTAGTAAACGACCTTTTGGGTTATTTATTCCTTAGTAGATGATCTGCATGGTTATCTATTCCTAAGCAGACGACCAGTTGGATTATTTACTCCACAGTAAGTAACCAGTTAGTTTATCTACTCCTAAGTTGACGACCAGTAGGGCAATCACTTCCTTAGTGCTGGACCTGCTGGGTTATATACTCGTACTCCTTAGTAGACGACAATTTGGGTTATCTATTCCTTAGTCGATGACCAGGTGGCATATTTACTCCTTAGCAGACGGCCTTAATAGTGGGCCAGTGAGTATTCTTCTCCTTCTTGAAATCGCATTGTGTTATATGCAACTTAGTAGATGATCAGTTGAGTTATCTACTCCTTAGTAGATGACAAATTTGTTTATTTAATCCTTAGTAGACCACCAATTGAGTTATCTACTCCTTAGAAGGCGACCTGTTGGGTGGTCTATTCCATAGTAGATGACCAGTTAGGTTATTTACTCTATAGTAGGTGCCCAGTTAATCCTAAGTTGTCAACTAGATGATCTAATGACTCTTGAGAATACGACCAGTTGCGTTAACTAATCCACAATAGGTGACCATTTAGGTCATTTATTCCTTAGTAGATGTAGATCATTTATTCCTGCTTAGTTGTCTACTCCCCAGTAGACGATCTTTTAGGTTATCTACTCGTTAGTAGAGACGGCCAGGTCAATTGCTTACTCCATAGCCAATGGCCACTTGGGTAACCTACTTCTAAGTTGCCCTGTTGGGCAATCAAATCTTTAGTATGAGAGCAGTTGGGTTATCAACTCGACCTTAGTATATGCCCAATTTGGTTATTAACTTTTTAGTAGAAGACCAATTGGGTTATACAAAACGGTCAGTTGGGTTATATAAAACGGTCAGTTGGGTTATCTACTCCTAAGTTGAACTCTTTAGAATATGACCAGTTTGGTTATCTACTCCTCTGTTGAGGACTAATATGGTTAATTTAATGCTTAGTAGAGGAACAATTGTGATCTACTCCGCTGTAGACTAATATGGTTAATTTAATGCTTAGTAGACGACCAATTGTGTGATCTACTCCTTAGTAGACGACCTATTGGGATGTCTATTCCTTAGTATACGACCAGTTGGATTATTCTACTCCGAAGTTGACAACCGGTTTTACTATCAAATATTTAGTATAGCACTAGTTGGGTTATCTACTCCTTAGTAAACGACCAGTTGAGTTATCTATTCCTTAGTAGATGACCAGTAGGGTTATTTACTCCTCAGTTGTGGATCAATTGTGTTGTCTACTCCTTAGCTGATGACCAGGTGGTTTATCTGCATCTTAGTAGAGGACTAATCTTATCCTTAGTAGAGGACTAGTTGGTTTCTCTTCCTTAGTTATCGACTCCTTAGTTGCCGACCAGTTGGGTTATCTGCTCCTTAGTAGATGACCAGTTGGATTATCTGCTACTTAGTAGATAACCAATTTGGTTTATTACTTCTTAGTAGACGACCAAGTGAGTTATATCCTCGTTTGTAGACGACCTGTTGGATTATTTGGTCCTTAGTAGACGACCAGTTTGTTATCTATTCCTTAGTAGATGTCCAATTGTGTTATTTGCTTAAGGTGGCCCGTTGGGTTATCGACTCATAACTTGACGACCAACTCTTTGGAATATGTACAGTTGGTTCATCTAACATGACTCAGTTTCTTAGTGTACATCCAATTGCGTTATCTGCTCCCTAGTAGACGATTAGTTTGGTTATTTACTCTATAAGTAGGCGGCCAGTTGGGGTATCTACTTCTTAGTAGAGTAGCAGTTGGGGTATCTACTCTATAAGTAGGCGGCCAATTGGGGTATCAACTCCTTAGTAGACTACCAGTTAGGGTATCTACTCCTTAGTAAACGACCAGTTGGTTTATCTATTCTTTAATAGATGACCAGTTCGGTTATTTACACCTTAGCAGAAGACCTCACCTTAGACCTGAGGTTTTTTGCTCCTTAGTTGTAGGCCAATTGTGTTATCTACTACTTATTAGAGGACTAGTTATGTTATATACTCCTTAGTATATGACAAATTAGGTTATATACTCCTTAGTATATGACAAATTAGGTTATTTACTCCTTAGTAGGCGGCCAGTTGGGGTATCTACTCCTTATTAAAGGGGTATCCTTATTTGGGGTATCTACTCCCTAGTAGACGATCAGTTGGGTTATTTAGTTTTAAGTACAGGACCAGTTGGTTTATCTACTTCCTACTAGACAGCCAGTTGGTTATCTATTCCTTAGTAGAAACCCAGTTGTGTTATTTACTTCGTAGTAGATGACCAGTTGGTTTGTTTACACTTTAGCAGACAACCTTAGTAGGCAATCAGTTGGGTTACTATTCCTTAGTAGATGTCCAGTTGGATTATTCACTTCGTAGTATATATACGACCGATTGGATTATCTACTCTTTTGTAGACGACTTGTTAAGTTTACTATTCCTTAATAGAGGACCAGTTGGGTTATTTGCTCCTTAGCAGACGACTTTAGTAGATGACCAGTGAGTTTTTGTACTTCACAGTTGAATACCAATTGTTTCATCTACTCCTTTGTTGACAACCAGTTGTATTATCTGCTCCTTAGTCGAGGACCAGTTGGGTTATCTAAACCTGAGTAGATAAGCAATTTGGTTATTTACTCCTTAGTAGATTACCAGTTGGGTTATTTACTCCTTAGCAGAGAACCAGTGGGATTTGTACTCTTTGTTTGACGACCAATTGTGTTATCTGCTTAGTAGAGGATCTGAGGGGTAATCTACTTCTCTACTCCTTAGTAAATGACAAATATGATTATTTATTCCTTAATACATGATCTCTTGTTTAATTTATTCATTATTAGACGACCAATTGGGTTAACTACTTCTACTTACTGCTACCACCTACGGCCTGTTGGGCTATCAACTATGTAATATAAGACCAGTTGGCTTATATACTCCTTAACATACGACCGTAGTAGGTTATTTACTCCTTAGTTGGCGGTCAGTTGAATTCTTTAATTTGTAGTAGATGACAAGTTGGTTATGTATTCCTTAGTATAAGTAGAGGACCAGTTTTTTGAAGTTTAACCATTTCAATAGTAGAATCCACTCAAAGCCTTTTTTATATTTAAGGTCGACCACTACCTTGAACCTGTAGCTCCGCCCACGGAATGGTTTAGAAGGTCCATATTAAAGAGCTAAGCTTGCCAATCTCTTTACTATAAGTTTGCGAAAATACTTATCAATTGATTCACAGGTAAAAAAAATGGAGATTTATTCCCAGTTGTTTTCGCTGTTGCTGTTTCATATACCATGTGGTCTGAACCTGCGTCTTGCGGAAATGCCATTGAAAATTGTGATAGTCTTATTAGGTCATGCCTCATGAGTCGAGTCAGTCATTTGGCCGACTTAATCTTACATACATAATTTTTCAAGTCTCAGATATCATAAGATGCAAATATGTATAACAACTTTGTAACTTTCAGTATAATATTTTTTTTTAAAACTGGCGGTATAAGTCGGACTTACAGGTTTAAAAAATACGCAATATAATAATATTGCAAATACCGAGGGTCTTATAAAACGTCTTACAAATTTTCAAATTTAAAAGATATTATAATACAGTCCTAAATTTAAGCGATATTTTTTAAAAATCTTAATGCGTTAATCTAGCCCATTTTTCGATCGCTTAAGGCACGCTGTGCCCACCCGACTCTAAAATATTTCCTTACTTATATATCTATAAATAATTTCGTTTAAATGGCACTTAAGTTCGTTTGCACTTAATCAAAACTTCTGAAACAAAGAGTACTACGTGTGAATATGTTCGTCTGTCTGTCCCCTGCATGCAGACATGTGCATACATAAACTTTGACTACGTCTTTCTTGCTTTTACTGAGAAGATTTATTGAATGAAAGTTTAATAAAACAAAATATAAAAATTAAATTGAACATCCGAAGAAAGGGCGGAGAGATATCAGCCAAGCCCTTCTTCATGCACCCGCGCCAGTACACATAGAATATCCCCAACACCAAATGGAAACCCTTCTCCTTTGAACGTATGTAGATATATATATGAACATGAGTTGGCAACAAATGAACAAATGGACGGACACGCGGACGGACATCAATTATAGACGGACAAATGGACAATGTTCTGTGAACAAAGTCAATATCAGCCGAAATGCAATTTGTTAAGTCTCCATCCATATTGTATTGTGACAGCTATCAGAAGGCACTTTCATTGGAAAGACTTCTTCAAATGGATTTTTACTTTCAGACATTTAATGAATGGATGAATGAATGATGGGAACGATTCCAGTGATTCGCAAATGTGTGACGACTTTGAAACTAAATTATCAATGAATGAACAATGTATTTTCAAGGATTTCTAACGTTACGAATGGTGTTCAATGATGAAAATACAACAACAACAAAAGGCAAACGGATTTTTACTTTTTCTCTGGGCGTTAGTGGCAAAAAGTTAATGATGGACAAAATCAAAAGAAAACTTTTTAAATGCCATCCGAATACAATATTAAATATTCATTGAGTTCAATATAATTTTGCATACAATTCATTGATTGAAAGAATCGCCCCTTATTCCTTCAAGGATATTTCTGTGTTATTGAGAAGAAATGAAAGAAAAAAAGTAGTACGACCATTGCAGTTGATTAAACCGACTGCAGTTTACTTTCAAAGAAATTCAACATCAGAGAAATACAAGATTAATATCCTACGGGAAACTGGACCGGTACGAAACCAAATTGGAGGTGGTGAATTGACCACCCTGTGACACCAATAGTACATTTGAACCAATTGAATGTTTACTATTTAATCGTTGAACTTGGAAAATTGGTCCTCTACTAAGGAGTAGAAAACCCAATTACTCGTCTGCAAAGGAATAGATAACCCAACTGGTCGCCTACTAAGGAGTATATAACACAACTGGTCATCTACTAAGGAGTAGAAAACCCATCTGGCGGTCTACTAGAGAGTATATAACCCCACTTGTCGTGTACTAAGGAATAGATAATCCAACTGGTCATCCACTAAGGAACAGATAACCAAACTGACCGTCAACTAACGAGTAATAACCGAACTGGCCGCCTAATAAGGAGAAAATAATAATCTACTAACGTATAGATAACACAACTGGTCGTCTACTAAGGAGTAGATAACCCAACTGGTAATCTACCAAGGTATAGATAACCCAACTGGTTAGTAAGGAGTAGATAATCCAACTGGCGGCCTACTAGAGAGTAGATAACCCAACTAATGGTCTGCTAAGGAACAGATAACCCAACTGGTGATCTACTAAGGAATAGATAACCCAACTGGTCATCTACTAAGGAACAGATAACCAAACTGATCGTCAACTAACGAGTAGATAACCAAACTGGCCGCCTTATAAGGAGTAAATCATGAAATTGGTCATCTACTAAGTTATAGATAACCCAACAGGTGGTCTACTAAGGAGTATATAACTCAATTGGTCATCTACTAAGGAACAGATAACCAAACTGATCATCAACTAGCGAGTAGATAACCCAACTGGCCGTCTAATAAGAAGTAAATCATGAAATTGGTCATCTACTAAGGTATAGATAACCCAACAGGTCTACTAAGGAGTACTCGTATATAACCCCACTGGTCATCTCCTAAGGTATAGATAATTCAACTGGTCATCTACTAAGGAGTAGATAATCCATCTGGACGTATAAAGGTATAGATAACCCAACTGGTCATCTACTAACGAGTAGATAATCCTACTGGCGGCCTACTAGTGTAGGTAAACCAACTGATCGTCTTCTAAGGAATAGATAATCCAACAGGTTGTCTACGAACGAGTAGATAACCGAACTGGCCGTATAATAAGGAGTGAATAATGAAATTGGTCATATGTACATATAGGTATAAATAAGCCAACTGGTCGTCTACTAAGGAGCAGATAATCCAACAGGTCGTCTAACAACGAGTAAATTACCCAACTGGCCGTCAAATAAGGAGTAAATAACCCAACTGGTCATCTACTACGGAACAGTTAACCTTACTGATTGTCTACTAACGAGTAGGTAACCAAACTGGCTGGTAAATAACGAAATTGGTCAAGAATTTGTAATGTATAGATAACACAACAGGTCGACTACTAAGGAGTATATAACCCAACTGGTAGAGTAGAAAACACCACTGTTCCTCTAATAAGGAGTAGATAATTCAACTGGTCGTATACGAGGGTTGCTGTATATATTTCTGGCCTAATAATAAATATGCGAATATTTATCATCAAAAATGGTTTTATTGTTTTTCAAAGTATTCTCCAGCATGATTTGTACACTTTTGCATGCGCTCAAACCAATTGTCGAAGCACTTTTTCCACTCCGATTGAGACACCTCCAAAACATGGTTTTTGAACGCTTCAACAGCATCTTCTGGCGACGAAAATATAGATGTGCGGGAATAAAAAGAAGTATTGGGTGTCAAGTCATGGCTGTACGGCGGATGATCCATCAATTCGACGTTTTGGCAGGTCAAAAAGGCGGTGGTTTGAGCCGATGTGTGAGAGATTGCATTGATTCGTCTTCTCTTGTTCGTTTTTCGAATTTCTCCGAAGACTTCAGGCAAACAAATTGTGGTGTACCACTCAGAATTGGTACACCTACGCTGCTTAAGCGACCATTTGCTTCGAAGTGCTTCTTCCACGAACAACTTTCGTTGGATTTGGCTCGTCTTCGAAGACCCACACGGTCAATTGCTGTTTTTTTTTCGGGCTTATACGCATAGATCCAAGATTCGTCATATGTGACGATCTTAAAAACGTCTTTTGAAGCATCGCGATCGTATTTTTGCAAAATTTCTTTGCACCAATCGACACGAGCCTTTTTTGAGCGATTGTCAAATTGTGCGGGATCCAACGAGAACAAACCTTTTTAACGGCCAGGTGTTCATGCAATATCGAATGTATGCTGGTGGAATAAATGCCCAAGGATGCCCCTATCTCACGGTATGTCACATGACGATCTGGCATTATCAGTTCACGCACGACATTAATGTTCTCTGGCACAACGGCCGTTTTTGGACGACCTTCGACTTTGAGCGAGCGTCGGCCACGATGAATTCATTAAACCAGTTTTTCACAGTCCTATAGGATGGTGCTTCATCGCCATACAAAGATTTAAGTTCATCGAGGCACTATTGTCGTGATAATCCACGGCGAAAGTTGTGAAAAATGATCGCACGAAAATGTTCACGAGTTAATTCCATTTTTTTGTCAAATTGATTTTTCAAGTCACTGTTGACAGTACAAATGATGGTCGTACGTCAAAACGTTCTGAGTACGTTTAAGCTAAAAAATGTCTAACTTTCCAATGGAAATGTCAGATGGCGCCAGGCAACACTAAGTGAAACTAAGAAGAAATATATAGCATCCCTCGTACTAAAGAGTATATTACCTACATAACTCAACCCAACTGGTGGCCTACTAAGGAGTAGATAACCCAGCTGGTAGTCTACTAAGTAGTAGACCCATTTAGGTCAGAATATTTAATATCGATCATGTAGTTTATTTTTGGCTAAAATGTTTATAAGCACTTACAAAGATATTTTAGTTACAGAATAATTAATATCGATCATGTTTTTTTTTTGGCTAAAATGTTTATAAGCAGTTACAAAGCAGTGACGAAAGAAAATCGGTTCGATATATCCAATAGTACAAAAGTTATGACAACTTGAAGTATATATTTATTTATACGCGATGTGAACCTAAGCAAAAAACAAAAATGTATAGGTATGAGAGTTTTAGTATGTTGACTTAGTTCGGCAAAATACGGGTTTGGTTAGCAGTTCTTGTTAAATGTAATTTACTGCTTCCATAAGTATTTAGGCTGATTTAAGTTAACGACATACACTATTGCTACTGAATTCTGAAGATGATAGAGTGGTGTCTATCGAAACTGCAGTCAATTCTACCAAGCAATTAAAACTCTCTACCAATTTCTGTATTTGCTCCTATTACTTTTTTGCAATAGACAGAAAGCAACTGGAACATATGGTCTCAAACCAAAAATAAATTCTGACTGAATAAAAATAAATAATATCTCATTAAATTAGAGCGAAACGGCCGGAATTTTGTGATCACTTTTTTGGCTGATTTTAGTATGGTTTTCCTAATTTTGAGTTTAAAGTGGTTAAAATTTCCTAAAACTCATGTTTTCCATTATTATCTCACAATTTCCTTATGCCTACTTGGGGTATCCACCGCATATGTCTGAATTTGATAAATTTATAAATATTCAAACTTGTTTCAAAACATGTCCTCATTTTTAGTTAATGAACTACTCTGCATATTCATAAAAAAATAAACTTTATACAAAGTAAAATTTCCCAGTTTAAAGAAAAAAATTTACTCAATATAAGTAAACACATTGAACTAAATTGGAGTATGGATTTTAATCAAATTTAGGAAACACATTTTTTGGGCGTACTTTGGTCTAAGTAAGCAAATAAAAATAATTCCACCTCTGCTGTTATATGGTTCTGAAGAATGGGTACTTGAGGAAAGTATTTATATGAGGCGGTATTTGGAGTGTTCGAGAGAAAAAATTCTTCGAAAAATCTATGGACCAATCTGCGTTGAGAGAGAATATCGGCGTAGTACGAGCTGTATGAGATATATGCAGTCATTGACATAGTCAGGCGTATCAAAATATAACGACGACGCTGGCTAGGTCATGCAGTGAGAATGGATGAAGGTGCTCCCGCTAAAGTAACATTTGAATACGAACCCGGTGATGGTTCACGCACTAGGGGACTACCGAAAATTCGATGGAAAGACTAAGTGGAGGAAAACATCTCAAAGCTTGGTGTCATAAATTGGAGAAGAAGCGTAATATTTTTTTTAATTTTTAAAATATTTTTTGCCCCACCCCCCCACACGATTTTTGTCAAATCAAATTCACAGAATATTCGTCGCACTCTCACAAATCCAGAAAAGTAAAAACTTTTTGTGAGGCTCAATATTTGCAAAAGTTATGGACGAAATACCAAGACTAGCCTGACAATTTTCGTCTGTTTCTGCAAAACACTGCACAGTGGTATGAATTCAAAAAGGGGAAATAATTCGACCGTTTCTTAACCAAACAACCGATTGCGACCAAACTTGGCATGGTAGATGAAGTTAAGTTTTATATTTGGGCCCCCTATGTCAGATAGGGGCGGGCTAGATGGCCTCAATGTTGGCCAAATCGGGTGAAGAAAATGTTCAAGCGCGTGTAACTAGTGTTTCTCTTCCGATTTATAAAATTGTGTGTGTTCTACTAACTGAGGTCTACAAACATTTTTTTACACTTAAGAATTATCTCGTGCAGTTACCGAGATATCTGCAATTGAAAATTAAATTTTTCATTTTTTCCCTTACCGTGTGCTACTATTTTGTAACTATCGGAGCACAATATGCACCGATGTCATCCGTATCAACATGTCTGGATGGGCAATACAATTTCCTATATGACGAAAAAATTGGTTCGATATACCCAATAGTATAAATAGTTATGACCTCTTGAAGTATATATTTATTCTTTTTTCCTAAAAAAATTGACAAAAATCGTTTTTTTTTTGAAAATATATATTTGGACTAAAATTGCAGATTTCCTTAACAAAACACAAAATGGCCATATCTCCTTAAATAAGCCTCCTAAGATCTATGCAACAAATTTTTTTTGTGTGACCGAGAACTAAAATTTTTTTTAATATATCGAAGCATTCTATATTATGAAGCCAAAACAAAAATTTTTTATGATAATTTTTTTTTAATTTTATTTTTAAATTCCAATTTTCATTCCATTTTTTTTTTTTTCAAAAATTGCAATTTTCATGGAATTCCAAAAATAAGTGATTGCAAAAAGTAGTCTTATTCGCTATAGGACGTTTATTGAAGGAGATATAGCATTTTAAGTTTTGGTTAGTGGTCACAAAATGTTATCCTATTTGCTTATTTGCAAATAGGATAACATTTTGCTTGTTAATTTATGCATCACAAAATTTTGATCTGGGACGAAATTTAAGGAGTTATAGGCATTTTAAGTTTTACTAAGTGATTATAAAATTTAGTAATATTAGCTGGTCTATTTTGTTAATGAAATTCGCAATTTCGGCCCAAAAAAAGGGAAAACGAAATGTCGCCATTTCGTTTTATGACCCTTAACTACCAAGACATAACCATTTTAAGTTTTGCTAAGTGGGCACAACATTTCGTCCTATTTTTGCTAAGGAAATCTAGAATTTTGACACAAAATCAAGTGATCTAAAAATTTCGTCCTTTTCGCTTAAGGATATTATTTAAGGAAATATAGCCATTTTAAGTTTTTCTAGGGAAATTAACAATTACGCTTACGCTTATTTAAGGAAATAGAGCCATTTTATGATTTGCGAAGGAAATTTCAAATTTTAGCCAATAAATAAGTGGTCACAAAATGTCGACCTTTTTGCTCTATGATGGTTTTAAGTTTTGCTGAGAATATTTAACAAATATGTGTCCAAAAAACTCGTCCTTCCGCTCTATGGCGAAAAGTTAAAAAAATAGAGACTTTAAATTTGGCAGGCAAGTGATCACAAAATGTATTTTTCGCTCTATAATGCAGATATACCAATTTAAGGTTTTGCAATGGAAATTCACAATTTTAGCCCAAAAATAAGTGATCACAAAATTTCGTCCTTGCGCTCAAGGACGCTTATTTCAAATGGTGAACCGATGGAGCCGTAGTCGAGACCTTTAAAAACGAGTGAGCCCTGAATCGAGGATTTTTTGCACAGAAATATCTCTTGAGCAACATAATCGATATTAGGAATATTTTAGTTGAAGTGAATTTTTATTACTCTGCGTCAATCCAATATGTCCTTGTCTTGCTACATTTCAAATTGTTGCACAATGTATTGAATTGACTATGAATTTCATTTTAATAACAACTTTCAATTTGAGACATAATTTTGTAATTAATTTTATCATATACTATTCTCCGATTTGAACTCATTCATTAATAGCTGCCAACAGCGGGGTTTATTTTGTATTATCTATATTATTATTTTTATGGACGACGTTCACCGTCTAGAGAAATAACATTTATGAATATTTTTGTTGCTAACAATAAACGAACGAACCAGGCAATCAGACGTTGTAGCAGAGCTGGGGAAATGAATAAAATATGTTCAGCCAGGTCTAAGCCAAAGAAACGTTAAATGTTAAAGAGTCAATGCTCGTCGGCATCGTCGTAGTCGAGGGCAACAGACGGCCAAAAGGAACATTTTTGCATTTTATGTCTTTTGCCTTCCTATTCCCATTCATGCATTCATTCATATTCGCAATGGCTCGTATTCATGCTAACACTGATGTCGATGGCATCGTCGTCATTTTGCTGGGATTCAAGCGGTTGGTTTTTTTATTTGTTTATGTTTTTATGATTTTTAGATCATTTTGTGATATCTTTTTGTTTTTTTTTGGAGTGTTTTGCTTCTTTTTTTTGTATTCTTCTCTCAGTTTATGATATTATGGCATTATTCTATTATTCCTCGTAAATGGTTTGTTTTCATGTTGTGTCAAGTGTCTGTCCTCAAACAACATGTGACACATGCCGTGGGCGAGAATCACATGTGCCAAATTGAGAATACACACTTATTCCAATGTGTCTTAATATGGACAAATTCTGCAAAATATGACCTAATTAGAAATTAGTTTCTTAAGTAGTCATTCTTTTTGATTTTATGCGTCAAATCAGACTGGACCACTAAACAAACTTGAGTTTTTTGACATTAATAGGTATATATCTTTATATAAGGTAAGGTTTAGTTTAGAAACCAGTAAGGAAAGGCAGAAAGTCGGGCGGGGCCGACTATATAATACCCTACACCTCCCTAACAATGCGATAAGGGTCATTGCCATAATAATTTGGAATAATTGGTAAATGGGTAGAAACGTATTCTAATTCTGAAACGATAATCGCTAAATTAAGCAATATTCGTTCCTAAAGTGAGAAACATCTTTCTGGAAAATTTTAATGATCGGAAGTAAAATACAACTTCTATAGCGGTTTGATACCAAATCAGGAGGAACATATATATGGAGCTTATATATAAATCTGAACCGATTTTCCCTGAACACTCATTCATGTAAAATAGAAACCTCTTTCTGTCGAATTTCGTACTGATCGGATATAAAATACAGTCTCTACATCTGAACCGATTTCTTCCAAATTTAATAGTGTTCATCCATATAATAAGAAACCTCTTTCTGCCGAATTTCATACTGATCGGATATAAAATAAAGTTTTTACAGCGCTTACATGTCAAATCGGGGCTAACATATATATGGGGGCTATATCTAAATCTGAACCGATTTTAACCAAATTCAATAGGGATCGTCCTTGGGCCAAAAAAAAGATATGTGTAAAGTTTCGTCGAGATCGGACCATAATTGCGACCTGTACTTTGATTACAAGAATACATGCACAGACGGACAGACAGACAGACGGACATAGCTAAATCAACTCAGAAAGTGATTCTAAGTCGATCGGTATAATAAACGATGGGTCTATTTCTTCTCCTTTTGGATGTTACAAACAAATGCACAAAGTTATAATACCACGGTGTGGTGTAGGGTATAAAAAAATTTATGTGCGGAAAATAAATCAACTAAGAGTGTATTACTAATGCAGTTTTATTTGGAAGGACAACACAAAAGGTATTACCAGAATTTTGACTGGCGAAATATGTGCGAGGACATCTTTAAATATAGTCTCAGGTAAACGACTCAAATTGACGTGTGTAAATTGTCATGCGTTTGTTTATTTTACAACAATACAAAAGGAATCGACGTGGCCAAAGAACGGAGTCAAATTTCCATTATTATTTTATGATGCAGATTAAAGAAGGTGGCACAAGTTATTCAGTTACGACATATCCATTGTATCCTCAACAAATTTGTAATCTGTTACGTGTAATCTTCCCTCTTCGCCCAATGCTGTCTGCCAATGAGCTTGACCAAAGATTCTTGTTAAAACAAAGAATTTATAATATGAAATTCTCGCCCATAAACTATTATGTATGGATTCTTCAAAGGATGTTTGCTACTTATAAACAGAGGACAATACAATAAGACATATGCGGTTTGAAGGAAGTCACAAGAATTAGTGACGACACCATGACCATTACTAACACAAAAGGAATCACCACCATTGTGACTGGAGAAATATTTACGCTGTTACAACAAAGCCTAAGGATAATACTTGTTCACAGGAAATCATCAAAATATAGTCTCAGGTAAACGACTTAAAGTGACGTGTGCAATTAGGCATGTGCCTTTTTCGGCCAAAGATTTTGACCAAAGAATTCTTTTGAGAAAAACTTGTTATGGATATATGTAGTTAATGTTATATGGAATTCCTGCACATATACTGTATGGATTCATCAATGGATTGTTGTACAGGGGTTTCTAACAAGAGGTGCTATTTTGAATCAACCGGTATTTCGGTAGATGCCACTTTTGAAGCTTTTATTCTTCGACATTTGACAAGTAGAAACTACGCCATTACTAAAAATGGAACGATACACGATTCAACAACGCATTGAAATTATTAAAATGCACTACAAAACCAGTAAGGAAAGGCTAAAGTCGGGCGGTGCCGACTATATAATACCCTACACCACTCTCGTAATATTGAATAACTCTGACATATAAATTTTGTAATTGTTTACATAAATTTACTTTTGGGACATTTCATACTTAAATAATACCCTGTACCACAGTGTGGTGTAGGGTATAAAAACGATTAGATCTAAAGAGCCAAATCGGATATATATGGGAGCTATAGCTAAATCTTTACCGATTTTCTTCAAATTCGGCAATGTTAGTTCATGAATCAAGAAACTCTACCATTCTAAATTTCAAAACGATTGGATGTAAAATATAGCTTCTATAGAACTAAAGGGCCAAATCGGACGAATCATATATATGGGAGCTATAGCTAAATCTTAACCGATTTTCTTTAAATTCGGTAGTGTTGGTTCATGGATCAAGAAGCTCTACCATTCTAAATTTCAAAACGATTGGATGTAAAATACAGCTTTTATAGAACTAAAGGGCCAAATCGGACGAAACATATATATGGGAGCTATAGCTAAATCTTAACCGATTTTCTTCAAATTCGGCAGTGTTGGTTCATGGATCAAGAAACTCTACCACTCTAAATTTCAAAATGATTGGATGTAAAATACAGCATCTACAGGACTAAAGGGCCAAATCGGACGAAACATGTATATGGGAGCTATAACTAAATCCTAACCGATTTTCTTCAAATTCGGTAGTGTTATTTCATGGATCAATAAACTCTACCATTCTAAATTTCAAAACGATTGGATGTAAAATACAGCTTCTATAGAACTAAAGGGCCAAATCGGACGAAACATATATATGGGAGCTATAGCTAAATCTTAACCGATTTTCTTCAAATTCGGTAGTGTTGGTTCATGGATCAAGAAACTCTACCATTCTAAATTTCAAAATAATTGGATGTAATCAAGAAACTCTACCATTCTAAATTTCAAAACGATTGGATGTAAAATACAGCTGCTACAGGACTAAAGAGCAAAATCGGACGAAACATATATATGGGAGCTATAGCTAAATCTTAACCTATTTTCTTCAAATTCGGCAATGTTGGTTCATGGATCAAGAAACTCTACCATTCTAAATTTCAAAACGATTGGATGTAAAATATAGCTTCTATCGAACTAAAGGGCCAAATCGGACGAAACATATATATGGGAGCTATAGCTAAATCTTAACCGATTTTCTTCAAATTCGGCAATGTTGGTTCATGGATCAAGAAACTCTACCATTCTAAATTTCAAAACGATTGGATGTAAAATATAGCTTCTATAGAACTAAAGGGCCAAATCGGACGAAACATATATATGGGAGCTATATCTAAATCTTAACCGATTTTCTTCAAATTCGGCAATGTTGGTTCATGGATCAAGAAACTCTACCATTCTAAATTTCAAAACGATTGGATGTAAAATATAGCTTCTATAGAACTAAAGGGCCAAATCGGACGAAACATATATATGGGAGCTATAGCTAAATCTTAACCGATTTTCTTCAAATTCGGTAGTGTTGGTTCATGGATCAAGGAACTCTACCATTCTAAATTTCAAAATTATTGGATGTAAAATACAGCTTTTATAGGACTAAAGGGCTAAATCGGACGAAACATATATATGGGAGCTATAGCTAAATCTTTACCGATTTTCTTCAAATTCGGCAATGTTGGTTCATGAATCAAGAAACTCTACCATTCTAAATTTCAAAACGATTGGATGTAAAATATAGCTTCTATAGAACTAAAGGGCCAAATCGGACGAAACATATATATGGGAGCCATAGCTAAATCTTAACCGATTTTCTTCAAATTCGGCAATGTTGGTTCATGGATCAAGAAGCTCTACTATTCTAAATTTCAAAACGATTGGATGTAAAATACAGCTTCTGTAGAACTAAAAGGCCAAATCGACGAAAAATATATATGGGAGCTATAGCTAAGTCTTAACCGATTTTCTTCAAATTCGGTAGTGTTGGTTCATGGATCAAGAAACTCTACCATTTTAAATTTCAAAATGATTGGATGTAAAATAAAGCTTCTACAGGACTAAAGAGCAAAATCGGACGAAACATATATATGGGAGCTATAGCTAAATCTGAACCGATTTCAACCAAATTCAATAGCGATCTTAACAGCTGCGAAATACTCTAAATTGCAAAATTTCAGAACGATCGGAGTGAAATTGCGACCGGTAGTCGACGAACAACTTTACATGGACAGACGGACGGACGGACGGACAGACATGGTTAAATCGACTCAGCTAGTGATTCTGAGTCGATCGGTATACTTTAAGGTGGGTCTAGCTGTGTTATTTGCAGGTGTTACAAACATCTGCCGTGAAACAAACTTATAATACCCTGTACCACAGTGTGGTGTAGGGTATAAAAATGGAACGATACACGATTCAACAACGCAGTGAAATTATTAAAACTCACTACAAAAATTGTGAAAATCTTGCAGTCGCAGTTCGCAAAACTAAAGCATTTTTGGGTCGTCGTAAAGCACCTTGTCGGACCGCAATACAGAAATTGGTGGAAAAATTCGAGCTGTTGGGACAAGCTAGTGATGTGAAGAATTAAACCCGTGCAAGTCGCTCAAGAACAACTGAGAATATTGGTGCTGTAGCCCAAAGTGTTGAAGAAAACCCAAGTTTGCCCATTCCTCGTCGTTCTTTGGAATTGGGCATTCCACAAACGTCATTACACCGTATCTTGCATAAAAACTTGGGTCTTAAGGCTTATAAAGTTCAGTTAACACAAGAACTCAAGTCGGCCGATCATCAACAACGTCGTGTCTTTGCTGATTGGGTCCTTGAAATGCATGAAAATGATCCGAATTCCATCGAAAAATCATCTTGACTGATGAGGCCCATTTCCACCTCGGGGGCTACGTCAACAATCAAAATTGTCGCATCTGGGGCTCGGAAACCCCAAAAGTTATTGTTGAGAAGCCTCTCCATCCTCAACGTGTGACTGTTTGGTGCGGTTTATGGTCCGGCGGGGTCACTGGACCTTACTTTTTCGAAAATGAAGTTGGAGCAACAGGTACGGTGAATGGATTGCGCTATCGAGAGATTGTGATTTAACACCTTGCGACTTCTTCCTTTGGGGCCACATGAATGATAAGGTCTACACCAACAGCCCAGAGTCGATTCCAGACTTCAAAGATAGAATTCATGTGGCTATCGAGGACATGGGGCAGCCACTTTGCGATTTGGTTATGGAAAATTTCATGAAAAGGATATGGTCCTGTAAGCGTGGTCGTGGTTGTCATTTGGCTGATGTTGTTTTTCATTATTAACGGCATACCTTCCTCTTTATTATGAAACAAACAACCGATCATTTATCTCAAAAAATTTAATTTTTCTTTGAATACCAAAATAACACATCTTGTTGGAAAACCCTTTATATAGATTTGTCTTGGAAGAACCTTCAACCCCATCGGAGAGCTCAAAGATATATGTAGACGTACGTCGACAAAGATGAAGACAACTTATAGACAACCTATGCCCAGTATAGAGGCAGCTCGTAATCATAGGACGACGAGCAAGGCAATTTACATAGATATAATATTTGTACTAAACCTTTTTTCTATGAAGTAAACAGATAATACATAGCATTACAATTCTCAAATTTAACTTCTCTTTCTAATTATCCGGGAGTTGATATTTTATTTATCTTAAAAGAATTTAAAATTTCAGGATTAGTTCTATGATCACTTAGTAATATTTTACCAGACTGCTACCATCTTCAACCACTGTAATCCGGTAGAGTTCTTCTTTGGGAAACACTTCTTATGTAAGCAAAGGATTTGCAATATGAAATTCTCGCCAATACACTCGATATCTACTTGATATTGATTCTTTATGTCTACTCGTGATAATTACTCTGAGCAGAATGTCAACAACTGCAGAATTAATTAGCGGATACTCGTACATATGTATAGAATAGATAAAGGAGCTTGGTTAGTGGGCAGACGTTGTCCTGCCCGTCCTGTTTGGGATGTTTTGGTTTGTTATTCATTGATATTTCATTCAAAAATGCATACATCCCGAGTTTCAGGAAAAACTCATCAAATAATGTATATTGACCATATACAAACTATTATCAAGACAAACCACGCAAACATTTTAAATTTCAGTCAAATCGCTGTGGAAATGCGAATTGTGCAAATAACTTGACCACTCCGCAATTTCTCGCGGTGAAAATAATTGTAAAACATAAATGACCCCAAACTAAATATATTGTGCATTTTGCAGCCCATTCGCTTTTATTGTTTCGGAGATCATGCGTTACTAGCAAACGTACAAAGGATTTTATATGTAAAAGATGAAAATATTAGATAGATGATTGTCACAGAAGTTATGCGGAGGTTGTGTTCGATCGAATCCGTCAAATCTGTGTGGTGAGTACCAGAAGGGGTGTGACATATACGCCTATTTATACCCTACACCACACTGTGGTACAGGGTATTATACGTTTGTTTCACGGCAGATGTTTGTAACACCTGAAAATAACACAGCTAGACCCACCTTAAAGTATACCGATCGACTCAGAATAACTAGCTAAGTCGTTTTAAGCATGTCCGTCCGTCCGTCCGTCCGTCCGTCCGTCTGTCCATGTAAAGTTGTTCGTCGACTACAGGTCGCAATTTCACTCCGATCGTTCTGAAATTTTGCAGTTTAGAGTATTTCGCAGCTGTTAAGATCCCTATTGAATTTGGTTAAAATCGGTTCAGATTTAGATATAGCTCCCATATATATCTTTCGTCCGATTTGGCCCTTTAGTCCTATAGAAGCTGTATTTTACATCCAATCGTTTTGAAATTTAGAATGGAAGAGCTTCTTGATCCATGAACCAACATAGCCGAATTTGAAGAAAATCGGATATAGAAGCTGTATTTTACATCCAATCGTTTTGAAATTTAGAATGTGTGAGGGCCTATCAGAGTAGATAGAAGGTTATCTACTGATTACATATATTTAAAAGTATAGTTTGAAAACTAAGGTAGGAATTATTTTTTTTTGTGTCAGAAAAGTTTTGGTTTGGATATGAAAAAACAATTTTTCAAGATTGAAGTTTTGACTTTCGATTTGGAGAGAAGGAAAATAAAAAAAAAAATTCGAAAATAATATAGATAGTCATTAAAAATACGAGAAAACCTGAATATTGATTTAAAAAGAAATATCCTTCAACTTCATGACCCTTGATTCGCTACATAATTTTGATAATTGTGAAAACTTAAATATCTCGAGGGTAGGATCATGGTCTGTCACCATCTTTGTATTTGGGATGAATCCTGTGAATTCCGATAACCCAGAGAATTTAATTTTGCGACATAAGGAAAGGCTATTATTCAAGAGAAAACGAAGCATAATTAAAAGCTAAAGCAAAGTCAAAAGAAAACAATCAAAATCTTGTGAAATTCTTATCAACTATAATATGGTTGCAATTGCTTAACTGCGAATTAGTTGCATCATCCAGAGGAGAAATCTAATCAAGCCAGAGAATCGGAGATGTTTTTGTAATACCCATATATTGGAATCAGCGATAAAAAATACCGCATATTACAACTTAATTTTAATATCCTGATGAACCCTAAGTTACGTTCCTGCATGCTGTTTTGTAAATTTTATTGAAATTTAGCTTTCTCTTAATTGTTCAACTCATTTTATCTTAACCAAGAATATTAATTAATGCAGCTGAATTTGGTCAACAAGCGATTGTCGACGCAGCTTCAACTTTTGTCTTGTAAGTATTATTAAATTTATATTTTAAGTTTATTAGAAATATTCCACTACTTACTCGTACAAATAAACCTTTATACAATAGGACATTTACTTACATTTAATTTAACATCGATCACATAAAGATCCAATTAATTCTAGAATACATTTGAATGAATATTGTAAACTATACACTTTGATTATTCTTTACAATTTCTCGCTGTACTAAACATCAACATCTACGAAAATATCATATTTTTTTATAAAACAAAATAAACCTGAATAATATTTAAACATTGAGATTTGCATGATGGCAATTTTTTCTAGTTAAGCTATATAGTAGTTCCACGAAATTGAAGACATGATCATATAAAATGTTTTGTGGGCTGACAAAAATAGTTAAAGTCGGCATGGTTGGGTGGGTAAACCGACAACTGAGAAAGATCTTCAACACCTCAGATTCTTTTTTCAGTGCGGGTTTTCCTTTATATTGGCAATGACCATCGTTACTCTTTTTCTTTTAATATATGTAGCTACCAAAATAACTTAAATATTTTTGTAACCGATTGAGGCCTATTCCTTTGGACAAGAACACCCCCAAGCCCTGAGCACAGCCGGAATAATTGGTAGCATTGGTCAAGAAGGAATAGGGTCTGGTGAGAGGATCGTTACATAAATTTTAATGGCGCCCAACGTGGGGCAATATCAGTATGAATCAAAATAATAGTTAGAACGTAATAAAATCAGACATTTTGATTTTCGTGCTGAGAGCGAGCAAATCAAATGCTTTAAATCATCTGATATTTCCCTACAAATTCGTAACGATGGCAAACATTTCGGAAGTTTATGTACATTCATTTTTGGTTATTGGATTTCTGGTTCTGAAATTCAGTTTCGGTACCGTTACCAAACTTAAAATGAAAGTTGGCATGGATTAGTATAAGCAAGGGGTAACGTTTGAGATTTTGAAACTTGGTTTTAACGAATCGGTATTTTACTCACGTTACATTGCTTAACATTTTTGGATTTTATGAGAATAATTTTAGTTCCCGTACTGATATTTTGTTTGGAAATTAGCAAACTGGAAAAAGTATTGGCTGCTAACCAACAAAACATCATGTACTGTAATGGTGTTAAAAAAAAATGGTTGATATAAAGGAAAGTTGATGAGTATACGAGTGGAAAACATTTTAAATGCGGAAGTCTTCAAGAGTAGTGGAAGTACGGTTACTATAATTTTAATATTACATTTACACATTTAATAATACGTTAGAATTATGCCGTTAACTAGAAGTCGAGAAAATTTGAATTTGATGGGTTTAGAGGAACCTGCAAATTGCAGTTTCACAATAGAGATGGATCAAACAAATACAAGGAATTTGCAGGAGAACGCCAGAGGGATGGTTACCAGGTCACGGACTCGTAGTAATAACGCAGACAGGACGACGATTGATGGGAATCGTGATAGCGCGACCAGGACGACGATTGATGGGAATCGTGATAGCGCGACCAGGACGACGATTGATGGGAATCGTGATAGCGCGACCAGGACGACGATTGATGGGAATCGTGATAGCGCGACCAGGACGACGATAGATGAGGATCGAATACAAGTCATGATTAGTCAGTCAGTTAGCAGTCTGCGAGAGGAAATTGCGAGTATGATTTCTGGCGAGGTGAGATCTCTTGTTCAGAATATGAGTACTAACGGAATCGGAAATGCGCGACAGACGCAGGACACTCGTGGACAGGACAGAAGGGCTTTCGAGAGGGAAATTACTCCAAGGACACAGGTCGATGAACCACCAGCTCAAAGAGCTTCGGAGACTTTGGGTACAGAGAAGGTTTTAAATATAATACGCAATTGGAGAATAAAGTTCACAGGCCACTCCAACGACATGACGGTTGAAGAATTCATCTACCGTGTGAGTATACTGACTACAAATAATTTACAGGGGGATTTTCAACTGCTATGTCGACATGCGCATAGCTTGTTCGAGGGTAAAGCTCTGGAATGGTTTTGGAGGTACCACCGACAAACTGATGATCTTGACTGGCAGTCATTGACCGACGCATTGAAGAGACAGTATAAGGACGAATATAGTGATTTCGATATTTTGGAGGACATTCGTAGTCGTAAACAGAAATGTGGCGAGCATATAGACGATTATCTGGAGATCATTTCGTGTTTGACAAATAGAATGAGACGTCCTATGTTAGACTCTGATTTGTGCGAAACGATTATGAGAAATCTAAGGCCTGAAATTAGGCATGAACTTCTTCATTTGAATATTACTGGTCTTTCTCAACTTCGTAAGGAGGTTCGGAAACATGAGAAGTTTATGCGGGAAGTGCATCTTAAAGAACCCAAATTAGGCAAGATTAGAGTTGCAGAAATCGTTGAGGACGAGAACGATAATGGTGTTGGAATAAATGTATCTGATAATGACGACTTATGTGCTCTAAGGGTTCTGAAATGCTGGAACTGTGACAAGGTAGGCCACTCTTTCACGGATTGTATGGAGCCGAGAAGGATCTTCTGCTATGGCTGTGGTTTGATTGACAATTACAAACCGACTTGTCAGAAATGTTCAAAAAAAATTCAGGGAAACGACAGGTCGGATGTCCGCAGGAAATAGACCGGGCATCCGGAACTGATAAATTTAAATTAGAAAATACCACTGAAGATAGCACCAATAATATTACACATCCACTTAAGAAACCCTTACATGAACGTTTAGAAGATTACAGGAAAATTAGAGAAAGGAAAATTTATATACATACTGTTAGGAAAAATAGATCGGCCAAGAGAATTAATGGTTATTATAAGAGGCTTAGGAAATACAAGAAGTGTACAATATCATCTATTGTGAATAATGGATCTGATAACAGGCCATATATAAAAATTAGCATTGCGGATACTTTTTACTTTGCTTTACTAGATAGCGGAGCTAATAGAAGTGTAGTAGGAGGTCATTTGGCAAAGAATGTACAGGAAAGACCAGAGTTTAGGAGGTGCATCGGGAATGTTAAAACTGCAGATGGACAGAGACAAGTGGTTTTGGGAACGATAGAGTTGGATGTTGAGTTTAGAAATTCAATAGTATCTTTCGAATTCTTAGTAGTACCCTCGATATGTCAGGATGTCATATGTGGATATGATTTTTGGAAGGTGTTTGGGCTGACAATTTCGACACCGTGTATAGATAGCGTTGATATTGGTGGGGAAGATCCGGACAGGATCGCATTGACAGATGGGCAGGCACGAAGTTTGGATTCGGTTATAGCTATTTTTCCAAATTCTGAGATAGAAGGATTGGGTTGCACCGATTTGATAGAACACCATATAGATACCGGCGATGCGAAACCTATAAAGCAGAGATATTATCCAATATCCCCAGCTATTGAGAAACAACTTTCGGGCGAATTGGATCGCATGCTGTCACTAGGGGTGATTGAAGAGGCACCTAGTTCACCATGGTCTTCTCCTACAGTAGTCGTTATTAGGCCCGGCAAGGTTCGTATGTGTTTGGATAGTAGACGGTTGAACTCGGTTACGAGGAAGGACGCCTATCCTATTCCTAATATAGACGGGATCCTTGCAAGGCTGCCACATGTTCATTGTATATCGAAAATTGATCTAAAGGATGCCTTTTGGCAGATCAAATTAAGTGAAGATTCGAAACAGAAGACGGCTTTTACGGTACCTAACAGACCTCTCTACCAATTTACTAGAATGCCTTTTGGGCTATGTAATGCCCCTCAATCACTATGTCGACTAATGGATATTGTGATACCCTACAATTTAAAGACCAATGTATTCGTTTACTTAGATGATCTCTTGGTAGTGTCACAAAACTTTAAGGACCACTTGGCACACTTGGTAGAAGTGGCATCACAATTGCGCAAAGCGGGATTGACAATAAATGTTAGGAAAAGCTGTTTTGCTTTGAATAAAGTTAAGTACTTGGGATATGTGGTGGGAAACGGTACGTTGCAAGTAGATGAGGATAAGGTCCGAGCGATAAGAGAGTTGCCGATTCCGAAGTCAATTAAACAGGTTCGACGATTCTTAGGAATGACGGGTTGGTATCGTCGATTTATTGAGGGATATTCGACCATAACGTTTCCTTTAACTGAACTCCTAGCCAGGAAAAAGTCGTTTGTGTGGAATGAGGAGGCACAACGAGCTTTTAAGTTGTTGAAGGAAAGGCTGACTTCGGCTCCTGTTTTGGTAAATCCAAACTACGAAAGACCTTTCATTTTGCAATGTGATGCTAGCACGTGTGGGATAGGTGCAGTGTTGGCGCAAGCGGACGACGAGGGAAACGAAAGGCCGATAGCATTCATGTCTCATAAATTGAATAAAAGTCAACGGAATTACACTATTACAGAGTTGGAATGCTTGGCCGTTGTAATGGATATCGCGAAGTATAGGTCATATATTGAAGGGCAGGAGTTCAAAGTGATCACAGATCACGCAAGCCTGAAATGGCTCATGAGCCAGAAGGATCTGTCAGGGCGCTTAGCGAGGTGGTCTTTGAAACTCCAAGGATTCAATTTTAATATTGAACATAGGAAAGGGAAATATAATGTGGTACCTGATACTTTATCAAGAGTCCATGAGGGGGATACTGTTGTTGAAACGATTGAACTAGAGAATTTACCATCCATTGATCTAAATTCCAAGGCGTTTGAGAGTGAACAATACAGGAAATTGCGAGAGGAATATACATGTTCACAATTTCCAGATTTCAGGGTCTTGGACAGGTTTATATATAAACGGACATGCTTTTCAACTGGGGAATTCGAGGAGTCAGATTCGTGGAAACTGTTGGTACCCGAGGAATTGAGGTCGAAAGTGATATATACATCACATGATATACCGAAGGCCGCTCATGGAGGAGTAGGGAGGACGCTGGAGCGCATCAGGAGGTACTTTTACTGGCCAGGTTTAGTGAAGGACGTAAAGAATTATATTCGTAATTGTGATTTGTGTAAGACATCGAAGACACCGACACATCTTGTGAGACCGCCTATGGGACAAATGATAAACTCAGATAGACCTTTTCAAAGGTTATATATTGATCTCATTGGGCCATTACCACGTACGAAATCTGGAAACATAGGAATTCTTATCATTTTGGATCACTTTTCTAGATTCACCTTTTTGAGACCTTTGAAGAAATTTGCGACAAAACCCGTAATTGACTATTTACGCTCGGACATTTTTAACTGCTTTGGTGTTCCGGAGGTCATTGTTACCGATAATGGTTCGCAATTTAGGAGCAAGGACTTCGCTAATCTTTTGAAAGAGTTTGGGGTGAAACATTATTTGACTGCTGTATACAGTCCTCAGGCAAATGCCAGTGAAAGGGTCAATCGCGTTATAAATGAGGCACTACGTTCCTACGTGAGGGATGATCAGCGAGGATGGGACCAGTATATAGGTAGCGTGAATTGTTCACTAAGAAATAGCCATCATCAGAGCGTGGGAAGGACTCCTTACGAAATAGTTTTTGGTCAAACTATGATTACTCATGGTCAGGATTATGGAGTAATGAGAAGGCTTAATCTACTGGCAGAAACTGATGTACACATAGAGAGACAAGACGGATTTTCTTTGGTTAGGGATTCAATTCGAGAACATTTGAAGAGGGCTTATAAGAAGAATGAAAGGACATACAATTTAAGGTCTCGTGCTAAGGAGTATGAAGTGGGACAAGAAGTGGTGAGACGTAACTTTGTACAAAGTTCCAAAGTGGATGGTTTCAATTCGAAATTAGCTCCTGTGGGGAAAATGGCAAAGGTTATACGCAAGGTTGGGAATGTTTATTATGAACTTCAGGATTCTGATAGTGCGAATAAGGGCATATACCATGCTAAAGACATCTGGCCTTAATTTTTTTTTTTTTTTTTTTTTTTTTTTTTGTGTAGGTGTGGTGTGAATTTGTGAGGGCCTATCAGAGTAGATAGAAGGTTATCTACTGATTACATATATTTAAAAGTATAGTTTGAAAACTAAGGTAGGAATTATTTTTTTTTGTGTCAGAAAAGTTTTGGTTTGGATATGAAAAAACAATTTTTCAAGATTGAAGTTTTGACTTTCGATTTGGAGAGAAGGAAAATAAAAAAAAATTCGAAAATAATATAGATAGTCATTAAAAATACGAGAAAACCTGAATATTGATTTAAAAAGAAATATCCTTCAACTTCATGACCCTTGATTCGCTACATAATTTTGATAATTGTGAAAACTAAAATATCTCGAGGGTAGGATCATGGTCTGTCACCATCTTTGTATTTGGGATGAATCCTGTGAATTCCGATAACCCAGAGAATTTAATTTTGCGACATAAGGAAAGGCTATTATTCAAGAGAAAACGAAGCATAATTAAAAGCTAAAGCAAAGTCAAAAGAAAACAATCAAAATCTTGTGAAATTCTTATCAACTATAATATGGTTGCAATTGCTTAACTGCGAATTAGTTGCATCATCCAGAGGAGAAATCTAATCAAGCCAGAGAATCGGAGATGTTTTTGTAATACCCATATATTGGAATCAGCGATAAAAAATACCGCATATTACAACTTAATTTTAATATCCTGATGAACCCTAAGTTACGTTCCTGCATGCTGTTTTGTAAATTTTATTGAAATTTAGCTTTCTCTTAATTGTTCAACTCATTTTATCTTAACCAAGAATATTAATTAATGCAGCTGAATTTGGTCAACAAGCGCTTGTCGACGCAGCTTCAACTTTTGTCTTGTAAGTATTATTAAATTTATATTTTAAGTTTATTAGAAATATTCCACTACTTACTCGTACAAATAAACCTTTATACAATAGGACATTTACTTACATTTAATTTAACATCGATCACATAAAGATCCAATTAATTCTAGAATACATTTGAATGAATATTGTAAACTATACACTTTGATTATTCTTTACAATTTCTCGCTGTACTAAACATCAACATCTACGAAAATATCATATTTTTTTATAAAACAAAATAAACCTGAATAATATTTAAACATTGAGATTTGCATGATGGCAATTTTTTCTAGTTAAGCTATATAGTAGTTCCACGAAATTGAAGACATGATCATATAAAATGTTTTGTGGGCTGACAAAAATAGTTAAAGTCGGCATGGTTGGGTGGGTAAACCGACAACTGAGAAAGATCTTCAACACCTCAGATTCTTTTTTCAGTGCGGGTTTTCCTTTATATTGGCAATGACCATCGTTACTCTTTTTCTTTTAATATATGTAGCTACCAAAATAACTTAAATATTTTTGTAACCGATTGAGGCCTATTCCTTTGGACAAGAACACCCCCCAAGCCCTGAGCACAGCCGGAATAATTGGTAGCATTGGTCAAGAAGGAATAGGGTCTGGTGAGAGGATCGTTACAAATGGTAGAGTTTCTTGATCCATGAACCAACATTGCCGAATTTGAAGAAAATCGGTTAAGATTTAGCTATAGCTCCCATATATATGTTTTGTCCTATTTGGCTCTTTAGATCCAATCGTTTTTATACCCTACACCACACTGTGGTACAGGGTATTATTTGAGTATAAAATGTCCCAAAAGTAAATTTATGTAAACAATTTATACATGAATTACAAAATTTATATATCAGAGTTATTCAATATTTCGAGAGTGGTGTAGGGTATTATATAGTCGGCCCCGCCCGACTTTAGCCTTTCCTTACTTGTTTTTACATAAATAGATACATCAAAGATATTGCACCAATTACATTAAATACAGGACTGAAATGTTGCATTTTTGCACCTTGCAGGTGCAACATTTTTTACTAAAGAAAACGAAACCCTACCGAAGTGCAGCATTTTTTCACAAACGAAACATATCAGACTTTACGATAAAATAATAAAAAAATAATATCTGTGTATATTTCGATGTTTTTACTAATATTTTATTTAAAAATGTTAAATTTTTCTCAAAAAATACGATTTTTTCGCAATTTTTTCGAAAAAAATATATTAGAAGAAATGAAGGCTACCTTATTTTTATCATTTACAATTCGGATAAGTGATTCTCGATTTACGCCAAAATGTATATGGTTCATAACCTCTATTCTAAATATAACAGTTTATCGTGAGAACTACAGTAAATACAAAGGAACCATCTTATAGGCTGAGAAGTGTATTATCCCATATATCCAATCGATTGCAAAACCCTGCGTCGCAGAAAAAACAGTTTTGAGCTGTGTTATTAATATTGAACAAAAGCAAATATTAAAAATATATCTTTTCTGGCTTTTTCATTTAAAATTTAAAAATATTGTTTGAAAAATACACTACGCAACAACATACAGTCGAAATGTTAGAATAAAAACTGCTGTTTTGTCAACATACGAAGGAAAAGTATATTTATGTATAAGCAAAAAATCCCGGAAATTCGCGCTCAGATTTCCCGGAATGGTGGGATTGAAGATATGACTCTAATGCGTATTCTATCTGGCTTATACTTCAACAAAAATACTAAAGGTAACTTCCATGAAAATTGGAATTCACAAAAAGCTTTACCTTAAAATATTGTGTTAATCGCATTTCAGGATGCAAATAACATCGTGTCAATAAAATAGTCACTCGCTACTGTGAAGCACAAGAAAAATAAATGTGACAATACAATAAGGCATATGCCCAGCAAAATCTTGGTAAGTACCTGTCATTATTCCCTGTATTACTAAATAATGACATATCATTATTCGCTGCATTACTTTCGGCTTATTAATAATGACTTACCAATAATAACAGAAATAAGTGATATTTTGCTATTAAAATCATTTTGACATTTTTAAATATAATGCAATTTTGGCTATACATGGGTCATTGTATAAGATTTATTTACTTTTCAACATTTATTATTTATTTATTTATATGAATTACAATACAAAGTAAATTTATATTCTAATTTAAAGGTCCAGGGAAAGGCCGGGTTACAAAGACCACATGGCTAAATTTTGCAGCGACAGACCAGAGCCTCTGGTGGGAATCGAACCCACGACCCCCAAACTCATAGGCGAGTACGCTACCAACTCACCTACTAGGGCGCTCATTACTTTTCAACATGTTTTCAAATAATTCGTGCAGATTTGAATGAAAAATATTTACGTATATCATATGATGTTAGACCATTGAAGAAATTTTCACATGGGGGTTTGGGTTCAGAAATTCGAATCTGGCATGAGGAAAATGTTTGTTCCGAGAAACATGCGCGAAATATGCAAAAAATCACTTTAAATGGCCATTTCTGCATAAATAGATCTACTACTTATTTTATAACTTATTGGTAATGCATTATTCAAGTACTTAAAATCTTGAAAATATAAGCACATATTAATGTGGTATGCCTATGCTACAAATAAGTACTTATTATGTTACTTTATTCTATGCTTTTGGGAAGTACTTTCCTCCAATGACATCCCCATGTTAAAATAATGAGAAAAGTGGCTAAATAATAAACACTTACACTTATTAAACTTTGCTTACTCCTCGGATTATTTGTTAATGAGAAATTTTGCTGGGTGTGGTTTGAAGGAAGTCACAAGAGCAGATAGGATCATCCATTTGCCACCATCACTAATTCCTTTTTCCTTTGAAGGACAGCATCATTGTGACTGGATAAATTTACATTACAACAATGCCTAAGGACAATACTCGTTCACAGAAAATCTTCAACAGATAGTCTCAATTAAACAACTTCCATTGACGTGTGCAATTAGCCATGTGCCCTTTTCTGCCAAATATTCTGAACAAATAATTCTTTTGGGGAACACTCGTTCCGTAATGTAATATGAAATTTCTGCACATATGTACATTAGACCATTTATTATTTTTTCGGTACTGATTTCCGGGCCGAAAACGTTTCCATTTGACCTACAAACCTTCAATAAAAAATTTGGTGCCGATCGGATAACGCTAAGGTCTGCCCAAAGTTGTTTGAAAACACAAAACTCACTTTACATGAACAAAATTTGGGTTTTAATCAAATGTCAAAAGTTTTTAAATGATCTTTGAATAAAATTTTCTTTCTTACAAGTCGTAAACAATCCAAATCGGCCGAAAAACGAAAAAGTTACAGCAGTTTTCATTTGAATTTTACGTCATGACAGGGCATGCATGCACACTAGGCCGGGTCGATTTGTGGGGAGGCAAAAAGAGTCGCCATTGCTCAGTGAAAATCGTATTCTAGGGATCAAAATAAGAAACTTTGCCGAAAGAACCATACCTCTAAAACGAATTCTGATGTCCCGGAATTTGGGTCGAATTTTTGGGTAGGGGCAAATTTTGAAAAATCCCACTTTGACCCATTTAGAGTGCTCCAATCGAGTCCAAATGTATGACCGACCCCCACTAACTTTGGAGGCCCGACCCACCCATGCCAGTGTCACACCCCCTGGGGGTTCCATACATTTGGACTCGATTGGAGCACTCTAAATGGGTCAAAGTGGGATTTTTTCCGGGACATCAGAATTCGTTTTAGAGGTATGGTTCCTTCGGCAAAGTTTCTTATTTTGATCCCTAGAATACGATTTTCACTGAGCACTTCACTGAGTGGGGGTCGGTCATACATTTGGACTCGATTGGAGCACTCTAAATGGGTCAAAGTGTTTTTTTTCCGGGACATCAGAATTCGTTTTAGAGGTATGGTTCCTTCGGCAAAGTTTCTTATTTTGATCCCTAGAATCCGATTTTCACTGAGCAATGGGCGATTTTTAAATCGACCCGCCCTAATGCACACCGACATGGCCTCAGGCATATATGTACATATGTAGACCTAAGAGCAATCACAATAAAAAATAGATCATTATATAACATGCTTGTGCATGCATGAAAAATAAAACAACAAACAAAAATGTTGGACGGATTTGCATGATAGTTGATTTTTCGCATCAGTCTGACATTTTTTACTGGTCAAATAAGAAAACATAAGCAGAACTTTGCAGCGCGCTATACGCCCATGCAACAGGGTCGTTTACAGAACGCGCTCTGCCTCCAGCCTAAGTGAATTGAGAAAGGGACAGCTTCGCACAAAATTTAATTTTAGTCGTATTCTTATTAGTCTCCAGATCGACCACATTCAAAATGGTTACTAGATCCAGTGATAAATTTCGCACCGTAGAATCACTTGGGCATGTATCACATACAATATCTGGAGCCAAACTGCCGTCAAACAGACAGATATTGCAAGTTTTCTTTTTATACCCTACACCACACTGTGGTACAGGGTATTATAACTTTGTGCATTTGTTTGTAACACCCAAAAGGAGAAGAAATAGACCCATCGTTTATTATACCGATCGACTTAGAATTACTTTCTGAGTTGATTTAGCTATGTCCGTCTGTCCGTCTGTCTGTCCGTCTGTCTGTCTGTGCATGTATTCTTGTAATCAAAGTACAGGTCGCAATTATGGTCCGATCTCGACGAAACTTTACACATATGTTTTATTTGGCCCAAGGACGATCCCTATTGAATTTGGTTAAAATCGGTTCAGATTAAGATATAGCCCCCATATATATGTTACCCCAGATTTGACATGTAAGCGCTGTAAAAACTTTATTTTATATCCGATCAGTCTGAAATTCGGCAGAAAGAGGTTTCTTATCATATGAATGAACACTGTTAAATTTGGAATAAATCGGTTCAGATTTAGATATAGCCCCCATATATACGTTACCCCCGATTTGAAGTGTAAGCACTGTAAAAATGTTATTTTATATCCGATCAGTATGAAATTCGGCAGAAAGAGGTTTCTTATTATATGAATGAACACTGCTAAATTTGGAAGAAATCGGTTCAGATTTAGATATAGCCCCCATATATACGTTACCCCCGATTTGAAGTGTAAGCGCTGTAAAAATGTTATTATATATCCGATCAGTATGAAATTCGGCAGAAAGAGGTTGCTTATAATATGAATGAACACTGTTAAATTTGGAAGAAATCGGTTCAGATTTAGATATAGCCCCCATATATACGTTACCCCCGATTTGAAGTGTAAGCACTGTAAAAATGTTATTTTATATCCGATCAGTATGAAATTCGGCAGAAAGAGGTTTCCTATTATTTGAATGAACACTGTTAAATTTGGAAGAAATCGGTTCAGATTTAGATATAGCCCCCATATAAACGTTACCCCCGATTTCACATGTAAGCGCTGTAAAAATTTTATTTTATATCCGATCAGTGCGAATTTCGGCAAAAAGAGGTTTCCTTCTACATGAAGAAATACTGCCAAATTCGGAGAAAATCGGTTCAGATTTATATATAACATCCATACATATATTCCTCCTGATTTGGTATCAAAGCGCTATAAAAGTTGTACTTTACTTCCGATCATTAAAATTTTCCAGAAATATGTTTCTCAATTTAGGAACGAATATTGCTTAATTTAGCGATTATCGGTTCAGACTTAGATAATATGTTCCTACCCATTTACCAATTATTCCAAATTATTATCGCAATGACCCTTATCGCATTATTAGGGAGGTGTAGGGTATTATAAAGTCGGCCCCGCCCGACTTTCTGCCTTTCCTTACTGGTTTAATATGCGATTTGTTAATGTTGGCAGAAAAAACTGTGCAAAAGATAGTGCTACGCTGGCAGTGGATGCTGCTATAATTTTTTGGCAACAGGCGCGAATACCAACACGTGATAAATATAAATGTCAAGATAAATTGCTAAAGTTGTACGGCGACTGGAGAAATGTCCTCAAACAAAGTGCAAACAGGAGATCAGATAAATCAAAATTAAACGTGAACATTTTCAAGGACAAAATGGATGATCTGTTCGATAAAGCTAGTGCAAACGCCCTGAACGAGATGTGTATAGAAGAAGACAAGAAGTTTTTGTTGATGCAAAGACAGAAAGGCAGACCAGGGTGCATGGCAGACGTTGACATGAAAATGTACGGGCGAGAACAGCGATCCGAGCAACGAATACAAAAAGCAGAATAGCGAAAGAGAAAGCATTCAGAACGTAACAATCAATCTTGTAAGTTAATAAATTGAAGTGTTTTACTCGTAATTCCTTAAAACAACTGTTATTGTGTAGTACTCGATACAGTTTACATTGGAAGTGACGATGAAGATGAGTTCGATGATAGCATTACGGATACGGATATGACATGCGAGTTTCATACCGATGATGACGATGATCACACCAAACGTCTAAGAGGACGACAACATTGGATCTCATCACGTCTTACAGTAGTCCTTGATAAGGCCAAAGTTAGCTGTTCAGATGCTGTACATATTTTGATAGCATGCGCTCATGATGTGATAAGTGCAATGAATAATGCTGCGACGCCTCTGACCTCTGTTGGTGAGCTTGTGATTAATCGATCTACAATATATGAGCTACGCAAAGAAAATCGTAAGCGAGAAGCGGAGAATGTGCAAACAGAATTCATTGCAAAAGTAATTCAGTTCAGATCTAAACATATATATAATTTATAGCTTTACGAATCCATCGATTTGTATTTTATTTTTTATACGTAGATCAATAGCGTACATTCATTGATTATTCACTGGGACGGAAAACTTTTGCCGGAGTTATTCGGCAGAAAAATCGTTGATAGAATAGCAATCATCGCCAGTTATGAAGGCACATCAAAATTTTTGGGCGCTCCCAAAATCCCGGCTGGTACTGGAGAAAATATGGCCAAAGTCGTTCATGATACACTCGTCAATTGGGATATTTCTAATAAAGTTTCCGCCATGGTTTTCGATACCACGTCGTCAAATACAGGTCAAAATACAGGATCGTGCATTTTGTTGCAGAACAAATTAGATCGAAAATTATTCAAGTTCCCATGTCGTCATCACATGATGGAGATAGTATTGAAACATGTGTTTGAGGTTAAACTTTCGGCGACTTGTGGTCCTGAAGTGCCTATTTTTAATCGTTTTGCTGCCGTATGGGTAAGTTTCGACCACAAATCGTTTAAAAACATTAAGAAATTCTGCATTAAACAGCTAAATGAAATACAAATCCGAGCTGATTACAAGGAACTATTACAATTAACAATACTGTTTCTTGGTGGTGTCGGCGATAACTTCCGAACACCTGGTCCAACATCCCACGCAATGTTCATGGGAAAAGGTATTTATGCCTTAAAAATATACCTATTTCGAGAGCAGTTTGCATTGACAAAACGAGAGTCCAGTGGACTACGGGATATATGTATTTTTCTTGTGCGGCTGTATGTCAAAGCGTGGTTTACATGCACAAATGCCATACGAGCACCAAATCAAGATATACACTTGTTGAAAGACTCCATCGCATACGCAGAAATCGACCGAGATGTGTCTGAAGCGGTTTTGAAGAAATGGAAAAATTATTTGTGGTATTTGGCCCCAGAATCAATGGCTTTGGCATTTTTCGATTCGAATGTTTCACTCGAAGAGAAACGAAAAATGGTTAGGCATCTGCAATCAACAGAGCCCGTCGTAAATCTGGAAAACGATCGAAAATTCTCCGACCCGAAACTATTGCTGTGTAATAATTTTAGCGATTTCGTCTCATACAAAACCAAACATTTTTTCGGTGCTTTTGGATTGAGTACTGAATTTTTAAAGCATGACCCATCCATTTTCGAAGTAAATGAAGATTATCAAGATGCTCTCGATGTTTGTCGTAATCTGTTTGTTGTTAACGACACTGCTGAACGCAGTGTACAATTTATGAATGATTACAACAGAATACTTACGAAAGACGAAGAGCAAAATCGATTTATATTACAGTGCATTGAAGAATATCGTAGAAAATGTCCCTCACATAACAAGTCAGATCTAACATAATATTGAAATAATTGTATTTTTTGTTTTTTTTTTCACCGATCTCAATATTTAAAAACTATTTATTAATTAATAATACAAAGAAATGTAATTTTACTTACTTAAACATACGATTTTTGAATAAAAAAAATATTTCCCCTATAAAGAGTGTTCTAAATTTTTAATGAACTTTGGGCAGACCCTAGGATTATCCGATCGGCAGAAAATTTTTTATGGAAGTCTTGTAGGCCAAATGGAAACTTTTTCGGTCCGGAAATCAAGGATCGCAGCAACTTTCACTTTTTGCATCATGTGCTATAAACGGTCTAATGTACATATGTATACCGTATGGGTATACATATCTGCAATTGTAATACTCATGATAATTACTCTGGACAAGTTCAACAATCGATGACTTGATTAGACGAACACTAAACAATCGGCAAACGAGTAGGTTTGAGAGTAGGTTTGGTTTCAACTTTTCTCACTTTGTGGTCGGTAGTAGAAGTAATAGTTGATTATAGTATTAAGTACCCATTTCTTCTAAAGATGATGTCCCTGCCTAAAACGATTGAATTGAGCTAATAACACTAAGCAACAAAAAAAATGTTTTTGTATCCTAGACCTAAAAAATATTTTTTTGTATAGATTGTGGCATAATTTTATATAAAATCAAAACCAAAAATTTTTTTTATGGATACATTTGTTTTTAAAATTTTTTTTATTAAAAATACTATTATCGTCGGAGGTACCCTTAGTATTTGCACTATACTTTTTGGAGTATATGCCCGATCAGGTCGACTTATACGTTAAATTGAAGCTATTAATGTGGGCTACAAATGTTGGAAATATCTCTTTCACTTAGAAACAGTGGTTTAGTAACAGTCATTAAACAAATTGAAAAAGTCGATTTAAAAAAAAAAATCGTGGGACAATAAAAACATAAAAAATAGAAAAAAGTCGAAAAACAATATTTTATTCTTTTTTTATACCCTACACCACACTGTGGTACAGGGTATTATAAGTTTGTTTCACGGCAGATGTTTGTAACACCTTAACATAACACAGCTAGACCCACCTTAAAGTATACCGATCGACTCAGAATCACTAGCTGAGTCGATTTAACGATGTCTGTCCGTCCGTCCGTCCGTCTGTCCATGTAAAGTTGTTCGTCGACTACAGGTCGCAATTTCACTCCGATCGTTCTGAAATTTTGCAGTTTAGAGTATTTCGCGGCTGTTAAGATCGCTATTGAATTTGGTTGAAATCGGTTCAGATTTAGATATAGCTCCCATATATATCTTTCGTCCGATTTGGCCCTTTAGTCCTATAGAAGCTGTATTTTACATCCGATCGTTTTGAAATTTAGAATGGTAGAGTTTCTTGATCCATGAACCAACATTGCTGAATTTGAAGAAAATCGGTTAAGATTTAGCTATAGCTCCCATATATATGTTTCGTCCGATTTGGCCCTTTAGTCCTATAGAAGCTGTATTTTACATCCGATCGTTTTGAAATTTAGAATGGTAGAGTTTCTTGATCCATGAACCAATATTGCCGAATTTGAAGAAAATCGGTTCAGATTTAGATATAGCTCCCATATATATCTTTCGTCCGATTTGGTCCTTTAGTCCTATAGAAGCTGTATTTTACATTCGATCCGATCCGATCGTTTTGAAATTTAGAATGGTAGAGTTTCTTGATCCATGAACCAACATTGCCGAATTTGAAGAAAATCGGTTAAGATTTAGCTATAGCTCCCATATATATGTTTCGTCCGATTTGGCCCTTTAGTCCTATAAAAGCTGTATTTTACATCCAATCGTGTTGAAATTTAGAATGGTAGAGTTTCTTGATCAATGAACCAACATTGCCGAATTTGAAGAAAATCGGTTAAGATTTAGCTATAGCTCCCATATATATGTTTCATCCGATCCAATCGTTTCTATACCCTACACCACACTCTTTAGATCCAATCGTTTCTATACCCTACACCACACTGTGGTACAGGGTATTATTTAAGTATAAAATGTCCCAAAAGTAAATTTATGTAAACAATTTATACATGAATTACAAATTTTATATATCAGAGTTATTCAATATTACGAGAGTGGTGTAGGGTATTATATAGTCGGCACCGCCCGACTTTAGCCTTTCCTTACTGGTTTAAAGTTTGCATCCTAGCGAAGAAAATAATGCCTATGGATAAATGTAGAAATTATTGCCCTTTTGGTAGAGATAAGAGAATTTCAAAAATCTTTTTTTTTAATTTCTGTTTAAATAACGATTTTATTTATTACTTTTATTTATATTATGTACATTTGAGTTTATTTACATGAACAAGTTTCATTAGAAGTAATTGTGAGTTCTTTGACGTTTGTAGATTTCGGAATCGGTTTCTCTAATGAGGAACCAAATATAATCTCCCATCATTCTTTCATCCCAGTGCCCTTGGTAACGCCACTCGATGGACTTCAATTCTTGGTGAAACCTTTCGCCATGTTCGTCACTTACGTCGCCAAGATTCTCGGGGAAAAAGTTTAAATGAGAATGCAAGAAATGAATTTTGAGGGACATATTTACACCTGTTGGAATACATAAAGCGAAAAATAATTTAGAAGAATACATATATGTGTGTTATATACATAAATATAAAAAATGTATTTCTAACCAATTTCTTCATAATTTTTTAACAAATCATTAATCATTGTTTCATATTGCGGGCTTTTATTGGAAAAGGAAATTTAAACCCAGTAAGGAAAGCCAGAAAGTCGGGCGGGGCCGACTATATAATACCCTACACCTCCCTAACAATGCGATAAGGGTGATTGCGATAATAATTTGGAATAATTGGTAAATGGGTAAGAACATATATATGTGGATATACCTAATTCTGAACCGATAATCGCTAAATTAATCAATATTCGTTCCTAAATTGAGAAACATCTTTCTGGAGACTTTTGTAATGATCGGAAGTAAAGTACAACTTCTACAGCGCTTTGTAACCAAATCAAGAGGAACATATATATGGAGGTTATACATATATAAATCTGTATCGATTTTCCCTGAATACTCATTCATGTAAAATAGAAACCTCTTTCTGTCGAATTTCGCTGTGATCGGATATAAAATACAGTTTCTACAGCGCTTGAATTTCACATCGGGGGTAACATATATATGGGAGTTATATCTAAATATGAACCGATTTTCTCTAAATTTGGTAGAATTCCTTCGAGTAAGAAACCTCTTTCTGCCGAATTTTGCACTGATCGGATATAAAATACAATTTCTACAGCGCTTAGATGTCAAATCGGGGGTAACATATATATGGGGGCTATATCTAAATCTGAACCGATTTTCTCCGAATTTTGGCAGTATTCCTTCGTATAATAAGAAACCTCTTTCTGCAGAATTTCGCTGTGATCGGATATAAAATACAGTTTCTACAGCGCTTGAATTTCAAATCGGGGGTAACATATATATGGGAGTTATATCTAAATCTGAACCGATTTTCTCCATATTTGGCAGTATTCCTTCGAGTAATAAGAAACCTGTTTCTGCCGAATTTTGCAATGATCGGATATAAAAAACAATTTCTACAGCGCTTACAGGGCTAATCGGGGGTAACATATATATGGGGGCTATATCTAAATTTGAACCGATTTTTTCCAAATTTAGTAGTATTCCTTTATGTAATAAGAAACCTCTTTCTGCCGAATTTCGCACTGATCGGATATAAAATAACATTTTTACAGCGCTTACATGTCAAATCGGGGGTAACGTATATATAGGGTCTATATCTAAATCTGAACCGATTTCTTCCATATTTAACAGTGTTCATTCATATGAACAAACCTCTTTCTGCCGAATTTCATACTGATCGGATATAAAATAAAGTTTTTACAGCGCTTACATGTCAAATCGGGGCTAACATATATATGGGGGCTATATCCAAATCTGAACCGATTTTAACCAAATTAGATAGGGATCGTCCTTGGGCCAAAAAAAAGATATGTGTAAAGTTTCGTCAAGATCGGGCCATAATTGCGACCTGTACATATGTAGCTAAATCGACTCAGAAAGTGATTCTAAGTCGATCGGTCTAATAAACGATGGGTCTATTTCTTCTCCTTTTGGGTGTTACAAACAAATGCACAACGTTATAATACCCTGTACGACAGTGTGGTGCAGGGTATAAAAAGAAACCAAAACTTGACACCAGACCAAAAATCGTGTCGGCCAGTGTAAATATTCCATTATATGCTCGTTCATGTTACGTTTACCTGAATTTCTTTCATTCAAGGAAGCATTGTACACGTCTGCGTTTCTCATGTGGTGCAGACTTTGTGGCCACATCGATAATTGTGAAAAGGCATTCCCAGAATTGGACGTTTATGCTGAATTCCAAGTATTTCTCCTATTGACCGCAAAGTGGCAAAACCTTTCAGATAGAGCTCTAAAATATTTTTGATTTTCGATACTTAATAGTTGGATTAATTAGTTCTGCCATTTGGACATAACAATTAACGTTAGCAGGTACTATGACTGTATTGTTCACAGTATATTTCTGAGAATTTAATATAGTAAATTCTCTGTTTACTTTGCTTTTGTAAATAAGCGTTGAACGTGGAAGTTGACAGGTCAACGATGACTACCTTAAGCATGAGTAACCTGAATTGTCACAGAGGTTAATAAAGGGTCCGCCATCTAACGTTTTTTTCAACTAGTGCTTATTTCGTGAATGGTAACACTTAGCTCATGTCTGATTTGACAGATAATTAGTTTTATCCTTCCGCTGAACGAATATAGTTGTGTATACGCTTGAACAACGCGGGGAGCGATCGACTTACAGAAGCTGCCGATTTTGCCAAAAAAAAATCATCTTTTCAGATGAAGCTCATTTTGATCTTGGCGGGTATGTAAACAAGCTAAATTGTCGCATTTGGGGCACAGAAAACCCTCACGCATACATTGAAAAGCCGATACACCCAAAACGAGTCACTGTTTGGTGCGGATTTTGGTCCAGAGGCATAATTGGGCCATTTTTCTTCGAAAATGAGCAAGTGGCCGTTACAGTCAATGGCGATCGTTATCGGGCCATGTTGAACTAATTTTTGTTCACAAAAATTGAAGAGGAGGATATTGGCAACATTTGGTTTCAACAGGACGGCGCTACATGCCACACAGCCGAAGCTACACTCGAGGTTTTGCGCGATGTTTTCAAAAAAAAAAAAGTTATTTGGCGGACCCTTTATATATAACCTTGCCTCCTCTAATCTTCATTGTAAAATAATAATGAATGTTCGAATTCGGTCTTTGGGCATGCCATTCGTTTTTATACCCTCACTTTAGTGTGACGAGGGTATATATCATTTGCTACGGAAAAAAGTGTAACATGTCGAAGGAGTGACCTAAGACCCCAAGTATGTTCGGAGGAAATCCGTTTTGGGTTATTTTAAGTCGAATGAGCAATGTCCGTCCGTCTGTCTGTCTGTCTGTCTGTCTGTCTGTCTGTCTGTCTGTCTGTCTGTCTGCTGGCTGGTGCGCACGATAACTCTCGAAAGGAGTAACCGATTGACCTCAAATTTGGTATGTGGTAATATTTTTTTCTATCTCCGGCTAAGTTCGAAGATGGGCCATATTGGTCCACCCCTTCTAGTACCTCCCCCACAAAGGGTTAAAATGTTGTGAAATATTGATTCTTTAATAACTGCTATACTACTTATTCGAATCTTTTGAAATTCCACACATAGTATTAGCTTATTAGTCGCTATCAACTCGAGAAAAATGGGCGAAGTCGCCACGTCCCTTTTGGTACCTCCCACACAAATGCACCATATTGCGCCAAAAGTTAACAGCTTATAACATTAATAACAGTGTATAAAAATACTTAAAATTTTGTACAGTATTATGATTTTATATTGCCTACAATCCAGGGAAAAATGGGTGTTGTTGCCACGCCCCTTTTGGTACCTCCCACACAAAGGTACCTTTTTGCACCAAAAGTTAACAGCTTATAACATTAAAACCACTGTATAAAAATACTTGAAATTTTTTACAGTGTAATGTTTTTATAGTGTCTATAGCCCTGTGAAAAATGGGCGTTATTTCCACGCCCCTTTTTGTACCTCCCACACAAAATGCCCAAATCTTACCACAATTTAATGTCTCATAACGTTTATACCAGTGCACATAAATGCTTATAAGTCGGCACAGTGCAATGAATTTAAAGTATCTAATGTTCTGCGAAAAAAAGGTGTATTTGATAAACCCCTTCTGGTACCTCCCACACAAATTGACAGAATAATTCGAGTAATATTCAATATTACATTACTCACAAAGTGAGGGTATACCTTAGTCGGTTTACCCGACTGAAACTTTCTTACTTGTTGTATTGTTACATATGCACACAGAAGAGAAGATGGCTTAAAAGAGCCTTAATTGCAAATGCTTATTTTGAGTTTACCTGAGACTACCTTTTAACAATTTTTAGGCGGTCACACAATAAATTAAATTTATCTTTTTTGTTGGTGTTCTATGAAGTCAAATATTATACGAAGGTTTCAGGCATTGCGAAGAGTTTTAGGCATAAATAAACGGAAATTGCACAATCTATGATATGAAGATGGTTGGATACAATATCAAAATTTAGGATTACTTTTATGTATTGAAACAACAATCTGTGTTCTATTAATTAATTAGTCTTTAATTCCCAATAAAACTCTATTCATTAATACGAATTTCAGGAGAATAAAACATGTGTCATATACGTAGGGTTACCAGACTATACAACTCCAAGATAACATAAGAGGATGCCAGATCAATACCTAACATTTCCTCCCTCACATAGTCAATCATTCCGGTGAAAATCTTATTCTGCGTCTCCGTAATCTGGTGGATCTACGTAATGGAAACTGGCCCCCTTGCCTCTATCATTCAGTTCTGGCTCTGCAGTAGCCATCTAACTTCCGGCAGTAACGTCGTTTGGTGCTCGATAATGCTCATTGGAATACATCCATTCATTATCCTATACCGCAGAATGAAATCCATGGAAGTTGTTCGATTGTGGTGTAGAAACCCCAGTGGGCGATGTAGCGTCATTATCAGAATAATTCGTTATGGGCGTAGAAAAATTATTTGGTGGGTTATCCATTACGTTTTCCCTGTCTGGCTGGGATGCATTCGAAGTGTCAAATTCAACATGAGACCGTTGTACTCGTGCCTTTTCTTCAGTATCGACAGACCGTGCTCCTTTTCCATCCGTTTGCACTTTTAAATCAACGCGGTATGGGATTTGGTCAATGTGGCGATTAACTCGTTTGAGTCAGAGAATCTCATACTGCAAATCTCCGAGCTGATTCAGCACCAATCCTGGTAGCCATTTATCTACACGGAAGTTATTTGACAAAAAATAAACATTCTGCATTGGCTCAAAACAGCGAAAAGTAGCATTAAACTGTATATATGTATTGTATATCAGTCATCTCAAAAAATTTTGAGGTAGAGGTAGATCTAAACGGGTACGCAACATACGTCCGAAAAACAAAAGTGCTGGAGGTTTGCCAGTTGTGGAATGGGGTGCAATTATATATTGACGTAGAAAAATATTCAAATTTCTCTGAAGGTTATTCCTGTTTGCGCCCAATGATTTAATTGCGTTCTTAACCGTCTGCACTGACCGCACAGCTTGGCCATTGGTGGATGGGTGGTATGGTGCATTACATTTGTGGTATATGACACCCACATTGGTGAGAAACTCTTTGAATTTGGCTGATGCGAAGCATGTACCATTATCCGAAACCACTGTAGTTGGCACCCAGTAGCTAGCAAAGCAGTCATCCAAGATATTGATCGTAGCGGCCGAAGTACTCGTAGAAGACATTTTCACATCAATCCATTTACTGTACGGATCGGTGGTTATAAGAAGCATCGTACCTAAAAATGGTCCCGCATAGTCCACATGAATGCGCTCCCATGGGCCCTCGGATAATGCCAATGGTGCTCTGTGAACTTCGGTGGGCCGTTGGAAAATTTAGCACACTCATTGCACTCACTTCGCTACCGCCTCAATATCCTTGTCAATGCCTATCCAATATACAAAGGATCTTGCGACTCCCTTCATTTTGACAATGCCTAAATAGCCCGAATGTAAATCCTGAAGAATCTTGGAGCGAAGCTTGTCCGGTATAACCACCCTATTTTCAAATGTCAGACAGCTAGAAGCAATACTGTAATTTATCTCCCGTATGCGCGGAGGGCTTTACCGCTCTCCAGAATTCTAAAAATTTTCGCCAACCTTTCATCCGTACACGCAAAGAAAAAATTCATTTATGTGAAACGAAATATTAGACAACTACAATTCTCGATTACAACGACTGAAATTTCTTTTGGTCAGAATATGTTTCTGTCACAAAAAGCGAAATTTCAGTTCCGGCAAACGAGAATTGTAGTTGTCTAATATTTCGTTTCGCAGAAACGAATTTTTTCTTTGCGTGTACGTGTTTCCAAAGCCACTTTGTAAGCATTCGTTGATCAATTTGTCGTATCACGAATGAATCAAAATCATCATATTCCTCATCATCCATTATTTGTCTGACCATATTCTCGTTGATAGCTCTAGAGCAATAATCCGCATTAGTCTTAAACATAACATCGAAATCAAAATTTCTTAAGAAATCAGCATAGTTATCCAAACGGCTAATACACAAGACGGGAAAAGACTTATATGTATCCCAAATTTATGTAAGCCGTAATAAGGGTGAAATGACGAGCATACAGGTAGAGAAAGAATTTCTGTGAGGCCCATACGATAGCAAGAGCCTCTTTATCAATCTGTGGGTATTTACATTCAGTACCCGTTAAAGTACGACTAGCGTAAGCTATGGGTCTCTCCCTACCACCCGGCATGTGGTGAGATAATACGGCACCTAGCCCAGTCTTGATGGCATCCGTAGCAAGTAGCAGTGGTAATTCCGGTTTGTATGGCATTAGTACTTGTGGTGAAATGAGTGCATTTTTAATGTCCCTGTACTCTTGATCGCCATCTTCTGTCCATTAGAATGGTTTCTTCAACAGCATGAAATGAAGTGGTCTACTACGCGTTGACAGATCGGATATAAACGACCCATAGTAGGTGGCTTTCCCCAAAAACAGTTGTAATTCATCATGACTTGTAGTTTTAGGGGCATCTCTTACGGCTTCCGCGTGCTTATCGGATTTATGAATTCCGTCATTATCAATCTTATGACCGAGAAATTCCACCGCTGTTGCAGCAAATACACATTCAGAACGATTTAGGTTAAGCCCTTTATCCCTTAAACGCGTAAGTGTTGTTCTCAATCCCGATAACAAATTATCAAAACTATTTGCATAAATCAATATGTCATTAAAAAAATGTCATACGTTCGGAATGTCTTGCAAAACCGATTCCATCGTCCGCTGCCATATTACTGGTATGTTAGCAGCCACATATACAGCACGGGTGGGTCGAATTAAACCATGGGTGGGCGTATTCAATATCAGGGCATGTGTCAACCCCTCTTCAATTTGGAGATGGAGGTACGCATCCGTTACATCAAGATGGCACAAAAAATTTCGCCCCATTCATTTTATTAAAAAGATGTTCGGGTTTAGGAATCAGGTGCTCGTCCACAATAATTCTAGGATTGACAGTTGGTTTATAGTTCCCAGTTGTTCGAATTCGTCCATCTTTCTTTGAAACGACATGGGTCGTCGAAGCCCATTCCGAGAATTCGACCTTCTCATAAAAACCCGACATTATTTTCCTATAAATTTCGGCAGCATATGCCTCTCCTAGTGCAAATGGTATCTCCCTGACCTTGGTAAATACCGGTGTAGCAACCTGTTTAAAATGCAGCTTAATAGGTGGAAAATTCAACTTACCGGCGTGTCACTACAGATGTCTTCAAATTCGGTTAGCACTCGCTGTAGTATTTGAGATTCGTGGGGCAATAAACGAGGAGAATCCATTTTAATTGCACCAACCGGTTGTGATACGGAAAATAATTTCACAAAATTAATCTCCTCCACAAACTGCGAAATCAACTCTCTGCCGAATAACGAATCGAAGTTGCCGCCACCACGCGTCCAACGCAATTTATTCGATGACCAGTGTAACTTGTGAATTTTCTATCCGTTGCCAGCAACTTAAACATGCCAGTACACAATTTTAACGTTGTCATACTCATTATTCCGCAAGGGGCACCCGTGTCCAATTCCATGTTTACCTTACAGCCATTTATTTCTACACCGATCAATTGTCTACTAGATCCCTTTTTCGTATCAATTTTGCTCCTCTGAAATTTGTGCAGTCTTTTGAATTGCACACCTTTGCAATGTGACCGGTTTTACCACATAGATAGCATCTGACATTACGAAACTTACAAACGGTTCTGGCATGATTTCCACCACAACCGATACAATTGGACCGTGGGAAAACGGTATCCTTTCCGTTTTCCCTGTGGGATGCACGTGCAGTATTGTGTTTTGGTGTATTCCTATATTTTGTCGCGTCGTAGCCCACTTTAAACGTAGGCTCTAACAATGGAACTGGACCACCAAATACATTCTTCATCTCCATGGACGGCATATGTGATGCCTCCAACCGTTGTGCTATTTCGTAGGCGGCGTTAAAATCTTCCGGCTCTTTCGCAATTATTTGATCACAACAAGCTGAAAAAAATCGCTTCTGTAGTATATTGTCCCAAACAAATTCGGCTTGAAACATATAAATGTTTAGGATACACTCTAAACATATAATATTTGGTACACACAAAGGTTATATATTTGGGAAGATGTTGTTCTAAACAAATCTTTGTTTCTATCCTAATATTTTGTTATTTGAGACTATTATTTCCGAAACAAAGATTTATTTTCATTTAAGTATTCAGAAAATATATCGATATATTAAATGCGTTACATTTTTCAGCAATTCAAAGTTCTTTTTTTAGATTTTTTTAATGTTTGTATAATTAAAACCGTATAATGTTGGATGTAAATAAATTACTTGGAGGATTGACAACAAATGATGACAGAAATTTAAAATGATCGATTTAAAACAGATGTTAATGCTACATATGGTACAATTCGAATTAAAGAAAAAAATTAAAACTGAAATTTGAAAAAGTCAGCAGAGTTTTGAAAATCTTTTTAAATAAAACAAATTTTGGACACATCTTTAACAAAACGTTTAACGTTTCTGTATTTAAATATTATATTAATTGTATTAATTTAAACAATTTATTAATTGTATTAATGTTTTAATAAATTGACACGGCACACACTCGGGTATTTGGTATTATTTCAGACAAGCCTCCCACTTTTAATTTATTTTAATGCTTTACAATGTATTAAGTAAAAAAATCTATTTCATTTATATATGGGTTTTTATATGGGTGATTTGCTCAAATTAAAGCTTAGGTCTATTCCTTCAAGATCTGTTTGGTCTCTCAGTAGAATTGGACTTGTTTACATATCTATCAAAATAAAGGTACACATCTAACAACATAGAGAAACACATATTTTATCATAACTCCAGAACCATTTTTCCGAATTATTTCAGGACAGCTTTGGAAGATCCAAAATTAAGTTGACTTCAATTTCCTCTAACATAATTTTTTCATCCGTTTATCTTCCAAGACACTGCGAAAAATCCACTTTTTTTAAAGTAATAATTTTTAATAAAAGATCAACAAAAAAATAGATTATTTTTATTGATTTGTGGTAGAGTCTGATCGGTGATGAATAAACAGAGTCCATTCCGAATTCCAAAAAGTTGTAGCTAATTAAGTAAAACAAATCAAGAATACAACAACACAAAAAATCAACAAACTGAGTATTTCTGCCCTATGGGTTTTTGAGCAAAAAGGGCAATAAATCGAAAAAAGCAAAAGGGCAACCTAAATTTTGACTGGGTTACTGTAAACAATCCACCAAATGAGGAGAAACAAATTTTAGACCTTAATCTAACTTTACTTATACAATTAACTATATGTCTATCTATATATTCGAAATAGGCAAATTAGGTGGACTTAGAAAAATTTATATTCTTGGAAATAGCTAATCACTTTTTTTACTCTAAATAAGTTAACAAAAATTAACTAAATACATGAAGTTAAGGCCACATACTCAAATTTTAATTTCACTTACAATTTTTTCACGAAATATGCTTTAAAAAGGTTGTAAATATAAATTTTACACAGAGCATAGGGAGATGACTTACGATTATTACAGTTTTTAGACACTCGTTTTAATAGGAAAGCGATTGTTTTGCGAAATCTGAACTTTTTGTTGGTAAAAAAGCGTTTGTCGCGATTCTATTTTCAAAAAAGCGTGAAATCAGCATTTTTATCACATATTATCTCAAAAACGGGAATATATATTGGATTTTTGATTTTAAATTCGGATTTAGAACATCTCATCCTTCGAGATCAGTTCCTATATCAGTTCCCTGCTTGTCATCCCATTACGAAAATTTGTATTGATATAGTAAACAGAATGGGCTTTGTTTTTGTATTCAAAGATATAGAATCCTATCAGCGGAACACAATTTAAACCGCGAAGAAAACATTAGTCGCAAGAAAAAATTTTGAAAATTTAATATTTGCAACCAATTACACTGTGCAACAGTGAAAAAAATACACGGACTTGACAGTATAGGTTCGATTCTACTAGCAAAGGGTTGTATAATCCTATACTCGGTTTGGCGAAATTGGTGACCAATTTTTGTTTATGGGCCTCCAAAGTTTCTGAAAATCAGTGGGCCTCTCGAAAAAGGTGTCATCAGCATTTGTCCAACAACTAATTCAGACTTCGTGATACCGCTTAACTATGTAACTAAGAATATGCTGAATAAAGTTTCTTAACATTTTTTGCGAAAAAATAATTTTTTCCGATACTTTTGTTTGGAAAAAGTGAAGTGAAACTTCCCGCGACTCTTAATTTTTCACTAACAATGCTTGGCAAAATTGTAGCCAACGTAAATCTGAACAAGTTTTGAGAACATATCAATACAATCTGAACGTGTCACCCTAAGTAGCTCAAAGAACCACATTGTGCCCCAAAAATGTAAGTATTTCACTGTTATGTAACAAAAATATATTTTTTTGGTATAGGTTATGTTCAGCAACTTTATAGAAAATATTAAGGCCAATATTTTTGTGGAACATCTTAACCCTCTAGCTCCCCCACATAACTGTAATTTTTGGCCCAATTTTAACAAATCGTAAAACACCCCTTTAAATTGGGAGGGCGGGCATGAAATGTTGTACAATAACACAAACACCAAAAAACGGTCAAATTCCCGTTCGTGCAGCAACGTTAGTCGTACGATCTAGTGGTCGAAGCAATAAAGATACCAGTAAAGAGCGTTGTTGACTGGAATTTGACCGTTTTTTGGGTTTTTGTGTTAAGATTTGGGCTTTGGTGTGTTCCGACACATATAGTAAAATTTTATTTTATGTATGTTTCTGGAAAGGTCTTTGGAAGACCTATTGATAGATAAATACTAGATAAACCCACTCCTAGCAGTTTTGGCACAGTGGGCTCTTCTATTAACAACTGGTCAAATAGAAAATAGCAAATATTCAGAATGTGAATACGTTCTGGAACATGAGATATATGTTTCTGGAAAGATCTTTAGAAGACCTATTCATAGATATATATTAGTTGTTAACAGAAGAGCACAGTGGGCTCTTCTTATAACAACTGGTCAAATAGAAAATCTCAAATATGATATGTATGTTTTTGGAAAGGTCTTTGGAAGACCTAACCATAGATACATGCTAGATAAACCCACTCCTAGTAGTTTTGGCACAGTGGGCTCTTCTGTTAACACCTGGTCATATAGAAAATCGCAAATATTCAGAAAGTGAACACGTTCTGGAATATAATATGTATGTTTCTGGAAAGGTCATTGGAAGACATATTCATAGATACATACTAGATAAACCAACTCCTAGTAGCTTTGGCACAGTGGGCTCTTCTGTTAACAACTAGTCAAACAGAAAATCGCAAATAATGAATTTGTGACCACGTTCTGGAACATGAGAAAGATCTTTGGAAGACCTATTCATGGATATATATTAGATAAACCCAATCCAAGTAGTTTTTGCACAGTGGCGTCTTCTGTTAACAACTGGGTAAATAGAAAATCTCAAATATTCAGAATGTGAACTCGTTCTGGAATATGAGGTATATATTTCTGGAAAGGTCTTTCGAAGACCTATTCATAGATACATACTAAATAAACCCACTCGTATTAGTTTTTGCACAGTGAGCTCTTCTTTTAAAATATAGTCAAAAAGAAAATTGCAAATATTCAGAATCATAACACGTTCCGGAATATATGGTATACATTTCTGGAAAGGTCATTGCAACCCCTATTCATGAGTATATAATTTATGGAACCACCTATTTTTATTCGAGAGATTCTAGCGTTTTTATCAATTTCCTCGTTTTTATTTCATTAACAGAGCTCTGTTAACTCAATAACAGAGCTCTGTTAACGAGAAAACGTTTGTGTCTTTGCTAGTTAAATTCGAATTTATCTTCACACACATCATCTTCAACTCCTTCTTGGAGTAAGCTTTGGTGAGAAGTTGGAGCTAAGTACTTTGTTAACTGAAACAAAACCAATTAATCCAAATTATTATCGCAACGCTCCTTTGTATTACGTCATAGATACCACAAAATTCAGTTCATCCGACTGAACATTTTTAATTTGGGTCTTTTTATACCAAGAACCCTTCACACGAACAACGGTCGTCATAGTTCCATGTTTTGATATAGCCCGTACATACAAAAGTCCCGCTACTCACAAATATTTTTCTTAACATTTATTAGTTTTATTTTTAAATATATTTTTTGGAAATAGCTCCAATACAAAAATGTACCATGATTTGAATAACAATTTTTGAATATACTGTGTGGAATACGATCCATTATGGAGAAGATATAAGATTCGGCATGACCCAACTTATAGTCGCTTTTACTTGTTTTAATTGCCATCGGATTACTAATGAGAACTTAGTTTAGTTGGTTTAATAAACCACCCCACTGTGGTGTAGGGTAGTACAACTTAATGCATTTGTTCCCATCACCCAAAGAGAGAATTAATAGGACGAATGTTTTATATACGGGACAGCTTAGAATGAAATATTATCAGTTTTCCATCTGTCCATATTTGCTTGTACTCAAAGTACAGCTCGTTAGTTCTTCTTGTAGTGTATACTCGACTATACATTGGGTTTTCCAATTAGGGCCGGTCTAGGTTGACAGTCACATTTTTGGCGCCAGCTGCCTATTTGTTTTATTAAGTCACTAATGTTAAATCATTGCGCCAACAACATGCACAAAATTACATGCAGAATTGCGCTAGATTCCATACAGCAAACACACGGGGCAAAATCGCCTTTTTTGATATGTTTGAATATAAAGAAAATATATTTGGAACACTAATTTTTAAATATTATATATTTCTGAGCAAATAAATTTTATTTGAAAATCAATAAAATATATTTGGAACTCGTATATTAATATGTTACAACATATAATATTTGCAAACTAAATTTCTCAAATAAAATATTTATTTAAATACCAATAAAATGATAGTTTAGGAATTTCTCCAAATATATTTTATTTAAAAAAGATTTTCGAAACTTTTGTTGAATTTTTCGAATTTAAATTTTATTTTTTTTTGGTTTGAACCTACCAGTTATGATACCAAATGCAGCAATAACTTATGTTTTAAACCAATCATTTAAAATTTCTGAGTATTCCAAGCCATCATTGGTTGTCAATCCTCCAGGTATATATTTCGATCCAAGATTATATGATTTCAATTATTATTATTTTTTATTTTTAAGACGTTAAAATTTTTTAAAAAATTTCAATTATTATTATTTTCAATTATTATTTTTTATTTTTAAGACGTTAAAATTTTTGAAAAAATTAACTTTGAATTACTGAAAAATTTAACACAATTTAGATATTTTCTGAATACTTAAATGAAAATAAATATTTGTTTCGGAAAAAATAGTCCAAAATAAACACATTGGGATGTAAACAAAGATTTGTTTAGAACAATATCTTCGCAAATATATAATTTTTGTGTATACCAAATATTATATGTTTAGAGTGTATCCTAAAGATATATATGTTTCAAGCCGAATATGTTTGGGACAATATACTACAGAAGGGATTTTTTTTCAGCGTGCACCACAATGGAAATTGGACTTCGGTATCTCAGTGGTTAGTGTATTAGACTTGGTTTCCTAAGGTGCTGGGTTCGATTCCCAGCCAGGGCACTGGAAAATTTAACATCAACATTTCATGTTTTCATCATAATTCGAGTTTCTGCAGCTAAAAATAACTCTCCGGAAAACAGCAACCAACGTCTGGGGATTTATAGTCATTTTCTTATGGAGTTTTCTGAATTCGAAGATCTCTTAATACGCTGCAATGGACCGATGCCCTCAAAAAGAGCATAAAGCTGGCCATCGCTCAAATTTCACAGAATTTATAAATTCATTGAAATTCATTGAAAATTCCATACAAAATCATTGGCGCGCAAGCATATTTCAAAAAAAATGTTAATGGAATGAATCAAGATATCCCGACCGCCCCTATTGAAAACCCCTTTACTGTGTGTGTATGTATGTAAGTAATACTAAAATGACTTAATATATCAGAACAACTAAATTTTCTATTAATATATCACTTTCATATCACTGAAACTGTGCCACCAATACGACTTGCAACAAATTACTTGCCACAAAGTATTTGTAATTACTTGTGCACATGTTCGGTCGGTTGGTGGGTCGGTCGATCACAATGATTCCAACAAGCAAAATCCTCTGTAACTTAATACTCCATCATATTGGCAGATTTTTTTTCTCAGATCGTTGTAGTTACTCGTTCGCTCGTACACATCGCCAACAAAATTTCATTTATTACGATTACCAGCGTACAGTACAAGTAACGAGTTTTAGTAGGTCCAACAAACGAAGCGTTTGGATCTGTTCCATTCCATTCCGCTTCACTCCATTCATATCTTATAAAAATCTAATAAATCTCTTAATGAATTCATGACATGTATTTGTGTGTCAATGGATCTGCGAAAGACTTTAATTAAACGTGAATTCGATTTCAACTGAATTACGTCTGTTGGAACCACAAACCCAGCGAGGTAAAATAAATCTCAGCAACACCACCACCAGCACCGCCGGGTAACTGGGTAAGTATCGGGTGAGTTAAATAATACAAATGGATACGAGAGTATGTGGATTGAAGGAGAGGAAAAACAAAAATCGACAACAACAACAACAGCTTCAAGCGAAACCGAAACGAAAACAAGAAATATTACCATGAAAAGTGAATGTTAATGTCTGCGGGCATTTGGAGAGAATGAAAACTTGCCGGGAAAAAGACTCATACACTTAATTCTGTCGACAACAAAATATCACAATAAAATACATATAATGTTTTTTGAATTCAATTTTCGATAACAACAAAAAAATCTGTCTGAACATCGTAATTATACGTTAAATTATGAACTATGGACATTTTCACATATGTACATACATTTATTATATTTCGTTCGAAAACGAGGAGCGAGAAATAAAAATTTGGAAATCCTGGAACATACCTATCACCCAAAACAACTTTTCTGATTAAGTCCAGTCGCCCAAAGAAGAATATGGATTTTTTCATGTGGTATTGTCTATTTACGAGTATTTCTTTTTGAATTAAGCGCCTATTAGGTTATAATGAGCTACTACTCCGATCCGATTGCGATACACTAAAAAATAACGATTCTTTTGCATATTTGCCGGAAACACATTATTTTTGACAAAATAAAATTTTTTGAAAAAAAACGAAAAAAAATCCTGCAGGTTTATGTTAAAAGTGGCAGCCAGTAGGCTCACTTAGACTAGGTTTAGATTAGAGTTTTTTTACCAGCTCACATATACCAGTTTAGTTCCGTTGTGTTACCGCGGGCTGAAATCGAAACCATACTGTTTGATATACAAAGTTATCGATAGTACGAATATCGGTACCGGGGATATCTGTTAGACTAGCCAGAAATGCCGACCGCAGTATGTCCAGACGTCGTTTACTCAAAGCGGGACAGTCGCATAGCAAGTGATAAATGCCATCCACTTCTTCCTCATCTCAACAGCTCATGCAGAAGTCATTGGGGTCAATATCCAACCGTATGGGTGTTTGTCGATTAGGCAGTGTCCCATCAGAACTGATTCTAACGTAGACAATATTTTCCTCACTAGTGCGAGGAGATATTTTTACCTTCTCAGGTCATATCTTGGCCAGTTCTACCCTAAAGGTGCCGATTTCTGTCCATCTTACGTTAGACTGCCTCTTGTCTAAGCCAAAGCTTGCATGTGGATAGTGACGAACAAATATACATATATACGCAAATTCTTCGAGAATTTGTAATGTCGTCCCTTTCGTAGCAAGTTCATCGGCTTTGTAGTTTCCCGGGATTTCCATATGACCAGGCACCCATATGAGGTATATACATATTAAACTACTCAGCCATCTCGTTTAGAGATCTGCGGCAGTCGAAGGATGCTTGTGAATTTAGGGATGTGGCCTCAAGAGAAGTGATGGTTGTTGTTGTTGTAGCAGCTTGGAGACGCTGAGTTGATAATCCTTAAGTCTATTTCTATTATAGACTTCGTTCCGGCATATATCCGATTATCGCGGGAACCTTATGTTGTTTTCATCTACTCAATGGTGTTCGGTTGTAAATTAACATTCGTCCGTTAATTTCAGGGAATGGATGTTATTTGAGTGTTACCGTTTCTATTCTCCACTAGAAGCGTTGCATTTCTGTTAACAGTCGTCATGGTGTTATATCTATTTTTAGCTTTGTTGACTTGGGTGATCAGATGTTGTAGTGCGCCCGGTCAGTTATTTTTAGTTGCAGAAACTCAAATTATGATGAAAACATCAAACAAATGTTGATGTTAAATTTTTCCAGTGCCCTGCCTGGGAATTGAACACAGCACCTTCGGGATCCAAGTCTAATGCATTAACCACTGAAATACCGAAGGTCACAGAATTGAATCCAGAACGTTAAGTCTGAATAACAGTTTGCTATCTAGAATTGTTCCTAAAAATTTTGCACTTTCAGAAAAGACTAGATCTGTTCCGAGGAGGAGGGTTCACATGTGGAACATATTCATCCTAGTAAAGAGAACCAATTCTGACTTGTTTGGGTTAAAGCCCAAACCGCTTCTTCTGGCCCATCTTGCCAACTTGTGCAGAGCTACCTGTAGGATGTCTTTTCGAATTTGCCACTTACTGCGATTGCCACGTCGCCGGATATGGCACGACCTTGCAGCCACAAAGTTCTAGATCTAGAAGAATTTTATTCACCGCCAGGTCCCAAATTAGTGGAGACAGACCTTGTTAGAGTTGCGGACCCAAGACTTGCTGTTATGCGTCTACTGTTGAGCAGACATTAAATTAGTCGAATCAAGCTAGAGTTCACCTTTAGATGTGACAGCCGCAACTACCGCATCTAAGTTAATGTTGTTAAAAAAAATGTCCTATGTCAAGAAATGCCCCCATAGTGAATTCCTTGAAATGTAGAAACGATTCGATAGTGCTCACAAGTTCGTGCAGGGCAGATTCTGAAGACTTTTCCTTGTTGTAAGCATGTTGGTTCCCCGACAGGAGTTTTATATTTACATTTTCCCTAATGAAAGAATCTAAAAGTTTTTCCAGACCCATCAATAGGAATGAGCATAGGTTAATTGGTCTGAAGTCCTTAGGCCTAGCGTGTGATATTTTTCCCACTTTGGTATCCCTCCATCGATCCGGGATGTATGAAAGCCTGATACAGCCTACATAAATTTTCTCCAGCCAGGGGATAATATACTTCAACATTCTCTGCATTTCTGCTGGGGCAATGCCGTCTGGTACAGGTGACTTGAAGGGCTCAAAGCTGTTACTTGCCCAGCTTATTCCGGATCTCTCAATCTCTCAGTCAACAAACTAGCGACGCTCGCAGTCCACTCGCATTCTTGTTGGTCCTGCGGATCTTCGGGTTCTGTTGGTGAGTTCCCCGGGAAATGTGTGTCGAGTAGTACATTAAGCCACTGCTCGCTGTTATTTGCCTCATCCTGCAAGTTACCCACTGTACAGGGTGAAGCTGAGAGTATCTTCCCCAGCCTTGCGGTGTCGGAGACCTTTTCCACTTCGCCACAGAAGGTATACCAAGAGCGTCTTTGCGCCTTCCTTAGCTCCTTCTTATAAATCTTGAGTGGATCTTTAAAGGCATTCCAATCATTAGCGACCCTAGTAGATTTCGCCCTGTTGAATAGCTTGTTGCAGGTCTTTTTCCTAGTCGTTAGCTCCGAAATCCACCACTGAGGTTTAGTTTTACCCTTGTACCTTGTTTTTGGACAGGCTTCTTCAAGGGAACTATTGAATGATGTGGTGATATGCTCGTCCAGATTATCCAGACCGGCTTTGTCATTCGGATCATACAGAAGTTTAGAGTTGAGGACTATTTTGAAATTCTTCTCATACAGATGCCACTTTGCCTTCCTCACATTTCTGTGGACGGCAGGTTTAGGTGCTTTTTCAGCGAGTTTGAACTGTATATAATGGTGATCAGAGAATGAGTGGTCGTCCAGTACATTCCACCCAATAATTTTGTCTGACAGCCGTTCAGTAGCAAACGTAACGTTGAGTACGCCTTGTCTGCATTTAATTACAGAGGTCGGCTTATTTCCTATGTTACGAATAGTTAGGTTGGTAGTTAGAATAAGGTCAATACATATCAACTAGCACAACTTTCAACACCACAATTAACAACATTCAACACCACAGTTAACACCACATATTGCTGTACCAAACCCTGAACATGCATCCTTTTTACAATTTTATTGCAATGGTCGCCGTGGCAAAATCATCGAAATTGTAGACTTCATGAATCGGAAAACATCAAGGTCGCTGCGATCCATGAAACGATGCTGAGCGACACATGTAGCTTGTAATGTTGCACAGGGATGCAATGTGCTACGTAAGACTCGCACCAGAAGTGGATGTGGGGGACTTGCTTTGCTGTTACACCCTTATGTGTAATACAGACCTATTTCGTCTGAACTGGACTCTAGAGACCCATACATTGAATGTATGGGGGGTAGCAGTTGAATTTGGGACTGCTCACGGTAGCCGCCGATTGGTAGCTGATCACCGCGTTATTTGGCGGACATTAGTCCGTTACCTAAGAGCAATGGCCGCGTGGTCCTAGGAGACTTTAAAGCCCTTCACGAGCTTTGGCATTCTCTCGTAGCCAAAGACCAGATAGGCATAGCTTGAGTAAGCAAATATATGGCTCTACGTTTTGCACAGTGAATGAAAATCAATGTAATTAAAATCTGTGTGTTACTCCACACAGATTATGGACGATTGCAGCAGCTCGCCACATATCACCACCGCGTCGCCTGGTCTGACAAATGACGTCACCTGGCAGCACGTCATATCACTGGGATCAGACCACATCCCTATAATCATTTCCGATTTCATCATATTCGAACACGTATTTTACTGAATCAAAGGAAAGCTTTCTGGAACGGGTTCAGATAATTCACCAATCATCCACTCAGATGTTCGGGTAGCTCAGAAGAAATTCCGAGAGATCATCAACGCATCAGCCGCTTGTTTTATCCCTGCTGGTCGAATACCCGAGATACGTCCTAATTTCCCAGCAGATGTAGCAGTACTCGCAGACGAGCGTGATGAAATTTGTCGTTCTAACCCTGCTGATTCTAGAATCAGGGAACCGAATGTGGAAATCTGTAGGAAAGTAGACGAATATAAGCAGAATACATGGTTGGATCACTGTGGCTGATCCGAAGAGTTGAGCGTATTATTTTAACCGTCTATTCACAGAGCACCCCGAGAATGACAAGGCGAAAAGGAGAGTTATGCATCGCCATCATGCTCTCCGAGCCGAAGAAGTACCACCACAATTTACAGTTGGAGAATTTACAAATGTAGCGAAAATACATCCAAAGCGTTTGGCCCGAACGCAAGCTGATGCTGAAGCAGTTGGACATACCAGGATTCGAGTACCTTACTAATGTCCTCAACCTATCCTTGAACTCTCTGATAGTACCCGAAGACTGGAAAATTGACAGCTAATGAAACCGGGCAAAGATGCGAGTACGGGAGAATCATACAGGCCTATTTCCCTTCTTCGCCAGTAGCAAAGACACTGGATGCTATATTCCTCCCGAGCCTGAATGGACATTTCCCAATTGCTGATCATCATTCTTGGTGTCACATAGACTCTTCAATTCTAACATGCATGCCACAGCTATCTGCAATGAAATTAGAAGTAGGGTCAAGGTCCTCAAGATCTCTGATAAGCAGCACATGGGGAACCGACAAAGAAACCTTGTTGACCTCTTACAAAGTCATAGGGGGTCTGTGTTTAACTATGCCGCACCAGTGTGGCCTCCAAATATGAGCGAGACGCAGTGGAAGACCTGCATGCCTGACAAAATGCCGCACTAAGCACTGCGACAGGGTGCCTCCTCATGTCTTCTGTGGACCACCTACGTGAGTAGACGAAGACTATACCCGTGCGACGACACAACTTTATAGTGTCGAAGCAGTATCTACTTGGATGCTACCATTGTAGTCATCCCAAACACCACCTTATAGATAGGCAAACCCCTTCCAGGCAGATATCTTCATGATATAGAGCGCGAGGTTCAATGCTACAAGAGAGAACCTCTAGATTAAAGATCATACAAAGCTGGCCTTACGGACATACACTCTAACGCAGTTGCTGAAGCCGTGAACAATTACAGAGTGAATGTCGTTCTATGAGAATACTCTCCATCTGCGGCTTCGGAGGAAGCGGAATTGCCACGACAAACAATAGTAGGTTGGTACAACTAAGATCAGGCCCACATACAACGCGTAAGTGAAATCCTGCTATATGGTTTCAAGAGTATAATTTTTAAGATATACAAGCAGGATATAGCTCCCACTGCGGTATGAGGTATCCTCATCCTAACATGAAGTCTGTAACATCCTTTTCTGAGGAGTTTCTGTACTCTTTGAGGTATCTCGGGGATCCGCTACACCTTCACAGTGGGTTACCTGCAGAATGATGTCAACAACTTGACAAAAACAAGCGTGCAGTCGCTTAAAGCTCTGCTCAACACACATTTACCGGGGAGCTCCCTGACGGAACTCGATGAACAGCAGAAGCAACAAGAGAGCGAGTGGACTGCAAATGTCGCTAAGTTGTTGAGAGACGAATCCAGAATTATCTGGGCCATTAACAACTTTGAGCCCTTTAAATCACCTGAACCAGGCGGCATTGCTCCAGCAGAGCTGCATTATCCCCTGTCTGGAGAAAATTTATGAAGGCTGTATCAGGCTCTCATATACATATGTATATCCCCAATCGATGAAGAGGTACCATACATATCGCAAACTGGGCCAAATGACTTCAGAACAATTAGCATATCCTCCTTCCTATTGAAAGGGTTGGACAGCCGTTTAGATTCGTTCATTATAGAAAACCTGGATACCAAACGCCTGTCGGAGAAAAACATACTTACAACAAGGGTAAGTCGACGTCCTTCCATTTCAAGGAATTCACTATGAAGTCCTCAGAGTGGCAAACAAGACAGAATTGGAAGAAAAGGGACCCACATGTGGACCCTCCTTGGATCAATGGAAAAGAGGTAGTTTTTTCTGAAAGTACGAAATTTCTAGAAATAATTCATGCAGACTTAATGTACTGAAACGTGTAAGGAAGACCAACATCGCCTTATATTCCTGCAGGAAAGCTGAAGGATCGTGTTGGGACCTCTCTCCTAAAATCGTTCATTGAATATATATGGCAGTAGTTCGCCCAATACTGTTGTAGGGCAACTGCTGTGGTGGAAGGCAACTGATAAACTATCTAGAGATGGCGAGAGGTGTTGCCACCGGAGTTGCTTTACGATTGAACTGTCTATCAATGTGGAGGTACAAGAACTACGGACCCACGAGGATATCACGGTGTAGTGCTGTGCTAACCGACCGAGTGGACTATATAACAACGATGTTCAACTTCGAGAGCAACTACACCACTAATATACCTTCCAGAGAGGAATACATAGAATGGCAGAATACCAGATATTAGAAACCATGTCCACTTCTACACAGATGGTTCGAATCTTGATGATATGGTCGCCTTCGGAGTACATTGTAAGGAACTCAGTTTTGATATAGTTCATAGACTAACAGGTACCTGCAGTGTATATTAAGCCGAAATGGTGGCAATATGGGAACATATACCTCTTATGGGTACCTGTGTATAGGGATATCCCGGGGAACTTACTGGTCTATGTGAGCTGGTAAAAAACCTATTGACCTGACCCCGTAGTTGAAATACGTCTCCTAAACAAAATGTTATACGTAAACCTTCTCGTATTGTTATCAACTCACAATCAATCCTTTACAGAGAGGATCCTTCATTAAGCTGACTAGGTTATGCACGGCGGTTTTGGTGGATTTGTCATTGACGTAGGCGTGTTGTTTTTTGGACAGTAGCCTGTGGCCAATTTTAGTCTTAAGGTAACTATCGATTAATCTCTTCAAGGTTTGAAGCATAAATGACTATAAACTAATAGGCCAACAAATCCTTACGTTCAGTATGGGAACCCTTTCCATCTTTTGGTTTAAGTCAATGAGGCATATGGTCAATTGAAACCTTTCAGTTTATTCCGTAAATTCTTGCCAACAGTTTATCCTATTTGCTTGTCAACGGTCTTTGAAGGAAACTGATCAATCTTCGAGGCTGCGATTTATATATTGTATATTAGGCGTGTTTTCGTTACACCATAAGTGCTTAATTTGTATGGGGAGCTAAGCACTTTTAAGCACTATTAGTTCCCGATGAAGTTTGGTGCTTGTGTTCCTGTCTTAAACGAGTATGATGTTGTCAGATTGGGCACCCTATATTTAGCAATATGGCATCCCATTTTTGGAGAGATTTGATCAATTATTGTGAATTAATGGGAAGAAGAAGAGCAAAAATGGAAAATTATTTTAATATTTGCAAAAAGAGTGTAAACAATTGAACATAGAATAGTAAATATATGTTTTATAAATACTTTTCATGAATTTTTTGTCTGTTTCGCACTGTTCTTTCTTCGCAACTCATGACACCATTGCTACCAGATAGTGAAAATCCGCCACTTGTTGCTTATGTGTCAGTTAGTGGAAGTCAGTTGTTTTCGTTGCAAAGTGCTAAACTAAAATTGCTAGCTTGTAACGAAAACATGCCTATTATCTCTGAACATTCATATAATTCCATTTTCGCCTCAGCTTTTTCCCCAAAATTATTGCTACTATTCTCGTATGTGGCGCATATGTTATGTTAAAAGTCAAAACAAGGCTTTAATTATAGTCTATAAAATAAATATGTTTTGACACTCGAACTAATACCACTCAGCCCCAACAGCAAATGCATAACTCCACTTGTGCCCCAAATAGCGCCGGCTTTTTTTGGGAGCATGGAAATGTTTACAAGTGACGACGTCAATGACGACATATTATTAATTAAAGCAAGTTTTTTTGCGACAACAACAACAACAACCACCGCCAAAAACAACTGCAAAGTAGCCAACGTTATAATTTATATGAACACATGATCGGAAAATCATGTAATGTGCCAAATCCATATTAAAACGCATCTAATATTATCAAATGGTTGCGAGTATTTATGAGAAGTTAACATTTAGTAGAAAATTAAGATATTGCTCATGTAGCCGAGCCGCAATAGTATCTATTGCAAAGCTGGATTTTTTTCATATTTAGTATGGATTATTTGTCGTCATACAAACAGATTAAGTACAACGAACGAAACGGTCCGATATTTATTTGTCACGCATAATTTAAAAATATTTTCCCATCCAACTAAAACCTCGTGCTCCTTTCTACGTAGAAAACAAGAAGTTGGAAATATCCACAATTTGAGTCTGTTGGTCTTCAACAGATGTTTATCCAAAATCAAGTTATTGCTATACATTACTATGTTGTGTAGTTGGAAAAAACTATAGCATTTAGAAACAGACCACTTTCCTGGTTTAAAGGTCCGTCTGTCTGGCTAAAGCACATAGATACTGTAAATTAGTTATACCTCTTTCTTTCAAAAACAAATGACTATTCCATTTGGGGAAAAATTATCTTTTTTATGTTCCTGGCATCAAGGTACAATATTTATCCCTTTTCCCTTCTGTGCCTCTAAACGTCACAAACTATTTTTTGGACAATATTTTACCTTTTTCCCCTAGTTTATGTTCCAATAACTACATTCACACCCTGACACAATATAAAACAATGTTTGCCCCACCGTGACTTTAAAAGTTTTAATTAATAGACTTATAATTGACATTGGGATCATATTTAATCATTTTCGCTCCATTCATTCCACCCAATGTGTCATAATTTACCATTTTTGCACCACTGTACAACATTTAATCGTTTTTTCCCCAACAGTGCCACTTAAAGTGTGCATTTAGAGAAATCATAGTTTATATTCCAAGAGCCATATTCGCAACCTTAGGCCGTATTATACCCTTTATGTCCCCTATATGTGACACGTTTAACTTTTTACCATACCGTATTTAACCTTTAACATTTTTACATAGAAGCATCGTACTCTGGTTATGAATCACTGCACTACTTAACTTAATTCAATACTTTATTTTTCCACTGTTCTTCTAAAGTATGAAATTGTATACATATCTGGGACTATATACGAGTATAACACTTTTTCCTCACTTATCACATTTACCATTTTACCACACTTTACCGTATTTAATAATTTTATACCCCACTGTACCATTTTTAAACCTTCTTGCTTCACTGTACCACATTTAACCCTTTTTGCTATACTTAACCCTATTTAACACCTTTAAGCAACTCTGCACCATAATATTAAACGTTATCTAATATCATAACAAACAGACTTCTTATCTCATATTTATGTTCCAGATGTTGGCCTCTCCCTAGATCCATGATTTTGCCCATATTTAGCACCTTTTTGTATTACAGTGCCATATTTAACCATTTTTGCCCCACTGTACCATAGTTGACCCTTTTTGTCCCACTGCGCCATATTTAACCCTTTTTGTCTCACTGTACCATATTTAACTCTTTTTGTCTCTCTGTACCATATTTAAAAATTTTCACCACTCGACCATACTTAACCCCTATTTCACCCACTATACCATAGTTAACCATTTTTGTCACACTGTACCATATTTAATCCTTTTTGCCCCACTGTATCATAGTTAATACATTTTTGCCCCACTGTACAATGTTTAATCCATTTTGTCTCACTTAACAATATTTAACTATTTTTGCCTCACTGTACCATAGTTAACCCTTTTTGCCCCACTGTGCCATATTTAACCCTTTTTGTCTCACTATATCTTAGTTAATATATTTTTGCCCCTGCTCCACAGTTAACCCTTTTTGCCCCACTGTACAATGTTTAATCCATTTTGTCTCACTTTACAATATTTAATTATTTTTGCCCCACTGTACCATAGTTAACCCTTTTTGCCGCACTATGCCATATTTAACCCTTTTTGTCTCACTGTACCATATTTTACACTTTTTGTCTCACTGTACCATATTACAAATATGCCACCACTCTACCTTACTTAACCCCCCTTTTTGACCCACTGTACCATATTTAACACTTTTTGTCTCACTGTACCATATTTAACAATTTTTGCCTCACCGTACCGTATTTAAAATTAGTCCCCACTCTACCTTAAGTATGGGGACTTAACGCCCAATGTACCATATTTAATCACATTTTATCCACTGTACCATTTTTGCCCACTATACTGTATTTAATGTTTTTGACCCATTGTGCTCTTCACATCTCAAGTTTAAGGTACAATTTTTCCAGATTGATTCATTTTTGCCCCAATGCATCATAATTAACCCGTTTGCCCCACTGCGCCTCTTAAGGTTAGAATTTCCAAACGATTACAAAAAAATGCTGACTACCCCGCTCCGTTGTCCTAAGGACATCCCACACTTCAATTTTCACCATTCCAATTCTAGATTTTTTTCACCATTCCAATTCTGTCCCATTGTGCCCCTAAAATTTTAAAAAAATCGCTCCTTGTTCTAGTTTACGTCCCAAGAGCTACTCTAACAGCAAATTTCTCTGAAATTGATAGGATTTTTCGAAATTCGAACATTTACGTACACAGTGGGGTATAAATATGGTACCACCGCCAAATTTAAAGCCTAATATTAGAATGGTGTATTTATGACAACTGATCGGGGAATTAAGTTTTTTTGTATTCGTAGTTTTCGGGGCACAGTGGGGCAAAATGTGTAAAATATAGTACAGTGGCTTAAAAATGTCAAACATGGATCAATGGTTCCAGGGTAACTTTTGGAACATAAACTGGAGATTGGAAGTGATTTTTAGTAATTCTAACTTTAAGAGGCACAGTGGGACACGACGGGTTAATTATGGAGCATGGGGAAAAAGGGAACAATCTGCCAAAATTGGAACTTAAACATAAGATATGAAGAGTTTATATGGTTTTAGGAGCACTGCGGTCAAAAACGGTTAAATAGTGGAGTGGAGAAAATATGATTAAATATGTTACAGTCGGGGAAAAAGGTTTAAGTACGCTAGCGTGGAGACACATTTTAAATACGAGTACGGTACAGTGAGACAAAAATTTGTTAAATATGGTACAGTTGAATGGGGCACAGTTGTGCAAAAAGGGTTAACTATGGTACAGTGGGGTAAAAATAGTTATATGTATATGGTAAAGTGGGACATATGGGTTAAAAATGGTACAGTGGGGCAAAAAGCGTTAACTATTGAACAGTGGGGCAAAAATGTATTTACTATGATACAGTGGGGCGAAAAGGGTTAAATATGGTACAGTGTGACAAAAATGGTTACGGTGGGCACAAAAAGTAAAATATGTTAACGTGTAACAAAATGGGTTAAAAATGGTACAGTGGAGCAAAAAGCGTTAACTATGGAACAGTGGGGCAAACATTTATTTACTATGATACAGTGGGGCAAAAAAGGTTAAATATGGTATAGTGTGACAAAAATGGTTAACTATACAGTACAGTGGGGCATAACTGCGTTAAATATTGTACAGTGGAGCAAAGAGGGTTAAATATGGTACTGTGGGGCAAAAACTGTTAAACATGGTACAGTGAAACAAAGGGTTTAATATGACACAGTGGGGCAAAAAAGGTTAACTATAGTACAGTGGGGAACAATTAGTTGAATATGGTAACGTGGGACAAAATGGGTTAAATATGGTACAGTGGGGCAAAAAGCTTTAACCATGGAACAGTGGGGGGAAAATGTGTTAGAATGGTACAGTGGGACACAAATGGTTAATAATGGTACAGAATGACAAAAATGGTTACAGTGGACACAAATAGTAAAATATGGTAACGTGGAACAAAATGGGTTAAGTATGGTACAGTGGGGCAAAAATGTGTTAACTATGGTACAGTGGGGCAAAAATGGTAAAATATAGTAGGACAAAAAGGTGTTAAATTTGATTCAGTGGACCCAAAAGGTTAAATATAGCACAGTGGGTCAAAAAGCGTTCATTTAGTACAGTGGGTAGAAAATGTGAGGCAAACATGGTTTTATATTGTACCAGGGTGTGAATGTAGGTATTGGAATATAAACAAGGGGAAAGTTGCTGACGTATGAACCAAAAAAAATAGTTTTTCAACGTCCAGAGGTACTGTGGGAAAAGGGATAAATATTGTACCATGATGTCAGGGTAACTCTTGGAACATAAACTAGAAATAGGGTTCGTATTTTATATATAAAAGTAATCAAATCTTCTTCATTTTGCACCATATGTAATAATCATGTCATTTTGAAAGAACGAGGTATAACTATTTTACAGTACCCTACACAGAAAATAAATAAAAGATGGGGGCTGCGAAGCGCACCGGGTTAAAACTAGTTTTATATATATAGATTTCGTCAGAATTGCATTTCTCTATAAAAATTCTTTGAGATTTATTTTCTTTAGTCCTGATTCATACGAACCTTTTTTTTCTAAGCAAGTGTCAAAGTTAGTATGAGAGAGAGGCAGATAGCTCTTTCCGCCTGCCTCTCTCTCCTACAAACTTTGAAACTTGCTTGGACAGAATTGCTTCGTAAGAATCAGGACTAACCCTTCGTAGCAACTCAGCTTTTCCACATTTACCGTTACTTTTTCTTTCGTCCATCTATTTATGTCAAAACCACAGACTCTCTATTACACAGATGTTCCGTGTTTACAGTTGCGTGAGTTACGAACGAATAGAAATGATTTTCAAACGCGACAAATATAGTTTTCTGAAGTATTTTTTGAACTTTTTTGGTACATAACGATCGATATTAAATTTCTAAATGTGATAGTAACAAAAAAATCTCGGAAATCGGTCTTGAAATACGCAAAAAAATCACTCGCTGAAATCAAATTTCTATTCGTTCGTCACTGATATACTACACGCTACTTGACGGAACTTCTTTATAAATTTATTTTCTTTGGTCAAAACACTCCAGTTTTGTCGAAATTTTACATTAGTTTGTTAATCACGTGTTAGAACAAGTTGATAAAACAAGAAGTGCTTTAATTAATCGAAAAAAGTGTGTTAATTTATTTTATTATTCTGAAATCATCTGAAAGTTAACTAAAATCTAAGTATTATTTGAGTATTTTACTACAGTTTCTTTGTAAATAACTAACAATTTAATTCCAAAATATTTGCATATGTGCTCATATGTTGTTATGTTGCAGATATGGAATCTTATGCATTCAATCATAATATTGTTTATTTTAAGGTCACAATAATTGAAACAATAATTGAAGGTTGGGATGATAGTGAAGATGATTTTTTTTTTTGTTGAAGACGATGACAATGACGATTGAATCAACCCAAGTCGACGGGAGTATGTGGAGGAGGAAGTAAATGCAGAAGAAATATCTAGTGCTGGAGAAGAGCCAAATGCTAGTGAGAGGGGCAATCTTGGTGATTTACGGTCTCTAAAACAAACATTTGAAAGAACAACTTGGAAACAAAAAGAATTCACAATGCTTCCAGCAATATTTTTGAGTTTGAGTGGACCTTGCAGTTACTTCACATATTTTTTTATATAGTGAACATATGAATTCAATTGTTTACCAGTCAAATTTATACGAGTATACTTGTTAGAAAAATCCAGATTCTCGAGATCAAATGGACTTGCAAAAATATGTGGGTTTATGCATTATGATGTCTGTGGTTCAAATTCCATACAATCGTCGATATTGGGCACTGATTGTTGGAAATACTCTAATACAGGAAACTATGTCTGTAAATCGATTTGAAAAAATTAAGAAATGAAATAAGACATAAAGATGGTCCTAATCACGACCGGCATTTTAAAATACGTCCTTTTGTGAAACACTTGGTAGAAAAATTTATGTCAGTCATGATGAGCAACTATGCTCTACAAAATATAAATCGTATTTGAAGCAGTACATACGAGCACAAATTTGAAGCAGTGAAAAACAAATACAAAAAAAAATAAAAATATAAATATCCACAATGTATTAGGTTTCCTCCTTAACTTTCACAATAATTACAAGACTGTTATACAAAAATCTAACAATAGGGAAAACTACTCACATACTGTGTAAGTGAAAATCAACTCATTTCATAAGAATAAACATTATGACATACAAATACAAGCAATAAACAAATAAAAATAAAGAAAACTTAATAAATTATAAAGCAAAGATAACAAAAGAAAAATCAAGTTTTGAAACAAATGAAAATAAAAATTTATGAGTTCTTATAATTATAATCATCCCCACTACTCAAGCAAAACCTACTCTGACATATTATCCAATTAATTAATAATAAAATTGTAATAATATAAAAAATACAAACAATTAAGAAATTTCAGTCGGGTAAACTGACTAAGGATCCCGTATACCCTTACCTTATGAGCAATGTAAATATGCACTGCTATACAAACTAATATTATGAGCTATTTAATTTTGATATATCCTGGGAGGTACTAAAACGGGTGTGGCCATAAGTCCCATTTTTAACAGAACTGTAGGAATTTTAAAAACTATACACTGTGCAAAAATTGTGAGTATATACATATATGTATTGGTATTCACGTTATAAGCTGTTAACTTTTTGTACAAAATGGTACGTTTGTGTAGGAGGTACCAAAAAGGGGCGTGGTAATAACCTGTGTGTACACGGGGCAAAATCGCCTGTTTTGATATGTTTGAATCGAAAGAAAATATATTTGGAACAACAATTTTTAAATATTATATATTTCTTAGCAAATACATTTTATTTGAAAATCAATAAAATATATTTGGAACACATATATTAATATATTACAACAAATTATATTTGCAAACTAAATTTCTCAAATAAAGTATGTGTTTAAATACAAATAAAATTATTATTTAGGAATTTTTCGAAATATATTTTATTTAAAAAAGATTTCCACAGATTTTTCTGATTTTTTCGAATTTCAGTTTAAATTTTTCCTTGGTTTCGAATTGTACCTCCCAGTTATGATACCATATGCAGAATTAACTTTTGTTTTAAATCAATCATTAAAAATTTCTGAGTGTTCCAAGCCATTAATAGTTGTCAATCCTCTATGTACTTTTTATTGATCCAAGATTATACGATTTCAATTATTATTATTTTTACGAACATTAAAAATTTATAAAAATAACTTTGAATTGCTGAAAAAATTAACACAATTTATGTATTTTATGAATACGAGTATCTAAATACAAATAAATATTTGTTTCGGAAATAAAAGTCACATTGGGATGTAAACAAATATTTGTTTAGAACAACATCTTCCCAAATACACAAATTTTGTGTGTACCAAATATTATATGTTCAGAGTGTACGCTAAACGTATATATGTTTCAAGCCGAATATGTTTGGGACAATATACTACAGAAGCGATTTTTTTTCAGCGTGTAGGAGGTGCCAAAAGGGATATGGCTATACCGCCCATTTTTCCCTGAAAAATTCTATGAAATTCCAATTTTATAGAAAATTTGTATGACCAATAAATTTTCTGGAAAATTTCTATGAAATTGTGATTTTCTAGAAAATGTATCTTTTAACTTTTGTACAAACTTCTCTTTTAACTTTTGTTAACTTTTTGTACAAAATGATACGTTTGTGTGGGAGGTACCAAAAAGGGGCGTGATAAAAACACAAATTTTTTGACCGAATGTAGGCACTATAAAAACATTACACTATCAAGATTTTAAGTATTTGTAGGCACTGGTATTAAAGTTATAAGCTGGAAAATTTTTCGTACAAAATGGTACCTTTGAGTGGGAGGTAAATTTTCACTGAAAATTTCTATGAAATTTCAATTTTATAGAAAATTTCTATGACCAAAAAAATTTCTTACAAAATTTTTATGAAATTGGAAGTTTCTAGAAAATTTCTATAAAATTGCAATTAAAATTTTCTAGAAAATTTCTTTAAAACTACATTTTTATACCCTACACCACACTGTGGTACAGGGTATTATAACTTTGTGCATTTGTTTGTAACACCCAAAAGGAGAAGAAATAGAACCATCGTTTATTATACCGATCGACTTAGAATCACTTTCTGAGTTGATTTAGCTATGTCCGTCTGTCCGTTTGTCTGTCTGTGCATGTATTCTTGTAATCAAAGTACAGGTCGCAATTATGGTCCGATATCGACGAAACTTTACACATATCTTTTTTTGGCTCAAGGGCGATCCCTATTGAATTTGGTTAAAATCGGTTCAGATTTAGATATAGCCCCCATATATATGTTACCCCGATTTGACATGTAAGCGCTGTAAAAACTTTATTTTATATCCGATCAGTATGAAATTCGACAGAAAGAGGTTTCTCATTATATGGATGAACACTGTTAAATTTGGAAGAAATCGGTTCAGATTTAGATATAGCCCCCATATATATGTTACCCCCGATTTGACTTGTGAGCGCTGTAAAAATGTTATTTTATATCCGATCAGTGCGAAATTCGGCAAAGAGAGGTTTCTTATTACATGAAGGAATAATGCTAAGTTCGGAGAAAATTGGTTCAGATTTAGATATAGCTCCCATATATATGTTACCCCCGATTTCACATGTAAGCGCTGTAAAAACTGTATTTTATATCCGATCAGTGCGAAATTCGGCAGAAAGAGGTTTCTTATTACATGAAGGAATACTGCCAAATTCGGAGAAAATCGGTTCGGATTTAGATATAGCCCCCATATATACATATGTTACCCCCGATTTCACATGTAAGCGCTGTAAAAACTGTATTTTATATCCGATCAGTATGAAATTCGTCAGAAAGAGTTTTCCAATTATATGAATGAACAATTTTAAATTTGGAAGAAATCGGTTCAGATTTAGATATAGCCCCCATATATATGTTACCCCCGATTTGACTTGTGAGCGCTGTAAAAATGTTATTTTATATCCGATCAGTGCGAAAGTCGGCAAAAATAGGTTTCTTTCTACATGAAGGAATACCGCCAAATTCGGAGAAACTCGGTTTAGATTTAGATATAACACCCATATATATGTTACCCCCGATTTGACCTGTAAGCGCTGTAGAAACTGTATTTTATATCCGATCAGTGCGAAATTCTGCAGAATGAGGTTTCTTATTACATGAAGGAATACTGCCAAATTTGGACTGGATTACATGGTGACGACCGGACATTTTCCGAAGAACAGAATACATTCCGACAAATTTTTTTACAAAATAAAAATTTCCAAAAAATTTTATTTTAGTTTGTTTCCAAAAAATTTTGTAAAAAAAAAAATTTAAAAATGTCTTGAAAAATGCTAAATTTTCAAAAAAAATGCAACTGAAAAATTTTCTAAAAAATTATTTTGAATAAATTTTAGATAAAATTACAAATTTGTGATTTTATTTATATTTTCAATGAAAATGTATTTGCAAAGAATAATAAAAATGTTATTTTGTTGATTTTTTTTCTATGAAAATGCATTTTTACAGTATTTCGATTTTTATGAACTTTGCAAGAAAATATTACCTTGAGCAAGATTTTTTGGAAAAAATCAATTTCGGCCTGTCTTTTTTGGTACCTCCAACGCAAAAGTGAAAAATTATACCTGTCGAGATTAAAGATCGGATTACGTGTCGATTCCCGGATTTAGGGTCGATGACCTGAGTAACGGTCGATAATCACGATAAACAAAAATTTTATAAAAAAATGTCAACAAAATTTTAGTTTCAACAAAATGCATGTTGATGGCATTTGATAGAAAAATTCAATTTCAACAAAATTTTCTAGGGCAATGCAATTACAATGCTTTTTCTAGAAAAGTGCAATTCCAACGAAATTTCCTAAAGAAATGCAGTTTCAACGATTTTTCTAAAAGTGGAATTTCACATTAATATTTTTTTAAAGAAAAATTCCGTTTCAACGATATCTTGAAGAAAAATTCCGTTTCAACGATATTTTGAAGACAAATTTAATTTTTATCAAACTTTGCAGACGAATTCAAATTTAACGAAATTTAGTTTGTAAAAATATTTTATAGAAAAATTAATTTTCAACAAAATTTTTGAAAAATTAAATTTTTATAAAATTTATTATAAAATTTCAACAAACATTTTGAGTGCCGCCAGAGGTATTTTGAATGCAAAAAGGCTATTTTTCGACAATTACTTTTCAAAAATCGAATGATGCAGTTCTATAAAGAAGTGTTTCAATTAAAAAAAATCCATAAAATGTTTTCACTGCTAAAATTTGAATGTTGCTTTTATTAAAATACAGAACCTTCTGTTTAATTTAAAAATAAAATTATTGGGATTGCAAAAATAGTTTAGTAGATATGAACGACTCGACGAAATGAATGGCGGGATACTATTCTTTTAATTCCGTCTTTCACGGTTCGCTGAACAAACTTATACATATTCTAAAATAGGATTAAGCATTTTTGAGAATGAATCTATTTGATTTATATGGGCGGTGGGCAGGGCATGGATATTTTGTTTTTTTTTTATGGGAACTGTATGTATCAAATTAGAAGACTTATGCTTGGATAGGAAAATTTTTATGAGAAAAAAATCGATTTGGAGTGTATGGGCGGGAGTCGGTGGGCCTGGCCGATTTTGATGAAACTTGGCACGCATATTTTGTTTATTCTAGGAAGAGTATGTACCAAATGTGAAGACTTTTGCTTGGATAGGAAACATTATATGAGAAAAAATCGATTAGTTTGTATAGACGGTAGGAGATGGGCTCGGCTGATTTTGATGAAATACCAGTCTTTTCCTTATTTAGTCAATATATTACTCGGTGCCAACTTTCAATAATCTAGGAACACTCCTTATATTTTTCGCACAAAAATGTATGAAGCCATCCCACTGTGTGCCGTATCGGTTAATGTTTTGGTATTGCTACCCTATAAATGCCGCTTTCAAATATGTTACTTTTAGCTAGGAAATCCATATTATCTAAGCAATTTGTATAAAACTTTGCAGTTTCTATTTTATTTCGACAAGAATTCATTGCAATAATGTATTTGTATTTTATTTAACCTAAAATTGTGCCCAACGAAAATTTGCCATAATGGTCAATGTTCGATATAGTACAGATCCCGATTCTTAGGGGATGGATGGATGCCTCTTTACCAGACATGACCCAAATTAGGGGCATATAATGAAAAAACACTGACGGACTATGTCAGGAGTACAGAGTTCCTAAAATAATCTCTAAAGGCTAGAAAATAAAATAATTAAAGCGTAGCCGACTATTGACTTAGGTGTAATGACATGAGGCGGATTTAGAATGCTACCAGTTCGTAGTAACGTGTGATGGTCCGATACACAAACATTACGTAAATATCGTAGCTAATTAGCAATGTCTGATTGTGATTTCACAGCCATATACCATTACAATACTGTTTCGTTTGAATTCTATGTATTTCGTCCACTTTTTAACTACGACGTATGCTTCTACAGGCAACATATCAGACTGTCGCTTGTCTAAAAAGGAGCTCGTTGCCAATAACCATCTGGTTGTTGCAGAAGCGTGGAATTGGTATTAGTTAGAGAGCTGACATGTACGTAGTATGTTCAAAAAAATTTGCGAATTTTGTATTTTTTCAAAAAGTATTTTTATATTCATGAATATCTATTTTGTCCCCTTCAAAGTAATTCCCCTCGGATATAATACACTTCTGCCAAAAGTTTTTTCCAATCCTCGAAGCACTTCAAATAATCATTTTTTGTGATCTTGTTCAGCTCCACCTTCGATGCCGTCTTTATCTCCTTAATCGTGGCGTAGCGTGGTCCTTTCATGGGTCTTTTAAGTTTTGGGAACCAAAATTAGTCACTGGGGGCTAGGTCAGGTGAATGCGGTGGCTGCGGTACCATTAGTGTGTTGTTTTTGGCCAAATATTCGCGCACAAGCAACGATGTGTGTGCAGGGGTGTTATCATGGTGCAAAAGCGACCCGACTCATGCCCAAATCATTTGTTAAAATCGAATGGCACGAGCCAATCGATATGTTTAGATCCTCAGCAACTTTTCTAATGGTAATTCGTCGATTGGCCAATATTATTTTATTCACTTTATCAATGTTTTCGTCTGTTGTTGACGTGCTCGGGCGTCCGGCACGCTGTTCGTCCTTCTCATCTACTCGGTCCTCTAAGAACATTTTGTACCATCGATAAACGTTGCTTTGATCCAAGGTAGCTTTACCATATGCCACAGTAAACATTCGGAATGCGTCAGCGCATTATTTTGTTTTTCACACTAAATTTGATGCAGATTCTTTGATCCATTTTCTGAAATAGATAAAAATCGAAGACAGCTTAAAACACATCCAAGCACAACAGCTGTCAAAAATTAACTAAACATTCAAAATGGCCGACCTTGTCAGCATAAGTAAGGGACATGAGTACCAACATAACGCTACAAAAATATCAAAAATCAAATACACGTAGCCCGCGGAAATTAAAAATTCGCGATATGTTTTGAACATACCTCGTATTCCTTATGTTTCGAAAATATTTGCCATTGCCATGTGGAACCCTGACTTAAATCACCCTTTATGCTTTGTTTTGCCCCAAATTCAATCGATTATTCAGTCGGACAGCCTAGTGACCAGTTTCGACTGTTTCATACCAGATAAAATTATTACCTATCGGTTACGGCTATAGAGTTGGCCTCCAAGATACAGACTGCATTAGATTACATTGTTGTACGAATATCATATCATTGACGGAATCGTCATAAACAACAAGAATATTATTGAAAAGTTTAAATGTCTTTGATTCCAAGATTTAAGTGCTCCCACACAGAAAATTTGTAATCATTTTGTATGGGTTGGTTCGGTTGGCTGCTGCTGCTGCTGCTCCAGTTGCAGCTGATGCCTCTGCTGGGAGCTGTGTGAAACGTATACTAAACGGTAACACACTCAGATTGGAGCATTTCGTTGGGTGTTGTTTGCTGCCTGCCACCAGAGTGGCTGGCGCACCACGGCAGCATGTGTGGCATACTGTCGTTGTGTAGTAGAGTTAGTGGTGTCTTATTGTTTTGATATGACTTGTGAGAAGAATTAAAATATTGTTGGTGCTGGCTGCTGCAAGGCGTAAGTCATTTGTCTGGCTCAGAGTACTAGCATTTGGCCCAAAGAGTGTTGGTGTGGCGATGGGGCTTCGGTGTTCGAACAAAATGCATTATGGCCAACGCCGAGCTGCAACTAGCACTAGCAAGCAAGTTGCCGTTGTGTTCAACTCTGTGCAGCACTCCATAAAGCACTTGAATGCATTTTAAAGATAAACAGTTTTAGTTATGCTACGAGTAGTACATCTATCCACACATATATTCTTACTTACTGTCATGCCCCACTCAAGCAGACATACATACATTATGTTATTATTGTTGTTGTGGTTTGGATTATGGTCAGAGATTACAACAAAACACCCAATGCCACACCGCAACACACCATATCCACCGATTCATTCAGTCAATAGATGGATGGGGTATGGAGTATGGAGTAGTGTAGTGTTGTGGTATGGTGGCATTCATGCCATTCATGCCCCTATATAATATCGAATATCGTATGACGATATCGACGACATACTCATTCAAACACGTACTCGTACACTTGTGTGAATGAAGATTAACAGGTATTTTGTTACGTTAATAAAACGGTATTTTTTCAGTTTCCATTTTATACATATTCAAACGAACTTCTACAGATGCATATACTTATTTAGTTTTTCCTGCACTCAAAAAAATAATGTGAATTATGACTCCGGTACTCTAAGGGAAAAAGCTTTTTAATCTGAATTATGGTTTCCCTTTGATATTCGAGGCCCCGCGATCTGACCATATATTTTGACTAGCTATACATTCGCACCCTTATGCCATATTTAACCATTTTTGACCCCTCTCCTATATGTAACATTTTTAACCCTTTTTACCCCAACCAGAGCCGGGCCTGGCGCCCCGGGGCTAGTTTTTACTTTGCGTCCCCATACAGGTAAATTTTATTATTAAAATAGAAGAAGAACCCATCCAAAATTAAAGAATTCATTATAGAAAATGTCAAACATGTATAGCGTGAACCATTTCAAGGTTCCCTACTATTAAAAAAAAAAAACACGGAACATTCAAATTGAATGAGGAATGTTTATTATTATTTGAAAGAACATTCTTTGGCATTTATTTTTTGAAGATTATGTCTATCAAATGTTGACCGCGGCTACGTCTCAGATGGTCCATACGTTGAGTCAAATTTTCGATGACTCGTTCGAGCATTTCGACTGGTAACTGGGGAATGACACGCGTGATGTTTTGCTCCAAGGCCTGAATCGAAGCGGGTTTGTCCGCATAAACTTTAGACTTTACATATCCCCACAGGAAAAAGTCTAACGGTGTGATATCACACGATTATGGTGGCCAATCAACCGGCCCAAAACCAATGTGCTCACCGAAGTGTCCTCTCAATAAATCCATTGATTGATGCGATGTGTGGGAAGTGGCGCCGTCTTGTTGAAACCAAATGTCGCCGAGATCACGAGCTTCAATTTCAGGCATCAAATAGTCGGTTATCATGGCACGATAACGGTCGCCATTGACGGTTACGTTCTCACCGGCATCATTTTTGAAGAAATATGGACCGATGATTCCACCCGCCCACAAACCACACCAAACCGTTGTTTTTTCTGGATGAAGTGGCAGCTCTTGAATCTCTTCAGGTTGCTCTTCGTCCCAAATGCGGCAATTTTTCTTGTTTAAATACCCATTGAGCCAGAAATGGGCCTCATCGCTGAACAAAATTTGGCTCGAAAACGTCGGCTCTTCTTGGAACTTTTCAAGAGCCCATAGAGCGAAGCGATGTCGCATGGGAAGGTCGGGCGGCTTCAGTTCTTGCACAAGCTGTATTTTGTATGCTTTCAATTTAAGATCTCGACGTAAAATGCGCCAAGTCGTTCCATACGTCACTCCGAGTTGCTGCGAACGGCGCCGAATCGACTCTCCACAGTCTTCGTGTACATGCGTGCTACGGTCGCTACATTTACTTCACTGCGTGCTGGACGTGGTATATTCGGTCGAATATTATCCAATAATAAATGCTAGGTCTCAAGATGGGTGATGGTGTTGCGAATAGTACGCTCAGTAGGCCGATTATGTTGACCATAGATGAAAGAGGAAGGTACACAGAAAGAAAAATGCCATACTAAATTCAAGTAAAAAATTTTTAATTTAAGCCGAAATCGTATTTAAAAATTTAAGTACGTTCGTACTAAGTTTTTCTTAAAACAAGTATAAATCGGCTTAAATTGAAAAAACCAAGCGCTGAAAGGCTTACAGTAAGCAATTAATGCTTGAAATCAAGTAAACATTTCTTGAAAAGGGAAATTAAGCCTAATATGGCTTAAAGTAAGAAAAAAAAGCTTACTTTAATCTCTGAGAGACAGAACCATTATAGAGCACAATAAAATTACGCTCTCAACCACTCTCATGCAAGTGGTTGATTTTGGCTGGCGCAACATCAAACACACATGCATATAAATTGTCGAGATGTATTGAAGGGTTGAAATATTGATTCTCTTATAGATTCTATACTACTTATCGGAATCTCCCGTAATTCCACACATAGTAATAGTTTATCTGTCGCTATCAACTGGAGAAAAATGGGCGAAGTGGCCCGCTCATAGTGGTACCTCCCACACAAAAGGAACGAACCATTTTATACAAAAAGTTAACTGCGAATAACTTTAATACCAGTGCATATAAATACTTGAAATTTTGTGCAGTGTAATGCTTCTGTTATTGCCACGCCCTATTTAGTACCTCCAACACAAAGAGACCATTTTGTACAAACAGTTAACTGCTAATAACTTTAATACAAGTACATATAATTACTTGATAATTTTATTCAGTGTAATGCTTTTATAGTACTTATAGCTCGGTAAAAAATTGGCTTTATTGCCACGCCCCAAAATCGGCGATTCATACCAAAATTGAATGGCTCATAAGCAAACATTATACGTATTCGTCCAGCTATTCGTGATACCCCCACAAAGTTCTGCCATCTCCCAGCCGGCGTACCATATCACTTTTATTTATGTATTTATTTATATGAATTACAATACAAAGTAAATTTATATTCTAATTATAAGGTCCAGGGAAAGGCCGGGTTACAATGACCATATGGCTAAATTTTTGCAGCGACAGACCAGAGCCTCTGGTGGGAATCGAACCCACGACCCCCAAACTCATAGGCGAGTACTCTACCAACTCACCTACTGGGGCGCTCACCATATTACTTACTCACAAAGTGAGGGTATACTTTAGTCGGTCTAACCCACTGATATTTTCTAGTTTACTAATATTTGGCAGTTGTGGCGAAGTTTGGGCCCAGGGCATATCGCACAGTGATCTGTCCCATTGACAAAAATCGATAATAATGTACTGGCTGAAATAATGGTAAAATTGGTACCCAACATATCTTAACAAACCAATTAAGATATATAATAACAATAATTTTTTATTTAGCTCTTTTTGACACCGCAAGAGGGCGCCAAAGTCAATTGTTGTATACGCAAATCGAACAAACAATAAATTACCTTAAATAAATGTTGTAAAATAGCTGTATGTAATTCGTTTATTAGGGAAATTAAACCAAACTTTTTGTGTATGATAGTTGATTGAATTCCTAGTAATACAAAAAAGTTGGGAGAAAATTTCATTTGTACTATTCAAAATTGCTTTGGAAAATTCGTATTTTTTGTTAAAGTGAAAAAAATGAGCAAGTTTAATTGGAATGAGAAAAATAAGTTGGTACAGATTTCTAAAATTTGATTCTTCAAAAAAATATATTTGTACTGTTACTTTTAAATAAAAAATATAAAAACTTACAATAAAAACGCACAAACTTAAAAAATATATATATTTTGTTATGTCCAAAAATTTTATTTTCAAAAATAATTTGTAGGGGTGTTCCAAAAACAGTCGCCAACGCTTAACGTGTAAACCAAACCCATATTTTTTTTTGCTCCAGATAGCTGACAGAATTCTTAAAAAATACAAAAATGCATATTTATAAATTATTGTTGAGAAATATATAAAAAAAACGCTTTTAATATGGTGCTTTTATGTCGAAAAATCAAAAAATATTAAATATTGAATGGCATCGGAAAAAAATCGTAAAGATCTTAATTTTCGCCATATATTTATACCCTACACCACACTGTGGTACAGGGTATTATAAGTTTGTTTCACGGCAGATGTTTTGTAACACCTGAAAATAACACAGCTAGACCGACCTTAAACTATACCGATCGACTCAGAATCACTAGCTGAGTCGATTTAACGATGTCCGTCCGTCCGTCTGTCCATGTAAAGTTGTTCGTCGACTACAGGTCGCAATTTCACTCCGATCGTTCTGCAATTTTGCAGTTTAGAGCATTTCGCGGCTGTTAAGATCGCTATTGAATTTGGTTGAAATCGGTTCAGCTTTAGATATAGCTCCCATATATATCTTTCGTCCGATTTGGCCCTTTAGTCCTATAGAAGCTGTATTTTACATCCAATCGTTTTGAAATTTAGAATGGTAGAGTTTCTTGATCCATGAACCAACATTGTCGAATTTGAAGAAAATCGGTTAAGATTTAGCTATAGCTCCCAGATATATGTTTCGTCCGATTTGGCCCTTTAGTCCTATAGAAGCTGTATTTTACATCCGATCGTTTTGAAATTTAGAATGGTAGAGTTTCTTGATCCATGAACCACCATTGCCGAATTTGAAGAAAATCGGTTAAGATTTAGCTATAGCTCCAATATATATGTTTCATCCGATTTGGCTCTTTAGACACAATCGTTTTTATACCCTGCACCACACTGTGGTACAGGGTATTATTTAAGTATAAAATGTCCCAAAAGTAAATTTATGTAAACAATTTATATATGAGTTACAAAATTTATATATCAGAGTTATTCAATATTACGAGTGTGGTGTAGGGTATTATATAGTCGGCCCCGCCCGACTTTAGCCTTTCCTTACTGGTTTTAATTATGTACCCTCTTTAAACATAAAATATAAAAGTTCAAATTATTCGCGCATAAAATTTCGAAAAAGTAAGTTTGCTTTAGGTCTAAACATTTTTTGTGCCGTCTCCTTTAACTTGTAGAACGAACTCGTAATTTTTTGCGCCTGATAGTTGACATAATTCTTAAAAATACAAAAAATCATAATTATAAAATATTTTTGAAAAACAATTTTAAAAAATTTCTTTTTAATATGGTGTTTTTATATCGAAACTCAAGAAAAAACATATTTTATGTCATCGGAAAAAGGTCGTAAAGATCAAAATTTTTTCGCAAACAAATTTTTAATGCCATGTCCTCTTTAAAAATAAAATATAAAAGTTCCAATTATTCGTGCACAAAATTACGAAAACGTTCTTTTGGTTTAGGTATAAAATTTTCTTGCGACAAAAAATTAACAGTAATGCATTTAAGGAGTTCCTAATAGCAACAAGGATAATAATTTGACGCGCTAGTAGTGCACATAAAGTACTTATTCATGGATACGATGTTATTAGTTACTTTAACTTGCCAGTAGGTTTATAAATATTGACAATTTTATTTCTGGAAACATTTATTTAATTTAAGTTGTTTCTCTGAGGAAACCAGTCACAAAATTATCCGATATTTTTAAGAGTAATATATCATGTATCCTTTGAACGAAGATATATATATCTGCGCGGTATTCTTGATGACATTTTTGACGAAGATGATAATATTATTTTAGAAGTCAACGTAGGAAACTCTTCTGACAAATACATGCAGTCAACTTTTAAAACGAAACAATACAGCACAATATTACGCTAAAAAACTTTGGTCCACGTACCCGACGTTTGACATACAGAAATTTTGCCTATTGAGTCTTCAACTTCTTCTCACCATATTTGTAATCTACGCAAAATTCCCTTTAATTTAATGGGTCGCAAGATATATGAACCAAACACCCACTTTTCAAGATCTTCTAGGGGGCTGTGTTGTGGGATCTTGAAACAATTCCTTCCAAATTTATGCACACATTTACTCACAGCAAGCATATTACGCTTTACAAACTTTTGGTCGAAATCCAGAGCCACTCTTGAGCGTTCTTTATATATTTATTTTTATGTCCTTTGAAACTTTTGTGTGGGAGGTACCAAAAGGACTCGCTATATTCCGTCAAAATTTTGCACCGCAACTGAGATATAGGAAATATTATGACACGTTGCATTTCATAAATATACAATGCTCCAATTCAGTGTTATAGTCTGGTGAATTTTTAAGTTTCCGGATGAGGTTACGAGGACCGCGGTCCGATTGGGCTCAAATTTAAAATTTTTCTTAACTGTGACCAAATACAGCTTGGTACAAAATTTCATGATTCTGCAATTACTCCTTCTATTTTTGTCACATCGATACACGAAGACAGAGCACTGTGCATCGGTACTAGGCGATAATACTTCTGTTAGTGGGACTAGTGGTTAGACCGTCCAAACTAATAACAAGTAAGAAATTTCAGTCGGGTAAACCGACTAAGGTATACCATCACTTTGTGAGCAATGTAAATATGCACTTGTATATTTACGGGTTTTCCATTAACGACATAACATTAACTTTGCCAGAGCCCAATCGGAGAAGTTTCGGCGTTTCAAATGATCAAGTGGCTTTAGTTCTTGAGTCAATTTGATCTTATAAGGATGAAGGCCAAGATCTTTTCGCAAAATACGCCACAGTGTGGTTTGAGAGATGCCCAATTCCTGAGAACGACTTGGAATCGACTAATTTGCTACTATATTTTCGAAGGGTATGGCGTCTCTTTGGCGCCGGAACATCCAAAAGTGAATATTTGGATTCAAATATATCCACTATAGCACGCACACGCTGAAAAAAATCGCTTCTGTAGTATATTGTCCCAAACATATTCGGCTTGAAACATATATATGTTTAGAGTACACTCTAAACACATAATATTGGGTACACACAAAAAATATATTTTTGGGAAGATGTTGTTCTGAATATATGTCAATATGTTTTTGTTTTTGAGACTATTATATCCGATACAAATATCAAGTAATTCAAAGTTATTTTTTTAGAAATTTGGAATAATAAACAATAATAATTGAAATCGTAAAATCTTGGATCAAAATAAATTACTTGTAGGATTGACAACTAATAATGGATTGGAATACTCCGAAATTTGAAACGATTCATTTAAGCAGACGTTAATGCTGCGAGTGGTTTCATAACTGGGAAGTGCAATTCGAAACCAAGAAAAAATTAAAACTGAATACCGAAAAAGACAGCAAAAGTTTTGAAAAGCTTTTTTTAAATAAAATATATTTGGAGAAGTTCCTAAACAATAATTTTATTTCTATTTAAACACATATTTTATTTGAGAAATTTAGTTTGCAAATATATTTTGTTGTCACGTCGTGGCGATGTCAATTGGCCGCCAAGATAATGTGATTTGACACCGTTGAACTTCTTTCTTTAGAGTTATTTGTAAGAAATGGTGTACGTCGATAAGCCAGCAACAATTCAAGAGCTAAAGGATGAGATAATTCGGCACATTAACGGCATAGATCCTCAATTATGCCTCAGCGTCACCGAAAATTTGGACCATCGGATGGAGGTGTGCCGCCGAGGTCGCGGCGGCCATTTGGCCGATATTTTGTTCCATACATAATTGAACCATACCAATATTATCATAATAAAAAGAAATGACAATAATTTCCTAAATAATTTGTGTTTTATTCAAAATCAACATCGGCCCTTAAAATTTAACCACCCTTTATCAGCTGTTAAATCTGATGTCAAATAAAGCAGTGTTACCAAATCAAACTATATGTAAATATGATCCGATTTATTTTTTTAAATTTAGCATCATTTTTGCTTTGTCCACAACTTTCCTTTGTGTTGCATCACAAGTAAAATTTTTTATTTTTTTTTTGTGAAGTGGTCTTAATACATATGAAAAAAAGAACGAAAAATAAAATTAAAAAAATATTCGATTTTTTTACTTTTTTTATTTTTTTGAACTCATTTGAAAATAAGTAACATATTCATTCATCTCATATGGAGGATACCATTGGTGGACTTCCTTGTAGCTTTTTTTTCAAAAATACGAATTTAAATAGGATTTTGTTTAAATGTACCGTTAAAATTTTTCTGAGTGCATAACTCATTGTTGGTCTTTGTTGACTTTATTAGATTCACTTTTCAATATTGTGATGTGATATTGAGTGTAAATTTCAAAATACCTAAATGCGATTATTTATAACAAACATCCATTAAAGACGGACCTAACCAGACCAGACCGTATAATGTTTTACATCAAATTGGCCAGTCTCAGAGTGGACATTAATATCCATATGTTATACCATCACTATGTGTGTGTGCGATGTAACTTTAGAATGTGATGTAAGCTGTGACCACCAGGTGATACTACGGATGATTTTGTTATAAAATATGTGGAAAGAGTTGAAAGCAAATATGTGATGTGTTAGATTATCCAATACCTTTTTCATTTCCCCATAGAGCAAGTGAGAAAATGTCAGTGGATTAAATCGACTTGTAAACCAAATCTCACTCTCAGATAAAAAATGTAAAATCTTCTGAATAATTGTCGAATAAATTATAAATTAGAATAAATGATTTTTCAAGCTCGAGGTCAATTATTCTAATTGAAAAAATCATTTATTCTAATTGCTAATAAAAAGGTCGAATAATATAGACAAATTATGGAAAGAATAAATTATATAGGAATTTGAAATCTCAAGGAACTACATACACGAGTATAGAGCTTAGACTGGACTCATTTCTGAAGAAGATCTAAAAGAAAGTGGTCATTAAAATATTTGGAAAGTATGACGTCTCTTACGAACTTCCAAGGTGTAGTTCAATTCAGACCACAGTTCAGTTGAACGGCATTGTGATGTGGTCGTCGGGGCTGAAATGCCTACAGCGAAAGTTTCTCTAAAAGTCTACTCCATCATATCATACCAACGGTGTACATCTTCAATTGGAACTTTTCCACTAAGATATCTATCAGAGATTAATAGGTTAGCAGAATACCATGAAATCGAAAATATCTCTACTTCTATACGTATAGTTCGAAGCTTGATGACAAAGTTGGCTTCGCATTATACTGTAAATAACTTAGTCTTAATATAGATCACAGACTACCAGATACTTGCAGTGTCAATGAAGCCGAAATAATGACAATAAGTGAAGTCGCCAAGTGGCTGAGGTGCAACACAGTAAACAACACTGGAGTTTTCATTTACTTTGACAGCCAGGCTGACATTAAATTTTTGGAGGCTACATCACCTTGAATCCGGGGTCAATGACTTTTAATCCGAGATCAATTACATTTAATCTGTGATCAATGGCCTTTAATCGGGGCCAATAACTCCTAATTCGGGGTCATTTACCTTTAATGGGTAATAAACGTTCATAATCCGGGGTCAATGTCCTTTAATCCGGTGTCGGTGACCCTTAATCGGGGTCAATCACATTTAATCAAGGGTCAATAACCTTCAATGACCATTAATTGAGGTCAATAACCCTTAATCCGGGGTCAATGACTTTTAAACCAGAATCAATGACCTTTGATTGGGTTTAATTACATTTAAACCGGTGTCAATGACCTTTAATCGGTGTAAATGACCTTTAATCCGAGGTAATTTACCTTTAATCCATGGTCAATAACCGTTAATCGGGGTCAATGACCCTTAATCCAGGGTCAATAACCGTTAATCGGGGTCAGTGACCCTTAATCCGGGGTCAATATCTTTAATCGGGGTTCAATGACCTTTGATTGGGTTCAATGACCTTTAATAGGGGTCAATGACCTTTAATATGGATCAATGACCTTTAATAGGGATCAATGACCTTCAATCCAGGGTCAACGGCATTTAATCAGGGTCAATGACCCTAAATCCACGGTCAATGACCGTTAATCGGGGTCAGTGACCTTAGCGTGGCCAATGTATTTAATCTGGGGTCGATTACCCTTAATCAAGGTCAATGACATTTAATCCAGGGTCACTGACCTTTAATCGGTATCAACAATCCTTTATCCGGAGTCAAAGACTTAATCCAGTGTCAATGACCTTTGATTGGATTTAAATACATTTAATCCGGGGTCAATGAACGTCAATCATGGTTTCAACGACATTTAATCTGGGTCAATTGTCCTTAATCCAGGGTCAATGACCGTTATTCAGGGTCAGTGATCTTTAGTCGGGGTCAATGACCTTTAGACGGCGTCAATGACCTTTAATCGGGGTCAATGACCTTTAATCGGGGTACATGACCTTTAATCCGGAGTCAGTGACCTTTAATCGGGCCAATGACCTTTAACCCGGGGTCAATGACCGTTAATCGAGGTCAGTGAACTTTAGTCATGGCCAATGACGTTTAGACGGGGTCAATGACCTTTAATCGGGGTACAAGACTTTTAATCCGGAGACAATGATCGTTAATTGAGGTCAGTGACCTTTAATCCGGCCAATGCCCTTTAATCCGGGGTGAATGACCTTTAGTCGGGGTCGATGACCTTTAGTCGGGGTCGTTGTCCTTTAATCCGGTTTCAATGATCTTTAATCGAGGTATGTACATGATCTTTAATCCGGAGACAATGACCTTTAATCGGGGTCAGTGACCTTTAGTCGGGCCAATGACCTTTAATCCGGGGTCAATGACCGTTTATCGGGGTCAGTGACCTTTAGTCAGTGCCAATGACCTTTAGACGGGGTCAATAACCATTAATCCGGGATCAAAGATCGGTAATTGAGGTCAGTGACATTTAATCGGGCCTGTGATCTGTAATCCGGGGTCAATGACCTTTAATACCTATTAGGCGTTGTTGCCCCTTTTTTCCAAAAAGGGTCTAGGAGGGTAAAAACTAGATTACAACAGGATCCGTTGTATTTACAATAGGGCATCTAAAGCGTGAAGAAGTTACATCGGAAGGTTCCCTGGATTAAAAGTCATTGACCACGGATTAAGGATTATTGACCCCAATTAAAGGTAAAACATGGACTGATTTTGCACTTTTTCAGGAATGGGTAAGGGCGTTGTGTTAAATGAAGATTAAGGACCATTGATGGAATTAAATGGTGCAAACATAAAAAAATGCAATCTTGTCACGATTTTATAAAAAAATTCAGTATTGATTAAATTTTGTTGAAAAATTATTTTAAATTAAATTAATTTCAACAAAATGTTCTAGAAAAATTAAATGTTGATGGCTTTTCTAGAAAAACATTATTTTAATGATATTTTGTAGAAACATTAAATTTATGATTTTGCACTTTTTTAGGAATGGGTAAAAACGTTGTGCGAAATGTCGATGACAACGGATTAATGACCATTGATGGGATTAAATGGTGTAAATCGGAAATTTTCTAAAAAAATGAAATCCTGTCGAAATTTTATACAAACATTTAACAATATATATATATATATATTTCGAGGTTCCCTACTTTTGTAAAGAAAACCAGTAAGGAAAGGCAGAAAGTCGGGCGGAGCCGACTATATAATACCCTACACCTCCCTAACAACGCGATAAAGGTCATTGCGATAATAATTTGGAATAATTGGTTTGTAGGCAGGAACATATTATCTAATTCTGAGCCGATAATCGATAAATTAAGCAATATTCGTTCCTAAATTGAGAAAGTACAACTTCTATAGCGCTTTGAAACCAAATCAGGAGGAACATATATATGGAGGTTATATATAAATTTGAACCGATTTTCCCTGAATACTCATTCATGTAAATATACATCTTTCTGTCGAATTTCGTACTGATCGGATATAAAATACAGTCTCTACAGCGCTTACATGTCAAATCGGTGGTAACATATATATGGGGGCTATATCTAAATCTGAACCGATTTTCTCCGAATTTGGCAGTATTCCTTCGAGTAATAAGAAACCTCTTTTTGCCGAATTTCGCACTGATCGGATATAAAATAACATTTTTACAGCGCTTACATGTAAAATCGGGGGTAACATATATATGGGGGCTATATCTAAATCTGAACCGATTTTCTTTGAATTTGGCAGTATTCCTTCATGTAATAAGAAACCTCTTTCTGCCGAATTTCACACTGATCGGTTATAAAATAAATTTTTTACGGCGCTTACATGTGAAATCGGGGGTATCGTATATATGGGGGCTATATCTAAATCTGAACCGATTTCTTCCAAATTTAACAGTGTTCATTCATATAATAAGAGACCTCTTTCTGCTGAATTTCATACTGATGGGATATAAAATAAAGTTTTTACAGCGCTTACATGATAAATCGGGGGTAACATATATATGGGGGCTATATCCAAATCTGAACCGATTTTAACCAAATTACATAGGGATCGTCCTTGGGCCAAAAAAAAGATATGTGTAAAGTTTCGTCAAGATCGGGCCATAATTGCGACCTGTACTTTGATTACAAGAATACATCTACAGAAAGGCGGACATAGCTAAATCGACTCAGAAAAGTGATTACAAGTCGATCGGTATAATAAACAATGGATCTATCTCTTCTCCTTTTGGGTGTTACAAACAAATGCACAAAGTCATAATACCCTGTACCACAGTGTGGTGTAGGGTATAAAAACACAGAAAATTCAAATTGAATGGGGAATGTTTATTATCATTTGAAAGAAAATTCTTTGGCATTTATTTTTTGAGGATTATGTCTATCAAATGTTGGCCGCGGCTACGTCTCAGATGGTCCATCCGTTGAGTCCAATTTTCGATGACTCGTTCGAGCATTTCGACTGGTAACTGGCGAATGACACGCGTGATGTTTTGCTCCAAGGCCTGAATCGAAGCGGGTTTGTCCGCATAAACTTTAGACTTTACATATCCCCACAGGAAAATTTTTCTTGCGGCAATTTTTCTTGTTTACATACCCATTGAACCAGAAATATGGCCTCATCGCTGAACAAAATTTGGTTCGAAAACGCCGGATCTTCTAGGAAGTTTTCAAGAGCCCATAGAGCGAAGCGATGTCGTTTGGGAAGGTCGGGTGGCTTCAGTTCTTGCACAAGCTGTATTTTGTATGCTTTCAATTTAAAATCTCGACGTAAAATGAGCCAAGTCGTTCCATACGTCAGTCCGAGTTGCTGCGAACGGCGCCGAATTGACTCTCCACGGTCCTCGTGTACACCCTCAGCTACGGCCGCTACATTTTCTTCACTGCGTGCTGGACGTGGTCTATTCGGTCGAATGTTATCCAATAATGAATGCTGGGTCTCGAGATGGGTGATGGTGTTGCGAATAGTACGCTCAGTAGGCCGATTATATTGACCATAAGTTAAGCGAAGTGCACGAAACACATTCCTCACATAACGTGAATTTTCGTAATAAAGTTGAACGATTTGTAAACGTTGTTCAGGCGTAAGTCTTTCCACGATGAAATGCCAAACAATACTTAACAAAAATAACATGACAGCATGACACGACTCACACGTGATCTGTCAAAAAAAGGCCATTGAAAAAAGTATCTTGGATCACCCGTTATATAAATAAATTGATTTCCTTTGTAATTAATGTTCTGTCTTGAAATTTTCTAAAGTCTTTTCAAAATAAAGGGTGGTTAAATTGTAAGGGCCGATGTTGAATGTGAACCTAAACGTCAAGTTTTTTTCTGCATTTCATTTGACATTTCTCAATTTCAGACTAACTCAATTTGAACCATGGAAAGATACACAATCGAGCAACGCGTTAAAGTTTTTTAAGCCTTTTACGAAAATGGGCGTTCAAATCAAAATGCATTTCGTGCACTTCGTGATGTTTTTTTGATCAGCATAATCGACCAAATGTGTCTTTACAATAGGGATATTTGTGCGCAAACCAGGTCTGAAGGAGATGTGAAAACACCTGTGCATGCTCGCCCAGTTCGTTGGTGCGGCTTATGGGCTGGCGACATCATCGGGTCATACTTCTTCGAAATGAGGCCGGTCAGGCAGTTACTGTGAATGGTGTTCGCTATTGTGAGATGATAACAAACTTTTTATGGCCCGAATTGGAAGATATGGATGTGGACAATATGTGGTTTCAACAGGACGGTGCCACTTGCCACACAGCTAACGAAACAATGGCTCTTTTGCGCAACAAATTCAATGGCCGTAGTGACGATGTCAATTGGCCGCCAAGATCATGTGATTGACACCGTTGGACTTCTTTCTTTTGGGGTTATTTGAAAGAAAAGGTGTACGTCGATAAGCCAGCAACAATTCAAGAGCTAAAGGATGAGATACATTGGCACATTGACGGGTGAGTGATGGATTGGTATATTTATAAATTAAGACATTTTTAGCTATAAAGTTTAACACGAAAACTTGGAAAAAGTAACTAAAATTCTATTAAGTCAACAAAGTTTTAAAAAAAATTTTAAATAAAATATATTCGAAAAACTTCTTAAACAATAACTTTGTTTGTGTGTAAACAGAATATATTATTATATGCGTTCCAAACAAAATTTCTTGATTTTCAAATAAAATTTATTTGTTAATAAATATATAATATTTAAAAAAATCGTTTTCAAGTGTATTTTCTTTGAATTCAAACATATCAAAAATTACGATTTTCTTCCGTGTAGTGTTGTATAACCCACGTATTAAAAAAATCTATATATAACGCATTTAATTGAAAATCAGTATATGCACATATGTGTGCACTGAGAAAAATATCTGTAAAAATTTACTTGTGGGCGTCGATCCTATACGAAGCGCACGTTTAAATTTATATTGTAAAAAATAAAATTTTAACAACATTTTCTAGAAAAATTAAATTTCAACGGAATTTTCTAAAGAAATGCAATTTTAAAGATTTTTCTAGAAAAATGCTATTTTTCAATGAAATTTTGTAGAAAAAATTAATTTAAACAAAATTTTCAATAAAAATTAAGTTTTTACCGAATTTAGTTAAAAAAAATACAATTTTAACAAAATTTTCTAGAAAAAATGCGATTTAAACGAAATTTTCAATAACAATGCAATTTAAACTGAATTTTGTAAAAAATTATGCAAATTAAAAAATCCTACTTGAACAGAAGAAAGTCCCTGTAAAAAAAGTTTTGAAGATCATCTTATACCCAGCAAAAAATAAAAGAAGTTCTTCCAAAGGAATGACATTATAAGTACTTCCAAATCATAAGTATGAACATTTTTTCTGCATTTAAAGAAGTTGTTTTAAATAACTTACTAATATGTAATTTGGAAGTATGATATGAATCTTTTTAGTTAAATTGTACCTTAATATTGCAAATAAATTGAGTTGTCGAGTATTGTGTAAAACAATTTTTTTCCCTAGTTTATAGGATTGGAAATATACTTTTTATTTGATTAGACTTGTTTTTGGTGAATTTTATTTATTTAAATTGTTATTTGAAAAGCTCATTGGCCCCAAATTTGAAATTAATAAACTTACTTCATAATTTCGATTTCTTTAAAACTCATTTTTTAATCGATTTTAAGAAAAAAATGCAAAGCGAAATGATAGTCATATAAAGCGTTCATCCTCATGTTCGATTTGAGAATATCCTCAGAAGAATTCCCTCTCTATAGAGAAATGTAATACAGAAACTTATTCATATTCATATTATAAACATTATTCTGTCTGAATTCATAGTCACATAATCATTATTCTGTCTGAATTTGAAGGCATTGAGATAATTTAAACTTATTGGAAATCGATTTTATAACGAATTTATAAATTTGTGTGGGAGGTATCGGCAGGCGTTTGCCAAATACATCAATGTTTCAATAAACTATAGGTACTGGAAATACACAGCGTCGCACCAAGGATATCATTAGGATTAATTTGTAAGATAAAACTCATTTTTAGTACATTTGTGTGGGGTACCAGAAGGTTTGTGGTGCTGGTGTAAATATTACTATGTGCGAATTTACAGAATATTGGGTTAAATATTATAGAAGATAAAATACTTTATATTCCGCAGAATGTTGACTATTTGTGGGAAGTTACACATTCCAAGAGCCTGACAGAAACTTGGATGCACGTAACTCAAACGTATTAAAATGTCCTGGAATTGCTTTCCAATAAAATTATAGGATACTTGATCACCTTTGGCCGATACCAAATCATGTATACCCTCATACCTGTATGCTGACGATGTACAAACTTTTTTTGACTGATGAATAGAAACATTGTGTGCGAAGTGTTTACCCCACGAAAAGTTCCAATGCGGTCATACATCAAATAATTTACACGATTTAAATCGTATTAAATTCGGCTTCCAAATCCCTGTTGGCGGCAGCCAGGGCTGTGGAGTCGGATTCGGCGTTGTTTTTGCAAATTTCATGAAATTATACTTTCAAATGCATAAATTTTATTATTATTTTTTACTTATTTTGTATAAACAAGTTTATGTACACACATATCAATCGAAATTTTTGATCGCGAAAATAGTTGAATTAGATAATTTTGCAAAATTCATCTCGGAGTCGACCATCTCAGAATCGACTCAGACTGCGACTCGGGCTACGACTCCGAGATCGATTTTATAAAATATCCTGAATCAATTATATTCCGGACCAAATATACTCATTCATATTTGTGTCCATTCATATATTTATACAAAATATTTTAAAAACATACAATGTATTTATTGGAAAGTATAATTTCATGAAAGCAGCAAAAACAACGCCGACTTCGACTCCACAGCCCTGGCGGCAGCTAGACATTTTTCTTGTTTTTAAATCATGGGACACGATATTTGCCATCGCACAACCTTACGTATCAATGTTTTTAAAATAAATATTTGAAATGTGCACATAAACATAGAAGTTATAATGACAAACATTTCAAAATATTATTTATTTCTGGCAGAGTTGCGTTTTATTTACAATGTTGTCTCCTAGTTAAGCGTATTAAAATTACATTTGCATTCATTTAAAAGAAGAGAATTACCATTACATCCAAAGAAGTTAATAAAGTGGGCATACATTTATCCACTCAAGACAACACCAAAAAACAAATCGTGCATTGCTGTAAAATGGCTGGTGCAAAAGCGATGCAAAATAAGTACTTCCCCGGCGCGACATGCCCTTGTTAAATTCATTGGTTTTGATCCGATTTTGCACAACTTCCAGATCATAAGATTGGGATTTTTATCACTTCTTTGGATGTTCTTTTTTTGGTGGGTATTTATGAATGAAATTTTCATACTTGCGATAGTACTTAGATCACAAGAATGCAGAGGAACCGACCGACATGACTAAGTCGATATAGAGTGTAATTCCGAGTCGATCGGAATAATATAGGATGGACCTATCTCAACTCCTTTAAGGTGTGGTAAACAAATGCACAGTGTTATAATGACACAGTGTGGTGAGGGGTATTATCATCCTGCAAATCGTTCAGAAAACTTTTTCTATTGTTGCAAATTTTGTTCGAATTTTTGGACATTTAGTATGTATATCAAAAGTGTACAACAAAAATTAGCGTAGTGAAATTATAAAGTTATTACTTTCTGGCTGTCTTTTCTAGAGTTTCACTAGCATGTCTCATTTGTCAAAATAAATGTCCATTTTATGATGCTTCAAAGAAGCCGCAGCAGATGGGCAAAAATTGTTACAAAAACTGTGTTGCTTTCCCTTTAAGAAGGTCAGCAAGAAGTCCGGTGCAAAGTAAACTGAGTATGTGTGTAGGTACTGTCAGAATTTATAGCCGTCACACTCTTTGTTATAATCTCGAAATAAGACTGACTTTTTTTAAATGACGATGATGAAAGAAATTGACCTGGTCTTAAAAAATACACATGTGGAAATTGTGTGAGTGTGCACTACATAAGATTCTTAACATTTATAGTTGAATTGGAAGAGGCGTTAATAACCCAAATTACCTGTAATTATTTATGTTATTATTGAAGACACCTTTTTCTAACGCACCAACCAACACATAATCTCTGGGCTGGGCGGGTACCTTAACGGACCATCATCGTCATCATCACAAGCAAAAACCGCAGCTAGAACAACATAAGCAACAGAATTACGGAAAAACATGAGAAAAGCCTAAAAAAACATGCACTACATACACTATAAACCAAGTACTTCAACCATGCATACTAGTATAGGCTATGAATACAGCGGCTATTAAACATTTCACATTCTCACTTGTAAATAGTTTCAAATTTGTTATAAACATTCAAAGTCAACATCAACAACATAAAATGTTGTAAACAACACTACCTCAATCACCAATATATATATACAGTGGCTCACAACAATTACAGACACTGAATATCAGTATCCCTTCGTTAACCTAGTATTCCCTTTCCAGAATGGCGACTCAGCCACTTGGCGACTTCCCATTTTTCGGCTTGATAGACAATGTATGTATCTGGTTGTCTATGAGCTATATCCTGACTAAGATTTTTACTATGCAATCCTAAGACAAACTTCTCATCAAGCTTCGAAACATCTGTATTACAGTGGATATTGTTTCTATTTCCTGATATTCTGCCAAACCATTCCTCTCTGACAGGTATCCTAGTGACAAAGTTCCTGTAGATAGTATGTATAGTCGTATATAGTCCACTCAGTCGGTTAACATTGCAGTGGTCCACATTGATATACAGTTTAATCCTAATGCCGCTCTGATTGCAACTTCTCTAACCACAATGTCAATCGGCAGTAGATGAAGTAGGACTTGCAAATACTCTGTCGCTGTAGTAGGCAGTTCTCTGAACCGTCATTAATTGACTACCATCCAGTAGAAAAGCTGTGGGAGCACGTTGGGTCTTCTCTCCTAAGATCGTCCATTGTATACAGTATAAGCACTGTACTTAATAAAATATTTATTGGGAATAGAAACCAAGGAAACATTTTGTAAAACTTGAATAATAGAAAAATAAAAATTTTCATTCTGGTGTCAAACGTTGAAAATCGAAGTTGTGTTTTTCTTAAAGCTTATAAAGCAGCGGTGGGATAACAAAAATATCTACTTCAAGTTCATTCCGCGAATATCGACTCCGAATTAATGCCAAGAGAATATAGAACACGTGGTGCGTTAACAAGAATGCAGAATTTAAATAGAGGAATGCAAGCTATCAATAATGTCCAAACTTCTAATATTGTTGCGAATTCTGGATGTGGTGGAGATGGACATGTCGCAGGAGATGAAATATCTGCTCGAATGCAAGCATTGGAAAGCTTAGTAAAGTCGTTATCCGAAAGACAGCAAACTGGGAATACGAATTTTAGAGTGGATTGCATTCCAGAATTTGAACCTGGATTAATCAATTTGCCAGTATCATTATGGTTGCAGAAAATTGAACAAATTGGTGAATTACATGGTTGGGACGATCGATATAAAATTTTTGCTATGCAAAATAGATTAAAAGGGCTAGCACGGAATTGGTTTGAAAATTTGAATAGTTATGTGTCAACATGGCAGCAATGGAAAATTTTATTGACACAGTCATTTCCGGACCATCAAGACTATGCAGAAAACCTTAAACGATTCGTGAACCGCATTAAAAATCCGTCAGAATCTATGGCAACATATTATTTTGAAAAGAAACTGCTGGCCGACGCCTGTAAAATTACAGGCGCTGATGTCGTGTCCTGTATCATTGATGGACTCCCTAATGGAAGTGTACAAATAGGCGCAAGAGCTGGCCGCTTCCTAACCCCAGAAGATTTGTTTGGTCATTACTTATCAACATTTCCAGATACAATTGATCCATACCCAAAGAACAGAAAAATAGATGGACGAACAATTATGGTTGCAAAGGATATGGATGATCGCATGAAGGACGTCGTTTGTTTCAATTGCAAGAAGAGAGGACATTATGTAAATAAATGTAAAGATCCTCTGAAGAAATGCAACAACTGTAGGCAATGGGGACATCTAACCCGAGATTGTTTGAAGAAAAAGGGTAAGTTATTAATATTATCGGTTAAAAGTAAAGCCGGATCATCGAGAATTGCTATCTTATTAAGTGCAAAATAGGAGATGTTGATTTCAATGGTCTTATTGACACAGGTAGTTCGGTAGTCCTGATGAGACAGTCCAGTGCTAATATTTTAAGGAATGAAATCGAAACATGCCATATGAACGTTGTCGGATATGGTGGGTCTGTTGTACCCGTTGTTTCAAAATTTTCTTCTAACATTCAAGTAGATTTAGCATCGGCCACTGTCGAGTTATGTATTGTACCGGACTATGCACAGACGATTGATGTTTTGCTCGGACGTCCATTCATAAATCATCCGGACGTTATCATGGTAGTCAGAGATAATGTTGTTCGTCTGATGACGAAGGAGAAGGACATGTATCCCGAATATGATTATACTGATAGGGAAAAGATATCACTATATGTTAATGGGACCGTCACGGTTCAGGGTAGGCATGCAAGATTCATCGATGTTGTAACTGAACAATCCCCCCATTCATGTTTTTATATTGAGGAATTGTTCGTTAATAGACCAAATGAAGAATACTGTATAATGAGGTGCGTTCTTGGAGAGAAGGGTTTTGTTCTCTTAAGTAATGTATCAGAGAGAGATATAACTTTTGTTGATGGTATTCTTATTGGTAGGGTATACGCTTGCAGAATAGAAGAGGCATGTAATTATTCAAACTATGCTATTGATTTACATGAATTAAAGGAATTTAGTGAGGCTAAGGTAGCCACTCAGTCTGGTGATTTGGATAGAACATACATTGAGCGTTTAGTGACTCTTTTGAACAAATATAGATGTTGTTTCGCTGAAGATATGTCAGAACTAGGAGCCATAAAAGACGCAAGAATGAAGATAGTGTTGAAAGACGAGGTACCAGTTTCATATAAACCTTATCGAATGTCGTGGTCTGAGAAAAATTGTTCGAGAAATGGTAGATGAGTTAAAGAAAGCCGACCTTATTCAAGATTCATCATCTTCGTATTCCAGCCCTATTCTTTTGGTTAAAAAGAAGGAAGGGGGGTACAGAATGTGCATAGATTTCAGAGCTCTGAATCGGAAAACTGTGAAAGAAGTATTTCCAATGCCGAGAATGGATGATGAACTTGATAGATTGAAAGGTGGAAGATACTTCACTAGTCTAGATTGTGCAAGTGGATATTACCAAATCTTGATGGACGAAGACTCCTCTCAGAAGACTGCTTTTATTACACCAGATGGTCATTACCAATTTTTAAGAATGCCATTTGGTCTAGTAAATGCTCCTGCTGTTTTTCAAAGAACTATGAATAAAATTCTTGGAAATTTAAGGTTTTCTACGGCTATGGTTTACATGGACGATATACTTGTTCCCTCAGACACTATTGAGAATGGCTTTTATAATCTGGAAATAGTCTTAGAAAGATTAAAGGAAAATGGTGTCACACTGAAGTTAGGCAAGTGTTTCTTTTTGCAAGAGTCAATACGTTATTTAGGTTATGAGATAAATTCGGAGGGTGTGAAACCTGGAAAGGAAAAAATTGAGGCTGTATTAGAATTTCCAATTCCTGGAAATGTTCATGAGGTTCGGCAATTCTTGGGGCTTACGGGATATTTTAGGAAATTTATTAGACAATATTCTTTAATTGCAAGACTTATTCAAAGTTTGGTCAAGAAGGATGTTAAATTTATTTGGGGAGAGGATCAAAATAATGCATTTAATGAATTAAAGCAACGACTGTCGACTCGTCCAATATTGGTTCTTTATGATAGGGAAGCATACACGGAATTGCATACGGATGCAAGTAAGTGGGGAGTGGGGGCAGTTTTACTTCAGAGACAGGTGGATTATACATTGAAACCAGTTGCCTATTTTAGTCATTCGACGACGAAAGAGGAACAGCGTTATCACTCTTATGAATTGGAAGCGTTGGCTGTTGTTTTTGCATTAAGGCGTTTTAGGGTATATTTACTTGGAATTGAGTTCACTGTGATATCAGACTGTGCTGCTTTGAGAACAGCATTTTCGAAGAGAGATCTAGTTCCACGAATTGGTAGATGGTGGTTGACTATACAAGAGTATAATTTTTCAATAGAATATCGTCCACGAACTCGCATGGCACATGTAGATGCGTTGAGTAGAAATCCTATAGGAATATCGAAGGAAAATGCCGTTGGTATATTCCAAGTTGATGTCTCAGAAATGGATTGGGTATTGGCAATGCAACTTAATGATGATAGATGTAGATACCTAATTGAAACTCTTGGACGTTCACCTCAGGATAAGGAGGATATAAAGATACACGAAGAGTATGCACTGAGGAAAGGAAGGCTGTATAGGAAGATGGCAGATGGTTTTAGGTGGGTCGTTCCGAAAAGTTCGCGAAGAGAAATAGTTTTTAATCACCATGATAAGATTGGACACTTTTCGATTGATAAAACAATATCGTCCATACGGGAAAGATATTGGTTTCCAGACATGAGGCGATATGTAAATCGATATGTTTCATGCTGCCTTCCCTGCTCCTATAATAAAGCGCCTTCGGGTAGACAAATTGGGAAATTGCATCCGATTCCGAAGTCAGATATTCCATTTGAAACGATACATATTGATCACATCGGTCCATTTACTAGGAGTAGTCGCAAGAACATGTACTTGATCGTTTTGGTAGATGGGTTTTCGAAATATGTGATGTTGAAATCTGTGCCGACAACCAAGGTGGAACACATATTGAGATTTTTAGATGACTTTGTTAAAATTTTCGGGGTACCAAAGAGATTAGTTTGCGATAGAGCAAGTTCTTTTACTTGCCACAGATTTATACTATTCGCTCACGAGTATGGGATAAAGGTTATACATAACGCTACTGCAACTCCACGGGCAAATGGTCAGGCGGAAAGGTATAACAGAACTATATTGTCAGCTCTATGTTCATCCGCTGTTGATGAGACTAAATGGGATGAATGTATCAGTGATATTCAGTGGGGTCTTAATTCTACTGTAAATAAGTCAACAGGGAAAATACCTAATGAACTTCTATTCGGATTTTTACCAAGAGGTAGGAACGATTCATATCTTAGTAACGAAGTTGCTGAGACTGTGGCCAGGGATATTTCGGCCAGTCGAGAACAGGCTAAGTCTTCCATAGGCAAAATGCAGACTTATCAGAAACGAAAATTTGATCAAAGAAGGAAAGAAGGTTGTATTTATAAGACAGGCCAATTGGTTTTAATTAGAAAAATTAAGTTAGTTGATGGAAGTCGGAAACTACTCCCTAAGTATAATGGACCATATCAAGTTGTAAAATATTTGGGAAATGATAGATACGTTATAAGAGATATGCCAGAATCCGTTAGATCTCAGAGACTTTATGAAGGGATTACATCGTCAGACAAAATGAAACTTTACAGATCGTCTGATTTTGACGACGATGATTGAAACCTACTTTTGTTCACTTTGTTTATGATATACTTATTAATGATTTAATTGCAGATACATCACGAGGTCGTGAGTAAAGGAGCGTGGCCGAGTTATAAGCACTGTACTTAATAAAATATTTATTGGGAATAGAAACCAAGGAAACATTTTGTAAAACTTGAATAATAGAAAAATAAAAATTTTCATTCTGGTGTCAAACGTTGAAAATCGAAGTTGTGTTTTTCTTAAAGCTTATAATAGATATCAGAAGTTCGCCCAATACTACTGACAGCATTGTGGTTTGTTGGACGGTAACTGATAGGAGATCCATTACCAACCAATTAGCAAAGGTTCAGAGAACTGCCTGCCTATGCATAAGTCGAACTTTAAGGGCTATAGCGACTAAGGACTTGTAGAGAGTCCTACTATAAAACTACGGCCACATGAGGATATCACAATGTTCTGCTATGGTAACCGACCGAATGTACTATATACGAGCGGTGTACATCTTCGAATGGGTTGGCAGAATACCAGGAAATGTGCAACATCTTCACTACTACACAGGTTCGAAGATTGATGATATGGTTGGCTTCGGAATATACTATAAAGAACTCTTGATATGGTTCACAGACTATCAGATGCTTGCAGTGTCAATAAAGCCAAAATAATGACAATAAGGGAAGTCGCCAAGTGGCTGTGTCGCAACATAGTGATCAACATACAAGCTTTGCTTAGGCAAGAGGCAATCAGGCAGTCCAATTAAAAAAGGGACAAAAATCTGTAGAAATGATCAAAATATATCTTCGTGCTGGAGAGAAAAACACTGTCTTCGTTAGTCTTAGTTCTGATGGGACACTGCCTGATCGGTGAACACGCCAGAAGGTTGGGTGTTGAGTACAATGGTGGAGAGCATTGAACACCTCATTTGCTGCATTGAGTAAACGACGTATGGATATCCTTGGGTCGACCTTTGTAGGAAGTCTGATAGATGTTTTCGGTACCGATATTCGTACTATTGATAACTTTGTTTATAAAACAATTTGGTTTCGATGAGGGGCACCTGAGCCCGTGGCAACACTAGGGTCCTACATTGATCTATGTGAGGTGACAAAACCGGCTGCCACCCAAACTAAATGATTATATTAAGAAACATTGGAAATCTCCGACCATATTGCTGCAGTACGGCTTGCAGCGAACAATGGATCATTTGTACCCGACAGGCATTCCTGCTTGTACGGAACCCTAGCGCATGTTCACTAGGGAACCCATTGATACGCGGATGGCTCCGAATTAGGCGATGGGAGGATGGAAACTGGACTGGGACTTTTTTTATTGAGGAACCACGAAGCGAACTTTGCTTCCGACTCTCAGAGTATAGCAGGGCATTTCAATCGGAATTTCTGGCAATGATGGAGTATGTGAACTGGCTATGTAGCGCACAGGTCCAAAGGCGTTACCATCTTCATAAAATCCTCAACTGTACTAGACCGTAGAAGAGCGATTAACGATTACTCAATCGTATGGGACTAGTAGATAACGACGATTACAGGTATGATATGGGTAAGACATCAATGAGGTAAACATTTCATAATGAATGCCTAGTTTTTGAAAATGAAAGATCACGATATTTTGAGTTGGTTTATAACAGATCTGGCTCATATCAATGTCAAATACCGAAGTTCTATCATCTTGAGGGCGATTCACTGGCTTAACACAAGCGATTTTTTTTTGTGAGAAGGTCTATGACACAGATGTTCTGTTTGATTGCGCGCGGTGCGTCTGTAAAGTTGAAATCTGCTCATATTATCCGAACCGCCCCTTGATTTGGCATTGCCACATGCAATTATTCTCAATCTGTCACAATTTGTGTTCAGATGTTTTTGAAAACAACCACATGTTTTTATACTGACAATGCTTAAGGTAAGTACACACGATTTTCAGATCGAACATTGCCAGAGAAATTGCGGGAAAATGCAACCCTGTGAATTTACATCCGTGTGAACATACAATTTTTGTGTTGCAACGTTTGCAGAAAAGTTATTGCGGGATAATTTGCAGATTGTTATATGTGCGAAGTTTATGCATGTGACAACTGCGCCATTGCCAGAAAAACATTTTATTTGCAACACTGTCTATAACGTATTTTTATTGGCAATCCTGCATATACATATTTACAAAATATATTGTAAATATATGAAATTGTAAAGTTTTCTTGCAATCGTCTGAACTGTCAATTCACCTTTGCCTAACAATCTGTCATTGCCCGTATATTTACAGCACTTTAACAGGGTTGATAACGTTTGCCGATCTGGCAATCGTCTATACTCAGCTTTATGCCGCACCGTGCCGCTTGACGTGTACACCATAACTTGGAAGTCGAAATAGACCATATGCGCGAGAATTTTTGTATCAATGCTTTGAGCCACTGTTGATGATGTCTATGTGAGACCAGCCACTGACAAACCGTGTGGTGACCTATTATAACTTCTGCTTTTGTTTTTAGGTTAGTATACGAGTAGTACATCGTCATCGTCAGCAAATCGTTTAATCTTAATGATTTTGTTCTTTTTTTAGGCTTTGTACCCTGGAAACCCAGCGACAATACTGACATTGACCCTAACAACAACAACAGCTGTTTTAGAGCTTTGGTTGTAACTTTTTTTCCGAAAATATAAACGAAACAGGGAGGGAGACGCAAAAAATTAAGAAATCAAAAAAGGTGAATTTTTTCTTCGTTAACTTGACATGATTAATGAGCGGTAGGTCGGTACACAGCGGCAGTGGAAGATCGCTCATTACATACTTATCCACAATAACCAGGGGGAATACAAAACAAAAACCCTGTGCGTATTTTAAATGTGGCGGGAAATTAGACGATAATTAAAGACGACTATGATTAGAAGGCGAAATAATCGTAATTATTATTTAACGGACCACTGATATTAAACGAAGGTAAACAAAAAAGTACGTACCTAACGGAAATAAAATAAAAAAGAATACATTGTTTCAATCATATTTGGACAGTCTAAAGGTATATTTGAAGACTACATACAATCTATGAGAAAATACTACTTTATAGTACGAGTATGTGGCCATATGGGTTACAGACAGAACAATTGCTGCAAAATTATATATTAATATTGTCCTTAGCTGACCGGAATTGATAATGATTTTAGGTCAAAGACAATGATATTTAAAATAATACATTCCAGACATAAATTTAGAAATAAGAAACTCTATTATATTTATTGTTGTAACGAAATGTTTTCAGTGTAGATGCCTTTTCGTTCCAGGATACTTACTTAAGGAGTTATAGCCATTTAAAGTTTTGCTATGAGTATTATTTTTTCAACAAAAACCAGTCAGGAAAGGCAGAAAGTCGGGCGGGGCCGACTATATAATACCCTACACCTCCCTAACAATGCGATATTCCGAATTGAACATGACACGCGAGTAGAGGTGTTTTGGTTAGCTCTGCATAATAATTTAAAAATACTGTGAAATGAGGATCTGATCGTTTAAACAAATATACATTGTGGTTGTTTCCGTGAAAAGTAATTGAACTTACACAAAGAATTAATGAAATTCGAGACATTTGTGTAATTAAATTGATTTTAAAAAATTAATTTTTCTGTGAATAAAAAGAGGGTGATAAAATAATCTCTTATACTCGGAATATGTACTGCCAAAAAAAAATATGTAAAGCAGTAGAATAAGAGAGAAGGCGAAGATGAGATATAATAAGTACGAGTGTAAAAACTAGTTTTTGAGCAACAACTGCAAGCAACAGTCTACTCACTTATGCTCAGTGCATGTCATTTTAGAAGAGCTGCTAATGTATACATAAATAACAACGGGAGTTATGCAGAAATAGCAATAAAACTTTCAAGAATATAAGGATATAATAATAATGAACGATGACATTTCTTGCAGTAATATATAAAAACGAAGATAATTAGAAGAACTATAAATTACACGATAATGCCAAATATTAAAAACACAACAACATTCTGTCACGTTATAAATCAAACGTCATCTAACCTCAAGGCGGGAGAAAAAGTGAATTAAGAAATTTGTGTAAACTGTAAATTCCTTCTTGGTTTATTATAGTTTTAACGTAAATCGAGAACTCTTCTACATAAAAATGGTCCAGCAGTGCGAGACGTGCAAAAGTAAAGTTGCTGGAGCTAAATTCGTGGCTTGTGGAGTGTGTAACATGTCTTTTCATGTGCGATGTGCGGCTTCCAAAAATCCCGGTCTTACAGAATCAATGGTGGAGCTTATAAAAGCGAGCAAAGGTGGAGTGATTTTCAAATGTTCTTCCTGCATTGCTTCTCAGGGAAATAACACAAATTCTTCATCGGATATTTCCGCGAAACTTGCTAGCCTGGAAACTAACCTGCAGCAACTATCTAAGGTCGTGGCAGAGGATGTTATGTCTGAATTGAAATCCATTAAATCAGATATGATCAGTTATGTGGCAAAGAGCAAAGAATCTGATGTTTTTCTAAAAGCTAAAATAAGTCAACTTGAAGCAGAGAACAACGGATTAAGGAAACAAATGAACAGAGGTGACATTCTGATAAATGGGCTTCCATCTGATCTATCTGTTGCTGCTTTGCACAATGTTGTTGGTAAAATTGGTGGTATTCTCAACGTTGAAATTCAGCAGAACGACATAAATATATGTACGTATGTAAGAAACAAAAAGGCGGTTCTTGTTAAATTCAACAGTGTCTTTAAGCGTGATATGCTCTTCAAAAAATATATATCAAATCGTGATTTGAAGCTGAGCGATGTGATCAATTCAGACATAGATTCCAGAATATTCATTAATGATAATTTGACACCGTTAGCGGCAAAAATGAGTTTCTTGTGTAGAAAACTGATGAAGCAAAAGAAAATCAACAAATTTTACCTGATGAATAAGAACCTGCCGGAGGTGAAAATAGTCCTTTCTGATGGCAAAGAGCAGAAATTTAATGCTGGAGAACTATTTTCTTGGGCTAAGGATCTCGTACTTGACATTGGGGATAACTAATAACTATTGTTGTTCCTTTATCATTTATTTAATTATCTAATGAATTACTACTGAAATAAAATATAGATTAATTTGATCTTGTGTATCCATTTAATGAAAATATTTAGAAAATATATTTTGAAATATCTTATTAAACAATGTATTACTTTACAATTTCACTAGTATAAATTTTTATTATGAGATGCTAACTTTGAATTGTTCATTCAAATCTTTAAAAAATTATATTCGAAACATTTTCTTTATCCTAGCTTTAATATTAGTATTAAATTTAATATGTTTATGTACTTTTTATCACGAATATGGATATTGTTAGGGTTTGATAAATATGGGTGAAAATCTTGGTCCGACCATTAACGTAAATGCTGTTAGAAATCTTAGGCTCGATTCTGCCAACTTAAACATAATCCACTTTAACGCGCAAAGTATTGTTCCCACAAACAGCACTAAGATGGACGAAATTCGTTCTGTTTTTGTTGACGGCATATTCGATATTATAGGGATATCGGAGACATGGTTGAAAAGTTGGGTGATGGATAACGCTGTTAATATAAATGGTTATAATCTCTATAGAATGGACAGGGCGGAGGGTAGAGGCGGTGGAGTTTGCGTCTATGTAAAATCTGATATCAAAGCGAAGCTAATTCATAAAATTGAAAATTTGTGTATCTCTGAGGGTATATTTCTTGAGGTAAAAACTGAAGGAGGTTCAAGGGTTTTGGTGGGTATTATTTATCTTCCCTATGGAAATTTATCTAGCTGTGAGGCTGTGATTGGAGACTTGGTCTCACAATACGAGCATTCTATATTAGTTGGAGACTTTAACATAAACCTTTTTGATAATAACGTTGAAATTAGAAATTTTGGGTATCGTTACGGTCTTTATATCACTCATAATGCTGTACCCACACACTTTTGTCATCAGTACAATAGGTGCTCTCTTATTGACTACTTTATGGTAAGCGACATTACCTTAGTTGAGTCGAAAGGGCAATTTTTATTTCCTACACTGAATTCGAATCATGCTGCAATATACATTTCATATAAAATTGGAAAGCACGTAGCGCGGCGTGGTGTAGAGATTCGCGACTATTCTAAATTTAATTCTAATGAATGTTTTCAGGATTTACAGGCAGCGAATTTCGACGTGATTTATGCTACGAATGACCCAGATGTACAGCTGAACTGTTTTAATGAAAATATTCTTCGAATATTCAATAGCCACGTACCAACGAAAAGAGTTGATGCATTTACGGACACCGACTGGATGAAAAACCCACACATTATTGCCGCTGTCGAATTGAGAGATTTTGCGTACAGGGCCTACGTAGAGTGCAAAACCCAAGATAACTGGAAAATTTATTGTAGATATAGAAATCGGGTTAAGGGCTTAATTAGGAAGTGTAAATTTAAATTTTATAAACGTTTTTTTTCAGCTGCTTCTTCAAAGGACATGTGGAGGGAGTTGAAGAGACTTGGGTATTTCGGTAATGAATGTAGGACCGTGGATTTGAATGCTAATTCATGCAATGAGTACTTCGTTGCTCCACAGATCGATAGTCCTCCATCAATTTACTTTGAAAATGCTGCTTCCACATCCGAAATTGGATTTTCCGCAAGAAATGTTAGTGTTGTGGAAGTCTGGTCTGCAATTTGCAGTATTAAATCAAATGCCATTGGAAGTGATGGAATTCCTTTAAAATTTATTAAGATTATTTTTCCTTGGATATCGCAACACATTGTACATATACTTAACACTATATTAACCACCTCCACATTTCCTAAACAATGGACTTGTGCAAGAGTAATTCCAGTAGCGAAAATAAAATTCCCCCAAGCCATGTCTGATTACCGTCCTATTAGTATTCTCCCTGCCCTCTCAAAAGTCTTGGAAGTAATCATTAATGGACAGGTGTCAGAGTATCTGACTGAAAATAGAATCCTTTCTGATAATCAGTCCGGTTTCAGAAAGGGCTATAGCACGACCACACTGATGGTTGATTTGGTTGATAGTATTAGACGAAACGTAGATGAGAAGAAGTTTACGCTATTAATAAGTTTGGACTTCAGTCGAGCATTCGATTCTATATGTCACGAAATTTTGTTAAATAAGCTATACTTACGTTATGGGTTTTCTATAACACTATGTCGTTTGATTAAAACATTTCTCTTCGGTAGAACGCAATATGTTCAATGTAATGAATGCATATCTGAATTGCGTACGATTTACCGTGGCGTACCTCAGGGGTCCATTCTGGGACCCTTGTTGTTTTCACTATATATCAATGATATATTTGATTGTCTTCGTTTCACTAATGGATATTTGTACGCGGACGACATACAGCTTGTTGGGTCCGGAGTATCGAATATTTGTTTTCAGAATTGTATAAATGAAGATTTAGCAAGGATTTCAACATGGTGTCGGAATAATTTCATACATGTGAACCCGAGTAAATCAAAATTAATGACATTTGCCGATGTAAATACTACTAGACTAAGAATATCCATCGATGACTCAATTATTGAAGATGCTGAGTGCCTGAAAATTTTAGGGTTTTACTTGGACAAAAACTTAAAATTTGATAAACATATCAACAAAATAGTTTCTATCGTTACAATGACACTTCGTAAAATGTATAATGCGGGACCTTCTTTACCCTTTAATGTACGAAAACGTATTGGAATGGGATTGTTGATGCCTTATATAACTTATGGCTTAGAAGTTTTTTCCGGATCATGCATCGGTGGTATTTATCGCCTTAAATTATGTTTCAACCGTATTATTCGATATGTTTATAAATTAAAGTGTTATGAGCATGTAACACCTTATGCCATAGAGTTTTTAGGATGCACTTTTGAAAATTTTGTAAATCTTAGAGTCATCTTATTATTTTACAGAGTCATGAAATTTAAAATACCATCCTATTTAGCATCAAAATTTGAATTTGGTAGCTCCTTAAGAACCAATTCTCTAATTATGCCGCGTTATCAGACTCTTATAATGCATAGATCGTTTCTCGTTAGAGTAATAAGAATATGGAATCATATAATACCATATGAAAATAGACACTTTTCTTTATCTTGTGAAAATTTCAAACAACTTGTCATCTCATGTCTATAAATATTTATTGTAGGTTTTTGGTTTATATATTTTTATTCTCTTCGTAACAGCAGCTAATGGTCGTTACACTAACCTATGAAACCATTATTTATCCATATTCGTGATATTATTAATAATATAAAAATTAATTTTTTTTCTCGAAATATTGTATGTATATAGTGTCATTTAAAAATGTAAGTCTACATAATCGTTTTGGCCCAGTAAAGGCTTTTTGATTATGAAATAAATGAAATGAAATGAAATGAAATAATGGTCACTGCGATAAGAATTTGGAATAATTGGTAAATGGGTAGGAACATACTATCTATTTCTGAGCCGATAATCGCTAAATTAAGCAATATTTGTTCCTAAATTGAGAAACATCTTTCCGGAAAATATTAATGATCGGAAGTAAAGTACAACTTCTATAGCGCTTTGATACCAAATCAGGAGGAACATTTATGGAGGTTATACATAAATCTGAACCGATTTTCCCTGAATACTCATTCATGTAAAAAGACCTCTTTCTGTAGAATTTCGTACTGATCGGATATAAAATACAGTTTCTACAGCATTTACATGTCAAATCGGGGGTAACATATATATGTGGGCTATATCTAAATCTCAACCGATTTCCCTCAAATTTGGCAGTATTAATTCATGTAATAAGAAACCTCTTTCTGTCGAATTTCGAACTGATCGGATTAAAAATACACTTTTTACACCGCTTACATGTAAAATCGGGGGTAACATATATATGGGGGCTATATCTAAATCTGAACCGATTTTCTCCGAATTTGGCAGTATTCCTTCATGTAATAAGAAACCTCTTTCTGCCGAATTTCACACTGATCGGTTATAAAATAAATTTTTTACGGCGCTTACATGTGAAATCGGGTGTAACGTATATATGGGGGCTATATCTAAATCTGAACCGATTTCTTCCAAATTTAACAGTGTTCATTAATATAATAAGAGACCTCTTTGCTGAATTTCATACTGATCGGATATAAAATAAAGTTTTTACAGCGCTTACATGTCAAATCGGGGCTAACATATATATGGGGGCTATATCCAAATCTGAACCGATTTTAACCAAATTAAATAGGGATCGTCCTTGGGCCAAAAAAAATATGTGTAAAGTTTCGTCAAGATCGGGCCATAATTGCGTCTTCTTCACCCTCCGACGCTTATTTAAGGAATTATAGACATTTTAATTTCGGCTATGCACACTAAAAATGTTCACCAAAAAATAAGTGATCACAAATTTTCGCTCTACTAAGTTGATTTACGGAGTTATAGCCATACATGAGATTTAATTTTTTCTCCAAAATGTAGGTACATTTTTAATTTTCGAATTCCGATTATTATATACAAAGTCATAGACATTTTATGTTTTGCTGCGGATATTTATAAAGTACTCCAAAAAATAAGTGATCACAAAATTTTGCCCTTTTTCCATCTGGTCGTCATTTATGCTCTAGGATCAAATTTCACTTAAAATGTCATACTTTTCGCTCAAGGAAAGAATACGACTTTTGCAACATACAGAAAATAGTTTGGTTGCCTCAGTTTTGTCAATGCATAACAAAACTTTTACGCAAATATCGTTTATCCTTGTTGTATATATACTCTACACCCCACTGTGGTACAAGGTATGATGACTTTGTGCATTTGTTTGTAACACCCAAAAAGGAGATTGTTTATTAAACCGATCGACTTGTAATCACTATCTAAGTCGATTTAGCTATGTCCGTCTGTCTGTAGATGTATTCTTGTAATCAAAGTACAGGTCGCAATTATGGTCCGATCTCGACGAAACTTTGCACATATCTTTCTTTTGACCGATTTGATTAAAATCGGTTCAGATTTACATATAGCTCCCATATATATGCACCTCCGATTGGGCACATATGCACTGTATAAGCAACATTTTTGAACAGATTTGTACAAAAATTGACAGAGAGTAGTCTCGTGATGCACTTAGAGATAATACAAAATTTGGGGCAAATCGGTTCAGACTTAGATATAGCCCCCATATATATGTATGTTACCCCCGATTTGAAATTCTAGCGCTGTAGAAACTGTATTTTATATCCGATCACAGCGAAATTCGTAAGTAAGAGTTTTCTTATTACATGAAGAAATACTGCCAAAGTCTGAGAAAATCGGTTCAGATTTAGATGTAGCCCCCATATATATGTTACCGCCGATATGAAATTCAAGCGCTGTAGAAACTGTATTTTATATCCGATCACAGCGAAATGCGGCTGAAAGAGGTTTCTTATTACATGAAGGAATACTGCCAAATTCGGAGAAAATCGGTTCAGATTTAGGTATAGCACCCATATATATGTTAGCCCCGATTTGACATCTAAGCGCTGTAGAGACTGTATTTTATATCCGATCAGTACGAAATTCGACAGAAAGAGGTTTCTATTTTACATGAATGAGTATTCAGGGAAAATTGGTTCAGATTTATATATAACCTCCATATATACATATCGTCGGCTTAATGCTATTTTGGGCCATACGCCATTTTTGTGTTTTTTGAGTTAGGAGTTGATAATATGGGTTCCAAGCATGCTCTTTCAGAATCTGCAATCATTTTTTTCCTATCTCGCCTAGTTTTCGAGATATTGGTAGGGTAAATTTGTTTTACTCTGAATAACGGGAAATAATTTCGATATTTTTGTTCTATGTCTCCATTTTTCTATCGCCCTATATTTTTCACTCAGTATTTTACGTTCTTTCGATCACAATATGTAAATTAGTGTGCTTCCATATCGACCCTTTTTGTGGTCCATGTAATACAAGTACGAAAAAATATTAAAATAAAAGTGGATATGGACCAAAATGCAAAGTACACAAATTGTTATAACTTGCTTGTTTTTGGATGTAATGGCATAGAAATGCATGAGAATCATACAAACACTGTTGGAAACCCTATGAAATAAAAAGTGTGTAACTCTTCAATCCCGTTTTTACTCAAACAATAAATTGCGTTTTTCTCCGATCATACAAAATGGCGTATGGAACAAAATAGCATTGAGCCGACGATATGTACCTCCTGATTTGGTTACAAAGCGCTATAGAAGTTGTACTTTACTTCCGATCATTACAAAATTCTCCAGAAAGATGTTTCTCAATTTAGGAACGACTATTGCTTAATTTAGCGATTATCAGTTCACACCCAGGAAAATAATTGTTTGGAATTCGATTGTAACAATAAAAAAATAGTACTAGCAACAAAAAGTATGTTGCCTATACCGCGTGTCGGTTGTATTTATACATAAATAGTTGGAACAACTATAATAACATGGATACGATCAAATAAACATGCTTGCAACTAAATCGATGGTTGTATCAATAGAATTAAGATTGTTTTTTGTTCATTGACACTCGGTTAGTTGTGGTAACCAATTTTAAACTTTTATTCACCCTTATTCCAGTTGTCGTTGTCGACACAAAACGACGCCGTTGTGTGTCGTCTGTTTTAAATTGGTATTCCCGTTGTCGTTATCGACATTTATCGATGACTATTGACACACTTTTGGTATTCTGTAAGAAAATTTAACGTCGACGTTGAATTGAAACGACTCTGATTTCATCGTCATGATTTTTGTTAACGACTGAAGTGCTTGAAAGATTTATTTGAAGGAATTAAAAAAAAATTATTAAAAGAAATTAAAAAAAAAACATGGCCGAAGAAGAACAGAGAAAAAAAGTTACTAATTCAGAACAATTTGAAAAAATGGTTGAAGAATTGCAAAATAATCCATCTCTTACAAGAGGATTTGGCAGAGGTACAACTCCTAGTAATTTCAAAGAAAAGTGGAATGAAATCTCTATGATGTGAAATGCTCTTGGCCCGCCACGAAGAAATGGAGACGGTTGGCAGAAGGTAAGGAAATCATTAAAGAAAATAGTGTACAATTAAAGTATAACATAAGCTTAATTTATTTATAGGTTTGGCGAGACTTCAAATTTAAAGTAAAAAAGAAGATTACCACTAACAAAAATGAATGTTTGGCTACTGGTGGCGGAAGATATAAGCAGATTCCATTAAGTCCATTGGATGAAGCTGTAGCGAATCTGCTACAGTTTCAAAAGCAGCTGAACCCTGAGGGCACTGTTCAGGGAATACAATGCCCGAATTTTGGTCATTTCAAATTTTATCTTTTGGGGACAAATTATCCTTTCTAAGACATCCAACGTTTCAGACATAACCTTGGAGACGACTGGCTGTGACAGTCCCAATTTAAAGTCGTTCCCAACACAAAGTTGGTACGACCCCTGGGCTAAAAATCTTAATGTGGCTGCTAATTTTATTGTTTTCGAAACGAATGTTGCTCTGATTCCGCTCTTCAAATGAGGATCTATTGTTTCCAATACATACTTAAAGGCTGCTTTATTAAGTCAAAAGTAACGTTCAAACCTTTTAAGGAAATAACAAAATAAGCATTAGGAAATACTTATACATATGTACATATATTTATACTCACTGTTCATCTGGTAAACTGAATATGTCGGACTCTTGTCTGATTTGCTTTCTTTGCAGTATTATATCTCTTTTACTTTCTTCATCACTTGAATCTGAACTTGAATCAGAAATAAAAAACATTTTTGCACAAAAATATCAAACAAAATAAATCAGCTGACCAACATTTTAGAGATGTGCTTTTTGTTTTATTAATATTATCGATAAACAATCGACATCGTCGCATGAGTGTTAGAGAATACCAAGTCAATGTCGATGTGATGTCGACGTCGATGCGAAGTGGTGTCGACAAAAAAACGTCGACGACATAGACGACGACAACTGGAATAAGGGTGATTATAGAACCATATGATCGAGTTTTGGTTGTGACAACCAATGTTTTATTCTTGACAACCGAAATTGTATCAATAGACCAAAGATTATTATTGCAACGAATAATTGGTTAGTACAACAGAAAAAATATTAATAAATAATCTTTTTTGGTTATCCCAATAATTTCCCAAATTTATTTTGGGAAATACAACCGAAAGATTGGATGCTGTTCTTTTGCTGATACATGACATACAAAAAATAAAATTACTCGACATAAATAAATCTTCAACATATTGTTCAAGAGCGGTATATGTAGTCAAAAATAATCTCGTGTGGATAATATTATGTGGAATGCAGAATATGTTGTGCAAAATGTTTTACATAAATAAAAAATTAAAGCAAAACACAGTTTTGTGTTTTTTTCGTGTACTAAAATTTGTGTCAAATATTTCCACATCTCATAGTAGTGATGAATTTGTAATATGGGATTTTTTATTTTGTTATGAGTTGTTTGGTTTTTTGTTTAATAAATAAAATAAAAATTAATGAAAACGGTTTTTAATTAATTGTCGGTAGTATATGACGGACAAATTGTCAGAACAACCAATTTTTTAAAACAATTGGTTGTGGCAACATTCAACAGAAAATTTTAACCACCATTTTCGTAGTTGGCGCAACCAAATATGATTGTTGTTAACATGAAAGCAGAAGTGTACCACAACCAAAATGTTGGTTGTCCTGATGGAATCGCATGATAGTAGACAGAACTACCAAAATTCTGTTGGCAAATAATTCTATTGCAAAAAAGTGAAATTTCATAAAATGTGGGCGAAAAATTTAAAATTTGGTCGAAATTTAATTTTTCTAAAGATGTGCCTAATCGCACTTTTTGAAAACATGATTTTTTTTATATAGTAAAATTTTGTATTTCTTTAAAATATGTTTTCAACATTGCATTTTTATAGAAAATTTTGTCAAAATTGCATTTTTATACAAAACACATTTTTATAGAAAATTTTGCCAAAACTGCATTCTATTATTTTTGTTTTTCAACATTGCATTTTTATACAAAAAGTTGTGAAAAATACATTTGTATAAAAAATGTCGATGAAATTGCCTTAATATACTTTACTGCACTTTATAAAAAAATTTAATTTTTATGAAAATTTCGTCTAAATATCATTTTTATAGAAAATGTCATCAAAGATGCATTTTTGTAGAAAATTTTCGAAATTTAGAGATATTTCGTTAAAATTAAATTTTTATAGAATATTTCGTCTAAATAGCATTTTTATAGAAAACCTTGTAAAAATTTGCATTTTTATACAAAACATAAATTTTTATCGAAAATTTTGACATTGCATTTTAATAAATTTTTTTTTTTTCAAAATTAAGTTTTTATAGAAAATTTTGTCAACACTATATTTTTATAAAAAATGTCGAAGCAATTGCATCTTTATAGCAAATGTCATCAAAGTTGCATTTTTATAGAAAATGTAATCAAAGTTGCACTTTTAAATTTGTTTTCGAAATTTATAGTCATTTCGTCAAAATACATTTCTTATCGAAAATTTTGTTAAAATTGCATCTTGTGAAAATTTTATAAAAAACTTGCATTTGTATAGACAATTTTAACAAAACTGAATCTTTATAGATTTTTTTCAAAATTGCAGTTATGAAGAAAATTTTGCCATACTCGCATTTGTATAAAAAATGTCGACGAAATTTAATTTATACAGAAAATATCGCTAAAATTTATTTTTTTTTACAAAATTTGGTCGAAGTTGCACTTTATACAAAAAATATTTTTATAGAAAATTTCGTATGGAAAAAGAATTTTTATAAAATAAAAATTTAATTATTTTAAAAATTTGTATGTATTTAAAAAATCAATCATGTGAAAATTTCATTTTTATAGATTTTTTCCAAATTGCCTTTTTATGGAATTTTTTTTCATAATTACATTTTTATAAATAGCAAATGTCGATGAAAAATTTCGCCAAAATTGCTTATTTACAGAAATTTCGACAAAACTGTTTTTAATTTAAATATTTGATTGAAATTAAATATTTCATAAAATTTAATAGAAGTATTTTTTTGGCAATTTGTTCGAAATTTACTTTTTCGAAAGATTTGCCGAAATTGCACTTTACAAAAAAATCAATTTTTATAGAAAATTTGGACAAAATTTCATTTTTATAGGACATTTTGTAATATAATAAAATTTTGCATTTTTATAGAAAATTTTGTCAAAATTGCATTTTTATATAAAATCATGTGAAAATTTGCATATAAAACTTAAATTTTTATAGAAAATTTTGTCAAACTTCTATTCATTAGAATTTGTTTTAATTTTTATAGAACTTGTTATCAAATTACATTTATATAAAAATGTCTACGAAATTGCATTTTATAGAAAAAGTCATTAAAGTTGCATTTTTACAGAAAATGTAATCAATGTTGAATTTTATAGACAATTTTCGAAATTTATGGACATTTCGTCAAAAATTAATTTTTTTTATAGAAAATTTTGTCAAAACTGTATTTTTATATAAAATCTTGTGAACATTTAAACTTTTATAGAAAACTTGAATTTGTATAGACAATTTTGATAAATTTATTTCTCAAAGTAGCATTTTTATAGAAAATTTTGTAATAATTATATTTGCATAAAAAATGTCGACCAAAAATTTTAGCCGGAAAATTTCGCCAAAATAGTTTTGTTTTTACAAAATTTGATCGAATTTTCTTTACAAAATTCGATCGAAATTTCATTTCTTTACAAAATTTGATGGAAATTTCATTTTCACAAAATTTGGTTGAAATTTGATATACATATTTGAAATTTTTTTCCGAAATTACTCTATAAAAAAATAAATTTTTATAGAATTTTTTTTTTTATATGAAATCTTCAGATAATTTGTATTTTTATATAAAACATGCATTGTGATGTATTTCAAAGAAATTTTCTATAAAAACTAAATTTCGACAAAATTATCTAAAATTATCAATTACTACGAAATTTTCTATCAAAATACAATTCGACAACATTTTAAAGTTACGTTTCGGCCATTTGTAATATGTCATGATCTGTCATTTGTTTTTCATTGTATTCAGTAGTGTTTACAATTTCATCATGGAGAGATATACGCAAGAACAACGTTTACAAATTATTATATCAAAATAATCGTTCTCCAATTGCAACTTTTCGTCGGAAAATCCAAAAAAACACTTTTCAGTCGACCTACGACCTTAGCTCTCGTTAGGAGCTATCTTTTTGCCATGGACCGATTCCCGATCCGACGTACCGTTAAGGAGCTAGAGCAAAAATAAACTTTCCATTCACATTTGAAAATTATACTAAGTCCATTTTTTTTTAATCCAATAAAACACACTTTCCAGTCGACCTACGACCTTGACACCTATGACCAATATTTTAGCTCTCGTTAAGAGCTATCTTTTTGCCATTGACCGATTCTGGCTACGTGCCACACAGCAAATGAAACAATTGAATTGTTGCGAGAAAAGTTTGGAGATTCGATTATTTAAAAAAATTGTGATATTGAATAGCCTCCAAGAAGTTGCGATTTAACACCATCAGACTATTTCTTGTGGGGTTATTTGAAGTCATTGGTCTTTCGAAATAAACCAAACTCTCTTCAAGCTTTACAAGTCAATATTGAACGTGTCATTCATGACATACGACTTGATTTAGTGGAAAAAGTGCTCGAAAATTGGGTTCATCGAATTCGTTCCTGCAGAAGAAGTCGTGGAGGCCATTTGAATGACGTTTTATTTAGAACTTAATTGTATCGATTGTACTTCACAAACTTTTGAATTTCCTTAACAATAAGTGTGTTTTTTTTTCAAAGAAGTCATATTACTCTTATTGGAAAGGAAAACCAGTTCTATAGAAATGCAATTTTGAAGAAATTTTATTTATTTTTTTTTAACAGAGTAGTATTCAATTTAACTCATGCTATTAAGTGCACATAGTACGATTATTTATCCCAGAATGTAATTAATTCCATAAGATATTAGTTTTTTATATTCTTTGTATTTCCCGCCCCCTAAATTATAAGCCTAATGTTAGTTATATGTAGGTAGCTCCGATTAAGTACCCTCCTTTTCTTATAATGTTTCTTTCAAGTTTATAACTTTTTATAATATTTCTTACATTTTTTAATACAGCAGAATAGTCCTTAATTCTTGCTTTTAAGTGCATATAGTACCTTTAATTATACAAAATGATTATTTATTTATACTGAGTGTTTATATATTTATTTGTTTATGTTCTATGTAATTCTCTTAAACACAAGTCTAATGTCAGTTATACACAGGTAGTTCCGTTTGAGTAGCCTCACATTCATTTTTATTTAAAGTTTATTTTAAGTTTTTAAATGTTTATCCATTATTATTATTTCTTGTTTCTGTAGTATTTATAACCATATATGGCCTATGGCTCGGTTAAATATTGAATAAAAATAAATAAATAAAAAAAGTGAAATTTCGAAGAAATGCAAATGAAAGTAACATACATAAATAGGTAAGTAACTTTGATTCTCAATTTTTCGCCAAGTGATTTTTGACCACTTGGCGGGATAGGAAATTTTACAACCTGTATTTTTGCACGAACAAACAGTTCATATAGTATTTTTGGTCGTCATAAAAGTCTTGAGTATTTGTGTGGTTCTTTAAAGGCTAATTATAACATACAAAATTAAAACTTAGTAAATATGTAAGTTCTTTCAGTACTTTTCATTTTGACGATTTGACAACACAGTAAATAACAATTCCGAAGGATGGTCGGATAATTAAATTTGCCGTTCCCTTAAAATACTTTATACGCGATTTGCTTACTCGTATGATATAATCTAATTGTTGCGCGAAAATATTCGTCATAACATGAGAATAATTTGGACATTTACTTTGTTTACCCCTCCATACTTTTTCTTAAATATACCCATTAATAAAATTCAACTCAGTCCACACCTGGGCCCTAATTCTAACTAACTTATTTATGTGGTATTATTATGGATGTGGTAATTAGACCCCTGTTTTGTGCCTTACCCCACTTCTCTGATCGATTCGCATGAGAAAGAGACGACAAAAACAAGTTAAACGCGCTTAAACATTTTGTATTTCCAAAGAGGCCAACTTTGAGGCCCCTGTAGACCATAGGGAGCCCAAATTCTTAAATTCTCGAATACCTCTTCTACAAGCAAGTCAAATTTTGTCGCAATCGGTTGCTTGGTTATGGAACGGCCGAATTATTTTCCTTTTTTTAATTCTTCACGCTGTGCGTCATGTGGGCCTGATGATTTCTGTGACAATCCCAGACTTAAATCATGGATAAAGTGAACAGTCAGAAAACCGGTAGTAGTTCTTTGGGGTCGGCAAAATTATCGGTTCGCTACCGGTCCCGTTGACCAGAGATTTGTCATATTGCTACCATAGAAGAGTAAAGAAATACATGCATAAAAAAACACTAATTTTAATTATTGTCTCTTTATTTCCAAAAGAATGAAATACTAACACATACATACATATTTATTCAAATAATTTATATTTGTTTATCAAATTGATTTTGGTAATAAACAAATTAAATGCTACAAATACAAATAGGGTTACAAATAGTGTTGTTGCATGTAATTTTTAACGAACTCAATTTTTTTTATTTTTTAATAAATATCTTGATTGTATTTTTTTATTATTTACCATATGTATGCATATCTGTTTTAATGCACATACATACCCATATGTTAACAACAAATATAAATAGTTTATAAAAAACAGCGAGTGACGTTCATATAAATTTTTACCACCAGTATTTGTTTGTTTGTGTGCTTTTTTGGGGTTAATAACCATTTATAATAAATTGTGCACATACTCTCACACACACACTAAAAAATAATGTGTATTTATTTATAAAGATATATTGTTGTATGTTAGTTTGTATATTGTAAATTTTTTTCTATTTGATTTGTAAACAAATATTAAATATCGTATTTGCTTTGTTTTTTTGTTTTTGGAGGCGAGAGTAGGAAATGCATAAAATTTCATTTTTCCAATTTGAGGAATTTTTGTTGTTAATGCAATTACTTTTGAAAAAGAAAATAGAATTGTATGTTTCAATAGGTTTTATCATTCAAAAAATCAAATATTCGTTTATTGTTAAGTTAATGGAAAATGTTTATTTGGCTCTTTATTGTTTGTTGTGTAAATTCAGTTGTTTCATTTAGTATTTGGTACATTGGGTGGTTTATTCATTCCCATTTGGAACTGTTGAGTGGTACGACATGAGGGAAGTGAAGGAGCTTTTCTAATAATAATAACAATAATCTTCCACTCGTTTAGCTTCCCTAAATTGTTGCATTTCGTTTAAACTGAAACCATTACGGGGGCTTTGTGTGTTTGATTTTTATTTAACCGTCTGCTGCTTTCTTTTTTTTCAAAAATTGGTGCTGTTCTGTTTTCTTTCAAAAGTGTAACTTAAAAATAAGAGTTTACGCCAATTGCGTTTTCTTTACAACTGACTGCCAATACGTGTAACAGCAGCATTAATAGCATCGGCCACATAATTCACATTGTTCTCATTCAAGCCACACATATTGATGCGTCCCGTTTTCAGGAGATAGATATGATATTCATCAATCAAAATGCGCACTTGTTTCTCTGTAAGAAAGTTAATCGGGAAAAATAGTTATAGATTAAGAAATTCAAAAGTTATTGGGTTACTAATTACTAAACAACGAAATATTATGCAATTTTCATTTATTATCAGTTTCCGAATCCGGAAAAAATAATAAAAAAAAGTCTGTCTTCTAATAACTCACCATTGAGACCGGTATAGGAGAACATGCCAATTTGTTGGGTGATGTGACTCCAGGTGCCAGGTGTTTTCAATTCTTCCAAACGGCTTCTCAAAGCTTGACGCATTTTAATAATCCTTCCGGACATTGTCTTAATGCAATCCATCCTGAAAAATAATGAATAAATTAAAAATAAGAATTTAGAACAAGGAAGGAAGACCACCGTTGTCGACTCTAGGGTTCTATATGTCGACTTTCGACTAATCGATTAGTCGACTTTTGGGTACAAAAAAGTCGAAATAAAAGTCGACTTTTTGTGAATCAAATCTTTTTGTGGGTTAGAACAAAAACCTTTATTTAGTTGTATCAACTAGGGATGTAACGAAAGTGACTTTAGCGAATGCGAAAGCGAATATTGAAATATATTTCTTGCGAATGCGAAAGCGAATAGTGAAATATGGATTTTTGCGAAAGCGAATGCGAATAATAGTTTGACCCTTTAGTACCAACAAAATTAAGGAACTAAATTGATACTTTTACAGGATATGCAAGTATTAAGAATGTTTTCCAAATTTTTACATCCTTTTACCACAAGGACAAGCATATTTTTCAACTGTTTTGAAGAGAAGTGGAAGAGGTTTTCATTGGTATTAATATCTTAAAAATGTGTGAAGCGAATAAGAATTTATAACACTTTTAACAAATGGAAGCGAATACTGAAATATATTTTTGCGAAAACGAATACGAAAGCGAATAATCCAAAGATGGTTTTTGCGAAAGCGAATGTTAAAATGATGCGAATATTCGTTACATCCCTAGTATCAACACCAATATCGGACCAATTTAACAGTTAAAATAATTGTGATAATATGAATACACTCGCATATGCTATTACTATATAATTCTTTTTTTTTATCCGAATCTCGGGAAAACTCTCTCTGTTGAATTTCGTACTGATCGGATATAAAGTACGGTTTTTACAGCGCTTATATGTCAAATCGGGTGAAACATATATATGGGGGCTATATCTAAATCTGAAAGGATTTTCCGCGAATTTGGTAGTGTTCATTCATGTAATAAGAAAATAGAGGAAGACCACGACTCTAGTATATAGGAAGACCACAGTGGTCGACTCTAGTATAGAGGAAGACCACAGTGGTCGACCCTAGTATAGAGGAAGACCACAGTGGTCGACTCTAGTATAGAGGAAGACCACAGTGGTCGACTCTAGTATAGAGGAAGACCACAGTGGTCGACTCTAGTATAGAGGAAGACCACAGTGGTCGACTCTAGTATAGAGGAAGACCACAGTGGTCGACTCTAGTATAGAGGAAGACCACAGTGGTCGACTCTAGTATAGAGGAAGACCACAGTGGTCGACTCTAGTATAGAGGAAGACCACAGTGGTCGACTCTAGTATAGAGGAAGACCACAGTGGTCGACTCTAGTATAGAGGAAGACCACAGTGGTCGACTCTAGTATAGAGGAAGACCACAGTGGTCGACTCTAGTATAGAGGAAGACCACAGTGGTCGACTCTAGTATAGAGGAAAACCACTGACATATATTCGGTATTAGGTCAATCCTTCGATCTGTTACATTTGGTTTGTAGCAAATTGTATATACGAGCACATATATACATTTACCCACCTACTTGTAAGGTGAGAGTATAACAACTAAATCTTACCATTCTTGTCTCAATTCTGGAGTATTCAAAACAGTCGACACAATGCGACTACCGAAAGCTGGAGGATTCGAGTACATGCCACGAACCAACAGAGTGAATTGTGATTGGACGGCAACCTTATTTTCAGTGGTATTAGAAACAACAGTCAAATTGCCCACACGTTCACAGTATAATCCGAAATTCTTGGCAAACGATTGAGCGCAGAAAATCTCAAAGCCACGCTTAACAAAATAGCGAACAGCCCAGGCATCATGATCGGGATCGCCACTAGCAAAGCCCTGGTAGGCGGAATCGAAGAAGGGGAACAACTGTTTGCGTTCCATCAAATCGGCAATTTGTATCCATTGCTCTTGGGTAGGATCACAACCGGTGGGATTATGGGCACAAGCATGTAAAATAATAACAGCGCCAGCTGGAGCTTTATCCAAATCGGCCAGCATGCCCTCAATGTCAAGCACACGTTTGTTCTGTTCCCAATAGCGATAGGTGCAGGGCTTTTCGAAACCAGCATCCATAAAGACTTTGTGATGATTCTCCCATGTTGGATCGGAATAATAGAATACTGTGCGATTCATTTGGCGACGCAAGAACTCGGCGCCAATGCGCAAAGCACCAGTACCCGATAGGGTTTGCACACCAAAAGCCTAAAAATAAATTAACCAAAAATTTGAATAAATTTTGAATGCCAATCAGTGCCGACTACTTGATTATGAGGTAGTCAATCACTTCAACCACCCATACACTTACCTTATTATCCTTAATGGCTGGCGAATCATCACCCAAGAGCAATGTAGTGGCTGCTTTGGTAAATGCCTCAGTTCCTGGGAAATTAGAAAAGAAAATTGTTGCGTTAATCAAACACTCTCAGATTTCAGTTTGTGTTGGTATTTGACACTTAATAACAGCAACGCATTAAGGCTCATTTCGTCCGGCTCTGAGTTTAGCCGAGCAAACAGGATGGATATCCTATCGACAAGCAAACAACCATCCCACGAAGCGACCAACCATCTGTGGAATGCTGTTTTGCCTTTTCTAACTAATTAAGCATAAAATTCCTTTCGGTCTACTGTTGCCGTTGCTACGAGTATTACTGCTATACAGATGTTGTGCCATGTCTGCGTGCAATGCTGTTGTTGATAATGCCGCTTTGCCGTATCCTGTGAATGGCGCTGTTACTTGGTAGAAAGTACTTTTACTCACCTAAAACGGGTAAATATTCGTGGTTAATTGCTTCATCACTGGCAATTTTGATTTCGGTTTTGCGCACCACAGGCAACACCCATGGTTTGCCCTCGCTGGTGCGATAAGCTGCAAAGGACGCAAACAAGAAACGAATTAATTATTTTAAATGCAAGTAGTACCTACGCACTGAAAACTGAAATGATTATATGGGGGAATGGGGGAGGACGACAATATGCGGGTTGAAGGAATTGAGTTGAAGTCTGGGAAGCAGTTTTTAAATTTGGCGAGTTTTGGGGTATATCTTGCTATTGGGAAAGAGTAGTTAATACAGAATATGAAGACATTTAACTACTACAAAAAGTGTTTTCCAACAAGAGGTGTTATTTTGGTATTCAACGAAAAATTCCATTTTTTTTAGATAAATGATCGGATGTTTATTTCATAATAAAGAGGAAGGTACAATATGCCGTTAATAATGAAAAACAACATCAGCCAAATGGCCACGACCACGCTTACAGGACCATATCCTTTTCATGAAATTTTCCATAACCAAATCGCAAAGTAGCTGCCCTATGTCCTCGATAGCCTCACGAATTCTATCTTTGAGGTCTTGAATCGATGCTGGACTGTTGGCGTAGATCTTATCTTTCACGTGGCCCCAAAGGAAGAAGTCGCAAGGTGTTAAATCACAAGATCTCGGTCCGGATAACACGGTCCGGAAACTTTTCCCGTAACAGAGCAATGGTTTCGTTGCTTGTGTGGCACGTACCGCCGTCTTGTTGAAAGTAAACGTTGTCCAGATCAATACCATCCAATTCCGACCATAAAAAATCATTAATCATCTCTCGATAGCGCAATCCATTCGCCGTAACTCTTGATCCAACCTCATTTTCGAAAAAGTAAGGTCCAATGACCCCGCCGGACCATAAACCGCACCAAACAGTCACACGTTGAGGATGGAGAGGCTTCTCAACAATAACTCTTGGGCTTTCCGAGCCCCAGATGCGACAATTTTGCTTGTTGACGTAGCCACCGAGGTGGAAATGGGCCTCATCATGATTTTGTATCGTTCGTATCGTTTTTTTGTTCGATCGTTTTTTGATCGTTTTGTATCGTTCGATGATCGTGTATCGTTCCATTTTTAGTAATGGCGTAGTTTCTACTTGTCAAATGTCAAAGAATAAAATCTTCAAAAGTGACAGCTACCGAAATACCGGGTGATTCAAAATAACACCTCTTGTTGGAAAACCCTTTAGTTAATACAGAATATGAAGACATTTAAGTACTAAAAAAGTTATGGGGGAAATTATATTCGTAAGATTTTATCAATTTTCGCTGAACAGTAAAAAAACACTACACTTTACATAATATAAAGCGTTTGTGTGCTGTGGTATTAATGTTAGAAGCAATTCAGCTTTGGTACGATTTGGTCCCTTTGAGTGAGTACCAAAAGGGTGTAACAATTTCGTCCTTTTTTATCTAGGTGGTATCGACGAAAAAGCTGTTGCAGTGTTGAAATTACCGAAGATTTGGATGAGTAGTATAGAGATATTAGAGAGTCAATACTTCACTTAATTGCAAATTTTGACTGAATATAATATGAAATATTTAGAATTTAAAAATACAAAGTCACTAAAAGAACATGGTAAGTCGACTTAGTACACTTTGGAATGAAGGTATCGATATATGTATCACTCCTTCGATGTGTCTTGAGAGCCTAATGTTGCATGCCGTCTTCTATAGAGAGCGGTGTACAGACACTGAAGGTCCACAGCTTCTGCAAAAGTCATTACGCAAAATCTTCAATCGCTCTGCGTGCCGTCCAATAAGGCACTAACCTGTCAGGACAGGCACGATAAGTGAGGCGTCCGGCCCAAAAAACGACAGCAGTCAGTGCGTTTGGAGTTTAGGCAGAGCCACATCTTCGACAGACGAGGGCAGTTTTTGAATTTAGGAATATAGTTTCCAGGAACTTTATAGCAGTCTGACTATAAGAGAAAATATTGATACCGATTTTGGTCAGAACATAAATATTCAGCCATTCCCCTACCCCTTTAATAGCTAATGTTTCTGCCTGGTTAACACTGCAGTGATGAGGCAGTATTTTTGCAAGTGATAAATGAAGTTCCACAGAAAAGACACCAAAGCCCAAGATTGTCATTGTGTGTTTGACTCTTCTACACAAGATCATCTATACAAAAGAGCCTGAATACCAGTTTAATCGCATAACATTTGCTCGTTTAAATACATTCTACCGATATAATTCTACCGAGATATGATACTGTAGTATCTGAAAGAAACTTCTTTGTACCCTGTATACGTCTCTGGAATAACCTCCCCCACAACATACAATGCATAAGCAATGCCAATACAATCAAAAATGAGCTATTTAATCTATTTAAATAAATGTAATGTTAGTTCTTTTATTAAAAATAGTGATAAGAATAATCAAACCTGTTACCTATACATTCATGAAACTAGCACTAACATGTATAAGGTATAATCTTGTTGTGCCTGGTATAACAAATAAATAAATCTAAATCTAATCTATGGAATCTCTCAATGAACAATATTTAGCTTTCTCTGGAGATGATGGGGGTCAGAGTTGTTGCCTATGCAGATGAAGTGGCAACAGCTGTTAGAGAGAAGTTTCGGGATAATCTGAGAGTATAGTACAGTAACAGCTGTACAAACCATTGTCATTGAGTTTGGAACCGTCTGTATACAAGTTAACGATTCTCTATACCCTGGGATACGACCATTCCATTCTGATCTATCAGGTATAAGAGTGAGATATTTCTTGTCAAAGAGTGTTTCAGTCATAGTGTAATAAACAGTGCCCGGAGGTCAGACATTCTGTCTAGAATGACGCTATGTCCGTAGCTATATCCTGACCATAGTGACAGTTCCCTGAATCCAATCGCAGTACATGCGGTATATTGCACTGCTATAATATCTAGCGGCATTAAATGTAGTATAACATAGCCGCAGTTGTTGTCGTTCTCAGCGCCCCAGTGATACATATAGCAGCTATTCGCTGAGACATGTTTAGTATCGCACAGAAGGTGCTTTTCTGCAGTTCCCGTCCACCAGACGACAAAGCCGTACATCATTATCGGTCTGACTACTGCCGTATACAGCCAATAAACTATACGCGGGTTCAGACCCAGCGTTTTTCTATTGTCATTTTACAGGTATATAGCGCTATCACAGCCTTATTTGCTATTTCCAAAATGTTGGTTTTGAAGTCCAACTTCCTGTCTAGTAAAATACCTAAGTATTTTGCGCTTTCAGGAAAGGACATTTAAATACCCCAAAGAAAAAGGTGTAATTCGTGGTACCTTATTTCTCCTGGCGAAAAGAACTAGTTCAGTCTTGGCCGGGTTAACACCAAGACCATTACCGGAAGTCCATATTGCGGATGTACAGGGTTTTTGAACAGGGACGCCACAAAAGTAGACCGACAGGGACAGCAAACGAAGCCATATTTTTTGCCGCTCTTTTGACATTTCTCTTCAGTAAGGTTTGCCATTTCATAATGGAAAGATATACGAGCCAATAAAGAGTCGAAATTATTAAAATTTACTACCGAAATTCGGAGTCAGTGGAGAGCGCTACGTCCAATTTAATCATTTTCGGCGATGAGGCTCATTTCTGGCTGAATGGCTTCATCAATAAACAAAATATGCGTTATTGGTCAGACAGCAATCCACACGTACTCCATGAGTCATCATTGCATCCCGAAAAAATTAAAGTTTGGTGCGGTTTATGGGCCGGCGGCGTCATTGGGCCGTACTTCTTCCGTGATGATCAAGACCGGCACGTTACTGTGAATGGGAATCGCTACCGTTCAATGATAACCGAATATTTTTGGCCCCAATATGGACTTGGAGGACATGTGGTTCCAACAGGACGGCGCACAGTGGAATATTTTCACACAAGACGCGGCAAAAATTAGAAGGAGTTGAGCTAGGGCTTTGAAATTTCGTACATATCATTTATTTCGCCAAATTAGCTAAAAACCAATTTTTTGTTGATATCCGCCCATAACCACGCCATCCTCCCACATAACCTAAAATTAAAAATGTTAGTATTTTTCACAATTTCACATTTATATTAATACAAATCGCTGGAAGAGATTGTATTTGAGTCCTCAATTATATAAAATTTACAAGTGCCACGCCCAACACCAATTTATCAATTTAAATTTTATACGATGTTCGAATTTACAGGATAATTGTGCATAAAATGCTTTGTATCTTCTGATCGGTGTAAAGCAGTACATACAACTAAGTACATAACTAAAGCGTAAAATATTAGCTCAACATTTTCAAAAACATCATTATGCAATGCGTTTACAGTTTCTTGTCAATTAATCAATCATTACAACTATCCAGAAAAAAACAACATGGATTTAGCAATGTGTTCATTAATAATACATCATTTTTAAAGCATACTTTTAGGAATATGAGGAAAGGACACACAAATAAATTGTAGTCACAATCATAAATTTTTTGAACCTTTAAATATATTATAAACACAAATACCAATTACAGCATTGTTGAATTGTCATTCGTTTTATATTATACTAGGATATGGACCATTTTTATGGGAAATGTCAAAAGGGTTTTGCCAACGACAATCTTTAGTTTGCCCCTTAAGGTATGATTTTAGAAATATGTTCAACACACAGTAACATTGAGTAAAGAATGTGAATTTTGGGTTGTTTTTTGCCGACTAAGTTTTACCATTTCTGTAATTAAATTAACATAGGCAGATATAGGCAGAATTTTCTTTTTGCAATGGTTAACTGAGAACCTAGTTTATCAATTTTTGTTAATGCCAAGACCTCGGTCGGCCTCGCGATTATAGTTTTATCCTGAAGAAAATGAAACACCCTGAATTTTGGCAACTTGCAGGTAAACCGCTGCATAAAAAGGAAAATGAAAACATAATAATAGTTTTTTTAATGCAAAATGATACTTCAAAAGGTTCTGAATTATATGAATTAAACGAAGTTCCAATGCGTTTCATTGTTTCGGAGATATGGGCTTACAAAATACTCTCTAAAATGATAAACTTTGAAACCATTTTAACATTTATGAATTTTAAATGCTTGTACAGCAAGATTTCGCCAAGTTATCGCCAAAACCTTTTAAAATATAGTTAATTGGAATGTTCTTTATAGATTGGAATCAAATATGCAGAGATTGGAGCTCATGAAAATTAGGAGTTTTTGCCGCTCATAATACACTGTGCGGCGCCACAAGCCACACAGCGAATGCCACAATCAATTTATTGGAAACCAAGTTTGGAGAACGTGTTATCTCACGAAATGGTGCAGTCGATTGGCCGCCTCGGTCGTGCGATTTGACGCCGTTAGACTATTTCCTGTGGGGTTACGTCAAGTCTATGGTCTATGCCAACAAGCCAGCGACGATTGATGAACTTCGTACGAATATCGAACGTGAAATTGCAGCAGTATCGGCCGATTTATGCTTGAAAACCGTCGAAAATTGGGTTCAGCGTCTGGACTTCTGCAAGCGTGCCCGTGGTGGCCTTGCAAAAGAAATCGAGTTCCATACATAATGGCATCGAACGTACTTTCACAGGAATAAAGAATTTCATTGATATCCAAAACCGTTTTTGTTTCATTTAAAAAAACTTTTGTAGCGCTCTTATTAAAGGGCCTGCCGTAAGGATGTCTCTGAGATTATCCAGAAACTTCTCTCTAACGGCTATTGTCACTTCATCTGCATAGGCAACAACTCTGTAAGCCGTAATTATAGCGGCTGGATTTATGTTATTGAAGGCCCCTCTATATCTAATTAAGCTTCAATAAATCAACTCCACATTCGAGACTATTCTTTCCCAGCGGTTTTGGTTTCAACCACAGCCACCACTATGCCCCCGCAGGGACCACCCTAATAGTCAGGTCAAAACCTACGTTCCAGGGGCGTTCCTGATACCCGTGGTACCAGATTAAAGACTCTGATGGGACAGTAGCCTGTCATCAATTTTAGTCCTAAGATAACTATCTATTAATCTCTCCAACCGCCGGAAATCGTTAACTCCTGTATTGGACTGGTTTCCCGCATTTGGGATGAAAACAACCTAGGGTTTTCTCCATATTGTTGGTATATAGGACTGATTGATACAATATGTGTAGATCTCTCCGAGCCAGGGGGGAATAGTATCAGCCAGCCACTGCCTGCAGCTCCAACCCATTTTCAATATGGATGATTTAGGGAAATATAATTATAAGTCCATAAATTTCAGCCAGATCAATTGAAGAATGTGCTCTCTAGAGCGCCAAGAAGTGGGAAAATTATATGGGGGCTATATCAAAATATGGACCGATATGCCTCATTTTTACATGGGACGTTTTAGGGCAATATAAATTATAAATGCTCAAATTTCAGATAGTTTCATTGTTCTCTAGTCAAGAATTGACATTAAAGTAAAACTTTAAATGGGACCTTTTCCAAAACATGGACCGATGTGTCCTATTTTCAATAGGGACCTCTGTACCAATTTTCGTAAAGATCACTTCATATTTGCGACCTGCACTTTGATCACATGAATCGACTCAAAAGATTCTATTTAAGCTAATCGGCCGTCGGTGATTTCAAGGTAATCAGTCACTTCTTTTGAGAGTTATCGTGCGCACCACGATAACTTTGGTCGCTCCTTGGATTTCTTAAAATTTCGACCCATACAAAATGATATATACCCTCCTCCACTAACGTGAGGTTATAAATACGGACACTATTTAAGAATTCAAACTTCCATACAAATTGTAAATAATATTTTATAAAGATATGGAAAACATTTGCACATTATTACACAAAAATGATGTTTATTAACCGGAACATTTTCTAAATTAATAAATTATTAGTGAAACCTTTTTATAATATTAGCAAAAAGCCTAAAAGTATGCAAAGGCAAACCAATATATCAATTGATTGATTACACTGCTCTCGAAAATGCCTCGGCAGCAAATCACTAGTTTATTTCAAATAAAATCCCAGCCATTTAGTCCTAAAAAAACAAAATCCACACATCTAAACATTTTGAATAAATATTCCAAAGTTGAACGTTTCACTCAAATCACTATTAGCCTTTGGCATTTTAAAGTCTATCGTCAGCAACAGTGAAACTTTGTACCACCATTCATAAATATTTGTACGTACATACATCCACGAAAATGGAAAGCCGTGCAAAACCATTTCAAATAAGCAATAATTCACAGATAAGATGTACGTAGTCCACTTAAAGATTAGAGTGAACCATACACTATAAATGTTTTATTGCAAACGATGGATTTCAAAGCACTTGAAAAATATGACAGACGAAATTGAAGAACATGCTTTTATACATGATTACGTCTGACGACTTGTGTGTTGTTAAAATTACCTAAAGGTCAACACGTTGTTATGCCTTAAGACGAGGCAGGATGGGCGTTGTTTTCCTATACCCTGCACCACACTATGTTACATGGTGTTGAGTTTGTGCATTTGTTTGTAACACACGAAATTATGACATTTTGAGTTTTGGTGATAACACCCATGATTTATTACAAATATCGATCGGCTATTACTTCACGACTCAATTTGAACATGTCGGCCTTTTTGTCACTCTGTAGATGTATTATTGTAATCAAAAATCTTGTAAAAAAAATTCGAGGTTATGAGCTATTACATTTTGGTACGATCCCTTGTGTTGGAGATACCAAAGGGACGTGACATGGGGAGCGGTAATTACCTCGGTGTTATCCTAGACCAGCACCTAAACATCGAAAGGAACATTGAGTCAAAAAAGAACTGAACGCGAACTACTCCTGCAGAAAATTCATAGTCAAGAGGGGGACTCAGCCCACGTACAGTCTGTTAACTATACACAACTATTGTTGCCCCATCCTAGCATATGGTTCCCTGCTCCGCTGGGACGCTACGATTAATAGAGTTTACTCAAAGCACTAGAAAAAGTGCAACGAATCGCGTCGGTATATACATGTAACAGGCGCATGCAATATACACAGATGGTTTAAAGATGGATGTAGCAAAGGGGCCGGCATCTTCAGTGAATCTCTTAGTACACGTAATTCTTATAGACTCGCCAACAACTGCAGCGTGTTCCGTGTGGAAATTTTTGCTATACTGAAAACCCTGCGCTTGTTAAACCAACAAGATATCGCTCCAAATGAGCACATAGAAATCAGTTGTTATTAATTCTAAAGTAGTAAACGATTGTCGATAGGAAATGCGTCATCTGTCAGGAAGGGTTAAACTATTTTGGGTTCCTGGAAACAGTGGCATTGCCGGGAAACCACAAGCGCTGCAAGGACCAATGGTCAAGTAGATCCGACAGTAGGATCTCAGTCTCCCATTGGCCGGCCACTTCACGATCAAGGACCATTTTTGAACTTTACAAAAAGGGATGTGCGCCTACTCAAAGGCACGTTGAGTAGGCGCAACTAACATCAAAATGGCAACGGAAATCCGCTGACTACTGTCGACTCTAGAGACACTCGAGCACCGTCTTTGACAATGTCCATCCTTGAGAAGACAATGCATCCTAGGTGATTACCTGATCCAAAATCTAGAATCGAACATCAAAATGGCAACGGAAATCCGCAGACTACTGTCGACCGTAGAGACGCTCGAGCACCGTCTTTGACAATGCATCCTAGGTGATTACCTGATCCAAAATCTAGAATCGCTATCATCATACGTTATTAACAGAATCGTAGTTTTTGTAAGATGCCTGAAATGGCTAGGGATGGCATCAACTCATCATAACTACGACCACCACACATCTGCGTCAAATCCTTGAGCCTATTTTATATCAAAGTCTTCGTTATATGTATATGTCGGATATATCCAATTACCTACCTTATGTTATCGTCAATCATTCTCCTATTGTCTGTATTTTAGTTAATAGCTTATGTTAATCTCCACTAGTAACGCTGTATTTATGCTAATAGACGTCATTTTGTTATGCCTATTTAACGACTGCGAGCTACGAAATCAGTATGTCCATTGTGGCTTTCGCTTAATAATATAGCATAATATAGCGCCGTCTTGCTGAAACCACATGTCGTCCACGTTTTTATCGTTCAATATGGACTAAAATAAATTGGTTAACATTGTGTCGAAAATTTCCCCCAAGGGCGCTATATAAAGGGGTTTCCAACAAGAGGTGTTATTTTGGTATTCAAAGAAAAATGTCATTTTTTGAGATAAATGAAATATTCAATTTTTTGAGATAATTGATCGGATGTTTGTTTCATAATAAAGAGGAAGATATGCCGTTAATAATGAATAACAACATCAGCCAAATGGCAACCACGACCACGCTTACAGGACCATATCCTTTTCATGAAATTTTCCATAACCAAATCGCAAAGTGGCCGCCCTATGTCCTCCATAGCCTCACGAATTCTATCTTTGAGGTCTTGAATCGACGCTGGGCTGTTGGCGTAGACCTCATATTTCATGTGGCCCAAAGGAAGAAGTCGCAAGGTGTTAAATCACAAGATCTCGGTGGCCAATTGTGATCACCTCTTCGAGAGATAACACGGTCCGGAAACTTTCCCGTAACAGAGCAATGGTTTCGTTGCTTGTGTGGCATGTAGCGCCGTCTTGTTGAAAGTAAACGTTGTCCAGATCAATACCATTCAACTCCGACCATAAAAAATCATTAATCATCTCTCGATAGCGCAATCCATTCACCGTAACTGTTGATCCAACCTCATTTTCGAAAAAGTAAGGTCCAATGATCCCGCCGGACCATAAACGGCACCAAACAGTCACACGTTGAGGATGGAGAGGCTTCCCAACAATAACTCTTGGGTTTTCCGAGCCCCAGATGCGACAATTTTGCTTGTTGACGTAGCCACCGAGGTAGAAATGGGCCTCATCAGCCAAGATGATTTTTCGATGATTTTAAATTTTTCGAATTTTAATAATTTCAATGCGTTGTTGAATCGTGTATCGTTCCATTTTTAGTAATCACCCCTATCGCGAATAAATGCTCCCTTAAAATGTGTTCTCTTTCCACCAAATTCCAATCGGCAATTTTGTTCCCTGAATAATTGCCTTGTTCGAAGAAATTCCCCGTATCGTGAATTATTTTTGTGTGTGGAATTTTTTCCCTTTTCACTTCGATTGGTTCACTTTATTTTTGCTAGCGAACAGAACGGACTCATCGTGAAAGTGTTTTTTTTTGTCTTCAAATATTGAATAAAACTAAAAAAATATTTATTTTACAGGAGTGGATCAGTTAGAAAATAACAAAGTGATCTATTTTTAAGAACTCCATTTGTCCGTTCTATAATGTTTCGATATTTACCAGTTCTATATGGAACTAACATTCAGGGCTCCAGTGGGTATCCGCCATCGTCTACAAATGTTGGTATGATATATGGCATACATATGTATACGTCTATGTATATATTCTCACCTAATAAACACAATTTGCTTCCACTTTATAAATAGTCTTGTTCCATTACATTTCTGAAATAACTCGTACTCCACACAAAGCAATCGTGACAAGCTCCGTGATATGTCCTATTAACTTGTCGCATCCTCAGTTTACTATCGTTTATCTTTGAAACATATATTTGATTGAAACGGGAAAATATAAAATAAAATGTGGGGCGTACGATTGTCTCATTTAGCTAAACTATCTTTTTCTGTTAAAGTACAGGTGCTTATTTGTCTGTGGAGATAAGATTTTCACGTTTCAATACATCCAAGGACACCGGGTGTTTGTTTCATAATAAAGAGGAAGATATGCCGTTAATAATGAATAACAACATCAGCCAAATGGCAACCACGACCACGCTTACAGGACCATATCCTTTTCATGAAATTTTCCATAACCAAATCGCAAAGTGGCCGCCCTATGTCCTCCATAGCCTCACGAATTCTATCTTTGAGGTCTTGAATCGACGCTGGGCTGTTGGCGTAGACCTCATATTTCATGTGGCCCAAAGGAAGAAGTCGCAAGGTGTTAAATCACAAGATCTCGGTGGCCAATTGTGATCACCTCTTCGAGAGATAACACGGTCCGGAAACTTTCCCGTAACAGAGCAATGGTTTCGTTGCTTGTGTGGCATGTAGCGCCGTCTTGTTGAAAGTAAACGTTGTCCAGATCAATACCATTCAACTCCGACCATAAAAAATCATTAATCATCTCTCGATAGCGCAATCCATTCACCGTAACTGTTGATCCAACCTCATTTTCGAAAAAGTAAGGTCCAATGATCCCGCCGGACCATAAACGGCACCAAACAGTCACACGTTGAGGATGGAGAGGCTTCCCAACAATAACTCTTGGGTTTTCCGAGCCCCAGATGCGACAATTTTGCTTGTTGACGTAGCCACCGAGGTAGAAATGGGCCTCATCAGCCAAGATGATTTTTCGATGATTTTAAATTTTTCGAATTTTAATAATTTCAATGCGTTGTTGAATCGTGTATCGTTCCATTTTTAGTAATCACCCCTATCGCGAATAAATGCTCCCTTAAAATGTGTTCTCTTTCCACCAAATTCCAATCGGCAATTTTGTTCCCTGAATAATTGCCTTGTTCGAAGAAATTCCCCGTATCGTGAATTATTTTTGTGTGTGGAATTTTTTCCCTTTTCACTTCGATTGGTTCACTTTATTTTTGCTAGCGAACAGAACGGACTCATCGTGAAAGTGTTTTTTTTTGTCTTCAAATATTGAATAAAACTAAAAAAATATTTATTTTACAGGAGTGGATCAGTTAGAAAATAACAAAGTGATCTATTTTTAAGAACTCCATTTGTCCGTTCTATAATGTTTCGATATTTACCAGTTCTATATGGAACTAACATTCAGGGCTCCAGTGGGTATCCGCCATCGTCTACAAATGTTGGTATGATATATGGCATACATATGTATACGTCTATGTATATATTCTCACCTAATAAACACAATTTGCTTCCACTTTATAAATAGTCTTGTTCCATTACATTTCTGAAATAACTCGTACTCCACACAAAGCAATCGTGACAAGCTCCGTGATATGTCCTATTAACTTGTCGCATCCTCAGTTTACTATCGTTTATCTTTGAAACATATATTTGATTGAAACGGGAAAATATAAAATAAAATGTGGGGCGTACGATTGTCTCATTTAGCTAAACTATCTTTTTCTGTTAAAGTACAGGTGCTTATTTGTCTGTGGAGATAAGATTTTCACGTTTCAATACATCCAAGGACACCGGGTATTCGAAATTTAGTGCATAAATCTTGTGCTATAACATTCCCTTCCTCTTGAGTTCGATAAGTTATCCACTTGCGACAAATTCTCGATTCTAATGGAATTAAAACATGGGAGAGTACTTCACTGACTGTGCCATGCCGACTTCAGGATCTCTGCCAAATGCTTTCTGATACCCACCATCTGCAAATAACTGTAGACAGGCACTCAGTTTTACAATTGGAGTAATCGCATATGATATTTTAGTAGTACAGGGTTAGCATTTTTTCGAGTACATTCAAGAGGTATGTAAAAACCGCCTTGTTTACCCTGTAATGTTGAACAAATCTAAAAAAAAACAATTTAGACAAAAAACGTATGCTACTAAAGGTAAGTACAGACGATTTGCAGATCGGACAACATTGCCAGAAAAATGGCGGAAAAATGCAACCCTGTGAATTTACAACCGTGTGAACATAAAATTTTTGTTTTGCAACGTTAGCAGAAAAGTCATTGCGAGATAATTTGCTGACTGTTATATGTTCGAAGTTTATGCATCATGATATAATAATTGTAAAGGTAGTCTCAAGCTAACAGCTGATTAAATTTTTTTTATTTTGGCGTGTTTGACAGCATTTTGGTTGTCAATCTCATTGTTTACATTCCAAATGTTTGTTTACATTTTTTTACAGCAGTGGAGAGCGAAAAAAGGAAACGTTTGAGTTTAAATTGAAATTGGAAAAAAGTAATAGGAAGTGAAAAAAATAAGACTGAGTGAAAAAATATAATATAAAGTGGTGAAAACAATAAAAAATTATTGTTGTTTTAAAATTATATTGTGTGTTTGTTTTTATTTTAAAAATATATACTTTTTCGTTGCCTTTGTGGTTTTTGCATTGCTGTAGCCCAAGATTCCAAATTCTTGGCGAAGAATTTAGCTGCTACTGCCACATCACATCTCAAACTACTGCACTTTTTACGTCTTCGATGAGGTACTTTGGCCAGTACCACCGGAGGGTGTCACATTAAGATAACAAAAATCAAAATCGAGATTTTATGACATTTTTATTTTTCTTCACTAACTTTTATTTATTTTTTTTTTTGGATTTGTCAAGCATAGTGCTGGGGTTGGACGAGTACATAAGTACTCATATACCAGGACTGAATGGTGTATTTTGTTATTTAAAGCGCCATGGCCACACATCAAACTGACTCATCAAACTCGAGTTTTTATGATTGTGTTGGTAAAAAAAACTCACACGTATGGTTTGATGAGAGAGTAAAAAAATATCAAAACCATTTAGATATTTGCGTCGACGCGGCAGAGATTTGACGTCGGTTTTATGTGCGTGTGTCAAAATATCTTCAATTATCATTTTTGATTTGTTTTCGAAGTGTTAAAAGTGTTTTATTTTTTGGTGACAAGTGTTTTTTTTTTGGAAGAAAAACTGGAAATGGAAGAAAAAAATTTTATTCTCGAATTTATTGAAGTGTATCGAAGTTTGCCGGCTTTATGGCAAATAAAATCAAATGAAGTTTGATGACATGAGTTTGATGTGTGGCCGTGATAAGCAAAACAAAATTTTACTAACACATACAAGAGTTTGATCAAACAGTTTGATGTGTGGCCACGGCGCTTAACAAACAAAATTCCGAGTTTGTTGTTGAATTGTTGTTGTTGTGCTCACTCTGTCACTGACGTCTATCTGTCAGTTCAATTTGACAACCAAAATGGCAAAAATACGCAGGGTTGTACCGGACTTTTTGTTGTTGGGCTTATGAGACTACCTTTACAATTATTGTATCATGTTTATGCATGTGACAACGGCGCCATTGCCAGAAAATTATTTTATTTGCAACACTGTCTATAATTTATTTTTATTGGCAATCCTGCATATAAATATTTACAAAATATATTGTAAATATATGAAATTGTAATGTTTTCTTGCAATCGTCTGAACTGTCAATTCACCTTTGCCTAACAATCTGACATTGCCCGTATATTTGCAGCACTTTAACAGGGTTGATAACGTTTGCCGATCTGGCAATCGTCTATACTCAGCTTAAGCGACAATTACAGTATATCAGGCAACTCCAAAGGATTTGATGCATCTCTCAAACTTCACCGCTCGTTGTTCTATACACCCTTCTTGTTCCTCTAATAGAAGAATAATTCTTTTTTAAACATTTAAGTAATATTTTAACCTTAACTTTGAAAAACAAAATGCTTTTCAACTCTTCTTCTTGTTTTTTACGCTCACTGTGCACTGATAATTTATTAATTTTGAACAGCTGTTCGTTTTCGATAAATCATACAGACTCGAAGTGAACAAACTGTTCCCTAATATTCACGATAGCATATTCCACTACCCGTGAAGTGAAGAAATTTAGGGAACAAATATTCCACTTATTATTCGCGATAGGGGTGATTGGCGTAGTTTTTACTTGTCAAATGTCAAAGAATAAAACTTCAAAAGTGACAGCTACCGAAATACCGGGTGATTCAAAATAACACCTCTTGTTGGAAAACCCTGTATATTCTATAAAGTGTGCAATATTATCGTAGCACTATCTCAGAATTTTCCGATCTTGAAAGGTGACACTTTTGCACGAAATAAATAACATATCGATACCTCCATTCTAAACAAGGCTAAGTGCAAAAATGCAGTTTTTCAGTATGTGTGGAATTCCTTTGTAATGCAAATCGAATGACCTGTACTGTTTTGCGAATAACTTATGATTGGGTTGACGGATACGCACCAAATTTGGACTGAATATAATTTGGAATATTTATAAATTAAAAATGCGATTACCGTAAGTCGACTTAGCATGTCTTAGAATGGAGGTATCAATATTAATATGTGCCTATTTTCACAGATATTCTAACGCCCTATGATTTTTCATATGAACATTTGCAAATATCAGATAATTGTATATGTATGTACATACATACAAGTATATATACTTACATACGTATATTTGGAATTCATTAACAACAAACGAAATACGAGTACTATTGAAATAGTAATAAAACTGAGTACCGAGTGCGATTAAATGTCATAAAATGTGTTATACACTTTGTGGGGTATTTTGTTTCATTAGAAGATAACATTAATAGATAGAAATAATGTAAAGCAATTGTTTGTCAATAGCATTACATGTACAATAATGGGTTTAATATGACGCCGGTGATAAGTACGTAATAAGAATCAACCTTGAACATAACTATTGATATTGACTTTGATTATTCGGCGTTAGTATCAGCATAATGTTAATTAAATACTTAAAAAAAAGTTCATTCAGAAATCGAAAGTGAGTAATTATTTTCACATTGTCTTTATGGATTCGATTAAGCGAGTACACATTTTGCAACTCACTTGTAGCGTTTTGCGGTTGAGTTTTTCTTTTTTGTATATGGTCTTCCAAAAGGTACCTCCAAACAAACGTTGAAGCTACATCTGTCGAATTGGCCTTCTGTTTTGTCAAATCACCATGGACGGTTGTTCTGATCGAACAACATTTCGTGCGAAAAATCATATTCATCGATGAGGCCCATTTCTTATTGAATGGGAACGTCAACAAACAATATTGTCGAATTTGTGAAGATACCAGTCCACATGAGATCCAATGCATCCCGAACTGTTCGGTGATGATTTTGAAATTCAGATATCTTGCACAATTTGTTAGCGATAGTGCATATGTGTATATGTATCTGGTGACAGTCTTCGCGATTGGTCCAAAAATTGCGGGATCGGACCAATGGTAGTGACTCCGCCCATATGAGCCATGTTTTGAAATTGATATACATATCTTGAGCAGTCCAACAATGGACGGGATCGGAAATCTGAAGTCTGGGGCAACGAAGTGGACCGGGTCCAGCTATAATCTATATATATAAAATTGGATGTGTGTATGTTACGTATGGACTCCAAAACGGCTGGACCGATTTTGATGAAATTTTCAGGGAATCTTCAGAAAAGCCTAGCGGGTGACATAGGCTATATAAGATCTTGACTGAGAGGGCGTGGCTCCGCCCATATAAGCCAATTTGGAGTTATCATTTGTTTTGAGTGATTCCTAATGTCCGTACCTACGAATAGATTAAAGAGATTCCTACTGTTCATGATTGTGACCGGACCGTGATCCAGATGGGCCACCAATCCTGGGCTTTCTGGGGTCCAACTGGAAGTAGCTGAAAGTCAATATGATTGGCCCAAAAATAGGGGGATTGGACCAGTGAGCGTGGCCCCACCCATAAAAACCAAATTTGGAAATTGAGATATCTTGCACAATTTGTGAGCGAGAGTGACGTAATTTTGTGTATATGTATCTTTGGCAGTCTACGTGATAGATCCAAAAGTGGGCGGGATATGACCTGCGGGCGTGGCCCCACCCCTTTGAGCCATGTCTTGCAATGGAGATATATAAAACAATTTGTTAGCGAGAGTGCTGTAATTTTGTGTATATGTATATTGAGGCAGTCTACGTGATTGGTCCAAAAACGGTGACCAACGGGCGTGGCCGCGCCCATATGAGCCAAATTTTGAAATTGGTATATCTTGCACAATTTGTTAGCGAGAGCGCTGTAATTTTGTGTATATGTATCTGTTGGCAGCCTACGTTAGTGGTGGGATCGGGCCAATAGGTGTGGCCACACCTATTTATATGAGCCAAGAATGGAGATATCTTGAACAATTTGTTTGTTACCGAGAGTGCTGGAATTTTGTGTGTATGTATTTGGTGGCAATTGTGATCACCTCTTCGAGAGATAACACGGTCCGGAAACTTTTCCCGTAACAGAGCAATAGTTTCGTTGCTTGTGTGGCACGTAGCGTCTTGTTGAAAGTAAACGTTGTCCAGAACAATACCATCCAACTCCATCCATAAAAAATCATTAATCATCTCTCGATAGCGCTATCCATTCACCGTTACTGTTGATCCAACCTCATTTTCGAAAAAGTAAGGTCCAATTACCCCGCCGGACCATAAAGCGCACCAAACAGTCACACGTTGAGAATGGAGAGGCTTCTCAACAATAACTCTTGGGTTTTCCGAGCCCCAGATGCGACATTTTTGCTTGTTGACGTAGCCACCGAGGTGGAAATGGGCCTCATAAGTTAAGATTATTTTTCGATGATTTTCGATTTTTTGAATTTTAATAATTTCAATGCGTTGTTGAATAGTGTATCGTTCCATTTTTAGTAATGGCGTAGTTTCTACTTGCCAAATGTCAAAGAATAAAGCTTCAAATGTGACAGCTACCAAAATACCGGGTGATTCAAAATAACACCACTTGTTGGAAAACCTTGTATAGATTCTTAAATTTCAGGCAGATACATTTAAAAATGTGTTCTCTAAAGGGTCAGGGAGTGACATGGGTGATGACATTTATATGGGGTCTGTGCCAAAACATGAACCGATGTACCCCATTTTTACTAGGGACGATTAGGTCAGGTATAAAGTATAAATTCTTAAATTACACCCATATAAATTGAAAAATGTGTTCTCTAGAGGGTCAGGAAGTGAAATCAAAACATGGACCGATAAGTCCCATTTTCAAGAAGATTGTCGTGAAGATTGCTTTACAAGAAAACCGTAAATGTTACGTAAAACCCGATAACATTTTTGAATTCAGCACATCATAACACATTTAGAAATAAAGTTTTCTGACAACTTATAATTATAATTTGTCCAATTCTAGTGTGGGGACGGAGCAGTGTGTGGCGGGCCATATGTCCATATTGCTTTCAGAACTTTGACCAGTCTATCACCAACACCACAGTGTGAGGAGAAATTTTGACCTTCTTAGGTCGTATTTTGGCCAGATTTGTCTAGCTACCCACAGGTGTCGATTTCCAAGCATCTCTCATTGGACTGTCTTACAGCCTCTTGTCCAATCCAAAGCATGCATGTGGACAGTGGTGATCTGATGTTTACGAGTAGATGCAAATTTTTCGAGTATTTCTAATGTGGTCCCTTTCCTAGCAAGTTCATCGGTTTGGTTCCCAGTTCCCCGGGATATCCTTATGAACAGGTACCCATATGAGATATATGTTAATCTGTTCAGCCATTTCTATTTCCTGGTATTCTACCAACCCAGTCCTCTCTGACAGTTATCTTAGTAGCAAAGTTCCTCTCAAAGGCGTACACCGTTGGTATATATTTGAATGGGTCGGAGTAATATGCCTTACAGTGTGATATCCTCATGTGACCCTAGTTCTTGTACCTCGACAAAGATAGACAGTTCAATCTTAATGCCGCTCTGGTTGCAACTTCTCTAGCCACAATATAAATCAGCACTAGATGGAGTAGGACTTGTATATCGTCATCTGAAATCCAAAATCACGTAACATCAAATAAATCAAAATAAATTTTTTGATTGATTATAGTCTAATAGGCTAAACTACACATTCCTACAAAATTTTGGAGTTCAATATCAAAAATTGACCTTTTTATGAGTGATATTCAAAATGACGTTACAGCAAACAAGGTAATTAAAAAAGCGGAAAGATTCATAAAATTTTATTTTATTTAATTCAGATTTGTTATATAATTTCGACTTAATAGTCTGAAATCCCTAAATTTGGTCAAAAGCTTAAAATTACTTTACTTTGTTTTTTGCTTCTCCTGAAAAGTCATGAACATGTGGGTTACGTTATTTTGGATTTCAGGTGACGATATACTTCGTCTCAGTAGTCCTTAAAGCCTCACTGAAGCATAGGCAGGCATTCTCTGAACCTTCATCCATCACCAGATAATGAAGAAGAATGATGAACAACACCACAATGCCGTATTGGGGCTAACTATATACTGCAATGTATACGCAACGGACGAATTTAAGAATGATTAAGTTTTTGGATTTTTTTAATGAGATATGGGCCTAATTTTGCAAAATGTTTAACCCGAAAAATAAAATCTTAAAAACTCATAAAATATAATATAAAAAACTGCCCTTGTTCTGCATTCCGAATGAAGCTTAAATAGGAATTTTACACTCGAAGTTTCTAAATTTGTCCCTTTGAACCCAAATACAAATGTATCAAATATTTTCGAATGGGAATATAAAGACAATCTGCGTCTGCAGAGAATCTCCAAAAGTCCGGAAACAGAAATTATGGACCATTTTATGAATAAGAAATTCGGATTCAATCCGCGGATTCGTATACGCGTCATATAAGAGCTTCCATACTTTTTTCATAAATTTGTATGTGGAGAATTTAACAAAACGCAAAAAATGCCCGATTTCTTATAATTATCTCATAAAACATCACATTATGTTCCCTTTAAAATTACACAAAAATTGGTTAATCCGTTCCAGAACAGTGAACTATTTCCATGTGCAGAGTTTATTGATTCGAAAAATCCTTATTACAATGGGTAAATACGCTTATAGCTAACATTTTTCATTTTTACGAGATAACTTACATACATTAGGTATCTTACAAGTTATATATATTTAGTTTCTTAAAATTATGTATTTCTACATTTCACTTATACTAGTTACAATGCTTTGTCGATATATTTAATATTTTCCCACAAAATCGAATTACAAAAAGGGAATTACTCATCATTTTATTGTTTTTACTTAATACTATGACTTAAAAATAACACTTAATAATAATATATACAAATGGGTGGGAGTGCAAAGGCAGTCCCGATTATTGGCACGTACTATATACGGTGTCGTCCAAATCGTAGCTATCTATCCGGCGATGATAGAATAGCAATTGGTCGTCACGGTATAGCCCGCCGTCTCTATTCAGAGTTAAAAGACCAGCAGGAGGCTGGTATTTTAATTCGGTTAGCCTGTCTAGGGTGGTGTCTAGATTTAGGCATGTCCTCATCAATTCATTATCTAGAGAGGATGAGCTCTCAAGGTGCCGAATTGCTGTTTTGGTTAAAAACACATCAATACGATCGAAGTCAATCGCGCCGTAGATAGACCGATTCGAAGGTTTCCGTACCGTACCGTCGTCCGCGATGGTGTTTCGAAGACCGAGGGATGTAACGAGAATTCGTCGTTCCCATCGCCTAAGTCTTTCCATTTGGCAGGAAGAGATTCCAAACCAGGATGGAAAGGCATAGGCCATGATGGGTCTGATGATCTGTTTATAGACCAAAAGTTTCACGTCCTTGCTGAGTCCTCCGCGTCGCCTCAGCAAGGGGACGTAAAGGGAAAATAAACGATTGACTTTTGCCAAAATGTGATCCATATGTCTCACAAATTTGAAGTCCATCGAAAAGACAACGCCAAGGTATTTTATACTGGCTGATGTCCGAATTATTTCATTTCCTATCTTAATGACAGGAATATATTTTTGCGCATTAGAATAAAGGAGCTTGCGCCTACCTTTAAATATAATGCTATCACATTTTGATATATTCAAACTGAGTCTCCATCTGTCGAAATAGTTCGATAACTCTAAAAGATAAGAATTTATCCTAGAGTTTACAGTTGAAGCTACTGGCCCGGAAGAGGCAATGAGTATATCATCTGCGTAGATCAAAAGCAAGTCACCAGAGGGTGGCTGCGGAATGTCACACAGAAGAATATTGTAGAGGACTGGACCGAGGAGAGAGCCCTGCGGAACCCCAGCCACTACATTTTTTCTCTCAGAGAGGTCGTTACCAACCTTAACTCTGTATGAGCGATCTCGTAGAAAGTTCGCTACCATCCGACAGGTGTTGCCACCAAAGCCGCGGGTCAACATCTTGAATAAGATGCCGGCGTGCCATGCAGTGTCAAACGCCTTGGAAAAATCAAGACTAACTGCAATGGTCACATGGCGCTTATTCAAGGCCCTGGCTACATGGTCGGATAGCACTGAGAGTGCATGGGAAGTGGAATGACCCTTGCGAAAACCGAATTGGTTGTCCGCAAGTATTCCGACATCTTCTATCGTGTCCCTTATTCTGTGCAACAGGAAGTGCTCCAGAAGTTTGCCAAAGGCTGAAAGTAGGGATATTGGTCGATAGTTGCTGCTTTGCTTGGGATCAGAACCAGGTTTTGGGATAGGAACCGTTAGTGATTCCTTCCAAGCCCTGGGGAAATATCCCAAGTTTAGGCAGTGATTGAAGATTATGGACAAAAATGTCCAAATCATTATATTGGTCTTTTTCAAGACAATATCCGGAATTCCGTCAACTCCGGCTGATCGACGGTTGCGTTTACCTCTCAAGGCCTCACCGACCTCTTGAGGTGTCACAAAACCAACGTTTCGCCAGATCGTTCCCTCACCGCGGATTGAAGCATCCGCAGTGAGTTCATCATCGAAGTTGAGGATTGGGCTCAAGTCGTTCAGTTCGGAGACTTCACTATCAATGAAGTCATTGAATGTGTTGTCTCCGGTCTGGTTCGAAGTCCCAGACGACTGAACGCTGTCAGCGAGAAGATTCGCTTTACCCATATCATCGGATATGAGAGTGCCATTAGCGTTAAGCAAGGCAGAAATAGGTGCTCGGGCTTTTAGCCCGGCTGCACCTTTTACTTGTCTGAATGTTGAGTTGTTTACTCGGATGGATTGCAGGAAGGCAGTCCAATGTGAGCGCTCGAATTCAGCAATTTGGCCCTGGATAATTCTATCCAGGTTTCGAATTTCAGCCTTTAAGGTGGGATATCGTCCAGGGTCTTCCGACCGATGAAGAATCCTTCGAAGGCGTTTCTTCTCCCGTATAAAATTAATTATATGGGGTGGAAGATTTCGAAGTCCTCTATGGTTGGAGTTCATTCGAGGAATGTTCTCTTCCATAGAGTCGCGGAAAGCGGTGGTCATGATGCCCACACACTCATCGATTTCGTCGGTCGTAACGTTCCGATTGATCGGAAGTTCGCGATTTTCAAGACGGGATTCGAGGCGTTGATTAAAACGATTTCGGTTAATTTTATCAAAGTCAAAGTATTCTTGTCTTCTGTTGTCAGAAGCAAGTCCACTTTGACTTAGCACGATCTCCACAGCTTTGTGGTCAGATTCGAAATCGAGAGTTCTGAGTCCAGAGGCCTCAGTCTCTCCCGCGAAGGATAATCCCGAGGAGACCATGAAGATATCTATGTACGAATTCGTACCGTATCTTGTAGGCCCCTCGGTGTTTGTTATCCTTAGTTCCGGACACTCCAAGAGGTAGTCATAGAGAGACTTGCCTTGAGGGTTGGTGACGTCACCTCCCCAGCTTGGGTGTTTCGCGTTAAGGTCGCCGCCGATAATAATATCGTCTTGACCGAACATGTCGAGTATCGGATCGAGTTGATTCGCGTATAGAGTATCTTGAGGCTTGTGGTATAAGGCGACAGTTGTCAGCCATGACCCATCAAGTTTTTTAACACGCACGCAAGTATTCTCGAAGCTCCCGAGGTTTAGAGTAACCCTCTGGGAGTGAACTTTTTCTTTGACAAGGATCGCAGTGCCGCCACCGCGTCCGAGTCTGTCTTGCCTATACATAGTATAGCCGCGAAAATTTACTCTATTTACCGGATTTAATTTATGTTCAGCGAGCAGAAGAACATCCGGTTTGTGTTTCCTTAGAAACAAATCGAGGTAATGTCTCCTGTGCATCGAAATGATGGAGTTGACATTAACGAAAATGCATTTAATATCTCTAGACATTAAAGGCTATAGATTGTGCCACAGCAAGCATGGCGTTGCGTTTAGCTTCCTTGGAGGGCAAGGAATTGTAATCAGCCGCGTGTTTTTTAATTTTCTCGATAATAGCGAAGAAGTCCATACCGAAGAACTCTTGGCTATCTTTATTAAAAACGTCCATGACGTTGAAATTGGTTGGTTTTACCCGAGGGCTGCTCACACTCGGTTTTATTGCCGTTGCAGCTGCGTACGAGACGCCGCTGCGGGCAGTGCTGGTAGCCTGAGGGGAAGGGATTTCCCGCGCAGGTACTGCACGTGCTACCTTGGCAGATGCCTTGGTAGCGGTGACGCGTTTAGCGATAAACGCTAGACGCTTCGGACAGTTCTTGGAACTGGCCGTATGTCCGTTGGTTTTGCAATTAATGCAGTGAACCTCGAACTCTGGTTTTTCAACCACAGCGCCCGTTGTAGGGTCCTTTGACATTACCTTTTTAGGGGTAAATTGCCCCTTGGCAGGTATTTTGCATTTTGCGGGGCCGTGATCGCCCCCGCATTTAACGCAACGGTATGGCATGCCGCAATTGGTAGCCACGTGGCCGAAGCGTTGGCAGTTGAAACACTGCGCGGTTTTCTTCTTTTTATCACGAGTGATCTTTACAATGCAGCCAAGGATGGCGTGAAGTTTGTAAAGACCGGTGATGTCAGATTTACGGGACAAATGGATTAACCATTTGCCCCATCCGAGTTTGGCAATCCTGAGGATTTCCAAAGAAAGTTTGGTCCCGGCGAGGTTAGCGCGTAGGTCTGCCTCGTCGTACGAGTCGGACAGACCTGTAATAATAGCCGCATGCGGCTTTTGGCCCTTCGGAGAGAAGGTGAAGAAATTGCGTTTCTGCTCTTGGAGCATACTCCGCAATTTCGAATAATCGTCGAGTGTGTAGACCACGACGTTCGTCACTGTTTGTGATGCAAGTTTGCACACAAAATTACTATGCCCGAGGATCCGCGCGATTTCGGACGATAGTTCCTTCACGTTTTGGTTGTACACGGTCAGTACCGGTACTGCCTTTGCACTTTTTTTAATGTTATCACTGTTCTTAATAGTAGGTGACTTACTCTTATTCTTATTGGCTGCTACTGTTGAGCTCGCCGTCTTCTTAGATACTGCAGCTGGGGTCGTCATGGCCTTGGCTGCTTTGTTTTCCTGTTTGGCGTTGGTCCGAGCTCTCTTGCTCTGGACCTGGTTCCATCGGGCTGCATCCGCTGATGTCGATGGTCCATCGGCGGGCGTCCTTCCTTCGCTTTGGGGTTGTACCGGCAATTGTACAACCGCCTGTGAGGCTGGCGTTGCGCTCAGCATCCTGATCTTCGGCTTCGGTGCTGCCGTTGAATCGCCGTTCTGCTGCACTTCTGGGGTGCGGCTGGCATCGTCATCGTCTTCTTCTTCTCCGACGGACATTTGATCCTCTTCTTGAGAGGATTCTTCCGTACTGGATATTTCTTCAGGGCGTGGTAGTTCACGCTCTTTCTCCAACTTAGCTAGTCGGATCGTCAGCGTGTTGAGGAGATCGCGGAAGTAATCGTTCTCCTTTTTCAATTCTTCGAGGAAGGCCTTGGAGATGGTCACCATTTCCTCCTCGTGTTGCCGCTTCCTGGTATTGGTGGGAATATCCGCCATACTAGGTAGCAGTGGGTTTTTGCAATTTTTGTTCACTTTATTTTTTATCACTTTCACTTTTACTTTCCTTAACAGGTATTGACACTTTCACTGTTTAACACAGACTCCTTCTTGTTGCTTGTTTGTTCTGTCGTGAACTATTTCCCATTTTCAAAAAGGTCATCCAAAGGATCCAAATCTAAACTATTTCTTTCTAAATAGTAGCTTATTCTTTAACAAGAAAAACATGCGTACCTGAAAAATAATGCAAGTGAGAATTTAGCATTGCAACTGGATGTCGATGACACAGATAATTCTGAACTTACAGACAAGCAACTAACAACGCGGGGGGTGATCAAGGGCAGTAACAACTGATAATGGAAAACGCGTGTCTCCTGAGTCACATGATGCCAAAGAATCATAACAACAATAAAGACAATAAAGACGCATGAGTGATGATGTTAAATGAAATCAATTCAACGCAAAAACACTATTTGTTTTTCTTTAAATGCTGGAACTGAGTACAAAACAAATTTCCCATCGCATGACAAAACAAGAATAACAGATAGAAACGTTTTGCAAACAAACAATAAACTATTCACAGGGTTATCAGCAGTTATCAGTCATTTCATGTTTTATTTATAAAATCAATCTCGAAAAAACGATAATGAAAAAATGAAATTATTTCCTTTTTCTTTCAATTTATATGATGAATATTACACCTTTATACAGTTATTAAAATAATTTCTTTCTTTTTTGTTTAAATACAATAAAATTTAATTGAGAGTAGATAATATCAATTTAAAAGAAATGAAGGTGGTTGCGTTGGCTTGGTTATAAAGTTATAAACAAAAAATATTTGATTACTTATGTTTAATAAAGTAAAGTAATAAGAATAATAATTATAATAAAAGAGTGAAATAAAAGGAAAATAAAAAAGACAAAGCAGGAAAACTATGTTGTATAGACTTTGTTGTGGCGGTGTTGAATAGAAACTAAGTATAATTAGATGTAAATAGTATTAGTGTGTAGCTGGGAGCAGAATTTACAATTTACTCGATTTTTGATGTAGGTAGTGGTGGGTGATGGTTGATTTGGATCAAAAAAAAGAAAACTTTAAATTGGTTTAGCAAACAACACAAGATACATGATTCGAGACTTCTTCGAAATATATGAGGAAAGCTGTCCTTTTAGAAAAGCAATCAGATTGAACAAAAACCAAATGTCATCACCTAGAACTACTAATGCATTTTTCTAATGTAGTTTTCTGTACAGAACGATTAAATTGTTGAATAAAACTTAAGTATTGTTTTTTTTTTCTTAGATATAAATAAACAGATGTCACCATTTTAAAAGTTGCTCATAAACGACAACCCTGATGTTTGATTGGAATTAATTTTATTCTCCAAAAATATGTGCAAATAAATATCTGCAATCTGACAACAACTTCAGAAGATATTCAATTTTAATTGTAAAAATGTACAACTTTTTGAGAAAAATCACATATTTTTTATTTGATCATAAAAATATAGCAAAATTGATAAAACGATATGTAATGAAAAGCGATTTCAATTATATCGTTCCTGAATCTGATTTAATTTTCCATTTTAGTAACATTTTAAAAAGGTATTTGATAGAAAATGCAATTTGATCCTGTTTCTAAATATGAGAAAGAACATTGAGATTTAAAAAGAAAAAGCAATCGTATCACAAATTCAGAAGATATTCGATTTTATGTTTAAAAAGTTAGAAATTTAGAAAAGAAACACATATTTTTATTTTTATTGGATCCTAAAAAATATATACATAAAATTTGATAACAGATATATGATGGAAAGCGATTTATTTTGTTTGTTTCATATATTTCATATATGTATTTTATATATTTTGGATATATATGTATTGTAGACCTTTTTGTTGTTATGATTGGATTGTTTGTTTGGCTTGAGGTCCGTGATAAATAAAAGTATTTTTTATTTATTTATCTTTATTTGCCCAATATTGTCTTTTATTTATCACGGACCTCAATCCAATCATATTTTATATATTTTATTTATTTTACTTATTTTATTTATTTTATTTAATTTATTTAATTTATTTAATTTATTTAATTTATTTAATTTATTTAATTTATTTAATTTATTTAATTTATTTAATTTATTTAATTTATTTAATTTATTTAATTTATTTAATTTATTTAATTTATTTAATTTATTTAATTTATTTAATTTATTTAATTTATTTAATTTATTTAATTTATTTTATTTATTTTATTTATTTTATTTATTTTATTTATTTTATTTATTTTATTTATTTTATTTATTTTATTTATTTTATTTATTTTATTTATTTTATTTATTTTATTTATTTTATTTATTTTATTTATTTTATTTATTTTATTTATTTTATTTATTTTATTTATTTTATTTATTTTATTTATTTTATTTATTTTATTTATTTTATTTATTTTATTTATTTTATTTATTTTATTTATTTTATTTATTTTATTTATTTTATTTATTTTATTTATTTTATTTATTTTATTTATTTTATTTATTTTATTTATTTTATTTATTTTATTTATTTTATTTATTTTATTTATTTTATTTATTTTATTTATTTTATTTATTTTATTTATTTTATTTATTTTATTTATTTTATTTATTTTATTTATTTTATTTATTTTATTTATTTTATTTATTTTATTTATTTTATTTATTTTATTTATTTTATTTATTTTATTTATTTTATTTATTTTATTTATTTTATTTATTTTATTTATTTTATTTATTTTATTTATTTTATTTATTTTATTTATTTTATTTATTTTATTTATTTTATTTATTTTATTTATTTTATTTATTTTATTTATTTTATTTATTTTATTTATTTTATTTATTTTATTTATTTTATTTATTTTATTTATTTTATTTATTTTATTTATTTTATTTATTTTATTTATTTTATTTATTTTATTTATTTTATTTATTTTATTTATTTTATTTATTTTATTTATTTTATTTATTTTATTTATTTTATTTATTTTATTTATTTTATTTATTTTATTTATTTTATTTATTTTATTTATTTTATTTATTTTATTTATTTTATTTATTTTATTTATTTTATTTATTTTATTTATTTTATTTATTTTATTTATTTTATTTATTTTATTTATTTTATTTATTTTATTTATTTTATTTATTTTATTTATTTTATTTATTTTATTTATTTTATTTATTTTATTTATTTTATTTATTTTATTTATTTTATTTATTTTATTTATTTTATTTATTTTATTTATTTTATTTATTTTATTTATTTTATTTATTTTATTTATTTTATTTATTTTATTTATTTTATTTATTTTATTTATTTTATTTATTTTATTTATTTTATTTATTTTATTTATTTTATTTATTTTATTTATTTTATTTATTTTATTTATTTTATTTATTTTATTTATTTTATTTATTTTATTTATTTTATTTATTTTATTTATTTTATTTATTTTATTTATTTTATTTATTTTATTTATTTTATTTATTTTATTTATTTTATTTATTTTATTTATTTTATTTATTTTATTTATTTTATTTATTTTATTTATTTTATTTATTTTATTTATTTTATTTATTTTATTTATTTTATTTATTTTATTTATTTTATTTATTTTATTTATTTTATTTATTTTATTTATTTTATTTATTTTATTTATTTTATTTATTTTATTTATTTTATTTATTTTATTTATTTTATTTATTTTATTTATTTTATTTATTTTATTTATTTTATTTATTTTATTTATTTTATTTATTTTATTTATTTTATTTATTTTATTTATTTTATTTATTTTATTTATTTTATTTATTTTATTTATTTTATTTATTTTATTTATTTTATTTATTTTATTTATTTTATTTATTTTATTTATTTTATTTATTTTATTTATTTTATTTATTTTATTTATTTTATTTATTTTATTTATTTTATTTATTTTATTTATTTTATTTATTTTATTTATTTTATTTATTTTATTTATTTTATTTATTTTATTTATTTTATTTATTTTATTTATTTTATTTATTTTATTTATTTTATTTATTTTATTTATTTTATTTATTTTATTTATTTTATTTATTTTATTTATTTTATTTATTTTATTTATTTTATTTATTTTATTTATTTTATTTATTTTATTTATTTTATTTATTTTATTTATTTTATTTATTTTATTTATTTTATTTATTTTATTTATTTTATTTATTTTATTTATTTTATTTATTTTATTTATTTTATTTATTTTATTTATTTTATTTATTTTATTTATTTTATTTATTTTATTTATTTTATTTATTTTATTTATTTTATTTATTTTATTTATTTTATTTATTTTATTTATTTTATTTATTTTATTTATTTTATTTATTTTATTTATTTTATTTATTTTATTTATTTTATTTATTTTATTTATTTTATTTATTTTATTTATTTTATTTATTTTATTTATTTTATTTATTTTATTTATTTTATTTATTTATTATAATGAATACAGAATAAGAAGACATTCCTTCCGGACGAAACGTCAAAATCTATCAGGTACGAACGAATAGGAATGAACTGTCACACGCGAAAAACAGTTTTCCGCGAACATTGATTGAAATTTTTTTGCACTTATCGAATAACATTATTTTTTTAATTGTGACAATTACAAAAAATTAGGGGAAATCGGTCTGAAAATCCGGGAAAAACCTTACTCGTTGCAATCAAATTCCTATTCGTTCGTCACTGACACTTACTCGCTACGGGAAGGAATGTCTTCTTATTTTCTATTTGTCTTTGGAATAATTGATAGATTTATACAGTTTTCGAATTCCATTTAACTTTCCATTTCTTTATGGAATTTATAAAAACGAAGTTCATTTGATTAAAGCAGTGAAATTTGCGATTTACAAAAATATATCAAAGTAAAAGCAATTCGAAAACGGAAAACGATGTTACTGAAATCGCTCTCCATCACATACTTCAAAACATTTTTTTATAGCTTGGACCCCGGTTGCCACAGTACATCTTTTTTTTACAAATTTACATACATTTTAGGGAAATCTATTATTAATTAAACAATTATAGCAATTTTAGCAAATCAATGCCATTTTTGTCACTTCTTCACAAGATCAATCTAATACCGGATCCAACTCCAAATGAACGTTTATAGTGCTCAGTATTGTATATAGTGCTCAGTATCGTTATAGTGTTCAGTATTGGATATAAAATGACTATTTCGAGAGCGGTCTGAATCCGAATTTCATATTCATAATATTTTCCATAATTTCTGTTTGGGGGCTTTTCTCCCCCATTCGAACATATTTGTGTCAAAAAAGAAACAAATATATGTACTCGATTCCGAGCGAAAATTTTCGATTCAAGCCACAAACTCTTGTTTAAGTTATAAAACAAAATTTAGCAATTTATAACATATTTTTATGATCCAAAAAAATGAACAATTTGCTGTAGTATATATTCGTTATCGGTATCATTTAATATATAAGTCTTGTCGCGATAATTTTATACATTTTTAGATACTAGTTATAAAACCGGTATGAAATCCCATTGATTTGCCATAGCAAAATATATTAATATATAAAATTGAGCTGAAGGAGAAAAAAGAAATGTAAAAATGAAATTTATATATTTATTAATGGCTTACCCTGAAATGTATGTAATTTTTATGCAAATATCCAGTATATCAACTTAATAAAGTACATTTTAGACATTTTTGCAGCAAAATCAAATAAAATGAAAAAATGTAATGTATAGAATGTTTAGGAATTTTGCTGAGATTTTAATAAAATTTATTCCAATCAGATCGGAGGATTTATACGAGTAGTTTATGATAAAAAACAACGTTTTTTAATCGATGCGCAATAGCATTCAAAAAAGTATTCACGGTTTATGATAAAAAAAAATCCGATTAGATCGGAGGATTTATAGTTCATGATGAAAAGAGAATTCACTTCTTTAAGAACCAAGTTTTTCAAAAACGTAAACAATGTCAACAAAAAAAATATTTAAAGTTTATGGTAAAAAAAGAAAATTTACGTTTTTTAAAGACCAAGTTTTTTTAACTATATTGTTTATCATTAAAAATCTGCATACAAAAGTAATTCAGATTTTCTTGTTCAAGCAACCAAACTACATACGAGTATGTTAGAAAACATGCATTAACAGATCAGAGTAAAAAATCGCTTATTTATTTCGGTACTTTTTTTTGTGTGGGGAGGGACATAAGATCTGATGAAATGTTCTATTGAGGCGCTGATCCTTCTCTCTGTGAGCCGCCTAGGCGAGAAGGCGTTTTTGTGTGTTCTTTCATGGAAGTAGTATTAAGACGTCATTAAATTTCTTTTTTTTTGGGTATTTCTTTCTTGTTTTCTTTTTATTTACCACTTTTTGGCACAAAAAACTCGTGAAAAAACTGTCGAATTCAAAATTTACAAAAAAGAAAAAAATGTTTTTTGAATCGAGTTATTTTTTTCAATATCCAACTAATTACAATAACTTTTTTTAATGTGTTTCTTGTTGTTTTCAATTTTATTATAATTTAAAGTTATAAGCATTATTTCTTGTTTGTTTTTGTTTCTGTTTCTTTTTAATTGTGTACAGGCGTTGAGGAATGTTGTATACTCTTCTCCAATGCTTCCAAGCTCAAGGCTTGGTTCATGTTTAATAGTGGCAGCTTTCCGGCAGAAGCCTTGGCTAGAACCTCGGGAGAAAACCATTGAGCCAACACATTGCTGGTAGGTGACAAGCGTCCGTCCGCTTGGTAATTTAAATTCGTGGCAGAATTGCAGTTGTCATTATTGGATGATGATTGCTGCTGATGATGGGACATTGATGGCGCCACAGCGGCTGCAGCAACGGCCATGTCCAAAAATGGATGTTGTTGGAACATCTGTTGACGTTGCATTTCCAGCGTACGTTGTTGTTGTTGCTGCTGGAACAAGTGGTGTTGGTGATTATTCTGTGGTGACTGATTTTGCAAAAAGTGCGCGGGGAAAGGATGGCCGCCCAACATTTGTGGTGGTGGTTGTTGTTGCTGCTGCTGTGGTGGAAATTGCTGCATTTGTTGACCCACGACTGGTGGTTGATTCTGAGCATTCTGACTGTCGTTCAGATGATTGGCCATCTGCTGTTTGAGTTGATTTTGAGGATGTTGCATAACTTGTGACACGGGTCCCTTCAATATGGGCCGTCCCATCGGCTTATTCATGGAATTCACCATTGATGGGTGAGCTGCTGCTTGTGGTGGTGGGCCGCCAAGGAATCCGGGTTGCCATTTTAAACCAGCAAGAGGCTGATTCCTCAAATGTGGTGGCAACATCTGAGGACTACCTTCGGGATTTGGTGGCATTTGTTGGGGTTGCTGCTGCTGTTGTTGTTGTTGTTGCTGTTGTTGTAAATGTTGTAGATTGCCTGCTCCGAGTATCATTCTAGGCGGGTTAATATGCTGCTGAAGCTGATGTTGTTGCTGCTGCTGTTGTTGCTGAGAGAGTTTTATCATGTGTTGCTGCAGTGGAGGAGGTGTTTGGATGGGTGGTCCAGATAACTGTTGTTGCTGCTGCTGCTGAAGTTGTTGCTGCTGCTGCTGCTGCTGTGGAGATGCCATGGGCATTTGCGTTTGCTGGGGATTATTATCTTTTTCTGCTGTCATTTTGCGTAAAACGGAAGTTGGCGTAAATGCCAAAGGTGTTGGAGAATGTACAGGTCTGGGTTGCTGCTGCTGCTGCAGAACGTGCATCATATCACCGGGATTGGGCTGCTGCTGCCCCTGCTCCTGCATATGATTACCCATGATTGGCGACATCAGATGGGGATGATGCGACGCCCCCAATGGCGGCATATTCTTATTGGCTCCTGGCACTTGATACTGTTGTGGAGATGGCTGCTGTGGCGGCATGCGATGATGATGCTGAGGCGGTATCATCTTCAACATGGTCTGATGGCGCCGCATCATTTGCTGTTGATGCATCAGCTTCAGCATATCTTCGTGGTCTAACATGTTTAGTGGTGGCGGTGGAGTTGGATGCGGCAAACCATGTGGAATCATACCGGGCGGTAACATACCAATCGGTGTTGGTATCGGCATATGCTGCTCGCCTCCAGGTGGTGGTGGTAATATCAGATTCATTGACATATCTACTTTGGGCTTGCCCAATTGATCTAACAGCTTTCGGAAAGCTCCAATATCTTGTCCAGACATTTCATTCGCTTGACCGTGATTCTCGGGGTTCCTCATTTGTCCATCGTTACAACCATGCATCATAAAACTAATGCCACCGCCTCCGACATCACCTCCATCCATCGTGGCATCCATTTTACGCATTCTAGCCTCAAGTTCTCCAACGCTTAGCGTTGGGGCGGAAGGAAACCCTTTGGGTAAATCTGGTGTGGGCACATTACTACTCTTGAAGAATGCCATCAATGAATTTACATCATTTTGGTTCTCATTCAAATCCGTCGTATTGGCCGGAGGAGGTGGAGGATGTCTTTTCTCTTCCCCCATCAGGGGTGGAGACATTTCAGTTTGCATCTCATTGTTGTTGTTGTTCTCCGCACTGTTGCGGAACCAACGACTAAAACGAGAAGAACCAGCAGAAGATTCGTTATATGGCAATGACTGTTGATGGCCGCCAATTAAAGAATTCTCCAGCGTGTCAATGTTAAGGAATCTCTCAAAGAACTGTTCGGTTATATTCACGGCATCGTTCGGTGGTACGGATACCGTTGCAGCTGCAACTGCAGCAGCATCTTCCGCAGCCGTAACGGCTACGGAAGCCGCCACTACTTGCTCGGCCTGTTTCTCCATAGTGTTGTCTAAATTGACGGCGACGACGTTGGCAGTTTCCTTGGTTGTATCCTTGTTATCATTGTTACAGTTGGTATTATCGTGCACATCTGTGTCAGGATCTCTCATGTCATATTTAACATTAATTTCGGAGTTTAGGGTTTCGTGTGAGCCATTAGGTTTCTCTTTGGTTGATATATTCAAATTCAAATTACTGCTACTATTGAACAAGGAACTTTCCGAATCTTTTCTTTCGTTGCCGATTTGCGAGTCTTTATCACCATTTGTTGCTGCTGTTGCTTCTGCCATGTCCATTTCCTCAAAACCACGCAATTCAATTGTATCGTGCTGAGAGGTTGGACCCTCACTAAGCCATTCCGGTTCGTCTTTGCTGTATCTGTTGTACTCTCTTGATTCGCGGCGTTCGCGTGGCGTACCGGCACGCAAGTCTCTCGTCTCACGAAAGTCCTTAAAGTCTCGATGATCGCGACTATTGCCCATAAACCCTCGACTCCGAAATGACATAGTCCGTTGCCCGGCCGCCGTACTGCTGTCGTACTTGTCTCGGCTTGTTAAATCGCTTTCTGCACCCTCCACCAGTACATGGCGTTCATAGTGAGGACGCTCGGGATTGCGTGAGTCACTAAAACGATTTGAGGTATTGCGCAATTTGTCCACGCCACCTATGCCGCCGCTGCCGCCATTGTCATTGTATTTACTTTGTGATGTTAACAATTTGTCCTTCTCGGCCCCACGTTTGCCTTCACCTGGACGCATATCGCCCCAGCTATCTTCACGGGGCATGAGGCGTCCACTGCCAATGCGGCGTTCGTAGACCAATCTCTTGTTGTTACCACCTCCTCCTCCACCTATACCTGATTTATTGCCTGAAGGCGAATACTCTGGATTTAACTTGGATATGGGTGGTATCCAGCCGGATTGCGTTTCCGCATACGGGTCGTCTTTATTGGGGCGACTATTGGTTGACGACTTAAATATGTTCATTGGTTTCAAAAGCTCTTTGCGCTTAAGATTGCCAACGCCCAGGCCATGTGAGGCAGTTTGATCTATGGCTTTGTGGTCTTCGTTACCATCACTGCTGTCGTTGTCATTGGCGCCACCGTAGCCACCACTACTTGCACTGCCGCTTCGGAGGTTGGGTGGTCCACCCCCCTCTGATGGCTTGCCGGGCATATTGCCCGAACGACGTTTAACAAAGGCCGGCATTAAGTGTGACGAGGATATGCTGCGATGATCAATATAACCGCCAATACCACCGCCACCACCACTACCACCGCCGCCGCCTATCGAAGATGTTGTCGTGATAATACCACGCTGAGGATTCATAAAACGAGGACGCACTGTACGTTTGTTTGCCAGCAGAGATGAGGGGCCCACCAAGTGGGACCCCTGGTGCAGACCGCCGCCGACATAACCGCCGCCACCGCCACCAGGACCATCGTTACCCAGTTCATAAGTTGAGTCGTCGCCAATGCCATCACAACCACCATCATTGGAACAACAACCGGGACCGCCAGTACAGTTGCCGTATTGATTACCGGTGTTGGGCGCTTTCCACAACCCCAAATACTGTAGTTCGTTGCGCAGTCGACACGTCCATATGGACAGAACCTGCAACTCAGCCTTTAGGGAACAATCGGGATGCTGCAGAGATCGTTGATCTTTTCGCAGGGACATTAAAGCATGTCGGGAGTAACGTTTCAAATCGATGGCTGCTACAGCAGCTCCGTTAGTGACGGATAATGGATGCGATGCCGATGCCACACCATCTTCGGAAGACGACGAGGGCACACCGCGCTCGGAAACGGTGGTGTTGTTGGTGGAGATGCCCGCAACATTATTGATGTCACACTGTTGATCACTGAAAGGTTGTTCTGTTGCATCCACGTCGTGTTCCGTAGACATCATCGATTCGTTAGAGTCTATGTATTGGAATTGAAATCCTTTAGTTGTGGGAAAAATACTGAAATTGCAAAATAAAAACAAACAGACATGCTTGCGATCTCATTCAATCATTCACAATATATGCTGATGGTACATCTTTCCGATTCCATTTATAAATGGGCTATTCTCGAATTGCCGAGAAAGGCGCCTAAGTCAAAAATGTGATTTAATTTGTTGTAATATTAAATAGGCTGGCAAATTTCCACTAGAATGCATGAATATATACTTCGTCGACACCCACATCTTTCTGTTTTTATTGTTTTTTGTTTACAACGAGAAGACTAAAACATTTATGTAGATACATCTTACGATTTAAGGGAACGATTGACATCAAGAAAAAACGAAGATTGAAAATAAATCTGCTTTTATTATTGTTATAAAAGTGCAAATATGTACTTATGTATGAGGAATAGCCGAGTTTGAAATTTGTTGTGCATTTTCATTTCATATGTTGATATTCATATTGATATTGCAAATTGAATACCAATTTTGGCAAATAACAGAATTACTCATTATTTTTTTTATATTCAGGTGAATTAAAAAAAACCTTATTTTAAGGAACGAATAACAATTAGCAATAGATTTGGAGAAAATGAGTTATTGCGTTCCAACATTTAGAAGGAACACTTTGATCCTAGCTCAACTTCACACTGAGACCAAGCAAAGTATTAAAAAAAATATGCACTGCATACAAAAAACTGTAATGTATTTACGTATTCGAAATACATTGTGTGAAATCGTAGGGTGAACTATTTGTATCGGTAACTAATTGTATTATTTTTGAAGAACAACTTTACAAGCCACAACATCAATAACTAGGTAAAGAACTGTAGAATTCCCATTTTCACACAGCTATGAGTCTACTGCTTAATTTTGTAAAAAAACCAAAACCTTAGTATTCTTGTTCGGAATTTTGTTGAAATATTCAACCAAAGTCAGTTTCTTGAGTCTTTAGTCATAAATTCATGTATCGGGAATTTGAAGGCACAACACTTTGTTATTTTCTGTTGCTCTGTCCCACACATCCAACTTCACACCACATCTTTTCCACAAGTCATAAGAGAAAGGTCGATGTTGGTAGTAAAGAGGCAAAACAACAACAACAAATCAAGCAACGTAAATCGTAACGTTGACAAAATAAATTAAATTATCCTCGAAAAACACTCACACAACAAACAAGAATTGATTGTTTAAATATGTCCGCTGCACAAGCCAATAAAACGATTTAAAACAATTGAGATCAAAAAAACTTCAACTTTCTGTGAATTGTAAGTACTTTTTTTGGTTTTAATTCATAAACACACACACACAGCTGACACATCGCAAGATACGGCCTTGCCAGATGTAGCACTTGCGACACGCACTCTTTAATCTATTACATTTGCCAAAAGGAAAACAAAACCCCAGTACAGTATGACAAGAAAGTGTTTTGACATATCGAACAGGGTTTGACATATCATAAGGTAGCAGAGAACGAAGCCGAGGCAAAACTGTCGGCGGCTTATCGGCTCGACACTGGCTTGTGATTTATGGTGCAACGTAAAAGAAACAAATTTTTTGTACAACTTCGTTGGAACTTAAGTATCAATTTTAAGTACATGGCTAAGAAATATATTTGAAACGACGCGAACGGCGGTTTAAACCGGTATGAGCCTTCAACAACGGCGGCGATTTCAAGCCAATTTTAGCCGATCTATCGGAGGCGGAGTGGCTTGACAAAAAATTGTCCACTTCGGCGGCTCATCGGCTAAAACATGGCTGGCTTTGTTCTCTGTAAGGTAGGGTTAAGCTAAGTACACACGATTGCTAGATCGGACAATGTTAACAACCCTGTTAAAGTGCTGCAAATGTACGGACAATGGCAGATTGTAGGCAAAGGTGAATTGACAGTTCAGACGATTGCAAAAAAACTTACAATTTCATATATTTACAATATATTTTGTAAATATTTATATGGAAGGATTGTCAACAAAAATATTTTATAGACAGTGTTGCAAATAAAATGTTTTTCTGGCAATGGCGCCGTTGTCACATGCACAAACTTCGCACATCTAACAATCTGCAAATTATTTCGCAATGACTTCTGCAAACGTTGCGAGAAAAACATTTTATGTTCACACGCTTGTACGGGCACAGGGCTGCATTTTTCCGCCATTTTTCTGACAATATTGTCATCGTGTGTACTTAGCTTTAGTAGCACAACAAAAACAATAGAGTAGGATTTTGTTGTGTTTCCCCTTTGTACCACGATAAAATAATTGTAAAGGTAGTCTGAAGCGAACAGCTGATTACAATTTGTCAAATTATTGTCTAAATATCAAATGTTCGAACTAATAATTCTTAAAAGTATAAATTAATCTTGAACCAGTAAATAAACATTTAATAAAAACATTTATTGACATTATTAGGAGATTTTATATAATGAGAATACAGATAAAAGAAAAAAAATGGTTTATAAATCATTTAATTTTGACATATGGCAAAAACACCCAGGGTTGTATTTGCTTATTTGTTATTGGGCTAAAGAGACTACCTTTAAAATCATTTTACGTATCATGGTTTGTACTTAATAATCCGCATTATTCTATTAAGACTGGCATTCGGAACTATACATTGTACTTCGTTTACATAGAATTAAAAGAAAACCAAATAACGTTCACATGTGAACGTGTATACAAATCGGGTACGAATTTCACGAAATTTATGAATACGAAGATGGGTCAATAATTCCGCGATTCCTTGAATATTCTGAACCACATTAAATTAGTGTTTTCAAAGGCAACACTAAGTGTTGCCTAGCGCCATCTGACATTTTCATTGGAAAGTTTGACATTTTTTTAGCATAAACGTACTCAGAAGTTTTGACGTACGACCATCATTTGTATTGTTTACAGTGAATTGAAAAAATCAATTTGGCAAAAAAAATGGAATTAACTCGTGAACATTTTCGTGGGATCATTTTTCACAACTTTCGACGTGGATTATCACGACAAGAGTGCATTGATGAACTTAAATCTTTGTATGGCGATGAAGCACCATCCTATGGCACTGTGAAAAACTGGTTTAATGAATTCATTCGTGGCCGACGCTCGCTCTAAGACGAAGGTCGTCCAAAAACGGCCGTTGTGCCGGAGAACATTGATGCCGTGCGTGAACTGATAATGCAAGATCGCCATGTGACATACCCTGAGATAGAGGCATCCTTGGTCATTTCTTCCACCAGCATACATTCGATATTGCATGAACACCTGGCCGTAAAAAAGGTTTGTTCTCGTTGGATCCCGCACAATTTGACAATCGCTCAAAAAAAGGCTCGTGTCGATTGGTGCAAAGAAATTTTGAAAAAATACGATCGCGGTGCTTCAAATGACGTTTATAAGATCGTCACAGGTGACGAATCTTGGATCTATGTGTATGAGCCCGAAACAAAACAGCAATCGACCGTGTGGGTCTGCGAAGACGAGACAAATCCAACGAAAGTAGTTCGTGGAAGAAACACTTCGAAGCAAATGGTCGACTGTTTCTTCGGCAAAACTGGTCATGTGGCGAATGTTCCGCTTGAGGAACGTAGGACGGTCAATTCTGGGTGGTACACCACAATTTGTTTGCCTGAGATCTTTGGAGAAATTCGAAAAACGAACAAGAGAAGACGAATCATTGTGCACCATGACAATGCGAGCTCTCACACATCGACTCAAACCAGCGTCTTTTTGACCGGCCAAAACGTCGAATTGATGTGTCATCCGCCGTACAGCCCTGATTTGCACCCAATGACTTATTCTTATTCCCTCACATCAAGAAAAAACTGCTTGGTCAACGTTTTTCGACGCCTGAAGCAGCTGTCGAAGCGTTCAAAAACCATGTTTTGGAGATGAATTTTTAACACACTGTAACCAAAACAATTCGCGCTCAAATGACAAAACGGTCTGAGTGAAATTATGCTAAAAATTGGCATACTTTCCAATGGAAGTTCCAGTTTTAATCTGGCAACACCAGCATTGCCAGGATCGAAATATGAATAGCAACCCTCGTATTATGTGCATCCAAACATGTACGCCAAAAATATTTTTTATTATTACACATATATAGACATAAATATTGTTTACATGTCAGCGACTTAACCGATTTGTCTGATAGACATCAGATATAAACGTGACTAGTTGTTTGCAGTGCACAACTTACAATATATATGTAGGTAAACACTTAGGCCTCTTTTTGTGTGAATTTGAATTTTTGCAGTTTCTAAAATCGATTTGATTTTTGCTGAGTATCTTGCTTTTTTGTGCGAATTTTGGTTCTAACGATGAGAAATACTTTTAGCTTAGTTTAAGTTCGAAGATGGCCAGCATCGGCCAACTCCTTATTATACCTATCCCACAAATGGTTATTATTTCGTGAGATTATAAATCTCTTATAACGGAATGATCCCAATTAGTCCCTATCGAAACTAGGTTTATGGCTTTTGACCTTGAGATTTGGTGCGAAATAATGTATTCTAGTGCCTACAGTTTTGGCGAACAATGTGAGTAGTAGCCAAGCCATTTCGGGTATCTTCCATACAAATTGATAAATTCATAATCCGACTGTCCCAAACTTTTCAAATTCGCATTTTAGTAGAATAGGCAAATTTTCACAGTCTTTCAGGTATCGTCAGACCAATCTTCTGCGGCTCAGAATTTTGGTAGAAATGTAAATCTTTGGTTTTTCTCTAGAGAAGACCGAAAAAAATAAAAAGTTTTTCTGGTTTTTAACGACTGTTTCTAAGCAAAGATTTCTAAGTCAAAGGAATATTTCCAACGTACGTAGCCCTATTATTACATTAAAATATACCCAAAATACTAAAGAACCCGTCCACGAAAATAGGAATTTAAAAAAAAAATTAACCATGTTGCAATTTCGCCAAGTTCATTGACAAAATAATACCACCAATAAAATTTCTTATTCTTATACTTTTTAAAACTTGTTTTTGAATTTACTCTATTCATTTATATCATAATTATTTATACTCATATATATGCACAAATGAATGCTAACTAAATAGTAGAAATATGTATTGTTGTATGGGCAAATACTTGAATGAAAATAAAGTATAATTTGTTTGGTTTGTTGAAATTCAACAAACAACCCGGTTTACTATAGAACGTGTGATAAAAGCCGCATAAGTTCAATTCACATAATTTTAAATTCAACAATTATTTTGATTCAGAATAGAAACTACAAGAGTATATGTACATACATACATTACATGAACTGTTCAAGTCATCTTGACTCAATCGCGTGCGATGCACACAGCCAGACCAATTCTAATTTCTTTGTTGTTATGTGCACAATAAATTGTAAATAATATTTTTGTAGTAAACAAAAAAAATAAAGATCATGATTGTTTATTCAATGTTTTAAACAAATAAAGTACGAAGTGTCTGATAAGATTTTCTAATAAGTACAGTTTAGATAAATCAAAATATAGGGACAAACTATAGCATTAAACAGTCGTTTAATGATTGATCATTACAAATAAAAGCTCCTATTAAGCAGCACATGCATACTTGATCAAAGTTCAAAAATCTATTGCTGCTAATGGGTTGGTAACATGATGGAAAATAAATTAAATTAAACGAAAAAATAGATCTAAATAAGGACGCGTCCTCTCAAATGAAATAAATGACTTTTGTTTAATGCAACAGTAACAAATTATAAGCCATTTATAATTATAATAAATGTACACAAATCCCATTCAATATGAATTAATAAATGATCAATTAAATTGTATTTGTACGAGGGTGTGCGTTATGAAACACACATGTTTTATGAATATAAATAAACTCTTTGAAGGTTTAAAAAAAATATTTCCTAAAAAGTTTATTGAACTGACAACGGACGTCGTCATCGCGTTTCAATAAATTGGAAAAAATCATATACCTTTCAGCGTTAAAGTGTAGCAAGTATGTCCGATAAATTTAATTACTTTCAATAAACTTTGTACACATTTATCTTGATATCAGCAATAAAAAGAAATCAGAATTATGAGTTCGATTTTTTTATGGAAAATGTAAATTAAATTGATATTGAAGTAGAAATGTCGCTATAAATGTATATATATTTAGATAACACTATTCAACAGCCATTTTTCATAAAACTGCGACCAATTTTGTCTGTGCCATTTGGTCTCATAAAAATAAAAAGACTAAATTTATCTTTTTCGCCGGTGAAAGTTACACCTCTTCAAATAACATATTGCGAAAGAAACATGCGACCAAGTCTAAGTTGATGTCAGTTTCCAGATATTTATAGATCCTACAAATGTTATGTATACTTATGAATTGTGGTTTTAGTACGTTGGTACTAAAATAAATTTTTCAGTAAAAAAAAAATTAAACAAGAAAAAAGTCATAAAAATTAGAAATAAAATAGTCTAATAGTTATAATTGTTTAATTTTTCAACGAATTTCCTTCTTCTCCACGATGCCTTCTACTGAAGAACAAGAACTAATATTTAGGAACTTTCTTCTTGAGTGGTTGAGGTAGTGTCCTAACAGTGTTTACAATTACTTTATTTTCCCATAATTTCCTTCATAAAGGATTTTTTCCTTATCAGGTCTAATACTGGAGAATTAATCGAGATCAATTTAGGCTACATTATTTCTAATTTTGCTGGTCTGTGCTCAGGAAGCTACATTCTGATCAATTATAGGTCAAAAATGAGAAAATCTTGGTCGGATGCATTTACTTCAAAATATAGTAAAAAAAATAAAAATGAATTTCATTTTTTGGAAGTTTAGGAGATGGAAATATATTAAGAAAAATTAGTCCCAGCTTTTGGATAAAATGCCTATTGTATAGTATCGCCACATCTCAGCTTCATTTCTTGAATAGACGACTGTTATAGAAACATTTTTTATACCCTACACCACACTGTGGTACAGGGTATTATTTGTGCATTTGTTTGTAACACCCAAAAGGAGAAGAAATAGACCCATCGTTTATTATACCGATCGACTTAGAATCACTTTCTGAGTCGATTTAGCTATGTCCGTCTGTCTGTCTGTCCGTCTGTGCATGTATTCTTGTAATCAAAGTGCAGGTCGCAATTATGGTCCGATCTCGACGAAACTTTACACATATCTTTTTTTTGGCCCAAGGACGATCCCTATTGAATTTGGTTAAAATCGGTTCAGATTTAGATATAGCCCCCATATATATGTTAGCCCCGATTTGACATGTAAGCGCTGTAAAAACTTTATTTTATATCCGATCAGTATGAAATTCGGCAGGAAAAGGTTTCTGAATGAACTCTGTTAAATTTGGAAGAAATCGGTTCAGATTTAGATATAGCCCCCATATATACATTACCCCCGATTTGACATATAAGCGCTGTAAAAATGTTATTTTATATCCGATCAGTGCGAAATTCGGCAAAGAGAAGTTTCTTATTACATGAAGGAATACTGCTAAATTCGGAGAAAATCGGTTCAGATTCAGATATAGCCCCCATATATATGTTACCCCCGATTTGACATGTAAGCGCTGTAAAAACTGTATTTTATATCCGATCAGTGCAAAATTTGGCAGAAAGAGGTTTCTTAGATATAGCCCCCATATATATGTTAGCCCCGATTTGACATGTAAGCGCTGTAAAAACTTTATTTTATATCCGATCAGTATGAAATTCGGCAGGAAAAGGTTTCTTATTACATGAATGAACTCTGTTAAATTTGGAAGAAATCGGTTCAGATTTAGATATAGCCCCCATATATACATTACCCCCGATTTGACATATAAGCGCTGTAAAAATGTTATTTTATATCCGATCAGTGCGAAATTCGGCAAAGAGAAGTTTCTTATTACATGAAGGAGTACTGCTTAATTCGGAGAAAATCGGTTCAGATTTAGATATAGCCCCCATATATACGTTACCCCCGATTTGACTTGTAAGCGCTATAAAAATGTTATTTTATATCCGATCAGTATGAAATTCGGCAGAAAGAGTTTTCTTATTATATGAATGAACACTGTTAAATTTGGAAGAAATATGTTCAGATTTAGATATAGCCCCCATATATACGTTACACCCGATTTGACATGTAGGCGCTGTAGAGACTGTATTTTATATGCGATCAGTACGAAATTCGACAGAAGGAGGTCTTTTTACATGAATGAGTATTCAGGGAAGATCGGTTCAGATTTATATTGATTGTTCCTCCTGATTTGGTATCAAACCGCTATAGAAGTTGTATTTTACTTCCGATCATTAAAATTTTCAAGAAAGATGTTTCTCAATTTAGGAACGAATATTGCTTAATTTAGCGATTATCGTTTCAGAATTAGATAATATGTTTCTACCCATTTACCAATTATTCCAAATTATTATGGCAATGACCCTTATCGCATTGTTAGGGAGGTGTAGGGTATTATATAGTCGGCCCCGCCCGACTTTCTGCCTTTCCTTACTGGTTTTATTTATTCTTAGGGCCATTAACAATAAATAAATAAACTAGGTTTAATAGCTAACTACCGGTTATAGCTGTCAAATTCCATACAATTTAACTTTCTTTAGCTCTAACGCTCGTTTATTTTGTTTTGTGTTAATGGGGGTTAATCTACTTACAGTATAGCGTGGGAAAACATTTAGGATATATAAATGTAAAGTTGTCGACTTTTAAGGACTTCTTCGCTCTAAAGAACTTCTCAGTTTCGGCAATTATTTCTATTCGTCAAATTTTTAAAATGAAAACAAAATATAAAAAGACCTTAGTACCATAAAAAACCAGACCTTTGTAATAGTACGCAAGAGTTACGATTTAGCCAAGAATTTGATAAAGATATTAAGATAGTGATAATAAAACAATATATGTTAAATGACTCGAACGGAGTAAAAAGCTGTTGATTTTAAATTTATGTATTTAAAAGTGTATTTAATATTCACTGAAAGAATATAATTCTTGAGAAGAATTGATTTCAAAGTACTTTTGGCAATAAAAGATACATTAGCGGCAATTAACGAAGATGTAGAAGGAGAGAAATGGAACAACAGGAGGAATAACAATGGATCAAACATGGTCGAATTGAATAACATCCAATAACCTAACCTAAAACTAATTATTGTACTTATGGGCTAAACCATAACTAACTACTTCAGAAAGAGAAAAATAAATATGTATTATATGAAATCCATGGGAAAATAAACATGTAAGAAATTCTCAGTGAAGGAAAACTCAACTTCAAATAATATATATTTTATAAGAGGGGCTGCTCAAATGGGGAGAAGCGTTTTCCATTTCGCTTCTCCAGCGCGGCTGCGGAGTGTTGAAGGATTCAAACATTTACAATAAATGGGACCTTTCATAATAATAAAATTCTTTTCAAACCTTGTTACCCGGTTATAAATGATGTATTCGTATGTAAAATTTTGGGCATATTTAGACCTAGGGCAATATATGAAAAAGAATTTAGTAAAATGTAATTGGTTCCCTTTGAGAAGTAAGAATAATTTGTGAGGCATAACAAAATTGCAGATTAGCTTTTCTTATTTTAATTGAATTAAAAAAACAGCTTAATAGGAGACCAATAACCCTAAGCGGGGAGAATATAACGGTTTTTTTCTTCAAAAGGTATCATAAAAAATAATAAATTCTTGATTAAAATAATGGGAACAATTTAAACTAATCCATAGGTGTCGAAAACACATACTATGAATACATAAGGCTTTTACAGGACACTGTAGGAAGGATAACTATTTTCTTTGCTACACATTTTACTAATTGTGTCTTATAAATAAAAAGTGATGGCGTAGCCGAAACCGGTTCAAAGAGTTTGTCACGTCACCATTTACCAGTTTTTTATAAAAAGGCCAAAACTCGAAAAATCAATGTTTCCTCGTCGACTTATTCAAATTAGTAATTTTTTTTAGAAATCCATTTCCATACTCTATACACTAAGTGTTGCCTGGCGCCATTTGACATTTCCATTGGAAAGTTTGACATTTTTTAGCATAAACGTACTCAGAACGTTTTGACGTACGACCATCATTTGTGTTGTTTACAGTGACTTGAAAAAATCAATTTGGCAAAAAAAAGGAATTAACTCGTGAACATTTTCGTGCGATCATTTTTTACTACTTTTGACGTGGATTACCACGACAAGAGTGCATCGATGAACTTAAATCTTTGTATTGCGATGAAGGCCCATCCTATAGCACTGTAAAAACTGGTTTAATGAATTCAATCGTGGCCGACGCTCGCTCAAAGACGAAGGTCGTCCAAAAACGGCCGTTGTGCCAGAGAACATCGATGCCCTGTGTGAACTGATAATGCAAGATCGTCATGTGACATACCGTGAGATAGAGGCATCCTTGGGCATTTCTTCCACCAGCATACATTCGACATTGCATGAACACTTGGCCGTAAAAAAGGTTTGTTCTCATTGGATCCCGCACAATTTTGAAAAACTACGATCGCGGTGCTTGAAAGGACGTTTATAAGATCGTCACAGGTGACGAATCTTGGATCTATGCGTATGAGCCCGAAACAAAACAGCAATCGACCGTGTGGGTCTTTGAAGACGAGCCAAATCCAACGAAATTTGTTTGTGGAAGAAGCACTTCGAAGCAAATGGTCGCCTGTTTCTTCAGCAAAACTGGTCATGTGGCGACTGCTCCGCTGTGGTACACCACAATTTGTTTGCCTGAAGTCTTCGAAGAAATTAGAAAAACGAACAAGAGAAGACGGAATCATTGTGCACCATGACAATGCGAGCTCTCACACATCGGCTCAAACCAGCGCATTTTTGACCGGCCAAAACGTCGAATTGATGGGTCATCCGCCGTACAGCCCTGACTTGGCACCCAATGACTTCTTTTTATTCCCGCACATCAAGAAAAAATGCGTGGTCAACGATTTTCGTCGCCAGAAGATGCTGTTGAAGCGTTCAAAAACCATGTTTTGGAGGTGTCCCAATCGGAGTGGAAAAAGTGCTTCGACAATTGGTTTGAGCGCATGCACAAGTGTATAAATCATGCTGGAGAATACTTTGAAAAACAATAAAACCATTTTTGATGATAAATATTCGCACTTTCATTATTAGGCCAGAAATATATACAGCAGCCCTCGTATTACAGAGGAATAAGTACGAGTAAATATATGAAAAAATGAGAAGTGTTTGAAAATCTATGTCTCTCTATTTTTGAATAAATGAAAACTAGCTAAATAAAGTTCACTTAAGTTTTATGTTAAATTTTAGGGGCGATTGTATCGGTTGTTCCTCATACATTCAAATTAAGGTTTGATTTAATATTAATTAAATAACTGTGTTATTTTCATCAATTTTAAATTCTGTTGTTCTTCAGATTTGTTTGTTTCTAAAATTTTGTTTATACAGGGTTGCCCATATTCGACGGACCCATGTTTTTTTAAAAAAAATCAAAGAAAAAAATAAAAATTTGGCGGTTGGCAATCTTAATCATTTAATTTGTTCCAAGTAGATTTGTTTACATCAATTTTTGAATATATCTCTCAAATGGCCGCCTCTGGTGTTGATGGCGTATTGTGACCTTTTTGCAGCATTTTCCATCGTTTTCGCCAACATTTCGGCCGGAATAGCGGCTATTTCTTCACGAATGTTGTCCTTGAGCTCTTCTACGGTCCTTGGCTTGTTAACGTAAACCTTTGACTTCAAATATCCCCACAAGAAGAAGTCAGGCGGCGTCAAATCGGGCGAACGCGGTGGCCAGTCCAAATCACCACTTTTCGACATCAAACGGCCCGGAAACAAATTCTTCAGAAAATCGATTGTTATGCGACTTGTGTGCGGTGGAGCGCCGTCTTGTTGAAACCAGAACTGCCTCATACGCTTTCGACGAATAATTGGCATCACAAAATTGGTCATCATGTCGCGATAACGCTCCTGGTTGATGGTAACAGCATGGCCATTTTCGTTTTGGAAGAAAAACGGCCCAATGACCGTTTTCGCACTAACGCCGCACCAAACTGTGACTTTTTCGTCATGAAGAGGCAATTCTTGAATCTCCTTAGGATTTTCAGTGGCGTAAATACGGCAATTTTGCTTATTTACGGTCCCATTCAATGTGAAATGGGCTTCATCGGACATGATAATTTTGTTTTTTGAGTTTTCACAATTGACTTCTTCTGTTGAATGTAAATTTCAACTATTTCAGAGCGCTCGCGTGGCGTGTATTGTTCCATGGTAAAAATCTGCTTGGACTGACGCTTCAAACGCGGTATGTCATTAAGCGATCTGACATCTCTGTCAAAAGTTATGGCGTTGCCAGATGGGTCCGTCGAATATGGGCAACCCTGTATATCGCTTTCTTTAGGTTTTTTTTATAAATTTTAAATTTCAATTATCAATTTAAAGAAGCTTCTTCAAATTCTGAAGACAAAGAAATTTTGGGTGACTCAATTATTCACATCCGATATTAACTTTTATGTATAAAATCCTTTATGCGTTTGCTTGTAAAGCATGATAAAAGATAATGGACTAAGAAGTTTTTTTCTAGGTCAACTGTGTTTGTCAAATATTTTCGCAAAATACACATTTCAAGAGCGTTTTGACTAGACTTTGAATGTATGTGTGTTTTGTCTTGAAAATTGTTTGTAGGTATAATTCTACTCTGTAGCTGGTGCTGTGGTGAACTTTTGTCCAACATACACTTTTATGGTGATTTTTTTCTTGAAACTCGGAATGTATGAATTTTTTTAATGTAATGTCAATGTATCAGTACAAACACGATTGGCGGGACAAGGACTGCTGGGAACGAGCAGCATTTCTCCACGTTTTGATATAGCCCCCATACAAAGGCCCTCTATATTTGGCTTCTTAACGCAACAAGAACAAATTTCAACGAATTGGGCTGAAATTTGGTAATATGAGTTTATTTGTACCCGAAACAATTCATATGCTATCCATGTTAGAGGGATATATAAGAATCGACTTGACCGAATTTAACGCCGACTTCACTTATTTTTTTAAATTGGCTAGCAAACAGAAATCCAGTTTTCACAAATAACCGGGTTCGAACTACACTACTTACAAAAAAACAAAGTGATTTTCCGGGCAGAGAGAGAGAGGTGAAGAAATACACAGGAAATACAAATTTGCCCTCCATTGTTGTGATGATGGAAAAGCCCCTACAAACGCAATCCTCCCTACGAATAACCTTTACTGTGACCTCTACATTTCGCAAAGTGTACTTGAGTGGGACAAACATTCAAAAGCGACATCATCGCCATACAGGCGAACACAAGAAACAACCATTTCTACTGGGCGACAGCATTAGATAAACGAAAACCAAACACAATATTGTATAAAAATAAAACGTAAAATGCAAAATTTATTATAAATATGAGAAATTTTTGCAATAGACAAACAGAAACAGATATTTTACCAAACACAGCAATACATATACCCACACAAACACACGCACGGACTGGGGAGATACAATACCTCTGCATGTGTATAAGGTTAGTTGCTGCGCTGTTATTTATTAAGTGACCGTTGGAGAAGTACATGTGGGGAGGGGGGGGCTAGCAAGATGATGGAGGAACTATGTACACCTATGTATGTATGTACCAGATGTACATTTACGTACACTGTAGAAGAAGTATGAAGTAATAGTTTACAGAAAAAGTAATTGCGAAGCCGCGAAGAATAATTGTTTCTATTACATATTACACTTACCTCCTACACCCAAATTTGCTTTTTTGGCATTTGTATCCTCTTGGAAAGCACGGTTCAAGGCAAATACCTCAATAGCCGGACCCTGTTCGACACCAGCAAAAATTGAGCTCGACATTTTCGTAATACACAAAAAGGTTATTTGCAAACTGAATTGATGAACAACACCCAAACAGGAGGACACTAATTACTATTTCCAATACAAATCCGCAAATGTAAAATAAGTTCGGCGATCGAAATCAAAGACTTGAATTTTCCGGAAAACGTTTCCGTCAGCGCACCGCAAAATACCGGCAAATATCGAAAACTAAATTCAGGAATTTATACAAAATTGACGTTTAAAGAAAAAGAAAAACTCTTTCTAAAAACAACAAAAGTACTTCGGATTCACTGGCAGCAGCAAAGCACAACCGCGTTATGTGACAGTTGACGAACGGACGAGAACTGAATGAATGTGTTTGGTTGTTGGAAGGAAAAAACAAACGTCAAGTGCAAAAAATTCAACAACACACAATTACTGAAAAGTATTAGGGCCTGTTTCTGTAACTTATTTTCGTTCGTCTACGGCGAACGATCAAAATTCTCTCAGCTATTACTTGAATTCTATAAAACGCAGGTTAGAAATATTTTAGGAACAAGTTTTTTACATGATTTTCTACAGACACAACGAATTATAAACTTCTGTGATTTATAGATTTCTCGGAATAATTGAGTGATTTTTGATCGTTCGCAGTAGACGAACGAAAAAAAGTTACAGAAACAGGCCCTTATTATGAAGAAAGGGGAGAACGAGGGGCATTGCGATATGGCGGTGCGATTACAATTCACGAGAACCTACAAAAACAACAAAAATATAACGGCAACGAGTTGATGACGACGGCGACTACCGAACCACTATTGTGAACTGTTGTTGTTCTGGTTGAGTGACGGATGTGTGGATAATTGAAAGGAAGATGTGTATACATACATACATACATATGTACAATGTTGTGCGTATAAGTAGTTGATGTTTTGGACAATCAATAATCACAGAATTGTGAATTGTTTAGATTTATACTTGGTTTTCTCCCTTCACGAAACACATATCTCAACAATACGTCAAAACCCCCCTCACCTTTAAAATGCACACAAATACACTGACAAACGTGTACAAAACACACTCCAGTCTTTTTTGTTTCTTGCCTTTCTTTATCTTAAGTTTCCCTTTGAGTATTTCATTCCGCCTGCCTAAATTTGACAGTTATTGAATTGCTTTTCACTTGCTTTTTTTCACCCGATTCTTTCTTTTTTGTTAATCTTTGTTGTGGGTCATATTATATTACTATGTCGCTTTTTTACAATATTCATCTGTTTTGGCACTTCCACTTAATGCTACGATTCGATGTTATTGTTGTTGTGGCTATTCGAGTTTCTCTTTTTTCTGTATTTTGCAATTCGTTTTGCATTCGTCCACAATAAGTGGTGTGTACCGCAGTCATTGTGAATGATTGAAGAAATTTTCTACATTGCACTCGTTGTCTCATTCACACACACAATTATCATAAATTTTCACTTACCGCTGATTAACCTTTGCTCTATTTATTTTTGGATTGTTTTTCCTCTATCCTGGAGACTAGCTCAAAGCCGTGTTCCACTTTCTCGGAGATTATATGACCAAATTTATTTGTATACCTACAAATGGACAGCTGCTCTTTCGTTCGCACTCCCTTTGCTTATGTAGTGGGTCACGTAGTGTAGTGTTAGCTCTTGGTTATCTTCTTTGTTCTGCTGCTCTGTTTTTGCACTTCATCTATTGCTTCTCTTTGTTGCGTGCTATTCACTGTTCGTCAATTTTCATTCATTCACAATAAAAATGGGCTTACGGTGAATAAATAAAGAAAATTTGCACACTGCGTTCCAATTATTCAGATCATTTTTCACTTTCACCTAGCGTCGCTCAACATTTATTTCATAATTTCCATATGCCTTGTATTCTCAATAACCGTTTGTGATGCGAAATATTAAATAAAATTCAATTTTATGACTGCTACTAATATTTTTCTCGTCCGTAAATTCTTTGTCTACCTATAAATTAACAGCTGCTTTCGCACTCCTCTCGTTGATTTCCACTCACAGTGACGAAGTGCAGACAACCAAGTCGATGCAAAATAAACTCCTGTGGCCGCACCACCAGCAGCAACGGGACGGCGGTGGCTATCGACTGAATTGAAATTGTTCTCGGAAGGTTCGATACGAAATATTAAGATAATTTCACAATGGGATGAAACTGAGAATAAAAAAATTCTAATTTTAATTTGCACTTGTCATTATTAAATTATTGTTACAATCAACATGGATATATATATATACATTAGGCATGTAGAATTTACTAATTCTTTTGAATCCACGTATATAGTTTTTCAAAGCTAAGGACATGTATTCTCATTAGCCTTTCGAGTGAAAAGGTCTCATACTCAATTTAAAAAACGTAGGCGGAAACTACTAAATAAATCGTTAGGGAAAAAATAAACAGTCCCTAAAAAATATTGCAACTTTTTTAATTATGGGTAATGTACGTATCTATTATTCTACGTATTTTTTGAACTGTGCCGTTTTTAATGTGCTATTAAAATTTTAAGATATTTTGTACGATAATTTTTCTTCCCTTTGGCAACACCAGTTGTTCTGCACCGTTTTTAATGTGCTATTAAAATTTTACGATATTTTGTACGATAATTTTTCTTCCCTTGTCAACACAAGTTGTTCTGCTTTTTTCTGGTGCTATAGCCGCCGACGTCTGTCAAAGTGTTGTTGTGAGCAGTGTTACCGTTGGAAAATTTCAGAATGGGGCACAAAAAGGGGATTTTTCCGAAAAACGGGGCACACGTTCATAAAATAAAGTGGCATGCTTTTTAAGGTTCTTATATAAGGCAAAATACAATAAAATCAAAACTTGTACACATTTTCTACAAATTTGTAAAGAAATTTATAAAAAAAAAAACTACTGTGTACATGACATTACATATTGAGGGGCCTTGTCACAGAGCTTATTATAATGAAATCCAAAGCGCTAAATTATTTTTATTGCTGAATTTCCGAACGGCATCTGTGATATGTCCCTATATCGGAATGGACGTGATCGGGTTATGCAATATATTTCGATAATAGTACCTGTGTTTTACTCTAAAACAAATTTAAAAAAGCTACACAAAACTTTTTTGTGTATACTATCTAAGTAAATATATGAAATATCATATATTTTACATTTATTTTTTTATTTATCATTACTTTTTGGCAATTTATTGTCTTCATACGTTATTGACGTACATTAGTACGTAAAATGCTGTTTAAATAGTGCAAAAATATAATTTTTTACAAAAGTGGCAGAAGTGTATAAAAGTGGCACCAAAAATGTGAAAAGTGGCACATTTAGTATCCCAAAAGAAAAGGGGCGCAAACGTATCACGGCTGAAAAAAAGGGGCAAAACTGCCCCTTTAGTCGCACAACGGTAACACTGGTTGTGAGCACAGAAAACAATAGGATGAAATTTAAGTTTGGCAGACGCCGGACACTTTCACTGGTATTTAAGGGTGTCTCTTAAATATATACCAGTGAATGCGTCTGTCAAACTCGTATTTAAATACATTTGAAATCGAGTTTGACAGGCGTCGGACGCATTCACTGTTATTTAAGAGATACCCTAAGTCTGCATTTACATGATACTTTTTTTTTTAAGTATTAAGCATACTTATCGGCGTTTTGTGGGCGAGAGAGGCAGTCGGAAACGGGGGGAAAAAGTATGCCGTACTCGTACTTATCGTACTCATCGTTTTGTGTTTTTCGTTCTCACTTGGAAACAACAACAATTCACACAGGCAAAGCCGCAACAAAACAAATGAAAATAAGTTAAGTTTTGAATAAAAAGTACGCGTGTGAACGTAAATACTTTTTCAAAAGAGAATAAGCCGATAAGTTACTTAAAAAAAAGTACCATGTAAATGGGGACTAAGAGATATCATTTATTTTCAGCCTGCTACTTAGATACAAGTGAAAGCTTATGACTGTCAAACAACCCCAAAAAGTACACCCACCCAAAAACAAATCACATACGTGCTTAATCTTTGCAAATTCGTTTATGATAATGAACCAACCCCGTATGTTACGAATTCAAGCAAGGCGGTGCATGAATAAAGCATCAAAAATCAACAACGCTTCGTTATCCCCAACAGGGGATAATTTAAATCAAGTGTTGGGGACAACTATAGAACGTGCGGGGGACGACTAAAGCACTTGCTGAGGACGAATAAAGCACGCGCTGGGATAACTATCCCTTCTAAATCCCCCTCCCCATTTAAAACTATTTAATCAGCATTAGCGTTTCAATACATTTATTAATGTTATAAGTAAATAAAACGTGAACACAACAAACATATAATTGCAAATTTGCATATTTATCACTAAGCAAATCACGTCTAAACAAAACACATTCGAATGTGCAGCAACACAGTATTACCTCTGGTTACACTGCCTATAAAATATTTTTATTGGCAGTAATGCATGTAAATATTAACCAAATATATTATAAATATATGGAATTGAAATTCTTGCAATCGTCTGAACTGTCAATTCATCTTCGCCTAAGTCCTGATTCACACAAGACAATTTTTCCCAAGCAAGTGTCAAAGTTTATAGAAGAGAGAGGCAGGCGGGAAGAGCTCTCTGCCTCTCTCTCTCTAACAAAATTTGACACTTGATGGCAGGCGGGAAGAGCTCTCTGCCTCTCTCTCTAACAAAATTTGACACCTTTTGCATGGAAATTGTTTTGCCGATATACGTATTAAATGATTTTGCACCTGAATGACGCAACGTTCTCAATTGTATTTATGTAGCAGTCATAAATTGCAACGGCGTCGGACGGTCGATTTTTATCACCAACATTGATTGTTCATTCACAGTAATTATAATTGTTTATTTACAGTAAAAGTGGGTTATTCTGCTAGAGTTGCCGAGTGGCAGGTTTAGAAGCTGTGTGACAAATGATTGATAGTACTAAGGTCTTTCGGGTAAAAAATAAATGAGAAGATTAAAAATGGCACACAATGCAGTATTCATAAATAGAAGGTACTAATTGAAACAACATTATAAGTATATCCGCAGCGTACTAAAAAAGTTCACAAAAAAATTGCTATATGTTCGGTTTTATCTAAATAAAGTTTTTGCGCGAATTCTGTTTATGTGTAGTTGCACAGCTTTTTACGGGAAAAGCTAAGTCCCTTTTGAATTTCGGGTAATAAATTTGATATTTCAGACAGTTAAGGCCCGGACAGAACTCCGCAATTCACCGCTAAAATTGTCAAAATCCATAAAAATATATTTAGGAAATACTGGATAATTGAACGAAAGAAGAGCTTGTTAGATATTGTCAGAGGCGCCACGATCAGAGTTAAACGACGTTAAAGTTTGAAAAATTCGAAAAAATATTGATTTTTTCAATGAGCTGGAAAAAATTAAATAATATTGAAAAAATCAACTATTTTATTATTTTGAGCTCATTTGAATGAAAACGATTGGGTAAAAATGTTTGATAACTTTTGAATTATCGAAATGTCGAAAGCGTGTTTCTAAGTGGCCGGGGTCTACGTCGGGCTTTGAGGGTTTCTCATTTGGGGTACGTCCAAAGACAGCTACGCGGACCAAAGTTTCCTTTCGTGGTGGGCCTTCGGCCGGAACTACAATCTTTTTCCTCTGAGGTATGCCCAAAGCCGGCTACGTGGACCATAGTGTTTCTGTGCAGTTTTTTAAATATTTCTTATTTTTGTATGATATTTATCCAAAAATGAGTTCGAGGTCATACAGTATGACATACTATACATACAGCATGACAACGACGAAGGGAGTACATACTCATTTTCTACGGATAATTTTAAAGTTTTTCGTAGTAATATTTTCTCATCCTGATGATGTCTTTCGAAGAAAGACGATATATTGCATGAAAATAATAAAAAAACACATAAAAAAACCAACATAGACCTCAAGCTCATTTTTGGATAAATATCATACAAAATTAAAAACACAGGTCGAATATACAAAATTACACTCATAACTAAATATTTTTTATTTTTTTTTTAAAGTGCTTGTAATAATTTTTCGAAATCACTATAAGATACATAAATCGATAATTAAGCGATCCCCTATCTTGTACACTAATGTGTCCCTCTATCTAAATGTGTGGTGAGATATTAGCGCCTAAATGTAGGCAACTCGTCCCTCAACTCTAGCCAAAAAAACACGCCTATTACTTTTTCCGTCATTGTGTACTTAATAAAATTGTCTGCTCAAATTCATTTTTTGAAAATGAAAGAAAATACCCTGATTCAATTATACAAGGCACAGACCTTAAATTATACAGATGTGCCGTCAGCGAGAAACGTCAAAATCTATCAGTTACGAACGAATAGGAATGAAATGTCACACGCGAAAAAACACTTTTCCGCGAACATAGTTTGAACTTTCTTTGCACTAATCAATTAATATTAATTTGGTTTTGTTAGACAAACTCATATATGAATCGAGGAAATCTTACATTTTTGCACCATTTTAAGTGGAGGAGTATATCTTCAAAAGATTAACACATACGGGCCTGTTCTGTAATCACGCGATTTGATATCACGGTGATTTCAAAACACCATCGATTTTAAAATCATTATTGGTGCTCGGAAATGGTAGGATTTATTGTTTAAAGTAAACAACAATCAATTTAAACCAACTATACCAAAATTGGGCTATTTTCGAACCCTCCAAGAGTGATTTGAAAATCGATGGTAATACTAAATCACCGTGATATCAAATCGCGTGATTTCAGAACAGGCCCGATAGAAAGTGATCTAAAATCGTATGTATGTTTGGGGGATATCCGTTTCAAGACATTTTAAGTCTTGAAACGGATATCCCCCACCCATCTGTCTGATGCGGACGATAGCTCTCGAAAGGAGTACATCTCACATAAAGGGTCTAAATCGTTCCAAATTGCTGATTAATTTAATATTAGTGCAAATAAATCCTTAAAATCTGTTATGACTCAATTTATCACACCTTTTTCCAAAAACTAATGAGCAAAATGTTTCGACCGTTTTATTCATTTGGTCTCCAAGACTTGCGTTCGATGAATCATTTCTTTCATTTTATGGTACCGCACACAAATCAAATTCATATACAATTCCAAGGACTTACACGATTTTAAATTCAGAAGTTTATAAATACAAATCCATACACTTTTTATTTCATATTTATCGTTTTATTGCAGCGTTTAATTCGCAAATACATTAAAAACTGTAAGTTAAGAGTGCGCGTTTGGTATCACCATTTTTTTAATCATTTCTCTCATGTCCTTATCCAACAAATTAAGTTTACATAGTCTTTCGGCAAAAAGTCGACACGGCCACAGACTCTCTATTACACAGATGTTCCGTCGTGACTTTGTTTACATTTGCGTGAGTTACGAACGAATAGAAATGATTTTCAAACGCGAAAAATATAGTTTTATGGAGAATTTTTTTGAACTTTTTTGGTACATAACGATCGATATCAATTTTCTAAATGTGATAATAACAAAAAAATTTCGGAAATCGGTCTTTAAATACGCAAAAAATCACTCGCTGAAATCAAATTTCTATTCGTTCGTCACTGATAGACTACTCGCTACTTGACGGAACTTCTTTATAAATTTATTTTCTTTGGACACGGCAATTGGTATTTCGCCTTCGCAGTTCATCCTTGGTGATATTGAAAACGGTTCATTATCTCCATTCTTTAGGTATTATCTCTTTATTCACTTTTTCAATAAATTATCTGAATTTCAAAATTTTCTTGACAAACAAAAGGTAAATAAAATTTGAAATACAAATACATATTAGAGTGACATTTCAACTACTATCAACATGAAAAAAATAGGTAAACCACCTGCTAGTAACACAACCTTGTATAATTGAATCATGAACAAAAGGTAAATAAAATTTGAAATACAAATATTAGAGTGACATTTCAACTACTATCAACATGAAAAAAATAGGTAAACCACCTGCTAGTAACACAACCTTGTATAATTGAATCATGGAAAATACTATTCCACATAAATTCGATGAACTGAGTTATATAGGGTGATCTAAGTAGTGATACTTTTTTCAATAGCCTTTTTTTGACAGATCACGTGTGACTCGTGTCATGCTGTCATGTTATTTTTTTTAAGTATTGTTTGGCATTTCATCATGTAAAGACTTACGCCTGAACAACGTTTACAAATTATTCAGTTTTATTATCAAAATAATCGTTCGCCAATTGCGCTAAGTCAATTTTTTTTAAATAAAAAAAAAAAATACTTTCCAGTCGACCCACGGCCTTGACACCCTCTCGTTAAGAGCTATCTTTTTGCCATTGACCGATTCCCGATCCGCCGTACCGGAATCATCGGTCCATATTTCTTCAAAAATGATGCCGGTGAGAACGTAACCGTCAATGGCGACCGTTATCGCGCCATGATAACCGACTATTTGATGCCTGAAATTGAAGCTCGTGATCTCGGCGACATTTGGTTTCAACAAGACGGCGCCACTTCCCACACATCGCATCAATCAATGGATTTATTGAGAGAACACCGGGCCGGTCGATTGGCCACCAAGATCGTGTGATATCAGACCGTTAGACTTTTTCCTGCGGGGATATGTAAAGTCTAAAGTTTATGCGGACAAACCCGCTTCGATTCAGGCCTTGGAGCAAAACATCACGCGTGTCATTCGCCAGTTACCAGTCGAAATGCTCGAACGAGTCATCGGAAATTGGACTCAACGGATGGACCATCTGAGACGTAGCTGCGGACAACATTTGATAGACATAATCGCCCTTATTCCAGTTGGCGTCGTCACATAATTTTCGTCATATCTATGAAGTTCTAGCTTTGTCATCTTTACGCCAAAACGAATGTTTTTGGTATCCATGAACTAACAAAAACCCTTTTTATAATTTAAAAAAATTTCAAAATTTATGAAGTCGTCAATCTAAACAGTGTCGACTAAGAATCGACGTCGACGACGCCAACTGGAATAAGGGCGAACCTTCAAAAAATAAATGCCAAAGAATGTTCTTTCAAATGGTAATAAACATTCCCCATTCAATTTGAATTTTCTGTTTTTTTTTCTTTAAAAAAGTATGGAACCTCGAAATGGATCACCCCTTATTATTATATTTGCCCATGTCCCACAAATCATCGAATGTCCGGATTAAGAAAAAAAACTTCGCTATCTCTTTTTTATTTATTTATTTATGTATTATGTAGATTAACATTAAAAACAAAAAAAAAACATTTAAATATCAATTTATGTTTGTATTGTTCTTATAATTAGAAGGTGATTATTTAGTGAGATTTGTTGTTCTTCACAGATTATCAATATTTCTTCCCTACAGTTTTCCAGTAACTCTTCCAAAAATAGTAGTAAAACAATCTCGATTATCTTCCCAGGAGGTGCGTTCTCCCAAACCATAATAAAGTTATTAAGTAATCACATGCATTGAATTTTTTGTTTTGCATTAAATAGGCATATATAGGTAGGTATGTATATTAATTTGTATGAGTTCGTCTTTACGGATTCTAATGTGAGAATACTTGTAACACATTGGTACTGTCCTCTATTTCCATTAATAAGTGTGTAAATATGTGTATGTACGTAGATATCATAATAATACTCTGCTAGAGTTATATTTTGGAGATTTACGACTCATTTCATGTTTGTTTCCCAGTGAAAACCAATTTAATTGAATTCACGATTGGTCAATATGGCAGGAGCTACTAAACTCCAGCCATATATGAATATACCCATCCAACTGGAAATTATTTTTATCCACATGGAAGCAGCATTTGCATTAAACATTTCAATATCAGAATTCGGCCTAAAAAGATTTAGAAAAAAACGGGTTTTTACAATAATACTAATAATTCCACAAAACTTTATATTGTCCACCACTTACTTGTACCAATTGGTGAGAGTCATCATTACATAGAGCGAAGCACATACAAACACAATATGGAACATCGACCAAGAATATGTAACATTTTCTGTTTCATTGTCGGCATTAGCTTTGGCATCTCCACCAGACTCTGCATCTGATAAAACTTCTGTTAAAACTATCATTGTTAGCATTTTGTCGTTGACATAAATATTTAAATATTTTGTTAGGTTTATTTTTGTAAGGGTATAGTGTAGGATATTTTGGTTGGATTGTAGCGAGTTGTTGTGTTTATTATATTCACCATAAAACCACCAAAGCAATTATTTACATAAGAAAAATTGTAAAAAAATAAAACAATTTGTTAGTATCCAAAGCAAAAAATTGGTTAGAATTAATAAATAATACATAAATACTTGTTTATAAAATGGAGTGATGGCGAAAATAGAGAAGCGGTGTAAGACAGAAACGTACATGTAAAGTGCATTTTCTCAACCGACTGAACTGAATACAACTGAAAGCTATTAATAAAAAACTAAACTTGACATTAACTTTCGAGAGAAGCAGGAGCGTTTACTTTGTTTTGTTTTCCAATAAATTGTAACCCTTGAAAATGATCGACGAAGTCGGTCGAAATATCGGGAAAATAACAATTTTTAAAAATAAAACAATAAATTCATAAAATTTGTTTTATTTATGATCTCAAGCCAACAAAAACAAATATATAAAAAAATAATATCAACCGCTCGCTGCTGAAATTTCTTTCTCTTCATTGCAATAGTTTACAGCAATTTTATACTATTTTATACAATATAATATTTTTTGGCGTTCTGAACTTAAAAACATATAACCAGTAAGAAAATTACAGTTGGATAAACCGACTAAGGTATACCTTCACTTTGTGAGTATTTTAATACGATACACCGGTTGGAAGATGCCAGAGAAGTTATAAACATGTTGTCTTTTAATGAATTTGTCAATGTGTATGGGTGGTATCAGAAATGGCTGGACGAATACGCTTATTTTGCGCAGAACAGTAGATACTCCAAAGACATTGCACTGTACCGAATTGTAAGCGTTCATGTGCACTGGTTTAACGTTATGAGCCATTCAATTTTGGTATGATTTGGCAATTTTGTGTGGGGGATACTAAAAGGGGTGTGGCAATAGTGCCCATGTTTTACCGGACCTTACTATAAAAGCATTAAACTTAACAATCCCAAGTATGTGCAATGGTATTAAAGTTATTAGCAGTTAACTTATTGTAAAAAATGGTCCCTTTGTGGGAGAGGTACCAAAACGTGTGAGGCAATAATGCCCATTTTTGTTACCGGAATGTAGGTACTTTAAAAGAATTGCACTGAACAAAATTTCAAGTATTTATGTGCTCTGGTATTCAAGTTATTAGCAGTTAACTTTTTGTCCCAAAATGGTCCCTTTGTGTGGGAGGTACCAAAAGGGGCGGGCCACATCGCCCATTTTTATCAGGCTGATAGCGACAGAGAAACTATTAGAATGTGTGGAATTACAGAAGATTCGGAAAAATGGTACAGAAGATATAAAAAAATCAATAATTCACTAAGTTTTAACGCTTTGTGAGAGAGGTACTAGAAAGAGTGGATCAATATAACCCATCTTCGAACTTAGCCTGAGATAATATATATTCAGTAGTCAGTAGTAGTAGTCACGACATGATTTTACGCAAATATGTATGTAGTATAGTAATACGAATCCGCTGATTAATATATATAGCGGATTTCATGTGAAGTGAGTAAATTTTTAAATGCGTTGTCTTCCGATCAGGATGGAACTTGCACCAAGTTTAGTCCTATTGGATAGTAGTTATGACAAAATTTCATCAAGATCGGTTAAGGACTGTCCGAGTTGGAGGGTGTTGAATTTTGAAAATTTTTTCAAACTGCTCTTTTTCTGATCCATATGACTAATTATTACCTATTGTATTAAGAAAATTTTGATCAAAAATTGTCGATAGAATTTTCTATTTCGATAGCATATATTAATTTTTGATGTATATTTTTGAATGACGACAGGACGTGCTGGAAGATCGAGTTGCTCAAAAAAATGTTTCCCCCAAACATTAAAAGTGTATTTCAAAGATGTCCGCTTCAAATTAATGGCTGAAGTGACTAGTGGCAAGGAAAATAACTAAATAATTTGAGGTGATATAGAAAAACGGTTGATGCCATTCGGATGTTAAGGATTTTTTTCATTGAGAATACATTACCAGAGTGCAATTTTGCGGATATAGCGTTATTTACACATAGAAAAAACAAGTAAGAAAATTTCAGTCGGGTAAACCGGCTAAGGTGTACTACCCTCCCTCACTTTGTGAGTAATGTAATATGGTACAGAGGGAGGGAGATGCCAGGACGTTGAAAAAAATTGGTCATTCTTTGTCTGTCGTTGAAAACATTTAGATGATCTCTGCAGAAGTTATGAGCATGTTGTGTTTGGATGAATCTCTGAATTTTTGTGGGGGATACCAGAAGTGACAAGTGGTATACGTTTATTTTGCACAGTAGATACTTCAAAGACATTGAAGTATCTTTACCATCATTATTACTCACTTTGTGAGTAATGTAATATGGTACAGCGGGAGGGAGATGCCAGGACGTTGAAAAAAATTGACCATTCTTTGTCTGTCTTTGAAAACATTTAAATGATCTCTGCAGAAGTTACGAGCATGTTGTGTTTGGATGAATCTCTGAATTTTTGTGGGGGATACCAGAAGTGACAAGAGGAATACGTCTATTTTGCGCTGAACAGTAGATACTTCAAAGACATTGCACTGTACCGAATTGTAAATGTTCATGTGCGGTGTTAATAACGTTATGAGCCATTCAATTTTAATATGATTTGGCCATTTTGTGTTGGAGGTACCAAAAGATGCGCGCCAATAATGCCCATATTTCACCGCACTGTAGCTACTAAAAAGCATTACACTGCACAAAATTTCAAGTATTAGTATGCACTGTTATTAAAGTTATTAGCAGATAAACTTTTTGAACAATATTGTCATTTTTATGTGGGAGGTACAAAAAGTGGCATGGAAATAACGCAATTTACCGGACGGAAGGCACCTAAGAAGCATTACACATCACAAAATTTCAGGTATGTATATGTACTGGTATTAAAGTTATTAGCTGTAAAGTTTTTGTACAAAATGAACCCTTTGTGTGATAGGTACCAAAAGTGGCGGTGGCGCTTTGCCCATTTTTCTCCAGCAGATAGCGACAGATAATCTATTACTATGTATGTGTGGATTCGGATAAGTAGTATAGAAGTTATTAGAGGATCAATCTTTCATTAAATTGTAAACCCTTGTGAGGGAGGTACTGGAAGGAGTGGACCAATATGGCCCATCTTCAAACTTAGCCAGATATAGAACAAAATATTACCACATTCGAAGTCAATCCGCTACTCCTTTCGAGAGTTATCTTGCGCTCCAGCAAGACAGACGGACGGACATTGCAAAAATTACACAAAATGTCCTAAAACGGATTTCCGCCGAACATACTTGAGGTCTTAGGTCACTCCTTTTATATGTTACACTTTTTGTCCGTAGCAAATGATATACTCGTATAGCTTAATCACACTAAAGTGAGGGAATATAAATTGTGTCTTGATATGAAGAAAATATATCTTATGATATAGGATCTATATGTGGTCAAAATGGTCTTATGATATAGGATATGTACTCTCCTCCACAATTTTTTTTTAATTCCTTTGTGTAGTTTGTTGACAAATGTATGTACATTATACAATAATAATTAGTTACAATATATCAGTTATCGTCACGTATTACTGTTCCTAGTCGGAGCATAGGGCGATATAAAAATAAAAATTGCGCTTTGTGAGTGAGTGTGCAGAAGTTTAAGCTTAAATCAATATTATTAAGAATTGTATTTACCTCTTTTCTCGCCATCATTATTAATTTTCGATACTTCAACGGCTGAGCTTATGCAATTATACAAAATGCAAAGCATCCAAACGATCAAACCAATTATATTTGTGGTATCGAATGTAACCTTTGAATTGGGGGTTGGCGGAGCTAATGTGCTGCTGGTGACACTAGCATTGCCTTCTATAATGCCAAACATGCCAGGATTACAGATTTTCTCTGGAATATAAGAATTATTGTCTTACAAAATTTCGCGTGAATTATAATTCTAAGTAAATTCTAATTACCTGGATTATTAGCTACAGCCGACCAAGTCAAATAGATAGTGTACATGGTGACCAATGAGCTTTGCAATAGACCGGATTGAGGCAATCGCTCCTGAACAGCTGGTAAAACAGAGATAATGCTAACCAAAAGACACAAAATCATATTGATGGAAATGAAGAATTTGTTCAGTCCACAACCGTCACTCTGGAAATGAAAATTTAAAGATGTATATCAAGATTTTCAAAGACAAAAGGCATAGCATTGAACTTACATGAGTAAAATATACATAGAGTAGAGAAATTCCAGTAATCGATAGAGCATAACTCAATAGAGTTACAAATACCAAAGCATAGTAATAGCCACGATTATTTTCGGCATTGTCTGAAAAGGATGAACATATAGATTTCTTACACGTTTTATTCAACGGTATAGTTCATCGACTAGGATTTAATTTGTATAAAGCATTGGAGAAAGAATATGAATACATTTTGTATATAAACTATACCTATATGGACATTTCCTACGTTGCGGACGGCAAGAATTTTATTAGTTTTTTCCCCATAACTTCCTTGATTTTAGAAATATTATTGTTATTAGCTAATTTGTAAAGCCTATCGAATTTATAGAATTTTGAAAACTGTTCTAGTTTGCATAAAAATCGACAAATGAACTGCCTGACGGCACGAAAAAAATCACGATTCTTGAGGTGTATTGAGTGATTTAAAATGTTAGCGAAACTTCTTATATATATATAATACCTTACTTTGTGCTTACATATACAAGAGACAATGTTTCTTAAGAATGTATTTACGCTAAAAATGCAAAATTTTTGAGATATTTCGAATTTTGTTGAATTCCGGACGGCATGTTCCGGACAGCACGAAATTTATTATAAAAATATGTCTTTTAATGTCAATATTATACAATATTTATCAAACTTTTTTACGTAGAAACATCGACAAGGTCAAAAGCAATAATTTCATGCCGATTGTTAATTTTTTTATTTACATAATGCGTAAATGTGGCGCAGGAACTTTGAGTACATTGCTAAAAATAAATACTCAAGAAAGAGTTGCAAAATTTTAAGGCATTTTTTTGATTAGCCCAGGGAAATGCCCATATAAAAGACAGTCGGAAATCTCACTCTAATAATGACGGTGTTATTCCCAATAAATTTTGCAAACTTTTACCCATGAGAACTGGTATACTTTATAAGGTTATAATTACACTGTGATACAAAATCGAACTTTCCGAATGGGAATGGGATGAGACCAATTGCAAATGAAAGTTGACATTATCCATAACAAAACCTTCAAGGGTTTTTTTCAGTTTAGTGCGACATTTTTTACACGCATTTGAAGTTGGTGATTTTGGAACGCTGTCTAAAAAAAAAGATCATTGAAAATTTGATAAAATAATGCTTATTTCTTTTTATTATCATGGAAAGATGAGATACCACATCTGTTTTTGGGGCCGAGGAATTCATTTTTGATATTTATTTTTACCTACAACTCACGCTAGATGGCGCTGACATACAAATGGTGCTATTTCTTGTAGATTTTCATAGAAAAAAGAGTTGCAAAATTTTAAGGCATTTTTTTGAGTAGCCCAGGGAAATGCCCATATAAAAGACAGTCGGAAATCTCACTCTAATAATGACGGTGTTATTCCCAATAAATTTTGCAAACTTTTACCCATGAGAACTGGTATACTTTATAAGGTTATAATTACACTGTGATACAAAATCGAACTTTCCGAATGGGAATGGGATGAGACCAATTGCAAATGAAAGTTGACATTATCCATAACAAAACCTTCAAGGGTTTTTTTCAGTTTAGTGCGACATTTTTTACACGCATTTGAAGTTGGTGATTTTGGAACGCTGTCTAAAAAAAAAGATCATTGAAAATTTGATAAAATAATGCTTATTTCTTTTTATTATCATGGAAAGATGAGATACCACATCTGTTTTTGGGGCCGAGGAATTCATTTTTGATATTTATTTTTACCTACAACTCACGCTAGATGGCGCTGACATACAAATGGTGCTATTTCTTGTAGATTTTCATAGAAAAAACGGTTTATTTTTTTTAGGCTGAAAAATCAATTTTTGATGTTGGCATCATTGTAAAACACATATCTTATGATATTACGAAGCATATTTTATTATTCTCAGTCCGTTTATATTACAAAAATTAAATTTTTATGAAAAAATTGTGTTTTGTATTGGAAAAAAATATTTTTTTTATTACAAAAATAACTTTTTTATTGAAAAGTATAATATATTACTATATCTTATTTGGATCTAATTTTGGATCCGCATAATCATCATCACTATCACTGTCAATTTGCATGTTTGAAGTAGCAACAAATTGATTTTTCAGCCTAAACAACTAAATACACAGTTTTTTTTATGAAAATCGACAAGACATCTAGCGTGAGTTGTAGGAAATAAATAAATATCAAAAATGAATTCCCCGACACCAGTAACAGTAAGATACCACAACTTTCCATGATAATAAAAAGAAATAAGCATTATTTCATCATATTTTCAATGATCTTTTCTTGTTAGACAGCGTTCCAAAATCATCAACTTCAAATGCGTGTAAAAAAATCTCGCACTGAACTGAAAAAACCCCTTCAAGGTTTTGTTATGGATAATGCCAACGTTCATTTGCAATTGGTTTCATTTCATTCCCATTTTGGTTGTTGCACTGTGTTATTCAATTAAACTTGGAGAGGGTCTCCTGGATAAACGATATATGAATATTATGTGTCCTAGTTCTTTCAAGATCTTTTCTCCGACTCACCTCAATAAAATATCTTAGACTAAAAGTCAATAGACTAAAATATCGTATATCCACACATGTGAAGAGATTTTTTGGATGCTCCTTCAATGATTTTGTTACATTTAGAAATTTATTTTTTTCTATAATGTTATTAAAACTAGCAGTGCGTCATGATTGTGTAGCTCAGTTATTTTTTCCCAGTTCTGTTAGAAATCCACTGATATTCATAAACTGAGTAGTGAAATCGGTATTTGCTAGGTCTTATCTTGTTAGAGCGCCTTTTTGTTGAAACTTCTTGCCATATGAACTACGCATATTCACATTCTCGTACTCAAATAATGTCTTTCGCGGAAACTTTCTATTTTTCATGAGTAAATTATAGTTGTTGCTGTTATTTTGAAATTCTTTACATCGATCCTATCTTATATAGATTGTGAAGTATTATGGGTGGGAAGCCATTAAGTTTGATACATGAGTAAAATATTAATTAATATTTGTTATACATAATTTAATACCCAGGTATTATTTTAGCACTACATGTATTGGTCCAAAAGGCTAAGAAAATTAATTGAATAAATACATTAATAAGTAAATATCTATAGACCGTTGTGTCATTTCACCGTCTCCAGCTAAGAAAGATACCGATGTATAACTATTTCTTAAAATACCTAGCATTTCTTGGAATAGCTTCAAATCGTCATCAGAAACGAAAAAGGGCGTAACAACAAGAAAAAAGGAAATTCAGCTTTTGGTGGATTTCGGTACACTTTATCAAAATACACATCCTGACAAATTTGTAGCGACCTACTATCAAAAATGGCGATTTTATTAACGAAATTCAAAGGGGTCTAACAACAAATTATTTTCTTTTTTCTTATGGTGATTTAGTTTCTAAAAAATAATGTCACAACATCATGTTGCGACATTTTAAAAATTCACACTGCACCCTCGCTAATTTCGCATTTTGCATGTGCACAATCGAACAAAAATCGTGCGGTGAGTAAAACCTATACCTACATTATTGCGCAGCCATTTGGTAGTGTATTAAGAATGTACGCTTTCATATAGATTTGGTTCTGAAGTCTGCTTTTTGACGGTGCAACACTCCACACCGTGGACTGGGCTGAGTGTGGAAAATGCGATATTTTCGCATTTGCGGAGGGTTATAATTTTACAAACGAAATCAAAACCCGTTCATAAGGCCGCATAATTTTTTGCTTCTCCTTTAAAATTTTCAAATATGATGATATGCCCTTTCTCGTTTCTGATGACGAAATATATATTTTCTTAAAATTCGATATTACTCTGGATCAAAATTTTATAAAACGAGTAATCAATGTTAGAGTAGGTTTTGAGTGAGTAGTAGGACTGATATTTAGAACTCTTGTTTTCTTATCTTCAATCGCCTCAAAATTGTTTTATTTTCCCTTATTTTCTTTTATTATTGCATTAAATTATTATGCTTGTATTTTATGTCTAATGTTTTTTTGTTATAATTTGAGTTGTTTTTTTGCATATATATTTTTTTTTCACAGTGAGTAGTTTTTCCTATTGTTGATTTCAGCATAACTGCTTATAAATACTGTGAAAGTTAGGAGGAATTTAGTTACGCTTTTTTAAAACTCTTGTTTTTTGTATTATTTTATAATTAAGTCTATTGATACATTATATATATTTAGATTTTCGAGTAGAATATTTATTGTCGTATTTTGTAATCATATATGGCTTTATAGGCTCGGTTACTCTGATGAAAACAAATAAAAAAAAAAAAAACGAAGTCCGAGAATAAGGACAACTACGAATACGGCAAAGTTAAAATTTACCTGATTTGTTGGAAATAACAGTGGTTATCCAATAGAATTTGGTATATTATAACACATCCTGTCGGATTCAAATATCAAATAGCCTTTTTCAAAAACATTCGTTGCATTCTTTATTTTATTCAACACTTTTCCATTATATTTTTCTCAATATCAACATAACATGGAGTGTTGAGGCTTTGCGTGTCTTTACATTTAAACAACTAGGTTATTCCGAAACCATTGTTATTTTGCTTGTGGTTTTTGTCTATATCTTGTTGAAAGCTCTAGGCAATTGGATTTTACTCAAAAGCGTCATTACTCAGCAGCACCTATAGTACAGAAACTGTGACGGTAGTTTTTTTCGTAAAGTTGGAAAAGTTCTCCCATATTTTTTCTTGGACATTTTATAAAAATTCTGTGCTAATATAGGTGTAAAATGGCCTAAAGCTGGACAATATTTTTATTTCAAATCATTTAGTTATAGAAGTAAAATCCAATATCGATCATAATTTTATGAGAACATTATTGTGTAATTTATTAACATGTTATTTCATTTTCTTTATGTTGCCTTTATAATTTATATAAATAAGTCACACATCGCAGGAGTGACCTAAGAAATTCGTTTATGTCATTTGAGCTATATCCGTCCTCACATCTGCATGTCTTGCTGATTGGAACATGCGATAACACTCGAAAGGAGTGACATCATGATTTCAAATTAATATTTTCCTAACATTGTTTTTTTATTTGAGGATGGGCCTTTTTGTGGCGACCTATATACGAGTAGGAGTTTAAAATTCAGTGAAATATAACAACATAGAGCAAACTGATATTAGTCAATATTAGGTTACTAAACTGATGATGTAAATGAAGATACTGAAAGCAGAAATCTTTGTTGTTTATGGAAATCAGAAGTATAACACAAAAATCGTAAATACATTTGTCAAGACCCTTCTGGTAGTACCCTCGCAAATAGAAACCAATCTCCCACAATTTCTGTGCCAGCTAATATCTTCAAATATCATGTTAAAAAATGATCTAAAATTGCCCACCAGTTCTGGTACCTATGTATCTCCCATACAAAACACCAAATTATATATCTTTGAAGGAGAGGGTTACTCTACCAAGATTTTTCTTACTTTTTGTTTATATTGGAGTACATTCCACTCTTTTTATGAGAGCAAACCACTCCTTTGTTCCAGTTAATAAGCTTGCCAAATAAAGATAACTCAAACAGTGATAATAGTATATATGTCTCTTACTTACCAATCCAATTTTCTGCCAAGGAATGTGCAAAATCCACAATTATAATTAACTGCACAAGAATAAAGGCCAGGCCACCTATGAGACCCACCCACATCATGGCCGGGCCGAATGAACCATCTGGAATAAATATAGCCCCAATGGTTGCTCCAAAACATATCAAAAACTTGAGACCCCAAAATTCATTTTGTATATGAGAACGAGGATCTCGAGAAGATTTAACGCCCAACATTATCAAAGCCATCAGGGTAAAGAAACAAGCCAGACCAAAACATATGCGATAGACAGCCATATAACCGAGAGCATATTCGCAATCAACCTGTAGGGAACCTCCTGAAAATGCGTCAATGGCTTTGGAACTAGTAGAAGACGTGGAGTTGATGCAAAACGGTAGTTTTTTTAATGTTCCCTGCAAACCGGGCGATAGCGCAATTGCACCCAAAATGGTGCCCACAAGTAACATAAAAGCATACATGAAACGGGAGGAGGTTGAGTTTTTGCATGATGGGCAGGCATTGCAGCACATCGAAGCTGCTGTTCCAGTGCAGCATAGGGCACACTAAGATAAATTATCAAGAAAAAGAAGCTACTGTTATTGACTCATCCTTTGTCATAAGAGATGTAATTTAATTATAATTAACACGTTTGCGTGTGCTAATGTATTGATTTTTCCCATAAGAATACATATTCTTTGTGTTTTTTTATGACGCAGCCAAATATGTACATACATACTACTCTTCGGCCAGTGGCATATGTCGTCATATATTTTATTGTATTTACCTGGGCCGCAGAACACAAGCCTAGAACGGCTCCCATATTTCAAATATTTGATTTGCTGTTTTTAAATCTGGGAATGTTGCTTTGGGATAAATCTTTATCTCTGACGAACTGCGTACAGAAAAAGTAGTAATAACACAATACACAGAAAATTAAACAGCTGTTACAAAATGTCAAAACAAGAATTGTCGAACTAAGTCTGTTGCCTAAATATGAGTGCAAGCGTAGGGCGGTTGTCAAAAGGAAGTCCGACGATTTGGTGATATACAAGAAATTACACAACATAGTTCAGATTTACACGAGGATATTTTTTCAGCAGTTTACACGACGTAATTTAATTTCGGGTATTCTTTGTAAATTGTTGTTCTTTCGCGTATGAATTGGTGATGTTTCACCAAAGATATGAATACTAAGATACAACGGTATCCATTCACAACGAATTCTTCACAACTAGTTCATAGATGGCGTTCTGCAGGTTGCAACTAGTTTGCAGATGGCGTAAATAAACAACAGGGTAGCCATTACACATGAATTAAATATTTGGTGTTGTCGATTATAAAATATGAACATTTTACTGTAAAAATGAAATGTAAATGCATATGTAAAAGAAAAAAGGTTTTTATACAGAAAAATAATGTTTTGTAGGAAAGTCAATGGTTTTTGTTATGTATGGAATGTTTTAAATATTTATGTGTCTGACAAAATACGTTTGATTTGAAAATTATTACATTGTTTCAAATGGTGGTCCACAGCTCATTGGGAGCAGTAGCAATAATATTAAAACAATCCTATATTATTTCAGTGTTTTGATTTAATTTTTTTTTGACTAAAATCCATTATGGTGTTAAATATACCTTTAGATAATTCCAAACAATCACAAAAACGCAAATCTCAAAAATGAATTTACACTTCAAAAAAAGTAAATATTCTTAAAAGAATCTCTGGCGCGCTGGCATAATACAAAATTAAATATTTTTGAATACTTGCTGCTACTCCTAGACGACCAGTTGGGTTAAATACACATTAGGAGGCACCCAATTTCGTATTTGATTCCTTTGACAAGTTGGGTTATCTAAACGTTAGCTGTCGAGTTTTTTTGCCGTCCGTTTCTTCTGCTTCCTTGGACATATTCGATTTTTAGTTACGTTGAAATTTAATAAACATTTAATAAACAATAATAATAAACATGAGGAGGCACCCTGTCGCAGTTCTCAGGGCGGCATTTTGGCAGGTCTGTATATTCGCCCTTATTCCACTTGGCGTCGTCGACGTCGTCACATCATTTTCGTCATATCTATGAGGTTCTAGCTTTGTCATCTTTACGCCAAAGTGTCTACTAAGAATCGACGTCGACGACGCCAACTGGAATAAGGGCGAATCTTCCACTGCGTCTCGCTCACATTCGGTGACCACACTGGTGCTGCATAGTTTTTTCGATTTTTTTGCTGTCGAAGCAGTATCTGCTTGTTTGCTACCGCCCCAGTCATCCCAATCACCATCTAGTGGATAGGCGCCCAACTCCCATGCAGATCAGGAAAGACCTTCATGATCTAGAGCGCGAGGTCCAACGCTACAAGAGAGAACCTCTAGATCAAAGAGCTTACCAGGCACACTCTGACGCATTCGCTGAAGCCGTGAATAATTACAGAGCCTATGTCGTGCTAGGAGACCACCCTCCATCAGGGGCCTCAGAGGAAGGCGAATTACCACGACAGACAAGAGTACTTTTGGCCCAATTAAGATCTGGCTGGTGTAGCCGCCTCAATTCATACTGGGCAAGGATTGATGACACCACGTCGAACACATGTCCCGCTTGTAACCACGGACCATACGACACACTACGCCTTTTTAACTGCCCTGCCAAACCTACTCATCTTGTTCCCATGTCTCTTTGGACCCAACCAGTGGAAGCAGTCATCTTTCTCGGCCTGGAAACAAATACAGCAGAACCCACTATACAAGGCGAATGAAAACAACTAATGGACAACCAACAAACACATATACCAAAGATATGAATACTAAGATACAACGGTATCCATTCACAACGAATTCTTCACAACTAGTTAATAGATGGCGTTCTGCAGGTTGCAACTAGTTTGCAGATGGCGTAAATAAACAACAGGGTAGCCATTACACATGAATTAAATATTTGGTGTTGCCGATTATCAAATATGAACACAGTTTCTGCTTTTAACTACGAATTTCCGAACGGCATATGTGATATGTCCATATATCGGAATGGACGTGATCGGGTTATGCAATATATTTCGATAAAAGTAGATGTATACTATCTAAGTAAATATATGAAATATCATATATTTATTTTTTTATTTATCATTACTTTTTGACAATTTATTGTCTTCATACGTTATTTACGTACATTACTACGTAAAATGCTGTTTAAATAGTGCCAAAATATAATTTTGTACAAAAGTGGCAGAAGTGAATAAAAGTGGCACCAAAAATGTGAAAAGTGGCACATTTAGTATCCCAAAAGAAAAGGGGCGCAAAAGTATCACGGCTGAAAAAAGGGGCAAAACTGTCCCTTTAGTCGCACAACGGTAACACTGGCTATAACAACTGGATTTATGAGATACCCTAATAAGCGTTGTCTCTATTGTGAATGGCGCCTTTCGGGGAAAAACTGTTCTCAATCAGCTGATAAAAGCAGCTGTAACTGTTATTAAATAATAAGGTATTTGCTGTATTCCGACATCTTTTCGCAGAATATAGTGACCACAAGGGGGTATTGATAGCGAGCGAACAAGATAATAGTACTACAACGAGATACTGGGTGAGCGATTTTTGAAAATTTTCATGACAGTTACGTAGCAGCAACAAATTTTTCGGCTACGTTGACATAGCCAAAAAAATCTATTGGTTACGTTGACGTAGCTAAAAAAAATGTATTGGCTACGTTATGTCAACAATTTTCAAAAACGTCTGTCATTTGTTCATTAATTTTAATGAATAATAATAATTTCTGTCCGTCGTCTGAAGATCCTGTTCCTGTGTCCGCTGATTGCTGTCCGTCGTGTGAAGATCCTGCTCCTGCATCCGCTGATTGCTGATTAGAATTGTAAAATTAACTTAGAAATTATGTTATTACTAAGAAGATCAAATAACATACATTTTCTAACACAAACTCTTTTTAAGAGATATGCATCAACACAAGTTCGCGTACGATTTGCACCCAGCCCAACCGGTAAGTAGTTTTTATTGGCAAATCTTTGATAGTTCAAGATTAACATCCAAACAAAATTTCCAGGATATTTGCATTTGGGAGGTCTACGTACGGCATTGTACAACTATTTATATGCCAAACATCTTAATGGAAAATTTTTGTTGCGCATTGAAGACACAGATCAAACGCGACTTGTGCCAGGAGCAATGGAAAGTCTTATAGAAGATCTGCAATGGGCCGGTATAGAAATAGATGAAGGACCGGGTTCCAAAGTTGATGACGCTTATTATGGCCCTTACATACAGAGTCAGCGAATACAATTATATTTGTAAGACAATATTTGTGTAACGAATGTCCGTGATTTAAAATGTCTCCTACTTTCAGGGATCATGTTAAAATTCTACTAGAAAATGGTTCTGCATATCGTTGTTTCTGCACAGAAAGAAGATTAGATTTACTAAGAAAGGAGGCCTTGCGCACACGACAAGTACCCAAATATGATAATAAGTGTCGTCACCTTACTGTCAAAGAAACGGATGAACTTCTAGCAAAATCGACACCATTTTGTATACGCTTCAAATTGAATGACTATGAGGAGCCTTTGAACGATTTGATATACGGTCCTGTACACTATAATGTTAGTCATAATGAAGGAGATCCGGTTATTGTGAAATCTGATCAGTTTCCTACCTATCATTTTGCCAATGTGGTGGACGATCATTTGATGCATATCTCGCATGTATTTCGTGGAGTAGAATGGCAAATATCAACGACAAAACATTTGCTTTTGTACCGGTAAGGATGAGTGTTTGATGCGTGGATTTCGTCGATGTCTTGAAAACCTAATATAAGTACATTTGTATATCTTTCAGGGCTTTTGGGTGGCAGCCGCCAGAATTTGGTCATTTGCCCCTTTTGGTTAATGCGGACGGTACCAAGCTGAGTAAACGACAAGGTGATATTGGTATCAAAAACTTCAGGTATTTGTAAAATCGAAACGTAACGGACTTTTCAACCAGATCTGCTGATGCATTAGATACCTACTTTTAAAATACCTACATACTTATTTTCAATTCGTTCCAGAAATAAGGGTTACTTTCCAACTGCACTTCTTAATTATGTTGTATCTGCAGGAGGTGGTTTCCCTCATGAGCAGTTTAGTAAACCGAAAGTTTACACCTTATCCGAATTGGCACAAAAGGTATGCTGTTTTCTAAATATTCGTAAATAAATAAATATTATTATTTAGTATATTCATAGTTCACAATTGAAAATGTAAATTCACATCCTAGCCGGCTTAATCCAGAACTTCTAGATGAATTCAATCGTTTGCATATTGCTGAATTATTGAAATCTGAGAAAACAACAGATGAATTGATTGCAAATGTGCAGAATTTAGTAAAGGCAACTTATCCATCAGAGTAAGTTCTATAATAAATCGTGCAGTTGCCACAAATGGTGTCTGATAGATTCTGAAAAAGCCAAAGTCTGGTAGTTCTTGAATCATAGGCATCCATCAAACCAGTGACCATAATAAACCTCAAAAAATTTATTTATTTTCCTTAAAAAATTTGTTTCAAAAAGTACGACTTCAATTGAGAAAACCGTCATCAGATAAGCAAAATGGCCAAACAATCAAAGGTATCCCAATGATTCATGGCACCAATATACACATCCTCACAAAATTCTAGCTTTATACTGTCAAAAACATCAACGTTTTTCACGGAAATTAAATGGGCATAACAAAAAATAATATATTTTTTCATAGTTAAAATATGCAGAGTTCAGAATCTTTTAAGTAAAGTTGAAAATCACGTATGTGTAAATAAATGCTACATTATAATTGAATACGCCAACCGCGAAGTAATGCGGAAGCGGTTCCGAGGTGGCGTCATATCCCAAGAGAGATAAGGTGGGGTTTTAGTCGGTAACCATATAGTGGAGCCCGACATACCACGATGGTGACGACCCACGCTGGATGCAGCAATGCATTTTCCCACCATAACCGCAACATAATAATTTAATTAGATTTTTATTTCATTTTTAACATTTTCAAATTTTGCATTTCTGATGACTGTATATATCGTCGCCGTCGTGGCAAAATTAACTATCGGGTCTGTTCTGTAGCAAGGTGATTTGAAATCACGGTGATTTTAAAATCACCGGCGGCTTACAATCACTGTTGGAGTTCGAAATCGACCGGTTTATTATTCATAGCCTCCCAAATAAGATTGTTCGAAATATGTTAGGGTGATTTCGAACTCCAAAAGTAATGTTAAGTCACCGGTGATTTTAAAATCACCGTGATTTCAAATCGCCGGGATTACAGAACAGACCCGTATGTGTTTGTTCCTAATTTTTCAGGAGAGCAAACAAACTGTTTACTTTTATTATATCGCTATAATTTTAATATGATATGAATTCGAACGTGTATAATATATACCTTCCTAATTCATATCATAATAAAAATATATCTTAAAGCTTATTCCATTTCTGATTTTGTATAAATAATCTAAATGAATGAACTCTCTATATACTTACAGAAGCAATCTGGATCTCAATGGCACACACATTCGTAACGTTTTGAATTGGTCATCCAAACGTTTAACATTTATCAATGATTTAACATCACCCAAATTAAGTTTTCTTTGGGTAAAACCTAGTAATTTCAATTTGGATGTAATTAATAAAGGTCCGAAGCGGCAAACAATTGTGATTAAAAATAATGTATTATAAAATTCCATTGATTACAGAACAATTGAAATCATTACTTGAAATCCTAAGCAATGAAGAATTTTCCAAGGATAGCTTAAATGCTGCTCTAAAGAATTACGCCAATCAAAACAATTTTAAATTTCCCATATTAATGAAATGCCTTAGATCAGCTTTAAGCGGTTTAAAGGTAAGTGCGATTAATATAAAATTATATATATAGTAATTTGTTACTTGTCTGTCTTTTAGGAGGGTGCAGGTGTGGCCGAAATGATGGAAATTTTGGGCAAACAAGTGGTATTACAAAGGCTTACAGATGCTGTTCAGGAAAGCAATGCAGAAGGTCAGAGAGGAGAGAGAAGAGGATAAAGCAAATACAAGTAATTTTTTTATGTTCATATACTATTTGTTTTTAAATTCAATTAAGCTATAAAACGTTTTGTTATTGGCGTATTTACCGAAATGTAAAAAAGTAATACAATTGCATATAAATTTAAATATTCGGCCAAGTAAATTTTAATAGCAAACTAAGAATTTAATTTTCAGAATCACATTTGTATAATATAAAAGGAAACAAAAGGGCTATTAGTTTATAATTAAATTTTTAAAAAAATCTAGTTTCATTTCACTTAATTTCTATTAATGTAATTTAAAGTATGTAGGCCAATTAAACGTAAATTACAATATTCTTCAAAGAAAAATTTGTTTACGTATATAATTTGAGTAGCTACTACAGCGAAAAAACGTAACTACCCAGCAAAAAATAAAAGAAGTACTTCCAAATGAATAACATTAAAAGTACTTCCAAATCATAAGTATGAACATTTTTTCGGCATTTAATGAAGTTCTTCTAAATAACTAACCAAAATGTAGTTTCGGAATATAAATTATTAACCCAAGGATGCATAATTTCAAAACGATTGGATGTAAAATAAAGCTACTGAAGTGATAAAAGTCCAGATCGGAAGGAACATATATATGAGGGCTATGAAATATATGTAAAATACTGCTTCTATAGTGCTAAAGGGAAAAAATATATATTTATATGGCGGCTATATCAGAATTAGTGAATGGTTCTGGAAGCTAGTCGACTTTCTACTTTTTCATCAACCAAATTTCGTTTCAGTCGACTAGATCAATTAATCGGACCTAAAAGTCGACTTTTTCATAGTCGATTAAAATAACATAAAGTCATTTCAAAGTATGCTGAGTTTCTTCGAAATATGTTAAATTGTGGAATTGTAGTACAGTATAACCTCTCTAATCCGGACAGATATAGTTTCGATCTTTGTCCGGATTACTGAATTGTCCGGACTACAGCACAAAACTCGAAAGTGGGTCATATTTTCATATTTAATTAAGAAACGCGTTTCTTAAAAAGAAAAAGATAAATAATAAATGCAATCGACCCTTTTACACTTATCTTTTTGCAGTTTTTTAGATCTGTTTTTAAATTCTTTTAGAAATATTATTACTTTCTCAACCTATAAAATAGCACTTGAAAGGGTTCGGTTGCTTTCTTATTTGTCTACAAAAAATAGTGAATTTCTTCAAGACTACAATGTAGTCTATGTCCTTTTCAATATTTTCGTTTAACATAACTGACGGAACTATAACATCATCAGTGGTGAACAAGAAATGAAAGATTTGTATGGTCCCATTTTCTTTCTGTGTAATCCTCCGTATTGATATCATTTTCTTGTGATGGAGCCTTACCCAATAACTGAAGTGCTATCAGCGGCTTCTTAGCATTTATCAGAAATTTCTTCAATCTTCAAAAACGGAAGTCGATATCCAGCCTTTTTTGGTAGACTTATATACAAAAGAAGTTGGATTTTCATGCTTACCTATTAAAAGGAAAGGCAACGTATGAGATCCAGGCTCTAAATATATGTATAACTTTATAACTATTAAATTAAGTAATAATAAAAATTGCAGGTTGCTACTTTATAAAGTTTAGTTTATTATAAAATTTTTAAAACAATATTTATTATTTTATAAATTTTTCTAAATTAAAAAATGAAGATGTTTTAGACTATTTTTTTAGGGAATTTTCGTTAAAATTGCTTAGAACGTGCCAGTGAAGTATGCTTTTTCGTAAAACAAAAAAAGCTATTTTTATAACCTTCCTTTACACATCGAAGTAGAGAACTAAGACCATCAGGGTTGTTGTGGAATCGGAATTGAAACCGAGAAAGAAATAACTTTGGTGTCACCAAAGGTTACTTTTTTCGATTTCAATTCCAATTCGAACAACAGTCGAATTCCACGATGAGAAAAAAATAAATTTTGTGTCACAGAGTTATTTTTTTTCTCGATTTCAATTCCGATTCCGACAGCAATCAGATTCCACAACAACCCTGCATATCGATCATTCCATGTCAAACCGAACACTTTTTTACATCACCATCTCCGATTTCGATGAAACTTTGTAGGATAACTCAACTCTATAAAATATTTGATTTGTAGAAGACGAAAAAAAAACCGAAATTTTTTGCAAAAGATATGGCCAATTGAAAATAGGTAAAATCAGGAAAAACGTGCCGAGGTAGGAACATTGAAAGTGGTGTAGTGAGAAAACGCATGGCCAGAATTCAAAGAATGAAGGCTTATTTTAAAGGTAATTGCAATTACTATTCATCTGCGGCTTTGGCTACTGACCGCTACTGACCAAATTTGAACATTTAGTTTTATTTTTCTCCTTCTTTTGTGTTTTTCACCATGAAAACACCAACCTAAAAATTCAGAAAAAATATAGGCATATTCCTTGATCGATTCTAAACAAACCCTAAACAAATTTCAGCGTGGTGAAATAACGGGTTATATTTTTAAAAAAACATTTACGAAATGTAGTCGCCCGAAAAAAGTATTTTTTGAACGAGTGTTCAAAAAATAAAAAAACACACACGTCGTTCAAAAGTAGTGTTTTCGGTCGAACAGCTAGCTGTAAACCATCCATCAATAAATGTCAATGACAATATACGAAAAAGTTTGTGCCTTCGCTTCTTATTATAAATAACAGTTCAGATTTGTATATATTTTTTTAACAATTCTGTGATTTTCGCGATAACTCCCGATTTCGCTATGAGGCCGCGTAACGATACCTGCTGCAATCCATTTAAAATTGCAAAACATGGAAAGAAGCCTATAAAATGTTTACGTTGGATAAATACATCGAGCGGAAAAATAAGAATTTGTAATAGTTGCCGGTTAAGAATGAACAAAATGCCACTACATGATTGTGAAAGTGATTCAATGAGAAGTTTAACCCTAATCCCTGAAGCAAATAACGCGTACTCATCCGATAGCAGTATTTCATCAGAAGCATCATTAAAAATTTCCAAATTAAATGAATCATTGTTGCTGTTTGGGGATTCACCTATCCACAAAAGAAAAATTGTGCAAAAAAATATGTCGCTAGCAAAAAACGAAAAATAAATAGTCTCATTATAAAGAAATTATTTGATTCATCTGAAAGTGTAAATGAGGGGGATGATATTATATCAAAATTAAAAGAAACATATAAAACAACATTTAATAGAGAGTTAAAAATTAAAATTTTGACATTATTCGCGGACTGGTCGTACAGTCAAATTCAAAGAAATTTCAGCGGTGCAACGAGGCACATGATTTCTGTGGCTAAGAATGCTGTGAAGGAAAAGGGTTTTCTTGCTTCTCCCAACCCAAAGCCGGGAAAACACCTTACAGATGAAATTGTAAACAAAGTAATTGAGTTTTATGGATCACAGGAAATAAGCAGAGTTATGCCCGGAAAAAAAGACTGCGTTAAAACTGGAAATGAAACTGTTCAAAAAAGACTGGTACTGTGCAACTTAAAGGAAGTCCATGTGTTATTTAAAGAAAAACACCCAGAGGCAAAAATACAATTCTCTAAGTTCGCAGAATTGCGACCGAAATACTGTATTCTAGCTATTCACCAAAACGTAAACTAATGATTGACGGATCATCTCTTTCAAGACTAACATCTGATAACCTACAAATTGTAACTTATAATGACTGTCTCTCAAAAATAATTTGCAACCCCCCAACACATGATTGTTATCTTCGGCGATGTGAATTGTGTCCTGGTTGTGACAACTTAATTGAACAGCTAAAACAAATTTTTCATGAAAAAATGATTGATTCAATTTCATATAAGCAATGGGTCACTACTGATCGATGTGCACTTGAAACTTTGCAATCAAGTACGGACGATTTTTTTGACAAATTCTCCGAAAAGCTGCGTCGTTTGCTGACACATTCCTATGTTGCGAAGGAACAACATATGTTTTTTTAATAAGAAGAAAAAGGAATTCCATGCAGGCGAATGCGTAGTTATTTCTGATTTTTCGGAAAACTATGCTTTTGTTATACAAGATTCAATTCAAGGAGCTCATTGGAATAATGACCAAGTCACAATTCACCCAATGGCAATTTATTACCAAGAAAATGGAGAAGAAAAGTTTACTAACTACGTCGCAATATCTGAATGTTTGAAGCATGACACCGTAGCTGTTAATTTGTTTCAGAATGGCCTTATCTCATTTCTAAAGAACTCTTTGGGCAAAGTGGAAAAAATCTTTTATTTCTCTGATGGAGCAAGTGCGCAATACAAAAACAAAAAAAAAATTTCAAATCTTGACTTTCATGAAAATGATTTTGGTGTTAAAGCGGAATGGCATTTTTTTGCAACATCCCACGGAAAGGGACCCTGCGACGGTCTAGGAGGAACAATTAAAAGATTAGCTGCCCGAGCAAGTTTAACAAATATTAATAGTCCTATTAATACTCCTTACATTTTCTTTTCCTGGGTAAAACACAATGTGAAAAATGTAAATACTGAATTATTTACTATAGAACAATATAATGACAATAATATTAAACTTCAAGAACGATTTAGTAAGGCTACGACTATCCGTGGTACATTAGGTTATCATTCATTCGTTCCAACAGAAAACAAACAAATAACTGTTCAAATTACATCACTCGGTACTGATGCGATCACTACAAATATTTGTGAACTATAGTTACTTTCCTTACTGCTAAAGCTAGATTTTGTATAACAATTTTGTTACATGTATATTGAAATATTTATTATTTTTTTCCTGTTTTAGCTACAAATAAATACTGCTATTTTTTATCTCCATTAATAAATATATCCGATAATTTTTGTTTACACTAGAGTTTTTACATTACGTTTTTGTTTCTTCAAGACACTAATAAAACTTCTAACTTTTAATTTGCGTCTTTAGCTAACTGTTCGACCGAAAACACTACTTTTGAACGACGTGTGTGTACACCCAGCGAAAAACAAAGCACATACGCGCTTAATCTTTGGAAATTCGTTTATGATAATGAACCAACCCCGTATGTTACGAATTCCAGCAAGGCTGTGCATGAATAAAGCATCAAAAATCAACAACGCTTCGTTGCAAAATGAATACCAACTGGGGATAATTTAAATCAAGTGTTGGGGACAACTATAGAACGTGTGGGGGACGAATAAAGCACTTGCTGAGGACGAATAAAGCAGGCGCTGGTATAACTTTCCATTCTAAATCCCCCCTACCCCATCCCCATTTAAAACTATTTAAACAGCATTAGCGTTTCAATACATTTATTAATGTTATAAGTACATAAAACGTGAACACAACAAACATATAATTGTAAATTTGAATATTTATCACTAAGCAAATCACGTCTAAACAAAACACATTCGAATGTGCAGCAACACAGTATTATTATTGTTTTTCTCGGAATTCAGCTCGTAACCCTAATGGTGGCAGTCTCCTTCGTATCATTCGCCTTTATGTACTACAAAAATGAATTCCTGTGCTCTATAAAAAACATACACACTCATTATTAACTTTTAAAATTGAAATTTTTATAAGCTTAGGTTCTTAAATATTCGTAGGCCGACACCATTTCTATTGATTCTAGAAATTTCTGCAATAGGAAGATGTCACTGGATTTTGCAATCACCTTATCCTTCTCATTCCATAGCCCAGAGAATCATCCACATATCAAACAGGTCATTAAATTCTATTTCTTCGTCATTAATTTTCATTTTTCACGTCTTTATAAATCCTCGTGGTTTCTTCTTCTAAGAACAGACAATAACAAATCCAATGAACAACACAAAGCCGAACAAATAATCAGCAACCTTACGGCGACAATACATAACGCAACGCCGGTCAAAAAATCACCCCCGTTTCGTTGATAATTAATGAACGATTCGGTGGCGATTTTTCATGCACGTTACGTTTATAAATTGGTACCAAACGGTGTTTATTTTGCAACATCTTTTTTCCCTCAGTGTATGTTATTTTTTGAACACTCGTTCAAAAAATACTTTTTTCGGGCGACTACATTTCGTAAATGTTTTTTTAAAAATATAACCCGTTATTTCTCCACGCTGAAATTTTCAGGGTTTGTTTAGAATCGATCAAGGAATATGCCTATATTTTTTCTGAATTTTTAGGTTGGTGTTTTCATGGTGAAAAACACAAAAGAAGGAGAAAAATAAAACTAAATGTTCAAATTTGGTCAGTAGCGGTCAGTAGCCAAAGCCGCAGATGAATAGTAATTGCAATTACCTTTAAAATAAGCCTTCATTCTTTGAATTCTGGCCATGCGTTTTCTCACTACACCACTTTCAATGTTCCTACCTCGGCACGTTTTTCCTGATTTTACCTATTTTCAATTGGCCATATCTTTTGCAAAAAAATTTCGGTTTTTTTTTCGTCTTCTACAAATCAAATATTTTATAGAGTTGAGTTATCCTACAAAGTTTCATCGAAATCGGAGATGGTGATGTAAAAAAGTGTTCGGTTTGACATGGAATGATATATAAGTTTAAGAGAAATTCGTTTCAGGATTTTTCATTTCAAAAAGCGACATCCGTTCGTATAGTACTCACAACTCTCGAAAGGAGTAACCAAATGTCCTCAAATTTTGCATTTAAAATAATAATTATAAAAAAATAAAGTGAAATATGCATCTCACAACTTCTAGACTGTACGTTTTTGAAATCGTCACTATTCAAATACCTTCCTTCACTTAGAAGGAAACCCTTTAATCTTCAGCTCATCTCCACTGTGAGGAAACTAAAAAATAACGTCAACCTCTCACAGGGATTCATAAAAAAAAGAAAACGTTTATAGCTTTTCCAGAAAACTTAAACCGAAAAAGGTAATTTTTTTACTCAGATTTTGTACTAATTAATTAACTTGTTTTGAAGGTTTTCCATTGTTCAAAATGCATTTAATAAATATGAGGAATTCTGACCCTAATACAAAAAAAAAATGGTGCAAAAAATTAGTTCCTTCAAGTTGCCTATTATTGAGGTAAATAATATTATTCATGAATTGTTTCTTGAGGCAGTATTTATTCTCTTTTACGTCTCTCTCTTTTTTTAGCTTAAAACAAAACTACTACATACAATTTATAAAAAAATGAGTCAAAATAAATACGAAAAAAATTGTTCAAATAAATTAAATGCCCGTGCTAAAATGTTCCTTCCATAACAGAATGGCTCCTTTTATTTAATGCAACAATTGGCTAATTTACTAGATAGCTTTTCTCCTTCGGATGTCAGTAGGAAATTATCCTTCCACACAGCTATACCCTCACTGTTTGTCTTAAGGTCAACGGAAAGATTTTCCCAAACCTTCTTTTTGGGATTTAATTGTTCGTCCGGTTGACCACTGTAACCCTCAAATGCCAAACGACTACCGGCGGCTGCAGAGGCAGGGACAATAATAGGTTCCACGACAGTATGATCCTCGCTGAAACGTATAACAATAAAGATGAGTTAGTGTTTCCAACACTAAAAACATGCTACAGGCTGTAGTAACTTACTTGGAAGTACATAAAACCATGCCCTCTGAAAGAATGCCACGCATTTTGGATGGTTTAAGATTGCACAAAACGGCCACCAGACGCTGATCAAGCTCTTCGACTGTGACAAATTTAACTAAACCACTAATAATGGTGCGTGGTTGGGCTTCAGCCAAATCGATCTTCAAGACGTACAATGTATCGGCGTCCGGATGACGTTGAACTTCTACAACTTTACCCACACGAATGTCCAAACGATGAGGTCCATCTTCTTCTGGAGCAGCAGCATTAGCGGCTTTACCTCCTTTTACTTTAGCTGGTGGTGGATAAGCGGCAGCACTTAATTTTCTAGAGAATAGAGAAATAATTGTAATAATCCTAACAATAACAATTGCTATAAATTAGCAAAAAAAAATCTTACTGCAATTCAGGACTTTCGAAATCTTTACGAATGGGTTCTAACAATTTGTTGATATATTTCTCTACAGTAGCCTTAAGATCACCAGGATGCAGCTTATTCTCAGCAAAGTATTGTTCCAAATCGGAATAGTTAGTAAAGATCATATCACCACCATTCTCTGCGGAGCGGTTTATTTCGAAACCTTCGCCCTCCTTGAAGAGCGAGAACAAAACATGTTTCACAAAGGACAAAAGACCGTTATCGGCAATATTGCCCGGTTCGCAGAAAGCCTTCTTCAACTTCTTCTTGACATTAGCCGGCGAATCGAGCAGATCAATTTTAGAATCCTCCTCGGAAGAGGACATTTTACCTCCCGCCAATCCGGGCACCATGGGATTCATAAAATGTATACGTTTCTCATAGCCCAATTGGGGTAAATATTTTTCGGAAAATGTAAAGATTTTTCTCTGATCGACACCGCCGAATTGGGCATCCACTTTCAGATATTCTTCATCCAATGCCTGGAGGCCGGGGTAGAGAAGGCCAGAGAGCAAGGGATATTCCACCTGTTTTACAACTTCAGCGCCGGCTTTCTTGGCATCGTGCTGCGTTACCACCGAAGTTAGTTTATAGACGTCCAATGTGTATTCTTTCGAAAGTTGATAGTCGGTACCCTTAACAAATTTCAATTTGTCTAATGGCACACCGATAGAGGACAACATTGACTTGATCACTGCCTCATAGTATTGTGTACGTAGCTGGAGCAGAGACCAGGGAGCTTTCATGTTATCCAGGTAGGCATGCAAATCGGCGAAGAGAATTGTGACCTATAGTGATAAAAAATTGTATTAATATTAACATTAGCATATTTGAATAGTTATCTGTTATACATTTCTACTTGTAATCAGCTAAACGAACGGTGGAAGAATTGGGGAACCAATGTATTTTGTGCTTATAGTCTTTGATAAAACAACATTAACAATGATCTTATGTTGAAAAGAAAAAAATCGAATCTAATAAAATCAATAGGGTCAAACTTCTTAATATAGACCTATGATTTTTTGCACATATAGTTTTCTAATATTTTCTATATGGTTGTTAGAGTTTTCCATATCATTTCCGGAAATCCGGTTTGGCATAAATTAAATCAATTTTAGATACATATGTATAAGCCAATATATGTATATAACACCGAAGACATAGGTATCTTTAATGTAATTTTAGAAAATTTGTTGGAAAGAATTTTTTGAGGTAAGCTAAAAAATTACAAATTTTGTAGGAAATCGGCTTCTATTTCGATATAACCCACAGTAAACGTATGTTCAGACTTTGCGCAAATACGTGACTGGTAAGCTTTTTAAGACAACGAACGATCGATCTAACTTGTAGGCCTATCTTCAGTTATTGCTTCACAAGAAATCCCTTCTTATGTCAGTCTGTTATTTCTTGCCAAGAAAGTAGATAAACCCTTCACTCCCATATATATATATATTAGGGATGTAACGAAAGTGGCTTTAGCGAAAGCGAATATTGAAATATATTTCTTGCGAATGCGAATGCGAAAGCGAATAGTGAAATATGCATTTTTGCGAAAGCGAATAATAGTTTGAGCCTTTAGTACCAACAAATTTAAGGAACTGAATTGATACTTTTCCAGGATATTGCAGTATTAAGACTGTTTTCCATAGTTTTACCTCCTGTTACCACAAGCACACACATATCTTCAAATTGTGTGAAGGGAATAAGGAGATTTAACACTTTAATAAATGGAAGCGAATACTGAAATATATTTTTGCGAAAGCGAATAATCCAATGATGGTTTTTGCGAATGCGAAAGCGAATTTTAAAATGATGCGAATAATTCGCGTTCGCATATGCGAATGCGAATATTCGTTACATCCCTAATATATATATACAATTTTTATTCCCTCCACCATAGGATGGGGGGTATATTCATTTTGTCACTCCGTTTGTAACACCTCTAAATATTGATCTGAGACCCCATAAAGTATATATATTCCTTATCGTCGTAAAATTCTAAGACGATTTAGCCATGTCCGTCCGTCCGTCTGTGGTAATCACGCTACAGTCCGCAATAATAGAGCTAGGTTGATCAAATTTGGTACAAATACTTCTTATAGTTCCAGGTTGTTTGGGATTGCAAATGGGCCATATCGGTCCATATTTAGATATAGCTCCCATATATAGCATCTAACTTGATGTGATTCCTACTGTTCTCATCTACTATATTTTTTGTTTATTGGTACAAATATTTCTTATAGTTGCAGGCTGTTTGGGATTGCAAATGAGCCATATCGGTCAATGTTTTGATATAGCCCCCATATATAGCATCTAACTTGATGTGATTCCTACTGTTCTCATCTACTATATGTTTCCTACTGTTCTCATCTACTATATTTTTTTGTTTTTTAGTGTTATTTTATTCAGTTTTGAGTTATTTTGTGAGGTCACATGCTATCCATGGTGGAGGGTATATAAGATTCGGCATGGCCGAACTTAACGCTTTTGCTTGTTTTATTTCTTTTAAAATCATCGTGTCTTTCAAAACGATGGAAAAAACAATCTTGTTGGTGGACTCCAGTAGAGTCGGGAGAACATGGATGATACCCTTAATTTAATACCTTAAAATCTCTTGAAGTTTCTTTTTGTTTTATATGTACACCTGAAGATGACTAACGACATTCACATGAATCAATTGTTTTACATGCAAACTGAACTTCATATCGTCCCCCAATGTAACAGCCTATAATAATATTTAGGGGACAATGTACGAGTATATGCGGTTATATATACATATACTCACTTCACATCCTGCTTTCAGGAAGTCAGCAATCTTCGACATCGGTACAAAATAGGCGACATGTGGCTTACCGGTGGTGGCAGTGCCCCAGTAAATCTTCAAATCGCGTTCCTTCAGGATGGCATTCAACTTGTCTTCGCCCAAAACCTCTTGAAGATTGCGAGTAATTAAAGTTTTTTTCTGCTCTGGAGTTGGAGAACTCATTTTGTCTTCCTTTTTCTTTCCTCACCAATGAAATCACAAAAACACCTCAACGGCACGACCAAAAAACGTGGACAGAATGGTAGGTGACAGGCAGAGAAATGACGTCGACGGCTGTCTAATTAGAAAATGTCAAAACATTGCCGTTTGTGAATGAGACAGTGAAATCAGCTGTTTGCAATGAATAAGAGGAAGAAAAACTCTTCCCATTTGTATTGTTTATAAGTGATTGTGAATGAAGCGCGAATTTCACCAAAAAATTTCAAAAATAATGAATAATAAGATATGTCATCCCGGAGCGAGTAAGTTATCAGATACGAACGAATAAAAATTTCAACGAGTAGGACTTCAAAGAGTGAGATTTTCCGGGGATTTCGGACCGATTTTCCCGAATTTTTTGTAATTGTCACAATTAAAAAATTAATATCAATCGATTAGTGCAAAAAAAGTTGAAATCACCTTCGCGGAAAAGTGTTTTTTCGCGTGTGACATTTCATTCCTATTCGTCCGTAACTGATAGATTTTGACAGTTCTCGGGATGACTTATCTTCATAATTTATAATTTTTGAAAAATTTCACAACATCAAGTAAACAAAACAAAAACAATCAACACGTGCGACTGACCCCACTTTACTTTTCATTTCAGATAGATTTCGGCGTTTGTTGCAACGCGAGTGTTTTCGCGGTAAATTTCCCTCATTGCTTTCCTTGTGTTTGTTATCCCCCTTTTTGTGTAAATCAATCGCGTAAAAATGCCTGTCGTGGATACCTCGGATTTGGTGAAACTCCAAAAGAGTATTGAACTCGTTCGAAACATTTGCATTTTGGCGCACGTAGACCATGGCAAGACTACTCTGGCTGATTCCTTGGTGGCTAGCAATGGAATTATTTCGCAACGCATGGCGGGAAAAATGCGTTACTTGGACAATCGTCAAGACGAGCAGGATCGTGGCATCACTATGAAAAGCAGCAGCATTTCGTTGTACTATCAAAGTCAAGGAAATCAACGTGATTTCCTAGTAAATCTCATAGATTCACCTGGTCATGTGGACTTTTCCAGCGAGGTCTCCACAGCTGTACGGTTATGTGATGGAGCCATTGTTGTGGTGGATGTAGTGGAAGGTGTATGCCCTCAGACGCGAGCCTGCCTCCAACAGGTCTATGTTGAACAATTGAAACCAGTTTTGGTTTTAAACAAAATTGATCGTTTGATTTTGGAGAAACAAATGACCCCCTTGGATGCTTACTTCCACATACTGCAGGTATTGGAACAAGTCAACGCTGTGCTGGGTAGTATCTTTGCCTCGGATGTTCTGGCCAGGGAGGATATTACACACAAAGACAACTACGAATCGGCTTTGGAAGATAGTGATGATTCATTGTTGTACTTTACTCCGGCTTCGGGAAATGTTGTGTTTTGTTCAGCCTATGATGGTTGGGCTTTTGGAGTGCGAGATTTTGCCGTAACCTATGCAGAACGTTTGGAAATTCCAGTCGACGAATTAGAACATTCATTGTGGGGCGATTACTACTACAATGCCAAGAAGAAATGTGCTGTTCCTGGTGCCCAGGAAAAGGCTAAAAAACCAATGTTTGTTCAATTCATCTTGGAGAATATCTGGAGTTTATATGATACTATAGCAGTGCGAAAGGACAAGGACAAGATACCTGGTGAGTAGATACAAAAAGAAAACTAATAATTTGCATGTTAGACCAAGAGGAAACATTTTTCCAATTGGAAACAGTATTGCAAACATATTTAGTTTAAGTTTTTAGCTTTTTTATAAAAAAAGAGATACAGAATGTTACGGCTACAAGGATACACATACATTGAAGATTCCAGTAGTCGGGTACAGACGGTCAGTCGTAGCTTTACTGACTATGGGAATGTTTGTTAAAATATTCCAAGTGTGTATTACGAAATTTAAATAGGGACGAATTATTGTATAGAAATGAATTCTGCAAGAACCAGTAGAGTATAACAGTTCAAACCGTAAGGATTACAGGCCGAATAATGGTCCTTTGTAGTTATGAAGGCAAATGATGTTGTTATACCAGCTAAGATTTAGATTTAGAATTAGATTTATTTATTTGTTATACCAGGCACAACAAGATTATATCTTATATGTGTTAGTGCTGGTTTCATGAATGTATAGGTAACATATTTGATTATTCTTATTACTATTTTTACTAAAAGAAAACATAAAGGAACATATTATGAAGTCACAAATATTTGACCATATATCTGGACGTAGTCTTTTGAACGGACATCAATATGCATATAGGAATGGATATATAACAACATCAATGCTTTTGAGTATGACCGAGTACGTTAGAGAGAACCTTAATGTCGGTAACAGTTGGGTACTAGTGTCTTTAGATTTGTCAAATGCGTTTGATCGGCTTAATCATTCTTTGTTGATTTATAAATTACATCAGAAATTTGAATTCTCAAATGTTGCGTGTAAACTTGTCTTGTCATATTTAACAAAGAGGTCGCAATTTGTAAGTCTACAAGGGCGTGTCTCACATACAACACGTTTGTCTTGTGGTGTGCCTCAAGGGTCAGTACTTGGACCACTTTTCTTCATAATGTTTATGGATGACTGCGTTGGTTGTCTAGATCACAGGTTTGTTCGACCGTACCTATATGCAGATGATGTCCAGCTTATTTTTTCTAACATCAGAGATGTTCCTGATGTTTTTGAGGAGGGGATAAATAGCACACTTGCCAGTCTTTCTGATTGGATGGTAAACAACGATTTTCTGGTTAATGCAGGCAAGACAAAGGCAGTAATGTTTCGTACTGGATATCGTAGTATTACCTATCCCATTATTAGAATGTCTGGTGTTGTTATTGAATTTCTTATATCAACTAAATGCTTGGGTATAGTAATTGATGACCGTTTGGACTTCGGTGAACATATTGATTGTATCTCTACTACTACTACTACTACTACTCTACAATTGTGGTTTACATTTACCCTTTCATGTTAAACGTATGATTGCATATGCTTTTTTAATATCACATTTAAACTATTGCATTGAGCTGGTATCGTGTACTCTTTCATGCAATAAACGTAAGATTGAACTCATTGTTAATAGGATTGTTCGATTTGTTTTTGGGTTGAGAATTTATGATCACATTTCAGAAAAAGTGCGTGATTTCCTAGGATGCACTTTTTCGCAACATACTGTTCTGCGAAGTTTAGTCTTTTTTTATAAAATTATTAGGAATGGTTTTCCTGATGAACTTCATTCCAAATTCTTATTTTCGCATTCTACGAGAAATCCGCAAATCATAATACCTGCCATTTATACTTCTGTTTTTGAAAGATCTTTTGTCGTCACAACGGCGAGAACTTGGAATTCTCTACCCTTTGATCTTAGAAATTTTGATCAAAGTGAAAATAATTTCAGAAACCTCCTCCTTTCTAACTTTGGTGGACGATGATTTACTGATTTCTATATTTTTCTTTTCACCAATAGTAGAAACAACACCTTTTCCTACAATTTACATTTCGAACCTTTAGCCATATTACTAACTTTTATTTTTATATTTAGATATTAAGAAAATTGTAAATATTTTGGTATTCAAGAATTGCAATACGCTATCATTGGCCTTGAAGGCTTATTGTATTGCTTAATAAAATAAAATAAAAAATAAAATAACATTACATTTATTTAAATAGATTAAATAGCTCATTGTTGAATGTATTGGCATTTCTTATGTGTTGTACGTTGTTATAAAGAAGTTTTTTCATAGATACTACAGAATCATATCTCGGTAGAATTAGTTTCATTCCTTTCCTTTCCGGTCCAAGGAAAAGCCGGGTTACAAAGACCATGTGGTTAGGGTTTGCAGCGAGCCTCTGGTGGGAATCGAACCCACGACGCCCAAACTCATAGGCGAGCACGCTACCAACTCACCGACTGGGGCTCTCAATTCTGATATATGTTCAGAGCGTCTAAGTAAGTGCAGAATTAAACATTAGACCTAAATTACATGCAGTACCCACACTGTCTATAATAGCGTTTTGAATTTTCACAGTATGGGGCTCAATGATGGCTGTTGCTCTTTTGTGTATTATCAATTTTGTCTTAGAGGGATTAAGACATAATCCATTTATTTGGGCCAAGTTATATATCAGATTCAGGTCTGTGTTAATATTCCATACGCAGGATTCAAGTTCTTTTCGTTTGCTATACGTGTAAAGCTGCACATCATCTGCATACATTTGAACTTGGCTGGTTACAGGCACACCAGGCAGATCATTTATATGTATATGGAAAACTGTAAAGGTCTAAGGATTGATCCTTGTGGAACACCCTTTGATACTTCTGATATATATGGGATCCTTGGTTATTAGCCACACTTCTAAACGTGAGCACACAGAGAAATATGATGTAATTAAATTGCAGGCAGTATTTGAAAAGTGGAATAATTTGTACAGTTTTAATACAAAAATTCGTTGATTTACAGTATCGAATGCTTTTGCTGTGATCAGAAGAATTAAGAAGGTAACACCTTTGTCCTCCAGGTGCTGACGATTACTTCCAACGAAATCTATCAGAACGGTTGTAAAGCTTCGTTTTCACCGAAAATCTGGTTGTCTGCCCGATAAGAGCTTATGTTGATACAGATAGTTACTAATTTGGTCGACCATTATGCGTTCCAATGCTTTCGATATGTATGAAGGTATGGCAATGGGACGATACTCCTTGTTTTGTTTAGACACAGGCATAGCTTTTGCTAGTTTCCATTCTCTTTCAGTACGTTATTGAACAAGTACGTCAGACACGGCAACAATTTCGGTATTATCATTTTGAGAAACCTAGGACATGTTTCATCAGTTCCAGTAGCATTTGATTTTATGGAGGAAAGCTTTGAATAACTTCTGCTTCATTTACTCCGCGGAATGAAAACCCTCTACAGGGACAGTACGCGAATTTCCATAGAAACAGAGGGCTGTATGGTTGTAATTTAGACGAAGCTCTCGTTTAACTTGTCTATATCAGATTTGTTGAGTTTAGTGTGAATATTTTGCATCATTAATTACATTTGTAGCTGTTCTTCTCGCAGATCTAAAAAGCTCATGAACCTCTGGGGGATTCAAACGCTTCCAACGTTTTCGTATGCATGAATTCGTTCATCAGTTAGACGTTTAATATGAGTATTAAACCAAGGGGACTGTTTGCTTCTAATGATGATTGTTTTTTCTGGGGCACAGTTGTTGAATAAGTAGTTTACTCGATTTTCTATAAATTGTAATTGATCATCAATTGAGTCTAACCGATATAATTGCTCCCATGATGTTTCTTCAAGTAATTGATATAGCAACATAGAATTTATATTCTTGAAATCACGATATGTTACGCTGTTCACCTGCATCTATGCTGAAATCATTTGTTATGTACATATATGAGATCATGTTTAGATAGCCAAATCGGATAAAATATGTGTTTGGGGCTTATGTAAATACACAGAACGATTTTACCTATGTTCAAGTGGTCTTCGTAGCTAAATTTAACATAACAAGTAAGAAAGATTCAGTCGGGTAAACCGACTATGGTATACCCTCACTTTGTGAGTAATGTAGTATGGAATATTACACGAATTAATCTGCCAATTTGTGTGGAAGGTACCAGAAGGGGTTTAACAAATACACCTATTTTGCTCTAAACACTATATTCTTTAAATACACTGCACAGTGCCGAAGCGTTTATTTGCACTGGTATATTAACGTTATGATCTGTTCAATTTGGTATTATTTGATCATTTTGTGTGGGAGGTATCAAAAGGGGCGTGGCAGTAGCGCCCATCTTTCACAGGAGTATAGGCACTATAACAGCATTACGCTGTACAACATTTCAAGTATTTGTATGTACTGGAATTAGCGTTATAAGCTGTTAGCTTTTGGTGTCAAAAGCTCCATTCGTGTGATAAGGTTCCAAAAGGGACGGTACAATAATGCCGATTTTTACCGCACCATATGCATTATAAAAACATTACACTGCACAAAATTTCAAGTTTCTGTATGCACTGGTATTAAAGTTATAAGGTGTTTACTTTTGGTGCAAAACGGTCCATTTGTGTTCCCACCGAAAGCGGCGGGGCCACTTCGCTCATTTTTCTCAACGTGATAATTAATAATAAACTAATACTATGTGTGGAATTTCAGAAGATTAGAATAAGTTGTATAGAAGTTACTTGCGAATCAATATTTCACTAAATATTAACACTTTGTGAGGGAGGTACTAGAAGAAGTGGACCAATATAGCCCATCTTCGAACTTAGCCGGAGATAGAGAAAAATATTACCGCATACCATAATTTTAAGTGAATCGGTTGCACCTTTCGGGAGTTATCGTGCGCACTAGCCAGTAGACAGACAGACTGACATTGCTTAAATTACTTAAAATTTCCGCCAAACATACTTGGTTTCTTAGGTCACTCCTTCGTTGTGTTACGCTTTTGGTTCGTAGCAAATGATGTATACCCTCGTCACACTAAAGTGAGGGTATAAAAATGTCATGTTTATTCTAAAGCTTTGTATAGACGATTGTCAGATCGGACAGTATTGTCAGAAAAATTCCAGAAAATGCAACCCAGTGAACATACAATTTTTGTCTCGCAGCGTTGGCAGAAAAGTCATTGCGAAATCAGTTGCTGATTGTTATATGTGCGAAATTTATGCATGTGACAAAGGCGCCATTGTCAAAAAAACATTTTATTGGCAACACTGTCTATAAAATAGAGGGTTTTCCAACAAGAGGTGTTATTTTGAATCACCCGGTATTTCGGTAGCTGTCATTTTTGAAGCTTTTATTCTTTGACATTTGACAAGTAGAAACTACGCCATTACTAAAAATGGAACGATACACGATCATCGAACGATACAAAACGATCAAAAAACGATCGAACAAAAAAACGATACCAACGATACAAAATCATCTTGACTGATGAGGCCCATTTCCACCTCGGTGGCTACGTCAACAAGCAAAATTGTCGCATCTGGGGCTCGGAAAACCAAGAGTTATTGTTGAGAAGCCTCTCCATCCTCAACGTGTGACTGTTTGGTGCGGTTTATGGTCCGGCGGGGTCATTGGACCTTACTTTTTCGAAAATGAGGTTGGATCAACAGTAAAGGTGAATGGATTGCGCTATCGAGAGATGATTAATGATTTTTTATGGTCGGAGTTGGATGGTATTGATCTGGACAACGTTTACTTTCAACAAGACGGCGCTACGTGCCACACAAGCAACGAAACCATTGCTCTGTTACGGGAAAGTTTCCGGACCGTGTTATCTCTCGATCACAATTGGCCTCCGAGATCTTGTGATTTAACACCTTGCGACTTCTTCCTTTGGGGCCACGTGAAAGATAAGGTCTACGCCAACAGCCCAGCGTCGATTCAAAACCTGAAAGATAGAATTCGTGAGGCTATCGAGGACGTAGGGCAGCCACTTTGCGATTTGGTTATGGAAATTTGTATGAAAAGGATATGGTCCTGTAAGCGTGGTCGTGGTGGCCATTTGCCTGATGTTGTTTTTCATTATTAACGGCATACCTTCCTCTTTATTATGAAATAAACATCCGATCATTTATCTCAAAAAATTGCATTTTTCTTTGAATACCAAAATAACACCTCTTGTTGGAAAACACTTTATTTTTATTGGAAATCCTGCATACAAATATTTACACAATTTATTGTAAATATATGAAATAGGTAAGGTTTTCTTGCAATCGTCTGAACTGTAAATTTACCTTTGCCTAACAATTTGTCATTGTCTGTACATTTGCAGCACTTAAACAGGGTTGATAACGCTGTCCGATCTGGCAATTGTGAGTCATACAAAATGACGTATGGAACCTAATAGCATTAAGCCAACGATATGTGTCACACATATATTTGCCCAGCAAGTCCATAGAAAATTGCAACTTTATGCATTGTATTAGAGAAAACCAAAGATAAATTAGTTTACTTTTTAAATTTCCCATTGAAAACGATTTTGACAAAAAAAAACAAAAAAGTCGGACGACTAATCTTAAAAGCGTGTACAGAAAGTATTTGCTAAACACACTTGGTTTATTGGTTACTATTGCTTAAGCTGCATACCATTTGAAACAACCGTGAGTGCAGACAAAAATCTACAAACATTTTCAGTGTATCAACAATAACATATGCCATCGTATAATCATCCAGAATAAGAAAAAATAAAGCCAATAACAAGATAAGTTAAACAAGTAAGATAATGGAATCAAGATGGTAAGTTCTTTTATATTTAATCTATATACACACACAAACTTACTCTGACTATTTATATTAGCACAAAAAGAAAACGCCGCACCTGCTGGAATAAGGAGTCACAACATGTTTTGCTTAATTTGTGGGCACAGTACATTGGTGTCCTTCGTGTTGCTCGGAAAAATGGTCATATTATGAATAAAATGGCTGCAGATATGCAACAACTTGGTCACTCATACAACGCAGCAGAAGTAAAATCCAAGATCCACAATTTAACAAATCAATACAGGTAAAGTAAATCTTGATTTAAGGAAATCGTTTAGTTAATCTCTGAGAGTTTAGTGGAATAATCTCGCACGAATAAAAGATGTTTAGATATTTACTAGGGATATTGATATTTTGCGACCGGAAAAACTGTTCTACACAGTTTTATGTTATTGTTGTATATTTCAGTTACACTATGCAACAAAAGGAAAAAAAGTTTCCACATGTAAAGTGAATTGAACATGAAAATAGTCTAAATTTAAAATTACGAAAATAGTGGTTCCGTTAAGTTAGGTCCAAAAGTGATTAAAATGAGAACAAAATTTGGGGCTTTGACCATGGGTTCTCACGACCGTCATCCATCGTACATTGTGTTTAGTCGTGATGATATTAAAATTAAATTGAATTTCCAATAGATGCAAAACATGAAGATAAAATAATAGGTTTTAAACTCAAATAATATTGGGTTCATCAGCCGGCCTTGGACAAACATTCGCTAGATGATAACATCTTTATTCGCTGACGAAGATTTTCAACGTATTTAGAGTGGCAGCCAGTATAAAATACTTACTTAGACTACATAGTCCATTGTGGTATCACATGGCCGTAAAAGAAAACATAAGATATTCCTAGCGGGCTCCCGTTGTACCAATTTGATTGATTTAAAATGCTCAAGAGCCTAAGGTTGCTTGCCGCCTTCTAGAGAGAGCGGGACACAGACATAGAAGATGATTGATTGCCCCTCTTCGTCTCCACAGCGTCTGCAAAAGTCATTACCCAGAGAACATTGAACTGTTCAGCCATTTCGTTAAGAAATCTGCAACAGTCGAGAACAGTTTATGAATTCAGGAATATAGTTCCCCGGGTCTTGATCGCAGCCTGCATATCAGGGAAAATATTGATACTGACTTTATTAAGCACATTCATTTTCGGCCATTCCTCTACTTCTTGACCAGGCAGTTTTTTGCAATGGAAAGATACCAAATTCAAATTCTTCAGAAAAGATATCATAGCCCACTTGTTGTTAAGCTTTAAACCATCTTTATAGAAGTTAACGTATCTCCTATGTTCTGGGGTACGACCATTCCATTCTGATCTATCAGGTATAAGAGTGAGATACTTCTTGTCAAAAAGTAGTTAGTTAGGTAATAGTGTAATCAACAATGGGAGATCAGGCATTGTGTATAGAATGGCACTATGTTCCTTACGTTCGTAGCCTTTTCTGGCCAGATTGACAGTTCCCTAAATCTAATAACAGTACATGCGGCATATTGGCTTATTATAATGTCTATTATAACTAGAGCCCGACCCAATGTTCGGCTTCGGCTACGGCTACGGCCAAAACAGTGACTTGAAAAAATCAATTTGGCAAAAAATGGAATTAACTCGTGAACATTTTCGAGCGATCATTTTTCACAACTTTCGACGTGGATTATCACGACAAGAGTGCATCGATGAACATAAATCTTTGTTTGGCGATGAAGCACTATCCTATAGCACTGTGAAAAACTGGTTTAATGAATTCAATCATGGCCAACGCTCGCTCAAAGACGAAGGTCGTCCAAAAAAGGCCTTTGTGCCAGAGAATATTGTGACATACCGTGAGATAGAGGCATCCTTGGGCATTTCTTCCACCAGCATACATTCGATATTGCATGAACACCTGGCCGTAAAAAAGGGTTGTTCTCGTTGGATCCCGCACAATTTGACAATCGCTCAAAAAAAAAAAGGCTCGTGTCGATTGGTGCAAAGAAATTTTGAAGAAATACGATCGCGGTGCTTCAAAAGACGTTTATAAGATCGTCACACGAATCTTGGATCTATGCGTATGAGCCCGTAACAAAACAGAAATCGACCGTGTGGGTCTTCGAAGACGAGCCAAATCCAACGAAAGTTGTTTGTGGAAGAAGCACTTCGAAGCAAATGGTCGCCTGTTTCTTCGGCAAAACTGGTCATGTGGCGACTGCTCCGCTTGAGCAACGTAGGACGGTCAATTCTGAGTGGTACACCACAATTTGTTTGCCTGAAGTCTTCGGAGAAATTCGAAAAACGAACAAGAGAAGACGAATCATTGTGCACCATGACAATGCGAGATCTCACACATCGGCTCAAACCAGCGCCTTTTTGACCGGCCAAAACGTCGAATTGATGGGTCATCCGCTGTACAGCCCTGATTTGACACCCAATGACTTATTCACTCACATCAAGAAAAAACTTTTGGTCAACGTTTTTTGAATTTTCAACACACTGTAACCAAAACAATTCGCTCTCAAATGACAAAACGGTCTGAGTGAAGTTATGCTAAAAAATTTCATACTTTCCAATGGAAGTTCCAGTTTTCATCTGGCAACACCAGCATTGCCAGGACCGAAATATAAATAGCAACCCTCGTACATATAGTAACCATACGCTGAACTTGTATTGCCCTTGAACAACCTATTGTCCTTCTACAGGTATATATAGTGCTACATCGGACTTCTTTCTTCTTTCCAGAATGTTGGGTTGGAATAGTAAAATATTTAAGCATTTTGCACTTTCTGAGAAAGGGATTCTCAATACCCGCAAGGAGATAGTGAAACTTCAATCTGGCTCTCCCAATTGTCTTAAAATTTTCTATGTGATATTATTTGCTCTTGAAGCTCGGTAAAGTGCAATGTTTTTAATGGCGATTTCGTTTCTGGAAAAAATTTTGCCCCATCGATGTGAAATACCTAAACTTATTTGCAAAAATGATGCAGTTTCTCGAACTTAACTTAACTCCAATTTTTATATTTCCAGAATATGTTAGAAAAGTTCAGTTTTTGGGAAAAGGGTAAGGAAAATGCCGCACTTTTCCAGAAACGAAATTGCAATAAGTTCCGCTCAAAATGGGCGCATTTGACAACCCCTTTCGGGTACCCTCCAGACACAGTAACAAACTCATACGAAAATAATGTCCCCATATTTTGTAGCAATCATATGTATTTTGGGCTACTTTTGCAATGAACTTAGGTGGACAACCGACCAAGGTTCTGGCATTTCTCACATAAACTACCAAATTCCACATAACTTTTTTCACAAAGTGAGGACATATGGCAATTCTATTTTCTAAAGTGTTGTGACCGACTGGGTATAAGTGAACACATATTTTTAAGGAAATGGTATAGAGATTTAAATTGATTACATTTTACCAATATACATAGGATTAACGGTTTGGTCGAAAAGCTTAAATTAAAAAAAGGATATATATTTAGTTCGAATTTTTCGTGTAGATGAAAAAATTTGCCAGAAAAATGCTTTCCAAGACCAAATGGAAAATAGTTTTGCATAGTCTTAATGCATAGGAAAATATATTTTAAAACCAGTAAGGAAAGGCAGAAAGTCGGGCGGGGCCGACTATATAATACCCTACACCTCCCTAACAATGCGATAAGGGTCATTGCCATAATAATTTGGAATAATTGGTAAATGGGTAGAAACATATTATCTAATTCTGAAACGATAATCGCTAAATTAAGCAATATTCGTTCCTAAATTGAGAAACATCTTTCTGGAAAATTTTAAAGATCGGAAGTAAAATACAACTTCTATAGCGGTTTGATACCAAATCAGGAGGAGCAATCAATATAAATCTGAACCGATCTTCCCTGAATACTCATTCATGTAAAACGACCTCCTTCTGTCGAATTTCGTACTGATCGCATATAAAATACAGTCTCTACAGCGCCTACATGTCAAATCGGGGGTAACGTATATATGGGGGCTATATCTAAATCTCAACCGATTTCTTCCCAATTTAACAGTGTTCATTCATATAATAAGAAACCTCTCTTTGCCGAATTTCGCACTGATCGGATATAAAATAACATTTTTACAGCGCTTATATGTCAAATCGGGGGTAATGTATATATGGGGGCTATATCTAAATCTGAACCGATTTCTTCTAAATTTAACAGAGTTCATTCATGTAATAAGAAACCTTTTCCTGCCGAATTTCATACTGATCGGATATAAAATAAAGTTTTTACAGCGTTTACATGTCAAATCGGGGCTAACATATATATGGGGGCTATATCTAAATCTGAACCGATTTTAACCAAATTCAATAGGGATCGTCCTTGGGCCAAAAAAAAGATATGTGTAAAGTTTCGTCGAGATCGGACCATAATTGCGACCTGTACTTTGATTACAAGAATACATGCACAGACGGACAGACAGACAGACAGACGGACAGACAGACAGACAGACGGACAGACGGACATAGCTAAATCGATTCAGAAAGTGATTCTAAGTCGATCGGTATAATAAACGATGGGTCTATTTCTTCTCCTTTTGGGTGTTACAAACAAATGCACAAAGTTATAATACCCTGTACCACAGTGTGGTGTAGGGTATAAATAAATATGTTTTAAAAATTTTGAAAGTAATTAATTTGGCGGCCGGAAGTTGGACCCCAAGAAAATGCACCCCAAATTGAAAATAAAAGTAGGCCAAATTTGGGGCCTATTTTTGTTACAAAAACTGATTTAGGAAATTACACCCCAATCAAGAAAACAGCATGAAATGACAAAAAACCCAAGAAATGTTCTCTTCCTAAATCTGGGGAGTACGCATTAACACACGTATACAAACATATTTTCTAATTATAAATCTATTCCTGTGCGGTCGGCCTACGGCCTCTGTTTAAGACTTTCTCCTATGGACAGGATCCAAAGTTGGCAACGTGGAGCAAATCTTTTATGCGTAGCCTCTCCTGTTTCTAAATTAATAGATGAAAATAAGCCCCAAAAAGCAGACAAGAAATGAAAGTAAACCCCAAAAAGCAGTCAAAAAATGAAATTAAGCCCCAAATAAAATTGTTGTTGTTTGATATGTTATTTTTTGGGGCCCATATTCATAAACATAGTGGGGTGTATTTTCCTGGGGCCCAATTTCATTCCGCCATTAATTTACAAAAAAATCCCATCATATTTAATAATCCTAATTATTCCAATTCTAATGTAGAGATGAAAAAAAGAAAATGGCATCAATCGGTGCTAAAACTTCTGACTGGAATATCTTTGACCGGGTACATGCAATACTAGGAGATGGTGGCCTAGATGAAACAACATCCGAGTATGCAGGTACGGATTTCGATATTTCCCTATTGCGTTCTATGTATTCCAGAAACTTTTATTTCTTTAGATGACAATTTTGATGACCACTCCATTTCAAAATCGGAAGAACTCGAAAATCATCACGATGAAATCTCAGAAGAAGAAGACGAAGATGAACCCCACTCGGTTTCAAAATCTGAAGAACTCGAAAATCATCATGCTGAAATCTTTAAAGATGAAGATCACCTCCAATCGGTTACAAAATTTGAAGTACTCGTAGACCATCATGACGCAATGTCAGAAGAAGAAAAATGTGACGATAGTATTGAAGAAACACCCGATGATTCCGCCTCAACTTCTGGCCAAAACAAAGACCTTGAAACCTTGAATAGAAATGTGGTGAAAGTTATAGAAAAACTTGACATTATGAATGAACAAAATCTAATGGCTCACAAGCAAATGATTAAATTGGAAAAGGAACGAAATGAGCTTTTGCGAGACTTATTAAGGACATTTAAAAATAATTCATCAGAAGTTCAACATAGATTTGGCCAAAAGAAATCAAAACTTTGTCAAACTGGTATATAAAGTAATAATGGAATCTGCTATTGTGCAAAGATTACTATACAAATATACACTTCTTTTATAACAGATCCCTTAGATGCAATGCTCGGAAGACATGTAGATACCTTAGCAGATGGTAATATACTATGTTCTAAAAATGATATAGGGCTATTTCCGTTTAAAGTGCGAAGTAAGGTTCAACTAATTCAATAGTTCAAAATTAATTCAACATTACATTAACGGGCGCGCACTTGACATGGAAATTTCTAAATACATATCGATACCTCCATTCTAAACTATGCTAAGTGCAAAAAAGTAGTTTTTCAGGAAAGGCGATACAAATTTGATGATTTTTTTTAATTTGTCTAGAATTCCTTTATAATGAAAATCGAATGACCTGAACTATTTTGTGAATAACTTTTGATTGGGTTGGCGGATAAACACCAAATTTTGACTGAAATCTCCCTAAAACTATGCTAAGTCGACTGAGCATGTTTTAGAATGGAGGTATCGATATCTATGTAATACTTGATTAAAATACATCTTCTCATAATAATTTAGGTATTCACCAGCAGGAACATATTCAAGATTCTAAATTCATCGTGTCAACAAATCCAGAGTCCACAAATTGTGATACCAAGGCTAGATCGCCGGATGGTGATAAGTCTAACAATGAAAAATTGGCGCTGGAATTGGAAATACTTAGAGAACAGCACAAAGAATATTTGTTAACAAAAAGAATGGAAAGAGAGTTTCTGGCCGAAAAATGTGAATTGGAGTTGGAGGAATTGAGATTAAATATGGAAAGAAAGAAAAAAGATTTTGTACTGCAGATGTTATTTAAATAAAAAAATGAAATTAACAAAGTACAATTTAAAAAAAATAAAGCGTTTTGTACAGCATAAATCAGAGTTTGAGTTGAATTTCTCTTTATCGTTGAACTAAAGCACTTGAACTACCTTAATGTGTTTGTTATACCCTACACCACACTAGGGTTATATAGTTACGGCAAAATTTCGACTTTTTGAAAAAATCAAGAAGTCGACTTTTTAGTACAAAAAAAAGTCGATTAAAGTCGACTTTTCGACTTTATTAATGAAAATGCTCAACTTTCTTCATTAATTTGTAGCAAAATACAGGAAAAGTTAAAAATACTAATAATGATAAGGTGATCAGGAATTTACAGAAGTCGTTCCATAAAACTCTAAAAAAAACGTAAACAGAAAAACCCAAAATAATAAAAAAAAATTCTCAAGTCCAACTGCATTTAATTTGTCATACTTATTCACCGAACATGTCCAAATCAATTGGCTTTAAAAAATAAACTTATTTAAACCGTTTAGAGAGATTTGGCTCCGAATGTGTGTGCCGATAAGCCGAAAGTAACCCCTAATCCAATACTTTTAATATTCTCGTGACTGTATTTTGTTTGGATCCGTCAATTTTTATTAATTATTATGCCAAACTATTTATATCTATAAAAAAAGATTCTATAATTATGGCAGATGCGATTACTGTGTATTCATATTATCTCGCTTAATTTTAACTGTTAAATTGGTCCTTATTTTTGTTTTAACACACAGCGCGTTTTTATTAATTTAAGCCAAATGTAATGTAAATTTGTTAGTACTCGTACATGAAAAAGTCGACATGGAAAATTCAACTTTTAGACATTTTCAGAAACAAAAAGTCGACTTTCGATTTCGACTTGGTACAAAAAAAAAAATGATTAGTCGAAAGTCAAATTATAAAACCATACACCACACTGTGGTAAAGAGGGTATTATGAATTTGTGTAGTTGGTTTGTAACAACTAAGAACATGTTAGTCGAGTAAACTGAATAAAGTATATATGAATTACAATATAAAGTGATTTTACAGTGTTTTCCAATAATTGTGATATGATTTCTTTGAAAAAAAACACACTTATTGTTAAGAAAATTCAAAAGTTTTTTATTTAATGTGAAGTACAATCGACACAATTAAGTTCTAAATAAAACGTCATTCAAATGGCCTCCACGACTTCTTCTGCAGGAACGAATTCGATGAACCCAATTTTCGAGCACTTTTTCCACTAAATCAAGTCGTATGTCATGAATGGCACGTTCAATATTGACTTGTAAAGCTTGAAGAGAGTCTGGTTTATTTCGAAAGACCAATGACTTCAAATAACCCCACAAGAAATAGTCTAATGGTGTTAAATCACAACTTCTTTCTTGAATAATCGAATCTCCAAACTTTTCTCGCAACAATTCAATTCAATTCAACGATTACTTTTATAATAAAACTGAATAATTTGTGTATATCTATCCATGATGAAATTGTAAACACTACAGAATGGCAGATCATGACATATTACAAATGGGCGAAACGTCACTTCAAAATCATATCATCCCTATTGGAAAACCCTTTATATTCTAATTTTACGGTCCACGTTACTTGTTATATTTTACTTGCTTGTTATATTTTTGTAGCGACAGACCAGAGCCTCTGGTGGGAATCGAACCCACAACCCCCAAATTCATAGGCGAACATTTTACCAATTCACCTACTGGGGCGCTCCACCAAATTTCATTTTTCTAGAAAATATTTCGTAACAAAAATGTGTACAAAATGTCAGCAAAATGTAATTTTTATAAAAAATCACCCTTATTCCAGTTGGCGTCGTCGACGTCGTCACATCATTTTCGTCATATCTATGAAGTTCTAGCTTTGTCATCTTAACGCCAAAACTAATGTTTTTGGTATCCATGAACTAACAAAAACCCTTTTTATAACTTAAAAATATTTAAAAAAATTTCAAAATTTATGAAGTCGTCAATCTAAAAAGTGTCGACTAAGAATCGACGTCGACGACGCCAACTGGAATAAGGGCGAATGTCAACAAATTTGTATTTATTTGAAAATGGATTTCCGTTGAACATTTAAAAGAAATCGCAGTTTTAAGTATTATTGAAAATTCCTTCAAATTTTACGAAAATCAATTTTTGTAAAAATCTTTCCTAAATTAATATTTTTATTGCAAATTTATCTAAATTGCATATAAATACATACTTAAATTTGTAAATTTAGTAGTTTCAACCAAATTGAATTTTTGACAAAATTTCGTTGAAAATACATTTCGATTGAAAATAGAAATTGCAATTTAATATCCAATTTTGTCAAGATTGGGATATTAAAAAAATGTCGGCAAAATTTTATTTCTTTAGGAAATTTCGTCGCAATTGCATTTCATTTTTAAAATATTTTTTTTTTGGCAAATTTTAGGATAGGCCATTCATCAGCAGTCATCGTCCTTTAAACTGGTCATCAACATTTAATACGTTCGAAAATATAAAAGAAATTTAAGTTTATAAGAAAATGTTGTCAAAATTTGTATTTTTAAAAAATTTCGTCAAATTGCATATTTCTATAAATTTTTTTTCAAAATTAAAATTTTCTCGAAAATTTCGCCAAATTTTCATTTTATTTATTGAAAATAAATTTATTTAATCAAAATTGCAGTTTTATTGTACATTTTGTGGAAATTTAATTTTTATCGAAAATTTCAGCAAAATTAAATTTTTTAAAAAAAATTAACAAATTTGCATTTTTTTAGAGAGTTTTGTCTAAAATGGATTCTCATTGAAAATTTAATAGAAATCGCTGTTTTATAGAACATGTTTACGTCGAAATTGAATGTTATTGAAAATGCCTTAAAAAAATTAAGATATCGTATTTTTCTACAAAATCTTGCCTAAATTAATATTTTTTTCTGCAAATTTCATCTAAATAAATATTTTAAAAAAAATTTATATTTTAAAAATATTAAACAAAAATGCGTTTTAGAAAAAATTATGTTGAAAATGCATTTTCATTGAAAATGAACAGAAATTGTAATTAAATAAAAAAATGGCCAATATTGGTATGTATTTTAAAATTGTTGTCAAATTAATTTTTCTATATTTTTTTTAAATAAAATTTTCTAAAAAAGGGCATTGAAACTGTTGCACTTTTTTTGCAGAAACGAATTCGCCATAAAAGGGTAAAGTGAAACTGTAACATAAGTCTAGCGCAGCCGTAACGTTGCCCGTTGGAGCAAGTATACAAAACTAGAAAAACGTGCAATCAGAGCACAGATTTACTCGATTTTACTCGCGAGTGGAAATACTCGCGAAGAAGATTGCTCGAAGATTACGAATGTTACAAAAGGTTTACTCTCTACTCGTTCATTTTACATGCGAGCGCTCGCGAGTGCTCCTTTTTAAAAATTAAGATTGGGAGTAAAAATCTTTGAAATAGAGCGAGAGTTTACTCTAAGAGTGAAATCGAGTGGAAGAATAGAAATTGCGGTAATAAACATATAAAGATAAAAAAAATTATAATAACAAAAAAAAATAAAAATAAAATAAATAAATTGAATAATAAAAAAACAAATTGACAAATTTTAAAATGCCAGCAACAGTTTTATGAAATGTCGTTTTAAATTTGAGATTACAAATTTTCCACTTATTTTTTTCACAATTGTCAATTTCATAAATTGTCTTTTTTTCTTCACTGTCATAACGAAAATATTTTCGGCTTTCTTTATTTATTATTTTATTGTTCATATAATATAAAATATGAGTCTACTTTTAAAAATAAAATAAAACCAACTATTGCTCCGCACACGCGCACGCGCACATTCGAGCGAGTTTCACTCTATACTCGAATTCGAACGAAGATTTCGGAGCTCTGCGTGCCATATTACTAGACCTCGGATTTTTGCATATCTTTCAATTTTCATCCGATTTGAACCAACATTTTTATATAGACGTTTCATCACTCAAATTTAAATAGTTTGAGTGCATATCAAAATATGCAAAAAATATGCAAAAATATACAAAAAATATGCAAATTTTTTTTGGCGCCATATTAATCAAAAATGCAAAATATCAGAAGGATATGTCAATACTATTTATTTAAAAAATCATGTCACAAAAATGGAAAATGGGTGATTTCAAAAATCGTCCAAAAAATTTCCTAAATATATGAAAAGTGTGGGGTAATTCCAAATGAAACCGACCCACTCTGAATATTTATGACCATTGTGTGGCATTCACAGCCCATTACATTGCCGCCTCCACGATTTACAGACCCTTTATAGTATGAAGGGTCCAATATTTTTTTAACTGGTATATACTGTATATTATTCAAATCTTAGATTTCGTTAAAAAGTTATATCGACTTCAAAATAGCTTTGATGACCAATTTGGCACTCTATAAAATCTAAACCGCATTGAATTTGGTCATAATTCCGTATTGTCTTTCAGTATACGCGTGCAAAATTTCATCCAAATCTAATTTCATAAATATTTAGAGTGGGTCGGTTTCCTTTGGAATTACCCCATACTTTCCATTTATTTAGGCACTTTTTTTGAATGATATTTGAAATCTTCCATTTTTGTGTCATTTTTTTTTTAAGTAGTACTGACATATCCTTCTAAAATTACGCATTATTGGCTCAAAATTCGATTATTTTTTGCATATTTTCCATATTTTTTTCATATTTTGCATATTACAAATATGCAAATATGTACAAAAACTAATTTGGGCGTTATGACCGGTCACGGTTACGGTTATGTTAGCCCCAACCCATTCTTTAAACTGGCCATCGACATTCAATGAAATTTTTGTAGAAATATGAAATTTCGACGAAATTCTCTAGAGAAATACAATTTCAAAGAAATTTTGCCGAAAAATTTAATTTCAACGAAATTTTCAAGAAGTATACAAATTCGAAGAATTTTTTAAACAAGTTGCGAGTAGATAATATATACTAGTACGTAAACAAACAATAGAATCTTTAAAAATAATAGATATGCGGAGTATAACAAATATAAACAATAAATACATATAAATATAAAAACAGAATAGTAAGAAGATTATAAATAAGACTATATATGATATGACCACTAGACAATAGTTTGAAGTAAGAATTTAGTATTTTTTATGCCACTATCTTCACTAGTAATAAAAACTAGAAAGGCATAGTGGCTACTATTTTTTCCCCTTGTCATTTTCCCCTTTGTATTAGCCTAAGCACCCCTTTTTGAGTAATTTACTGCATTGGCCATTAGGCTTCAAATTAATTGTTCAAATAAACAAAAAAAATTCAATTTAAAAATTGTTTTCTAAAAAAATCGCCGATTTATATAGTGGCCGATTACGGGCTATTTTTTGTGGGGAGCCGTTAAGGATAAGTGCTACCGCCAACCGTCCAGAGACGATTCATGACTTGAAACACGAAATTGCACAATCAATCGAAAATGTGTTGAAAAATTGGGTCGACACAGAATGGGCTACTGCAAGGCCAGCCGCGGCGGCCTATGAATGAAGTAGTGTTCAATCATTATCCGGAATGTTAAGGCATTTCAATAAAGGCAAAATCATAGCAAAATATTTATCCGTCTTTTTTTTATAACAATTTTAAAACGCAAATTTTTCGTGAGACACCCTTTATATAGGGTGATCTAAGTAGAGATACTTTTTTCAAAATAATCGTTCGCCAATTGCGCTGTCAATTTTTTTTTAAATCCAAAAAAAAAAACACTTTCCAGTCGACCCACGACCTTGAGCTATCTTTTTGCCATTGACCGATTCCCGATCCGACGTACCGGAATCATCGGTCCATATTTCTTCAAAAATGATGCCGGTGAGAACGTAACCGTCAATGGCGACCGTTATCGTGCCATGATAACCGACTATTTGATGCCTGAAATTGAAGCTCGTGATCTCGGCGACATTTGGTTTCAACAAGACTGCGCCACTTCCCACACAATCAATGGATTTATTGAGAGAACACTTCGGTGAGCAGATAATTTCACGGTTTGGGCCGGTCGATTGGCCACCAAGATCGTGTGATATCACACCGTTAGACTTTTTCCTGTGGGTATATGTAAAGTCTAAAGTTTATGCGGACAAACCCGATTCGATTCAGGCCTTGGAGCAAAACATCACGCGTATCATTCGCCAGTTACCAGTCGAATTGCTCGAACGAGTCATCGAAAATTGGACTCAACGGATGGACCATCTGCGACGTAGCCGCGGCCAACATTTGATAGACATAATCTTCAAAAAATAAATGCCAAAGAATCAATTTGAATTTTCTGTGTTTTTTCTTTAAAAAAGTAGGGAACCTCGAAATGGATCACCCATTATATACACAAATAAGACCACACTAAAGTTTTATTGTAGCACGTTATGTTTTTTAAAATGCAATTTGTTTTTGCAAAGAAAAGAAGAATATGCGGGAAATAAAAAGCTTATTAGCATTTAGGTATGTTGTAGAATAAAATACTTTGAGGTCCTGTATCTAGAGACCCCAATTCAAAATATAATTTTCCAATACCTCTTCTATAAACATGTCAACTTCTGTCGCAATCGGTTGTCTGATTAAGAAGGGACGGAATTATATAGTTTTTTTTTAATTCTTCCCACTGTGCAACACGGTTACACATGTCTAATCCCACCTTTTCCTAACTCAAACGTCCATATGCGACATCCCAGCAAAATTTCTCATTACCAAATAATCCGACAAGTAAGCAAAGTTCAATAATGGCAAGTACTTATTATTTAGCCACTTTTCTCATTATTTTAACATGGGGATGTCATTGTCATTACTTCCCAAAAGCATACAATAAAGTAGCATAGGCATACCTCATAAATATGTTCTTATATTTTCACGATTTTAAGTACTTGAATAATGCATTAGGTTAGGTTTAGGTTAGGGTGGCAGCCGTATTTTTTTTTACAAGCTCACATAGACCAGTTTAGGTCCCTAGTGTTACCACGGGCTGAAATGCCCCTCATCGAAACCAACCTGTTTGATATATAAATTTATCGATAGTACGAATATCAGTACTGGAAAGATCTGTTAGGCTGCCTAAAAAGGCCGACCCCAGTATGTCCAGTCGTCGTTTACTCAAAGCGGGACAGTCGCAAAGCAAGTGCTCAATGCTCTCCACTTCTTCCTCATCTCCACAGCTTCGGCAGAAGTCATTGGAGTCAATACCCAATCTTTTGGCGTGTTCGCCGATCAAGCAGTGTCCCGTCAGAACCTGTACTAACGTAGACAATCGTTTCCTCTCTAGTGCGAGGAGATATTTTGACCTTCTCAGGTCATACCTTGGCCAGATTTGTCTAGCTACCCTGCAGGTGCCGATTTCTGTCCATCTTTCGTTGGACTGCCTGATTGCTTCTTGCCTAAGCCAAAGCTTGCACGTGGATAGTGTCGCACCAATATATGCAAATTCTTCGAGAATTTGTAATGTCGTCCCTTTCCTAGCAAGTTCATCGGCTTTGCAGTTCCCCGGGATATCCCTATGCCCAGGCACCCATATGAGGTGTATATTAAACTGCTCAGCCATCTCGTTAAGAGATCTGCGGCAGTCGAGGGCTGTTTGTGAATTTAGGGATGTTGCCTCCAGAGAATTGATGGCAGCCTGGCTGTCCGAGTAAATTACAACGCCAGTGTTGGTTACTATGTTGCGACTCAGCCACTTGGCTACTTCCCATATTGCCATTATTTCGGCTTGATAGACACTGCAGGTATCTGGTTGTCTGTGAGCTACATCCAGACTAAGTTCTTCACAGTGTACTCCGAAGCCAACCTTTTCATCAAGCTTCGAACCATCCGTGTAAAAGTGGAGATGGTTTCTATTACCTGGTATTCTGCCGACCCATTCATCTCTGGCGGGAATCATAGTGATGTAATTTCTCTCGAAGGTGTACACAGTTGGTATATAGTCCACTCGGTCGGTTACCATAGCACTACACTTTGATATCCTCATGTGACCATAGTTTTTGTACCTCCACATTGATAGGCAGTTTAATCTTATTGCCGCTTTGGTTGCAACTTCTCTCGCCACAATATTAATCGGCAGTATATGGAGTAGGGCTTGTAGAGACTCGGTCGCTGTAGTCCTTAAGGCTCCGCTTATGCTCAGGCAGGCTGTTCTCTGAACCTTTGTTAGTAGGTTGGTAATGGTTAGTTTGTCAGTTGCCGTCCACCATACCACAATACCGTATAACAGTATTGGACGAACTACTGCTATATATATCCAGTGGACGATTTTAGGAGAGAGTCCCCACCGCGACCCTACAGCCTTTTTGCAGGAATATAAGGCGACGTTGGCCTTCCTTACACGTTCCAATACGTTAAGTCTAAATAACATCTTCCTATCTAGAATTATTCCTAAAAATTTTGCACTTTCAGAAAAGACTAGATCTGTTCCATTTATCCGAGGTGGAGGGACCACATGTGGGACATTATTCATCCTAGTAAAGAGAACCAATTCTGTCTTGTTGGGGTTAACGCCCAAACCGCTGCTTCTGGCCCATCTAGCCAACTTGTTCAGAGCCACCTGTAGGATGTCTCTCAGGACGTTTACGAATTTGCCACTCACTGCGATTGCCACGTCGTCCGCATATGCCACGACCTTGCAGCCACAACGTTCTAGATCTAGCAGGATTTCATTCACCGCTAGGTTCCAAATTAGTGGAGACAATACTCCTCCTTGCGGGGTCCCTCTGTTTACATACCTTGTTAGAGTTGTGGACCCTAGACATGCTGTTATGCGTCTTCTGGTGAGCAGACTTTGAATTAGTCTAATCAAACTAGTGTTAACTTTTAGATGTGAGAGTGCCGCAATTGCCGCATCTGAGTGAATGTTGTTAAAAGCCCCTTCTATGTCAGGAAATGCCACCATGGTGAATTCCTTGAAATGCAGGGACGATTCGATAGTGCTCACAAGTTCGTGCAGGGCTGATTCTGTAGACTTGCCCTTATTGTAAGCATGTTGGTTCCCCGACAGGAGTTTTGTATCCAGGTTTTCCCTAATGAAATGATCTAAAAGTCTTTCCAGACCTTTCAATAGGAAGGAGGATAGGCTAATTGGTCTGAAGTCTTTTGGCCTAGTGTGTGATATCTTTCCCGCTTTAGATATGAATACCACTTTGGTATCCCTCCATCGATTCGGGACGTATGAAAGCCTGATACAGCCTACATACATTTTCTCCAGCCAGGGGATAATGTACTTTAACATTTTCTGCATTTCTGCTGGAGTGATGCCATCTGGTCCAGGTGACTTGAAGGGCTCAAAGCTGTTAATAGCCCAGCTTATTCTGGATCTCTCAGTCAAGAAGCTAGCGACGCTCGCAGTCCACTCGCACTCTTGTTGGTCCTGCTGATCCTCGGGTTCTGTTACAGAGTTCCCCGGGAAATGTGTGTCGAGCAGTACATTGAGCGACTGCTCGCTGTTTTTGGTCCAGTTATTTGCCTCATCCTGTAAATATCCCACTGTACATGGTGAAGCAGATAATATCTTCCTCAGCCTAGCGGCGTCGGAGACCTTTTCCACTTCACCACAGAAGGTATACCAAGAGCGCCTTTGCGCCTTTCTAAGCTCCTTCTTATAGATCTTGAGTTGCTCTTTATAGGCATCCCAATCATTAGCGACCCCAGTAGATTTAGCCTTATTGAATAGCTTGTTGCAGGTCTTTTTCATAGCCGTTAGCTCAGAAGTCCACCATTGGGGTTTAGTTTTACCCTTGTACCTTGTTTTTGGACAGGCTGCTTCAAGGGATCTATTGAATGATATGGTGATATGATCGACCAGATTATCCAGACCGGCTTTGTCATTCGGTTCGTACAGAAGTTTAGAGTTGAGGACTTTCTTGAAATTCTTCTCATACAGATGCCACTTTGTCTTCCTTGCATTTCTGTGGACGGCGGGTTTAGGCGCTTTTTCCGCGAGTTTGAACTCAATATAATGGTGATCTGAGAATGAGTGGTCGTCCAGTACATTCCACCCAATAATTTTGTCTGACAGCCGGTCAGTAGCAAACGTTACGTCGAGTACTTCTTGTCTGTCTTTAATTGTGAAGGTCGGTTTATTACCTATGTTACAAATACTAAGGTTGGTAGTTAGAATAAAGTCAAGAAGCGAATCACCCCTATTGTTTATATCCGTACTACCCCAGATAGTATGATGAGCGTTCGTGTCTGCGCCAATAATCAGCTCGAGCTCGTCAGACGTTGCATCTTCTACTACTTCCCTGAATAGAGCAGTCGGTACTACAGATTCATAAGGCAAGTAGCTGGAGACCACCCAATATATGCGATTACCGATCTCCAGGCTAGCAGCTGTTTGGTCTTTACCACTTAAATTAGTCAGGAGAAATATACTTAGATCTTTCCTGGCCAAAATGCAGGTTCTTGGAGTGCCTTCACAGTTGGCCACAAGCAGTTTAAAGTTGGGTGTCCTAATACCGCACACCCTTCCTCCCACTACGTAGGGCTCCTGTATCAGGACGATGTCTACTGCGCCTGTGGACAGGCGCAGCAATAGAGCCGCTGAGGCTGCTTTAGCGTGATGGAGGTTAATCTGTAGAATTCTTACCATCATTGGTAATTGACAGATTAACATCCACCCCGACAAGGGTGTTATCGAACTCTTCGTCCGTATCGTCGAGAAGCATGTCCTCGCCAGATGCGTCAAAGAGTCCGGAGACTCCCCTCAGCCTCTCTGTGTCCGAAGTAGAGCTTTTGTCCTCAGAGAAGGACGTTACAGATCTTCTGTTAGAGTTGGAGTCACCAGAAATAATAGGCGTGGGTACCTCCGCACTTCCAGAAAGTGCCACGGTGGAAGACTCACCTTCTGCAGTGGGAGCTATATCCTGCTTGTATATCTTCAAGACTATAGTCTCGAAGCCATATTGTAGGGTTGCACTCGCACTTTGTATATGGGAGGTGGATTCAGCGTTTAGGATAAGATTGACCTGCCGCTTTTTACCATCCGCCTCACCCACCTTGCTGATTCTCCAATTATGGGCCGGCAGACCAGGATTGGAATCTTTTATTATTTCTAAGATGTCAGCCGGGTTGGAGGGTTCTTCTGTAACCCAGGTGATGGCTCTAGGGTGACTAGGGATGTTGTTTTTTCGACAACATCCAACTGGGCACCCGGCCACACCTCACCCGCTCGACTCAGAGCAGCCTTATACAGGTCTACTGATCTGGCATCACCGAAATATAAGAGCTTTACTCTCCCCTGATGCCATCCTGCATCGTTGCAGATTGGTGGTTTGCCCGGCATTTCTCTACGGACATCGAGGTAATGAGCCATAATGGCTGATTGTACATGACTCCATTTGTCCTTGAGGATGGATCCATCCTCACTACTTCTGTCTATAACAGCCATCACTAGACTCTCCTTCGCCACTTCATTGAAGGGCTTGGTGAGTGACCTGTTGATGGTGACATTAGGGCCTCTTGCCTTTTTCGAAGGCAGGGGTTCATCAGGTGATCTGATTCGTTTTACTTTATTAGCCGTTAACACAGCTGAATTTGTGGCTCTTTCAGCCGACTCATTGGCCTTAGAAGCATCTATGACGCCTTTAGCCCAGGTAATTGACTCTTTTTGTTTTTCGGTAAGAGCCGAAACCTCAACAGCCTCCAACTTCGTCAAAACTCTGAGCGCTACACGATGCTCATTGTGCTTCCGTTTTGACGGTCGGACATGACGTTTCCCCCTTACCGCACCACCTGTTGTGAGTACTTGGGGGAGATGCCCACTCTTGCGGGGCAAGAGTGGGCATTACTTAAAATACGAATATCTCAAAAAGTGTTGACCATAGAAGAACGAAATTAGGAACACACGTTAGTGGAGTTATTTTCTAAAACGTCATTGGAGACAATATTAGTAACTTCACCTAAAGTGGGTGGGATAGAATAAGTGGGCATGGCATTATATAAAATTCGAATATCTCTGAATATGTTGTTCGTAGAAGAAAGAAATTCGAAACACACGTTAGTCAAGTTATTATCTAAAACTTAAAAAAAAATTGGCATGAACGGATCAGTGGGTGTGGCAAAAGTGGCCGTAGCATTAGTTAAACCATTATTATCTCAGAAACTATTGACCCAAGAAGAACGAGATTTGGATTGTAAGTTGTTGGAGTCAATATTAGTACTTTCACCAAAAGTGTGCGCGATACAATAAGTGGGCGTGGCATTATATAAAATTCGAATAACTCAGAATGGGTAGATGGTAGGAGAACGAAATTTGGAACACACTTTAGTGGAGTAATTATCTAAATCTTCAGCAGAAAATGGCAGGATAGGATTAGTGAGTGTAGGATTAATTAAGCTTGTATTATCTCTGAAACTATTGATTAACCTCATACAATATTGCATAATTTGTGCATTATTGTACGACATTCCTTTATTTTCATCGCATGGGCGTTAAGTTCTGTTGGTAGTCTGCGTGATTGGTCCTAAAATGGGCGGGATCAGACCAATGGGCGTGGTCCGCCCATATAAGCCAAATTTTGAAATTGAGATATTTTGCAAAATTTGAGCTGTAATTTTGTGCATATGTATCTGGTGATAGCCTACGTGAATGGCCCAAAAAGGGGCGGCATCGGATCAATGGTCGTGGCCCTGACCATATAAAGCAAATTTTTAATTTGTGATATCTTGAACAATTTGTTAGCGAGAGTGCTGTAATTTGCATGTGATGACAGTCTATGTAATTGGCCAAAAAATGGGCTGGATCAGAAATCTGCGGCAACGAAGTGGACCGTGATAACCGACTATTTGATGCCTGAAATTGAAGCTCGTGATCTCGGCGACATTTGGTTTCAACAAGACTGCGCCACTTCCCACACAATCAATGGATTTATTGAGAGAACACTTCGGTGAGCAGATAATTTCACGGTTTGGGCCGGTCGATTGGCCACCAAGATCGTGTGATATCACACCGTTAGACTTTTTCCTGTGGGTATATGTAAAGTCTAAAGTTTATGCGGACAAACCCGATTCGATTCAGGCCTTGGAGCAAAACATCACGCGTATCATTCGCCAGTTACCAGTCGAATTGCTCGAACGAGTCATCGAAAATTGGACTCAACGGATGGACCATCTGCGACGTAGCCGCGGCCAACATTTGATAGACATAATCTTCAAAAAATAAATGCCAAAGAATCAATTTGAATTTTCTGTGTTTTTTCTTTAAAAAAGTAGGGAACCTCGAAATGGATCACCCATTATATACACAAATAAGACCACACTAAAGTTTTATTGTCGCACGTTATGTTTTTTAAAATGCAATTTGTTTTTGCAAAGAAAAGAAGAATATGCGGGAAATAAAAAGCTTATTAGCATTTAGGTATGTTGTAGAATAAAATACTTTGAGGTCCTGTATCTAGAGACCCCAATTCAAAATATAATTTTCCAATACCTCTTCTATAAACATGTCAACTTCTGTCGCAATCGGTTGTCTGATTAAGAAGGGACGGAATTATATAGTTTTTTTTTAATTCTTCCCACTGTGCAACACGGTTACACATGTCTAATCCCACCTTTTCCTAACTCAAACGTCCATATGCGACATCCCAGCAAAATTTCTCATTACCAAATAATCCGACAAGTAAGCAAAGTTCAATAATGGCAAGTACTTATTATTTAGCCACTTTTCTCATTATTTTAACATGGGGATGTCATTGTCATTACTTCCCAAAAGCATACAATAAAGTAGCATAGGCATACCTCATAAATATGTTCTTATATTATCACGATTTTAAGTACTTGAATAATGCATTACAAATCTATATGTTTGTATGTATGTATGTATGCTATAGACTCTGAAACCACTGGACCGATTTTATTTTTTTCTTTTGTTTGAAAGGTGCTTTGTCAGAGATGGTTTAGAAAAAAAATGTTGAAAAAAGTGGGCGGGGCAAGAGTGGGCATTACTTAAAATACGAATATCTCAAAAAGTCTTGACCATAGAAGAACGAAATTTGGAACACACGCTAGTGGAGTTATTTTCTAAAACGTCATTGGAGACAATATTAGTAACTTCACCTAAAGTGGATGGGATAGAATAAGTGGGCATGGCATTATATAAAATTCGAATATCTCTGAATATGTTGTTCGTAGAAGAAAGAAATTCGAAACACACGTTAGTCAAGTTATTATCTAAAACTTAAAAAAAAATTGGCATGAACGGATCAGTGTGTGTGGCAAAAGTGGCCGTAGCATTAGTTAAACCATTATTATCTTAGAAACTATTGACCCAAGAAGAACGAGATTTGGATTGTAAGTTGTTGGAGTCAATATTAGTACTTTCACCAAAAGTGTGCGCGATACAATAAGTGGGCGTGGCATTATATAAAATTCGAATAACTCAGAATGGGTAGATGGTAGGAGAACGAAATTTGGAACACACTTTAGTGGAGTAATTATCTAAATCTTCAGCAGAAAATGGCAGGATAGGATTAGTGAGTGTAGGATTAATTAAGCTTGTATTATCTCTGAAACTATTGATTAACCTCATACAATATTGCATAATTTGTGCATTTTTGTACCACATTCCTTTATTTTCATCGCATGGGCGTTAAGTTCTGGTGGTAGTCTGCATGATTGGTCCTAAAATGGGAGGGATCAGACCAATGGGCGTGGTCCGCCCATATAAGCCAAATTTTGAAATTGAGATATTTTGCAAAATTTTTTTGCGATAGAGCTGTAATTTTGTGCATATGTATCTGGTGATAGCCTACGTGAATGGCCTAAAAAGGGGCGGCATCGGATCAATGGTCGTGGCCCTGACCATATAAAGCAAATTTTTAATTTGTGATATCTTGAACAATTTGTTAGCGAGAGTGCTGTAATTTGCATGTGATGACAGTCTATGTAATTGGCCAAAAAATGGGCTGGATCAGAAATCTGGGGCAACGAAGTGGACCGGGTCCAGCTAGTAAGTTATAAAATAAGTAGTAGATATGGTAGATATGTAGAAATGGCAATTTAAAGTGATTTTTTTTGCATATTGTCGCGTATATTTCTCGAAACAAACAATTTCCTCATACCAGATTTGAATTTCTGAACCCAAACCCCCATGTGAAAAATTCTCCAATGGTCTAACATCATAACATATACGTAAATATTTATGATATTTTCATTCAAATCTGCACGTATTATTTGAAAACATGGTGGAAAATAAATAAATGTTGTACAGTAACCCACGTATAGCCAAAATTGCATTATATTAAAATTTTCCAAAATGATTTTGATAACACAAAATCACTTATTTCTGTTATTATTGTCATTATTAAGCTGAAAGTAATGCAGCGAATAATGAGATGCCATTATTTGATAATGCACGGAATAATGACAGGTACTTACAAAGATTTTACTGGGATGCTGTGTAAAATTGTCAAAACTTCTTCATTTTAAAAATATGTACTCGTATGTATGTCCCGAATTACACCAGGCAACATTGGTTGAGGCTAATCGGTAGTTCGCTGAGTGAGAGGCAGGTGGAGTGTAAAGGGGAATTCCTCCATTTCCCTCTCTCTACAACGAACATCCGATTAAGCGTATCTACTGTTGTCTCGTGAGATATTTTGACAATACGGCGTTGACGTGCGAATTAGGTGCCGTCATTACAGATTGTTATTGCTGTCAGTGTGTGTGAATGTAACGGACATCAATAATAGAGTATCCTGAAAACGAGGTAGTTCAACATCTTATTAGACAGCAATTGTATTTCGCGATATCGTTTAATTTGATTTTAGCATCCCATAAATAAATGTACATATTTAAATATATTCGAAATTGCAATCGCAAATTGGCAAAAATCCTCCCAAAAAAATCAGCCATCTTTATATGATTTACCTGTCAAATTAAATTCTCTCTCACTCTTTCCCGCCAAATAGCTTTGAGTAAACAATTAAATAAAAAACTTTCAGTAGTCATTAAAAAAATTTCAACAGAACGAACCTTTTTTAACACTGTTTTTTTTGGGGTTGTTCTTTCAGTTATCGCAGAAAAACTTGGTATCAAATTACAAGCCCGCGATCTTAGAGTTGGTGATGCAAAAGCTCAAATTAAAACCGTTTTAGGACAATGGCTTCCGATAGATCGCAGTATTTTGGAAATGGTTGTGCGACATGTACCCGCACCCAATACCATTAGCGATGAACGGGCCCAACGTCTGCTCTATCCTGAAAATGTGGATCTTAACACTTATCCGTCAGAGTCATTGGCCCTCAAAGAAGACTTCAAACATTGCAAAGCCGATTCGGAAAATATAATTGTCTTTGTATCGAAAATGACACCGGTTCATGTCCAAAGTTTACCACAAAATAAACCGAAACGCCTAACGGAACAAGAACTACAAAACCGTCGCGAGGAAGTTCGTAAACGTATCGAAGAACGGAAACAATTGGCCGAGACAACGACATCTGTGGAAAATATTACAGCCGGAGTTGAACAAATGACCACAAAAGAGAAACAAGATGCCGAACAGGAAGCCCATCATGAGGAAGAGCTACGTAAGGCTGACGAGGAGAAGCTGGAGGAGGAAAAGACAGATTTTGTTTTTGTGGCTTTTGCTCGCATCTTTAGCGGAACCCTGAGAAAAGGAATGAAATTGTATAATTTGGCTCCCAAACATGATCCACGAAATGAAGAGTGAGTATAATACAGTAAAATAATTCCAAAATTCCTATTAAAAAAAATCTAAATCTCCAATTGTTTCCATAACTTTTTTCAGATCTCTCTCGCTAACTTCTCCTCACATCAGTGAAGTAACAATTGGCGATTTATATCTCTTCATGGGTGGCGAACTTCAGGCATTAGAAGAAGTTCCAGCTGGTAATATTGTTGGCATTGGGGGGCTTGAAAAGGATATCCTAAAATCCGGTACCTTAAGCAGCACCATGTTCTGTACTTCATTCAGTGAGCTCAGCATCATGGCCACACCCATTTTCCGAGTTGCCATTGAACCGGTTAATCCTTCGGATAACCGAAAACTTATTAAAGGTCTTAAACTGCTCAATCAAGCCGATGCCTGTGTTCAAGTTTCTGTCGAACCCACGGGTGAACATGTAATTGCCACTCTGGGAGAAGTTCATGTGGAGAAATGTGTTCACGATTTGGAAGAGAGTTATGCCAAAATCAAAGTAAATGTCTCCAAACCTATAGTATCATTCCGTGAAACTGTGGTGCCCGAAGCCACTGTAGACATGGTAAACGAAGCCATTGTCAAGACATCCGAAGATAAGGATATTTCCAAGAAAATAGCTTCCATACAAACTTTGAACAAACTCTCCACGTTGCGTGTTATTGCCCTGCCTCTTCCGCAAGCAGTTGTAGACCATTTGGAAAAATATCAGACGTTCTTTAAAGAACTATCCATCAATTCTGCAGCTAAACCCTTGAATACGTCGGATAAATATAGAAATTTGTTGCAACAAATTAAAACACAACTGGCGGCAGCTTTACGAGAATTTGATGTCAAAGGACTAACCAATTTAACTACCGAAGAATTGGTAGATCGCATCTGGTCCTTGGGCCCACGACATTGTGGCCCCAATATATTACTTAATTTGACCGACTATGAGCATCCCTCGATTTGGTGTACCACGTCCAAAAACTCTGACGAAGAAGCGGATGTTACCACCAAATTAGATGCGCGTCGTGATTACAACAGTTCATTTGTTAACGGCTTCCAGTTGACCACTTCAGCTGGACCACTGTGTGAGGAACCGATGCAAGGTGTTTGCTTCATGGTTCTTGAATGGTCTGTGGAAGCCAGTGAAGAATTAAATACGAAGGCGTATGGACCATTTTCGGGTAAGTAATAATGTTTGTAAAATTCAGTTTTGAGGCTAATTTTTTAATTTTATTTTCCAGGTCAGGTGTTGACTGCTTCGAAGGAAGCATGTCGCCAAGCGTTCCAGAATCAACCTCAACGTTTAGTAAGCCCCATGTACAGCTGTAATATTGTGGTTAATGCTGAAGTATTAGGTAAGTTCTTAATTCTTTTTTTCATTTAATCGTTATTTCGTACATAATTAAGTGATTTAGAAGTTAGGAAAATTCAACGTTTCAATATAAAGAGGGTGTCTCAGAAAAACAAGCATAATAAGTATGTATGTATCACTTCAAGCCAAATGATACTAGGTGAACAAAATATTATTTCGTCACGTGACGGTGTAAAATTTGGCATACATACATACTTTCAATACATAAAAAACTCTTCTGTACAATTTGTTGCTTGCGATAGATTTGCGCTCATGGCTCGATATATGAACGTGACTTTCGTTTGAGCTCTACATGTAGTGTTCATCATGCAAGCGATGGGTATCAAAATGTACTTGGGATTGAAAATTGGACAGGTCGATCCTATTTGTATAGCCCCCATAGACAGGGCCTCAATCTCATCTGATTGAGCTGAAATTTGATATTAATTCATTCACATTAAAATGAATGCATGATATTGCCTCCATACATAGTTCACTTCCTATTTGACATCTTGAGGCTATATTATCAAATTTCCACTGATTGGTGTGAAATGTTGCCTGTTTGCTTAGATGCATTTTCACAAAAATCTTCATGACTTGACTTCTTGACGTTATATAAACCTCATATTTTCACGAATTGTGTTGAAATTTAGTAGTTTGGTTTTGGGTTTCATCGATCAAATAAATTGAATTGAATTTATGAAATACATATATTTTTTTATTTATTTATTAATCAAAAAACCCTTCAGCGGGATATACAAGGTGGCGCAAAAGTAATCCTCCTATCAGAAAATGCTATAAATTTTGCGATTGGCCCCTAATGTCAGTTCTGTTTTGACATTTGTGTAGTAAACACATGTTACAATGTTACGCTACACTGCTCCAGAACGCGGAATATTGCTGATTATTTATTTGACCAATAATCGGTCGGTGACTTTGGCACAGATTTCTATTGTAATTCGAAGGAAAAACTTATGTATACACACGTCGGTTTAAGAATTTATTACAGAATGTAGACATTTTATTAAAACAATTTTCTCATACAATATTTTTCATTTCAAAGGTTACTATGATCTACATGATTATTTTGTTGACAGGTAGATAAAATACATTTATACATATCTAACATCCTCTCTCAACAAAATAAGTCCTTAACTAAAAGCTTAAATTTAGGTAGTGGTAAAGGTTTAGTCAAGAAATCTGCTCGCTGATTATCCGATGAACAGTATAGCATATCAATAGTACCATCCTCCTGCAAATACTTGATGTGATGATACTTAACATCGATGTGTTTGGTTCTTGAACTAAACTTTGGTGATTGAATGATTTTAATGCAACTTTGGTTGTCTTCATACATTGGAATAGGAGTTGAAGGTGGAATATGCATATCGTGCAGTAGTTGCTTGATCCATAATAATTCTTGGGCTGCATAGGAAGCCGCTATAAATTCGGCTTCGGTAGATGATAACGCGACTGTTGACTGCTTCTTTGAAGACCACGAAATTACATTACAACCCAGTAAGAATAAATAACCACTAGTTGATTTACGGTCTGCATAATCGCCTGCCCAATTCGCATCTGTATAGCATTTCATGTAAAAATCTGAATCCGATTTTATTTTTAGTTTATTGCGTGCAGTTGCTTTTAAATATCGAACAACTTTCTTAGCAGCTTCCCAATCACATTTTCTGGGAGTTTCAACTCGACGACACAATATTGAAACGGCTGCAGCTATGTCTGGTCTCGTAGTCATGGACAAATGAAGTAGCATTCCCAAGACAGACCTATATTTTTCATTATTTTGTAACAAATTATCATCATGATTAATCTTTGAAAATTCTGGATCCATTGGAATTAAATTCATTTTTCCATCTTCTAGTTTAGTCTCATTTACTAGTTTTGATATTTTCTGTTCTTGGTGAAGTAGAAATTCTCCTTGGGAATTGCGGAAGATTTGAATCCCCAAATAAGATGAGACATCTCCCAAATTTTTGATTTCACAATGTTCATTCAATTGCTCATGAATATTATTTGTAACAGATTCATCTTTAGCACAAATTAATATATCATCTACGTAAACCAGTAGATGATATATTAATCATTTTCGTATACAAACAGGTATCGGCCTTTCCGTTTTTGAAACCGATTTTCTCGAGAACTTCATTTAATTTGTCATGCCATGACTTAGCAGCTTGCCATAAATTGAGCGTTGTAACTTGCATACAAGACGTTCCTTACCTTTCGCAATAAATCCATTTGGCTGTTCCATATAAATCTCTTCTTGAATGTCTCCATTTAAAAATGCGGATTTTACGTCAAAATGTTTAACTCCATACTTTTTCACCGCACTCACCGCTAACAGGGTCCTCAAGGTGGCATACTTTCCCACTGGTGCAAATGTTTCATCAAAGTCTTCTCCAAATGATTGTGTGTAGCCCTTCGCAACTAATCGTGTTTTGTACTTTGGTTTGTTGAGACTATCACCTTTTATTTGAAATACCCATTTGCAACCTATTGTTTTCATCCCTTTGGGAAGTTTTGTCAAAACCCATGTTTTGTTGCTTTTTAAACTGGATAGCTCTTCATTTACAGCTGCAATCCACATATTTCGGCTTGAGTCTGGCAGTTTGATCATTTCTTCCCACGAACTAGGCGTTGATTCGGCATTGCTAATTGCACTTTTTGCAAGTTGTCTATAATCCAAAGGAGTCTTTTCTTTCAGTCTTTCAGATCGACGAATATTGGTTTGATATTCCTCTACCACATCATCCAGATCAATTATATCCTGACATTCAACAATATTTTCAGCATCTTCGTCAGCTGATTCAAAATCCAATTCGTCATCTTCAGTTCCAGATATAATTTCGTTTTTAATTTCTATTGGAATTGATCGTTCTCCTATTTTTGGTTCGTTATTCTGCATTTCAAACTCTTCATGAAATCTGACATCTTTACTAATAATTATTTTATTAGTTCCATTTTTCAAAATCCTGTATCCTTTCGCTGTTTCAGAATATCCAACCAAAATTCCTTCAATTGCCACATCATCCAGCTTCTGGCGTTTACATTTCGGAATTTGCACATACGCTTTACTGCCATATACTTTTATATTGCTTAAATCTGGTTTCTGGCCGAACCATAGTTCATATGGAGTTTTGTTGATACTTTTAGATGGCAATCGATTTTGTATGTAATTTGCAGCCATAACACTTTCAGCCCAAAACATTTTTGGTAAATTTCCTTCATTTAGCATAGCCCTTACCATTTCTACTAACGTACGGTTTTTACGTTCAGCTACGCCGTTTTGTTCCGGACAATATGGCACTGTCGTTTGCAAAATTATTCCATTTTCTTTCAAAAACGTTCTCATTTCATTGTTAACAAATTCACCACCATTATCACAACGAAGTATTTTCAATTTCTTTCCCGTAAAATTTTGAACTTCGGATAAGAATTCTTTAAATTTATAAATGACCTCATCTTTTCTCGATAAAACATAAACTTTGGTATATCGGGAAAAGTCATCGATGAATGTTAAGAAATACTTCTTTCCGGTTTGGGAACTTACTTGAAATGGACCGCAAACATCCGAGTGTACAAGTTCTAGTATTCCTTTAGTTTTGCTGTGGCTCTCTTTGGGAAATGACGCTCTTGTCATTTTGGATTTGGCACATATGTCACAAAAATTTTTATCTTTACAATCCTGTATACAAACTCCATCTGCCAAATTTGTTAGTTTCTTGATATCAGACAAATTACGGTTGCCTAAGCGTCGATGCCATAAGTGAACACATTCTAAGGAATACTCTTTAGCAATCGGTTCTTCTTCTTTATTTATTTCCGTTAACACATACAAATTTTCATTTGCTATTCCCTCAGCCAGTAACTTTCCATCCTTTTTAATGAAGCACTTATTTTCATGGAATACCACAATGCTGCCTCTCTGGGTCATAGCTTTCACTGACAACAGACTTCCATTAAGAGCAGGAACATACAACACATTTTGAAGAAGAATTTGATTGTGTTTGCCATAGATGATTCCTTCACCAACACCTTCAGCACCTAGAGCTTTCCCATCTGCTATATAAACCTTGCTGTCTCTCTTCTCAAAATTATTGAAGAAATCAAAATTGCTAGTCATATGAATAGATACTCCAGAATCTATTACCCATCCATTCGTGCTTGTAGAGACTTTTAAACACACCTGCCCAGACACTAAATGACCTTCTTCGGCCTTTTCCTTCTTCCATTTAAAGCAATCTTTCTTTATATGTCCCATTTTATTGCAGTGAAAACATTTAATTGACTTACGCTTCTTGAACTTTCCTTGTTGAGACTTTAGAGCTTCGTTTTCAGCTACAATGTTAGAATTTCCAGTTTCACATCTGCGTTCACATTCATCTAACAGCTTCTCTTGAACATAATCCAGAGTTATTGAATCTTCCGGCTGACCTTCAATCGAAGTTACCAATGCCCCAAACGATTTTGGCAAGCTATTTAACATTATTGCGACCATAGAGCTGTCCTTGATTTCCTCACCCATGTCTAATAATTGTGCTCGTAAAACATTTAAACTGTTTATGTGTTCCTGCATTTTCTCGCCTTCTATCATCCTTTTGTCATACAGCCGACGCAATAAATGCAACTTGGACGTCATTGTTTTTCTTTCGTATGTCTTCTTCAGTGTATTCCACATTGATTTTGCTGAAGTTGACGTTCTGATGAGATGTATTTGCGAATTCTCCACACACATTGCTATCGTCGCTCTTGCTTTCTGATCCTGTTTTGTAAACGCCGACGTGAGAGGATTCGGCGTTTCCTTCTCCACAGCATCCCACAAGTCCATTTGAACTAAATGCATTTGCATTTTAAACTTCCATGTAAAATAATTACTGGAATTTAACAACGGAAACATAACCTTCTGTTCCATTATGAATCACCACAAATATCTATGAACACAAATTAATTATATTTTAATATGGACGACTGGGCCCATAACCTATTGTAATTCGAAGGAAAAACTTATGTATACACACGTCGGTTTAAGAATTTATTACAGAATGTAGGCATTTTATTAAAACAATTTTCTCATACAATATTTTTCATTTCAAAGGTTACTATGATCTACATAATTATTTTGTTGACAGGTAGATAAAATACATTTATACATATCTAACAATTTCCTGGCCGTCCAACGCCTACTGGTGAAACACTGCGACGTTTAGCCGCTCGCCTCGAAGAGACTGGCACAACACGAGATGCTGCCAGGCGTGGCAGACCCCGGAGTAGCCTTTCTGCAGAGAATATTGCTGCTGTAGCCGAGGATGTCATGGAAGCGCCGTCGACATCGACCAGACGACGTGCCACGCAAATGGGTATCAGTCGACGGTCTCTACAGCGAATTTTGGTACAAGATTTGAAGATGTTTCCGTACAAAGTCCAGACGGTGCATCAGCTGTTAGCTGCTGACCGCCAATCGCGTCTAACATAACATCGAAAGGTTACTTTTGCGCCACATTGATAGAACATTAATTAGTCATAAAGTACATTGAATGAAATAACAAAGTAAATATTGAACAAAACTTAGACCTAACTAAACTAAAATAAGAAATCTAACGCACTTTATCCTAAACCAAAACAAGACGTTAAACCTAATGAGAATTATTGTCAGCGAGGCGACATACGACATTCGAGCGCAGGGATTAAAAGTAAGGCTAAGGACTGACGGAAAAGCATTGTAAATAAGAAGGTAGAGCCTCAATATAATAATAGCCTATAATACTCCATGCGTAGTGTATTTTAGGCTATTATTATATTGTGGGGACGAAATCATCTTTATGTATAAAATTATTTGTGTGTATGTTTGTAACGCTTGATATACCAAACCTCAGAGAGCCGTAAGTGGCTAAAATGTCCACCATAGTTTTCGAGACAATTTATCGCAAGATTTGGTGGTCAAAATTCGTATTTTCATATTTTATTTCTAAGTCGATTTTCTCCGTCTGTCTGTCCACTTATCTTTATAATTAAATTATAATTATTGTCTCCTCCCGATTTCTCAAAATGTAGAAGTAGGTCGTGAAGGAAAAATGGGCAAGTTGAATTTTTGATATCTTAAGTGGTCTTGGCACCGCCCATAGGTGGTCTGTCCAATTATCTTTTTAATTAAATTATAATTATTGTCTCCTCCCGATTTCACAAAATGTAGAAGTAGGTCTGGAAGGAAAAATAGGCTAATTGAATTTTTGATATCTTTAGTGGTCTTGGCACCGCCCATAGGTTTAGATTAGGGTGGCAGCCGTTTTTAACAGCTCCCATAGACCAATTTAGGTCCATAGTGTTACCACGGGCTCAGATGCCCCTCTTCGAAACCAACCTGTGTGATATACAAAGTTATCAATAGCACGAATATCAATACCGGAAAGATATGTTAAACATCCTAGAAAGGCCGACCCAAGTATGTGCCGACGTCATTTACTCAAAGCGGGACAGTCGCATTGCTATTGCTCAATACTCTTCACTCCTTTCTCATCTCCACAGCTTCTGTAGAAGTCTGATTCAATGTCAATCCTTTTGGCGTTTTCGCAGATCAGGCAGTGTGCCGTCTTTTCCTCTCTATTGGACTGCCTCTTGCCTAAGCTAAAGCTTGTATGTGGATAGTTGCGCACCAATATATGCAAATTTGTCGAGAATTTGTAATGTCAACCCTTTCCTAACCAGTTCATCGGCTTTGCAGTTCCCCGGAATATACCTATGACCAGGAACCGCTATATGTGGAAACAGTTCTCAGGATTATGCTGAAAATTTGTCTATATGCCTTTGTTGGCAAAAAACTTATCCCACCAAGTCTTCGGGCTTTGGTGTGTTCTAATAAATGCAGTAACATTGTATGACCACCTCGGATGAAGAAAATATTTAAGTACGTGTATATTTCGCTCTCGGTTAGTAAAACGTAGTAGCCCCTCTATGCCATAGGGGCCCCAAAACTTAACTTCTCTAATACCTCTTACAGGCGCGGAGCTACAGAGCCGAAAAATTGGCCACCTCGGGTGAAGAAAATATTTAAGCACGTGTATATTTCGTTCTCGGTTATTAAAACGTTTACAAATTTATGAATCGGACAATAAAGACGAATGATTCACGTGCTTCCACGTTTTCTTCACCAGAGGTGGTTATCTTTGAGGCCCTGTAGCTACGCCCCTGTATGATACAAGGGCGCCAAAACTTAAGTTTTCTAATACCTCTTCTACTACCATGCCAAGTTTCGTCGCAATCGGTTGTCTGGTTAAGAAACGGACGAACTATTTTCCTTTTTTATGAAATTTCTCTCTCTGTGCGTTGTTTAGCTTTTTCTGAGGTATCCACTCCAGAAATGGTTAAACAAACACAAAAATAGATATTTCAAAAAGTGTAATACATCGCATATTGGCGGAAAAATTTGAAGATGAGAAAGCTGTGCGCAAGATGGGTGCCGCGTTTGTTCACAATCAAGACAATGCTCCAGTTCACACATCCACTATTGCGATGGCCTAAATCAATGAAATAATGTTGGCATTGCTTCAGCACGATCCTTATTCGCAAGATTTAGCTCCCTCGAATTATTTTTTGTTTCCAAACTTGAAAAATGGTTCGGCGGAAAAAGATTTACAAGCTATAAAGAGGTGGAGGTTGCGGTTGATGGCTATTTTCAGGAGCTAGACAGTTCATACCATAAGCAGGGTATCGAAGCTATTCAAAATTGCTGGAGAAAGTGTATCGAGCTAAAAGAAGATTATGTTGAGAAATAAAGAACAATTTTCCCAAATTTGTTGTGTTTTCTTTGGCTAGCGAGAAATTGGATGCTTTGAAAAGGTGCCTTGGACACAATATGCGTCCTTATGATAAAAAATTTCAAATTGATGACATGTTAACTAAACTGATATTTAGGACAATGAAGTTGATCGAGTCCAGCTAGTATATATGTTTAAGATCTATTGAAACTGTGATTTACATCCAATTTTTATGAAATTTTGCGAAATTATGTTTTTTGATCCAATAGTGAACACTGAGCAATTTGCAAACATCTATTTAGATTTATATAAGATGAAGGTCTTCCTATCAAAATTGACTTTAGAAATTATTTTTGGGAAATTCAGCCCAGGAAACGTCACACTCGTCATCAGTAGCTGGATTGTTCATTGTTGGGTATCCGATTTCTAGGGTACAAATCTAATCCAATATAAGCTTTACATATGGGAATTAGATTATAAAGCATTTTGATAGCTTTGGAAACGGGGTTGATCGGGTTGCTTACTTCCCTCTGGATAACAAATAGGGTTTTCCAACAAGAGGTGTTATTTTGGGATTCAAAGAAAAATGCAATTTTTTGAGATAAATGTTCGGATGTTTATTTCATAATAAACAGGAAGGTATGCCGTTAATAATAAAAAACAACATCTGCCAAATGGCCACCACGACCCCTCTTACAGGACCATATCCTTTTCATGAAATTTTCCATAACCAAATCGCAAAGTGGCTGCCCTATGTCCTCGATAGCCTCACGAATTCTATCTTTGAGGTCTTGAATCGACGCTGGGCTGTTGGCGTAGACCTTATCTATCACGTGGCCCCAAAGGAAGAAGTCGCAAGGTGTCAAATCACAAGATCTCGGTGGCCAATTGTGATCACCTCTTCGAGAGATAACACGGTCCGGAAACTTTTCCCGTAACAGAGCAATGGTTTCGCTGCTTGAGTGGCACGTAGCGCCGTCTTGTTGAATGTAAACGTTGTCTCGATCAATACCATCCAACTCCGACCATAAAAAATCATTAATCATCACTCGATAGCGCAATCAATTCACCGTAACTGTTGATCCAACCTCATTTTCGAAAAAGTAAGGTCCAATGACCCCGCCGGACCATAAACCGCACCAAACAGTCACACGTTGAGGATGGAGAGGCTTCTCAACAGTAACTCTTGGGTTTTCCGAGCCCCAGATGCGACAATTTTTCTTGTTGACGTAGCCACTGAGGTGGAAATGGGCCTCATCAGTCAAGATGATTTTTCGATGATTTTCGAATTTTAATAATATGAATGCGTTGTTGAATCGTGTATCATTCCATTTTTAGTAATAGGGTCGTTTCTACTTGTCAAATGTCAAAGACTAATAGCTTCATAGGTGACAGCTACCGAAATACCGGGTGATTCAAAATAACACCTCTTGTTGGAAAACACTGTACTAAAAACATAATCATACTTAGTATAGTATACTTATAAATTCCTTTACACTCACCTTTCGCGTTGTTTTTTTGATTTTATCAAAAAATATATAGATATGTATAATTTTTTATTTTATTTTTATTAAAAAATTTCATCATATAAATAATTTATTTATTACATATTTTAACGCACAAAGGCGGTTGGTTAGTCGTTAGTTTTGTTTTTGTTGAATGAGTTTTTTTTGTCACTTTTCTAGGCCGCAAAAAAAACTTCTATAAATTAAATTATTATCTAATAAATGCCGCTTATGAATATTTTATAAATTTTCAAGTTAAATTTCGATTTGTTTTGCGTTTTTTGTTTGTGGTGTGTGTCTGTGTCACTAACTCACTCACTCATAACACATACAACATACAATGTACAGAATGCGTACATACTACATGCGTGAGTGTGTGTGTGGTATGTACGTATGTACATAGTGGTATTATATATATTTAACATACACATATTATATAGATATATATATATATATAGATAGATACTATAAAAATAAATAGCTAATTAAGGTTAAAAACTAAATTCCTTTTGTTTTGTTTACTGTTAAATAAATTTAGTGTTTCAATTAAATGCACACAAGTAATATAATAAAACAAACGAATTAATTAAATAATTTTCCGTTTTGATTTTCATATATATAAAAAAAATCTACATAAAAAAGTTAACTACTATGGTCAAATTCAAATTATTTAATTAATTCATTGTTATAATTAGATATACGTTTACATAAGGTTTCATTTTGTTTTTACAAAACAATCTGAAAGAATGTGTCTTAAAACTAATCTTATAATTAGGCTTCACTCATTCCATCGCTTTTCAGAAGTTGTTAAATTTTCTAAAGGGGAATTTCGTTTGATTTTAATTTCGATTTTAATGTTTAATGTTTAGATATGTATTATTTTCTTGTTAATATTTTGTTTTGTTTCAGTCACAGTTAAGATATGCTTTCAAATACCAAATAGTAAAATCTTAATCTCGTTTCTTTCTTTTTTTTTTGTTTCTTAAATATTAGTTTGGGTATGAAATTCTATATAAATGCTACCTACACCCCTGTCTAGTATGTTGTCTAGTCCCCCTTGCTTAGTGTTTAGTCCCACACCAAAGTTTTCTCGAACTCTAAAACACGATCCCAGGGAAATTCGGGCATATCATCGGTCTCCCCATCGACTGAGTTTTCGTTCAATGATCGTTTCTCACGTTTCACTTCCTCGGCGGCCACTTTAGTGGTCTCCTCACTGATGGTGGTTCGTGCCTCATCACTAGACTGTGTTGAGGTATTGATCAGCAGTTTGTTATCGACTTCGGTGGCTGCCTCAATGTTCTCAGCACCTTCTCGTTCATTATTGCGTCCATAACTGCCACCGGGGAAATTATTTATTGATACCGGTTCTGGTCTATAGTTTTTATTGTTGTTATTGAAACTGGTGCTGGATATGCTTTCGGGACGATTCAAGTATTGATAGTTTGATTGGGCCGGTGAAAAGGTATCGGAGCCATGATAATTGCTGCTGGTGGCCGAATTGAAGCCTGCCAGAGAACCGGATTGCAAGCCAGAGTTGGAGGATGATGATGATGAAGACGAACTGCTACCATAAGATGGTCGGCTGTAGGTATCTTTAGAACCTCCGTATTGCTGGGATGTACTGCCACCGATATTGCTGGAACCGCCTCCTACATTACTACTCGATTGATGACCATACGAGTTGCTAGATCCACCTCCTACATTACTAGTCGATTGATGACCATACGAGTTGCTGGAACTACCCCCTACATTACTATTCGATTGTTGTCCATACGAAGTTTGGGATCCGGGTCTGTAGAAAGGTTTTTGCAGCTGATAACGTTTTGGTGGTTGAGCCGAAGGTTTGCGCACAGAATAGCCGGGTTTCACACACATCATACCGAAGACACGAATTCCGGGTACACTGGCATATGTGGGCTGATCATGAGCCATGGGACCCTCTGAAAATGTATGAAAACAATAGTTAGCAAAAGTTTAGAAAAACTATCATAAGGAGAACTGAAAGAAAATAATTGCAATACTTTTTGGAATAAAATCGATTAAGTTGACTTTTGCAGAGCCCTTATGGCTTTTTTTTACACCGTAACTGATTTTGTGGGCGATTGTGGCACGGCTTACAGTTATCCGATCTGGATCACATTTAGCACACAAAATTGAGAGATGGTAGCTTATTAATTGGTCTTCGAATGCATCTATCCTTTAAAAGCGAGGGAATTATAACTTGACCCAAATAACTCAATGATTTTAACAATGAAATAACTCCTTTAAAAGCAAGGCAAATATAACTTGACCCAAATAACTCAATGATTTTAACAATGAATTAACGTAATGCTCAATTCTTCTGCAATCTTCAGTTCAGTTCTTAATTACTATATCCATTACCATTTTGTCAACATGTCCTCACTTTATAACCTCCCATTACTGCTTTCAATGTACAATGTAAATTCTATACAAAAAATTACTTACCCATTTTAAAATGATCTGGACATCTGCATATAACCAAATAGTGTGATTTGCCAGTGCGAGTATTCTGCAATGCCAACAGAGACCAATCTTTGGGTGAACGACACTCGCGCATTTCAGTGGTCGCCTCACAGGTTTTGGCCAATGTTATTGCCTGCAATGACAAAAAATATAAAACAAAATGTAGAAAGAAATTTAATACCATCATGTGCTACCATATAATACCATGGGGCGGGCAGTAAGTCAGTCTGTTAGTACAAACGATGATACAAAGTAGTAATATAAGTCGAAGCCATGAGATGAGCGTCGTGTCGTCTGTCGTTTTTGGGGACAAAAGTGAAATTAACATGACAGTTTCTGTTGTCAGTGGTACGTTGGTTGGTCGGTTGTCTGGTTGCCTGTTTGGCTCGCGGGTTGGCTGGCTCAAAGTTTGCTATCTTTTGGTCCGCAAAAGAAGCTTATCTGGGAGATTTAGCAATTATCACAATACCTATCACAGCAAACATTGACTCTCTTTCTTTTCTTGAGGAGGCATTGCTGACAATGCACAGTGTTTTCGATAGCAGCGATTTTTGTTTAATTTTATTTGAAATAAGGACTCCCTAAACGACGTTCACCTAATCGGTTAATTGACATTCAGTGAGGAAATATAGAAATGGACTTTTGTCTTGTTAAGAATCTTTTCGAGTTTTGTGAGGCAAGGACAAATAGAATTAAGAAGATGCTTGAACTATTTTTGCACTTATCGATTAATATTAATTTTTTAATTGTGACAATTGCAAAAAATCGGTCTGAAATGGGGATCGATCTAACAAAGAAAACTCAACAAATTTGTTAAAATTTTTCTTTATTTTTCAACATAATCTCCTTTTAGCTCGATACCCTTTTTCCAGCGATTTTCAATAGCTTTGATACCTTGTTTACAGTAAGAACTGTATAGCTCCTGAAAATAGCTATCAACCTTAATCTCCACCTCTTCATGGCTGGCAAAACTTTTACCACCGAGACATTTTTTAAAGTTTGGAAACAAAAAATAATCCGTGGGATCCAAATTTGGCAAATAAGGTGCGTGCTAAAGCTATTCTATCTTTAATTCATTGATTTTGGCCATCGCAATAGGGGATGTGTGAATTGGTACACTGTCTTGATTGAGAGCAAACGCAGCACTCATCTTTCTCATCAAATTTCCCGTCAATATGCGATGTATAGCTCTTTTTGAAATGCATATGACTTCAGCTAGGAAGACCGACGGTCTTCCAATACCCTTTTGTGGATTTTTTATACCATTTCTAGCGTGAACACCTCAATTGGTCGACCAATTGGCCGATCAATTGGCCCCGTTTAAACTCTGCCATTCAATATCTTATATTTGTAAACGAAGAAGCATACTACCCCAAACTAGATCGGAAAGTAATGAAAGTATTGTAAAGAGTTTTCCAGCAAGCCTTTTACGAAAATGGTCGTTCAAATCAAAATGCATTTCGTGCACTTCGTGATGTTTTTTTAATCAGCATAATCGACCAAATGTGTCCACAATCGGGAGAATTGTGCGGAAATTTCAGCAAACCGGGTCTGTAGGAGATGTGAAAACACGCTGGCGACGTCATCGGACCATACTTCTTCGAAATGAGGCCGGTCAGGCAGTTACTGTGAATGGTGTTCGCTAACGTGAGATGATAACGAACTTTTTATGGCCCGAATTGGAAGATATGGATATGGACAATATGTGGTTTCAACAGGACGGTGCCACTTGCCACACAGTTAACAAAACAATGACTCTTTTGCGCAACAAATTCAATGGTCATGTTATCTCAACTTTTCCCGTAACAGAGCAATGGTTTCGTTGCTTGTGTGGCATGTAGCGCCGTCTTGTTGAAAGTAAACGTTGTCCAGATCAATACCATCCAACTGCGACCATAAAAAATTATTAATCATCTCTCGATAGCGCAATCCATTCAGCGTAACTGTTGATCCAACCTCATTTTCGAAAAAGTAAGGTCCAATCCGGACCGCACTCAACAATAACTCTTGGGTTTTCCGAGCCCCAGATGCGACAATTTTGCTTGTTGACGAAGCCACCGAGGTGGAAATGGGCCTCATCAGTCAAGATGATTTTTCGAATTTTAATAATTTCAATGCGTTGTTGAATCGTGTATCGTTCCATTTTTAGTAATGGCGTAGTTTCTACTTGTCAAATGTCAAGGAATAAAAGCTTCAAAAGTGACAGCTACCGAAGTACCGGGTGATTCAAAATAACACCTCTTGTTGGAAAACCCTGTACTAGATATCGGTGACCAATTGTTCCCATGTTTACAAATTCACTAAGATCGTTTACTTTTGAGTACTAAAAAAAATTGAACAACGTGGCGTCTTGAAACTTAAAACATATGCTTTAGAAGGTTGCCACTTTTCTCGAAAGTATTTTTTTTTTGCAAACTACTACCGCAGATCGGCAATTTTCGGGACCACCCTCGTACAAATAATTCATTACGGATCTTAAAACATTGATTGAGTGTCCAAAGATCCGTTTCAGGTCATTTTAAGTCATTTTACATATATCCGCCTGTCTGTCTGCCTGTCCAGATTTCATCAGTTCGTTAGTCCGACGTCAGAATCGTGCAATTATATTTCTTTAAACACCGTCAAAAGGAGATGGAATTGCAGAAAGATATAGGTTAAACAATACCGGAAATATCAGTCCGTTAGGGCAAAGGGTTTTGGCAACTCCCTGTTTAAATCTGCGGAGTTTTGTCTTATTATATCTGGATTACATACACCCTCCCTATAAAGGGTGGTTAAATTGTAACGGCCGATGTTGAATGTGAACCACACCTATACGTCAAGTTTTTTCTGCATTTCATTTGACATTTCTCAATTTCAGACTAACTCAATTTGAACCATGGAAAGATACACAATCGAGCAACGCGTTAAACTTTTTTAAGCCTTTTACGAAAATGAGCGTTCAAATCAAAATGCATTTCGTGCACTTCGTGATGTTTTTTTAATCAGCATAATCGACCAAATGTGTCCACAATCGGGAGAATTGTGCGGAAATTTCAGCAAACCGGGTCTGTAGGAGATGTGAAAACACGCTGGCGACGTCATCGGACCATACTTCTTCGAAATGAGGCCGGTCAGGCAGTTACTGTGAATGGTGTTCGCTAACGTGAGATGATAACGAACTTTTTATGGCCCGAATTGGAAGATATGGATATGGACAATATGTGGTTTCAACAGGACGGTGCCACTTGCCACACAGTTAACGAAACAATGACTCTTTTGCGCAACAAATTCAATGGTCATGTTATCTCAGGTCGTGGCGATGTCAATTGGCCGCCAAGATCATGTCATTTGACACCGTTGGACTTCTTTATTTGGGGTTATTTGAAAGAAAGGGTGTACGTCGATAAGCCAGCAACAATTCAAGAGCTAAAGGATGTGATAATTTGGCACATTAACGGCATAGAACCTCAATTATGCCTCAGCGTCATCGAAAATTTGGATCATCGGATGGAGGTGTGCCACCGAGGTCGCGGCGGCCCTTTGGCCAGCCTTTCAAGGTGACATGGTTAACCGATTCGAATGTTATATATGTTTGGTTATTGCGTGTAAAGCTTTTTAACTAAATCGTGTTAAAAATCAACAGTTGGAAAAAGACCCAGGAGTTCTTTGCTACTGGCGAGAGATGAAAATCTGCCTGCCTGAATATCTTCTCACGCGTTTTTGTCTCGTTTTAGTAGCGAGATCACTCTGTCCATTTTTTAGGGCTCGGGAACTATTGGAATGTTCTTGTAAAATACTTACAAAGGCTTCAGCATCAACATCGACATTCCGTCAGGTTCTAGAGATTTGGATGACTTTGCGTGTCTGCTGAACTCAGATACTTCACCTACAGTAAATATTTCTGATAACTACTCGACTCTAAGAACATGAATGTGACACAAAACTCTCCTTTTCATTCTATCACTGTCGGTGTGCTCAATGAACTAGCGGTTGAAACAACTCGTGACCTCTTTGGATCAGTCACCGTTCTGTCGATAATTGTGACTGCAGTCCTATCATTCTTCTTGGTAGGATCCAAAGCGATAAAAACGTTGCCAACATTTTACATATACCAGAATTAAGTTACATTGGTTCAAATTATACAGCCATTTGTTCCACTTGTACGAGTATTCGATAACCATTCTACTTATATATTGCTAGATTCAGTTCCCTGATTTTAAGGTAAGCAGGGTTGGTGCTGCATCTGCCGTGAATCTTCTGCCCTAATTGGTGTTTCCGTTCCATAACAACGAAAATAATTGAGAAATTATATGCTTCTTATCGGATCTTTTCCTTAAACGGTAGTGTCGGGCAACCAATAGTACCAATTGCTGCTTTCTTTCTTCGGATTAGTATTTTTTAAAAAGGGAAACAATTCGCCGAAGTTAAGCAATCGTTATGTTAAATAATCTTGAAATTGTGTCTCATAGATTTTATATTCTGTTTTTTTAATAGTAGCTGCTCCTGCAAATTGTCGGCACCAACTGTTGTCTTGGCTCGGAAAAGTTATTCCTCAAATCAAGTAGTGTATGAAAAGTCAGTGTATATAAGTATACTCGTATGTGCCGCACTTAACGACTGTGCTGATAAATCATCGAGTTCTTTCGTCTTCAGGTTTAATGCAGGTAAATAAGACTGACGATTTATGTCCTCACTTTCACTGTTATTTGAGTTTTGTGGAAATTAAATTTTTTCCTCAATTAAACATTTTGTTTGTTCCCATTTATAAACCACTGTGCGTTGACGTTTTGTTTATTGTTTGAAAGCTCATGTCCCATCATCATCGTGTATGATCACGTTTTGATAATGATCGCATGGATTTCATCTCGTCTCTTGACTCTTAGGCTCTTGTCTGTTAGATGAGACGCGGCGACGCATTTTAAAGTTGAAGGCTTAAATGTCATTAAAAATACCGCTAATCACGATTTTAGCCACCAACATGGCCTGACTTGGTTAACTTGGTGGTGGCTTCCAGGGAAGATATCTAGAGTTGCTTGCTCTCTAGCCATTTGTTCAGAAGAAAAAATATCGCAAACTTCATTATTTGGCTTTTGATGGTGATTCGCGCTCGTTTGTTGGTTAACCACAATCATTGCCAAAACCGTTCATTACATCCAGATTCTAACATATCCATCCATCCATCTATCTATCCTGCCAACGGCCAGGCAGGCAAGCATATCACTGCCAGGGAAAACCATCCGAACCAACATGTACTCGGCATCTTAAGTGTCTAACCATTTCATTCATCCCAAAAGCATTGCCATTCAATTTGCAAACTCTCATGAGCTTCCAGATTTTCTTGCTTCTGTCGCCTATGCTTCCCCTCACCAATCCATTTTCCTTTTACCACTTTTCCATGTTTTGACTCGGGGGTCATTTGGCTGATTTAATTTGCTTCGTTACGTTGTGTGGTGTTCCCGCCGTCTCGGTGATAGTTGGACTTCGTTTTTGGTTAGATTTGGCTTTGACAAACGGTAGACTTTGAATTGTCATTAATAGCTTAACAAATTGGCGTTCTTTATGTCCGTCTGTCTGTCAGTTTACACATTTTTTGCAAGCCTGGCGAGCCATGTACATAGTACATGTGGCCCAGTATAGGCTCAGGCAACATATCTGTCTGTCTACACTCTTTGCAGCGATTTGGCCCCGAATCAAATTGCCTGTGTCCGTCCTTCTGGCCGTCTATGCACTCTTCATCTATTGTAACAGTATTGTTTTCGTTTTTTCTCTCTCGCTCTACACTTCTAACTCTTTTCGTTAGATGCAGTAGTCTGTCTTATTTATGTGTCTATTATGGCTTTTAGCCATATAATTAATGCCAAAAACACATACCGACCGATACGTTTCTGGCTATAGAACACAGACACCAAAATGATTGCTTTTGTTTGTTGTTTTCATCGCCTCAACGGTATTAGGCTTAATCTAACGGTAGTTTAGTCTATTATAATTATATCCTGTTTTTATCTTATATAGAGTTGGACCATGGCAATCTTATGTAGAATGGGGTTTTGCCATTAGGGTGGGTCTACGCTGACAGGCTGTGATGGGTATAATGTTTTGGTAGCATCTGCCAAATCTATTGTTTATTATTCAGTCAATGATGCCAAAACATCATGTAGGTCCATATAAAACAACTTTGTAAAACAGTGTTCGTTAACCCTAAAGCCGCTTGCGTTGGGCCTATTTTAAGGCAAACCACGTGGACCTTTACAGTCAAGTCTTTAGTGTTTTGTGGGAAATTTCAAAGCGACCGGTTTAGTTCGTAACTGAATAAATCAGCAAATACCGGTACGCCAAATTAACATCAGATGGAACGAGAATATTACATCTGTCCGTGAAAGTGTGCAAGAGAACCCGAAGCAGTCGATTTCTCGCCCTGCACAAGAAGTCGGGCCTACGCAGACCTAAACTTAGTGATTTTTGCTTAGGGACTTGGGCATGCAACACCACAAAAGCCAATTTAGTCATGAACTCAAAGTTAATCGCCATTTGTTCGCTAACTGCGCTGCGGGGCTTTTTGGGAGAACCCCCCAATTTTGGTCGAAAAATTATATTGAGTGGTGTTGGAATAGGTTTATTGACAAGCATAATTGGCATTAACGAGACGACACCAATCCATACAAGGTTCAGCACCGAGCTAAACATTATCTTAGCGCAGGTCTATTTTCTGTACCCACAGTTATATGCCAATTAACCGCAATGAACCGATGTCGTCTCAAGGCATCTCTCAAATTAAGTCGGTGACAGAGTTATTGAAAATTGGATCTGTCGGATCGGTGTCACAATTCGAAGCTGCGGCGGACATTGTAACGATGTTATACTCCATAAATAACAGCAATTGTTCAATCACATTAAATTTAACTTATTCCTCGTCAAAATTAAGCTGAGTCTACGCTATAGAGTCACTACAAAATGGATCTGGCCGAAGTCGATGGCTCTGAACGATATTCCATACATACATACATACATGGCAATCGACCGATGCCATAAAACATAATCAGGTCATCGCCTAAATGCAGCTGAACTATCGGATCCACAGTACGAAGACGCGATCTATACATAATGTGAATTGAACGATGTCAAAGCCAACATAACCCAGGTCATCGATCAAATTCGTCCGGATCGATTGGAAGAGTCTTTGAAGATTGGACCTATCAATCTATAATGTCAATCGATCGATGCAGTCAAAGTCAGCGCTCAAATTTATCCACATATATTCGATAGAGACATAGAAAATTTTATATGTCGGATCTAAGCCACGGCGATGTCGTATTCTATATAATGGCAATTGACCGATACCGCCAAATACAACTTATAGCGAATTCTTTTCTGCAAAAAAGTGCAACATTTGCATTGCCCTTTTTCCGAAAACTGCACTACAATATCGCTAAATTCGAGTAACTTAATTACCAAATTTCAAAAAAGTATCACAAAAGTGCGGTTTTCGGAAAAAGTGCAATGAAAATGTTGCACTGTTTTGCAGAAAAGAATTCGCCATTAATCAATGAGATCGACCACATACAGCCGCACCTATGCGAAAGATTCATTGGAAATTGGACATATCGGAACCATGCCATCGTGCGAAGCCATGGCTAAAATTTGAACGATGTCATATTCCATACGCAGTGCCGTAATGACAATCAGGCGAGGCCTTCAAAGTCAACCTAATCCAGTTCGTTGATAAAATTCAGTCGAACCTAATCGACAGATTCATTGGATGTTGGACTTATCGGTCCATACTACCGTATAAAGCCACGGCGAATATTTCAACGATGTCATATTCCATATATAGTTGTACGTACAATGACAACCGACGGATGCCGTCAGTCATGTTAAGCCAGGTCATTGCTCAAATTCAGTCGGAAAGAAACATGTAAAATTTGACCTGCCGGACCTAAGCCACGGCGCGAAACCGCTGTAAACATTTGAACGATGTAACATTCCATACATGATACAATCGTTGTGTTTTTCCAAAGTCAACAAAACTCGGGCTATCGTTAAAATTCAGGCGGATCTGTTCGGCAGAGTCCTTGAAAATTTGAGCTGTCGAATTAAATCCAGTATCCAAAGTCATATTCCATATATATTCCGTCAAAGTCAGGTCGTCGATCGAATTAAACTGGACATACATATATGACGGATTAATTGAAAACTTGTCCCGTCGTATCGGTGTTATATTCCATACATAATTGCATAATTATAATGGAACGATGTCATCAAAATCAACATAACCTATGTCATCGCTAAAATTCAGCCGAATATATATGCGGCAGAATCAGTGAAAATTTGATCTGTCGGATCCATGCTACGTTGAGTACTATATACTGCCAATCGACCGATACTGTCAAAGTCAACATAACCCGGACCTACGCACAAATTAAGTCGTATATATGCTACACTGTCATTAAATATTGGACCTGTCGGATCCATACCAAGGTGTAGATCCGCGATGGACATTTGAACGAGATCATATCTCATACATAATGATAATTGACCAATGCTTTCAAAGTCAACTTTAACGAGGCAATCGCTAGAATTCAGGCGGATCTATTCGACAGAGTCATTGCAAATTGGTTTGTAACGCTAGCATATCCCATATATAACGGCATAATGTCAAACGGTCGATATCGTTAAACCCAACATAACCCTGGTTATCGTTCAAATTCTGTCGGACCTACCCGACAGAGTCTTTGAGAATTGGACCTATTGGATCCATGTCACCGTGCGAGGCAGTGGTGGATATTTCAACGGTGTCATTTTCCATACATAGTGGTACAACGACAATCGACCGTACCGTCAAAGTCAAATTAACTCAGGCCATAGATAAAATTCAGCCGGATCTATGCTACAGCGTCATTAGAAATTGGATTTGTCAGATAAGTGCTCAAAGCAAAGCCGTGGCGGATTTTTATTATATTTTGGCATAATGAAAGTAAACTTAACCCTGTCACAGTTTATATTTTGTCGGAACTACTCGATATATCCATTGAGAATTGGACCTATCGGATCCATGACACAGTACGAAGCCGTGGGGGACATTAGATCGATGTCATATTCCATGTATAGTGGCACAATTGCAATCAATCGACGATCGATGTCGTCAAATTCAACTTAACCCATGGCACCGATCACATTTAGCCGGACTTATGTGACAGATTCATTGGAGATTGAACCTGTCAGATCCATGCCTCAATGCAAAGCCGTGAAACTCGGTATGTATGCATTTCTGAATGAAATATCGATCAATAACAAACCCATACAGCCCGAAAAGAACGGGCAGGACAACGTCTGCTGGGGTCAGCTAGTTATAATATATAGTAACTCAAAATACTGTCATTTTCACCTTTTTAAAAAATTCCATAGTCAAAATATGTTTTGTATGTTGTGGAAAAAATGTACCTACTCTATGTATACTCGGACTGCAGATTGTCCCTTTTATATGAAAACAACCAGTAACTGTAACATGTCGTTGTCATTGGATGTGGTAAATTGCCATCTTGTGATATATCCATGTACTGGTCTAAACGAACACCTACAGTACGCTACCCTTGAATTTCACACAGCTTAGGTCACATATGAAACCTATAATATTTGAAAATCTCAAACAGGTCCCAACTAGTCCTCTACTGGTAGATAATGCAACTAATGTCTACTAAGCAGTATATAACCCAACTCGTTGCTTACTAAGGAGTAGATAACCTAATTGGACGTCAACTAAGCAGTAGATAACCAGTACTAAGGAATAGATAACCGAAGTAGCCTTTTACTAAGTAGTGGATAAACCAACTGCACGTCTACTAAGCAGTAGATAACCTCTACTAAGGATTAGATAACCCAAGAAAATGAATACTAAGGAGTACATAAACCAACTGGTGTCTAATGAGGAGTAGATAAACCAAGTGGCATATTTCTAAGTAATAGATAAACTAAGCGCTCTGGTTATCTACTAGGGTGTAGATAACTCAACTTGTCGTATACTATGTTGTAGATAACCCAACTGGTCGTCTACTAAGGAGTAGATTTCTCCCATTGTTTGTTGCACTTAACCCCATTTAAGTGATACCAATAATGTTCTATGTGATCAGATTAGTGGTACGTCTCAATTTAAACAGACTCTGGAAAATTGGCATTTCGTTTTCGTATAAGGTCCCTTAAGAATTTGCAACTATTTTTATAACCTACTTCTATTCTTGCTATCTTAAAGAAAATCATTCGCGATACGAACCTAACCTCCTTAAATATCGTTTCGATGAGTGTTACTTTAATTACTTATAAAAAATACGCCACCTTTGGTGATTGTTCAATTAACATTGAGTGAGTGGTTTTTCTTCCATACAGTTCTCCATTAAAATTCCTAGCATCATCTGCCACATTCAGTGGCTCCCTTAATGCTTACTTTTCATAGACTGAGTGAGTGAATTAAGAAATTATGGAATTTTTTCACAACATTAAAACGCTTTTATGGCAAACTTCCTGCTTTGTCCATGCCTGGCTTTGACTTGACCCTTTAAATTTATCAGTCAGAGACGTCAGTGCTTTTGAGGTTTTACTTCATGACGTTTTTTTCTTATGACTCAATTCTAAAGATGTGGAATGACAGGACGGACAGACAGGCAGAGTACGAGCCAACATACATATGTTAACATTGATATATTACTTTATATTTTACTAGAAACCATACATATATACCTAGGTACAAATGTAAGAAAGTGTATTCAAGTTGTGGTGTACATAATGCAACAAATATTTTGCACATGCTTAGAAAAAAAGCAGTCTTTGTGTAGGAAACCTTCCACCCGACAGACCATCCGACCAGAATGGTCATACCCACCAGTGAGTAACCTTTGAGTGGTGCTCGAACAAAACAGATAGAACTGAAGAAAATACAGAGTTGTGGAAAAGTAGAAGCTCTATACTTAAATCATTGCGAGGATGTCATGACATGATATTGTTATAGAACGGTATGGCTCAGGTATGCAATTCTCGCAAAGCTAAACCACAGACATATGTACATTATCAGGGCATACTGCGAATTGTTTGGATAGAGAGCGTTTGGAAGAACCATAACAATGTATGTCTTTTTACATAACATAAAGTAAATGATCTGATTGTATAGTCTAATGAATTAAAGAACCTGGATATGACCAAATGACAAAGACCGTAGTATGTAGAGCATTCAGAAGAGAGCGTAGGTTCTATTATAGATTCTATCCACTAGGATGGCATACATCATATTGATCATCCTTTACAACGATACTATACTTATTATTCCATTATATTTAGAATTTCATTTCCATCGATCCAGAAACATGCCATCGATCATAAAAAGGCTTTCTTTTATTCTGAAATACATTCAGTCTAAATTATATGTTTATCTGTCAACCCAATCAAAAGTTAGTCTAAGGGAAATTAGGCAGGTACAAACTACTAAGGAATAGATAATCCAACAGGTTGTCCTGTAAGGAGTATATAACCCAACTTGTCCTCTACTAAAGAGTAGATAATCCAATTAGAGGGTAGAGTAAGGAGTTAATGACCCAAGATGATCATCTATTAAAGAGTAGATAACCCAACTGGTCATATACTCAGTGACAGATAATCCAACTGATCGTTTACTAAGGAGTGGAAAACCCAAGTGGTACAATAATAAGGAGTAGATAACCCAATTGGTCGTCAACTAACAAAAAGATAAGCAGTTGGTCGTCAAATAAGGAATAGATAACCCAACTGGCCGCCTACTAAGGAGTAAATAACCCAACTGGTCGTCTACTAAGGAGCAGATAGTCCAATTAGCGGGCAAGAATAAGGAGTTACTGACCCAAGATAACCCAACTGATCATCTACTAAGGAGTAGATAACACAACTATTCCTCTACTAAGAAGTAGATTATCCAATTAGAGGCAAGAATAAGGAGTTAATGACCCAAGATAACACAACTGGTGCTCTACTAAGGACAAAATAACCCAATTGGTCCTCAAATAACTAGTAGATATCTCATCTGGTCACCCACTAAGGAGAATATAACCCATCTGGTGGTTCACTAAGAGTAGATAACCCAACTGGTCGTCAACTAACGAGAAGGTGAACCATCTGGTGGTCCACTATGAAGTGAAGGTCGTCCAACTGGTCGTCAACTAACGAGAAGGTGAACCATCTGGTGGTCCACTATGAAGTGAAGGTCGTCCAACTGGTCGTCAACTAACGAGAAGATGAACCATCTGGTGGTCCACTAAGAAGTGGATAGCCAAACTGGTCGTCAACTAATGAGTAGATAACCCAACTATCCGCCTACCAAGGAAAAGATAACCCATCTTGTTCCTCCAATATGTAGCTGATTTCTCTGATGTAGTCGACATACCACATCTAGCATCCAGCATCCAAATCAGTAGACTCAGGTAAATGACACTTCATTGTCTGTCACTGAGCCGAACTCCGTATATGTTAGACTTTCGGAGAAAAATATGAAAATTATTTATTATAAGAATAAAAGTAGAAGTAACAGAAGCTATCTGATGAATTATCTAATTAATTTTAACTTTTTTTCTTCATTTTCAGGTAAGTGTTTAATACAAAATTTGTAAGGTAAGGTTAATTTAATTGACTTTGGAGAAAATGAGAAAGTTCTATGTTATGATCTAGAATGGATTAAAAACGACCATTGATGACATAATTTGGATTTAAAGTTTAGCGGTTTGGAAGACTTTAAGATAGCTTGGTATAATTTAAGCTAACATGTAAAAGGATCCAATTGTTCTCAATGGCGGGGCTCGTTATGCCCGTTTTGATTTCCGTATACCAGAAGCTAAGTTATATCTACTATTTAAGACCGAAGATTTAATTCACTATGTCTGTCATGAAGAATTGCATAAAATATATGCACGGCAGAGTTCACACGGTAAGCGATGCTATAATACGGGGCTAAAAAGTACTGCTTGTGTTTTCTTATGTGATCGCTCGAAACATGGCTTAACACATTCCATTGTTTTATACTGAATTACTATCCTTTTTCGGATCAATGAACAGGAAAAGGATGGAAATTGTAAATTAATTAATAAAATTAAGACGTAAGCATTTTCGTTAATTAAAATTAATTGAGTCGATTTATTTATTTATCGATTTTTATTTTTTATCTATTCAATCATTTTTTTATTGAGTAGGTACATTTTTTAATTGATTCGATTATTTTTTTTAATTGATTCAATTAATTTTTTATTTTATTCAATTAATTTTTTATTTGATTCAATTAATTTTTTAATTCATTCAATTAATTTTTCATTGATTTAAATAATATTTAATAATACAATTAGTTTTTAATTGATTCAATTAATTTTAATTGATTCAATTAATTTCAATTGTTTTTTCAATTATTTTTAATTGATTCAATTAGTTTTATTTGATTCAATTAATTTTAATTGATTGAATTAATTTTAATTGTTTCAATTAATTTCAATTGATTATTTGATTCAACGCTTTTTTTAAGTTTATTCGACTAATTTTTTAATTGATTCAATTAATTTTTTAATTTATTCAAATGATTCAATTATTTTTTAATTCATTCAATTAATATTTTTAATTCACTCTATAATTTTTTTCATAGATTTAATTAATATTTTAATTGATACAAAAAATTTTAAATTTTGTTTAAACGATTCAATCAAATTTCAAAACATGAAAGTAACAAATCGTTTATTTTCTTAATTGACAGTTTTTGACAATAATTTTTCCTGTAAATCCAACCCTATTCACTTGAATCGCAGTGTTTTGAACATAGTATATACACGTGTTTACATACATCTCTTCAGCTCGAGTCTAACACACTTAATTTCCCTGTATTTCCCCTTGGAAATACTATAATAAAATATCTTTCCATTCTGTCCTTCTTTAGAGTTATGCTATGTTGTTGCACAATTATGTGGGGTTTGCTGCCAAAGATCAGGACTGGAGCAATAGCAACAGTAACAATATTGAAGCAACGGTTTCTCCAGTGCATTATAGTTCAAAGCATAACCACAACAGTTGGGTAACGTAACGTATCCAGCAAGCTAGCAAGCAACCCATCCCTGCTATCCCGGCAGTCTGCCACTCACCCAGTCAGGTCTCTTGTTGTAGCCAACTAATAGCAATTTAATGGAAGGAAAACCAAGCATAAAAGCTATGACTTAACCATTATGCTGTTCTTAGCCCGAACTAAATAAGTGTTCATTTGATAATTGACTTATTCTTCCATACAACCATTAATCCATCCCAGCAAGTATTGCGGAAAACTCCAGTTTGCCTGCCTTCCTACTTCTGTCTTCTTTTCCTCCTTCTGCTACTTTTCGAAGGTATGGTCATGAGTCAAGGAATGTTCTGCAATTTGCAGTACATTCTATAGATGCTACTGTCTGTCTACTTCGTTCCTGGGTGCTTGCTTGCTTGGCTGTCTGCACTCGTTCTTTCACATGTCGAATGTGTTCTTAGCTCGTCTTCATCGTTCCAACCATCAATCTTAATCCACTCTCTAGTCGCAGACGGACGGACGGATGGACTGACTTCTCCTGCTGCATTTACTCGTTCTCGAACATATGTAAGCTTATGTCGAATGAGAATGTTCTTCTTGTTCATATTAGTTTCAAATTTATTTCAACTACTTTTTCTTATTTTTTTTGGTTTGGCTTATTTGTAAATTGAACATCTGTGTTCGATTCTGTTTAGCTAATAAATGTTATTAACCAACTTTGAAAGTTTTTTGACATTTCCAACGGAAAACAGAGCGATTTTTCATTGAGTTGTGTTCTTTAGAAAAGAAAACATTCATAAAATATGGGAATCCAGAAAGACTGGGAACAGGAGGACAGACTGTAGTGAGTGACTAAAAGTACTGACAGATGTAAGTCATCTATCTGTCTCAGTTCTTTGTATACATTTATATGACCAGATCATCAATATATTTCTTCTTCGTCTTATATTTGAATAGGAGATGGATCGGTTCAAACCCGCTAAAGTACACATCCCAAATTTTGATTTTTTTTTTTTGGAATTGTGAATTTAAAAATTGCTCCTGTACTGAAAAAATTTAAAGATTTTGCTTCAAAGACGTCGTGTTCTTTAAAACAAGTACATACGTGCCATACTTAAAATCATCAAGAAAATTTTCAGTTACCTTAATATTAAGTAAATTTTCCAAATTCTAAGTATGAATTGTCCTTATTTTAAATATTAACTCTTCTTTAGAGCAAAATTATTAAAATTAGATATATATTTTTTCAGTGTACCGTTGTTTCTGTCCACATGTCTCTCGTTGAAGTTGAATGCAAAAAATAGATAATTTTAATAAAATGGATTTCATTGCACTCACCTTTTTCTTGCCATCTCCCACCAATTTTGTTGTATGTTGATCATCTTCATTCAAACTGGCCGAACAGGGATCCCGATATCTGCAATAATATAAATTAAAAAAAAAGAATGAGAAAAAAACATTAAATATCGGGTCCGTCAATAAGAGCGCTACAAAAGTTTTTTTAAATAAAACAAAAACGATTTTGGATATCAATGAAATTCTTTATTCCTGTGAAAGTACGTTCGATGCCATTATGTATGGAACTCGATTTCTTTTGCATGGCCACCACGGGAACGCTTGCAGAAGTCCAGACGCTGAACCCAATTTTCGACGGTTTTCAAGCATAAATCGACCGATACTGCTGCAATTTCACGTTCGATATTCGTACGAATTTCATCAATCGTCGCTGGCTTGTTGGCATAGACCATAGACTTGACGTAGCCCCACAGGAAATAGTCTAACGGCGTCAAATCGCACGACCGAGGCGGCCAATCGACTGGACCATTTCGTGAGATAACACGTTCTCCAAACTTGGTTTCCAATAAATTCATTGTGGCATTCGCTGTGTGGCTTGTGGCGCCGTCCTGTTGGAACCACATGTCCTCCAAGTCCATAGGTAGCGATTCCCATTCACAGTAACGTGCCGGTCTTGATTATCACGGAAGAAGTACGGACCAATGACGCCGCCGGCCCATAAAACGCTCCAAACCGTGAATTTTTCGGGATGCAATGATGACTCATGGAGTACGTGTGGATTGCTGTCTGACCAATAACGCATATTTTGTTTATTGACGAAGCCATTCAGCCAGAAATGAGCCTCATCGCTGAAGATGATTTTTCGCGCTCTTAACGTTGAGGCCACTGACTCCGAATTTCGGTAGTAAATTTTAATAATTTCGACTCGTTGTTGGCTCGTATATCTTTCCATCATGAAATGGCAAACCTTACTGAAGAGAAATGTCAAAAGAGCGGCAAAAAATATGGCGTCGTTTGCTGTCCCTGTCGGTCTACTTTTGTAGCGTCCCTGTTGAAAAACCCTTTACTAAATAAAAATAATTTAAACACGCACTTTGCCAATAATTCAAATCAAATAAATAATAATATAAACAAATTGAATTTATTCCCCTTTCACCCAGAGAATCGGAACATAAATAAATCTACAGCAAAACAGTTTCCAAACAAATCACAATCAGTTATTATATTAAATGGACATGATTCCCTCGAATCATTTCGTTTTGCAATGAAACATATCCATCCTTCCTTCCACTCATCATACATTATTTATGTGGAGTGCTTATTTGTCTGTTTGCCCCCGTCCGCATGTCTGTCTGCCTGTTGTGGTAACGCTTCATCAGACTTTCAATTTACTGTAAAACTAAATCTGTGGTTTTGTAAATCCTCTCGCCAAATTTTTGAATGAGCTAAATGCTGAATGCTGATGAATGGATGATTGGTTGAATGGCATGAATTATTATACTTTGCAGTCCTTATACTTAACAAAATATATAATATTTTTTAGCGATATGTACTTGTTCTACAAATTTGGTCATGTTAACACTCACAAAACTTTTTGTCTTGACAACAGCGGAGAAATTTTTCTCTAGGAGAAATTTTAAATGGACATGCAATTTAAAATCAGCACACAAAATAATTTTCTGAGATTACACTGAAAATAAATTTTCCTCATATTAAAGAAAATGACATTGATTGGCGCCAAAGACAATAAAACATTAATATAAGGAAAATGCAAATATTTACTTAATAGCGATTATATTATCTTAAATTTAAGTAAGGAAAATAATTATTTGGATTTCGATAGTAACTTTAAAAAAAATAGTCTATAGTCTATTGCATTCACCGTGAGCCTATTGTATTTATACACGCTGAAAAAAAATCCCCTCTGTAGTATATTGTCCCAAACATATTCTGCTTGAAACATATATATTTTTAGGGTGCACTCCAAATATATAACATTTGACACATACAAATATTATATGTTTGGGAGGATGTTGTTCTAGACAAAACTATGTTTACATTCTAATATTTTTTATTTGCGTATGTTATTTCCCAAACAAAGATCTATTTGCGTGAATATATATCTATTCTTTAATTGTTTTAAGTTTTCAGCAATTGAAAGGTAATTTTTAGAAATTTTTAATGTTAGTAAAATTTCTTTATAATTGAAAATAATGACTGGGAATAGTTAGAAAATAAAAATAAGTGGTTTCGAATAGAAGTTAATGCTAAGTATGCCATTTTTAATAGGAAAGCATAATTCGAAAACATCGAAAATATTATAACTGAAGTTCGAAAAATTCAACAAAGTTTTGAAAATCTTTTTTTTTTTAAATAAAATATTTTTGGAAATATTTATAAACAATAATTTTATTTGTATTTAAACACATAGTTTATTTGAGAATATTAGTTCGCCAATATATTTGATTCTAATATATTAACATATGCGTTCTAAATACATTTTATTGATTTTCAAATAAAATTTATTTGCTCGAAAATATATAATAATTAAAAATTTGTGTTCCAAGTATATTTTCTTTCGATTCAAACAAATCAAAAAATGCGATTTTGCCCCGTGTATATAAATAGTTAAAACAACAATAAAAACATGAATATGATCAAATGAAAATGCTTGCAACTAAATCGATGGTTGTATCAATCGATTAAAGATTGTTGTTTCATCGACACTCGGTTAGTTGTGGTAACTACTTTAAATGTTCTTTATAGTACCATATGATCGAAATTTGGTAGTGACAACGAATGTTTTATTCTTGACAACAGAAATTGTATCAATAGACCAACGATTATTATTGCAACGAATAATGCGTTACTGTAAAATCAAAATATATTAATACATAATCGGTTTTTGGTTATCCCAATAATTTCAACAATTTAGAATAATTAAATATATTTTGGGAAATACAACCGAAAGCTTGGTTGCTGTTCTTTTGTTGCTACATGACATATAAAATTATTAATATATAAAATTATTCGACATAAATAAAACTTCAAGAACGGTATATATAATAATAATCAGCAAATTCCATCAGGAACATAGGCTGTGTACGTAGAATCTCCAGTCGTTTCTGTCTGCTGCGATGTGTCTTAGTTCGTTGAAAGATTTCCCCGTTTCGTTGAGTATTGTTCGTCTCCACGCTGTTTTTGGTCATCCCCTGCTTCTAGATCCTTGTGGGTTCCATTCTAAAGTTTCGTGGCAGATTTCGTTGTAAGGTTTTCGAAGAGTGTGCCCGAGCCATTTATATTTCCTTTTCTTTATTTGTATGTTGATGTTTTCTTGGTCTGCCGTTGTTAGAAGCTGCTCGTTTGAGATAGTTCTGGGCCACCATATTTTTAGTATGCGGCGTAAACATTTGTTGGTGAAAACTTCGAGCTTGCGTTTGACTGATTCATTTACCAGCCAGGTCTCGGAGCCGTAGAGTAGGACGCTTTTTATGCAGGCGTTGTATATGTGCAGTGCAGGGTTTTGGGTGATAGTGAGGTTGATTTCCATATATTTTGTAGGCTGTAGTATGACGATTTCGCTTTTTCTATACGGGAGTCCACGTCTGCGGCAGTGCCGTCTGGGGTAATTATGCTACCTAAATAGCAAAAGCAATTGACGTGTTATATTGGCATGTTGTTTAGTTAAAATGTAGATGGTCGTTGTATTTCAGAGCCTTGGAGGCTAAGTTGTCTATTTTCTTTTGCATGTCGTCTTTGTTTGTAGCCAAAAAGAACGAGATCGTCAGCGTAATCGAGAACTTCTAGTTGTTCCTGGAGTCTCCATTGAATACCTTTGCTTTTACCTGCTATACATTATTGCGTCTAGCGCTACGACGAATAGTATGGGCGACAACAAACATCCTTGTTTCACGCCGCTGATTGTGTTGAAGTGCTGACTTGTCTTTCCACGCGCATTTTGGAGTCGTTATATTGGGCCTTTATAAGGTTTATTATTTTTGGGGTAGGCCTTTGTTACTCAGTGCGTTCCATATTTTGTTACGATCGATAGCATCGAAAGCCTTTTCGAAGTCGACGAAAGTGAGATACAGTGTGGAGTTGAGTTCATTGCACTGTTCGATTATCAGGCGGAGGCTGTTTATTTGATTTATGCAAGATCGATTGGGACGAAACCCGGCTTGTTCTTTTCGGAGTTGCCCGTCTATGTGGTGGAGAGTACGGTTTAGAATGATTTTGTTGAATATTTTACACACAGCGGGAGGTAACGCTATAACTCTCCAATTTTTGCACAACTTTTGATCTCCTTTCTTTGGGATTTTTATTATTAGGGTTTCTTTCCAGTCGTCGGGGATCTTTTCGGTAATCCAAATTCTTCGGAATAAGGGTTCTAGAATATGGGAACTTGTCTGCGAATCGGTTTTATACAGTTCAGCTGGTATATTATCCATACCGGCGGCTTTATTGTTCTTAAGCTGGTCTATTGCAGATTCGATCTCTCTCCGGTCTGGTGGTTCTGTGTTGATCGTAAGAGTGTGAGATACGTTTATGGGTTCTTCTGTATTTGTTTCTTGATTAGTATGGTTCAGGATTTCTTCAAAATGTTCTTTCCATCTCTCCAGTTGTTTTTCGGTAGTTGTGAGTAGTGTTCCAGATTTATCCTTGATTGGGATATTAGATGTGTGTTTTTTCGCCGGAAAGTTTTCTGATTATTTCAAAGACGGTTTTTATGTTGCCATTGTTAGCTGCGGCTTCTGCTTGTGATGCAAGATTGCTGATGTGGTTTCTTTTGTCATTCCTTGCTTGTCTTTTAACCTGTTTTATAAGGGTTTCTCTTTTGGCCTGTAGGTGGTTTAGTACGACATGATTCTTCTCACTCAAAAGGAGTTGATTTATTTTTCTTCTCTCTTCTACAAGATTCCAAAAGGAATCGGAAAGATAGTCTTTGTTGTCCATATCCAATTATTTCGTTAGCTGCATCACTGAAAATGCTATTTATTTTGCTCCATTCTTCGTTCACATCCACGCTGTCCTGTGTTTGTTGATGGTCCTTACGTCGTGTGACTGGAGTTTTGATAGGTTTAGGGGGCGTCGTATTACTTGTCGAGTAGTCGTTTGTGATATGTGCCTTCTCATGGTGAGTTTGAATTCAGCCACTACGAGGTAGTGATCAGTGGCTATGTCTGCGCTTCTTAACACTCTTACATCTTGTAGAGTTTTGAACCATTTTTTGGAAACGCATATATGGTCAATTTGACTCAATATATAACGGTATATGCATATATTGACTACATGTAGTCAAATATAATTTCGTGTTGATAATAATGTGTGGAATGTAGAATATATTGTGCAAAATGTTTCACATAAATAAAACATAAACGCAACAATCTTGAAATTGAAAGCGCGAGGTTAAGCGATATTTTCATCAAAGTTTTGTTATGCATTGTCTCTCCCATCTCATAATAGTGATGAATTTGTTTGGTTTTTTTTGTTGCAGAAATAAAATAAAAATTAATGAAAACTGTTTTTAATTAATTGTATGTGACTGACAGATTGACAGAACACTTAATTTTGGGCATTTCGTTTGGGTGGTACCAAAAGGGGCGTGGCAATAACGCCAATTTTTAAATATACTATGGGTACTATAAAAGCATTGTACTGTGCAAAATGTCAAGTGTTTGTGCTGGAATATAAGTTATAAACCGTTAACTTTTTGTGCAAAATGGTCCATTTGTATGGGAGGTACCAAAAGGGGCGTGGCAATAACGCCAATTTTTTATAGGAATGTAGGTACTATAAAATCATTAAACTTCACAAAATTTCAAGTATGTATAGTATTGACACATACCAAATTTGAAGTCAATCGGTTAATCATGTTGAAAGTTATCGTGCACACCAACCAGACAGACAGACGGACATGCTGCTGGACATTGCAAAAATTACTTAAAATGGGCCAAAACGGATTTCCGCCAAATATTCTAGGGGTCTCTTAGGTCACTCCATCGATGTGTTACAGTTTTGGCTCGCATCATCTGATATATACCCTTATTCACAATAGTGGGGGGTATAAAAACCGGATTATCTTGAAATTCTCTAAATTTGCTATAATTTCTACAATTATTCATGGATTTTCTTTAAATAGGCATTGTTTTAAATTTTTTGAGATTTTATATTTTTTTGACCGAGCCAGCAAAAAACAATTTTTTTTTAATAAAATAAAAAAATAAACGTCTGTTTCCACGTGAAAGTGTCATTACTAACATTTGTAGTGCTCATCATTTCCTTTAATTTAACGCCTCGGCTTTATCGAGCGTATACATCAAAAATATGTTTTAAATTCTAAATGGACCTTTTAAGAAAAGGTAATTTTAAAGATTTTTTTTTAAAAAATATATTACACCAAAATATGTTATGCACAGCACTTCGACAAAATTTTTGTTGTATAGTGTAATTTTCTGTAATTTTTTCCTTCCCCAGAACTTTCCGAAAAATAAACGCACAACCTAATATTAGTTTAACCGCTGTAGAAGCTATACCAGAAATTCAAATTGACTTTAAAATGCATACTGATGTCCAAGTGGCTTTCAGTGTTATGTTTAACGTACAACCTACAATTGCGGTCTAATAGTATTGTTGCACTCCCCCAGAGTTTTCAGGAAAATAAGCCAAGTCATTGTTCATGCCTTATATACACTTAGTGTTGCCTAGGCCTGAAATATATATAGTAACCCTCGTATGATACTAACTTCAAATCTAGATATCTCTATTCCTAGAAAATCGTCGAGACACGTATAATATTTAATTTTACCCATATGACTTTTCACGGTAGTGAAAAGCCCCGCCGATCACTGACCCTTACCATTTGTCGCACTGTGTTATTTTTCTGTGTATACTTTTCTATCACTAAAATATGACAATTAGTTAGATATAGTCACACAAGTTTGTACATATAAGTATAAATAATAACCATAACCCTATATTTTCAAAAAAATAAAAATCCGAAGTAATAAAGGAATCAAAGTCATCTTACCTTGAGGGACAGGCACACAGGGGTTGGGTGTAATTCAATCTCACATAGACAGCATTGCAGACCTGTTGGATGGCACACTCGGGCAACAAATAAATGTGTTGATTGTGTGGATAGTAGTGATATTTTGTGGGTTTTGCACCATTTAATGGTTTCTGTAAAGAAAGTGAAAAAAAAACGAAAAAAAAATTAAATTCAATAAAATGAAAGGAAAAGTGAACACCCAGAGCAGAGGGAGAGAAAAAACCCGTATTAATAACAAATTTCCCCACACACATATACATAAATACATACATACATATGTACAAATATCTAACGCAAATAATTGAATTGAGTTTGTTGTACGAGTTCACTTTTTACTATTATTATTACTTTTTACAATAAACTTTTTTCTCTCGTTTTATATTTTCTTTCCTCTTTTTTCTGGTCATGTTGTCGATGACGATGATGATGACGATGATGGATCAATTTCCAATTTTCAATTTTCCAGCTAAAATTTCATTGTTCACACCAACAAAAGAGAATTCAGTCGATAGTGTTGTAGAAAATTCATATGAAATTCCATCATTCAGTATTTCCAGCAACTTATTTTTTGCGTTTTTCCGAAATTGTTGATTCATTCATTGTTAAAATGTTTGCTTTTAAGTTAATTACAATTTTAACCAGGAGATCTGGCTTGTGTGAAAAACTGTATAAAAATTGTTTTTTTTTTGGTTCTTAATAGAATTAATTTTTCCATTAAAATGCCAACTACTCGTATATGTTGAACAGTTTTTTGCTGTTCCATCGAAAAATAATATTAATTTTAAAAATATCCTCCATTTAACTCTTCGCTTCAGTTCAAATTGATTCTGAAGCTACGGGCAAAATTCAATTTTTTGTGTGTTATTTTGTAGATATCTTTGAACTTTTGACACCAATTATTGCTGCAAACTCTCACATTTATGTCCTTTTTTTGATTTGCCCATTTCTATATTTTGTTTATGACTTTGGGAAAATCTTCAAAACGTACATACACACACCTCCGCGCCTAAAGGTGTGACTGACACCGATGAAAACAAAAGCCAAAGAAAAGTGCCTAACATAAAATCAACTAATGCATCAAAGTTCAAAATTTCACTTTCGTTGATTGATTTAAACCTCGAAAAACAAAAGAGGATTAAATGACCCCCCATAAAGCTGTCAAAGAAAATTCAAAGATTTCGCCATTTCTCGTTATCGAGACAAAACAAACAAAGCAAATTTTCGGGAATCACGTATTCAAAAAAAAAACAGTCAACTCATAGAAGGCAAATTCAACTTTCAAAATGTACTCAAGCAAAGCTTTAAATACACTCCTAATGATAATCCTCTGAAACGTGGCGCACGAGTCACATACTAAGCAATTTAAAGTTTTATAACAATTTTCACATTAACGAAATGAAACGAAAGACAAAAAAAAATACTTTACTCTTCACTTCACTCGAGGGTGGGAGAAAAACGTGCACTTAACTTCTGTTTACTTGTTGCCATTGCACAGTGTGTCAATGTTCAAATTTTTAACGAGCAAATAATTTTGCCTTAGTTTTAATATAGTTGGATTACAGCAGAAGAATAGCAAATATAATTTGTAACTAACTTATGATAGTAGCAAAAAATGTATATTAATAATAAACATAATTTACTGCCAATAGCATATAACGGGTGATCCAAGTAGAGATACTTTTTTCAATAGCCTTTTTTGACGGATCACGTGTGAGTCGTGTCATGTTATTTTTGTTAAGTATTGTTTGGCATTTCATCATGGAAAGACCTACGCCTGAACAACGTTTACAAATCGTTCAACTTTATTACGAAAATTCACGTTCTGTGAGGAATGTGTTTCGTGCACTTCGCTCAACTTATGGTCAACATAATCGACCTACTGAGCGTACTATTCGCAACACCATCAGCCATCTTGAGACCCAGCATTCATTATTGGATAATATTCGACCGAATAGACCACGTCCAGCACGCAGTGAAGAAAATGTAGCGGCCGTAGCTGAGCGTGTACACGAAGACCGTGGAGAGTCGATTCGGCGCCGTTCGCAGCTACTCGGACTGACGTATGGAACGGCTTGGCGCATTTTACGTCGAGATCTTAAATTGAAAGCATACAAAATACAGCTTGTGCAAGAACTGAAGCCGCCCGACCTTCCCAAGCGACATCGCTTCGCTCTATGGGCTCTTGAAAAGTTCCAAGAAGATCCTACGTTTTCGACCCAATATTTGTTCAGCGATGAGGACCATTTCTGGCTCAATGCAAAATTGCCGCATTTGGGACGAAGAGCTTCAAGAGCTGCCATTTCATACAGAAAAAACAACGGTTTGGTGTAGTTTGTGGGACGGTGGAATCATCGGTCCATATTTCTTCAAAAATGATGCCGGTGAGAACGTAACCGTCAATGGCGACCGTTATCGTGCCATGATAACCGACTATTTGATACCTGAAATTGAAGCTCGTGATCTCGGCGACATTTGGTTTCAACAAGACGGCGCCACTTCATCGCATCAATCAATGGATTTATTGAGAGAACACTTCGATGAGCAGATAATTTCACGTTTTGGGCCGGTCGATTGGCCACCAAGATCGTGTGATATCACACCGTTAGACTTTTTCCTGTGGGGATATGTAAAGTCTATATGTAAAGTCCTTGGAGCAAAACATCACGCTTGTCATTCGCCAGTTACCAGCCGAAATGCTCGAACGAGTCATCGAAAATTGGACTCAACGGATGGCCGCGGCCAACATTTGACAGACATAAACTTCAAAAAATAAATGCCAAAGAATGTTCTTTCAAATGATAATAAACATTCCTTATTCAATAAGTATTTTCTGTGTTTGTTTCTTTAAAAAAATTAGGGAACCTGTACCGTGAGTTAACTGCCCAAACAACTCGACACACATTTCCCGGTGAACTCACCGACAGTACTCGAGGATCAGCAGGACTAACAAGAGAACGAATGGACTGCACGCGTCGCTAGTTTATTGATTGACAAATGCAGAATCAGCTGGGCGATTAACGACCCTTTAAATCATCTTGACCAGACGGCACTGCTTCAGCAAAAAATGTTGAAGTACATACGAGTATATCCCCAATGGATGGAGGGATACCAAAGTGGTATTCATACCCAAAGCGGGGAAGATATCGGATACTAGGCCAAAGGACTTCAGGCCAATTGGCTTATCCTACTTCCTACTGAAAGGTCTGGAAGGACTTTTAGATAATTTTATTAGAGAAAACCTGGATACAGAACTCCTGTCGGGAAACTAACATGCTTACAACAAGGAATATGCCCAGTACGATTGAATCGTCCCTAAATTTCAAGGAATACACTATTGTATCCTTTCTTGACATATAAGGGGCTTTTAACAACATTCACTCAGATGCGGTAATTGCGCGCTGTCACATCTAAGGGTGAACTCTAACTTGATTAGTCTACATAATTTCTGCTCAACAGAAGACGCATAACAGCAAGTCTTGGGTTCATAACTCTCGCAAGGTTTGCAAACAGAGAGCTTCCACAAGGAGAAGTACTGTCTCCAGTTATTTGGAACCTAGCGGTGAATAGAATCGTGTTAGATCTAAAAAGTTGTCAAGGTCGTGGTATATGCGGACGACTTGGCAATCGTAGTAACTGGCAAATTCCTCAGCGTCCTCAGAGACAACCTACAGGTGTCTCTGAACAAATTGGCTAGAGCGGTCTGGGCGTTAACACAAACAAGACAGAATTGGTTATCTTTACTAGGAAGAGTAATGTCCCACATGTGTACCCTCTTCGGATAAATGGAACAAAGCTAGAGCGAAATTTTTAAGAATAATTCTAGTTAGGAAAATTCCATTCAGACTTAATGTACCGGAAGACTGTGTAAGGAAGGCCAACGTCGCGTTATATTGATGGAGGAAAGCTAGTGGGTCGCTTTGGGCTTCTCTCTCATATACATACTGTTGTACGGTATTCTGGTGTGGTGGACGGCAACTGATAAACGATCCATTGGCAAACAATGATCAAACTTTCAGAGAACTGTCTGCTTTGCACAGGCGGAGCTTTAACAACTACAGCGACGGAGTAGCTACAAGTCATACACCATCTACTACACCCAGGAAAATAATTGGTTGGAAAACGATTGTAGCAATAAAAAAATAGTACTAGCAACAAAAAGTATATATATAGTTGAAACAACAATAATAACATGGATACGATCAATTGAAAATGCTTGCAACTAAATCGATGATTGTATCAATCGAATTAAGATTGTTTTTTCATTGACACTCTGTTAGTTGTGGTAATCAATTTTAAACTTTGATTATATTTTTGGTTGTGACAACCAATGTTTTATTCTTGGCAACATAAATTGTATCAATAGACCAAAGATTATTATTGCAACGAATAATTGGTTACAACAACAGAAAAAAATAGAGGGTTTTCCAACAAGAGGTGTTATTTTGAATCACCCGGTATTTCGGTAGCTGTCACTTATGAAGCTTTTATTCTTTGACATTGGACAAGTAGAAACTACGCCATTACTAACCAGTAAGGAAAGGCTAAAGTCGGGCGGGGCCGACTATATAATACTCTGATATATAAATTTTGTAATCATGTATAAATTGTTTACATAAATTTACTTTTGGGACATTTTATACTTAAATAATACCCTGTACCACAGTCTGGTGTAGGGTATAAAAACGATTGGATCTAAAAAGCCAAATCGGATGAAACATATATATGGGAGCTATAGCTAAATCTTTACCGATTTTCTTCAAATTCGGCAATGTGGGTTCATGGATCAAGAAACTCTACCATTCTAAATTTCAAAACGATTGGATGTAAAATACAGCTTCTATAGAACTAAAGGGCCAAATCGGACGAAACATATATATGGGAGCTATAGCTAAATCTTAACCGATTTTCTTCAAATTCGGTAGTGTTGGTTCATGGATCAAGAAACTCTACCATTCTAAATTTCAAAAGGATTGGATGTAAAATACAGCTTCTACAGGACTAAAGAGCAAAATCGGAGGAAACATATATATGGGAGCTATAGCTAAATCTTAACCGATTTTCTTCAAATTCGGCAATGTTGGTTCATGGATCAAGAAACTCTACCATTCTAAATTCCAAAACGATTGGATGTAAAATACAGCTTCTATAGGACTAAAGGTCCAAATCGGACGAAACATATATATGGGAGCTATAGCTAAATCTTAACCGATTTTCTTCAAATTCGGCAATGTTGGTTCATGGATCAAGAAACTCTACCATTCTAAATTTCAAAAGGATTGGGTGTAAAATACAGCTTCTATAGGACTAAAGGGCCAAATCGGACGAAATATATATATGGGAGCTATATCTAAATCTGAACCGATTTCAACCAAATTCAATAGCGATCTTAACAGCTGCGAAATACTCTAAACTGCAAAATTTCAGAACGATCGGAGTGAAATTGCGACCTGTAGTCGACGAACAACTTTACATGGACAGACGGACGGACGGACATGCTCAGCTAGTGATTCTGAGTCGATCGGTATACTTTAAGGTGGGTCTAGCTGTGTTATTTTCAGGTGTTACAAACATCTGCCGTGAAACAAACTTATAATACCCTGTACCACAGTGTGGTGTAGGGTATAAAAATGGAACGATACACGATTCCACAACGCATTGAAATTATTAAAATTCGAAAAATCATCTTGACTTATGAGGGCCATTTCCATCTCGATGGCTACGTCAACAAGCAAAATTGTCGCATCTGGGGCTCGGAAAACCCAAGAGTTATTGTTGAGAAGCCTCTCCATCCTCAACGTGTGACTGTTTGGTGCGGTTTATGGTCCAGCGGGGTCCTTGGACCTTACTTTTTCGAAAATGAGGTTGGATCAACAGTTACGGAGAATGGATTGTGCTATCGAGAGATGATTAATGATTTTTTATGGTCGCAGTTGGATGGTATTGATCTGGACAACGTTTACTTTCAAAAAGACGGCGCTACGTGCCACACAAGCATCGAAACCATTGCTCTGTTACGGGAAAAGTTTCGTTTTTTGGTTTCCCCAATACTTTCTCAAATTTAGAATAATTAAATGTATTTTGGGAAATACAACCGCAAGATTGGTTGCTGTTCTTTTGCTGACATGACAAACAAAAAATAAAATTATTCTACATGAATAAATCTTCAACATTTTGTTCAAGAACGGTGTACTATGTAGTCAAATATAACTTCGTGTGGATAATAATGTTTGGAATGCAGAATATGCTGTGCAAAATATTTTACATATAAAGCAACAATCATACAACAAGCAACAATCATACAATTAAAAGCACAAGGTTAAGCGATATTTGCATAAAAGTTTTGTACTCTCGTGTACTAAAATTTGTGTCAAATATTTCCACATCTCATAATAGTGATGAATTTGTAATATGGCATTTTTAATTATGTTATGAATTTTTTGATTTTTTGTTGAATAAATAATATAAAAATTATTGAAAACTGTTTTTAATTCATTGTATATGACAACCAATTTTTAAAAACAGTTGGTTGTGACAACCAACAACAGATAATTTTAGCCACCATTTTCGTAGTTGGCGCAACCAAATATGATTTTTTTCAATATGGAAGTAGAAGTATACCACAACCAAAATGTTGGTTGTCCTGATGGAATCGCATGATAGTAGACAGAACTGCCAAATAATACGGTTGGGGCAACCAAACTGTATTCTGTGTGTATATGTATATCACATTTTTACCCTTTTTCGGTACCATTTACAAAAAATTATAGTAATTTTGAATATTCATTATCACTTCTTAGTGTTTTGTCTCTTTTGCACCGAAAAAAGAAGGAATTATGAAACAATTTTATTATGTTGGTACTATATTGGTGCCAGTTTTTTTTACCGTTTTACCCCAAAAAGTATCAAATTCTGTATAAAATATGCCATCTCTGGTAGAGAGCACCCTTACGAATATCAGTTATTATTCGAAATCATAAATTAGTACAATCTGTAGGGGTTTTTTATTCCCTAATTACCATAAAGTACTAATTTCTAAAAAATATTTCCTTTTTCGCAATTTTTGTTTGAGCAGTGATCAATCAATTACACAATACATAATATGTTTGTATAAAGGGAAACTCTTCTTAGTTGTCTTCTCATTACACCCTAATGTCTCTACAACAAAAACAACAGGACTTGTTACACACGAATACTTCGACATCATCATCATCATTAGTTGCCATGACTCCCATCACGGGATCAGGGGACGAATTGTTAATAACATTTTCATTTGGTCGACAGGAAATGGATGCAATGAAATGCATTGCAACGCTATACGATGTGATGCGATGCATCACAAAGTGGAAAAAGTGCAGCATCACTTATGGCAAATTTTCGAGGAGAAAACATCACGAAGTGCATATTTAAGTGACGTTTCTTAGTTGTCTCGCAGTAACTCTATGTGAAGAAGGTACGACGAGTACTTACATACTCGTACATACATATGAGCCATATTAAAAGGTTAAAGTTCATACACCAAAACTAAACAGTTTCAACTCCTTAGTTTGCATCTTCGCCATACAACAGTCGAATAGTGATGCACAACTGAAACGTGTTGGCGTTTTGCCGGGAGGGAACTCCTCTTCACTTAGCAAATTTTAAGCTAACGACGTTGATAATTTGTTAATAGCAGCTACATACTCGTATAGCAGATACTCCTCCTATCCAATGTACTTGGGATGGTGATGCATCAGAATGTAAAAACTGTCCATGTGAGAGTAGTCCCCCCATTTTGAGAGACATTTTATGAGGAGACTTTCATTGCAGTTTCAGAAATTAATTAATAGAAGACATTCTGCTGTACCAGTACATAATCTGCTGTAAGAGTAGCTAACTATGAATTTGACGATAGCAGAAAACAAAATCCAACACAAAAGTAAGGGTATATAAATACAGGGTTTTCCAATAAGAGTGATATGATTTCTTTGAAATAAAACACACTTATTGTTAAGAAAATTCAAAGGTTGTTGATATAATGTGAAGTAAAGGGTTTTCCAACAAGAGGTTTTTTTTTGGTATTCAAAGAAAAATGCAATTTTTTGAGATAAATGATCGGATGTTTATTTCATAATAAAGTGGAAGGTATGCCATTAATAATGAAAAACAACATCAGCCAAATGGCCACCACGACCACGCTTACAGGACCATATGCTTTTCATGAAATTTTCCATAACCAAATCGCAAAGTGGCTGCCCTATGTCCTCGATAGCCTTACGAATTCTATCTTTGAGGTGTTGAATCGACGCTGGGCTGTTGGCGTAGACCTTATCCTTCACGTGGCTCCAAAGGAAGAAGTCGCAAGGTGTTAAATCACAAGATCTCGGTGGCCAATTGTGATCACCTCTTCGAGAGATAACACAGTTCGGAAACTTTTTCCGTAACGGAGCAATGGTTTTGTTGCTTGTGTGGCACGTAGCGCCGTCTTGTTGAAAGTAAACGTTGTCCAGATCAATACCATCCAACTCCGACCATAAAAAATCATTAATCATCACTCGATAGCGCAATCCATTCACCGTAACTGTTGATCCAACCTCATTTTCGAAAAAGTAAGGTCCAATGACCCCGTCGGACCACTAACTGCACCAAACAGTCACACGTTGAGGATGGAGAGGCTTCTCAACAATAACTCTTAGGTTTTCCGAGCCCCAGATGCGACAATTTTGCTTGTTGACGTAGCCACCGAGGTGGAAATGGGCCTCATCTGTCAAAGTGATTTTTCGATGGAATTCCGGAAATCGTGTATCGTTCCATGTTTAGTAATGGCGTAGTTTCTACTTGTCAAATGCCAAAGAATACAAGCTTCAAAAGTGACAGCTACCAAAATACCTTGTGATTCAAAATAACATTTCTTGTTGGAGAACCCTGTACAATCGATACAATAACGTTCTAAATAAAACGTCATTCAAATGGCCTCCACGACTTCTTCTGCAGGAACGAATTCGATGAACCGAATTTTCGAGCACTTTTTCCACTAAATCAAGTCGTATGTCATGAATGGCACGTTCAATATTGACTTGTAAAGCTTGAAGAGAGTCTGGTTTATTTCGAAAGACCAATGACTTCAAATAACCCCACAAGAAATAGTCTAATGGTGTTAAATCACAACTTCTTTCTTGAAATAATCGAATCTCCAAGCTTTTCTCGCAACACTTCAATTGTTTCATTTGCTGTGTGGCACGTAGCCGCAATCGGTCAATGGCAAAAAGATAGCTCTTAACGAGAGTTAAAATATTGCTCATGGGTGTCAAGATCGTAGGTCGACTGAAAAGTGTTTTTTTTTTGGATTAAAAAAAATGGACTTAGCGCACGAAAAGTTGCAATTGGAGAAGATTATTTGGGTAATAAAACTGAATAATTTGTAAACGTTGTTCTTGCGTGTTCTCTCTCCATGATGAAATTGTAAACACTACTGAATACAATGAAAAACAAATGACAGATCATGACATATTACAAATGGCCGAAACGTCACTTTAAAATCATATCATCCCTATTGGAAAACCCTATATAAGTACTGTTGCGCATGTGCTGCCAAATAATGAATGAAACGGCGCGACAAGCCCATGATAAATTTATCGGTGAAGATCCAATATAGTAGTACATCTGGATCGCTATAATAACATCTTTGCCACTTTTTTGGAAGTTCTGTTTTTGGTGGGAAAGGGCATTTATTTGAGTAACTAAAATATTCACCTTCAAATTAATTCGAGAATGATACATAACAAAAAAGAAATTACTTGTCAAACACAATTTAGCTATTAACATAGCTTCTCTTGAAATATGAATATGCCATTTTCTTTAGTTTTATGCGCAAACCAAAATATTCACATTGTTAAGGATAAAACAAAGCATATTTTAATGCTTGTCAATCATTTGCATATTTCTTTGTCAAATAATACACGTGTTGAAATTTGTGTTTTTTTTTTTGTGAATTCAAACATTCTTTCGTTGGTCTCAATTCCTAGTTTTTCAATTTAATTTCTTTAAAAAAAAACAATGTAATCAAATTGTTTCGAAGTGATGAAGTGAAATTGACATTTGTATTGAAAAACATACATAAATCTGATTAATTGCTTTTTCACACATTTACACTTGTCTTTTGCATTTATTGAAATCAATTCGTTTCACATGTCAATAGGTAAATTATTGGCCAATGAAAAGAAAGACAATGGACGCCACATGCCAATTCTAAACATTTAAATAATAAGAAAAAAATAAGAAAAACGGGGGTACGATATGCAAAAAAGCCATTTGGTCTTTTTTCGTATCTCTCTCTCTTTCTCGAGGAGAAAGCTCTTCTTGCAGTCCACAGCTAATCTAACCACATTCGAATATCGCTTGTACCGTCGAGAAGGAAATTGCCTTAATGACACTTGTAATTTTGCGCCGTAATTTAAATACAGTTGGAATTCTCTGTAGTAGAGGAGTGGAGTGCCCGCGCCACAATGACCAATCCTCATTTTGCATACTCTGATTAATCCAAATCTAAAAAAAAATGGAAAAAATAAAATCAATGCAATGTTCATCTATTAACGGCTTTTGCTATTGGGGCAAACTTCGGAATGAGGTAATTTGGGGTAATGAAACAATGTCCGTTAACAGAAAATGATGACTTTGAACGAATGTTTTTTGCGGTATTGAAATTCAATAAAACTCATTTGAATTCTTTTCCATCACATTTGTGTGTGGACAATAAACAAATTGTTAGTGTTCATTTCTCCTGAGATCATTGTTAAATTGCCCCCCCCCCCCTTGTTTACCTTAAGGCGGTGGGTCGGATTTCACAAAGTATTGTATGAGAAAAGGTTTGTTTTATTTAATTATTCAAACTTGACAAAGAAGACAATGGCTTTTATTTCACAATGATTTAACAGTTTTAGCATTTGTTTAAAATCTAATGTCATATTAATCATTGTTGTCTTAGAGTAGAAATTCTGCAAATAAAGCTCATAATAATATAGATACACCTAATCGGTTAGTATTAAGTGATACAAAATCTCGAACTAATCTACTGTAAAGTGTTGACTTATTTCTGGCATTTAAGTTGAGTTATGTGTTTAGATGTATTCAGAGACTTTAAGTAGAATTATATTGCAAATATTTGAGTAGAACATTTTGACCCCTTAAACACCTGTTTTAGGGGTGTTTTTAACCATTTCCACAAAAGGGACCCCTACATTGAGGAGTCAGAGGGTTAACATGTTCCACAAAAATGTTCGTCGTAGTATTTCTGAACACATCCACCTAAAATGTAAGGATCATAAGGTTTCCTATGTCGATTCATCATATGAATGGGGAAATATTGACTCCCTCCAAAATGACCTCCATACGTAAACTTTCAAACGCCGATACAGGTGTATGTAAAGGGATTTCCAACAAGAGGTGTTATTTTGGTATTCAAAGAAAAATGTCATTTTTTGAGATAAATGATCGGATGTTTATTTCATAATAAAGAGGAAGTTACGATATGCCGTTAATAATGAAAAACAACATCAGCCAAATGGCCACCACGACCACGCTTACAGGACCATATTCTTTTCATGAAATTTTCCATAACCAAATCGCAAAGTGGCTGCCCTATGTCCTCGATAGCCTCACGAATTCTATTGAATCGACGCTGGGCGTAGACCTTATCTTTCACGTGGCCCCAAAGGAAAAAGTCGCAAGGTGTTAAAACACAAGATCTCGGTGGCCAATTGTGATCACCTCTTCGAGAGATAACACGGTCCGGAAACTTTTCCCGTAACAGAGCAATGGTTTCGTTGCTTGCGTGGCACGTAGCGCTGTATTGTTGAAAGTAAGCGTTGTCCAGATCAATACCATCCAACTTTGACCATAAAAAATCATTAATCATCTCTCGATAGCGCAATCTATTCACCGTAACTGTTGATCCAACCTCATTTTCGAAAAAGTAAGGTCTAATGACCCCGCCGGACCATAAACCGCACCAAACAGACACACGTTGAGGATGGAGAGGCTTCCCAACAATAACTCTAGGGATCAAAATAAGAAACTTTGCCGAAGGAACCATACCTCTAAAACGAATTCTGATGTCCCGGAATTTGGGTCGAACTTTTGGGTAGGGGCAAATTTTGAAAAATCCCACTTTGACCCATTTAGAGTGCTCCAATCGAGTCCAAATGTATGACCGACCCCCACTAACTTTGGAGGCCCGACCTACCCATGCCAGTGGCACACCCCATGGAACCCCCTGGGGGTTCCATACATTTGGACTCGATTGGAGCACTCTAAATGGGTCAAAGTGGGATTTTTTCCGGGACATCAGAATTCGTTTTAGAGGTATGGTTCCTTCGGCAAAGTTTCTTATTTTGATCCCTAGAATACGATTTTCACTGAGCACTTCACTAAGTGGGGGTCGGTCATACATTTGGACTCGATTGGAGCACTCTAAATGGTGAAAGTGGGATTTTTTCCGCGACATCAGAATTCGTTTTAGAGGTATGGTTCCTTCGGCAAAGTTTCTTATTTTGATCCCTAGAATACGATTTTCACTGAGCAATAGGCGATTTTTAAATCGACCCGCCCTACTGTATGTATATTCCATTTTTTGATCCCTCTATCAGAATCAATCACAGTGTAATTTGTAATTGTAAATCTTTTATTTGTTGGCCCCTTTCGTAAAATCATGAATTTCTTCGAATTTCATGAAGACCTTAAAATGATACTTCCCTGTTGCAGAATACGATCCAAGCATAGTAATAACGGGTTTTCCAATAGCGATGATATGATTTTGAAGTGACGTTTCGGCCATTTGTAATATGTCATGATCTATCATTTGTTTTTCATTGTATTCAGTAGTGTTTACAATTTCATCATAGAGAGATATACGCAAGAACAACGTTTAGAAATTATGCAGTTTTATTATCAAAATAATCGTTCTCCAATTGCAACTTTTCCCGCGCTAAGTAATTTTTTTTAAAATCCCAAAAAACACTTTCCAGTCGAAGTACGATCTTGACACCGATGAGCAATATTTTAGCTCTCGTTAAGAGCTATCTTATTGCCATTGACCTATTGTGGCTACGTGCCACACAGCAAATGAAACAATTGAATTGTTGCGAGAAAAGTTTGGAGATTCGATTATTTCAAGAAATTGTGATATTGAATGACCTCCAAGAAGTTGTGATTTAACACCATTAGACTATTTCTTGTGGGGTTATTTGAAGTCATTGGTCTTTCGGAATAAACCAGACTCTCTTCAAGCTTTACAAGTCAATATTGAACGTGCCATTCATGACATACGACTTGATTTAGTGGAAAAAGTGCTCGAAAATAGGGTTCATCGAATTCGTTCCTGCAGAAGAAGTCGTGGAGGTCATTTGAATGACGTTTTATTTAGAACTTAATTGTATCGATTGTACTTCACATTAAACGAAAATACATCGAATTTCAAGAAGATCCTAAAATTATATCCTTCCTGGTGTACAGTAGGGCCACGCTCCAAATTCCATCATCTTCTTGGACTACCGAAAATAATAATAGATTCAGATACATTGATCATAATAATAGATTCACTTAAATAATTCGTCATCTTAAAATCTGCTATATTTGTGCTTTTTTTATCCAATGTTACAAAAATATGTCGAATTTCAAGAATTCTTTAAAATGATCTCCTTCCTTGTGAAGAATATGGGCACGCTCCATATTGCATTATTTTCCAAAAGGTAGATCATAGTAATAGATACATTTGAATTATTCGTAATAAATCTGGTTTATTTGGGTAATTTTTGTCCAATTTTGCTAAAATACGTAGATTTTCCAGAAGCCCTTAAAATGATCTCCTTCCCAGTGTGGGGCCACACACCAAATTCCATTATCTTCTTCAACTACAAAAAACTTTTGATCACAGTAATAATTACTCGTACAGTTGAATAAATTATTATTTTTAGATTCGCTATATTTGGGCCCTTTTTGTAAAACTTTACTAAAATACGTAGACATTTCAAGAAGGCACGATCTCCTTCCTTGTGCTAAATGGGACAAACGCTTCAAATTCGCAATTTTTATGGTACCTCTCCCACAAAGGTTTAGGTTAGGGCGTATAGGAAAAGAAGTTCTCCACAGCCCCTGTCGTTGAAGCAATTTGATTGCTTTAGAAAGCTCAAAAGTTGACGGATTTTAACATCAGCCAAGCCTCCTAACTTCCCACAGAAAGAGAGCATGTGATAGCCTGCCGCCTTCTAGAGAGAGCGGGGTACAGATACATAATGTGTTCTATTGAATCCTCCTCCACCTTGTCTTCACAGCTTATGCAAAAGCTATTTCGCAAGACCTTCAATCTCTCTGCGGGCCATACAGTAAGGGAGTGGTGACCCGTCATGACAGACACGATAAGTGAGACGTCCGGTCTCGACAACGACAGCAGGACGGTGGGTGTGTTTGGAGTTTAGGCAGGGACACACCAGCCTGGAATGTATGTAGTTTCTTATTGGTGACCAACTGTCATTTATAGCTTTAAGGGAACTACCTCTCCAGAAGTGATTACAGTCAGTTCCCCTGGACCGTGTAAGTTAGTTCCTAGTCTTGCAAGTTCATCTGTTTCGCAGTTTCCTGGTAAGTCCCTGTGGCCCGGAACCCATATCAGGTGAATATTGAAATGTTCAGCTGCGACTGTCGAGCATAGTTTTCAAATTAAGAAATGTAGTTGCCAAAGTAGCAAATATTTCTGCCTTGTAAGCACTACACTGATCAGGTAGTCTTTTTTGTCCACTTTTTGTTGAGTTTTGAACTGTTTGTATAGAAATTCACGAATCTCATATGTCCTGGGATACGATCATTCCATTCTGAAATTCTTCTTGTCAAAAATGCTTCTGACATAGTGTAATCCAAAATGCCCGGCAGGTCAGGCATTGTGTCCAGAATGACGCTATGTCCGTAGCCATTTCCTGACCATGGTGAACATTTCCTAAGTCTAATAGCTGTAGATGCGGTATATAGCATAACATTTAGTGCTGTTAGTTTAGTTCTCAGCGCACCACTGATACATACAGCAGCCATTTACTGAACTTTGTTCAGTATCGCGCAGAAGATGGATTTCTGCATAGCTGTCCAGCATACCGATAATTCCGTACAGCATTATCTGTCTGACTATTATTTATTGCTTTTACGCCATATTGTGAGCGCATAGTGATAAATGGTTTCAGTATCAATGTAGATTCAGGAGCAATAGGTTGTTAGTCCAAAGTCCTTAGCCATTTGATGCGGCTGTTATCTTAGATGTAGCTGAAATGACTCAGCATTTCTTAATGAAGCCGCTCGACTCAAGACAGACGCTGGTTTATCGATGGGTTTGTGGAGTGCCAAGATTTAGAGACTAATGCCATTCGCGGGTTCAGACCCCAGAGTTTTTCTATAGCTCTTTTACAGGTATATAGCGCTACCACCTCAACCTTCTTTATACTTTCCAGAATTTTGGGTTTTGAAGTTTAACTTTCCTGTCTAGGAAAATACCCAATGAATTTTCGGTTTTAGAGAGAGGAATTAAAGGAGCGCAGCCTTTAAATAGGCTACTGCTGTATGGAAGTTGATGCAGTATGACGTTCTTCAGAAATACGTCATACTGCATCAACTTAAGGGATTCTCTCCGCCTGTTGGTCAGAGATGCAGGGTCGGCTTTCTCAAGTCTTTCAAGGATACTGAGGGTCACGCGCCGATCATAAAAATTCTTCTTTGAAAGACGGGTATGCTTGCCATAAGAAACCGAAGTCGCTTGCCGCCTTAGAAGAGGTATTTGGATCACTAAGCTTGTTGTCACTAGGCCTGTTGCCTACACCCAGGAAAATAATTGGTTGGAATTCGATTGTAACAATAAAAAAATAATATTAGCAACAAAAAGTATATTGCCTACACCGTGAGTCGCTTGTATTTATATATAAATAGTTGAACAACAATAATAATATGGATACGATAAAATAAAAATGCTTGCAACTAAATCGATGGTTGTATCAATCGAATTAAGAACGTTTTTTTCATTGACACTCGGTTAGTTGTGGTAACTACTTTTAAAGTTTCATTATAGTACCATATGATCGAGTTTTGGTTGTGACAACCAATGTTTTATTCTTGACAACAGAAATTGTATCAATAGACCAAAGATTATTATTGCAACGAATAATTGGTTACTACAACAGAAAAAATATTAATAAATAATCGTTTTTTGGTTATCCCAATAATTTCCCAAATTTAGAATAATAAAATGTATTTTGGGAAATACAACCGAAAGATTGGTTTTTGTTCTTTTGCTAATACATGACAAACAAAAAATAAAATTACTCGACATACATAAATAAATCTTCAACATTTTGTTCAAGAGCTGTATATGCAGTCAAAAAAATCTCGTGTGGATAATAATGTGTGGAATGCAGAATATGTTGTGCAAAATGTTTTACATAAATAAATGTTTTGTTTACATAAATAAATGTTTTGTTTTGTGTTTTTTTTCGTGTACTAAAATTTGTGTCAAATATTTCCACATCTTATAATAGTGATCAATTTGTAATATGGGATTTTTAATTTTGTTATTAATTGTTTGGTTTTTTGTTCAATAAATAAAATAAAAATTAATGAAAACTGTTTCTAATTAATTGTCGGAAGTATATGACTGATAAATTGTCAGAACAACCAAGTTTTTAAAACAGTTGGTTGTGGCAACATACAACAGATAATTTTAGCCACCATTTTCGTAGTTGGAATGGAAGCAGAAGTATACCACAACCAAAATATTGGTTGTCCTGATGGAATCGCTGATAGAACTACCAAAATTCGGTTGGCAAATAATTCGTTTGAGGCAACCAAACTGTATTCTGAGTGTATGTTTAGATCCTCGTGTATCAGTAGTAGTCGTGGAGAGTATAGACATAGTCAAAATGAAAATAAAACTTTCGGCAACGCTTTGGCTTGTGAGAAATTTTTAGCAAATTTGTGCTAAAGTGAATACTTTTCACAGCTTTAGAAGCTCTCTATTTACTGAGAATTAATAATATGAAATATCCGGGTTCAAATCCTGAATTTTAATTAAATTTTTATTCATAAAATATATAATTTCGTGACCGCTGCAATAGCACTTGCAGTGAAATGAGCGCAATTTTCTTCCTCTAAAATACTTCAAATGTGATTAGTAAGTTCCATATTTTTGTTCCTAGATATACAAGTAAGTGTACTAATTTTGAAATTTTTTTATATCACTTTTGCATCTGCTACTGACCTGAGGCATTGAATATTTTTTATTTTCAAATTTAAAATTAACAAGTAAGAAAGTTTCAGTCGGGTAAACCGACTAAGGTATACCCGCAGTTTGTGAGTAATGTAATATTGAATATTACTCGAATTATTCTGTCAATTTGTGTGGGAGGTACCAGAAGAGGTGTATCAAATACACCTTTTTTTTGCTGAACATTAGATACTTTAAATTCATTGCACTGTGCCGACTTATAAGCATTTATGTGCACTGGTATAAACGTTATGAGACATTAAATTGTGGTATGATTTGGGCATTTTGTGTGGGAGGTACAAGGAGGGGCGTGGCAATAACGCCAATTTTTCACAGGGCTATAGACACTATAAAAACATTACACTGTACAAAATTTCAAGTATTTTTATACACTGGTTTTAATGTTATAAGCTGTTAACTTTTGGTGCAAAAAGGTACCTTTGTGTGGGAGGTACCAAAAGGGGCGTGGCAACAACACCCATTTTTCCCTAGACTGTAGGCAATATAAAAGCATAATACTGTACAAAATTTCAAGTATTTTTATACACTGTTATTAATGTTATAAGCTGTTAACTTTTGGTGCAAAATGGTGCATTTGTGTGGGAGATACCAAAAGGGACGTGGCGACTTCGCCCATTTTTCTCGAGGTGATAGCGACTAATAAGCTAATACTATGTGCGGAATTTCAAAAGATTCGAATAAGTAGTATAGCAGTTATTAAAGAATCAATATTTCACAACATTTTAACCCTTTGTGGGGGAGGTACTAGAAGGAGTGGACCAATATGGCCCATCTTCGAACTTAGCCGGAGATAGAAAAAAATATTACCACATACCAAATTTGAGGTCAATCGGTTACTCCTTTCGAGAGTTATCGTGCGCACCAGCCAGCAGACAGACAGACAGACAGACAGACGGACGGACATTGCTCATTCGACTTAAAATGACCCAAAACGGATTTCCTCCGAACATACTTGGGGTCTTAGGTCACTCCTTCGACGTGTTACACTTTTTTCCGTAGCAAATGATATATACCCTCGTCACACTAAAGTGAGGGTATAATAAATGTAGTATAAAAGCCAAATTTTTTGGGAAATCTCTTCTAAAATTCATTTATAACAGTTATATTAAATGGAGGATAGATATGCATTTCTAAATGATTTGATACTAATGATTTGATACTAATGATTTAATGCTAATGTCTAGCATTTAATTTCAGAAGAAATCATATTGAAAAGATGTATTATAATAATTAGTCTGATACAGTCAGTCGTACGAGTTGATGGCGGCGATCTGTTGATTGGCACTAGCAGTCACTCAATCACTCTTTGGCTTCTTCAGGCGTCCCCCGGTGGCAGTTGGGGCTTCAGAGACCACGGCGATGACGCCGATGAATATAATGATGATGATAGATGATGGATGGCTAATATGGGATTTGCTGGCCAAGCCACTTTTGTGCGTCTTCAATTAATGCCACAATTTCAGTTTCGCTTTCATTTCTTTGGGATGTGGCGTTGGCCCCCTTTTTTTCTTCATTCAATGAAATAATACTATTTTTTATTTATTCGTATTATTTAGAGAAATGGCCACAAAGGCAACAGCGACAAGTGGTACTCTACGAAGAGAAAAAAAAAACAAATTGTCTTGAGATTCTTTCATTTCACTTTATGGCAATTTGCGCTCTCATCCATACCACTTTCACATTATTATGGTAATTTTCGTGTTTTTTTTGCTTTAGCTTCTTCAGTTTTTTTTGCCCACTTTTGGCTTTTGTTTTCTTTAGGGGGGATTTGCCTGCCTCTTTACCTAAACCATTTGTCCGTCCATCCATCCGTCTGTCTGTCTGGGCCTTCGTGTTTTTATTACTATTTAATTGTCGTTTTTCTTAATTAGATATGTTCTCTTTTTTTTCCACGCTGTATTTGGTTTGTTTTGTTTTACCCCCAGGGGTCCGTCCCGCAATGGTTTCCTCTTGAATCAGCGAGGAAAAAGTGAATGGGCCAATTACAAGATGGATGATAATGGTTTTCAATTTAGGGCAGCAAATGGTTTCAATTAATATTAAATCGCATAAAAGCGTAAATTTGTGTTTTTTTTATGATTTTCTTATTAAATAAATGAGTTTATTTTTCGCAATAACACAGGTACATTATTGTTATTAATGAGTGTAAAAGTGGAAATTAATTATTTTGCTTTTGTAACCCCTGAGAGATGGATGGGTGAATTGTATGGGATATAGCAGAGTGTTTTTAATTAAGTATTACTTTCAGTTAGAAATTATTTTAGTATTTGAAAGTATATACGATTAATCTAGACATGATAGCAAGGAAATATCATCTTCTGCTATTAGACTTAGGAAATTGTCACTCTGATTGTATTCCTGAATTAAAAACCCTTTGACTATCTCTGATATCTTAACGAGATGACTAAAATGTTTTCACCTGAAATGCCGGGGAACTGGAAAGCAGATGTACTTGCAAGTCTGGGAACTATCTTACACGCTCCAGGGAAGCTGGAATATGTGGTCCTGCCTCTGGTGACCTACAAGCTCTTCTTGAGAGACTGCAACAAATTACTGGTTGTCACTCGGCAGGATCTGCATATATTCCGGGCTGATGTGGCCCTGCCTAAACTCCAAATGCACCAACGCCATGCTGTCGTTATCGAGACCGGACGTCCCACCTATCGTTTCTGTCATGCCATGGGTCACTGCCTTATTGTGCGGCACGCAGAGAGAGATTGAAGGTCTTGCGAAATGACTTTTGCTGAACAATTCGATAGAACACCTTCTGCGTCTGTGCCCCGCTCTCTCTAGAAGGAGGCATGAGACTCGAGCTTATTCTAAGGCAATCATATTGGTTTAACGGGAGAGGCTTGGAAAAAAGTAAGTTTTTCCTTACTCCTGTTGTAGCAGAATGGTTTCCACGAAAAGTTTAATTGGGCGCTCATCATGATAAAAAGGGATAAATGTGGTGCAAATCAAAATTACAACAGTTAGAATCGCGAAATCTTTTCGTGAGGGTAGTCTTTAGTTCGTTGATTTGGAAAAAATGGTAAAAGCTACATAGAAACGATGTGAGGGTAACCTTTGGTACGTGGATACAAAGAGCGACTTTTCGATTTTTAGAGACACAGTGATAAATATGTTACCACCGCCAAATCTAACAGCTAGAGATAGAATCGCGAAATTTGATATGATAGTCTTCATTAGGACCTATGATCACGATCGGAAATTAAACTCATACTTTTTGGTTACAACTTTTGTACTATTGGGTATATCGAACCAATTTTTGTTGGTCATATAGGAATTTTTTTGCCCTTCCAGACATGTTGGTACGGATGAAATCTGTGCTCTGTTCTGGATTTGTGAGTGCGACGAATATTCTGTGAAAATTTGAAGAAAATCGAGGGAGGCGCAAAAAAAATTCGTAAAATTTTTTTTTTTAAAAAGGTTAAACATTGCGCAAAAAATGGCGCATTGTGTACTCTTTAAAACAAAGTAAACTTTGCAAAAATCGGCTCAGCCATTCGAGAGCAATTACAAATTAAGTAAAACACAAAAACTAATTTTTATAATTTTTTCAAAAATTCAAATGCCCACAAAATTTTTTCCAAAAAAAAAATTGTTAAAAAAATGATAGCGAGATCTTATTTTACCTATTTGTAACTGCTTATAAACATTTTAGCCAAAAATAAACAACATAGGTCGATATTAAATATTCTGACCCATATGGTAGAGTGGGATAAAAATGACTCATGGAACATCAATTTGACATACGAAGTGTTTTTGAGAAAATCATACTTTTTTTACAGTCACAGTGGAGCAAAAATATGATACAGTGAGATAAAATGGTTTAAATATGGTTCAGTGGGAACGGGATTAAGTGTGGTTCAACAGTGCGCAGTTCGTACACCATTAGGGACATTTTGAGGCAAAAATGGTTGAATATTGTAAAATGGGTGAAATGTCGGTTAAATGTGGTTCCAAAGTGCTAAATTCGTTAATTATTAGGGACATTTTGGCAAAAAGGGTTGAATATTGTACAATGTCCAGCAACAACTTCCCAGCAAAAAAATATGGAAGTACTTCCTACGGAATCGCATTTTAAGTACTTCCAAAGAAGAACATAGTTAATCTCTTCACTCCCAATTAATTTATTTTGTGAAAGTTATGAATAAATTTATAATTTATGAAAAATATTACAATTATGTTATTAAAAATAAATTTTTTAAAATTGAATAGATTAGAAAAATTAAAATTTTAATAAAAAAGTTAAGCAACCGCTGCGGGATTCCATCCCGGATACCCCAATTTTAATGTTCCTTGATAAAGGGAGCATACAAAACAGTGAATTAGATCGAATTTTTGACAACTTAGCTAAATAGTACTCATACGATACCGGGTTTTCCAATAGGCACATAACAATTTCTTATCTTTATATCAACGCACCCTCAAACATTTTTAATGATCTTTTAGTGTCAAAAAGTTAATCGAAGTTAACATTTTCAATATGGTAAAGTTCACTTACGTGAAACGTTTGGAAATCATTAAAAATGACTACCGAAATTTTCGGTCGGAGTCGGTGGTCGCAACTTTAAGAGCGCTTATTCCAATTTTCGGCCGTAATAATCGTCCCACCCGACAGGCTGTGCGTGCTACAGTGGATAAATTTAAATCCAAATTTTCACTTTTGGATGTTCCGGTGCCAAAGAGACGCCGTACCGCTTGAAGCGACAAAATATTGCAGCCGTAAGTGTGTCCGTTCGGAATGAGCCAAATCAGTCGACTCCACGTCGTTCTCAGGAGTTGGGCATCTCTGAGACCACACTGTGGCGTATATTGCGAAAAGATCTTGGTCTTCATCCTTATTAGATCAAACTGACTCAAGAACTAAAGCCACTTGATCATTTGAAACTCCGAAACTTCTCCGATTGGGCTCTGGCAAAGTTTCACGAAAATCCAGAATTTCATCGAAAAATTGTCTTCAGCGATGAAGCTCATTTCTGGCTGAGTGGTTTTGTCAATAAACATAATATTCGTTATTGGACAGCAACAAACCCACACGTGCTTCACATTCAATTGCATCCGCAAACAATTACGGTATGGTGTGGTTTTCATGCCGGAGGTGTGATTGGGCCGTATTTTTTCGTCGATGAAAACAATCGTCATGTCAATGGAGAGCGCTATCGTGCCATGTTAGAAAATTATGTTTGGCCAGAAATGGATGAGCTTGACATCGCCGATATGTGGTTTCAACAAGACGGTGCCACTAGCCGCACAGCAACTCAACGTTACAATCGATTTACAGATTCGATGAACGTGTTATCTCGAGAAATGGTCCGGTCGAATGGCCACCTCGTTCATGTGATTTATCGCCATTGGATTTCTTTTTATGGGACCACATCAAGTCATTGGTGTATGTATGCCAACAAGCCAGCAACTTTAGACAAGCTCAGAGACAACATCCAACGCGATATGGCCAACGTTCCGGATGTGTGCAACAGTGGTGGAAAATTCGGTCCAAAGACTAACTTCGCTGTAGACGGGCTCGTGGTGGTCATATGGCCGAAATCGAGTTTCATTCTTAAAATGTAACATTTCCACTACAACTGGAGTAAATTTGAACTATATATTTAAAAAATTTTCTGTTTTATTAAAGAATAAAATTGTTGTGTCCTCAATGGTAATCCCTTTACACATATCTTAGGACAGTGGTAATTCGAACAAGTTTGCGGCCTTGCTCGTTAATACGCGATGTTATGCTGCTCCGGCAGTTAGGGGATCCAGGTTCAACTCACGGCAAGACCAAAAATTTCAAAATTTTTAATAAACGTAAAATAAAAAAAGTTAAGAAAAAAATATTTTTAAATTAAATATGTTAAAATCCAAAAAATATTTGGATTTTGCATTACGAGGCTTGCTATATATATTTCTGGCCTAGGCAAAACTAAGTGTTGCCTGGCGCCATCTGACATTTCCATTGGAAAGTTTGACATTTTGTAGCACAAACGTACTCAGAACGTTTTGACATACGACCATCATTTGTGGTGTTTACAGTGACTTGAAAAAATCAATTTGGCAACAAAATGGAATTAACTCGTGAACATTTTCGTGCGATCATTTTTCACAACTTTCGACGTGGATTATCACGACCAGAGTGCATCGATGAATTTAAATCTTTGTATGGCGATGAAGCACCATCATATAGCACTATGAAAAACTGGTTTAATGAATTCAATCGTGGCAGACGCTCGCTCAAAGACGAAGGTCGTGAAGGTCGTCCAAAAACGGCAGTTGTGCCAGAGAACATTGATACCGTGCGTGAACTGATAATGCAAGATCGTCATGTGACATACCGTGTGATAGAGGCATCCTTGGGCATTTCTTCCATCAGCATACATTCGATATTACATGAACACCTGGCCGTAAAAAGGTTTGTTCTCGTTGGATCCCGCACAATTTGACAATCGCTCAAAAAAAGGCTCGTGTCGATTGGTGCAAAGAAATTTTGAAAAAATACGATCGCGGTGCTTCAAAAGACGTCACAGGTGACGAATCTTGGATCTATGCTTATGAGCCCGAAACAAAACAGCAATCGGCCGTGTAGGTCTTCGAAGACGAGCCAAATCCAACGAAAGTTGTTCGTGGAAGAAGCACTTCGAAGCAAATGGTCGCCTGTTTCTTCGGCAAAATTGGTCATGTGGCGACTGTTCAGCTTGAGCAACGTAGGACGGTCAATTCTGAGTGGTACACCACAATTTGTTTGCCTAAAGTCTTCGGAGAAATTCGAAAAACGAACAAGAGAAGACGAATCATTGTACACTGCGAGCTCTCACACATCGGCTCAAACCAGCGCCTTTTTGACCGGCCAAAACGTCGAATTGGTGGGTCATCTGCCGTACAGCCCTGACTTGGCACCCAATACATCTTTTTATTCCCGCACATCAAGAAAAAAATGCGTGGTCAACGATTTTCGTCGCCAGAAGATGCTGTTGAAGCATTCAAAAACCATGTTTTGGAGGTGTCTCAATCGGAGTGGAAAAACAAAAACAATTGGTTTGAGCGCATGCACAAGTGTATAAATCAAGCTGAAGAATACTTTGAAAAACAATAAAACTATTTTTGATGATAAATATTTGCATTTTCATTATTTGGCCAGAAATATATATAGCAGCCCTCGTATGTATGTTACTCCCGATGTAACATGTAAGCGCTGTATACATTGTATTGTATATCCTATCAGTAAGAAATTCGACAAAAATAGGTTTCTTATAAAATGAATGAAAATCGGTTCAGCTTTAGATATAGTCCCATATAATGTCTCATCCGTTTTAGTATTTAAGCTCTATGGAAACTGTATTCTGCGTCGGATTTTTATATAATTTTATATAACAAAAATAGGTTTCTTATAAAATTAATGAAAATCGGTTCAGCTTTAGATATAGTCCCATATAATGTTTCATCCGTTTTAGTATTTAAGCTCTATTGAAACTGTATTCTGCGTCGGATTTTTATATAATTACAATGAAAAAAAAATTGTCATCAAATTAAAGATATGCTCCAAAGACGTCCTTAGTCTTCAAAATAAGTACATTTGTACTTAAAATTAAGAAAATTTACTTAAAATTAAGTAAATTATTTAATATTATTGAAATTATCTATATTTTAAGTACAAAATGTACTTATTTTAAAAACTAATGACGTCTTTGGAGCATTTCTTTAATTTTATGACAATTTTTTTTCAGTGTAGGCAGAAAATAGGTTTTTGATCCAAGTTGTTGAAAATCTGCTTAGATTATGTATAATCCCATTTATTTGTTCTTTCAGATTCTTGATCTATGTACTTTTTTAACGAAACTTTTTTTTGAAACGAAACGAATTATTCCAAATTATTATCGGAATGTCCCTTTTCGCATTATTAGGGAGGTGTAGTATTATGTAATCGGCCCCCTCCGACTTTCTGTCTTTCCTTACTGATTTGTTTTTTAATTTTGTTTCAACAATTTAAGTGAATTAATTCTTTAACTGAACTCCACAAAAAATTCTTTAAGTTGTTTGATTGAAAATATGTATGTCTATATTATTCTCAATTCACATTTAATAACATTGATTAAAAAAAAATCGTTGAACCAAAACTTGTTCAATTTAATTGAACACTGTTCAAAATGCAATCAAAGTTTGGATCAGATTTGTAGCACTGATTAAAAATGTAATTCAATCAAATTTTTAATTAAATCTGTAGCTTTAATTTAATCGAATCAAATCATTTTTTCAATTGAACACTGTTCAATCAACTCTTTAATAAAGTTTCTAACATTGGCTTAATAAAATATTGAATAAATTCTAATAATTAAAATTTCTTTAATTTTTTTTTAATGAAAATATGATACATTTTTAAATTTTCCATTTAACTGAATTAATCGAAAACATATAATTTTTTATTGAACTTAGTTAAAAATTAATTGTTAACAAATCTTTTAAATGAAAGTTTTAAATGAATACAACCAATTCTAAATACGTAGAATCAAAACCTAACAATAATTTCAATATTTTTTTATTGCAAATTTGTCCCTCATATTTCTTTCTTTATGTGTACCAGAGCCGATTTGGTCGACTACGATAAAAACCACATTATACCAAATCAATTGGTGAGCCAGATTGGCTACATTGCGGCTGGCTTGAGAAAAAGAACAGTTATTGGATGAAATGTTGCAACAAAGGCCTCCAGTTATGGTGGTCAATGTAGGCACATTACAATAAAAAGTGGTTATGAACTAACTGACAAACCTGACAACTCTTTAAAATGTAGCCCGGCAAGATTTTCTTTGGCTATTCGCAGATCCAATATACCAACGAGTATATCCCACCAATCATGGATGGCCCCGAGCAATGTCATCATCTCTAATGTGCGTTCTATTAATTACAATTTTAAAAATAGACTTTGCAATCGGGAAGTCTTCATGTCATTGCATGATGCGTGATGTTGCCACACTTTTAATGTCCGTCTCCTCATGCGACTTGGGAGGGGAAAAAAGAATTAGAGTCTTGAAGTGGAGATAGAGAGAACCTGTCAGGTATCTGACATAAAATTCGAAATATTATGGAAATTAACTGAATTGAAACACTTGTCAGGTGGCTTTTTTTCTTCTGGCCAAGTTGGACGGATGGCATGTGGTTTTATTCCAGTCGGGGACTAACCTGCCACCGGCTGTTGCAAACTGGTATCAGCTGTCGAATCGCTCTGTGATTTGGATTTGGATTAGATAGGTGCGTGCTGTTGTGTAGCCAGTATAGTCTGCAGCTCTGTTATGGGCTTTGTTCATTATCTGGTCGACCTTCTCTCCTCTTTCTGCCACTTCTACACCTTCCTATGTTGGAAGTTGTATTGCAATGTTTTCTTTTAATTTACCTAATTTCTAACTTCAACACGCATGCTGTTGCATTGCCACATGCAACATAATGTCATTCAAATATGGGGACGCCACACTCACACACAGCTATACCATCCAACTATTATGCCACGCATTGTGGGTTGTAATCGACGCCCGCCGTCGACCCACTCAAAAAAAGCGGACCAGGCCAGCAATCATCCAACTAGATGGAGATAAAAATGGTTTGATGTGGTGAGGTGAGGTGATGGTAACGATGTTGAAGTCTCTGTGATTACGATGTTATTTCAGTGCTACTCCATCCAGATGAAGACAATGATGATGGTCATGCCATCACAATCTTTGAGTGACTTGGATACATGAAAGTAGTTCACCTGAAAACCAGTCCATGGAAATGCATAACACATAACAAACACCACCGCACTCCCTAACATTTCACTCACACACTCCTCACCAGTCACTCACCCAGTCATTGTCACAGTCACCATTGCAGTACTCTTTAATAGTTCGTTCGTTGGGTGTACAGGTGCTGATTTTTTCGAAAGAAACCTCAACTTGAAGATAGCAAAAAAAAAAAGAGTGGACTAGGAAAAATGCAAGGAGGGTTTTAGGTTTCAAAACAAACGATATTTTTCCCAGATACGAATTTTTGATTGAATGTCAACATTAAAAAATTGAGTGTATACCGAAATTGTATTTCAGATATTAGGAAATTTGCAACATTAATCACTGAGATTGAAAACGTCTATGTATTTTTGAAACTGACTGAATTTATTATGGACAAGTTCTTGGAATCTTAGAGATTGACTAATAATTTCATTAAGGCCTGGGAATTAACTAGAATCCCAGCATAGAAGTTTTAAATATAAAAGTCATTCTATGTACACTGAGTAAAATTATAGTCATCGCAATCATATTCGCAAAGCATAAATAATGATTATAAAATGGTATAAGAAATGGTTCTCGTATGAGAGATGGACAGAAATCGACACCTGTAGAATAGGTAGACAAATCTTGCCAACATATTACCTATGAAGGTCAAAATATTTCTTCGCACTGAAGAGGAAAATACTGTCTACGTTAGTGTCAGTTCTAGCTCCTGAATATAGCACTATACCGCAACCTCTTCATTGCTGGCAAACCTATTTCCGCCGACCCATTTCTTCAAGATTGGGAAAAAATAATCCGAGGGAGCTAAATCTGGCGAATAAGGTGCGTGCTGAAGCAATTTGAACTTTAATTTATCGATTTTGGCCATCGCAATATTGGATGTGAGCATACGCGGCATCCATCTTGCACACAGCTTCCTCATCATCAAATTTTCCGTCAATATGCGATGTACAAGGTGGCGCAAAAGTAATCTTTCGATGTTTTTTTGACTGTAATTTAAAAAAAATTAAAAACTTTGATTCTTCTTGTGGATTATTTTTATTTGGTCTTTTATTTTTTTTTACATCAAGTCGAGAATATGATGTCATGTAAATGGCCGCCGCCACAGTTGATTGTCATTTGAGCCCTTTTTATGGCATTTTCCATCACTTTGGCCAAAACTTCCGGCGATAGGTCCTCACATTCTTGACGGATATTGTCTTTAAGAGCTGCAAGAGTCTGAGGCTTGTTGACATATCCCGCGACTTCAAAAAGCCCCACAAAAAGAAGTCTGGAGCGGTCAAATCAGGCGATCTTGCTGGCCAGTGCCCCAGAAGCGTAAATTTTGCTTATTTACGTACCCGCTAAGATGGAAATTGGCCTCATCACTCATGATTATTTTTGATAAAAAATCATCTTCCTCTTGGTGGTGATTAAGGATGGCTTGAGCGTATGTTAGACGCGATTGGCGGTCAGTAGCTAACAGCTGATGCACCGTCTGGACTTTGTACGGAAACATCTTCAAATCTTGTACCAAAATTCGCTGTAGAGACCGTCGACTGATACCCATTTGCGTGGCACGTCGTCTGGTCGATGTCGACGGCGCTTCCATGACATCATCGGCTACAGCAGCAATATTCTCTGCAGAACGGCTACTCCGGGGTCTGCCACGCCTGGCAGCATCTCGTGTTGTGCCAGTCTCTTCGAGGCGAGCGGCTAAACGTCGCAGTGTTTCACCAGTAGGCGTTGGACGGCCAGGAAATCTGCGACGAAATTCACGTTTTGTAATGCCTATGACTTCCGCTAGCTCTCGAACCTTCAACCGACGGTCATCCAATACCATTTTGTGGATTTTTTTACCATCTCTGGCGTGGACACCTCAATTAGTCGACCACTAGGGCAGGGATTCGTCAAAAGTACTATGGTGCTACCGCAACCAATTTGGTACATTTTTATCCCCTCACCTTAGAGAGGAGGGTATATATCATTTGCTACGAACCAAAAGTGTAACACATCGAAGGAGCGACCTTAGACCCTAAGTATGTTCGGCGGATATCCGTTTTGGGTCATTTTAAGTGGAGTGAGCAATGTCCGTCCGTCCGTCTGTCTGTCTGCTGGCTGGTGCGCACGAAAACTCTCGAGAGGAGTAACCGATTGACTTCAAATTTGGTAGGTGGTAATATTTCCTTCTATCTCCGGGTAAGTTCGAAGATGGGCCATATTGGTCCACTCCTTCTAGGTCCACTCCTTAACATTTAGTGAAATATTGATTATTTAATAACTTCAATACTACTTATTTGAATCCTCTGAAATTCTACACACAGTTTTAGTTTACTAGTCACTATTATCTCGAGAAAATGGACGAAGTTGTCAGGCCCCTTTTGGTACCTCCCACACAAATGGACAATTGAAACAAAAGATAATAGCTTATAACTCTATTACCAGTGCATACAAAGACTTGAAATTTTGTATAGTGTATTGGTTTAATAGTACCTACAACACAGTGAAAAATGGGCATTGTTGTCACGCTCCTTTTGGTACCTCCCACACAAATGGACCATTTTGTACCAAAAGTTACCAGCTCATTACTTTATTTACAGTGCAAACAAAGACCTGCAATTTTGTAGAGTGTAATGGTTTAATAGTACCTACAACAAAGGGGAAAATGGGCATTGTTGCCACGCTCCTTTTGGCACCTCCCACACAAATGGACCATTTTGTACAAAAATTACCAGCTTATAACATTATTATCCAAATACTTAAAATTTCGTGCAGTGCAATGCTTTTATAGTACCTAGAGTCTAGAGAAAAGTGGCCGTTATTGGCGCACCCCTTTTGGTACCGCCACACATATTGACCATTTTACATCAAAAGTTAACAGCTTACAACTTTAATAGCAGTACATTTCCCAAATAAAGTATGTGTTTAAATACAAATTAAATTATTGTTTATGAATATTTCCAAATATATTTTATTAAAAAAAGATTTTCAAAACTTTGCTGAATTTTTCGAATTTTAGTTTTAATTTTTTCTTTGTTTTCGAATTATGCATTTCTATTAAAAATGGAATACTTAGCATTAACTTCTTTTTGAAACTATTTATTTTTGTTCTAACTATTCCAAGTCATTATTTTGAATTATAAAGACATTTTACTAACATTAAAACTTTCTAAAAATTACCTTTCAATTGCTGACAACTTAAAACAATTAAAGAATAGATATATATTCACGCAAATTGATCTTTGTTTGGGAAATAACATATTCCAAATAAAAAATATTAGGATGTAAACATAGTTTTGTTTAGAACAACATCCTCCCAAACATATAATATTTGTATGTGTCAAATATTGTATATTTGGAGTGCACTCTAAAAATATATATGTTTCAAGCAGAATATGTTTGGGACAATATACTACAGAGGCGGTTTTTTTTCAGCGTGTACTAATATTTTTTTTGGGACTCAAGGTGAGGGGATTCATAAATCGTTTTACCCGACTGAACTTTCTTACTTGCTATATTTTTTGTCCATCAAACTAATGTCGATAACATACGGATGGAATGGAAAAATAGATATCTATAACTGAAATATTACGAGAATTATAAAATCTAAAATTATACAAGACCAAATCCAGATTTGTTGAATTTTCCGTAGTATTTCCCTTTGGAAAAATTAACTCCGAGAAACTAGTCCTGTGACAGGTCTCTGGTGCGTAATCACTGGTCGCAGTTACGGTCGAAACATCTGGAAGGGATATAATGGATAACGTTTTGTCTTCTGAGTTGGTAATTTACTTCTTAGTACATGTCTGGGACCACTCCTCAGATGACCAATTATGTATTTGGACTGTCTTACAATGTCTGTCTTAGGAAAAGCCCAAACAACATTACTTGAATCACTCACATAAAAAACTCGACATTAAAAAAATATATTTTAAATTTCCATTTACAAATCCCGAGACCGATTATAATAAGACCTTGTACTGATCTGATCTCCTACGGACTGATTGATGTCAATTGTCAAATTTAGACGTACCAAACCAAAATTCCCAGAGGCTTTATATTATTGAATGAATGCTTGAGTGAAAAATACTTTTTGAAGTTCAAAGAATAAATGGTAAATTATATGAATCGGTTTTAAATATGAATTATCCTGTTTATTATAATGATATGTAAAGGGTTTTCCAACAAGAGGTGTTATTTTGGTATTCATAGAAAAATGAAATGTTTTTGAGATAAATGATCGGATGTTTATTTCATAATAAAGAGGAAGGTACGATATGCCGTTAATAATGAAAAACAACATCAGCCAAATGGGCAACACGACCAAATTTTCATGAAATTTTCCATAACCAAATCGCAAAGTGGCTGCCCTATGTCCTCGATAGCCTCACGAATTCTATCTTTGAGGTCTTGAATCGGCGCTGAGCTGTTGGCGTAGACCTTATCTTTCACGTGGCCCCAAAGGAAGAAGTCGCAAGGTGTTAAATCACAAGATCTCGGTGGCCAATTGTGATAACCTCTTCGAGAGATAACACGGTCCGGAAACTTTTCCCGTAACAGAGCAATGGTTTCGTTGCTGGTGTGGCACGTAGCGCCGTCTTGTTGAAAGTAAACGTTGTCCAAATTAATAACATCCAACTCCGACCATAAAAAAACATTAATCATCTCTCGATAGCGCAATTCATTCACCGTAACTGTTGATCCAACCGAAAAAGTAAGGTCCAATGACCCCGCCAGACCATAAACCACACCAAACAGTCACACGTTGAGGATGGAGAGGCTTCTCAACAATAACTCTTGTTGACGTTGCCACCGAGGTGAAAATGTGCCTCATCAGTCAAGATGATTTTCGATTTTTTTAATTTTAATTATTTCAATGCGTTGTTGAATCGTGTATCGTTCCATTTTTAGTAATGGCGTAGTTTCTACTTGTCAAATGTCAAAAAATAAAAGCTTCAAAAGTGACAGCTACTGAAATATCGGGTGATTCAAAATTTTTAGTAATGGCGTAGTTTCTACTTGTCAAATGTCAAAAAATAAAAGCTTCAAAAGTGACAGCTACCGAAATACCGGGTGATTCAAAATAACACCTCTTGTTGGAAAATCCGTTACTATAGGTATTCCTTTAGAACTGCACTTGGATATGTCACTTTTTTTAAAATCGGTGCATATTTTGCATATTTTTGGCATATTTTGCATATATTTGGCATATCACAAATATGCCAAAAAATTAAAAATATGCACCTGTTTTTCGATTTCTTTTTCTTTAAAACGAATTTTTGTCCAATCCGAATTTTTCTATCAATCTGCAAAAAAACAAGTAAGAAAGTTCAGTCGGGTAAACCGACTTATGAACCCCCTCACCTTGAGTCCAAAAAAAATATTCGTAAATTTTTAATTTTTGGTTTTAATTAAAATATTATTAATTTAAATTGCATTTAATAACTTTAAAGTATGTACAGGTATTTAAGTTAAAAGCTGTTTACTTTTGGTACAAAATGTTCCATTTGAGTGGGAGGTACCAAAAGGGGCGTTCCAATAACGGTCGCATTTCTTTGGACTCTAGATACTATAAAAGCATTACACCGTACACAATTTCAAGTATTTGTATGCACTGGTATTAAAGTTAGTCTGCATTTACATGATACTTTTTTTTAAGTATTAAGCATACTTATCGGCGTTTTGTGGGCGAGAGATGCAGTCGGAAACGGGGGAAAAAAGTATGCCGTACTCGTACTTATCGTACTCATCGTTTTGTGTTTTTCGTTCGCACTTGGAAACAACAACAATTCACACAGGAAAAGCCGAAACAAAACAGATGAAAATAAGTTAAGTATTGAAAAAAAAGTACGCGTGTGAACGTAAATACTTTTTCAAAAGAGAATAAGCCGATAAGTTACTTAAAAAAAGTACCTTGTAAATGGGGACTTATAAGCTGGTAACTTTTGGTACAAAATGGTCCATTTGTGTGGGAAGTACCAAAAGGGGAGTTCCAATAAGGCCCACTTTTCTCTGGACGCTATGTACTATAAAGGCATTACACTGTACAAAATTTCAAGTCATTGTATGGAGGTAATAAAATTTGGTTAAATTTTGGTTCAAAATTGTCCATCTGTGTGGGAGGTACCAAAACGGGGCGTAGCAACTTCGCCCATTTTTCGCGAGATAATAGTGACTAATAAACTAATACTATGTGCGAAATTTCCGAAGATTCGAGTAAGTAGTATAGAAGGTACTAAAGAATCAATATTTCACTAAAAGTTAACCCTTTGTGGAGGAGGTACTAGAAGGAGTGAACCAATATGGCCCATCTTCGAACTTAGCCGGAGATAGAGCAAAACATACCAAATTTGAAGTCAATCGGTTACTCCTTTCGAGAGTTATCGTGCGCACCAGCCAGCAGACAGACAGACGGACGGACGGACATTGCTCAAATGACTTAAAATAACCCAAAACGGATTTCCGCCGAACATACTTAGGGTCATACGGCACTCCCTCGATGTGTTACAGTTTTGCTCGTAGCAAATGATATATACTCTCCTCTCTAAGGTGAGGGGATAAATATGCAATTGCATATAATCCGAGATCTAATGAATAATCTCATTTTATCTCGACTGTAGGGAAAAATATATTCATCAGTTTTCACGATATTTTTTTAGCAAAAAAAATCTTAGGTCTGACCACTATCAATAAACCGTTTTTTTTTGTAGGTTGTTTGGCCCTTTTGCATTTCTGGTGACTATATTTCCATTATTTTCTCATTTCCAGATTTTTGCACTGCTGGTTTCAGTTATTCTTTATCTGTCGACTCCTATGGCACTCTTAAGTGTGTCTAAATAGTTGTAATTTTTTTTCCCCAAAAATAACTGCGGAAATTACATGTCCAGGACGATTTCATTTTGGGAGATAGCTAGCTGCCTGTTCTACAAAGCCGCACACATTTTCGTTTGTCTCATCTTTCACAGCTGAATCTTGGTTCAGTAGGCCTCCCATGTCTATTTATGTGATGTCACATTGTCCTGCTGTGTTCCATATTAGCCACATGAATATTGCGTGTTTTGTTACAAATAAATTGCTAGATTTTCGCGGATTTCTGCCTTTGACATTTTACCATAAATTCAATTACAACAAAATCAGTTAGATTCTCATTTTTGCGGAACACTGCTGTTTCGAATTGCTATTTTTTTCGCTTTCGTGTTGTTAGCTTTTGTCTGTTGCTGGCGGGAAGCAGCAGTAGCAGCACCAGCAACAGCAGTAGCAATTGCTGAGAGCGTGTTGGCAACATTATTATTATTATTACTTTTTGGTTGCTTTGAAAGACTTGTACTCGAGTACATATTTGTTTTAATGTTATTTGTTTCATGTCACCGCCAAGAGCAAAACATGAGCACTGAACAATTTGTTGTTTGAGTTGGTAAAAGTCAATTCTTACAAATATTAAAGTGTTGTGTGTTCACACACACACACACCGAATTGCTCCGAAATTGAATCGTTGTAAGAAAGTTGTTTGGTTGGGAAGGGGGAGGGGTTTAACAAACAGTTAGTAATTTCTTGCTTATATTCGCTAAATTCTGACATTTATGCATTGTATCCCACTGATGGGTGTTGAGTGTTGCCTTTCTTCACCCATTTGTTGTATTATTTTTTTCCATCTACTCAAAAGCTGAAATGAACTGAACTATTTTGAAATGTAAAAAAAGTGAGAGGCCGGAAATTGAATTTTCACATTGTGCCACTTGACACCTGTCGCTCCAGCTTGATTTGAATAAAATACTCCTGCTGCCTGCTGGTAGTCGTAGCTATCTACCAACAAATTCTCAGAGGAGAAAGAGAAAATCATATAATGGGTTTTTGGGTATTCGATTGTTATTTACTTTTAAGTTGTTCATACATTGAAATCTATTATGTCACAAAACAGAAAATAAATATATTGTGTAATTGATTACACTTAAGGCTGATAACGGGTTTTCCAATAGGGATGATATGATTTTGAAGTGACGTTTCGGCCATTTGTAATATGTCATGATCTGTCATTTGTTTTTCATTGTATTCAGTATTGTTTACAAATTCGTCATGGAGAGATATACGCAAGAACAACGTTAACAAATTATTCAGTTTTATTATCAAAATAATCGTGCGCTAAGTCAATTTTTTTAAATAAAAAAAAACACCTTTCAAGTCTACCTACGACCGTAACACCCATGAGCAATATTTTAGCTCTCGTTTACAACTATCTGTTTGCCATTGACCGATTCCCGATCCGGCGTACCGTTAAGGAGCTAGAGCAAAAAACCGTTCACATTTGAAAATGAGGCTGTCAATTTTTTTTTAAAATAAAAAAAAAAAAAAAACACTTTCCAGTCGACCTATGACCTTGACACCCATGAGCAATATTTTAGCTCTCGTTAAGAGCTATCTTTTTGCCATTGGCCGATTGTGGCTATGTGCAACACAGCAAATGAAAAAATTGAATTGTTGCGAGAAAAGTTTGGAGATTCGATTTTTTCAAGAAATTGTGATATTGAATAACCTCCAAGAAGTTGTGATTTAACACCATTAGACTATTTCTTCTGGGGTTATTTGAAGTCATTGGTCTTTCGGAATAAACCAGACTCTCTTCAAGCTTTACATGTCAATATTGAACGTGCCATTCATGACATACGACTTGATTTAGTGGAAAAAGTGCTCGAAAATTGGTTTCATCGAATTTGTTCCTGTAGAAGAAGTCGTGGAGGCCATTTGAATGACGTTTTATTTAGAACTTAATTGTATCGATTGTACTTCACATTAAATAAAAATCTTTTGAATTTCCTTAACAATAAGTGTGTTTTTTTTTTTCAAAGAAATCATATCAGTCTATTGGAAAACCCAGTATAAATGTACGCATTGAATTAACACGATAACATTCTGCAAAAATTTCAATTGAAAAGTGACAAGGCGAGACTGTAACCCTAGCTGCTTTTTCAGTTAACGAGTATTATTATCAAAATTCTTGATATGTGAAAAAGTCTTTTTTATCGAAAATTTGTCTTCAGCGACGAAGCTAATTTTTGTCTTAATAGCAATTCGGCAATTCAATAAACAGAATTGCCGAATTTGGTCCGAAGAGCAGCCAGAGGCCGTTCAAGAGCTGCCAAGGCACCCTAAAATTGCACTGTTTGGTGCTTTTTATGGGCCAGCGTCATAATTGGACCGTACTACCCCACGGCACATAGCCGGGACGTTACGGTCAGGATACAGGGCGATCCAACATGCCACACTTCAAGCGATACCAAGATATAATCTCAAGTTTTGGAGCTTCCATTTGGACGCCTCGTTCTTGCGATTTGACCTTACTAGACTATTTTTTCTTGCGGCACGTTAAGTATATAAGTCTATAGGGACAAGCCAACCACTATTGCTGCCTTGTAAGACAACAATTGAACTTTCAGAATGGATCACCTAAGTCGTAATAATATCTACATGAAATAAAAATGAATACAGGGTTTTCCAACAAGAGGTGTTATTTTGAATCAACCGGTACTTCGGTAGCTTTTATTCTCTGACATTTGACAAGTAGAAACTAAGCCATTACTAAAAATGGAACGTTATACGATCATCGAACGACACAAAACGATCAAGAAACGATCGAACAAAAAATAACATACGAACGATACAAAATCATCTTGATTGATGAGGCCCATTTCCACCTCGGTGGCTTCGTCAACAAGCCAAGTGAGAAGCCTCTCCATCCTCAACGTGTGGCTGTTTGGTGCGGTTTATGGTCCGACGGGGTCATTGGACCATACTTTTTCGAAAATGAGGTTGGATCAACAGTTACGGTGAATAGATTGCGCTATCGAGAGATGATTAATGATTTTTTATGGTCGGAGTTGGATGGTATTGATCTGGACAACGTTTACTTTCAACAAGACGGCGCTACTTGCCACACAGAGCAACGAAACCATTGCTCTGTTACGGAAAAAGTTTCCGGACCGTGTTATATCTCGAAAAGGTGATCACAATTGGCCACCGAGATCTTGTGATTTAGCACCTTGCAACTTCTTCCTTTTGGGCCCACGTGGAAGATAAGGTCTACGCCAACAGCCCAGCGTCGATTCAAGACCTCAAAGATAGAATTCGTGAGGCTATCGAGGACATAGGGCAGCCACTTTGCGATTTGGTTATGGACAATTTCATGAAAAGGATGTGGTCCTGTAAGCGTGGTAGTGGTGGCCATTTGCCTGATGTTGTTTTTCATTATTAACGACATACCTTCCTCTTTATTATGAAATAAACGTCCGATCAAAAAATAGCATTTTTCTTTGAATACCAAAATAACACCTCTTGTTGGAAAACCCTTTACCAGTGTTTCTTTGAATACCAAAATAACACCTCTTGTTGTTGCCTTTACCAGTGTTATAATGTTAATATACCAATCAGTCAATATTTTTATTGATTCAATCGCTATATTTATTGATGATCCATATATAGGGTGATCCATTTCGAGGTTCCCTAATTTTTTAAAGAAAAAAACAAAGAAAATTCAAATTGAATGGGGAATGTTCATTATCATTTGAAAGAACATTCTTTGGCATTTATTTTTTGGAAGATTATGTCTATCAAATGTTGACCGCGGCTACGTCTTGATGGTCCATCCGTTGAGTCCAATTTTCGATGACTCGTTCGAGCATTTCGACTGGTAACTGGCGAATGACACGCGTGATGTTTTGCTCCAAGGCCTGAATTGAAGCGGGTTTGTCCGCATAAACTTTAGACTTTACATATCCCCACAGGAAAATGTCTAACGGTGTGATATCACACGATCTTGGTGGCCAATCGACCGGCTCAAAACGTGAAATTATCTGCTCACCGAAGTGTTCTCTCAAGAAATCCATTAATTGATGCGATGTGTGGGAAGTGGCGCCGTCTTGTTTAAACCAAATGTCGCCGAGATTACGAGCTTCAATATCAGGCATAAAATAGTCGGTTATCATGGCACGATAACGGTCGCCATTGACGGTTACGTTCTCACCGGCATTATTTTTGAAGAAATATAGGCCGATGATTCCGATACGCCGGATCGGGAATCGGTCAATGGAAAAAAGATCGCTCTTAACGAGAGCTAAAATATTACTCATCGGTGTCAAGGTCGTGGGTCGAGTGAAAAGTGTTTTTTTTTTGGATTTAAAAAAAAAATTGGACTTGGCGCAATGGCGCAACGCGTAAGACTTTCCATGATGAAATGCCAAACAATACTTAACAAAAATAACATGACAGCATGACACGACTCACACCTGGTCTGTCAAAAAAAGACTAGTGAAAAAAGTATATCTACTTAGATCACCCTATATTTATCATGATGACTATTATGTTATGCGTTTTCAATTCAGATATTAATTTAATCAATTATTTTATGGAATTTAGTAAAAAATTAGTGATCGGCTTTGGTAAGATTTACTCTCTGTGGCAAGACTGATTTAATCGGCTTTTTTTTTATCAATTAATACATTAATCAGTTAATTTGTACGAAGATAAATCACTTTTAAAAATAAGTGAATCAATTTAAGAACGAATTGATTTTGATCACGAAATAATTGAAAGAAATAATTTTTATTTTATTATTGATACAATCTGATTTTTAATTGCCGTAATTAATTGAGACATTTTTTCTATTAAGGAATGATTGTATCATATACTCGTATGTATATTCCGTTTTCATTCTACACCATCCCAAGAATCCTCCATTTTTATCACATTAATCAAATGATTGCATCTGCCACCCAAATGTTCTACCACACGGGGCAAAATCGCCTTTTTTGATATGTTGGAAATTTCTGAGTATTCCAAGCCATCATTAGTTGTCAATCCTCTAAGTACTTTATATTGATCCAAGATTATATGATTTCAATCATTATTTTTTACGAACATTAAAAATTTCTAAGAATTTAACTTTGAATTACTGAAAAATTTTACACAATTTATGTATTTTATGAATACTTAAATGCAAATAAATATTTGTTTCGGAAATATTGGTCCCAAATAAAAACATATTGGAATGTAAACAAATATTTGTTTAGAACAACATCTTCCCAAATACACAATTTTTGTATGTACCAAATATTACATGCTTAGAGTCTACCCAAAACATATATATGTTTCAAGCCGAATATGTTTGGGACAATATACTACAGAATCGATTTTTTTCAGCGTGCATTATTACTAATGTCAGAATTAATTAAAACGTTTTCTAGTTACCGTTCCATAAGTTGTGTTGAGTGTCGGATTGGATTGCTGCCCTCTCCATAGGAGGATATGGCATTTGCGTTGATTTCAATCATTTATATAATTCTTTTTTTTTTGTATTTTTGAAATATGAGTTTTTGCAGGTTTCCCCATTTCTCCTCCCCCCAACATTTTCATTAGCACGAATCTCTCCAGCTCCATGACAATTGTTTGTATTGTTGAATTCTTACCTGCAAAAAAAGAAAAAAACAAAGAGAAAAAATTGCAATTAATTATTAGTTTCTTCCCATAATAATTTTCTTGTATAAAAGAAAATTTCTAATAAAAAAAAACATCTATAGAAAGAAAGAATGAACAACAGAAATCCTATCGCAGAGTCTAAAATTAATCAACTTTCACTACATTTTCATAATAATTATGGCGATTGCTGCTGCTGCTTGTCATGATGCCTTTCGTCATTGTTTGCCATCATCGGAAGTGGCAGCAGCAGCAGCTGCAGCCAAAGTCGAAGCAGTGGAAACATCATCAAATCCATTGGATTTGCTTTTCATGCCATATCCAGAGTTGGTTTACTAGTGGAGTTTTCATAATTGTTTCGAATACCATTTGGAAATGGGAGGCGTCCGGGTTGGGGGACACCAGAGCAGAACTCTGGGTTTTATGTTCTTCTTTCGGAAAATGGAAAATGGGTTATGTTTGGGGTGTAGCCCGAAACGCCCCTTTTATTCTGTGATATGGAATTTGATGCTATTGTCCCACTACCACCACCATCACCTGCATTTCAAGCGGCATCTGATAGTTTTGTTCATTATTTAATAATATATCATTAACTTTGAAGTATTTATTTTCCACAAAGTTATCGTTGAACAAAAGAGTTGAAACCGCTTTTTTGAGGAAAACCATTGGCGAGGAAAGATAAAGAAATCCAGAACATTTTATTCTAGATAAGTTTTGTGGTGACCACTTTTATGCTTTGATTGGATTTTAAATTTCTCCTTAATTTTAATGTTATTGGAAACTTTGTGATACACAAAATTGAGGGGGATATGAAGAAGGTCGAGTTGTGGATAATCTGGATATTTTGTTTGAAAAAGTTTTTCATTTTCACTAAAGACATATAATTAAAACAATGACTTTGAAGCATTTTCCAATGATAGATAATTTGGCTGTTTTTGTCATTTGACAAAACTTTTATTCAGCGCAATAATACATACATTATTTGTAAACGTGGAAACAAATTGGTCATCGTTTTTTAATTCAAGGTCTCGTTTCAAGCAATATTAAAGCCGAATTAGATTCTACTCTGAGGGAGTCTGCTCCATCGTCTACGACTATAAAATATTGGGTGACATAGCTTAAGTGAGGCCGCATGAACTGCTAAGACGAACACCAGAATTGTCGACCTATTCAGGTGACTGTTCTCATGGATCTTGACCTGTCGAAAGCATTCGGTCTATATGAGTCGAATCTCCCAGACTCAATAAAGAGGTGGATTGTGAACAATATGAGTGGTAGACCGTTATTTACGGAGTTTAGAAATAGGCTATCCACGCCGCAGATCTAAACCAGGAGTCCCGCAAGGTGGAATGATCCCTCGAATCTTTGTAACCCCTGCAGGTGTGGAGATTATTTCATACAAGATACTTGCGGTGACTCTAGACAACCTTTTATCATCCTCAGCGCATTACACCGTGATTTGCATCAAAAAACGCTCGCGGTATAAGATTCTCAAGTTGCTAGCCGGTAGAATTTGGGGATGGACATAGAAACCTTGCCACGTATAAAGCAATCTGCCGGCTGTTTATGTATTATACAGCGCCTGTATGGATTCCGAGTGTGAGCAAGACACTGTTGGGCCGTCTTCGAACCTGCTCGAACGCAGCTCTAAGAACTATAACCGGCTGCATCAAATGTCTTCTGAGGACCATCTGCAAGAAGAGACCAAACAGTAAGTCACCCCTTAGAGTGACCCTAGACAGCCTTTTCTCGTCCTCAGCGCATTCCACCGTGATTTGCTAAAAAAATGCTCGAGGTATAAGATTCTCAATTCGCTAGCCCGTAGCACTTGGGGAATGGACGAAAAAACCTTGCCACGTACAAAGCAATCTGCCAGCTGTTGATGTATTATACCGGCTTCAAACCTGCCCGAACGCAGCTCTAAGAACTAATGCTTCAAATGTCGTCTGCGGACCATCTGCAAGAAGAAACCAAAGTCCTAGCAGTGAAAGAGCACTGTGAATTACTATCTAAACAGATTCTCCTGGGTTGAGGGATCTACGAATCCTATAGTTCCAATATATTCCTAGGATGGGGACTGGACAGTAATCCCAGTGATCCCTTGACTTTCTGGGTATAACTCTGGTACGCCCCTGGAACGCCCCTGGAACGTATGTTCTGGCCTGACTATTGTTGTGGTAGCTCGTGGTGGCTCTAGTTGAAACCAAAATCGCTGAGAGAGAATAGTCTCGAATGTGGAGTTGCAAACCAACCGGGTGCCATGATCCATAGATTGGTATTAGATGGGCTCCGCTGCTAAGCAAGGAGAAGGGGAAAAGTGCTCAGAAGCACGGAATTGTGTGGTACTCAAGCAAAATGTGTGTTTGGGGCGTTGGTCGACGCAAGTATTCACCCAGGTGTTTAGATCACGGTGGGGTTAAGCCTAACGGCAGGAGCTCACCTAAATCCAGAATACATATTTTTCCTCCAAACTTCCAGCTCACAGAGTTGGAAACCCCACGATGCATGTCAGGTGGACCTATCGAGGCGAGATCCAACAACACCTTTCGGATCCTCTAACAGAAGCCTCGTACATGTCAGGACTGAGAAACATCCATGAGGACTGTGTTTTAATAGCCACAAATAGCTACAGCACAAAGATTGCTCTTGGTGGATGTCCAGCACCCATTGCAGACATTATGCCCCGATGATCCAGAGTAGTTCTGGCACAGCTCGGGTCAGGTGGGTGCAGCCGTTTGAACTCATATCGTTCGAGATTAGACGACACCATTCCTGACATTTGTCCAGCATGCGGCACAGAACCTCGCAATACCATCCATCTGTTTAACTGCCCCGTTAAGCTGGCGATTCTGACTCCAGTCTCATTATGGACCGAGCCAGTTGAGGCGGCCCGTTACCTGGAACTGGATATAGAGGAATCGCCGGATGGGGGAGAACAATATTAAATGAAATATTTTATTTACAGCGATCGTGGCTACAACAACAACAACAACCAATTGAGGGGTCCACGCTATAAACTGTTAAGAAAATCCAAAAAATGGTATTGGATGATAGTCGGCTGAAGTCCAGCGTGAGCTAGCTGAAATGATAAGCATTTTAAAAAGTGCTGTACCTCGTATATTGACCAAAAATTTGAAGAAAGCTGTGCGCATGATGGGTGCCGCTTTTGCTCACAATATACCAAAAAAGACGTCTTAAGATGTTTCACCGCAATAAAGCCGAGTTTTTGCGTCGATTCGTAACCAGGGATGAGGCATGGGTCCACCACTTCATACCTGAGACAAAGTGCCTAAGGAAGACATAGACAGTTGAGAAGCTCTATCTATACACTTTGTCCAACATTTCTTTAATAGTTTTTCCTTCCAAAATATAAGATTTGTCGAGCTCATCAAAATAGGTATTTGTTTGAGCGAAACTGTACTACTGTGTGTACCCTTGCATTGTCCTGGGGGGAAAATAACCTTTTTTGGGCAAATGCGGTCGTTTTTTCAAATTGTTATTAAATCGACACAGTAACTTGGCATAATATTCGCCATTGATTTTATTTTACCATTTTGAAGGTAGTAAATGGGGATTATACCGCGTGCATACCAAAAAAGCGGTCGCGTGGACTTTATTGGCTGAAAAACCCAACTTGGGCTTCTTTAGCGCCGTTTCACCACGATAAACCTAATGTTTTGACTGTGTTTGGTCTCTGGTGTGTTGTGGCGCATCCACGTTTTGTCCACGGTTACGAAACGATACGAAAGTCGTCCATATTGGGGTTGAACAACGCCAAAAACTCCACTCGAAGTTGTCACACGATTACGTATGGTGTCGATTGTGAGCAAACGCGGCACCCATCTTGCGGAAAGCTTTCGCATACCCAAGTGATCATTATTTCATGCAGAGTTCTCATAGTATTTATCAAAGTCCAGTGTAGTTGTTACACGATTGCGTTTGAGGTCAATTGTGAGCAAACGCGGCACCCATCTTGCGGAAAGCTTTTTCATACCCAAGTTATCATTCAAAATTTAAATCACTGAGCCATGTGAGACGTGTATGACTTCCAGGATATCTCACACTTTCAATCTCCAATCGGTCAATACCATATTGTGAATTTTTTCTATTGTGTCGGGTGTAGTACCTCAACTGGGCATCTAGATCGTTCAGCATCTTTCGTTCTTGTACGGCCACTAGGAAATTCAGTAAACCACTTTTTTACTATTAAAGTTGATGGAAAATAGTATTTATCAAATTCCAGTGAAGTTGTCACAAGACTACGTTTGGTGTCGATTGTGAGCAATCGCGGCACCCATCTTGCCGAAAGCTCTCTAATACCCAAGTGATTATTCAAAATTGAAACCGCTTAGCCATGTGAGATGCCTATGGCTTGCAAAATCTCTCGCACTGTTAATCTCCGATCTACCATCACCATATCATGAATTTTTCAATTGTTTCTGGTGTAGATACCTCTACCGGGCATTCAGATCGTTCGGCATCTTCCACAGCCACAAAGAAATTCATTAAACCCATTTTTTAGCATTAAAATTGATGGCGCAGATTTCGCATAGTTTTTATCAAATTCCAGTGAAGTTGTCACAAGACTACGTTTGGTGTCGATTGTGAGCAAACACGGCACCCATCTTGCCGAAAGCTCTCTAATACCGAAGTGATTATACCCAAGTGATTGCAAAATCTCTCGCACTTTCAATCTCCGATGGACCATCACCATGTCATGCATTTTTTCACTTGTTTCGGGTGTACTTAGAGACCTATACCGGGCGTCCAGAAGGTTTCACATCTTCCGTGGCCACTAAGTAATTCAGTAAACAACTTTTTTACCATTGAAATAGATGGTGCATAGTTCTCATAGCATACGAGTATATCAAATTCCAGTGAAGTTGTCACACGATTGCGCTTGTGGTCGATTTTGAGCAAACGCGGCACCCATCTTGCAGAAAGCTTTCTCATACCAAAGTGATCATTCAAAATTGAAACAGCTGAGCCATGTGAGATGCCTATGGGTTCCACAATCTCTCGCACTTTCAATCTCCGATCGACCATCACCATATCATGAATTTTTTCAATTGCTTCGGGTGTACTTAGAGACATCTACCGGGCGTCCAGAACGTTCCACATCTTCCGTGGCCACTAAGTAATTCAGTAAACAACTTTTTTACCATTGAAATTGATGGTGCAGAGTTCTCATAGCATACGAGTATATCAAATTCCAGTGAAGTTATCACATGACTGCGTTTGGTGTCGATAGTGAGCAAACGCGGCACACATCTTGCCGAAAGTTTCTCATACCCAAGTGATCATTCAAAATTGAAACCGCCAAGCCATTATGCGCATCTAGAATGTTCGGCATCTTTCGTGTTTGTACAGCCACTACGAAATTCAGTAAACCACATTTATACTATTGAAATTGATCGCGCAACGTTCCCATAGTATTTATCAAGCTTAGCCTTGGTTTGAGTGACTTTTTTTAATTTTCTCCTCAAATCACATGGTCCCAGCAAAATTTATCATTACCAAATAATCCGACGAGTAAGCAAAGTTCGAGAATGGTAAGTACTTATTATTTAGCCACTTTTCTCATTATTTTAACATGGGGATGTCATTGGAGGAAAGTACTTCCCAAAAGCATACAATAAAGTAGCATAATAAGTACTTATTTGTACCTCGATTTTATGTACTTGAATAATGCATTACCAATAAGTTATAAAATAAGTAGTAGATATGTAGAAATGGCCATTTAAAATGATTTTTTGCATATTGTCGCGCATATTTCTCGAAACAAACAATTTCATCATGCCAGATTCGAATTTTTTGTATTTTCATTCAAATCTGCACGTATTTTTTGAAAACATGTTGAAATATAAATAAATCTTGTACAATAACCCACATATAGCCAAAATTGCATTACATTAAAATTTGCCAAAATGATTTTGATAACAAAAAATTACGTATTTCTGTTATTATTGGTAAGTCATTATTAATAGGCCGAAAGTAATGCAGCGAATAATGAGATGTCATTATTTGGTAATGCAGGGAATAATGGCAGGTACTTACCAAGATTTTGCTGGGGTAGTCTGCTATCAATGGCTGTCAAACACAAACTAAATGGCGCAGCTTATTAATATTGTGGCAGGTGTCACCTGACAGAGGCCGGAAATTGAAAAGGTCGCCACTTCCAGTCGATTTGTCTGAAATTTTGCAGTTTGTGTTTTATTTGTACTAAAATTCTGCACAACAACAACAATTTGTCATATCGTTCTATTATTTGATATAGGCCTCACATTTCTTTCCTTATTATTTTTACAAGAATTTCCTATAAAAATTGGGTACCAAATCGGTTGATGATTTGGTTATTTTCCACATCAAAGATTTCTCCGGTTATAGAAATAAAGGCAAAATAATGTAAATTGTCATATCGTAATTCCCCCACAGGAGTAATTATATCATTAGGCCCTTCTTTAATGACAAGGGTCACCCTTTGGTGACCACCAAAGTTGAATGATCTGTTCTTCTTCTAAAGTGCGTTTTTTTTTTTAAATTCCCTTTAATGTTCTGATATGGTTGCTTTTTATGAACTTGCAGCAAATGATTGCTGCATTTCATGTCTTGCGGCAATGTCATGCCTTGGAAGATCATTATGGGTTTTTTGCCTCTTACTTGGATGTATTCCCTAATGGCTTATTTAACTTTTCCCCCTTTATATGTGGCACTACTCCCATTATAGGAGAATAGGATTTCTTGGTTAGAACATTTGTAGGGTTCTGGTCAATTTTGTTGGCCATTTGTTCTGGATGAAAGAGCTGTAATTAGCTTTTAGTTTTAGTTTTTCAAAAAAAAAAAAAAAAAAAAATGAATGCTTCAGTTCTCATTGGCATTACTCATATATAGATATCGCGGATCACTCTATAGCCTTTCTTTATATCACTCTCGCTCGCTGTCATAAGGAAAAAAACTGATCAACTTTTCCCTGAGTTTCTATAAAAAAAGAACATCACTTTTTCTTAGATTCTTTCATTTCCTTTTATGTCATTATTTATGAAACGGAAATATTGCATACACCGTTTCTCATTTTTGCAGTGGCATTTGTGTCTTTGTTGGCCTTTCCGTTTGTTCATCCGTAGCTCGAGTAGTTGTGACCCATGTTCACGTTCATTGAGATTAATTTCAATATGATTGTCTTCCGGGGTAATTATTGATGTATTAAATGTAATAGGAGATTATAAACGTATTAAATGTAACGTGCTGTAGGAATCTATTGGAAAACTTCCTTTTTAGTTTTTTTTTATGATTAAAGAATGGTATGTTCAGTCGGGACTAGTTTTTTATTACAAATAGAACTATGATTTTTTTTTACAAAAAATTAACATAGGTTCCAGAAAATACAGAAGACAGACGGATAGACTAATCGACTGACTTATGGGCATATCTTATACTACGTTAAAAATTAGTAATTGAATTTCCATCGCATATTTAGACGCGCTTCGGCCCTTATATGGACTATGCAATACTGGCCTTGTTGTTGTACGTGTCGTTTGAGATTTGTTATGCGTGTTTTTTTACAGGTTCTAAACTATGAGTTGGTAACACTGCGTTATTTACCAACCGATCTAACAGCTGATAGTAGCTTTTTGTTTGCCATTTCATCAGCGAAAGACTTAGGCGAGAGCAACGCTTACAAATTCTAGAAATGTTCTATCAAAATAATGGTTCTGTTCGTCAAACATCAAACTTCAGCGATGAAGCTCATTTTAGGTTGAATGTGTACATAAATAAGGCTTTTGTCCAAACTACATTACATCCACAATTAAGGTTTAGTGCGCTTTATGGGCCGGCGGAGTCATTGGTTTATATGTCTTAAAAAACGATGAAGAAATGATTACAAATTTGTTCGTACCTCAATTAGTTGGCGTAAATTATGCTGACATGTGGCAACGCTTCAGCTAAATTGCTTAGAAAATGAGGCTTCTATGACTTAAAGAAACATATTTGGAAGCGTCCTCTATAGGGGAGCTATATCAAAACATTAAACGATATGACCCATTTTCAATTGCAAACGACATGTAACTACAATAAATATATCTGCCAAAGTTGATCAACCGAGCTCTATTTTTATGGACTTTAGCGATTTAGAATGACGGACAGACAGACGGAAGACAACCAGATGGAAAGACAGACGGACATATAGACGGACAGATGGGCGAACAGATAGACTGACAGACAAACGGGAAATACAGACGGACATATAGAAGGACAAATAGGCGGACAGATCGCCTGACTGACGTGGCTAGGTTTCGGTTAGGGTGACACCAGTTTTGCCACCTCACATAGACCAATGTAGGTCCCTAGTGATACCGCAGGTAAAGATGCTCCTCATCGAAACCAAACTGTTTGATAAATAATGTTATCAATAGTACACGCAAAGAAAAAATTCGTTTCACAGAAACTACAATTCTCGTTTACGACGAATGAAATTTGTTTTGGTCATAATATTGATTGGATTGAGATTATTCAAATGAAAGTATTGAATTACAAACTCATAGATGTCGTTTATTTTTAAAAAAATACTTGATATCAAGTAAATTTTTTCTACTTTAAGTATGAAATGTACCTATTTAAAAAATTTGTCTTGAGAAATTTCAACATTTAGGAACATTTTCTCTCAGTGTTTCACACATTGTATGCTGTATTGTTACAATAACATTTCCCTGAAATTTCAAAGATAATTTCTGTTATTAATTGGCATGCCACACAATTCCACGAAATCTTTTCTCCATTGCCCCTAAGAGAAAACATCATAAGCAGTAACCCATCCTCCCCACCCCTCATCACCTCTCATCACCTCACACAACCTAAAATGCCACAGAAATGCATTTAATTATAGATGTCTTAATAAAACTCTATTCCATTACAGTTACATTGTGTACAATTTAATTATGATTGATTGCTGCTGCCGCTTCAGCTGCTGCTGCTGTGGCATGACATGGCCTACCGCTGGTGACCGGTGGCCTCAAATCTCAAACAATTCATTATCTCCAAGTGGTCGGAAGGCAACCCCAACCCATCTCTCCCCCCATCCACAAGTATTCCAAATAGTATCACATATTTATGATGTGTTTCTGGTTAATTATTATAATGATGTTGTTTGATTTGATTTCATTGGATTTGAATTTTACTGTTAAACACACCACACCACAACAAAGAACAGGACAGGACAGAACAGAGAATGAGATACTATATATCTCGTGCACAACGACGGCTCTAGCTAGATCCATAGGATCCATTAGAACAATTTAGATTTGATTGATTTGCTACGCTCGTATATAAACCACATTTTAAATAGTAATTATCATCATCAGCATCATTTCATCTTTGTATAACATGCATCACATTTCCACATCTCTGTATCTCCATTTCCATGTGGTGTATCAGCATCAGCATTAGCATTAGGAGCAACATCAGCCTCAGCATCGGCCTCATCATCATTCTCGTCAGCCATCCATCCCATTTGTGGTTAATACCCGTTCATTCATATACCCGCACATTCTCTCTATTCCACATATGGGTATTGTGACCATGTCCATGACCGTTTGTTTGGTCGTTTTATTGCATTCGCACCTTGGGGGCATCATAAATTGGTCGAGTGCCATAATTTATTCTAACAGTTGGCTCTGGTAATTGATTGTACAAATAATATTCTTTAGTACCCCAACAGGACGGTCGGTCGGTCGCCCCACTTCTACAATTTTTCAAATGTTTCATTAATCAGCGGACAAATAGAAGTGAAGGATTTCCCGTTCCCCCATTGGATTTTATGATGGAACATTTCTTTATCTAAATAATGATTTGATTTTCACAGAAACATAAACTTGGAAATGTGTGAAAATATCATTTATGATATGACTGTTGAAAGAGTTTTTATAATAATGATAATTATACAGAGAAAGGCTAAAATAAGTGGTCGTTAAGATGGGAGATTAGATGTTAATCCGACTTTTTAGTGTGACAGCAGGAGTTACCAGCTCGCCTAGACCAATTGAGGTCCCAAGTGCAACCACAGGATCAGTTGCCCCTCATGGAAACTAACCAACCTGTTTGATACACAAAGTTATCAATTTATATCAATAATACGTACACGCAGAGAAACAATTAGTTTCTGCGAAACGAAATATTAGACAACTAGAATTCTCGTTTACAACGAATGAAATTTCTTTTGGTCAGAATATGTTTCTACCACAACAAACGAAATTTCAGTCCCGCCAAATGAGAATTGTCGTTGTCTAATATTTCGTTTCGCAGAAACGATTTTTATACCCTACACCACACTGTGGTACAGGGTATTATAAGTTTGTTTCACGGCAGATGTTTGTAACACCTGAAAATAACACAGCTAGACCCACCTTAAAGTATACCGATCGACTCAGAATCACTAGCTGAGTCGATTTAACGATGTCTGTCCGTCCGTCCGTCCGTCTGTCCATGTAAAGTTGTTCGTCGACTACAGGTCGCAATTTCACTCCGATCGTTCTGAAATTTTGCAGTTTAGAGTATTTCGCGGCTGTTAAGATCGCTATTGAATTTGGTTGAAATCGGTTCAGATTTAGATATAGCTCCCATATATATTTTTCGTCCGATTTGGCCCTTTAGTCCTATAGAAGCTGTATTTTACATCCAATCGTTTTGAAATTTAGAATGGTAGAGTTTCTTGATCCATGAACCAACATTGCCGAATTTGAAGAAAATCGGTTAAGATTTAGATATAGCTCCCATATATATTTTTCGTCCGATTTGGCCCTTTAGTTCTATAGAAGCTGTATTTTACATCCAATCGTTTTGAAATTTAGAATGGTAGAGTTTCTTGATCCATGAACCAACATTGCCGAATTTGAAGAAAATCGGTTAAGATTTAGCTATAGCTCCCATATATATGTTTCGTCCGATTTGGCCCTTTAGTCCTATAGAAGCTGTATTTTACATCCGATCTTTTTGAAATTTAGAATGGTAGAGTTTCTTGATCCATGAACCAACAATGCCGAATTTGAAGGAAATCGGTTAAGATTTAGCTATAGCTCCCATATATATGTTTCGTCCGATTTTGCTCTTTAGTCCTGTAGAAGCTGTATTTTACATCCAATCATTTTGAAATTTAGAATGGTAAAGTTTCTTGATCCATGAACCAACACTACCGAATTTGAAGAAAATCGGTTAAGATTTAGCTATAGCTCCCATATATATGTTTCGTCCGATTTGGCCCTTTAGTCCTATAAAAGCTGTATTTTACATCCAATCGTTTTGAAATTTAGAATGGTAGAGTTTCTTGATCCATGAACCAACATTGCCGAATTTGAAGAAAATCGGTTAAGATTTAGCTATAGCTCCCATATATATGTTTCGTCCGATTTGGCCCTTTAGTCCTATAGAAGCTGTATTTTACATCCAATCGTTTTGAAATTTAGAATGGTAGAGTTTCTTGATCCATGAACCAACATTGCCGAATTTGAAGAAAATCGGTTAAGATTTAGCTATAGCTCCCATGTTTCGTCCGATTTGGCCCTTTAGTCCTATAGAAGCTGTATTTTACATCCGATCTTTTTGAAATTTAGAATGGTAGAGTTTCTTGATCCATGAACCAACAATGCCGAATTTGAAGGAAATCGGTTAAGATTTAGCTATAGCTCCCATATATATGTTTCGTCCGATTTTGCTCTTTAGTCCTGTAGAAGCTGTATTTTACATCCAATCATTTTGAAATTTAGAATGGTAAAGTTTCTTGATCCATGAACCAACACTACCGAATTTGAAGAAAATCGGTTAAGATTTAGCTATAGCTCCCATATATATGTTTCGTCCGATTTGGCCCTTTAGTCCTATAAAAGCTGTATTTTACATCCAATCGTTTTGAAATTTAGAATGGTAGAATTTCTTGATCCATGAACCAACACTACCGAATTTGAAGAAAATCGGTTAAGATTTAGCTATAGCTCCCATATATATGTTTCGTCCGATTTGGCCCTTTAGTTCTATAGAAGCTATATTTTACATCCAATCGTTTTGAAATTTAGAATGGTAGAGTTTCTTGATTCATGAACCAACATTGCCGAATTTGAAGAAAATCGGTTAAGATTTAGCTATAGCTCCCATATATATGTTTCGTCCGATTTGGCCCTTTAGTTCTATAGAAGCTGTATTTTACATCCAATCGTTTTGAAATTTAGAATGGTAGAGTTTGTTGATCTATGAACCAACACTACCGAATTTGAAGAAAATCGGTTAAGATTTAGCTATAGCTCCCATATATATGTTTTGTCCGATTTGGCCCTTTAGTTCTATAGAAGCTATATTTTACATCCAATCGTTTTGAAATTTAGAATGGTAGAGTTTCTTGATCCATGAACCAACACTACCGAATTTGAAGAAAATCGGTTAAGATTTAGCTATAGCTCCCATATATATGTTTCGTCCGATTTGGCCCTTTAGTCCTATAAAAGCTGTATTTTACATCCAATCGTTTTGAAATATAGAATGGTAGAGTTTCTTGATCCATGAACCAACATTACCGAATTTGAAGAAAATCGGTAATGATTTAGCTATAGCTCCCATATATATGTTTCATCCGATTTGGCTCTTTAGATCCAATCGTTTTTATACCCTACACCACACTGGTACAGGGTATTATTTAAGTATAAAATGTCCCAAAAGTAAATTTATGTAAACAATTTATACATGAATTACAAAATTTATATATCAGAGTTATTCAATATTACGAGAGTGGTGTAGGGTATTATATAGTCGGCACCGCCCGACTTTAGCCTTTCCTTACTGGTTTTCTTTTGCGTGTATGACTTTACCGGCCAGATCTGCCAGACTACTTCCAGTATATTCAAACGTCATTTACTCAATGCAGAACAAAAACTATGCAGGTGACCAATGCTCTCCACCTCTTCCGCACAGCTTCTGCAGAAGTCATTGGACTCAATTACCAAACTCCTGTCGTGTTCGCTTTATACTTCGTACCGTGGCCAGATTTATCTAGCGCTACCCTACAAGTATAAATTTCTGTCCATCTCTCATTGGACAACCTGACTGCCTCTTGCCTAAGCTAAAGCCCCACCCGAGTATCTGGCTTGTCGCTGCAAAATCTAGCCGCATGGTCTTTGTAACCCGGCTCTTCCCTGGACGGTAAAATCATAATATACGTTTACTTTGTTGTGTAATTCATATAAATAAATAAGTATGCAAATTATTCGAGAATTTGTAATGTCGTCCATTTTCTAGCCGGTTCATCAGCTTTGTAGTTCTCCGGAATATCCCTAAGTGCAGATGCCAATATGAGATACATGTTAAGCTGCTTATACATACCGCTAAGAGATCTGCGATAGTCGATAAAGTTCATCGTATTTGCTGTTTTCCGGGATATGTCTATGCCTAGATACCCATATGAGGTATACGCTAAACTGCTCAGCTATCTCCTTTAAAAATCTGCGACACTCGACGGCTGTTTGTGAATTTAGGGATGTTGTCTCCAGAGATATTATGAGACTTCCCTAATTGTCATTATTTTGGTTTGATAGACCCTGCAAGTATCTGGTGCTATGTGAGTAATGTCAAGACCAAGTTGTTTACAATGTAATCCGAAGTCAACCTTCTCATCAAGCTTCGAAACATCTGTAGTTACTATTTCGATGTATTCTGCTAACACATTCCTCCAGCCGTTATGCAGTTATTTTAATGGTACAGATCCTCTCGAAGCAGCACACCGTTGGTATATAGTCCACTCGGTAGGTTACCTTGGCACTACAAGGTGACATTCTCATGTGGCCCTAGTTCTTATACCTTCACATTAATAGACAATTTAAACTAATGCCGCTCTGGTGTAACTTCTCTAGCCACAATATCAATCGGCAGTAGATGGGGTGAGATTTGTAGAGACTCTCGCTCTTAAAGCTTCGCCGATGCTAGGGCAGGTAGTTCTCTGAAACTTCATCAGTTGACTGGTGATGGAACGTTTATCAGTCGCAGGTCCACCACACTACAAAGCCATATAATAGTTCTTTTCGAAATAATAATACTCGTATATATAACCAATGAACGATATTATGCCCCAACGTGCCCCTACAGATTTTGTACTGGAAATAACGGGTTTTCTGTAATTTAACTTTAGCGCCGTCGTAACGTTGCCCGCTGGAGCAATTACCCAAAACTTCAAAAACGTGCTGAGTCACACAGACATTCACAACTAAAATAGCAACAAATTAATTTTATTTTATATTTATTCGCTACTAATCTATTATTTTATTACTTATTTATCATCACTTTTCAAAAGTTTCGCATAAATTTATTCTCTTTTTTATTATTTTACTAATTTTGTTTGCAAATGCACGTAAACGTACCGTCCAAATCAAATTTCTTCAGATTCAGCCGTCCGTTTACGTTGGCTATTCATTTACACTGAATTCCATGTCAGATTAAAACAGCTGATTCGTTTCGCTACGGGGGCGTTACGGTTACGTTTGCCTAACTCAGCCTTAAGGCTGACGGCACACCGCACGCCGAAGCAAAGCAATGCGAAAATTGCTCAAAGTCACTGCTAAAACAACGACGCAACATGTCAGGCCGACTGCAGAGAGATAGAGAATACAGTCATGCGTTGAAGTGAGAAAGCAGATTGAATGTGTTTGTTTTTCTCTTTCTTTCTTGCATTTGTGTTCTGACGAAGCAAAACTAAGCTAGAAACGCTTCACAACGCGCTCTCTTGCTGAGAGTATCGCATTCGGTTTGACTTTCTAATAAGAAAACACAGAAAACACTTTTCAGCCGCTGTACGCTCACGCCACAAAACTGCTTCTTGCTCTGGCTCTGCCGTCAGCCTAAGAGTAGTCGTAGTTTTTGAATGTCTGCACGAAAAGGTTACCCAAAAACACATCGATACATTTCGTTATTAATTTCATACGAACAATTGTTTTTCGAGTGATTTTGATCTTGTTATAATTGAAATTGAATGTGGGATCAACATTTCGCTTAAGTGCACATAAGGCAGGTACGGGAATCCGGTAAGTGTACATTTGCAGCTAAGTTTCACTTAAGTGCTAAGCTAAAGAAAAAATACTATAATTCCTAGTATAAAGAACCAATTCCGTCTTGGTTGGGTTAAAGCCACTGATTCTGGCCCATCTATGGATAAGTGAACATTTTTGCAGCTAAGTGAATAAGGTGTTAGGTAATTTTTCACTTAATTGCTAAGCTTCGGAAAAATACTGTAATTCTTATTTAGGAGAACAAATTCTATTTGGTTTGGGTTTAAAGTCTAAACCAATACCAATACCAGTACCAATTCCGTCTTGTTTGGGTTAATTTCTAAACCATTGTTTCTGACCCATTTATGCAATATATTCACAGCCACCTGTAGATTGTTTCAGAGGACCTTGGGGAATTTTCCAGTTACTGCGATTGTAACGTTGAACGCATATGCCACAACGTTCTATAGGGTTTTCCAACAAGAGGTGATATTTTGAATCACCCGGTATTTCGGTAGCTGTCACTTTTGAAGCTTTTATTCTTTGACATTTGACAAGTAGAAACTACGCCATTACTATAAATGGAACGATATACGATTCAACAACGCATTGAAATTAATTAAATTCGAAAAATCGAAAATCATCACAAAATCTCTTTAATTTTTTATGGTCGGAGTTGGATGGTATTGATCTGGACAACGTTTACTTTCAACAAGATGGCGCTACGTGCCACACAAGCAACGAAACCATTGCTCTGTTACGGGAAAAGTTTCCGGACCGTGTTATATCTCGAAGAGGTGATCACAATTGGCCACCTAGATCTTGTGATTTAACACCTTGCGACTTCTTCCTTTGGGGCCACGTGAAAGATAAGGTATACGCCAACAGCCCAGCGTCGATTCAAGACCTCAAAGATAGAATTCGTGAGGCTATCGAGGACATAGGACAGCCACTTTGCGATTTGGTTATGGCATACATTCCTCTTTGTTATGAAATAAACATCCGATCATTTATCTCACAAAATGGCATTTTTCTTTGAATACCAAAATAACACCACTTGTTGGAAAACCCTTACATCTATCAGAACTCCATTCAATGCTACCTTCTGGGGTCCCTCTGTTTTCAAACCTTGTTAGATTTGTGGAATTTCTATGCATCTTCTGTTGACTAAACTTTGAATTATTCTAATCAAGCTAAAGCTCACGTTTATTGAATTCTTTGGAATGTAGGGACGATTCGATAGTGCCTACCAGATCATGCGGGGCCGATTCTGTAGACTTGTCCTTCTTGTAAGCATGTTTGTTTCCCGGCAAGAGGTTTGTATCCGGGATTTCTCTAATGAGATAATCTAGAAGTATTTTCCAGACCTATCAACAGGAACGAGTATAGACTAATTGGTCTGAAGTCCTTTGGTCTAGTGGGAGATATTTTACTATTGCAAAATGTACATGGTGGAGCGCGGGAATTTGCTTTTTTGCACTGCAGGCTGTGGCGACACTGTTGGCCGGCACGCTCACCAAACTTAGCCCAATGCGATTTTTTCCATGCGAAGGTGTATATCAACCGTCCCAACACCTTGGAAGACCTAATTAACAATATTGAGGCTGAAATTGGCAGAATGCCAGTCGACTTACTTGTTAGAGTTCATGAACACTTCAGAAAACGTATGCAGCAGTGTGTGGATAGCGAAGGTCGACATTTGCCAGATACACTATTTAAAACCATGTAATTTAAAAATTCCCTTAGTGTTCCATATAATTAAAATATAAAATAATTTTTTCTAAGGTTCATAACTTTATTATTTTTCTTTCCCAAATAAACAAATTACCACGCTCCACCCTGTATTTCTCGTTTTTCTTTTCTTCATAACAAAGTCTGCTGTTATAGCTAACTTTTGTATGTTTAGTAAAGTATGTTTTGAGTGTAGTCTTCATTTTAAAATAAATTCATGCATAAATATTTTTTGTAGGGTTTGAAGGCTGCGGATCCAAGCCAAACTATTACAAATATTAGCTGTAACTGCAGATTATCTGCTAAATGAGAGAAATATTTGTTGGTCCAACGTAGCTAAACATTTAACAGCTTATAAATGTTTGCTACAACAGCAGATTTGTTGATGGAACTATGTACAGAAAATGTACTTAATATCAATTAAATTAAAATAAAGGGTTTTCCAACAAGAGGTGTTATTTTTGGAGATAAATGATCGGATGTTTATTTCATAATAAAGAGGAAGGTATGCTGTTAATAATGAAAAACAACATCAGCCAAATGGCCACCAAGACCACGCTTACAGGCCCATATCCTTTTCATGAAATTTTCCATAACCAAATCGCAAAGTGGCTGCCCTATGTCCTCGGTAGCCTCTGGAATTCTATCTTTGAGGTCTTGAATCGACGTTGGGCTGTTGGCGTAGACCTTATCTTTCATGTTGCCCCAAAGGAAGAAGTCGCAAGGTGTTAAATCACAAGATCTCGGTGGCCAATTGTGATCACCTCTTCGAGAGATAACACGGTCCGGAAACTTTTCCCGTAACAGAGCAATGGTTTCGTTGCTGGTGTGGCACGTAGCGCCGTCTTGTTGAAAGTAAACGTTGTCCAGATCAATACCATCCAACTCCGACCATAAAAAATCATTAATCATCTCTCGAAAGCGCAATCCATTCACCGCAACTTTTGATCCAACCTCATTTTCGAAAAATAAACCTAGTTAACGTAGCCACCGAGGTGGAAATAGACATCATCAGTCAAGATGATTTTTCGATGATTTTCGATTTTTCGAATTTTAATAATTTCAATGCGTTGTTGAATCGTGTATCGTTCCATTTTTAGTAATGGCGTATTTCAAATCAAAATCGTCTTTTAAAAAGCCAACGTTTTTTCAGTGTATAGCAGCAAATATTGTTAGCAGATTTCAAATTGAATCATCTGCTTTTTAAAAGATGGAATTTACCTTAAATATATGTATGTGTTTTTTATGTAACAAACATATTTGTCTACGAAAAAGATGAAATCATAAAATATATCTTTCAAACACATACTTTTAGCGGCATTGTTTAAATTGCATATCATCCTTATCAACGAAAAGGTTTATAAGTAATTTAGATATTTGGTATGATTTGGTTTTTTATTGCTTACTTCATTTTCGACTTGTTACTTCAGGTATTATTATTACCACAATCCAATATTTATAAATTGACAAATTCATTATTTCATTTTACACTAGTATCGTGTATCCTTTCACTATCCAAAACCTTAAAAAACAGTCAATTTCTCATGTTAAAAAAGTGGAAAAAACCTAAATTGTTTTATATACACCAAACAATTAATAACGCAAGTCTCTCTATCGTCCTCTCTCAATGCCATGGTAATAATTTAAGTTTGAATTCGAAACCCGCCAATGTTACAGTCCACCAACAAACCAAACCAGCCAACGATTGGGGTTATCACCAAACGATGTATGCGTCTGTCCATTTCTGTTGATGCTGTAAATAAGCGCCACGTCGCCTTATCAACAGTATTCTGGCATGTCCTGCCGTCCTCCTCCCTTTCCTATGTGGAGAGCTCAGAACAATAACCATATATTATTTTGCAATACTTAATCAAAGCTCTCGCCAAGTTTTTTCCTTGACTTTTATAGGAAAATTGATACATTTCAATGAAAAAAGGAATAAGGGGACAAAACAAAAAATGATGAAAAATTGCCCATATTTTGCTGAAAGTCGAAACTAGAATTCTAGTACGCTACAGTCGGGAATACATAGTAAAAGTGACAGATTAGAATGTAATGGTTTCATTGAAAAAATGTTCAATACAAAATATATTTAAAATATAAAAGTAACTAACCAAATCCAGATCTCCTGGGGTGTTGGGGAATTTTTAGTTTTATTTTGCCCGGTAGGGTATTTAGATGTCTTAACATATCATTCATTTTTTATCCTCTTCCACAAATGTACACTATTTCTGGGTGGCATTCGTATTTGCATCACTTTGGTCTGGTTCGGTTTAGTTTCCCCGGTTGTGGATTTTTATAATCGCCTGTGCACGTTTTTATAATTTAAATTGTCCATTTTTTTTTGCTTCGCTTTGATGTGATAATTATAGCATTGCAATGCGGCTAATCATAGCCGATGCTATGTGAATAAAATGCATTCGTACGAGCTCATATTCAAATCCAGATAATTTGAAAATTAAAAATGAGATTCATGATGATATGACCTAAAAATCATTGTTGTGGTTATTATGGAAAATGTGAGGTTTAATGGGAAAGTAGATGATATCTTTAATGTAAAAAAAGAAAGATTGAATTTCATTGCACTAAAGGATTAGAGCAATACTTCAGTTATAAGAGCAAACAATTAAGGTCTCTAATACAATCTAGATGTAGTACATTTCATCTCTAATCCACAAAAAAATGAGTGTAGAGAAATTAGTCTTAACCATATTCATAACCGGCAGTGACTTGTGGTCACCATTGAAATTTAAACTTGTATATTTTATAATCAGCTATCAGTCATATCAAACTATAACTTCCAAGAATTCATCCATTAAATAGTTTACTTTAGAAATATAAACAATGACTTTTTTATTGCTGTTGTTGTTGTTTTTTTATAAATCATTTTGCGGCGTTAAGTCCCTCGCACTGATGAAGAGTCACTTAAGCAAAACTGTTGAAAAATTTGGTAAGCTAATGGTTCTGCAAACAGCGAGAAAAGTAAAAAGAAATACAATATGTAACAGTATATGAAATAACTTTTGAGCTTTGTGTTTATCGAGATAAGTTGTGTTTTGGAAGCGATTAAGTAGTTCCTATTCATTAGAATCACAATTAATATATCCTTGTACTCATCTTAAATTCAATTAAAAATCGTTTCGTTTCTTTAGTAAATCTAAAAAAGTTGAATTGTCATTGTACGTTTATAATTTCCCTAATAGTACTTACAGTATTTAGAATCTGCATTTGTCTTTTTTAACACCCGTGACTTATAGTCACTGCGTGGTACTTTACATTGCAAATTCAGCTTGGTACGAATAGGGTTAAGACTCAATATAAGGATATTGAATTGTAATGAACAAGTGTAAGTGAAAGGTTATTATTCGGATGAATGGTTCTTCTTTAAAATAGGCACATTTCATACTAACAATTTATTTAATATTAAGATTAAGTTAGTTGTCTTTTTTTAAATGTGGGGATAAGGAAGCCTTTCCAATGAATTGGAAATGATCCAATTTCAGCCCAATCGGTAGAACTTTGTGTCGTCTCTGGCGCCAAAAAGTCATATCGGGTTGGACTTTTATAAGAGTTACGTGGTTCTGTGTAAAATAAATGACAGATTTCCCAATTTTAGGATAATCTGTAAGAACTTGGGTTTTCTAAGGCACCAAGATATCAAGTCTGGTGGAAGATTTGTGTGGGGCTATATAAAACAAATAAAGAAGGATTATGTTCGGCCATACCGAATCTTATATACCCTCCACCATGGATCGAATGTGAATGGTTTCTGGTACAAATAAACTCATTACACCAAATTGCAGCCCAATTCGTCGAAAAGTGTTGTTTTTGTGGCGTTACGAAGTTAAATCTAGGGGACCTTTGTATGGGAGTTATATCAAAACATGAACCTATGACTACCTTTGTTCGTGTACAGGATTTCGGTAATAAATAAACCGCCCATTTCCAATCCCAAGTTACCTGCAGCTTTAAAAAGTTTCTATATCAAATTTCACGCATACCAACTTTCATTACAAAATTCGACAAAAGTTTTTTTAGGCTTTTTTCAAAAAATTTGACCCAATAGTCAATTGTATAGAATCATAGAAAACAGTTAAGGATATTAAATTGTAATGAACAAGTTTCAATGAATGGTTACACTATGCAACAAAATTTTTGTCGAAGGGCTGTGCATAACATTTTCTGGTGTAATGTGGAATCCTAACACGTTAAAACTATTTTAAAAAAAATGTTGTAGTAATTTTTTTTTTTAATTTTTTCTTTAAAATTTTTTTTCTTGGAAGGTGCCTTTAGTATTTGGAGCATAAAAAGGAAATTATGAGGACTACAAATATTAATAATAACCTTCACTTGGAAACAGAAGTTCAGTAACTGTCATTAAAGCAATTAAAAATGGACTTTTTTCAAAAAATTGCGTTTTGTGCTGGGACGAAAAAAACAAAAAAATTTAATGTTATGTTCTCAGCATTTCCATTCCTCATATTTCTCTTTAATTTAAGTGGTACATCGAGTTTATACTTGAAAAAATATTGTCTAAAATCTAAAGGTTAGCTCCATGAAAAATGGAATTTAAAAAACAAAATAAAAAAAAAATAAAAAAAAAATTAAAAAAAAAATTTAAAAAAAAATTAAAAAAAAATAAAAAAAAACTTTGCCATAAAAAAAATGTTGTATGCCTCATTCTATACAACAAAGCTTTTAGGTTTCGGAAACCAAATTTTTTTTTGTTGCACAGTGTTATACAATAGCTAATGCCTGTTAAAATATTGTCAACAATGGCAGCAGAAAATCTATTGTTATAGCAAGTTTTTTTGCTGAGGCTACAAACATATTTCTTTCAGTGAAGAAAAATAGCGAGTAACTTCAAAATCATTGCGAGTAACTTCATAATCATTGTTCTCAAAGATTGAAATCGGTCCTTTCAAAGTTTCTCAAGATTTTCAGCAAAATATCTGTTGTTATAGAAAATAGTTTTGCTGTTGCTACCGACATATTTCTTTCAGTGAAGAAAAATAGCGAGTACCTTCAAAATCATTGTTCTCAAAGATTGCAAATGTGATACTTCGCATTGATTCTGCAATGGATACTGTTCGTTAAAGGTATGTCAACAATTTCAGCAGAAAATCTGTTATTAAAGAAAACAATTTTGCTGTGTCTACAAAAGTATTTCTTTCAGTGGAGGAAATAGCGAGTAACTTCAATACCATCGCTGAGGAGGATTGCAAATTTGCTACTTTATAATGATTCTGCATTGGCTAATGTCTGTTAAAAGGTTGTCATTACTTTCAGCAGTAAATCTATTGTTATAGTAAAATTTTTTTGCTGTATCTTCTAATATATATCTTTGAGTGAAGAAAAATTCCAAAAAGTGTACATATTAATAAAAATATAACAATACTATTACAATTAAAACTTGATTTTGATATATATGTAGTTCCATATTTGATATTGATTTGGAATTCGATGTGAAAAAAATTGGAGGTGTTTGTCTAGCTGACCATAGAGTGCCGATCAATTCCATACCTTCTATACAATTAAAATTTTCTGTTTGTCTAAAATTTAAGTAATTTTTTCTTAAGCGAAAAGATCCTCAAGTATTCTTTATTTTCTTGCAACATTTTTCTTTCGGTAAAATATCTTACCCCTGCTCTCACAAATGTTCACACAGTTTTATTAATTTTTGAGGAAATTAATTTGCATCATTTTGAGAGGAAATTAATTTTCTTGTACATGGACGATGTATTGTACTAAATTTAGTCATTCTCTATGATACCATAATTGGTAATTATATCGCCTGTCTTTTAAATTTTTCTTCTTATTTCCCCTAAAGAAGACACAGTGAAAATCTTGTCATCGTTTATTATGTTCCCAAAGACAAGAAATAATCGTAAAATATCATAACTGATGGTCGATGATAAAGATGACGATGATGATGAGACTGACGATGGCTATCCCAAATAATGCTGTAACTTGGTGCAGTGGTCCTTCCAGTCATTTGCCATTTCGGGTGATGATGTTGACCACCATCGCCACCACAACTACCACGACAAAATGGCTTTCAATGCCAAATGCAGCAACACTTTATACAAATTTATCACACGACACTTCTCCTTAAAGACATTAGTGGCCCCCAACCAACCATTTCCAAGTCAAGCCAAGTCACTACAGTATTTTATGTGAGACGTAACATATTTTATCCATGTTCATGATCATTTTCCTCTTGAATATGCACATAGTTGCCTTGCGACTCTATGGTTGGTTGATTGTTTTTTTCGTCTTGCCATTGGAGTAATTGTGTTTTCCCAGTGTGATAGCTTCCCATCCCATTCCATGGCAGCCCATCGTCGCAACCCATCCACTCTATCCAAAAAGGTGTTAATGTAAACATATCAAAGTATTCACGAAAAAATTACCCCATCCGAGAATTTCCACATTCCCATCTACAAAGTGAGAATTTATGGCTGAAACAGCACCACAGAAACGTTGACAATCAAATGTAACTTCCAACGCCACAAAATCATCTTTGGCCTGTTTTTCATTTTCATCGTCTTCTTCTGCTTCTATGTGTGCATTGCCTGCAATTGCTTGCTTTTGGTGGAAACCTCTTCCCTCTACATGGAGTTTTTTTTTTGCTTTATCTCATTCCTGTCCTATGTCGACTGGGAATCCATGACAATATTCTGTCCTGGGTCGTATGCAAATCCCATGAATTTGTTTTATTTTCCATTTTTAACTGCAAAACACTAAGACAAGTAATTAAGAAACAACAACGCGCGGTGGTTGTAGCCATTATCTGTGTCATCCAGTGGCACAGTGGGTGGTGGATTTTTAAATGACAGAAGTTGGTGACAGGTAGTGGAGAAGCTATAAGGGATTAAATATTTCATTAAACTTTAACTAAAGAGCTGGTGAACTAAAGTGAGCTGTTGAACTGAAGTCAGCTGTTGAACTGAAGTCAGCTGCTGAACTGAAGTCAGCTGTTGAACTGAAGTCAGCTGTTGAACTGAAGTCAGCTGTTGATCTGAAGTCAGCTGTTGAACTGAAGTCAGCTGTTGAACTGAAGTCAGCTGTTGAACTGAAGTCAGCTGTTGGACTGAAGTAAGCTGTTGAACTGAAGTAAGCTGTTGACCTAAAGAGCTTTTGAACTAAAGAAAACTAGTGAACTAAAGGCCTGGTGAAGTAAAGAGCTGGTGAACTAAAGAGCTAGTGAATTAAAGAGCTGTTGAACTAAAGAGCTGGTGAATTAAAGAGCTGTTGAACTAAAGTGAGTTAAAGTGAGCTTGTGATATAAATTAACGAACTAGTTCACTCAATTGAACTGAGCTAAAATGAGCGATCACTTAAAATAACTAAAGCGCCCAACTCTAGTGAGGTATAGCTCTGTCCTGCTCCTGATAAATCATATAAGATCGCAAAGAAGTAAGTGAAACAGAAATCCCGATAAGACTCGAAATAGATCCTTAACTAAATCTGAATTTTCTAAAGGAACTTTTTTATTCTTCACGGGAAGACTTTTCAGGAGCTACGAATTTCGTAGAGTATTTCTCGCAAAGAATTTTATTCTCAAATGATCCTTAGCTATTACTTGAAGAAGTTTTGCAAGTTAAGAGGAAGTTACAGAACGAATTTGAGGACAAATTCCTCGACAAAATAAATCTAGATGGACAGAAATACTTCAATGCAGTTGGAAGCAATATCAAGATGTTTAAATTAATACTTAAGGGAAAGACTTTCTAGATGCTAGTTTTATTCTTCGATCCTGTATTTAATAAATCCATAAGAGCGCGAAGAAGTTTCAGAAACAGAAGTCCAGAGAAGACTCTAAATAGATTCTTTACAAATACCGAATTTTCTAAGGAAAGGTTTATAGAGCAGGGGAAGTCTTCACAGCCTTATCAAATGATTCTTAACCATTTGTGGAAGGAGTTTTGCTGGTTTCGAGGAAGTTACAGAGCGAACTTGATGGAAACTTTCTTCGCGAAGAGGAATCTGGTAGGACAAAAATACTTTAATGGAGTAAGGAAGTATAAAATGGTAATTAAAGATGATGATCTGGAGAATGAGGCTACGGCTATCATTAAATACACAGAAAGAACGATTCCGTTGAGACAAACGACATTTTCGCCAACCAAAAATTTTGTGCTTCAGAATTACTAATATCCATGAAATGATTCTCAACATTATCATGATCTTGAGAAGGAGGCTACGGGTATCGTTAATCTTAACATTAACAGAAACCTATTCCGTTGAAATAACAGACATTTTTGCCAACCAAAAATGTTGTACTTTAGAAGTACTAATATCCATTAAATAATTCTCACCATTTATGGCAGAAAATCTGTTACAGTAAACTTTATTACAGTTACAGGGTTCTAAAATATTTCGTATAGAAGAATAATTTTCGTTGTGATAACAATAAATTGATCAGAAGAACAATTCAATGGTTGTAGTAATCATTCTCATTAACATCAACGATTCCGGTACGATCCGACGCACCGGAATCATCGGTCCATATTTCTTCAAAAATGATGCCGGTGAGAACGTAACCGTCAATGGCGACCGTTATCGTGCCATGATAACCGACTATTTTATGCCTGATATTGAAGCTCGTAATCTCGGCGACATTTGGTTTAAACAAGACGGCGCCACTTCCCACACATCGCATCAATCAATGGATTTATTGAGAGAACACTTCGGTGAGCAGATAATTTCACGTTTTGGGCCGGTCGATTGGCCACCAAGATCGTGTGATATCACACCGTTAGACTTTTTCCTGTGGGGATATGTAAAGTCTAAAGTTTATGCGGTTAAACCCGCTTCGATTCAGGCCTTGGTGCAAAACATCACGCGTGTCATTCGTCAGTTACCAGTCGAAATGCTCGAACGAGTCATCGAAAATTGGACTCAAAGGATGGACCATCTGAGACGTAGCCGCGGCCAACATTTGGTAGACATAATCTTCAAAAAATAAATTCCAAAGAATGTTCTTTCAAATGATAATAAACATTCCCCATTCAATTTGAATTTTCTTTGTTTTGTTCTTTAAAAAAGTAGGGAACCTCGAAATGGATCACGCTATATATAATCTTTAGGACAAACTACATAGTATTATTTTAACGAGTATTTGTTCTATTTCTATTTCTGATTACTAATTTTAAATTTGTTTTTATTTTTTCAGGTAAGTGGCCAATATTAATGAACCTAACGCTTCTGTAAGTAAATCGGAGAATTCTTAATATGTAATACATTTATTAGAATGACAATAGTTTTTTCTTGATATATGGAATATAGATTTAAGCGCCATACGGAGTGAAGTTTAGTTCATTTTATCTTGCTCTAGGGTTAATTTGAAGTTATCCATAGCCCCCACCGATGATTGTTTCCTGATTGCTTTAATAAACTTAAATCTTGAAGGATTCCAACATGAGCTAAGTTAGCTAACTCCCTCAAGAAATGAGAGCCTAAGGTTGCATACCGCCTTCTAAAGAGAGAGGGCGGGGCACAGACGCAGAAGGTATTCTATTGATTCCTCCTGCTCTTCGTCTCCACAGCTTCTGCAAAAGTCATTATGCAAGACCTTCAATCTCTCTGCAAGGCGTCCAATAAGGCAGTGACAAGCCATGACAGACACCTGGAATGTATGCAGTTCCTGACTAGCGACCACCTGTTGTTTATTGCTGTAGGGGCACTATCTCTCAGGAAGAGCTTGCAGGTCGAAGCACCAAATGATGGGAACCTCTTTAATGATCTGTGTGTAATAAAATAACAACATATGCCTTTTGTTATACTACATCAACAATCATTCTTGAGAGAATCAGCTTCAAGTTTGCTTTTACAGATCCCAGTTCGAAGGACCGAATGCTGAGAACCGCCCAAATGATCTAAATGAACTCAAGTACGATACAGATTTGATTTTTATAATATATGTATATATGATATATTATACATATTTTATATGATACGAGTATATACATATGAACTGTATGTTTTGAAATTGGCGTAAACGCCATTCTGCTTTACTCGATTCACCATTAGAAAAAGGGGGCTAATAAAACTAGAATGCGAAAATTTTCACTTAATATAGAATCATTGAAGTGTTGAGATTAACTGAATGTTATTAATATAGGGTTATCCATTTAGAGGTTCCCTACTTTTTTAAAGATAAAACACATAAAATTCAAATTGAATGGGGAATGTTTATTATCATTTGAAAGAAAATTCTTTGGCATTTATTTTTTGAAGATTATGTCTATCAAATGTTGGCCGCGGTTACGTCTCAGGTGGTCCATCCGTTGAGTGCAATTTTCGATGACTCGTTCGAGCATTTCGACTGGTAACTGGCAAATGACACGCGTAAACGTTGTTCAGGCGTAAGTCTTTCCATGGTGAAATGCCAAACAATACTTAACAAAAATAACATGACAGCATGACACGACTCACACGTGATCTGTCAAAAAAAAGTCTATTGAAATAAGTATCTCTACTTGGATCACCCTATAGATATCCTCCTCCATTAAATTGAGGGTATAAACACGAGCATTTCGGCTGGTAACTGGCAAATGGCACGCGTAAACGTTGTTCAGGCGTAAGTCTTTCCATGATGAAATGCCAAACATACTTAACAAAAATAACATGACAGTATGACACGAATCACACGTGATCTGTAAAAAAAGGCTACTGAAAAAAGCATCTCTACTTGGATCACCCGTTATAACATTACACTAATTAATCTGTCAATTTGTTGTCAATTTGTTGTCCAAACGTTGTTAACTTTGTAAACGTTGTTCAGGCGTAAGTCTTTCCATTATGAAATGCCAAATAATACTTAAAAAAAATAACATGACACCAAGCACACGTGATCTGTCAAAAAGGCCATTGAAAAAGTATCTCTACTTGGATCACCCTATATATATATATCTGTTATTCACATAGCCTTTCAACAATACTACTCTTGGTTCAAAAACAGAATGGCGTTAACGCCACTTTCATGTTTTTTTTTTAAAACATCGCGCAAAACATCGAGTGTAGCTTCGGCTGTGTGGCACGTGGCGCCGCCCTGTTGAAACCAAATGTTGCCAATATCCTCCTCTTAAATTTTTGTGAACAAAAATTCGTTCAACATGACCCGATAACGATCGTCATTGACTGTAACGGCCACTTGATCATTTTCGAAGAACAAATGGCCCAATTATGCCTCTGGACCAAAATCCGCAAAGCTCAAAGCTCAAACTTTAATACCAATAAAGCTGAATTGAAATTCGGTACAATATATTTTTTAGATTTACGCTGTCCTGTCCTCAAAATGGACAGCCTACTCTCTGATACCCCACCATACGGAAATAATTTCTTCATGACTTATGCCTACATTTCCAATTACATAGTCTGACAATGAATGATAAAAATGACTACTGTTCTGGCTTCTGCAATACAAAGTACGGAATTCTATAGTACAGGGTTTTCCAATAAGAGTGATATGATTTCTTTGAAAAAAAAACACACTTATTGTTAAGGAAATTCAAAAGTGTTTTATTTAATGTGAAGTACAATCGATGCAATTAAGTTCTAAATAAAACGGCATTCAAATGGCTTCCACGACTTCTTCTGCAGGAACGAATTTGATGAACCCAATTTTCGAGCACCTTTTCCACTAATTCAAGTCGTATGTCATGAATGGCACGTTCAATATTGACTTGTAATGCTTGAAGAGAGTCTGGTTTATTTTTGAAGACCAATGACTTCAAATAACCCCACAAGATATAGTCTAATGGTGTTAAATCACAACTTCTTGGAGGCCATTCAATATCAGAATTTCTTGAAATAATCGAATCTCCAAACTTTTCTCGCAACAATTCAATTGTTTCATTTGCTGTGTGGCACGTAGCCACAATCGGTCAATGGCAAAAAGATAGCTCTTAACGAGAGCTAAAATATTGCTCATGGGTGTCAAGGTCGTAGGTCGACTGGAAAGTGTTTTTTTGGATAAAAAAAATGGACTTGGCATAATTTCCAAATGTGAACGGAAAGTTTAGCTCCTTAACGGTACGTCGGATCGGGAATCGGTCAATGGCAAAAAGGTAGCCCTTAACGAGGGCTAAAATATTGCTTTTTTTGGATAAAAAAAATGGACTTCGCGCACGAAAATTTGCAATTGGAAAACGATTATTTTGATAATAAAACTGAATAATTTGTAAACGTTGTTCTTGCGTATAGCTCTCCATGATGAAATTGTAAACACTACTGAATACAATGAAAAACAAATGACAGATCATGACGTATTACAAATGGCCGAAACGTCACTTCAAAATCATATCATCCCGTTTGGAAAACCCGTTAGGTTTGCTACAGGTATTCAGGGTAAATCTTAGTCGGTTAGGAGTTGTAGATGACAGCGTATGTAGGGCGTGCGGGGAGGATGACGAAACGTTGGAGCATTTCCTCTGCCAGTGCCTAGCGTTCGCGAACAATAGATCCCGTTTCTTAGGAAATGATACTATACCAGACTTGACCCAACTTAGGGGCGTAGACTGGAAGAAGATTAAGGACTATGTCGACAGTACAGAGTTCCTAAAATAACTTTTAGAAGAGGAGGCGGAATTTCACCGCCTCCTCTTCTCAACCTAACCTAACCTAGTCGGTTTAGGCTACTATCATATTCTTATTTGTTACATGTTTAATTTAATTTTTGAAAGTTAATATTATTTTTTTTTTGTATACATTAATATACCAATCATCCCCCACTGTGCCTTTCAGCAAGTTTAACACTTGAAAACACCACTTTGCTGTGTTGTTTCTATGTTTTGTTTTGTTTTTTATTCGAAAGTATGTAAATGATTACTATTCTCCCTCCTTCATCAACTATGAAACTTTTTCACTCCTTTCCCATATACGAGTAATGGGTTTTTTGGTTATCATCAAAAAGTTTGGAATCGCTTTCCCCCCTCCATGACTATTAACTTCAAGGCAAAAAAGTTTTCACGAGTATTAACCTGAATCGCTTAGGCTAGACAGACAGCAAATTCAATTCCATTTGCCATAAGTAAGTATTCCATAGAAATGTATCCTTTTGGCCATTATGTCTGTAAAGTGGTTCATCGTCATCCTCCTCTAGTGTTGCGTTGAAAATACTCGTAGCATGAATGATCGGGAATGGTAAATTGATGAGGTGTTCTGCGAGTTCGTACTATTTTATCAAGATGATGGCTTTTTTGTTGCAGTTTCTTTTGCTATTGCTGCTTCTGATGATGATGATAGTGTGTTGACCATGATGGTAGTGTTGCTGGTGCTCCTTTTGTTGTGTCTTAATACATCTTGTCCAGCAATTGCCAAGAATGTTTGATGACCATGGCCATTGGTGCATACTCACTCGTAGTACTAACTATATGAACACCAACCAAACGCACCATCATCCATCCAACCTAGTTTCTCTGTGGACATGTTAAGTCTCATACATATATCTGATAATGCTGGCCGGATGGCAAAGACGACGTCGACGATGATGATACCGATGATGACCGGGTCTTTAGCCCATCATAATGACTTAAAGGATTAAAATCACCACATGTTGTACAAGGACCAGAGATTAACAAGAAATTACATACACTTGCGTATAGCTTTAAACATAAACATTATCGGTTCTTTGGTGGTTATAATCGGAGAAAATAACCCAGCAAGCAATTTGGGTGGTATAGTAAAAAATGTATGTATATTATACGGTAGAGTCGCGTTAAAAAATAGTTGTCACCCTGATGGAGTCCTACAGAACCTAAAGTTTTCTTTAAGCTCGTAGGACCTGAGTTAGTGCTGAGAATTCCTCAAATAATCAATATGAATTCAAACCATAAAGATTTAATTTTTTTTTGGTTAAAATATCTTTGAGAACGGTGAGGTTTTTTCCAGCTCGAAGGACCAAATTCTGAGTATGGCTTATATGATTAATACTATGAATGAAATAACAACAAAAAGTGAGTTTTACCATATTATATTATGTAAAAACTGTTAAGGCAGAGAGAAATAGTCCGGAGTTTCTTTCAACAGCTCCCCGCTCGAAGGACCAAAACCTAATATAGATTTGGTTTATAACATATGGTACCTATATCATTGAGGGACAGAGCCTGTAGTTTCGTTAAAAATATCAACTCGAATGAACGAATGCTGACAATCGCCCAAAGGAATGTTTCCTTTTACAGATCCCAGTTCGAAGGACCAAATGCTGAGAATTGCTAAAATTATCTATGTATATCAACTCAAACACGAAACAGATTTGATTTATCATAAGATGCAGATATCCTTGAGGGAGAGTCTGAAGATACGTTCAATAAAAAGCAGCTCGAAGGACCAGGTGCTGAGATAAGCTCAAAGGATCTATGAGAAATAAGTCACAGCAAAAACTCGATTTTACAATACTACATCATACAAAAATTTTGAGAAAGAGCTTGAAGTTTTTTTTTTACAAATCCCAGTTCGAAAGACCAAACTCTGCGTATAGCTCACATACTCTATATGAACTCAAACACGATACATATTTGATAAATGAACTCAAACACGATACAGATTGGTATATGATACAAATATCCTTCAGGGATAGTCTGGTGTTTCGTTCAATATATCCCAGTGTAGATAGATCCATAGTATAGATTTAATTTTTCATTCTACATCATACAAAATTGTTGTAAGAGAGAGCTTGGATTTTATTTTTAAAGATTCCAGTTTGAATGACTGATAATTGCTCAAATGATATTTGTAGAACATAAACGCTAATGTGTTAAATGTTTATGATATGAGAGAGAATCTGGAGTTTTCTTCCAGCTCGAAGGACCAAATAATGAGAATAGCTCAGATGGTTTAAATCCGAGTATCTATTTAATCTATTTATTCCGAACTATACTAATATTCGTGAGAGCCTGTCATTATACCCTACACCACACTGTGGTACAGGGTATTATAACTTTGTGCATTTGTTTGTAACACCCAAAAGGAGAAGAAATAGACCCATCGTTTATTATACCGATCGACTTAGAATCACTTTCTGAGTTGATTTAGCTATGTCCGTCTGTCCGTCTGTCTGTCTGTCTGTCTGTCTGACTGTCTGTCTGTCTGTCCGTCTGTCTGTCTGTCTGTCTGTCTGTCTGTCCGTCTGTGCATGTATTCTTGTAATCAAAGTACAGGTCGCAATTATGGTCCGATCTCGACGAAACTTTACACATATCTTTTTTTTGGCCCAAGGACGATCCCTATTGAATTTGGTTAAAATCGGTTCAGATTTAGATATAGCCCCCATATATATGTTAGCCCCGATTAGACATGTAAACGCTGTAAAAACTTTATTTTATATCCGATCAGTATGAAATTCGGTAGAAAGAGGTTTCTTATTATATGAATGAACACTGTTAAATTTGGAGGAAATCGGTCCAGATTTAGATATAGCCCCCATATATACGTTACCCCCGATTTGACATGTAAGCGCTGTACAAACTGTATTTTATATCCGATCAGTGCGAAATTCGGCAGAAAGAGGTTTCTTATTACATGAAGGAATACTGCCAAATTCGGAGAAAATCGGTTCGGATTTAGATATAGCCCCCTTATATATCTTACCCCCGATTTCACATGTAAGCGCTGTAAAAACTGTATTTTATATCACATCAGTATGAAATTCGTCTGAAAGAGGTTTCCTATTATATGAATGAACACTTTTAAATTTGGAAGAAATCGGTTCAGATTAAGATATAGCCCCCATATATACGTTACCCCCGATTTGACATGTGAGCGCTGTAAAAATGTTCTCTGATCAGTGCGAAAGTCGGCAAAAAGAGGTTTCTTTCTACATGAAGGAATAGTGCCAAATTCGGAGAAACTCGGTTTAGATTTAGATATAACACCCATATATATGTTACCCCCGATTTGACCTGTAAGCGGAGGTCGGAGAAAATCGGTTCAGATTTAGATATAGCTCCCATATATATGTTACCCCCGATTTGACATGTAAGCGCTGTAGAGACTGTATTTTAAATCCGATCAGTACGAAATTCGACAGAAGGAGGTCTTTTTATATGAATGAGTATTCAGGGAAGATCGGTTCAGATTTATATTAAATCTCCATATATATGTTCCTCCTGATTTGGTATCAAACCGCTATAGAAGTTGTATTTTACTTCCGATCATTAAAATTTTCCAGAAAGATGTTTCTCAATTTAGGAACGAATATTGCTTAATTTAGCGATAATCGTTTCAGAATTAGATAATATGTTTCAACTCATTTACCAATTATTCCAAATTATTATGGCAATGACCCTTATCGCATTGTTAGGGAGGTGTAGGGTATTATATAGTCGGCCCCGCCCGACTTTCTGCCTTTCCTTACTGGTTTTCTTTCAATAGTTCCCCAGCTCGAAGAACAATATCGTTCAAATGACCTTGGTGAACTAGAGAGCAATATATTTCTGATTATTTCATAATAATATGAAAATTATTGCGAAAGAATCTAGAGTTTTCTCCAACAGTTACCAGCTCGAAATACCAACTGCTTGATGCCACTTAAGTGATCCTAATGAACTAAAGCCCAGTATAGGTCTAATATTCAATTCCCTGAGAGAGTCTTGAGGTGTCTTCAATAGTTTTCAACTAGCTGGATCAAATACTGAGAATAGCTCTAATGTTCTGTGTGAACTAAAGACTAAAGATTGTTCAGACTATACCATCTGAAAATAACTGTTAAAGAGTCTGAAGTTTTCTCCAACAGATCCAAGCTGAAGGGACCAAATACTTTAAATCATTTAAATGGTATAACGGGTTTTCCAATAGGGATTATATGATTTTGCAGTGACGTTTCGGCCATTTGTAATATGTCATGAACTGTGATTTGTTTTTCATTGTATTCAGTAGTGTTTACAATATCATCATGGAGAGATATACTCAAGAAAAACGTTAACAATAATCGTTCTCCAATTGCAACTTTTCGTGTGCTAAGTTCCGGTCGACCTACGACCTTAACATCCATGAGCAATATTTTAGCTCTCGTTGAGAGCTATCTTTTTTCACTGACCGATTCCCGATCCGACGTACCGTTAATTAGCTAGAGCAAAAATATACTTTCGTTCACATTTGAAAATGATGCTAAGTCAATTTTTTTAAAATACAAAAAAGCTCTTTCCGGTCCACCTACACCCATGAGCAATATTCTAGCCCTCGTTAAGAGCTATCTTTTTGCCATTGACCGATTGTGGCTGCGTGTGCCACACAGCAAATGAAACAATTGAATTGTTGCGAGAAAAGTTTGGAGATTCGATTATTTCAAGAAATTGTGATATTGAATGGCCTCCAAGAAGTTGTGACTTAACACCATTAGATTATTTCTTGTGGGGTTATTTGAAATCATTGGTCTTTCGAAATAAACCAGACGCTCTTCAAGCTTTACAAGTCAATATTGAACGTGCCATTCATTACATACGACTTGATTTAGTGGAAAAAGTGCTCGAAAATTGTGTTCATCGAATTCGTTCCTGCAGAAGAAGTCGTGGAGGCCATTTGAATGATGTTTTATTTAGAACTTAATTGTATCGATTGTACTTCACATTAAATAAAAAACTTTTGAATTTCCTTAAGAATAAGTGTGTTTTTTTTTCAAAGAAACCATATCACTCTTATTGGAAAACCCGTTATATGATCTAAAGCCCAATATAAATTTAGTTTATCCTTGAAAAAGCTTGATATAGATTTGAGTTTTCCATACTATGTCATATGAATCCTTGAGAAGAATTTAGGAGTTTCCTTCACCAAATCCCAGAATGAAGGACTAAATTCTAAGAATTCCTCAAATGATATCTTTGGACTAAAGACCAACAAATATTTTACATTTTCTGCCAATTGTTTGGAATCGTTCAAATGATGTACATATGTGAACTAACATTCAGTATAGTTGTTATTTGTCCTGTACTATATTATAATTACAAATATCCATGGGAAAAGGCCTGGAGATGCCTTTAACAGATCCCAGCTCGAAGAGCCAAGTTCTGAGAATCGGAACTAAAGTCCAATATAGATTTGTTTATTTCACTCTTTATGTTTAAGTGTACTTGACGAAGAACCAGGAGTTTCCTACAATAGCTCCCAGCTCGAAGGACCAAAAGCTGAGAATAACTCAAATGATCAATATGAAGCGAGAACCGGTATAGATATAATTTTGCTTATGATATATGATACATATATCATTGAGGGAGAACCTATAGTTTCGTTAAAAAATATCAGCTCGAAGGACCAAATCTGAGAATCAGTCAAGTGAGAGAGCTTAAAGTTTCCTTTTAAATTTCCCGCTTCGAAGGACCAAATGCTGAAAATTTCTGCAATTAACTAAATGAATTCAAACACTACATATGTATTTGATTTTTCATAGAACCAAGTCTGGCGTTTGGTTCAATAACAGCTCGAAGCACCAAATGCTGAGGTTAGCTCAAATTACCTATGTGAATTAAATCATAGCACAGATTTAATTTTTTCATGCCACATCATATGAAAATTATTGAGAGAGATAACTTGGAAATATTCTTTTATATATTCCAGGTTAAAGGATTAAATGCTGAGAATAGTTCTACGAAAAGAATCTCGATTTATGTTTAGTTTTTATAACATAATAAGACAAATATAGATTTGATTCTTTCATACTATTAATGAGAATAGTGTGGAGTATAATTCAACAAATCCCAAATCGAGGATCAAATTCTGAGAATTTCTTTAATGATATGTGTGAACTTAAAACCAATAAACATTTTTCTGGTGTTTCCTAAAACAATTCCCAGTTCAAGGACCAACCTCATATGCATTTCAGTTTTGTATATATATCATTCAAAATATATCTTTGAGAGAAATCTTGCCATTTCTAGGTACAGGTTCCAGCTCGAAAGGCCAAATGCTAAGGAATAGCTTTAAATGATCTCGGACGATATAGACTTAATTCTTAATGAAATGTAATGATACACAAATCCGTGGTAGAGGTGTATTCTTCTCAAAATACCAATTGCTTGTAATCGCTCAAAGTCAAAATAAAAATCATTCTGAGATTTCTTTAAATGACATATACTCGTATCAACTAAAGTTCAATATAGATTTATTTCTTTCATTCTACAGTGTATGGCAATCCTTGATAAATAATCTGCACAGTCGCTGCTCGAAGGACCAAATGCCATGTGAATTAATGTGAGAATTGCTTGAATGATCTCAAACGATATATGAAGATTTAAATTAGTTTGATACATGATTCAAATATCCTGGAGGTATTTTCTGCTCAAAAGTTCAGTTGCTCGGAAACGCTTAACTAATGTATGGCAACTAAAGTATATTGTAGTATTTATTTGTTCATGCTATATCATACAAATATCCAAAAGAGAGAGCTTGGAATTACCTTAAACAGATTTCAGCTCGAAGGACCAAATTGTGAGAATAACTTAATTAATCTATATGAACTAAATACTAATACTTACATATATTTGTTTCTTTCATTATATTGCTTATGAGTGCCCTTGAAAAAGAACCTCAGTTCAAATATCCTTGATATATAACCTAGAGATATCCTTCAATAGGATCGAAGGACCAAAGGCTAAGACCGCTCATATGTTATGTGTGTTCTGAAGTCCCAAAGAGAGTTTAACTGTACGAGTATAGACTCCGCTTCAGAATTTTAATTTGTTATTGAAATATCTTCAAAAACTTTCAATACATATAATTGAGAGATTTCCTTCAATAGCTATCTGCTCGAAGGACCAATGGATAAGACCTCTCAGATGTTCTGTATTGACCAAAGTTCCAAAGCTGGTAAACGTACTAAACTTCAGAATGTTTATTTATCATTGAAAAAATAGTTGTCCGCCTGATGGAGTCCAACAGAACTTAGAGTTTTCTTTCAGCTCAAAGGACCACATGCTGAGTTTGGCTGACATTATTTATACTATGAATAAAATTACAATATAAATTTAATTTTTCCATACTATATGATGTAAAAACTTTAAAGGCAGAGAGAAATATTCCGGCGTTTTCTTCATCAGATCCCAGCTCGAAGGGCCAAAACCTAATATAGATTTGTTTTATAATATAATAATAATAATAAGCATTGCTCGAAGTAATTTCAAGCTACCTCAAAGTGAGCATAGGCTCTCGATAAGATGCCATCTGGATCTTCGTTTAGCTGTTTCTCTCAGTTCAAGAAGGTTCATAATTTTTTCTCTCCGCATTGTCCGGCAAGTTGTTTATTTCATCTAGAGTAGAACGGCGTCATGAGTTATTCGGCCATCCTCGTATTCTATATCCCTGTGGGTTGTATGGCAATGCTCTTAGACAGATACAGTTGTCTTCTATTCGTAAGGTGTGGCCAATCCAACCGATTTTTTTTCCGAATCTCGTTATTGATACTGGACATGTTTGTCATTTCCAATAGTCTAACATTTGAAACATAGTTTGGCCAATATATGTGGATAATTATTCGAAGGCATCTGTTAGTGAATACTTCTAGTTTATTCTTAATTTCTTCTGAAACCGTATAGTAGAACGGATAGCACACAAGAGGAGAATATTTTCAGTTTAGTGTTTTTGCTGTATTCGTTTGACTTCCATGTTTTTGATAGGACCGAATGCTGACAATCGCCCAAATGAAGGTTTCCTTTTACAGATCCCAGTTCGTACGACCAAATGCTGAGAATTGCTAAAATTATCTATGCATATCAACTCAAACACAATAAAGATTTAATTTATCATAAGATACACATATCCTAGAAGAAGAGTCTGAACATACGTTCAGTAAAAACCAGCTCAAAGGACCAGGTTCTGAGATTAGCTCAAAGGATCTATGAGAAATAAATCACAGTATTGACCAAAGTCCCAAAACTGGTAAACATACTAAACTTCAGAATTTTTATTTGTCATTGAAATATCTACAAAAACCTTCAGTTCACAAAAGTTGTTTGCTGGGCAATCATGATGACCCCCATCATTAATTCAACGAATTGTAATTCCAACAAACTTGCGTACATGCGAGTATTTGTTTGATTGTCTGCAAACGACGAGTACATATAAAACCTTCCTTCATCTTCGTTTTCTGTTCAATTTATCTCGAGTGTCCAAAATAGAAAGGGCGAAAAATCTATTGTCAGCTTTTGAGAAGCAGAACAGTTGAAAGATTAAGTTGTACATTAATCGTATAAACATTGAAGTGGATAGTAGTTATATGTGGACATAAGTACAACTCTTCAGCTCTTTGGCCTACCATACCCCCGCCCCATATCTATTTTCTTTGCCTTTTATCACTATTAATGCTGTGGATACTTCAAGTGTTCCATTGAAAGAAAGATCATAGGTTTTAGTTTATATACATACACAAATCACTTTCACATTTTCTACGATAAATATGTGTATGCATATATTTGTATTTGAATTATAAATGTATGCCCTATTTGTGGACACAAGAGCAAAAGGGTTTTTGGGAGAGATTTTCTGGACATCAGCTATAGATAGTACAAATAAATCCATGTTGTTTACGATTTGATTAATTTCCGCCGCATAGGAAGGGTACAAGGCCGGAAGGAGTTTGTAATTCCATTAAATAAAGAATTTCTGCAATGAGGATAATTGCTGGCGATTTTAGTGAACGAAACATTTTTCGATATAGTACTTGTTTGTTCCGTAAGAGTTTCTGAATATCATGATTGGAGATTAAAAAAACATAACTGCATATTGACAGCAATTCTAATCAATTCATTAGAATTGATTTGAATTCAAAAATGTATTATTTATTGCAGTAAGCTTTTTTATTTTTAAGCCAAATGCCAAAGGAGAAGACAAATATCATTCGTTAGTTACCAAAAGAGGAGTGAACATAAGTATGTGTGACGGAAAAGCTTTATAGGATCTTTGAACCGTGTCCGTCTTTCTATATGTTTTGTACGCTCGACAATTCCCGAAAGGATTGATAGAATGACTACTACGGCATGTAGTTTATTTTATCTCAGAAGCTAAGTTCTAAGTTCTTCGAATCTACCCTACAACTGGCTACGAATTAAAAATTTGTTCTAATATTAAAAAATATTTTCTAAGATTAAAAATATATTCTAGGATTTTATTTTTCATCGGTGATGGTTTTACTATCTTGACTAAAATATTTAATTTACGAACTATGTACGTATAAAAATTATTTTGAACTGTAGATCGTATAAGTAATAACAATTACGACAACGACAACAAGGGGACTGAACATTGGGGCGTATAATTATTTAATATTGATGGCAAAAATGTCAGCTGAACTGAAATATAGAAATGTATGTCCGCACTTTAGTGAAGGATGATATATGTCATTTCACTACGGGCTCTAAGACCATAAACATGTTCGGCAGAAATCCGCTTTGGGTTATTTTAAGTCATATGCACAATAATTGTCGAAAGAAGTGATCGATTTATATAGAATTTTATATGTGGTATTATGTTCTCCTATCTTATTAATATTCTCCTTCTGATAGCATCGAAGAAAATGACAAATTAATACGGTAGTTCGACTCGAAGGATTAAATTTAATTTTTTTTTAATTTAATTTATTTTCCATCATAGTAACCGAGCCTATATGGCCTTTTATAGTTACAAAAAACAACAATATGTAGACTACTCAAAAATCTTAAATATCTAAATAAATAAAATGACTAAATTATAAAATAAAACAGAAAACAATAGAAAGAGTAGTAAACAACCGAGTAAACAATTTTCTCCTAACTTTCACAGTATATATAAACAGTTATAGAGCATCTAACAATAAGAAAAACTACTCACACACTGTGAGAAAAAAAAATTTACAAAAATCAACTTAATTTCATAAAAAAACATACGTACAAGCTTAACAATTTAATGCAATAAATAATAAAAATAATTAAAAAAAAACTATAAAATTTAAAGGAAATACTAAATCAAAATACGAGGCGACTGAAAAAAAAAATATTGAGTTATAATAATAATACTCAGAATTTATTTCACCAAATCTCAGATCAAAGGACCAATCTCTGATAGAAAGGCTGGATTTAACAGGTCCTAGCTCGAAAGACCAAATACTGAGTATTGCTCGAGTGTCTCAAACGATATAGATTTGATTTTTTAATAACATGTGATACAAATATTCTTGAGCGAGAGTCTGGAATTCGAATTTTGCATGGTTTTATATTCTCCTATATCATTCATATTCTCCTTCCGGTAACCTCATAGAAAATTACAAATGCATACGTTAGTTCAACTACAAGAATCAAATGCTGAAAGTTAATTCACCAAATCCCAGATCGAAGGACCAAATTCTAAAATTCCTCAAATGATGTATGTGAACTATTTTCTTTATTAAACTAATACCCTTTAGAAAGGCCTGGGGTTACATTCAACTGTTCCCAGTTCAAGAACTAAAACAAATATAATTGAGAGAAAGCATGTAATAAACAGATCTTAGCTCGAAAGACCAAATAATAATAAAATAAAACTGAATAATTTGTAGACGTTGTTCTTGCGTAGATCTCTCCATGATGAAATTGTAAACACTACTGAATACAATGAAAAACAAATGACAGATCATGATACAAATGACCTGTAATAAACAGGTCTTAGCTCGAAAGACCAAATATAAATATCCTTGAGAGAAAGCTAGGAATTTCCTCTAACAATTCCCAGCTTGAGAGACCAAATGCTGAGAATCGCTTGAATGGTCGCATCCCATATGTATTTAATTTTTTAAGACATATGATAAAAATATCTTTCTTATAGAATCGAGATGTATTTTTCCCCCAAAAGAACTCTAGACCTTATAAGTACTATTCCGACAAAGATAAACAATGGGGCGTATGAATGATAAAAAATACAATTTTTTTTGATAGAAAGTCTGGAATAAACAGTTTATAGATTTAAAAACCAAATACTGAGTATAGATTGAATGATCGCAAAAGATATAGATTTGATTTCATATACCAAATGATATGAGAGAGACTCTGGAAGCAATTTCTGCTCAAAAGTCCAGTTTAATTATAATGTTGTTATTATCATTCTTTGAGTTATGAGTATTCATGACAAATAACCTGGAGTTTCATTCAAGGGATCGATTGTTTTCAAATCGGTTTCAACTCGATGTATCAAATACTAAGAATAGATCGATGATCTATGTAAACTATAGACCAGTATGGATTCGATTCTTTCATACTATTCACGAAAAATAGGCAGGAGTTTACTTTACCATATACCAGATCAAAGGATAAATTTTTAAAAAATCCTTAAATGATTTATGTGAACCAAAGATCAATACTTGCACGAACTTAATTGTTTTTACTATTCTATATGAATATCCTTGAGAAAAGTGTTGAGTTGCCTTTGAACTCTAGACCGTATGAGTTATAAAAATTCAGATAACCAGAAACAAAAGGGCGTATGAATGATAAAAATACAAGGGGGCTGAACATTGGGGCGTATAATTATTTAATAATGATTGAAAAACTGACAGTCGAACTGATTTGTTATACTTGTTATGTCAGTCGCTACCGGCCTTAACAGTAAAACATCCATAAAGAGACTCCGTTTTAGGACATTTAATGTCATTTGGTCTAAGTTCATCTACGACACACAACAAATCTCGAAAGAAGCGATCGAATCACTTTGTATTTTATATTTGGTAAAATATTCTCCTATCTCATTCAGATTCTTCTTCCAGTAACCTAACAGAAAACAACATTATCCTTCTGTTAACATAACAGAAACATTTCAAAAATGTAGAAGTTACTTCACCAAATCCCGGGTCGAAGGACCAGGTTAGGTTAGGTTAAGAAGAATTCTCCGCCCCATGTCCTTGGACATACACATAAGCCAGCATTCGGCCTTTTGTGCGCTATAATTGTTTGTTTCATGGAGTAGCCCTAAGAAAGTTATTTTAGGAACTCTGTACTATCATATTCCTTAAATGTTTTCCAGCTTACACCCCTAAGTTGGGCAAGTCTGGTAAAGAGTCATTTCTAAAGAAACGGGATCTATTGCCTGCGAACACTGGGCACTGGCAGAGGAATTACTCCAATTTTGCGTCTTCCTCCCCGCATGCCCTACAGACGCTGCCGTCCACCATTCATATTTTATGCAGATGCGCTAGTAAGCCTGTGTGCCCTGTAAGGATACCCACGATCTTGCTGGTCTCTATTTTGTTCAATTTCAGCAAAGTTTTCGTTTTGTCCTCGTTTCGAAGACCAAATTCAAAGAATTTCTCAAATATTATTATATATTTGAACTATAGACCAATGAAATTTGTACTGTTCTTGCTATATTATAAGAATAGCCGAGAAAAGTCTGGAGTTTCCTTCAACAGCTCACAGTTCAAGGACCAAATGTTCTATGCCTCACAATATAAATATCTTTGTCCTAGCTCGAAAGACAAAATACTGTGTATCGATTGAATGATATCAGACGATATCGGGTCAAGTAGTATAACGAAGATGCATTAAAATCCCACATGAAAGGGCTAAAGTCTAAAAATTCCTCAAATGATATATGCGAACTTTAGACGGAATAAACATTTTACGTTTTCTTACAATATTATATGAATATGGTTGAGAAAAGTCTAGAGTTTCCTTCAATAGTTCCCAGTTCAAAGACCTAATGCTCTTTGAGAAATAAATCTTCATTATACTACTTATAATATCTTTGATAGAACGTGTTCTAGCTTAAAACCCCAAATACTGAGTATATCTTGAATGATCACAAAATATATAGATTTAGTATTTTATACAAATATCCTTGAGAGAAGTCTGGAGGAATTTTCTTCGTAACAGACCAATTACTTGGAATCGCTCAAATGATATAAGTGAACTATAGTCCAGTATATTTATCATTTTGTTTCTACAATTCTATTAGTTGTGAATAAGCTTGAGAAATAACCCGGGGTTTCCTTCAACTGTCACAACTGTCACAACTCGAAGGACCAAGTGATGAAAATCGCTCAATCAAACTCGAAGGATCAAAAACTGAGAATTGCTCTAATGATCTTTGTGAACTTTAGATCAATAAAGATTTGATTATTTCATACTATTCGAGAAAAAATCTGGGTGTTTATTTCACAAAATCCCAGATCGAAGGACCAAATTCTAAGAATTTCACAAAGACCAATAAATATTTTATTTTTTCTTAAAAATCCTTGGTAGAACTCCAACAATTCCCAGCTCAAGCGCCATATACAGGGTGGCTGATATGTATTGCAACCAACTTCAGGTTGCTATCATTTCTAAACCGCTAGTCTGATAGCTGACAGATTTATTTCAGTGAAAGTTCAATTTAATGTTTACAAGCTTACAAAAGCATTTTGATCTATTGCATTCAGAAAAAAAGTCATTCGTGATGGAATTCAAGCGTGATAGTGTGATTGCTTTATATTTGGGTGGAAAAATACAAGTGGCTATCGTTAGAGCCCTCCAGCATTTAAATGTGAATAAATCTTTTGTTTCTCGTACCATTGCTCGTTACCGTGATACTGGCAGTGTTGCACCGCGTCCAAAAAGTGGACGAAAAAAAAACGGTAACAACACCAGAAATGATCCGAAAAGTGAAGGCCAGATTTGATCGAAATTCACTCCGCAGTGGTAGAAAAATTGATCGTGAGGTGAACATATCTCGAGAACGGATACAACACATATTAAAAATGAGCTTGGACTAAAGCCATTGAAGTTCCAAAAAGTGCAAGAGCTCACCGATGCACAAAAAAAGTTAGACTGGAAAGAGCCAAGGAGTTGCTTCGCTTGCACGAAAGTGGCCAGTTACCGAATTTGGTTTTCTCCTATGAAAAGCCATTCCAAATTGAGCAGTTGGTGAACAAACTGAACAAACAAAATGATCGGGTTTACTTGCCAAAGAGGTCAGCTGAAAATTTACACCTTCGATTGGCCACCAAAACTCAAGCGCCGCCGATGGTAATGGTGTGGGCCGCCGTAACGGCCGATGGTCGCTCCCCGCTCGTATTCATCGACCATGGGGTCAAAATAAATGCCGAATATTATCGGAAAAATGTCCTAAAGACAGTATTGAAGCCCTGGGCAGACAAACATTTCGGCCGCAGACCATGGACATTCAAACAGGACTCAGCACCATCGCACTCAGCACGCGTCAACCAAGAATGGCTTAAAAAGGAGGTTCCTCGCTTCATTTCTACCGCACAATGGCCACCAAGATCTCCGGATCTCAATCCGTTGGACTTTTGTGCCTGGGGCATTTTAGAGAGTAAGGTTCGCACTAAAAAATACCAAAGTATCGATCATCTCAAGACAGCGCTTCGCCGGGAATGGGCCAAAATACCGCAGAGCCACTTTCGTGCAGCGTGTGATGGCTTTGTCGGCCGTTTGAAGGCAATAATTCGTGCCAAAGGTGGCCAATTCGAACAATTCTAAACTGTTTCTAAAATTGTATGTTATTTCCGACATTTTTTGCTTTTGAACAATAAAATTAAAAAAAAAAAATAAAAAAAATATAGCGCTTTACTTTGTTGCATTACATATCAGCCACCCTGTATATGCTATGCCAACTAAAGCCTCATATTAGATTAGAGTTGTGGAATTCGCGAACGATCCAGTTCAATTGAACGGGTCACTTAACTGAACGGTACGAACGGGTTCAAACAACTCGTTGGTTTCAGCTCAGTAGTTCACCATGTCGTTTCGTTCTCTCTTCTCAGCTGTAGTGTGTCGTTTAAATTTTTAAGTCATCCTGAATTTAGGATTCTACCCGAATAAAGGTGTTTGTATATTCAACATATTTCATTCATATTTCAATCAGCTTTCTTTAATAGCGACTGATTTGAAATGGTGATCTACAGAACGTAATGAGCTGTTGAACTAAAGTGAGCTGGTGATCTAAAGAGCTGTTTAACAAAAGAGCTATTGAGCTAATGAGCTGCTGATCTACAGAGCTGTTAAACTAAAGTGAGCTGCTGAGCGAAAGAGCTGGTGAATTGGTGAACTGACTTAATTGAACTGCACTCAAGGCTCGAAAGTGCCCAACTCTAATATAGATAACATTTGTGCATATATAGGATTTTCCAATAAGTGTGATATGATTTATTTGAAAAAAAAAAAACACACACTTATGGTTTAGGAAATTCAAAAAGCTTTCTATTTAATGTGAAGTACAATCGATACAATTAAGTTCTAAATAAAACATCATTCAAATGGCCTCCATGACTTCTTCTGCAGGAACGAATTCGATGAAACCAATTATCGAGCACTTTTTCCACTAAATCAAGTCGTATGTCATGAATGGCACGTTCAATATTGACTTGTAAAGCTTGAAGAGAGTCTGGTTTATTTCGAAAGACTAATAAATAACCCCACAAGAAATAGTCTAATGGTCTTAAATCACAGCTTATTTGAGGCCATTTAATGTCACAATTTCTTGAAATAATCGAATCTCCAAACTTTTCTCGCAACAATTCAATTGTTTCATTTGCTGTGTGGCACGTAGCCACAATCGGTCAATAGCAAAAAGATAGCTCTTAATGAGAGTTAAAATATTGTTCATGGGTGTCAAAGTCGTAGGTCGACTAGAAAGTGTGTTTTTTTGATCTAAAAAAATGGACTTAGCATCATTTTCAAATGTGAACGGAAAGATTATTTTTGCTCTAGCTCCTTAACGGTACGTCGGATCGGGATTCGGTCGATGGAAAAAAGATAGCTCTTAACGAGAGCTAAATATTGCTCATGGGTGTCAAGGTCGTAGATCGACTGGGAAGTGTTTTTTTGGATTAAAAAAATGACTTAGCCCACGAAAAGTTGCAATTGGAGAACGATTATTTTGATAATAAAACTGAATAATTTCTAAACGTTGTTCTTGCGTATATCTCTTCATGATGAAATTGTAAACACTACTGCATACAATGAATAACAAATGACAGATCATGACATGTTACAAATGGCAGAACCATCATTTCAAAATCATATCATCTCTATTGGAAAACCCGTTACATCATGATAATATGATTGAGAGAAAACCTTGAATTCCCTTTAACGGGCCCCAACTTGAAGGAACAGGCAGAGAATGGCTTGATTTCATTTTTTTATGTTATATGATGCAAATATCCTTGTAAGACAGTGTGGAAATATTTTCTGCTTCAAAAACCAAGTGCTTGCATTTGCCCAAATGATCTAATTGAACTATAGTCCTGTATAGTTTTCATTTGTCCATAATATCGATGAGCGAGAGCCTGAAGTTGTGTGCAACAGATCCCAGCTCGAAGGACCAAATTCTGAGAATTGCATAAATGATCCACATAAATTAAGAGTGCCTTCTGGTACCCTCGCAGAAATGATTTTACCATATAATATTCGGAAGGAGTCATTTTTAGTCCAATATTATTTTTATTCATTTATGCAAATATCTATGAGAGGGAGCCTGGAGTTGCGTTCAACAGATCTCAGCTCGAAGAACCAAGTTCTGAGAATTGCCAAAAAAAATTATTTAAACTAAGGGTACCTTCTGGTACCCTATCAGAAATAATTTCTGTAGCGGTCATCCAAATGCATATTCTGCATTTCAGACCACTTTTTAGTCTGACAAAATTGGCATTATAAATTTCCATCGTTTTGGCATCTTTCACACAACTTTAAAAATTCTATATCACATTTTCCATAAAGTGAGGATAAATTTTAGTATGTTTATTATTCCGTTCTTATGTTCATATTTCAAATCATTTCTGTTCCAATACGTATATCTCCTAATATACATATAGTGTCCAGCAGTAATCAGGTTTCATTGACCTAATGATCATCTCATTTTTCCGCCTGTTTGTTAAATCATTTTTATTAAAAATCTATTCATATTGAATATCAAACTAAAAAATCCCAAAGAAAACCTTAAAGATTTTCCAGTTCATAGGTCATTTCAAACAATAAAGTGTATCTCAAATCTCTTTTCGTTTGTATGACCATATAAACATTTATGCATTTATTTAATGTTTCTCTTCCTCAATCTCCTGTTGGTCTTTGAAAATTCCCCAAAGTTGTTAGTGTTGCATATCATTCTGGCGATGGAATGAAATAAGCATTGCTTTTGTTTTCTTTTCATTTTTTTCTTTAACTTTAAAAAAATCTATAATTTTAAAGTTGGCATAAATTTAAACAAATCGCAATTTGATTGATGGCGTTTCGTGCTATGTTCTATCCGGCACTTTATTTTGAAAAATTGTAACTCAAATTCACAGACCCGCGTCGAACGAATCAGTGAAATGCTTCGGAAGGACATAGACATGGAAGTGGACATAAACGTGAAACTGTTGCTTCTGTAAAATCACAAGATTTATGTATATGCCACAATTGCAAACACATGACTGTCGGAGAAGGATACATTTACAGTTGTGATGAAGAAAAGAGCAGCATACATTTAGATTATAGTGTTGGATATTTTAGTAAGGGGTTGTTTTGTGAAGATATTCAATTAATTACCGCAATGTCTTCATATACATTTCGCATATAAAATTTCAAACATGTCTCTAATTATATTTTCTACATAATGTACTTACTCGTACATATGGGTGTTTCAGTTTTGACAACCAAAAAGAAAAATCACTCACCTGAAAAGAAAAATAGAAAAATGTTTATGATTACAATTTGTTTTTAAAGAAAATAAGCTAAGAAATTAGTTGCAGATGCAGATTACTAAGAACAGTTCAGAAACAGAACTACTGTGACCACAATAAATACGTAAAATCACCCTCAAACTGGGACCTATTAAATTAATAAATCAAAATCGATGTATTTTTTATAATAAGTGGATACAATTATAATAATGACAATAATAATTTTCTTCACACCACTGCTCAATATCCCCAAAGTAATAATACCGGGTTTTCCAATAAGAGTGATATGATTTCTTTGAAAAAAAAAACACACACTTATTGTTAAGGAAATTCAAAATTTTTTTATTTAATGTGAAGTACAATCGATACAATTAAGTTCTAAATAAAACGTCATTCAAATGACCTCCACGTCTTCTTCTGCAGGAACGAATTCGATGAACCCAATTTTGCAGCACTTTTTCCACTAAATCAAGTCGTATGTCATGAATGATACGTTTAATATTGACTTGTAAAGCTTGAAGAGAGTCTGCTTTATTTCCAAAGACCAATGATTTCAAATAACCCCCCAAGAAATAGTCTAATGGTGTTAAATCACAACTTCTTGGGGGCCATTCAATATCACAATTTCTTGAAATAGTCGAATCTCCAAACTTTTCTCGCAACAATTCAATTGCATCATTTGCTGTGTGGCACGTAGCCACAATCGGTCAATGGCAAAAAGATAGCTCTTAACGAGAGCTAAAATATTGCTCATGGGTGTCAAGGTCGTAGGTCGAATGGAAAATGTTTTTGTTTTTTGATTTAAAAAAAATGGACATAGTATCATTTTCAAATGTTAACGGAATGTTTATTTTTGTTCTAGCTCCGATTGACGTAAACTTTGGTATGTGTCAATATTTTTCTATCACAGACTAAGGTCAAAGATGGACTATGTTGGTCCACTCCTTCGAGTACCTCCCCCACAAAGGGTCAAAATTATGTGAAATATTGATTATCTCACAACTTCTATACTACTATTCAGAATCTTTGACCATTCCACACATAGTATTAGTTTCTTGGTCGCTATCAGCTTGAGAAAAATGGGCGAAGTTACCACGAAGATGGTATTATTCGTATAAGCTGCGAACATTTTGTACAAAGTGGTCCCTTTGTGTGGGAGGTACCAAAAGGGGCGTTGGTAAAATGATTACTCTGTATGCAATTTTACACGATACCCATCAGTAGTATAGAAACTATAAGAGCTTTAACATGTCACAAAAATTTAACCATTTGTGGGTGAGGTACCATTAGGAGTAGGCGCATATGGTTGTCCATCAAACATAAACTGGATTTGAATAAAATATTATGACGACCGAAATTTCAAGTCCTTTCCTTTCTTTCTCTCCTATTCAGAGTTATCGTTAGTCGAACTGACAGACGGACGGACACTAATTAATTCATATTTTTTTAACCCACAGAGGACCCACGCTGAAATTTTTATATTTTGTGGTCAAATATGTGGATAACTTTTAAAAATAAAACGAAAAAAAATTATTAATGATATGCTTTTCAGGATAATCAAGGATTAAGGACATTTCAGTGCATTTGATGTCCTTAATAGACAAAATTAATTACTTAGTTTATAAATCATAGAGAGGATGTTAAACTCTTTAAAATGGTACTTATGTCATTCAAATCTGATATTCCGTTCAAAAGTTATGTAGACTTCAAAAATACATAATTTGTAATAAAATGTTGTAGGTGACCAACTTGGGCACCCTATAAAATAACAAGTAAGAAAGTTCAGTTGGGTAAACCGACTTATGAATCCCCTCACCTTGAGTCCCAAAAAAGCATTGGCAAATTTATTTATTTTTTGTTTTAATTGAATTATTATCAATTTAAATTGTATTTAATATCTTTAAAGTATGTACTGGTATTAAAGTTATAACTTTTGGTGTAAAATGGCCCATTTGTGTGGGGGGTACCAAAAGGGGCGTGCCAATAACGGCCACTTTTCTCTAGACTCTAGGTACTATAAAAGCATTGCACTGTACAAAATTGCAAGTATTTGTATGCACTGGTATTAAAGTTAAAAGCTGTTAACTTTTAGTACAAAAAGGTCAATTTGTGTGGGAGGTATCAAGAGGACGGTGGCAATTATGCTCATTTTCCATTGTATTGTAAGTACTATTAAACCATTACGAAATTTCAAGTCTTTGTATGCACTGGTAATAAAGTTATAAGCTATTAACTTTTGGTTGAAAATTGTCCATTTGTGTGAAAGGTACCAAAAGGGGCATTGCAACTTCGTCCATTTTTCTCCAAGTGTAGAATTTCAGAGGATTTGAATACGTAGTATAGAAGTAATAAATAATAATATAGAAGTAATAGAAGCAATCAATAGTTCACTAAATTTTAACCCTTTGTTGGGGAGGTACTAGAAGGAATGGGTCAATATTAGCCGGATATAGAAGAAAATATTACACAGTCAATCGGTTACTCCTTTCGAGAGTTATCGTGCGCACCATCCAGCAGACAGACAGACAGACGGACATTGCTCATTCGACTTAAAATGACCCAAAACGGATATCCTCCGAACATACTTAGGGTCTTAGGTCTCTCCTTCGATGTGTTAAACTTTTGTCTCGTAGCAAATGATATATACTCTCTAAGGTGAAAGGATAAAAACCGATATGAATTTGTACAATTCGTAAAAGATAGTAAGTCTGAATGGTGTAAAATTTCATTGAAATGTAAATCCATAAATATTCGGACTGGGTCGGTTTCCTTTCAAATTACCCATTACAAAATGGGCGTTATTGCCACGCCCGTTTTAGTACCTCCCAAACAAAATTGCCAAAATAAAAATATAAAAAAAATATTTTTTTGAATTTCCCTATTATTACAATATTTGATCATAACTTATAAATTGATCCATAGATATTTTGCAAATAGGTATTGTTTTCTTCGTTAGGGTGATAGCTTTCAAGAAATCGAAATCAAACAATTCTTTTGCCATTTTTTTTCTATTTTTTATGGATTTTTTCGTGCCAGCAAAAAATTGTTTTAATGACAGTTGCTAAACTTATGTTTCTACGTGAAACCGGTATTTTCAGCACTTCTAGCCCTTATAATTTCTCTTCGTTTATATGGAATTCCGGCTTAATCAAGCTTTCTCTTCAAAAAATATGGTTCAAATACTAAATGTAAAAAAAAAATGTAAAAAAAAAATAAATTTACCATGAATAAATCTAGTTTTGGTTTCATAATACAGGGTTTTCCAACAAGAGGTGTTATTTTGAATCACCCGGTATTTCGGTAGCTGTCACTTTTGAAGCCTTTATTCTTTGACATTTGACAAGTAGAAACTACGCCATTACTAAAAATGGAACGATACACGACTCAACAACGCATTGAAATTATTAAAATTCGAAAAATCGAAAATTATCGAAAAATCATCTTGACTGAGGCTCATTTCCACCTCGGTGGCTACGTCAACAAGTAAAATTGTTGCATCTGGGGCTCGGAAACCCCAAGAGTTATTATTGAGAAGCCTCTTCATCCTCGACGTGTGACTGTTTGGTGCGGTTTATGGTCCGGCGGGGTCATTGGACCTTACTTTTTCGAAAATGAGGCTGGATCAACAGTTACGGTAAATGGATTGCGCTATCGAGAGATGATTAATGATTTTATATGGTCGGAGTTGGGTGGTATTGATCTAGACAACGTTTACTTTCAACAAGACGGCGCTACGGTGTGGCACACCAGCAACGAAACCATTGTTCTGTTACGGGAAAAGTTTCCGGACCGTGTTAGCTCTCGAAGAGGTGATCACAATTGGCCACCGAGATCTTGTGATTTAACAGCTTGCGACTTCTTTCTTTGGGGCCACGTGAAAGATAATGTCTACGCCAACAGCCCAGCGTCGATTAAAGACCTCAAAGATAGAATTCGTGAGGCTATCGAGGACATAGGGCAGCCGCTTTGCGATTTGGTTATGGAAAATTTCATGAAAAGGATATGGTTCTGTAAGCGTGGTCGTGGTGGCCATTTGGCTGATGTTGTTTTTCATTATTAACGGCATATTGTACCTTCCTCTTTATTATGAAATAAACATTCGATCATTTATATTAAAAAATGAAATTTTTCTTTGAATACCAAAATAACACCTCTTGTTGGAAAACCCTTTAGTATGCCTCAATCTACTAAAAAAAGTTTTTAGGTCCCAGACACAATTTATTTTTTGTTGCATTGTGTAATTTAACTGGGGAGCGTATGAGGGATATAAATTTGGCGTATAAACTATGTGGCGTATGAATAATAAAACAAGTAAGAAAGTAAACCGGGTAAACCGAGTAATATATAACATTATACTAATTAATCTGTCAATTTGTGTGGGAGGTACAAGAAGGGGGTTTAACAAATACACCTATTTTTCGGTAAACAGTAAACAGTCTGTAAATACATTGCACTGTGCCGAACTATAAGCGTTTATGTGCACTGGTATATTAACCTTACGAGGAATTCAATTTTGGAATGATTTGGTCATTTTGTGTGGGAGGTACAAAAAGGGGCGTGGTGATAACGCCCACTTTTCGCAGGACTGTAGGCACTATAACAGCATTACACTGTACAAATTTCCAGGTATTTGTATGCACTGGTATTAAAGTTATAAGCCGTTAACTTTTGGTATAAAATGATCCATTTGTGTGGGAGGTACTAAAAGGGGCTGGACAATAATGCCCATTTTTAACCAGACTATATAGGCGCTAAAAAAACATTATACTGTACAAATTTTCAAGTATTTTTATGCACTTGTATTCAAATTATAAGCAGTTCAATTTTAATGTAAAATGGTCCATTTGTGTGGGAGGTACCAAAAGGGGCGTGGCAACTTCGCCCATTTTTCTCGAGGTAATACTGACTACTAAACTAATAATATTTGTAGAATTTCAGAGGATTCAAATAAGTAGTATAGAAGTTATTAAATAATCAATATTTCACTCAATGTTAACCCTTTGTAGAGGAGGCACCAGAAGGAGTGGACTAATATGGCCCATCTTCGACCTTAGCCGGAGATAGAAAAAAATATTACCGTAAACCAAATTTGAAGTCAATCGGTTACTCCTTTTGAGAGTTATCGTGCGCACCAGCCTGCAGACAGACAGACGGACATTTCTCATTCGACTTAAAATGACCCTAAACGAATGTCCGCCGAATATACTTAAAGTCTTTGATCACTACTTCGATGTGTTACACTTTTGGCACGTAGCAAATGATATATACCCTCCTCTCTAAGGTGAGGGGATACAAATATTACCAATTATCAAATGTGAAGTCAATCGGTTACTCCTTACGAGATTTGTCGTACGCACCAGCCTAAGAAGGCAGACATCTGGTCTGTCAATATCAGCAGGCGAACTTGCCCCGCCTCGTTATGATACTCCTGGGCGTTGTTGAAACGCCTCTTTTGGTACCTCCCACACAAAATGGTAAAATCATACCAAAATTGAATAACTCATAAATGTATTGCCAATTTATTGCCGTAAATCCTTATAATTCGGCACAGTGCAGTGCCGTTGAGGTAGCTAATGGTGATTTCTTTTCTAAAAAAAGATGTTGCCCTGTCAGAGAGCAGCATTTTAATAATGTCGCCTACACCCTCTTGTACTGTTGCATTTTTTATGGTCAGAATCGATAACAAAAATGCAAAAAACTAGCCTTTTAACTCACTAAAAGTAGACTAAAAACAAAGAATACTCCACGGCGCCGCCTAAATAAAGCATCTGACCAAACTTCATTATAAAAAAGCACGCACGGACACACGCGGTTATTTAGGCTATTCGCTCGACGCCGAAAAACATCTGTTTTGTAGGGCAGCGTCCACCCCTTCAATTAAATACAGGGCTGAAATGTTGCATTTTTGCCCCGTGCAAGTGCGACATTTTTCACAAAAGAAAACTAAACCCTTTCACAGTGCAGCATTTATTTTACAATCGAAGACAAAAAGGCATTTTTGGGGCGAAAGGCATAAAAAATGTAGCATTTTTTGGCACAAAAGAAAACACCATAAGTGTTCAGAGCAAAATATGCGAATTTTTCAAGTGTTTTTTGGTTGTACCCACCATACAAATTGATGGTTTATCCTAGTTGGCTTACTCGATTAAAATTTTCTTAATTGTTTTTAAGTGAGTCTAAGTTTTTAAGTTTCAGTCTGGATGACTTATATTTTTGCATATGATAACATTTACTTCATAATTTGTTCGAAAATTACCGATATTGTCCACATTTGCTTGTACCCGCAACATAATATAGATCCTTTCGTCCTACCAGTGTTGGCACCACCCACGCAAGTTATCCAATTTGCGAATTTATATAACTTTCAATGTCAATGTCAATTTTATTCCGCAGACTTTGGCTACTTTCCCCGCAAAATTCCACATGTGCTATATCAATGTCACATCACTGTTTTATTTGTATTTTTTTATTTTCGGCATTGGTGAGGTGAAACGATCATGGCTTATTCCATAATTCTGCATAAACAAACAGGCAAATAAGTTTTGACCATAAAGAGCAACGATGCATGGCATTTTTATCTGTTGCCTCCACTGCTGTGGTTTGCATTTCCACATTTAGTTTTTTTGTTTGTTCTTTTCGCTGTCATACAATGTGCGCATAAAATTTAACATTTATGAGATTGCATCTGACCCTAAAGACCAATGTGGCGGCGTCGGCGGAGGAACTGGAAAACTGGGATATGCCTTGGGAATAGGTGGTGGCGTTGGCGGCTCTGCTGCTGGTAGCTTCTTTCTACCAGTTTACCACTTTTGCCAGTTACTACGATTATTACGATTGCGCGCGCCGTTTGCAACAAATGAAAATATTATTTATGAGGAAAAACGCTGTGCATAACAACTTTAAACTCTCGACTGAAAACATATCTCTCGCTCATAGGAAATGAAAATCATTGCAAGCCAGCATATGAAATTTTTCATAAAAAACAAATACAAAAAATCTCAAATAAAAAATGCGAGTGGCATTGTGGCTAAACCCTCATTTTACCAGCATCTTTTGCAAGTCAACATTCAAATCATAAAAGCCCAGAATGAGTGAAGGAATGACTGTCTTTGTGTCTGTCTGTCTCGCCGATGTTCATCCAATGGTAGGTAGGACCATATTCCTCCTCCTCTGCGAAGTAGGACCTGCAACTGGCACTATGCATACTTGTTTGCACTATGCATACAGAATGTTAAATCTCTTATTAGCAATTTTAATCCAAGTCACTGAAATGCAAATAAAGCTGTAATAATATGATGGCGACAATAAGATGGTCCTTTTTGTTAAAGAGGGAGGAGTGGAAAACTCCAAATACATTGCCAGAATGACTAGAGGATAATGCAGCAATTTAGAGACATTTTGCTCTGCTACTAATTTTATGGAATGTATTATGATTTTTAAAAAACCTAGAAAATAACGAAAAACTTATGCTTTGCATACTGACAATTTTGCATATCTTTCATTCCAAATAACATACATAGATAGCTTTATTAACTCAGCATTTAAATATCTGTTTTGGCCAGTGTTGCCAGAAGTGAGGATTTATCGTAACTTTGCCGATTTTTAGGCCCGAAAATATAAAATGGTGAATTTATTATTTTTGCACTAATATTATGATTTTAATGATATAAGAAAACCCTGAAAAATGTCTTTCATATAAAAAGCTAAGTTATAAGCTTTTTATTATTCCTTGACAATTATATTAAAGTCTTCAAAATTTTTTTTTCTGACATGCCGCATCATGTGTACGATCCTGCAATGTAATAATAGAAAAAAATCTCAGTAATGACTTTAAGATGCTAAATCGGGAGAGTACATTGCAATAAAAAATTTTAAAATTAATCGCAATTTACTAATTTTACCCAATTTTTCTGTTGGTAGAATTGATTGTTTTCTATGAGGTCAATCATTTTGTATGGGGTTGTAAAGGGTGGGTCATTTAAAATTTTAATCGGCTATAAAAAAAGTACTGAACATTTTTGCAAATTTCTGGTTTTGTTGGGAAGGTCTTTTAATAATCTTTTTTTGTTTCCGAGATCCCGAGCCAAAACAAATTTTTTTTTATGGTAAAGTTTTTTTCTAAAATTCCAATTTTCATGGAAGTAACCTTTAGTATATTTTGAAGTATAGCTCGATAAAGCCGGGATACCATTTAATTAAAACGTAATTATACGGGCTGGAAATGCTGAAAATATCAGTTTCACGTAGAAACGGAAGTTTAGCAACCGTTGTTAAAACAATTAGGAAAAATTTGATTTTTTTTTTCAAAAAAATTTTTATATAAAATTAGAAAAAAAAATCGCAAAAAAAGGTTTGTTCCACTTCTTGAAAGCTATCATCCTAACGAAGAAAACAATATGCCTATTTGCAAAATATCAACGGATAAATGTATAAATTATGACCCATATTGTAAAAATATGGAAATTAAAAAAAAAATATTTTTTATATTTTTTTATTTTGGAAATTTGGTTTGGTAGGTACCAAAAGGGGTATGGCAATAACGCCCATTTTGTAAAATACTATGGGTACAATAAAAACATTACGCTATACAAAATATATATTTGTATGGGCTGGAATCTAATGGTGTTTTCTTTTCTAAAAAAAGATGTTGCCCTGTCAGAGAGCAGCATTTTAATAATGTCGCCTACACCCCCTTGTACTGCTGCATTTTTTATGGTCAGAATCGATAACAAAAATGCAAAAAACTAGCCTTTTAACTCACTAAAAGTAAACTAAAAACAAAGAATACTCCACGGCGCCGCCTAAATAAAGCATCTGACCAAACTTCATTATAAAAAAGCACGCACGGACACACGCGGTTATTTAGGCTATTCGCTCGACGCCGAAAAAACATCTGTTTTGTAGGGCAGCGTCCACCCCTTCGATTAAATACAGGGCTGAAATGTTGCATTTTTGCCCCGTGCAAGTGCGACATTTTTCACAAAAGGAAACGAAACCCTTTCACAGTGCAGCATTTATTTTACAATCGAAGACAAAAAGGCATTTTTTTTTTGGCACATCGGCATAATAATAGGTGTGGAATGGTCAAAGATTCTGAATAGTAGCATAGAAGTTATGAAATAATCAATATTTCACTAAATGTTGACCCTGTGTGGGGGAGGTACTCGAAGGAGTGGACCAACAATGTCCATCTTTGACCTTAGTCTGAGATAGAAAAAAAATATTTACACATACCAAATTTGCAGTCAATCGGCTAATCGGCTGTCTAAAGTTATCGTACACACCAACCAGACGGACGGATGGACAGGCTGACGGACATTGCTAAAATGACTTAGAATGGACCAAAATGGATTTCCGCCAAATATTCGGTCTCCAGGCCACACTTTTGACCTGAAGAATCTGCAATATACCATTGTTCACAACAGTGGGGGTATTATGTTGAAATTCTCCTATTTCTGCAAAAAGTGCTATAATTTCTATATTTATCCATAGATTTTCTTCAAATAGTCTTTGTATTCGTCGTAAAGATGTTAGCTTTTAAAAATTGGAACAAGTTTTTTGCGATTTTTTTCTATTTCTTATGCTTTTTTTTCATGCCAGCAAAAAACGATTTTTTTTGGAAAAAAATTAATTTGTTCTAATTATTTTAACGACAGTCACTAAACTTCTGTTTCCACGTGAAAGTGTCATTACTAACATTTCTAGTCCTCATAATTTCCTTTAAATTAAAGTATATCCGGGCTTTATCGAGCATATACTTCAATCAAATATGGTCCAAATACTAAAGACACCTATCAAGAAAATGGGAATTTTAAAGAAAACTTAAAAAAAAAAAAAATTACCATAACAATTTTTATCCCCTCACCTTACAGAGGAGGGTATATATCATTTGCTACGAGCCAAAAGTGTAACACATCGAAGGAGTGACCTAAGACCTCAAGTATGTTTGGTGGAAATTAGATTCGGGTCATGTTAAATCATATGAGCAATGTCCTTCTGTCCGTCCTCTCGTCTGACTGTCTGCTGGCTGGTGCGCACGATAGCTCTCGAAAGGAGTAACCGATTGACTTTAAATTTGGTATACGATAATGTTTTTCTCTATCTCCGGGTAAGTTAGAAGATGAGCCATATTGGTCCACTCCTTCTAGTACATCCCCCACAAAGGGTTAACATTTAGTGAAATTTTGATTCTTTAATAACTTTTATACTACTTACTTCAATCTTCTAAAATTCCACGTATAGTATTAGTTTATTAGTCGCTATTACCGCGAGAAGAATGGGCGAAGTTGCCGCGCCCCTTTAGGTACCCCCCACACAAATGGACCATTTTGCACCAAAAGCAAACTGCGTATAACTTTAATACCAGTATAACTTTAATACCAGTCATAGTCATTACTTATGACTGGTATTAAAGTCATAATGCTTTTATAGTACCTACACCCCAGTGAAAAATTGGCTTCATTGGAATTCCCCTTTTGGTACCTCCCACACAAAATGACTATTTTGAATCAAAAGTTAACAGCTTATAACTTTAATACCAGTTCATACAAATACTTGAAATTTTGTACAGTCTAATGCTCTAATAGTACCTAGAGTTTAGAGGAAAGTGGCAGTTATCGACACGCTCCTCTTGTACCTCCCCCGCAAATGGACCATTTTGCACCAAAGATTTACAGGTTATAACTTTAATACCAATGCATACAAATACTTGCAATTTTTTACAGTGTAATCTTTTTACTGCACCTAGAGTCCAGAGAACAGTGGGCGTTACTGGCACGCCTTTTTTGGTTCCTCCCACACAAATGTACAATTTTGGCACCAAAAGTTAGGATCTTATAGCTTTAATACCAGAACATACTTTGAAGTTACTAAATTCAATTTAAATTGATAATAACTTAAATAAAAAAATTAATAAATTTACGTATATTTGGTGAGGGGATTCTTAAGTCGGTTTACCCGACTGAACTTTCTTACTTGTTTTATATTGAATTTGAGATTCAACGGCTGTGCTAGTGCAACTTCTAAACGGCTTGACCGCTCGTTGTTATTTTTACACATTATATTTATATTATCTATATTTGAATCCGATAGGTGGCGCTGTATTGAAGTTATTAACAAATTCCTCATTGCGAAATATCGCATTGTGGTACCGAACAACACAAACACGAGTTCAAAAATAAATGCACAACAGAGGATGCATATAAAAATCTCCTCCACCGTCTCCATAACTTATTTATTTTTTTATTTTGTGTATCTAAACATCAAAATCTGCACAAAATGAGAAAAAGTTACGCTCTTTGTTTTCTCAAATTTCTTTAAAATGTTCAATCATGTTTAAATACAATATGTTTCCTCAAACGTTTCGCGTTTACCATAAACATATATTATGACACTTTTGGAATGAAAGAATGTTTGTGTACATCAAGAGAAACTACGTTTGCGATAAACGTTTTTATTCACTGGAAATATTTAAACTGTTACTGGAAAAGTATAGCGTTTGTGAAAAAGAACTATGTTTGCGATAAACGACCTCCAAACGTTTTTTTTTTCGTTGAGTTTACATGACGCAGTGTGAGCTTGTAGTTGTGACGATCATCACTTGTATATATACCGATCTACAAAAAAAATTGCATAAGGGAATTATGCTTATATACCTACGAATAAAGCTTACAAGTCACGCATCCAAAGCTTCACCGCTTTTCACCACCCATGTGACTGGAAGGGAACGGGGTGGTGACACAGTTATCTCCACACCAATTATTGTTGTGAAGCATTTTTCTCACAAAAATTCAAAGAGCATATTTTCAGCTAAAGTTCTTGACATATGTTGTGTATAAGGCTTAGATACAAATATAAAAGAGCGACCTCTGTAGGAGAGCTACAGTGAGTGTCAGCTTATTTGATGCAAGCCATAATTAAATATTAAAATCCACTTCTTTAAAAAACAAATAGGATTTTACAAAAAATAAAAATGAGATTTTGTAGAATATATGTTTTACTCTAATATAGAAGTTTCATTACTTTCATATGTTGCGTGCTTTTGCGAAAACAATAGCAAAAACAAAAAAGTGATACTTTTACAACTGAGCAGCTTATTTGATGCAGAGAAGTTTTAACAGTATTAATGTTGTTATGACTCGAAATCGATCGGACATGTTTTTAGTTTCTAATGTAATGAAACGTTGTGATACATTTCGCTCAGTTTTAGTGTGTTTGCGTACATGCAAGGGTAACGACACACATTTTTTTAAAGATGGGCCGACGCACAACAATTGAACAGCGGGAATTGGTCATTCACCACTTCCAAAATGGGGAAACTCAACGCAAAATAGCTAAAATAGTAAATTTATCGTCATCTACAGTCCAGCACATTATAGAAAGGTTTTTACAAGAGAATAGAATCAATTACAAGGACAGTAATGCACCTAATAAAATTTTGACTCCGAGTGATGAACGATGGATTATACGAAAAATAAACGAAAACCCTAAATTATCAGCACAAGAATTGGCAGACGAAGTTCAAAATTCCCTTGGCAAAAACTGTAGTGCTTCCACAATACGACGTCTATTGCGATGGTCGAGTGCCACTCAAGAAGCCGTTCATAAACCAAAAAAATAAAACCAGCAGATTAGCCTTCGCAAAAAACCATATTTCCAAGAACATCGATTTCTGGAGAAGTGTAATTTTCTTCGATGAGTCGAAGTTTAATATATTTGGTTCAGATGAAAGGTCTTACGTGTGGCGGAAACCCAATACGCAGCTGCAATTGAAGAATTTGAGTGCAACTGTAAAACATGGCGGAGGCAGTGTTATGGTATGGGCTTGTATGGCAGCATCAGGCGTTGGAAATTTAGTTTTCAAAGAAGAAAACATGGATAAAACAATGTTTCTAAGTGTCCTTAAATAAAATTTGATTCAAAGTGCAGAAAAACCGGGCCTGCGACGTAATTTCCGATTTTATCAGGACAACGTCCCCAAACACAAGTCTGATGTGGTGCAGTCCTGGCTAATATGGAACTGTCTCAATTTAATGGAACCACCTGCACAGTCACCAGACTTAAACATAATAGAGAATTTATGGGCATTGTTGGAAACGAACATAAGAAAACATAACATTTCTAGCAAAGAAGGTTTAAAAATGCATTGATAGCTGAGTGGGGCAAAATAACGGCAGAAACAACAACAAAACTGGTTGTATCAATGCCAAAACGATTGAAGGACTTTATGGATCAAAAGGGTTACCATACAATATATTAAAGTGTAATAAAAAATAAATTATTTTGTTAATTTGTACTGGCATTCATGTTGCATCAAATAAGCTGCTCAATCTGAAAATACTGTTTTTTTGCGTTTCTGTAATATTTTCGTATAACGGATCTAAATATAAAATAAATGAATAACCTATTTTAAAGAAAACTTTGCAAATTAAAAAATGTTTGTTAAATTATATTAATATATCAATTGGCTTAAAAGTTATTGGAGTTTGCTTTTTTATTTTCGCTTGCATCAATTAAGCTGACACTCACTGTATATCAAAATACTTATGTACCGGTATGATACATTTTTGTTGTACAGTAGATATAAAATACAAACTGCATAATTCCAGCCTAAACGTCTAGAAAATGAAGTATTTATGGCTTTGATAAGAATATTTGAGAGCAACCTCTCCATTTGGACTATTTCAAAGTATGAAGTTGATTCGGGTAACTTTTTATACCCTACACCACACTGTGGTACAGGGTATTATGACTTTGTGCATTTATTTGTAACACCCAAAAGGAGAAGAGATAGACCCATTGTTTATTATACCTATCGACTTGTAATCACTTTCTGAGTCGATTTAGCTATGTCCGTCTGTCTGTCTGTCCGTCTGTCTGTAGATGTATTCTTGTAATCAAAGTACAGGTCGCAATTATGGTCCGCTCTCAACGAAACTTTGCACATATCTTTTTTTAGGCTAAAATCGGTCCAGATTAACATATAGCTCCCATATATATGTACCTCCGATTTGGCATATATGCACTGTATAAGCAACATTTTGTAACCGACAAAAATTGACAGAGAGTAGTCTCGTGATACACTTAGATAATGGGAAATCGGTTCAGATTTAGATATAGCCCCCATATATATGTTGCACCCGATTTGACATGTAAGCGCTGTAGAAACTGTATTTTATATCCAATCAGTACGAAATTCGGCAGAAAGAGGTTTCTTATTACATGAAGGAATACTGCCAAATTCGGAGAAAATCGGTTCAGATTTAGATATAGCCCCCATATATATGTTACCCCCGATTTGAAATTCAATAGCTGTAGAAACTGTATTTTATATCCGATCACAGCGAAATTCGGCAGAAAGAGGTTTCTTATTACACGAAGGAATACTGCCAAAAATCGGTTCAGATTTAGATATAGCCCCCATATATATGTTAGCACCGATTTGACATTCAAGCGCTGTACAGACTCTATTTTATATCCGATCTGTACGAAATTCGACAGAAAGAGGTTTCTATTTTACATGAATGAGTATTCAGGGAAAATCGATTCAGATTTATATATAAGCTCCATAAATATGTTCCTCCTGATTTGGTTACAAAGCGCTATAGAAGTTGTACTTTACTTCCGATCATTACAAAATTCTCCAGAAAGATGTTTCTCAATTTAGGAACGAATATTGCTTAATTTAGCGATTATCGGTTCAGAATTAGATATATCCGCATATATATGTTCTTACCCATTTACCAATTATTCCAAATTATTATCGCAATAACCCTTATCGCATTGTTAGGGAGGTGTAGGGTATTATATAGTCGGCCCCGCCCGACTTTCTGCCTTTCCTTACTGGATTTTTGTGACGAATTCCTGTCAAATTAGGAAACAAACTGCAAAGTTTCAGCATAAATGCTTGGAAAATGTTGTTTCTATAACTTAAATAATCATATTTGGAAGCGACCAATAGATGGAGCTACATATTTCAAAGCATTCCGAAACTACTTACAACTATAAGAAATAGTTCTGCAAAATTGTATCAATCTGGCTCTAACATTTCGGACTGCAGCGTGCTTTCAATAAACAGATATAGGGGGGAACTGGACTAAATCGTCGTAAAAATTTTACGACAATCAAAAATATATATACATTATAGGGTCTCAGATTAACATGTCATGGTGTTGCAAACAAAGAAATTTGCATGACAAAGATAGTATGCCACCATCCTATGGTAAAGGGTTGATTGTTGAAATTGTGACACTTCTACAAAATCTGTCGTTCCTTCTTTTTTTTTAAATCGTCCCCATTTTCCAGCTGTTAGAAATTATTACTATGTAACACTTTAATGTCTACCTTCGCTGACAGTATTCACGTTAATTTATATTATCAAAATAAAATCTCTTGTTCTGCTGCTTCGAAATTTCCCGCGACTTGTGGAAAAATAATAATCGTTAAAATTATATTCTGCAATGATAATTTTTGTAATTTTTCGCTTGCTATTTGATTTATTGTAAGAACTTAATTATTTTCGTTTGTTGAGCTTTCTTTTATTTGGAAAAATGTAATTATAAGGTAACTAACTGATAATGCTACTCTTTGGGGATTGCTAACAAAAATACACGCTCTTCCAACATTTCCTTTAACATTTTGTTCAGCACACCACAGTACACTGGTATATTAGTTGGGAAATCTAAAAAAACTACCAATTTTTTCCACTTGTCATTTTCACTCGAACTATGTGTTGCTTTCCTTTTCGTTTGTCTTGCCCACTATTTTTGGTACATTGCTTTTTAACAACTCTTGACACTGCTGCGACACTACAACACTCCTACACCTGGAGAAGGTGGCAATGGCAACACCCACCTGGGGCGGTAACCTTCTTCTATACCCATGTCTTTTTCCCATACTTTTTTTATGTGGCATAGGAAAATGTTTTTTTTTTTTTTTGATTTTTTCCCTTTTCCTTTGTACTTTTTTCTCTTGTTCTTCAGTTTTATGATGTGCCGGAAGAAGAACACCTCAGCTAGAGTTTCAATAAGTTTCATGTTAACTTTCAATTACAACTTTTCCATGTAAAACAACTGCAACTGGTTTCTTCTCTTTTCATTTCTACTATTATCCGCCACTCTGGATGTTTGTGGGAAGAAGGAGGAGTATGTCAAAGAAATACGCCAGTTTATCATTATCATCGTTTAGTTGAGCTGGGAACTGTGTTGTCATTCGATGACACCAGGACAAGGGGTACACCAACACCACCTTTGGGAGATGTCAACTTCACCAAAGTAGGTGACATTTAAAAAATATGTTGTTTTTTAGGTTGCTTAGTTTTTGGAGACATTTTATAAAGAAATTAAACTTATGTGCAGATTGTCTGTGAGTGAAAAACAGAGGGTTCTGGAAGAAATTTGAAATCGATATTTTTATACCCTACACCACACTGTGGTACAGGGTATTATAACTTTGTGCATTTGTTTGTAACACCCAAAAGGAGAAGAAATAGACCCATCGTTTATTATACCGATCGACTTAGAATCACTTTCTGAATTGATTTAACAATGTCCGTCTGTCCGTCTGTGCATGTATTCTTGTAATCAAAGTACATGTCGCAATTATGGTCCGATCTCGACGAAACTTTACACACATCTTTTTTTTGGCCCAAGTACGATCCCTATTGAATTTGGTTAAAATCGGTTCAGATTTAGATATAGCCCCCATATATATGTTAGCCCCGATTTGACATGTAAGCGCTGTAAAAACTTTATTTTATATCCGATCAGTATGCAATTCGGCAGAAAGAGGTTTCTTATTATACGAATGAACACTGTTAAATTTGGAAGAAATCGGTTCAGATTTAGATATAGCCCCCATATATACGTTACCCCCGATTTGACATGTAAGCGCTGTAAAAATGTTATTTTATATCCGATAAGTGCGAAATTCGGCAGAATGAGGTTTCTTATTACATGAAGGAATACTGCTAAATTCGGAGAAATTCGGTTCAGATTTAGATATAGCCCCCATATATATGTTACCCCCGATTTGACATGTAAGCGCTGTAAAATCTGTATTTTATATCCGATCAGTGCGAAATTCGGCAGAATGAGGTTTCTGATTACATAAAGGAATACTGCCAAATTCGGAGAAAATTGGTTCAGATTAAGATATAGCCCCCATATATACGTTACCCCCGATTTGACATGTGAGCGCTGTAAAAATGTTATTTTATATCCGATCAGTGCGAAAGTCGGCAAAAAGAGGTTTCTTTCTACATGAAGGAATACTGCCATATTCGGAAAAACTCGGTTTAGATTTAGATATAACACCCATATATATGTTACCCCCGATTTGACCTGTAAGCGGAGGTCGGAGAAAATCGGTTCAGATTTAGATATAGCTCCCATATATATGTTACCCCCGATTTGACATGTAAGCGCTGTAGAGTCTTTATTTTATATCCGATCAGTACGAAATTCCATATATATGTTCCTCCTGATTTGGTATCAAACCGCTATAGAAGTTGTATTTTACTTCCGATCATTAAAATTTTCCAGAAAGATGTTTCTCAATTTAGGAACGAATATTGCTTAATTTAGCGATTATCGTTTCAGAATTAAATAATATGTTTCTACTCATTTACCAATTATTCCAAATTATTATGGCAATGACCCTTATCGCATTGTTAGGGAGGTGTAGGGTATTATATAGTCGGCCCCGCCCGACTTTCTGCCTTTCCTTACTGGTTTTATTTATATTCCAATAAAAGATTGCCGTTTGAGGCCATATAAAGGGTCCGCCAAATAACTTTTTTTTTTGAAAATGCTTGGCATGGTTAGTTGGCTTCAACTCCTGAACCAATTGGACTTTGTATGGCGTCATACCAAGGTCTTTATGCAAAATTCGTCCCAATGATGTCTCCGAAATGTTCAATTGTTGAGAAGGACGCGTCGCGACGGTGAATTTATGTTGATGGCGCTTCACGCACACTTTCTGCCACAGCAGCAATATTCTCGGGTGTACGCACTGTTTTTGGCTTTTCACGCTTTGGTTTATTGATGTACGCAATTTTCGCACACATTCTGCAACATTACCATGATTTTCAATATACACATATTCGTTCAGCGGAAGGATAAAACTAATTATCTGTCAAATCAGACATGAGCTAAGTGTTACCATTCACGAAATAAGCACTAGTTGAAAAAAAACGTTAGATGGCGGACCCTATATTATTAATTGCTTTTAAAATGCAAAATTTTAATTAATGACTTCATAATTTAGATCAACCACCATCGGATAGATCATTCTGATAGCAACAACTTGAGACATTGATCTGAGACTCTATAAAGTTTTAACTACAAAATTCTTTTTAAAAATAAAAAAATCTAAAAAAAAATAAACTTTTTCGTCATATTATTCGCTTTTTCGAAAGATCGCCCATTCACATTATTTAAGGAATGCGACTTTTTTCACATGACAGTTTAGACTGTCTTCGCAGAAGCGCATCCCATCAACCCAGTTTTCCAAGACCTTGCTGACAGCGGCCTATGTTACGAATGATTTCTCGCAGAACATCGATCCTTCACGGACGCCACCAAAAATATTTCTTTAAGCCATAAAAATCTCGTTTTCTAAGCAATTTAGCGGAAACTTTGCAGTTTGTATTCTATTTTGACAAAAGCTCATTGAAACAAAAATTAACAAATCAGTTCATACTTTGTTATATTCCACATATAGAGGTCGCTCTTAAATTTCTTATATAAGCCATACATACCACATTATCCAGATGAATAGAATAAAATTTTGCAGTTAAATTCTAGACAACGAAAATTTCGAAAATATCGCCACATGTTTTAATATAGCTCTCCGACAGAAGTCATCTTAAATATTTGTATTTATCTATGACGTATATGCCACATTTTCCAAACAATTTGGCTGCAACTATGCACTTTTACATAATTCTGCAATTTCATAGTATAAGTCCTCCATTACTATCTACTACTGAGTAAATTTGAGCATATTTGTTTATTTGGTCACTTTAAATGCATCTCAAGTGTTTACATTAAAGTTTAACACATTCGTACTCGTATGTGCACGAGTACTTACTGGGTAAATAGTATTTACGTTAAAGTGCTTACGATGAGGCATGGCAAATGAAGTGCCTTCAAGCACTCGTAGTAGTAGGCACTTGTTCACGTTCTGCCTACCGCAGAAAAAAATTACCAAAATGCTACGACGACTCTTGCAGTAGTAAGTGAGTGGTCTAGTGGCAATATTTAAAGAGAAATTATGAAATTACTATGTAAATTGTAAGTGGAAATGCGTGGGGCATTAACAGCGCATGTAATGTACATATTTTTTTATGGAGTATGTATTTTTACTACTGTTGCTACCAGACACATTAACGCATAAAATAACATATGTATTTGGAATTTGTATAAGGGTATACTAGAAATAGAAGTAATCGAATAGATATTTTCACCATTTCAAAGTTGACAATATTTCTACAACACCTTTGGGAGAGGTGCACGATACATATAGTGTCGATATCTCCCGACCTTAGCGTTTCTTTCCTTTTTTTATTAAATAAATCACAACAGCTTAGATGTGAACATACATTAACAAATGCCATTGTATCAATGACGTAATTGACATAAATACTAACGGGTTTTCCAACAAGAGGTTTTATTTTGAATCACCTGGTATTTCAGTAACTGTCACTTTTGAAGCCCTTATTCTTTGACATTTGACAAGTAGAAACTACGCCATTACTAAAAATGGAACGATACACGATCATCGAAAGATACAAAACGATCAAAAAACGATGTATCGTTCGTATCGAAAAAAACGATACGAACGATACAAAATCTTCTTGACTGATGATGCCCATTACCTCGGTGACTACGTCAACAAGCAAAATTGTCGCATCTGGGGCACGAAAAACCCAAGAGTTATTGTTGAGAAACCTCTCCATCCTCAACGTGTGACTGTTTGGTGCGGTTTATGGTCCGGCGGGGTCATTGGACCTTACATTTTCGAAAATTAGGTTGGATCAACAGTTACGGTGAATGGATTGCGCTATCGAGAGATGATTAATGATTTTTTATGGTCGGAGTTGGATGGTATTGATCTGGACAACGTTTACTTTCAACAAGACGGCGCTACGTGCCACACCAGCAACGAAACCATTGCTCTGTTACGGGAAAAGTTTCCGGGCCGTGTTATCTCTCGAAGAGGTGATCACAATTGGCCACCGAGATCTTGTGATTTAACAGCTTGCGACTTCTTCCTTTGGCGCCACGTGAAAGATAAGGTCTACGCCAACAGCCCAGCGTCGATTCAAAACCTCAAAGATAGAATTCGTGAGGCTATCGAGGACATAGGGCAGCCACTTTGCGATTTGGTTATGGAAAAATTCATGAAAAGGATATGGTCCTTTAAGCGTGGTTGTGGTGGCCATTTGACTGATGTTGTTTTTCATTATTAACGGCATACCTTCCACTTTATTATGAAATAAACATTCGATCATTTATCTCAAAAAATTGCATTTTTCTTTGAATAACAAAATAACACCTCTTGTTGGAAAACCCTTTAGTTTGTTATTAAATAAATAGCAATACATCTCAAATATAAACATACAATGACATAGCCGCAATGACATATGGTTATTATAACAATGACATATGTAACAATGACATATTGTTATTGTAACAATGACATATTGTTATTGTAACAATGGCATATTGTTATTGTATCAATGACATATTGGTATTGTATCAATGACATATTGTTATTTTATCAATGATATATTGGAATTATATCAATGACATATTGGAATTATATCAATGACATAGTTTTGTTGTATCAATGGCATATTGCTATGTTATCAATGGCATATTGTTAATGTGTCAATGACTTATTGTTTTTGTATCAATAATATAGTGGTATTGTATCACTAATATATTGGTATTATATCAGTGATATATTTGTAATGTATCAACGGCATATTGTCATTGTAGCAACAAAAATTTGTTATTGTAACAATGACATATTGTTATTGTATCAATGACATTTTCTTATTGTACCAATGACATGTTGTTATTATAACATGCTCTTATTGTGTCAATGACATATTTTTGTTATAACATATTGTTATTGTATCAATGACATATTGTCATTGTAGCAATGACATTGTTTCACTGACATATTGTTATTGTATCAATGGCATATTGTTATGTATCAATGACATCTTGTTTTTGTATCAATCACATATTGTTATTGTTTCAATGATATATTGTTATTGTTTCAATGACATATTGTTCTTGAATCAATGACATATTGTTTTCGTACCAATGACATACTGTTATTGTATCAATGAGATATTGTTATTGCATCAATGAGATATTGTTATTGCATCAATGAGATATTGTTATTATATAAATGACATATTGTTATTGTATCAATGACACATTGTTATTGTATCAATGACATATTATTATTGCACCAATGACATATTGTTATTGTATCAATGACATTGTAATTGATACACTATCAATTACACATTGTTATTGAATCAATTACATACATATTGATATTGTATCAATGACATGTTGTTATTGTATCAATGACATATTGTTTTTGTATCAATGACACATCGTTATTGTATCAATTACATATTGTTATTGTACCAATGACATGGTGTTATTGCATCAATGACATATTATTATTGCATCAATGGCATATTGTTATTGTATCAATGACATATTGTTATTGTATCAATGACAAATATCCTTAAAAAGTCAGTTATCAGATAGACGATTTTCTTTAAAGAAAAACTTCCAAAATTCTCTTTATGAAATGAAACAGAAAGTTGCGTTTCCCCCCATCCACCAAATTAACTAAAGTCTTAAAGCTGAAGTGCGACCATGACCATGGCCACGACCACAACCTCTTCAACACGTTTAAGGGTCAATGCAGATTTCGCTGCTTCATTCAGAGTCTGCCAACTTCTGAAATCCACTTCAGTAACTTAAATGCTGTTTTCGCACATTGTTCTGCATTTTCGCTTTTTGCTCTCTTGTAAAATTTTCATTATTTTTACTTTCTACTTTTGTTTATTTACACTTTTTCTTTTTCCTCAAATTTGTGTGTGTGTGTTTTTGTTGTTTGGTTCACGATGTACAATAAATCTACATACTTAGGTACGTATAGACACGCTCAGGCTCACATAAAAGTACGGAATAATTTGTTTGTTTTTTTTTTGCCCCCGAACTTTTTCTTTTCATGAATTATTTGTAAATATTTTTCGGTTTTATTTTCCCAGTGTTGTGTTCTTCAGTGGATGGGTTTTTGTTTTCCTCGTTTCGTGTTTTTTGGTTGGTGTTGGAGTGCTACCAACCAACCATCCAAGCAACTCTTCTCGTTGAGTGTGCCTGGGAAGGCTCTGATGTTTGGTGGTGTGGAAAGAAAGACCAAACAAAACCTTAAGGGAAAAACTGCATATTTGCAGTCGTCTTCGCTTCATGGTGGCCAACTCCAATGCTGCCAGCAGTCAGCGACAAAAAACAGGGGGGAAAACGAAAAAAAATCAACATAATTCAGCAGAGTGTTTGTTGTCTCAACATTGAACTGGAAATTAAACTCACTCCGATAGACAGGCGGACGGACGGAAGGACGGACATAATCGACCTACAGACCCTTGGAATAAAAAAAAATATCTCCCTCTGTCGTCTTCTGCCATCCAACCAATTTGAAGGCTACCAAATGATGCCTTGAAAATAGAAAGCATTTTCAAATGTTTTTTTCTCGGCCCCAAACACAAAACATATTAAAAAGAAAATCTAGATAAACAATGAAAGAAATCGAGAAATAACAGCGCAAAATTAAAGCCAAGAAAATCTACACGAAATTATGCTCAACAACAGCAATGAGTTGCAGTATGTTGCCATGATTGATACAATTTCCGGTCAAGAAATGAAGACAAATTTCTTTAGTCGTTATTGGTGATAGCTCTCCATTGAAATAGTATTCATGTTGGAAATTGGTCTACTAATCATGTTAAGAGGTTATAGAATCCAGCGATTGTTTTAAGTCAACACATATCTGGGAAACAGACTAGGGAAAATATGTTTCAAAAATATGCATATATAAAAAAAAATATTTCCTAGTTAGTCTTCACACTGAAGAGAATATTATTTTATTCATATAAACAAATATTCTTCAAAAAGGTATCAAAATGTATTTTCCAGTTAGTATGTTTGACAGAAATCAGTTTTAGGACGTTTTATGTCATTTAAGCAATGTCCGCCCGTCTATCTGTCTGTCTGGCTGGTATGTGGTAATGTATTTTATCTAAGGCTATCGAGACCCTATAATTCGTGTAAGAACACGAATTTATTTAGTCTAAGTTCGAAAATTGCCATTTGGTCCAATCCCTGTACCTTTCCACAAAGTTTTAGGAATATATCGGTATGTTCTGGCATTCACATGGGACATCTGACGTGAAATGTCTCAAGATAGAGGTGTTCTACAAGTCACTATCACGTCGAAAACTGTATGGCTTGGCAGCAACTTTCATTGTTCCCATTACTTACGCAGAAGTTCGACAGTCAATAGTCTATTCAGTTGCCGTATACTTAGTTATTCGTGAAGTGAAGTGAATGTCAGGTGAGTACCGGAACAAGGGCGAAAGTGAAATTTAGAATCTCTAATAACTTCTATGCTTCTTATGTGAATCCTTTGCAATTACACACAAGTAATAGTTTATTTGTCGCCATACGAGTATAAAAACGTAGAAAATGTATCTGGAATCAAATCATAAAATAATAATACTCTATACGAGTATAAAAACGTAGAAAATGTATCTGGAATGAAATCATAAAATAATTTCATAGTTTTTGCATCAATAGGCTTAAAAAACGGGTGGGACCGAAACGGGCTTGGATATCCCGGAAACTGTTTACCGTTGAAGAATAAAATTTGGATTGTAAGTTATTGGAGTGAATATTAGTAGCATCACCAAAAATAAATAGGCGTGACAATATTTAGATATTGAATATAACGGAATCTAATTACCGTAGACGAGACTATATGAGAAAAATTAAAAAAAAATCCTCAATTCAAAACATTTACCAACCGAGTAACAGAGTCGATCTGGATAATCTGGTCGACCACATCTTTCAATATTTTGTCTGAAGAAGCCTGTTAAAAACCAAAGTAAAAGGGTAGTACTAAACCACAATTCTTCTGAACTAAAGGCCTGCAACAGGCTATTACACGAGGCCAAATCTACTGAAGTCACTAATGACTCCAGTAAATAACTAGCGGTTACTACAGGTACTTCTCGGCACACATTTCCCAAAGAACTCCCTAACATAACTCGGTGGCACAGCAGGACCAACAAGGATTAAATTGTTGATCGATAAATCCAGACCAAGCTTTGGAAAATTCAAATTACCAGGTCCAGATGTTATTTATCCAATAGAAATGCATAAAACGATGAAGTACATCCATCATGCCCTGGCTGGAAATGATATATGAGAGCTGTATTAAGCTCTCGCATATCCCAAATCGACCAGTGTGGCCTTCCTCTACTCTTGTATAGAGGAAGACCATAGTGGTCGTCTCTAGTACAGAGGAAGGCCATAGTGGTTGTCTCTAGTACAGAGGAAGGCCTCAGTGGTCGTCTCTAGTACAGAGGAAGGCCATAGTGGTTGTCTCTAGTACAGAGGAAGGCCTCAGTGGTCGTCTCTAGTACAGAGGAAGGCCACAGTGGTCAACTCTAGTATAGAGGAAGATCACAGTGGTCGACTCTAGTATAGAGGAAGACCACAGTGGTCGACTCTAGTATAGAGGAAGACCACAGTGGTCGACTCTAGTATAGAGGAAGGCCACAGTGGTGGACTCTAGTATAGAGGAAGACCACAGTGGTCGACTCTAGTATAGAGGAAGACCACAGTGGTCGACTCTAGTATAGAGGAAGACCACAGTGGTCGACTCTAGTATAGAGGAAGACCACAGTGGTCGACTCTAGTATAGAGGAAGACCACAGTGGTCGACTCTAGTATAGAGGAAGACCACAGTGGTCGACTCTAGTATAGAGGAAGACCACAGTGGTCGACTCTAGTATAGAGGAAGACCACAGTGGTCGACTCTAGTATAGAGGAAGACCACAGTGGTCGACTCTAGTATAGAGGAAGACCACAGTGGTCGACTCTAGTATAGAGGAAGACCACAGTGGTCGACTCTAGTATAGAGGAAGGTCACAGTGGTCGACTCTAGTATAGAGGAAGGTCACAGTGGTCGACTCTAGTATAGAGGAAGATCACAGTGGTCGACTCTAGTATAGAGGAAGGCCACAGTGGTCGACTCTAGTATAGAGGAAGGCCACAGTGGTCGACTCTAGTATAGAGGAAGACCACAGTGGTCGACTCTAGTATAGAGGAAGACCACAGTGGTCGACTCTAGTATAGAGGAAGACCACAGTGGTCGACTCTAGTATAGAGGAAGACCACAGTGGTCGACTCTAGTATAGAGGAAGGTCACAGTGGTCGACTCTAGTATAGAGGAAGGTCACAGTGGTCGACTCTAGTATAGAGGAAGATCACAGTGGTCGACTCTAGTATAGAGGAAGGCCACAGTGGTCGACTCTAGTATAGAGGAAGGCCACAGTGGTCGACTCTAGTATAGAGGAAGACCACAGTGGTCGACTCTAGTATAGAGGAAGACCACAGTGGTCGACTCTAGTATAGAGGAAGACCACAGTGGTCGACTCTAGTATAGAGGAAGACCACAGTGGTCGACTCTAGTATAGAGGAAGACCACAGTGGTCGACTCTAGTATAGAGGAAGACCACAGTGGTCGACTCTAGTATAGAGGAAGACCACAGTGGTCGACTCTAGTATAGAGGAAGGTCACAGTGGTCGACTCTAGTATAGAGGAAGGTCACAGTGGTCGACTCTAGTATAGAGGAAGATCACAGTGGTCGACTCTAGTATAGAGGAAGGCCACAGTGGTCGACTCTAGTATAGAGGAAGGCCACAGTGGTCGACTCTAGTATAGAGGAAGACCACAGTGGTCGACTCTAGTATAGAGGAAGACCACAGTGGTCGACTCTAGTATAGAGGAAGACCACAGTGGTCGACTCTAGTATAGAGGAAGACCACAGTGGTCGACTCTAGTATAGAGGAAGACCACAGTGGTCGACTCTAGTATAGAGGAAGACCACAGTGGTCGACTCTAGTATAGAGGAAGACCACAGTGATCGACTCTAGTATAGAGGAAGACCAAAGTGGTCGACTCTAGTATAGAGGAAGACCACAGTGGTCGACTCTAGTATAGAGGAAGACCACAGTGGTCGACTCTAGTACAGAGGAAGGCCTCAGTGGTCGTCTCTAGTACAGAGGAAGGCCACAGTGGTCAACTCTAGTATAGAGGAAGATCAGTGTGGTCGACTCTAGTATAGAGGAAGACCACAGTGGTCGACTCTAGTATAGAGGAAGACCACAGTGGTCGACTCTAGTATAGAGGAAGACCACAGTGGTCGACTCTAGTATAGAGGAAGACCACAGTGGTCGACTCTAGTATAGAGGAAGACCACAGTGGTCGACTCTAGTATAGAGGAAGACCACAGTGGTCGACTCTAGTATAGAGGAAGACCACAGTGGTCGACTCTAGTATAGAGGAAGACCACAGTGGTCGACTCTAGTATAGAGGAAGACCACAGTGGTCGACTCTAGTATAGAGGAAGACCACAGTGGTCGACTCTAGTATAGAGGAAGACCACAGTGGTCGACTCTAGTATAGAGGAAGACCACAGTGGTCGACTCTAGTATAGAGGAAGACCACAGTGGTCGACTCTAGTATAGAGGAAGACCACAGTGGTCGACTCTAGTATAGAGGAAGGTCACAGTGGTCGACTCTAGTATAGAGGAAGGTCACAGTGGTCGACTCTAGTATAGAGGAAGATCACAGTGGTCGACTCTAGTATAGAGGAAGGCCACAGTGGTCGACTCTAGTATAGAGGAAGGCCACAGTGGTCGACTCTAGTATAGAGGAAGACCACAGTGGTCGACTCTAGTATAGAGGAAGACCACAGTGGTCGACTCTAGTATAGAGGAAGACCACAGTGGTCGACTCTAGTATAGAGGAAGACCACAGTGGTCGACTCTAGTATAGAGGAAGACCACAGTGGTCGACTCTAGTATAGAGGAAGACCACAGTGGTCGACTCTAGTATAGAGGAAGACCACAGTGGTCGACTCTAGTATAGAGGAAGACCACAGTGGTCGACTCTAGTATAGAGGAAGACCACAGTGGTCGACTCTAGTATAGAGGAAGACCACAGTGGTCGACTCTAGTATAGAGGAAGACCACAGTGGTCGACTCTAGTATAGAGGAAGACCACAGTGGTCGACTCTAGTATAGAGGAAGACCACAGTGGTCGACTCTAGTATAGAGGAAGACCACAGTGGTCGACTCTAGTATAGAGGAAGACCACAGTGGTCGACTCTAGTACAGAGGAAGGCCTCAGTGGTCGTCTCTAGTACAGAGGAAGGCCACAGTGGTCAACTCTAGTATAGAGGAAGATCAGTGTGGTCGACTCTAGTATAGAGGAAGACCACAGTGGTCGACTCTAGTATAGAGGAAGACCACAGTGGTCGACTCTAGTATAGAGGAAGACCACAGTGGTCGACTCTAGTATAGAGGAAGACCACAGTGGTCGACTCTAGTATAGAGGAAGACCACAGTGGTCGACTCTAGTATAGAGGAAGACCACAGTGGTCGACTCTAGTATAGAGGAAGACCACAGTGGTCGACTCTAGTATAGAGGAAGACCACAGTGGTCGACTCTAGTATAGAGGAAGACCACAGTGGTCGACTCTAGTATAGAGGAAGACCACAGTGGTCGACTCTAGTATAGAGGAAGACCACAGTGGTCGACTCTAGTATAGAGGAAGACCACAGTGGTCGACTCTAGTATAGAGGAAGACCACAGTGGTCGACTCTAGTATAGAGGAAGACCACAGTGGTCGACTCTAGTATAGAGGAAGACCACAGTGGTCGACTCTAGTATAGAGGAAGACCACAGTGGTCGACTCTAGTATAGAG